>CM060919.1:212644391-215044391 GCA_030737875.1 Allium sativum
TTTGAAGAAAGGAAGGATCCCAAAGAATCGATCTTTCTTTTAGTTGCTGAATCTCTGTTTGATCGATCAATGTGTGATATTCTGAATCCTCATTTCTAATGGAATCGAAATGATCTCTGGATTGATCAGAGGATCCTTTCGATTGGCTAGAATCCGTTACTTGAACGAAAATAGATCTTGTGGAATCATATTGAATATTTGACAATACATTCCGTACCCTGCTAAAAAACCAATCCTTGTTTACCAACCACACATTGTCTAACCAAATCCAATTCTCTCTCGATACGTTCCTCAAAAAATCCGATTCGTGCTGATTCTTCCCCCAACTAACGAAGAGATCTTGGCGGAATTGCCACATATGAAATTGAGCACAATTTTGCAAAGAAATACCCCACTTGTTTCTCGAGAAGAGATGGGAAACGTGCTCAATATCATTTGATTGAATAGTTGCCTCAGCTCCTTGTTGTTTGAAGAAACCCTCCCTTTCAATTGGTCTTTTTTCACGAAAAGCAGACATGAGATAACAAATCAAGTCTTTCCCTAAGATTTCGAATAGCTGTCCCGAATTCAAGTTGATTATGTTTCGCTTCTTCCTCGGAGAAAGACGATCAAACAATTCCCAATCATGGTCCTTGCGGATCGGATCATCCGTATAGGATAAAAAAAGAAACTCCAGATATTTGCTATCTTTCTCTTTGAATGAGATCTCAATTCCAGCTACGGTTTCATTAGCTATCTTACAACTAGAATCCCTCTTTTTTCCGATCCGGTTCCTCCACCACTGCGAACCCCGGTTCGATTCAGGCATGATACACTTTTTATTTATTGGGAGAACCCAAGTACTCTCTTGCGGATCCATGAAACAACTCTCAGAAATCTTTTTCTCTTTTGGAAGATACAGGAGCGAAACAATCAATCTATTGATATTGGAAGACCAAAAAGATTCTTCCAATGTCTCATTTCTGGGTCCAATGGAATTCATAGGTATAGGAAGAAGCTCCATCAAATAGAGATTTTTTCTTTCGACCATCTTTCGATTGGTAATACGAGATATAAGGACCACTACTACAAGCAGTACTACACCTTTGATCGTGAAATATCGATTGCTTGTTGAACCCTGTGAATCACGTGAAAGTAGGATACTCCAAATTCGGGGGTCAGAGAGTTTCATAAAACGTTCTTGGTGGAAAAAAATGTGAGTGAAAGATCCCACTGAATCGAATTTGATCCATGAATCTAAGAAATAGTGAGAATTCTTGATCTCACTCAATATCTCTCTCAATTCGAAGATCCAGGATTTGAATTGATATCGTTTAAGGGGAGAGCAAATTGAAGAAATGCTTTGAACCTAAATGTTTTAATTATATTATGTGTCCAAAACTTGTACATAAAGAGATGCACTAAAATGCTACATTTTTCAACACTCCGGGTTGTCATCTATCTGATATTGTGACGTTTAAAGGTTTGGTCAGTTGTCAGTTATTTCAAAGGCCCTGCTAAAACCATTCCTTAGGGGTTGGGCCACCAGTCTAATCCGTTTGGCTTGACCCTCCGCCAATCTCAAATGGGAGAAACACAACAACCGCGGTGGGGGTTGTTGTGTCTCTTAACCGGTTTTTATAAAGCCGGCTAAAAAGACGGTGTGGATTAGGATCCACAACAGTTGGATCGTTATCCACGCCATTGTTTAGATTATGATCCAGACCATTAGAAATAGTCGGCTTTTAATTAACCGGTTATTTCGGCCTGGATCACGATCCACAATCGTTGAATGGTGATCCAGACCACGCTTTGGAATTGATCCAGAGCGTTGAAGTTAGCTGGCTTTATAAAAGCCGGTTAACTTCAACCATTGCCGGCTATATAAAGGTCGTATATGGTCATTCCTTCCTCCACACCAATTTCCTACATCTCCCACCTCCTTTCTACTCTCATCTACCTCTATTAAATTCTAAAAAGGAAAAAAAAGAGAAGAGTTTTTAGAGCATTTAGAGAAAGCGAAGTCGTAGTGCTGAAACTGTACCACCAAAAGTAGAGAACGTTCCTATAGAACAGAATTTTTCGATCGAAGACGACGTCGCATCTCTGCCACGACAAGACCTTAGCAGACTACGTCAAGCTACTCGGGAAAAAAGCTTGGAGCCTAATATTTACCAGAATTTAGGACTCGATAAAGCACTTAGCAATTTTCGTGTACTACCCAATGACGAAGAGCATATTAGTAATCGTGTCGAAAATTCTGTAAGTTATCTACTTTTTGTTTATAAATCATAGTAGGTTTATGTAGGTTAGAAACTTATATATCGACCCAGTTTTAAATAGGCATGGCGAGATAGAATGTGTAGCTCATGGCCAAGCATTATTCGTTTATATGCCTAGATTTGCAATTATGATACAGCAGGCGCTATACACACTTTTCTCAGTAAGTCGGGTCTTGGTGATTTCATAAGTACGTTTTCATTCAACTATCATCAACTTATTTCATATTTTAAAATAGCTTCATTTAAATGTAAACTAATTTATTAGGTATAACGAACCTATTAAACTCTTATGTTCAATTAGTTAGTGCGTTAGCTTCTTGTTGGTGGAAGAACACTCATACTTTTCATTTTGGGTTTGGAGGGTTAGACATTACTCCTTTAGATCCCACTGTTCTTAGTGGAATTTCGGTTGGATTGAGTCAGCCATTCTTGATGATGAGGATATTCAGCGCCCTGACATCTTATATTATCAACTTCCTCATTTTGACTTTCAAAACTGGTTGACCAATGCATTACAGCTGTTGGTTAGTTATACTAAACAAATAATCCTCTATTTAATTAATGTACTCCGGAGAGAAAACCACCTATTGGAGATAGCGTGGATTTTCATCCTATACTTGATGGTAAACCTATTTTTTTTCAAACCCATCAAACACGTAATCGGCTGGACATGTTGTAAAGGCCCTAAAATCCGTACCAATTTGAGCTGACTAATATCCTATACATCAACTCAAAGTGCATGAAAGTTCAGATCATTAATAGAAAGAAATTAGAGGATGAGATAGAAAAGATATGCAACGACCCGCATTCTACTCATCGCAGGATCGTATGATATTTATTTCTTTCACATACGAAGTCGTATGGTCATGTAACTTTGGGAGACGACTATTGGGGTCATTTCCCATGTTCATGATTTTTGCCGATTTTTAAGTGACCGTTTTGCCCCTAGCCGATACTGTTTTGGCCATAAATGTTGATTGGAAAGGATTTTTGACCTAAAACCACTTCCATTG
Organism: Allium sativum; assembly: GCA_030737875.1. Taxonomy (NCBI): domain Eukaryota; kingdom Viridiplantae; phylum Streptophyta; class Magnoliopsida; order Asparagales; family Amaryllidaceae; genus Allium; species Allium sativum. The sequence continues at coordinate 212,647,666 of CM060919.1, forward strand.
GATCCGGACGATGGTTTACAATTCCGTAGAGTGGTCGTATTAGCCAAACGGACTCACCGTTTGGGAGATATGGCTGAAACAAGTTTCAGATAGTGAAAAACTGCTTAACCGGGCCAAATGAGGTGATTAGCAAATGGGCCCATAACTCATTTCGGGATTAGGGTTATGGGGAGGCTGAAATGAGTTAGGTTTCATTTCATTTCAGTTTTCTAGCCGCCATCTACCTCCTAAGAACCCTAATAATGGCCTCCAACCTCTAAAACATCTTCAAATCACCTTCTAATCAAGGATTAAGCTTAGCAACATAAAATTAAGAAGAGATAGCACCAAAGCAAGGTTAGATCTGCTATTAGACATCAGTATTCGTGCCAAACAGAGATTTATTTCAGATCTGAGTTTTATTTATGGCCAAGGTGAGTGATTTGCATAGTTTTGCACTAATTACGGTTGATTAAGGGTAATTAGTAAAGATTAACGAAATTAGACATGTTAAAAATCTGGAAAAATATTTATAAATTCGGAAATAATGTTTTATACCTTTGTTAGAAATTTGGGTTAATTTGGTTATGTTTTGCTAGTCATATCATTAGTTTTGCTTAAACATGCTTAGGGGAAAATATGGGATTTTGGCTATGTTTGATCCGTTTAACTTTGTCATATTATTCTTTTGGTGTCTGTGGTCACTTCTATTTGTTGCTATGACTGTATGGTGTGCTTTGTGATTGATTAGAACTTTTAGAATGGTTGAAAACGCCGTCGTATGGCGTGAACAGTCGCTGGAAAAGTTGCAGGAGAATGTGAAGGGTTTCGGATCGGATCGGGATAGGGGGTTCGGATCGGATGGTGGACTGGGCAGAGAAGCCGAACCAGATCGGAACTTTGCACTAAAGGAGCCTTGGCGAGAAGGAAGGCCATTTGCTTAGAGTTTGAGTTGGGTAGGGGATCGGATCGGGGAGACCAAGAGGGGATCGGATCGGAGAGACCAAAGGGGGACCAGATCGGGCCTTTGAAGGGAAGGGGGATCGGATCGGTACATCTAGGAGGGAGAAACCACCGAACCGAACCAGGAAGCAACCATTGAACCCAGGCATAGGGCATCCGAACCGAACCAGAGCTGGAGGACCGAACCGAGGAGAAGTGGAGCACTGATCAAGGCATGGGCCAGGATCACCGAACCGGGTCGGGACTACTGAACCGGACGTATACTTTTACCTCATTGTGACGACTCTTTTGAAGACCAACTCCAATTCGACCAAAACCCGAGATGTAAAGGAAGTCCAAATAGGAAGTAGGACTCAGGATCCAGATGGGAACCAACGAGTCCACTTCATGGGTTGGGCTTTGCTGCGGGACGTGTGCAAAGGGGTTGTCGGTATTCATAACTTTGGTTCACCACTGAGCGACGGATAGTGGGTTTGTAGTGATAGTTGTACGGGATTGGATTCCGTCATGGCCCAAAGGATTAGGTGTCCAAGGTAGTGGATATCGTACGCTTTACGCACTGAGCGAGAGATGTGAGGATGGTTGCTATGCTTGATTGTTTGCCATCACCATGACATGCACACCCCTACCCCATATTTCTCTACACCTATGTTATTGGCACCTTAGAGTATTGTACGGTATGTAGTGCTAACTCTTTGGTTGCAGGTTCAGGTATGGTTTAGTATACCTGTTATTGTTCCGTTTAGCTGCTTATCGCTCATACCAGACTTTTTGTCTGACCCAGAGTTTTATGTCTCTTCTTATTACTCTGGGTGCTCTCTCGAGCAGACTAGAGACAGGTTAGGTGGTATGCACGAGTAGCTGTACCGGAGACGAGCAGGAGGCTCCCACGTATGATATATAAATATTCTCCTTGTGTTGCTGCAGTCACTACTTTGGGCATTAGTGGTGTACCTTTCTTTCTTTTGTTTAGAGACAATAATTTGGAAAGTTGTAATAAGCTGTATTTGGATTTCCGCTACTCTGATGATGATGTTGATGTTGGTTTTAGTTATCAACTTATGCACTATCTCACCTGTTTTATATCAAGTACATTATTATTATATTTTGTTCCATGCGCTGTGAGACATTCTACAGGATTTCGATTAGTTCATTCTATTCTTCCTTTTCTTTGGCGACCGTTCAGTGCTAGTTGGGCATGTGTACAGCGTACTTTCGGAGGAAATGCCGGCTGGTGCGGGGCGGGCCGTCACACTTGGTATCAGAGCTCTAGGTTGCGTAGTTAACCTAGGGGAAGACATCAGGGAGAGATAGTATACATATATGAGAGCGCGTATTTTTATATTTTGGTTTTCAAAAGCTAGCTATATATATACTATTAGTATAGTTAATGGTGGAGTCGCACTGCACTGGCACCACTGAAGAGATGGTTAATCGTTTTCTCCTTACAGATTGAACGATGAGCCGAAACTTGAGGAACACGGGTCCAAGGGCTAACAATAGGAATGACCCTGATATGAGGGCGATGTTCGCCAACATCATGAGAGAGATGCTTAGGGATGTGCAGAGGGCAGCTCCCAATGCTGGTAATGGTGGTGGTCCAGTAGTGCAGGCATCTAGGGCCGATTTCGCCAAGCTGAATAAGGATTATACTAGTCTTGGTGGGAAGCCGTTCCATGGAACGGAATCAGCTACAGATGTTCAAGATTGGTTGGATAGCTGTGAGCGTATCTTCAAAGACTTGGGTATCGAGATGCGATGAAGAGAAGGCTAGCATCCCGCCAGCTGCAAGGATGGGCAATGAACTAGTGGAATGCTATTAAGGCAGCTACTCCAGAGGATCAAGTCACTTGGGATCAGTTTAGAACTCGTTTCAGTGATAAGTTTATTCCAGCTGCTCAGAAGTCAGAATTGTTTAGGAAGTTCTTGGAGCTTAAGCAGAATGGTAGGACGGTCTCGGAGTATATTGCTGAGTTCGATACTTTATCGAAATATGGATTATCCCTTATAGATACTGCCGAGAAGAAGAACGAGAAGTTCATAACTGGTTTAGATGGGTACTTGGGGGAAAAACTTATAAACCACATCGATGAGACGTTTGAGTTGATTGTAGGAAAGGCATTAAGGTCAGAGAGTCTTTACCCTAGGCCAAAGACTGAGGTTGCTATTGCATCAGCAGAGGAGCCAAAGCCTCCAGCAGGCCATGGAGGCAAGAATAATTCCCAGAATAAGAGGAAACAAGACCAAACCATGGATGGTCAGAATAAGAAAAATAAGAAAGATGGCGAGTGCTTTAGCTGTGGCAAGAAGGGCCACTATGCTGGAGATTGTCGGGAAAAGCCTGGGGAAAGGAAGTGCTTTAATTGTGGCCAAGCGGGACATCACAAGAATGAATGTCCACAACCTCCTAGGGAGAAGCAGATCGTGAAAGCATATGCTATCAACGCTGTTCTTTCTTCATCGAATGCCCCAACTGCAGCGCAGAAGGAAAAAGGTGTCATTGTTCGAGGTATGATTCCTATTTAAGATGTTTCTGTTCGAGTTTGTTTGATATCGGGACTTCCCATTCCTTCGTACCTAGTGACCTGGTAGGTAGGTTGGAATTTAAATCCGAGGTAGTCGATAGACCTTTAGTAGTGACAAACCCGATAGGTGGTTTGACTAGCCTTTGTAGGATTTGTCGTAATTTGGTCTTATCGAGTCATGGATGTATGTTTGTTGTGATTGCTTTGTTTTGAGCTTTATTAGGTCTAGCTTGATTTTGGGAGCTGATTGACTCCAAAGGTATAGAGTGATAGTAGATTGTGAAGAGTCTTTGGCGACCACTATAATGGATGATGGACGAAAGGTGGTATTGGATGATGAAGATGATAACGGGAGTTAGACAAGCAAATGTACATTGGATGTACATTAGTTTGGTCAGGACTTGGCCATGCGGTCGACGATAGTCTCAAGCAAGATTGGCAAGGATAGCCAGAGTTAGTTATGGATGCTTGAGTGTTTGGATGTTTTGCTCATATCAACTCACGTAGATTGTCTGAACTCGAGAGAGATATTTCCTTGGGTGCTTGTCTGATATTGGTTTAGGCCTTTGGGGCTTGTACTCGGGGAATGTCGAAGTCGACTAGGATGGTTTGCGTGAGAGATAAGTAGTTGTTGTGATTTTCATTGGAAGATATCTTGGTTTACTCGAGGAGTAATGGACAGTTGTGACAGGATAAGACTATTCGATGCTATGGACTGCCCCCAGTTAGACTCGATAGGGTTATGAGATGACTCGAGTGGGACTCGAGAAAGATACAAAGTAATGGATTGTTTAGGACCCTATAATGATGTTCTCTTTGGATAGTAGAACTTTGAAGAAATAGGATGTGTTCTTCGATCATGGAAGATGCAACGAAGATTAGGACGATTCAAGTTGGACTTGAACTCGTAAAAGAAAATGGGTGTTCGTTGATCTTGGAGATGCAACGAATAGGGAGACGACTCACGTTGGATAGGGTTTGTTTGATGGATGCTATGGTTGTTGTGTTTGTTCCTACCTTTCTTCTCTTGAGTACCACCTGTAGGATCCTGTTGAATGGAAATAGTATAAGTTCGTTGATCATGGTGATATGACGGGTGAAAGATACTTTACGTTAGACTTGAAGTATGTTGGGCACTATGGAGCGTCCGTTGACCTTGGAGATTCAGCAGATATAGGAGCTTCAAGTTGGACTTGGACTCAAAGGTATAGTACCTAGATTCATTGGATGAGTCTAGTTCACCTTTAGAAGGTGAATGTACGTTGGACGTGCAGTACGAGTATAAGTGGAGTACCTAGGTTCATTGGATGGATCTAGTTTGCCTCTAGGAGGTGAATGTACATTGGACGTGCAGTACGAATGTAGGAAGGACTCAAGTTGGACTTGAAAGGACATTTGGAATGTAGTTGGAAATTTGGCATATAGGGTTGGATTACCTAAGAAGATGAGGTATAGACGGATGCCATAGTACTGGACTGGGTACGATAGCTTATGCATTGGGTAGGAGACATGCCAGTTTAGAGGCTATGTTTATGGAATGGAAGTGACTAGAGTATATCACGAGAGATAACTTCAGACTTAAGTGCGAACTGGATTCAGAAACGCTAGTAAGCTTGACGATTAGATCGATCTGGATTGAGTGGATCGGTTCCAGTCAGAGGGACGATCCTACCCTATTGGAAATCACCTCTAGGGTAGAGATGGGAATCGACGGCGAGAGAAGGACTGTACTTGGGAAGTAGAGGATGACATAAGAAATTCATATCCAAAGCTCTTTGCCTGGTAAGATTTTAGCGGTGATGATTCTTCCCTTGTTAGTAAACCGCATACTAGGACAGATTGGTTCTGTTTGTTTTGCATATTTAATTGTTGTTTGTGGCTAGTAGGCACGTAAGATCCTTTGTCTGTTTTGGGTTAAGGAATTTCGGGGACGAAATTTCTTAAGGGGGGAGAGTGTAACGACCCCCATTCTACGCATCGCAGGATCGTAGGATATTAATTTCTTTCACATACGAAGTCGTATGGTCATGTAACTTTGTGAGACGACTATTGGGGTCATTTCCCATATTCATGATTTTTGCCGATTTTTAAATGACCATTTTGCCCCTAGCCGATACTGTTTTGGCCATAACTTTTGATTGGAAAGGAGTTTTGACCTGAAACCACTTCCATTGGATCGATGGTTTACAATTCCATAGAGTGGTCGTATTAGCCAAACGGACTCACCGTTTGGGAGATATGGCTGAAACAAGTTTCAGATAGTGAAAAACTGCTTAACCGGGCCAAATGAGGCGATTAGCAAATGGGCCCATAACCCATTTCGGGATTAGGGTTATGGGGAGGTTGAAATGAGTTAGGTTTCATTTCAGTTTTCTAGCCGCCATCTACCTCCTAAGAACCCTAATAATGGCCTCCAACCTCTAAAACATCTCCAAAACACTTTCTAATCAAGGATTAAGCTTAGCAACATCAAATTAAGAAGAGATAGCACCAAAGAAAGGTTAGAGCTGCTGTTAGACATCAGTATTCGTGCCAAACAGAGATATATTTCAGATCTGAGTTTTATCTGTGGCCAAGGTGAGTGATTTGCATAGTTTTGCACCAATTACGGTTGATTAAGGGTAATTAGTGAAGACTAACGAAATTAGACATGTTAAAAATCTGGAAAAATATTTATAAATTCGGAAATAATGTTTTATACCTCTGTTAGAAATTTGGTTTGATTTGGTTAAGTTTTGCTAATCTTATCATTAGTTTTGCTTAAACATGCTTAGGGGGAAATATGGGATTTTGGCTATATTTGATCTGTTTAACTTTGTCATATTGTTGTTTTGGTGTTTGTGGTCACTTCTATTTGTTGCTATGACTGTATGGTGTGCTTTGTGATTGATTAGAACTGTTAGAATGGTTGAAAACGTTGTCGTATGGCGTGAACAGTCGCTGGAAAAGTTGCAGGAGAATGTGCAGGGTTTCGGATCGGATCGGGATAGGGAGCTCGGATCGGATGGTGGACTGGGCAGAGAAGCCGAACCAGATCGGAACTTTGCACTAAAGGAGCCTTGGCGAGAAGGAAGACCATTTTATTAGAGTTGGAGTTGGGTAGGGGATCGGATCGGGGAGACCAAGAGGGGATCGAATCGGAGAGACCAAAGGGGGACCAGATCGAGCTTATGAAGGGAAAGGAGATCAGATCGGGACATCTAGGAGGGAGCAACCACCGAACCGAACCAGAAAGCAACCATCGAACCCAGGCATAGGGCATCCGAACCGAACCAGAGCTGGAGGACCGAACCGAGGAGGAGTGGAGCACTGATCAAGGCATGGGCCAGGACTAACCGAACCAAACTGGGTCGGGACTACCGAACCGAACCAGACATATACTTTTACCTCATTGTGACGAATCTTTTGAAGACCAACTCCAATTCGACCAAAACCCGAGATGCAAAGGAAGTCCAAATAAGTAGGACTCAGGATCCAGAAGGGAACCAACGAGTCCACTTCATGGGTTGGGATTTGCTGCGGGACGTGTGCAAAGGGGTTGTCGGTATTCATAACTTTGGCTCACCACTGAGAGACGGATAGTGGGCTTGTAGTGATAGTTGTACGGGATTGGATTCCGTCATGGCCCAAAGGATTAGGTGACCAAGGTAGTGGATATCGTATGCTTTACGCACTGAGCGAGAGATGTGAGGATAGTTGCTATGCTTGGTTGTTTGCCATCACCATGACATGCACACCCCCTCCCCACCTATGTTAGTGGCACCTTAGAGTATTGTACGGTATGTAGTGCTAACTCTTTGGTTGCAGGTCCAGGTTCAGGTATGGTTTAGTATACCTGTTATTGTTCCGTTTAGTTGCTTATCGCTCATACCAGACTTTTTGTCTGACCCAGAGTTTTAAGTCTCTTCTATTACTCTGGGTGCTCTCTCGAGCAGACTAGAGACAGGTTAGGTGGTATGCACGAGTAGCTGTACCGGAGACGAGCAGGAGGCTCCCACGTATGATATATAGATATTTTCCCTGTGTTGCTGCGGTCACTACTTTGGGCATTAGTGGTGTAACTTTCTTTCTTTTGTTTATAGACAGTAATTTGGAAAGTTGTAATAAGCTGTATTTGGATTTCCGCTACTCTGATGATGATGTTGATGTTGGTTTTAGTTATCAGCTTATGCACTGTCTCACCTGTTTTATGTCAAGTACATTATTATTATTATATTTTGTTCCATGCGCTGTGAGACATTCTAATAGAATAGAAGAAGAAGAAGAAGAACACAACTGAACATAATCAGAGTAAACACGAATCTCACATCGGAACGAATAAAATGTATTATATAACATAACTTTGAAATACAAAATTGTATTGTATATACATACCATTATTAGAGTACAATACATCATATCACAGCGGAAATAACTCTACATAACTAATGGTGAACTCTCCTGCTTTGAGCTCCTCCAAGTGTATCTGTAAAAGCCTGAAACACTTGACTGGCCATACAAATTTGGGCACCCAAGAGTTTAGGGAAAACACAACAAAATAAACTCTAGGTCAGTCATGGGACTGGTGTGAGTAAATTCCGACCATACTGTTTAACTTTGTAAAATCCTTTTGAAAGACAAAGATAATAGTAAGACCAGCCCACACATAAACATGGGCGGTTTTTACCTTACTATAACCCAACATATTTTGATATTAAAATCCAGTGATATTATAATAATGTCTAATCAAATAAATATCCAAGTAGCAGAACGCTTGCATCTCACACTCCACATATATATAATATAAAATCATAAACTGCATGGCACTTATTGGAGATTGGATTCCAACAGACGAGGTACGAGATCAACTTCTGATCAGTGTACTTTAGAGGGTATGCATCTGGATTCAACAAGAACATCTTGCAACCTGGCCACACATGGCCGATCACTCATTTAGCTTGGGTGTATCAAATATATTGTCATCCACGGTTGTTGGCCATCCAACCGTAATCCGAAGATACAGAATCGAAAAGAAGAACAAATATGGATTTTCTCTAGATCGATGACAATACACCATGCTTGGGGATGACTCAGCTAGCCATGTTGCCCGCCTGATTTCTGTCACTTCCCGGTTACGAGGCTAGAGGCTGCGTCTATCTTCAGAACATCTGATCACCATTCACTTTGAATGCCACATCGTCAAACCCGTCAATTCACTAATCGATTTCCAAAAATATCACGGGTATAAAAAGCTAAGAGGAATGAATTCCTCCACCACCAGACGTAATACCTTTAAGAGATCAACCGTACGTGATTTATTAGTTATACTCTGTCAGACACACGTCTATACAAGTTGTCTTATGATTGGACAAACAAAAACACCATTCTGGAATAGAACGACCCTTGCGTTTCACTCCATCTTCAATTGTCTTCAGCATAATCTAATTCGCAGCGCTTATGCCTATACAGAGCGGTTTTTAGATAATAAATCCAACCGGTCTCTCCGTATTGACAAGGATGGTCAAAACACTTCGATAGTCGGTTATTTAACTATCGGAGTAAAAACAAACATCCATTCAAATGTACAACTAAACATCACACAGTCACTGGCACTTTTATTTAACATTTGTTTTTGTTATTCACATTCCCATATCTTACCAGATATTTCTCAAACCCTGTTTTAGCTTTTTCATACTTCTTGGAAAACATTTCCAGTTATTATAAACTCTTATTCCCCCATGTTCCAGAAAATATACGTTATTAACGTTCGAAACATTTCCATTCTGTTCACATTCTTTATTTTCTACGCTTGGATAATATACCCTATCTATACTGGAAAAATATTTCCAATTTCATTATAAATATTTTAATCTGCCAAATGTTCCCTTTTAAAACATTATTCACTTTAAAATGTTAAAACTATTCCTATTATAGGAATTTGAACACCTTTATCTTATTTACCGAATTCTCTTTCATAATTTTATATTCCCATTCCACTTTTTAAACTCTATTTCTAAGTCAACTTCTTTGTTTTATCAATATCAATTTTATACCTAAATATTGATTGCATATCCAATTATAATTTGTTGGTTCAAACTAAATATTTACTATCCTATCAGATTATAATTCCTTAAATAATTTACTTTGATACATTCGACATCGTCGAATTATAGTTCCAATTCCTAATAGTGTTATTTAGTTCTAATTATATTCCAAACATCGAAATGATGTTGTCGTTTTCTGAAACAATTCTCCAATTTTTCTTTCTAAACCCATTCTTATATTTCTTTGAACAAACATCGTTACTTATTACTTTAGAATAAGTGGATTTCAAACCAAACTGTTTTCATTTCCTAGGGAATAGAGCTATATATAAAAATCACGCTTAAGTTTGGTCAACAACGTTAATTTATCGTTATAGTTTTAAGAACTTGCAATACGCTGTAATATTCCCCCTTTTATAACTAATGCAATACGCTGTAATATTCCTCCTTTTATAACTAATGTCATACACTGCCATATTCCCCTTTTAACTAATCTTGACATTTCTGTCCGTTATAAACTAATACCATCCCTCGATAATAGTGAAGTCGTTCAAGTTGGGATATTTTATTTACCTCTCAGACCTTGATCGACAACATTCTTATTTTAGAATAGATATAAGTTCGTAACTCTAAACTCCTTATTACTTATAATATCCCACAAACCATATTTCTTGTTTTATTTGGAATATGGTTTTATAACACCATATTCATACTTCAAAATCTCTGTTGTTTATTTATATTAAACATTAACTCTTCGCTTTAACTTCATCCCACAGTTCTATTTATAACTTCTTTACCAAGATCCATTGACGTTCTTTGTCTTCTGACGTTTTTACTTTTATTTGAATCATTATACTTAATTCAAGTAACATCTTATTATAAACTCGATATCCTCTTAAATGAAATCCATTTAAGAAACAATTATTTAATTAAAAATAATTAAATAATATTTACTTTATCATTGCTGAAGTAAACAATTTACTTCATCATTAATCTAAAATAGATTGGTTGCTTACTTTACAATAACTAATTATATTAGTTAAATAATTATTTAATACCTCATTAATTAAAAAGGGTAATTAATAAGGGATCTTATTAATTTTTTTATCAGTTTACCACTAAGCTATTGTCATTAGATTAATTGAAGATCAATTAATCTATAAATCATTTTCCAAATAAACAGTTGATTAAATCAACTCTATTCCATAAGTAACTTCATTAACTTATCTTAATTACTTCTTACCATTAGATTAATATAATTAATATAATAATATTTCTTAATTGTTTGCTTTAAAATAATTATCCAAATTATTCACTCATAGGATAATTACAACTTAATAACTTATTTAAATGTCAAATAATTGTTTGTATTTAGTTTATAAAAATGAACTATAAAATACCAGTTTATAATAGAATTTCTATTACAGTTTAAAGCTTCACTTTAATTATAAAAATATAATTTTTACAATTAACTTCGTTGATTTTCCTGACGACCAATCAACTTCCTAACAAAAAGATGGGTTTACGGTCGACTGTTGCCATTTTCTTAATCGATATCGTCTATATAAAAAAAATGTTGAATTTCCATTCAACATCAATATCCACACAAGGTTTCAATGTTATTTGGGTTCAAACAGTGCATATATAAATAATATAAAACAACCAGTTCATATAAATATCAAGGAATCCGGTTGGATTCCTCCAACCGGTTTCCGGCATCCACAGATGTTAGTCCATACAATTTACACTAGTTCTATACTAGGAATTTTATAACCGATGAAATCAGTATCCAATCCATGATGTGTACATATGCAACCATATGTATATATTTCAACCAATTTAATTGTAATCTACTTCAACGACCATCACACAGCATTCAACCAATATTAAAATATAATTATAATATTTTAAAATAGATCAGAGTTAATGGATTTACTCACCTTCGCGCGTTAACCGTTAAATAACGATTTGCATCAGTTGATTATATCCGATGATTTATTTTCCAATCTTTCACCGCCTCATTCTCTCACTGCGCTCCAGCACCCAATTGCTAAGTCAACACTCCTTAATCAAACTCCATGTTCGCTTCTCCTACGGGTTTCTGTTCTTCAGTCCTACGCCAGACTTTTATTTATCGGTACTTCCTTTCCACTAACTACATATCTCCTACTTCTTAGAACACACAGCGACTACCAGTTAGTGAAGATGCGCAACATTTTGTTGCTAACCTCAACGAAAATCTCACAATAACCACGCTTCACCACCCTAAGCAACTTGCGAATCTCGAACCACTTCTCAGCCTCGCCTAGCTCGCCAACTATCGTGCCCAGCTTCTCAGAGTTGAACAGACGAGTCGGTGAGTTGCAACCGCATGCTATGAATTTGCCATAGAATAGAAATGCTCGCAAACCCAAAGAAATGAATTTCAGATCCCTTTTCTTTTTAAACGACCACACACAAAAGGATGGCCACTGTTGCCGCCTGCTTCACAACAATACCCGTTTATTTTTTTTCAGTGTTCCATCCCTTAGCCAATGCCTACTCACCGACACTTGTCTTCTCCCATACTCACAATTCACGAAACAGAATCCAACTTCAAAGTACTTAAACCCTTCCTCGTTGCAGTTTCAGGATAAAACATCTCGTTCATCTATATGAACATGCATGGCATACTTTAAACTTTGATTTTAAATAAAAATACGAGCCTTACTTTTCGAATTAGCCGAACCTCCTTGAAACTAAAAGAATGACCACTTGCTTCTGTATTATCCCCATATATGAATTCACCTATCGTATCCACCTTTACGTACACACACAGCATTTCGGGTGCGTTCGCAGCTAAATTTTGGCACGTTAGAGATTTCTGTGGCGTCTGACGCGTCGGACACCAGCACATTTTCCCCTTTCAAATAGAACGATTCCTGGAAGTTGAAAATCAAGCCGTTGGTGTCCGACGACGGCTTGATTTTCAATTTCCCATTTCTTCCTATAAATCACCCCCTCCTTCCTTAACAACTTTCACAACTACTACTTCAACAAATTCTTCAACTCTTTCTTCTTTTTCGATTAATGTCTAACTCCGATTCATCCTCCGATTACGAAGATTTGATTGATCTCTACGGTTTTATCTGTGTTGGAATGGAACGAGAAATCATATGATGCGAATTAATACTTCAGAATTCACTGGCTTATCTTGGATCAACGAAATTTTGAATGGTTATCAAAACCGTTGTCAAAATAATTTTCGGATGAAAAGACTTTGTTTCCACGCAATATGTGAAAAACTGCAATATCATGGTCTCGCTTCCAGACCAGAAATCTGTGTCGTCGAAATGGTTGGAATATTCATTTATACAATGGCTACTAGGCTTTCTAATAGACAACTTCAAGAAAGATTTCAACGATCAGCTAGCACAATTTCAGTTTTTTTTCATGATGTCCTAAACGCTTTTCAATTACTCACTGCGGATATGTAATAAAGCCAGGAGAACAACAATTTAATACTGTTCCACATTACATCAGAACTTCAACCCGGTATTATCCGTATTTCAGAGACTGTATTGGCGCTATATATGGTACACACGTATCTGCACATTTACCCACTGATCAAATTATCCCTTATATGGGAAGAAAAGGTTTTGCAACTCAAAGTATATTAGCGGTTTGTGATTTTGATTTACAGTTTACATTTATATGTTATGGCTGGTTGGAAAGGGACTACACACGATAGTAGAATTTTTAATGCTGTTACAAACATAGAAGCTTTAACTTTCCTAACCCTCCAGTTGGACATTATTATTTGGTTGATTTGGGCTATCCACTTCAGACTGGATATTTACCACCATATCAAAATATGAGGTACCATATTCCGCATTTCCATGATACCATGAATCAACCAAAGTCGGCCAATGAAGTGTTTAATTACTACCATTTGAGTTTATGGATGGCCATAGAAAGAACATTTGGCATTTGGAAAAAAAAATTACCATTCTCAACAAGATACCTACATTTCAGCTCAACACTCAAGTTAAAGTTGTCGTATTTGCAATGGCCTTACATAACTTCATATGCAAATATAATAGCGGTGACCTAGATTTTATGGCTTTTGATGATGATCCTGAACTAATCCCCGATCAGTACGTGGCGGAATATTATAGTATGAGAAATACGACGAATAGAGGCACTGAACGTGTACACCCAGACGGATACAGAGAAATGTTATTAGTTCGAGATAACACTAGAGATGGGTTGGTTGCTGCTCGTCTGCGCTAATTTGTCTTTGTATCTATAAATGTACTTGTACTTGTATTTGTATTACAAACTGTATATGTATATGTATTTGTATTTGTATTTGTATTCGTATCTACCAAATCATATCTATTTATATCTTATTTTAAAAATATCACGCTTAGATACCATGCTCAAATACCCCGTTCGCAGCTAAAAAAGCGTTCCCCGTTCGCTACAGTACCACGCTCAAATACCTCGTTCAAATGTCACGCTCAAATACCCAGCTCGCGATGGTTAAGAACGCACACCCTTCAGCTCACCTTTTACGCATACAAACCCATCATTGGACCTTCCCATGCTATCAACCTCTTCACTCTTCATATCCTTCTATTCCCTTTAACATCAGAGAAGGCCTAGATCCATTATGTGCATGTACTTCCCTTACTTCCTGAACGTGTGGGGCGTTTACCTTCTCCTTTTTAGCTCTCCATCCTTCCTCTTTACGTCATCCTCTTCTCACCATTGCACGCGCAAGCCAACTTCTTTACATTTACTTCGTGAAGCCCGAAACTTCCCCGTAGAAAAATGTTACTCCAGTATTTTCTTCCATCGTATAACTTTAAAACTAAACCCCATCATCCCATCAATATTCACGCTTGCCATGTCATGCAATCTAAACATTGCTTGAACCCATACTTACACCAGCAGTTCCTCCCACTCACAGTATTTCTGATCGAACCCTGATCAATTCGGAACAGTTCACCTTCTACACTTTACACTAAACTGCCTAGCAAAACTTTCAAATCCATTTTCTAGAATAGGGTATGAGCAGTGCTTACAGAGCATTTTTCCATTTTGGTCTCCTTTTTATTATTCCACGTATAGGCCATTTTATGTAAATATTGCAGTTTTAGCCTCCTTTTGGCCAACCCAGCGTTGAGTTGGCAAGAAATTGATTTTTTCCACTGGTGCAATCAAGGAATGCGCTTGTCTACGTGTACACTGGCGCAATCCTCGATTGCGCCGGTGATAAAGTTATGAAAATAACTTTCGGGGCGCAATCTTGGATTGCGCCCCAAAAGTTATTGTTTTTTTTAAAAGCTGACGGGTTTACCTTTCCTTCTCTCATTTCCCCCGTCGCTCCTCATAATTAAAACTCCCTCAAAAAACACTAAAACCTAAAACCGAAAACCGAAATTAAAATCCCAATTATCTTCAAGTAATTTCAACTTCTACATTAAACATGGCAAGTTCACAGGAGCAAGCTGTTAGTAATTATCTCTATAATTTTTTGTGTTATTTCAGAATTTAGGTTTAGGGTTTTCTTGATTTTTCTTGTACTTTTGTACACCGGTGTTTTGGCGATCTATATTGTTGATATGTTGGTCATATATATGCAAAATAGTTGATTTCGTGAGATTTTTGTTGAGATTGGAAAAATGTGGTCAAATGATTTGTAGAGCGTTTTCTTGTGGTTTGTAAAGGCATGTAAAGGTTGGTGTGGATAATTGAAGATTGGTAATCAACTTCTTAATGTTGAATTTGCATAGAACTGAAAATTGGTTGTACTAACTTTGATACCATTGAATTATTTTAGAGTATGCGGAGATTGCGCCCGGACCTGCAGATGGTAGCATCTTATACTTACAGGCACAACATCGTTCAAACAAACCGGAGTTGATGGCGGTAACCAAAACTCACCATTCAATACTAGTTAGAATATAGAGCTCGAAAATATATGTACGTGTTAACTAATCAAAAGTTCACTTTTGTTATTGTGTGCCAGCTCAAAACTGCAGTTGAAACCATCGAGCACTCATCGTCCTTAAAGTCAATCACTTCAAGACGTGCTGGTGTGTTAGAGCTACTTGATCAAGCGGGTTTTCTCTTGATTCATCACCTTGGATCCATACAAATCGACCGCCATCATATAACAGCTTTAGTAGATCGATGGAGAGCGGAGACATCGTCATTTCACCTTAGATGCGGTGAAATGACGATCACATTGGCGGACGTGGCGATTTTGCTTGGCTTACCCATCGATGGTCGTCCATTCACCACTCCTGAATCCAATGATTATGCTGAAATGTGCGAGAGTTTGCTAGGCCTATCTCCTTCAGGAGTCGAGTGGCACGGGCCCGAGATGATTAATATCTCGTGGTTTAGGCAACAATTAGCCGATGACACCCCTGGGGATGCTTTTCAAGAACAAATGGAGCAGCGTGGGCGGGCCATTATCCTTCAAATTATCACTTCCCGTTTGGTTTGCGACCATTCAAAATCTCGTATTTGGCTTAGATGGCTACATTACTTGGAGGACTTTGATTTATGCCATGAGTATGCTTGGGGTGGCACCGTTCTTGGCTTCACATATGCGGAGCTAACACGGATGGCTTTGGGGCGGCTCGATTCCATTGCAGGTTGCCTTACATTGGTGCAGGTATTACTTTGTTTTGTTTTGTTTTTCCAGGGATATTTTCTTACTCGTTGCGTCCTTTGTTTTATAATAACTGCACTTGTCTCCAGACGTGGTCTTGGGCGTATCTCCCCATTGGAAGAGTAACTATGAAGAGAGCGCAAATTGATGTTTCATTGCCTTTTGCTTCGAGGTAATATTACTAGAAGTATAAATTGAACGTAGAGTTTATTACAATTGTGGTAGAAAGTATGTAGTTTAATCTTTTCAACAGGTGGGTTGGGCCGAAGAGCTCGTTGTTCACACCTAGACACAACATTTCATTCTATCGTAACGAGTTAGACGTACTCGATTACGACGTTGTTTCATGGACCCCATACACCGAGTCACTTGCTAATCTACCGACTTCAGTCTATCTTTGGCAAGCACGCGTGCCGCTCATTTGCTTTAACGACGTCGCGTATCACCTACCGGATAGAGTGATGAGACAGTTTTGCCTTCTACAACATATTCCCGAGAACCCACCACACTACATGATTGATGCCCGGGACAACGCGGCCTATCAAGCGGCAGTCAATACATGGAATAATCACTTCGACTTTGTCCAAGAGCAAAGGGTGGCACCGGTATCCGAGTTGGTGTACTACACATGGTATTGGAACATCACGCGGTGTTATATTATTCTTTCCGTAGATCCACCTTTAGATGTTCCTCAAGGCGATGAACCTTACATCCCGAGAGCGTCGCTTGAGCGTAGTCTTGTATGTACTTTTTTTCACAAGGTATTTTAACATAAACGATATTTTAAAACACGTGCTTATAATATGTGTATTGCAGACCGATGCATTTTACCATACAACCGCGTTGGTTAAAGAGATATCGGCGGAGGTGTCGGAGACGTCAAAGGTCAAGTGCATGAGCATTACCCGCATTCTTCAGTCGATTTTGAGGAAGAACAGGCTTACACGACCACCACCGCCTCCAGTTGTTCCTGTTCGTAATTCCTCACGAAAACCCAAGGGGAAAAGACCAGTGGAATCTTCTCAGCCGTCCCAAATTGAGTTCGTGCCCGGTCCGTCGCGGGGGCAACTCAAAGGACTCCTAGGAGAAAAGGAAAAGTTGTGGCGGATCGTAAGAAAACTAGACATTAGTTGTGGCGTTTGGATTTGTTATAAGTTGGCATTTATACTTGTTTTTTCTTTATTTGTGTGAACTGGAAAGTAGTAGTGAAAGTAGTATTGAAAATGTACTTTTGTTAAGTTGATGGTCGTTGTGGACGAGTTGTTGTAACGGTTGCTTTGATGTACTTTTGAAAAAGTAGTAGTATTGAAAATGTAATGAATGGTCGACTTGTTTTGGACTTGTAATGAATGATCGACTTGTTTTAGACTTGTAATGAGTGGTCGAGTTGGTTTGGACTTGTAATGAATGGTCGACTTGTAATGAATGCTCGACTTGTTTTGGACTTCTAATGAATGCTCGACTTGTTTTAGACTTGTAATGAGTGGTCGAGTTGGTTTGGACTTGTAATGACTGGTCGACTTGTAATGAATGCTCGACTTGTTTTGGACTTGTCGACTTGTTTTGTATTTTTACATTCTTTGGTCCCTAGGGCGCAATAGTTGATTGCGCCCAAGGGAGCAAACTCTCTGTTTCCATTGGGAGCAATCAACGATTCCACCCAATGGTTAACATTTAAAATTCTTGGTCCCTGGGGCGCAATAGTTGATTGCGCCCCAAGGACCAAACTCTCTATTTCCATTGGGAGCAATCAACGATTGCGCCCAATGGTTAACATTTGAAATTCTTGGTCCCTGGGGCGCAATAGTTGATTGCGCCCCAGGGACCAAACTCTCTGTTTCCATTGGGAGCCAAGTTCTCTAGTCTAAGGACAATTCATTAAAATTCAGGAAATACGCTTCAATACATTTCATTCAATATTGGACTTCGACAATTCAACACAATCCATTCAACACGCTTCAATAAAATCCATTCAATGTTAAGTGCACTAAACACACGCATACAAACTAGTGGTTACGGTAGAAACGCATCTGTTCAATAACATTTTGGAGTCGTCTAATCTCGCGTTCTAGTTCGTTTGCATAAGCTATTGCCCTCGGGCAGAAAGCTTCGTCTATCCATTCAGTGTAGTTGCAACCATTTGGATAGGCTCGACATATATGAATGCGCCTACCTATACCGTTGCCGTCATCTCGAACAACAACTTCAATCTCATATCCAAATTACCACGATATCCGAACGAGTGGGCAGGACTTGTATCATTATATCAATGTATTAACATATCCAAATGCTAATGTAGTTTGCAACAATGTATTAGTCATCGTATCCAAATGCTATTGTACCAATGTATTAACATATACAAATGCTTATTTCTTGAATGTATGAATGAAGATGATGATTTCAAGCTTGTTGCAGATTGTCGATAAAGTAGTAAAGAAATAGTTCAAACGTAAATTACAAATAGTTTCCCTGTTGTTCTACGCACATAAACATAAACTACAAATTGTCGGTTAAGAAATAGTTCAAACATGAACTACAATACGAAATCCTATTTTACTGAATTACACTGACTACTCCTGTGACCAACCACTCCGCATTTACTGCATCTATTCGTTTTAGGAGCCCGCTTTTCATCCATGGTTCCTTTAAATCTAGTTGATTTGGGTCTCCCTGCTGTTCTACGCACGGTTGGTGGCAATAAAACATGTCCCTCGAATTCGGTCCAGTAACGTTTATCTGTAATAGGATGAAATTCCGGTTTGTAAGCTGCGTAGTACTTCTTCACCGAATACTACTTCGAAGCAAAGTCATGGTGTTGTCGATTAGCACCATTGGATACATTAGAACAAGCCGCCATCACATGTTCGCATGGAAGGTGTTGAAGTAATGGAATTTTACATGTACAAGAACAAGTGTTTTGATTGAGTAATACTTTGTATTCCTTACCGACATGCGAAATCACTCCCCACTCACCTTCATTATATGGGACAATGCTACAACGTCTAGCTTCATTCGCCCTTTCAGATATCTTCAACTCCCATTTTGGGGTTAGCTTAGCCGTTGCTGGCATATCAAGCTCTCTTCGTTTACAAAAATAATCCAGCGACCGAAAAAACGTATGCACAACTACAGCTTTGACGGGCCATGATCATGCACCTCTAAGTACACCATTAAAGCTTTCAGAAGCATTTGTTGTCATGACATGAAACCTACCACCGTCATCGAAACACAAAGCCCAGTTCTCTTCCTTCCCCCCAAACTTCGCTCAATCCAATTATGTGCCAGAACGTAAGTTAGTTTAATTTCGTCACGGATCTTTTGATAGTCAACCACCTCCGAAGCACATGCTGCTACATAAAACAAACCTGTCAAACTTTTATCTTTGAATCCAGCAGCTTGAAAATTGGATTTTAAATGCCTTGCACAATATCTATGCTTGTGTGGGTATCTCCAAAAATTCTCCAAAGCAACCGGTATACCCTTCATCCTATCAGAAATGAAATTGATGCGCCGATTTTGAACACTATGGATGAATATTCGTATACATACAAAAAACCAACCCCAAGTATCGGTTGATTCGACCTCCATAATCCCATACGCCAATGGGTACAGTGAATCATTTGCATGGACAGCAGTCGCAACTAGTAACGTGCCTTTGTATTTCCAATATAAATGTGTGCCGTCTATGGAAAGCAAAGGTCAACAATGCACAAATCCTTCAATGCATGGCCCAAAAGCCCAAAATGTCCTTTCAAAAACTTCGCATGGTTCGGCTATTATATGGGCGACACTTCCCGGATTAGCTTCGATAAGTTCATCAAAATATTGACGGAGGGTGGAGTATGACTCCGCCCAATCACCGTAAATGCCTTCAATTTCTCTACTTAATGCCCTCCACGCCTTTGTATAACCAATTTTTATAAATAGTTGTCCCTATATTAAAATTTGCACTGTTCCAGGCATAATACTCAAATCCGCTTTCACAAACGGCATGATCTTCGAAACCAAAAAAGTCGAAGTTGCTTGTTTATGGTTGGAGTTCAATGTCTGGTTTACACAACTATGTTCAGCTGGGTATTTTTTAATAACCCACAAACCTTTCTGCGATTTTTTAGAATCTATGGCATGTATTCTCCAAGCGCAGTTGGGATCCATGTTGCAAATAGAAGTGTATTTCTTTTTGTTTGACCTGATCGGCTTAAATGAAACTGCATGCAAAATCGACCATTCACTTAACTGTAGAAGGAATTTGCTTTTACTCTCAAACGTCATACCCACTTTGAAATCATTTTGAACGCCGGACGACGAGAAAACTTCGTTGTTGAAATGCATATTTGCAACCACGGATCTAGCTATCATTTGTGCAATGCATAATTCATCATCCAATGGTATCCCAAACTCTAGCACCTCCACATCACTATCTTCGTCCGCGTTGTCTTCGCCTCCCAAATCAAAATTTAGGGGAAAATTGTTTACTCGCATTACATCAACTCATGACGTATCATTATTAGGAATGCTAACAACGGTCATGCTGTCAATTGAAGGATCTAGATTTGCCTCTCTCAAATCTTGATCATTTAGTTCCATGTCGACATCAGGAATGTTTGGTTCAACGTTAGATTCTGCTTCGGTGGCTTGTGTCGGATACCTGTAGTACGCAAGTGGAAATTCTGAAGTACATTTAATACGCTACATAAATCTATAGCGATAAAACTAGTAACTTACTATTGGGTCATCTGATACATTTCGGTGGGCATTAGCTGCATGGACGAACAACGGTAACTTATAGATGGTCCGACAGTAGTTTGTGTCATGAAGTAATTTGGAACAAAACTGAAATATGCACAATTTTTAAAATCATACAAAAGACAAGAATGGTTATATTGTGAAGTAGGAGAATTCTAAATTTTGAGTTACCCTTGAGTTGTATTTTGGACACTTTCCTGCGTCAGATATGGATAGCTAGGTAGCGATGGCTGATGCAAATTCATGTACGGATTAAACCCAAAACACATTTGTTGTTGCTCACACAAGGGAACACTCATAGTCGGATACAGATAACAAGCGGTGGGAGAGGACACCATGGGTGTAACGGCTGGCTCTGTCGACAACCTTTGCTCTTTCATTACAAATAATTCAATAGATTTTGACACAGAGGACAACATAATTTCAACGTCGTCGTCGTCTTTGATTTTAATTGCCTTAGATCTGGAATCGGTCGGCCAATTGCAAACTAACTCAATGTCAAACTCATCTGGCTTAATTTTAGTACATTTATACACGGCCTGCTTCAATTGTACGAAATTTGACCCTTTTAAAACTTTTGTCGGTTTGCTAGATTCACCGTTGTATATTCCGCATTTATGTTCATCAACAACCAATTCTCCATCGTAATAGCATATATAGTTCCAATATAATTTGGTGTCATTCCATTCTATTCTAAAAACAAAATAATTTTAACTAAGATGGGTAAAATACAAATAACCATAAAAACCAAATTTATACCATTTGATACTCCCAAAAGCCAAACTTGCTTACTATTAACTTTGATCTTAAAAAAAAGTTGGATTTTGAGATTTTTTTTAGGTTTAGAAGTTTAGGGGTTTTTGGGTTTTGAGTGTGAAATAGGTTGTGTTAGGAAATGAGAGAAGGAAAGGTAAACCTGTCTGCTTTAAAATAAAAAAACAATAACTTTCGGGGTGCAATCCAAGATTGCGCCCCGAAAGTTATTTTCATAACTTTATCACTGGCGCAATCTAGAATTGCGCCAGTGTACATGTAGACAGGCGCATTCCTTGATTGCGCAAGTGGAAAAAAATCAATTTCTTGCCAACTCAACGCTGAGTTCGCCAAAAGGAGGATAAAATTGCAATATTTACATAAAATGCCTATACGTGGAATAAAAAAAAAAGGAGGCCAAAATGGTAAAAATGCTCGTGCTTATACTTAGCATGGAAGGGAAAGCTTTATATATATATATATAATTATATATACAGGAAAATAGGCAGAAGGAAGAACATCTGTCCGGTTTTAGAATGAAAGACGCGGCATTATTTTTTCCATTAGAAGGACGCGCAAACTAAATTTTCGGCAGAAGGAAACAAATAGAAAAAAAAAATCGTTCGTCTTCAGTCGAACAGAGGCGGCTTCAATTGAATAAGGGGCGGCACATCAGAAGAACAGGCGACGGCAGCGCCACCACAAGCTTCGGCGGTGCTCATTCAGGCGAAAGTGACGGTCGTCTCTGACGAAGACGATGGACTGTAGGTGGTAGCGACTGGATTGTAGGACGACGACTATTCAAGGATGATGTTGATAGCCGATTTCAGATGAACAACGGCAGTGGAGTGGAGGTTAAGATCAATGATGGTGTTGCTACAGGTAACAATGACGATTAACTAGGTTGTTTTGAAATGAACTCAAAAACAAATGCTATATGAACTTATCATTTTATTCTATATGTATAATGTATAACTGAATGTTATATTCTGTTTTGTTGCTGTTGTTGCATCATTTGTGTCACTGCTATATCATGTTGTTTCATGATGATTGTGCTCTTTTGTTATGTGTACATTTGATTTTAATGTGATAAAATTACATATATGTTTCAAAAAATGATAAACTGTGCATAAAATATAATGCATCAGTTGTTTGTTTGCTTGCTCATTGAGTTTCTTTAATTTGTATATTGTAGATATCATAAATCAAATGGAAATGTATTTCATAACTAAAATGCTATATTAAACTATCATTTTAAATATTCTAAACATACTAATGCACTTTGTTAAAAATGCTATACTAAACTATTTTTTTAATATCATACACATGATGGTGAACTTCATAATTAAAATGTTACATTAAGATATAGATGTGCATATTAGAATGTTACATTAAGAATAGATGTACTATAATGCCTTTAAATCTAGTTGATTTGGGTCTCCCTGCTGTTCTACGCACGGTTGGTGGCAATAAAACATGTCCCTCGAATTCGGTCCAGTAACGTTTATCTGTAATAGGATGAAATTCCGGTTTGTAAGCTGCGTAGTACTTCTTCACCGAATACTACTTCGAAGCAAAGTCATGGTGTTGTCGATTAGCACCATTGGATACATTAGAACAAGCCGCCATCACATGTTCGCATGGAAGGTGTTGAAGTAATGGAATTTTACATGTACAAGAACAAGTGTTTTGATTGAGTAATACTTTGTATTCCTTACCGACATGCGAAATCACTCCCCACTCACCTTCATTATATGGGACAATGCTACAACGTCTAGCTTCATTCGCCCTTTCAGATATCTTCAACTCCCATTTTGGGGTTAGCTTAGCCGTTGCTGGCATATCAAGCTCTCTTCGTTTACAAAAATAATCCAGCGACCGAAAAAACGTATGCACAACTACAGCTTTGACGGGCCATGATCATGCACCTCTAAGTACACCATTAAAGCTTTCAGAAGCATTTGTTGTCATGACATGAAACCTACCACCGTCATCGAAACACAAAGCCCAGTTCTCTTCCTTCCCCCCAAACTTCGCTCAATCCAATTATGTGCCAGAACGTAAGTTAGTTTAATTTCGTCACGGATCTTTTGATAGTCAACCACCTCCGAAGCACATGCTGCTACATAAAACAAACCTGTCAAACTTTTATCTTTGAATCCAGCAGCTTGAAAATTGGATTTTAAATGCCTTGCACAATATCTATGCTTGTGTGGGTATCTCCAAAAATTCTCCAAAGCAACCGGTATACCCTTCATCCTATCAGAAATGAAATTGATGCGCCGATTTTGAACACTATGGATGAATATTCGTATACATACAAAAAACCAACCCCAAGTATCGGTTGATTCGACCTCCATAATCCCATACGCCAATGGGTACAGTGAATCATTTGCATGGACAGCAGTCGCAACTAGTAACGTGCCTTTGTATTTCCAATATAAATGTGTGCCGTCTATGGAAAGCAAAGGTCAACAATGCACAAATCCTTCAATGCATGGCCCAAAAGCCCAAAATGTCCTTTCAAAAACTTCGCATGGTTCGGCTATTATATGGGCGACACTTCCCGGATTAGCTTCGATAAGTTCATCAAAATATTGACGGAGGGTGGAGTATGACTCCGCCCAATCACCGTAAATGCCTTCAATTTCTCTACTTAATGCCCTCCACGCCTTTGTATAACCAATTTTTATAAATAGTTGTCCCTATATTAAAATTTGCACTGTTCCAGGCATAATACTCAAATCCGCTTTCACAAACGGCATGATCTTCGAAACCAAAAAAGTCGAAGTTGCTTGTTTATGGTTGGAGTTCAATGTCTGGTTTACACAACTATGTTCAGCTGGGTATTTTTTAATAACCCACAAACCTTTCTGCGATTTTTTAGAATCTATGGCATGTATTCTCCAAGCGCAGTTGGGATCCATGTTGCAAATAGAAGTGTATTTCTTTTTGTTTGACCTGATCGGCTTAAATGAAACTGCATGCAAAATCGACCATTCACTTAACTGTAGAAGGAATTTGCTTTTACTCTCAAACGTCATACCCACTTTGAAATCATTTTGAACGCCGGACGACGAGAAAACTTCGTTGTTGAAATGCATATTTGCAACCACGGATCTAGCTATCATTTGTGCAATGCATAATTCATCATCCAATGGTATCCCAAACTCTAGCACCTCCACATCACTATCTTCGTCCGCGTTGTCTTCGCCTCCCAAATCAAAATTTAGGGGAAAATTGTTTACTCGCATTACATCAACTCATGACGTATCATTATTAGGAATGCTAACAACGGTCATGCTGTCAATTGAAGGATCTAGATTTGCCTCTCTCAAATCTTGATCATTTAGTTCCATGTCGACATCAGGAATGTTTGGTTCAACGTTAGATTCTGCTTCGGTGGCTTGTGTCGGATACCTGTAGTACGCAAGTGGAAATTCTGAAGTACATTTAATACGCTACATAAATCTATAGCGATAAAACTAGTAACTTACTATTGGGTCATCTGATACATTTCGGTGGGCATTAGCTGCATGGACGAACAACGGTAACTTATAGATGGTCCGACAGTAGTTTGTGTCATGAAGTAATTTGGAACAAAACTGAAATATGCACAATTTTTAAAATCATACAAAAGACAAGAATGGTTATATTGTGAAGTAGGAGAATTCTAAATTTTGAGTTACCCTTGAGTTGTATTTTGGACACTTTCCTGCGTCAGATATGGATAGCTAGGTAGCGATGGCTGATGCAAATTCATGTACGGATTAAACCCAAAACACATTTGTTGTTGCTCACACAAGGGAACACTCATAGTCGGATACAGATAACAAGCGGTGGGAGAGGACACCATGGGTGTAACGGCTGGCTCTGTCGACAACCTTTGCTCTTTCATTACAAATAATTCAATAGATTTTGACACAGAGGACAACATAATTTCAACGTCGTCGTCGTCTTTGATTTTAATTGCCTTAGATCTGGAATCGGTCGGCCAATTGCAAACTAACTCAATGTCAAACTCATCTGGCTTAATTTTAGTACATTTATACACGGCCTGCTTCAATTGTACGAAATTTGACCCTTTTAAAACTTTTGTCGGTTTGCTAGATTCACCGTTGTATATTCCGCATTTATGTTCATCAACAACCAATTCTCCATCGTAATAGCATATATAGTTCCAATATAATTTGGTGTCATTCCATTCTATTCTAAAAACAAAATAATTTTAACTAAGATGGGTAAAATACAAATAACCATAAAAACCAAATTTATACCATTTGATACTCCCAAAAGCCAAACTTGCTTACTATTAACTTTGATCTTAAAAAAAAGTTGGATTTTGAGATTTTTTTTAGGTTTAGAAGTTTAGGGGTTTTTGGGTTTTGAGTGTGAAATAGGTTGTGTTAGGAAATGAGAGAAGGAAAGGTAAACCTGTCTGCTTTAAAATAAAAAAACAATAACTTTCGGGGTGCAATCCAAGATTGCGCCCCGAAAGTTATTTTCATAACTTTATCACTGGCGCAATCTAGAATTGCGCCAGTGTACATGTAGACAGGCGCATTCCTTGATTGCGCAAGTGGAAAAAAATCAATTTCTTGCCAACTCAACGCTGAGTTCGCCAAAAGGAGGATAAAATTGCAATATTTACATAAAATGCCTATACGTGGAATAAAAAAAAAGGAGGCCAAAATGGTAAAAATGCTCGTGCTTATACTTAGCATGGAAGGGAAAGCTTTATATATATATATATAATTATATATACAGGAAAATAGGCAGAAGGAAGAACATCTGTCCGGTTTTAGAATGAAAGACGCGGCATTATTTTTTCCATTAGAAGGACGCGCAAACTAAATTTTCGGCAGAAGGAAACAAATAGAAAAAAAAAAATCGTTCGTCTTCAGTCGAACAGAGGCGGCTTCAATTGAATAAGGGGCGGCACATCAGAAGAACAGGCGACGGCAGCGCCACCACAAGCTTCGGCGGTGCTCATTCAGGCGAAAGTGACGGTCGTCTCTGACGAAGACGATGGACTGTAGGTGGTAGCGACTGGATTGTAGGACGACGACTATTCAAGGATGATGTTGATAGCCGATTTCAGATGAACAACGGCAGTGGAGTGGAGGTTAAGATCAATGATGGTGTTGCTACAGGTAACAATGACGATTAACTAGGTTGTTTTGAAATGAACTCAAAAACAAATGCTATATGAACTTATCATTTTATTCTATATGTATAATGTATAACTGAATGTTATATTCTGTTTTGTTGCTGTTGTTGCATCATTTGTGTCACTGCTATATCATGTTGTTTCATGATGATTGTGCTCTTTTGTTATGTGTACATTTGATTTTAATGTGATAAAATTACATATATGTTTCAAAAAATGATAAACTGTGCATAAAATATAATGCATCAGTTGTTTGTTTGCTTGCTCATTGAGTTTCTTTAATTTGTATATTGTAGATATCATAAATCAAATGGAAATGTATTTCATAACTAAAATGCTATATTAAACTATCATTTTAAATATTCTAAACATACTAATGCACTTTGTTAAAAATGCTATACTAAACTATTTTTTTAATATCATACACATGATGGTGAACTTCATAATTAAAATGTTACATTAAGATATAGATGTGCATATTAGAATGTTACATTAAGAATAGATGTACTATAATGCATTTATCATGCTATGTTTGTCTATCATTCTTTTCAGTGATATGTATGTCTTTCATTACTGAAATGCTATATTAAAAATAAGATTGGACTTCATTACTCAAATGTTATATCAAACTATCATTTTGTACTTTGAATATATTTTAATGCAATTAAAAATATAAATGATATTCTTACCTATAATTCGTTATATTTCATTCATTTTTGAAATATTTTTGACTATCATTCATTCATTGTGATGATAGTTGGATATAACATTATATTCGTACATTAAAGTAGTACTATAGAATATGAATAATGATAGTTGGATTTAGCATTGCATCTTTTAAAGTGAACTAGCATTATAATAGTTGAATATGATTATATTAAAAAAAGAACTAGCACGTTTATAACATTATATTATAAAAATATGTAGAGAGCATCATGCATAGTGTGCTAAATAATGGTTGAAATATAAGATTATATTAAAAAATGAACTAACATGTATAAAGTACAATAAATGATAGTTGAATTTAGCATTGTACTATTTAAAGTGAAATAACATATGTACAATATGCTAAATGATATTTGAATATAGCATTGTATTTTTAAAGTAAGGTACCATGTATAAAATATAATAAATGATTGTTTAATTTATCATTTGTATTTTTGAAGTGAACTAGTACATGTTGAGTTTGCAAAATAATGTTTGAATATAACATTATATTAGTAAAATGAACTAGCACGTACAAAATATAATAAATGTAGTTGAATTTAGAATTGCATTTTCTTTAAAAGTGGATTAAAAAAATGAACTAACATGTATAATGTATTATAAATGATAGTTGAATTTAGCATCGTATTTTTAAATTGAATTAGCATGTGCAAAATACGTTACATGATGGTCAAATATAGCATTGTATTTTTAAAGTTAATTAAATATGAAAAATGATAGTTGTATATAACATTATATTCGTAAAGTGAACTAGCATGTATAAAATATGATAAATGATAGTTGAATTTAGAATTGTATTTTTTAAAGTGAAATAGATGTACAATATGTTAAATGATAGTTTGATATAGCATTGTATTTCTAAAGTTAGCTACCATACATAAATTATAATAAATGATAGTTGAATTTGTCATTTTTTTTTTTTTTTGAAGTGAGTTAGCATGTGTAGAGTTTGCAAAACAATGTTTGAATATAGCATTGTTTTAACAAAATGAACTAGCATGTATAAAATATAATAAATGTTTTAGCATATATCATTTGCATTTTTTGTCAAATACAAGAGCATGTGTTGCAAAGGAAAAATGTTAAATGAATATAGCATTATAATTGTTGAAATATTGCAACATGCATTGTATATTGAAGAGTGATAGTTGCATATATCATCATTTCATATTTTGAATTACAAATGCATGCATTTCATATGATGAATGATAATTGATTGTATTATTTGAATTTTTTACTTAAACAATATGAATTGCATACATAATGATATCTGAATATTGCATTTGAAAATATTGAAATACGTTAGGATGCATTGCATAAGCAGAATACGAAATGATAGGAGAATATAGCATAATATTTATTAAAACAAAAAAAACAATAGCTGCAGCGCGTTGAATGACTTGAATAACGATGGTTAGGGGACGTGGACGGCGATGACATATACGAGTTGGACGGCGGCGATTGCGGCTATAGCACTGGACGGTAGTGATGGCTTGGAGCGACTAGGGCATGACGTCGGCGACGAAAGCGGAGGTTAAGGCGAAGGTGACGGCTTAGTGAGGCCGCGGCTTGGAAAGCGACAGCTAAGGTTGAGGCGGTGGCGGCTTGGGGCGACAGCTATGATGGGAATGGCGGTTGCGAAGGCTTGGTGGAGACGATTATGTCCTTCAGCCTAATTTCTGAAACTTACGTCCGCGCTTTATAAAATATTAAAATGTTTTTCCTTTAAACTAAATTACTCTTATATATATATATATTCATTTGTTTATTCTTTGTCTGTACGGTTTTTTCTTATTTGTTTGGTCTATATGGTTTTAGCTTAGGGTAGCTTTTCTTTTCGAGCATTTTTTCATTTTTGACCCTGTTTTCTTTTTTATCTCACTTTTGGCCTCCTTTTGCAAAATATTGCAAATATAGCCCCTTTCGGCCAACTCAGCGCTGATCTGACCAGCGCTGACCAAAATGTACTGGCTCAATCTGGGATTGCGCCGGTACACGTGTACACTGGCGCAATCCCAAATTGCGCCAGTTCAAGAAATAAATAAAAAATTAATGCATGGGCGCAACCAAAAATTGCGCCATGCTATATATATAATTACATAACCCATCGCTTCTGGATTTGCTCTTCTCCATTCATTAATATGTATACAATTCCTCTCCACATTCATCTTCTTACATACCCACCCAGTTCCATTTTCCCTCCAAGAAAAGGTACTCAACCTTTCACCCTCATAACATACAAACTTGCATGTGTCATTCGAGATATTGTGGCCATGAGCCTATCGTGCTTAACCTTCCAGCCATCCCTCTGAGAAGTGCATGTTGTCGATGACCGATCAAGATGTGAAGATCGATCAGTGCAGGTTGCCGATGACCGATTAGGATGTGAAAACCGATCAGTGCAGGTTGCCGATGACCGATCAGGATATGAAGACCGGAAGGAGCTGCGAGGAGGATTTTGTGAAGAAGAATGAAGGATGGGTGAAGGAGCTGGAGTTGATGGTTATGACAAGGAAGAAGGCTAAACTCTTTTCCATATTCCAAGACCTGGATATGAGTTTCCTTGAGATGAATCCATTTACAATGGTGAATGGAGAGCCTTATCCATTGGATATGTGAGAGGAATTGGATGACACTGCTGCTTTCAAGTACTTCAAAAAATGGGAAACATAGAGCTTCCACTTCCATTTGGTTGCATCACCCGTGAGAAGATGGATACATTAAGACTACTACTACTCATGGAGAAATTTGCTAGCATTTCCATAATGGCATATACACTGTAGATTTTGAAGTTTCAGATTTTTCTTGATTAGTTTGGCTCATAGTCCTTTTAGTGCTGCCAAGTTTCCTACTTTCTTTCTCTTTGATCCTGACCTCTCTTGTGCTCCGAGCATGATTTCCTGATCTAGAATGCTTTTCTTGTATAACTTTTCTTCTTTCCTCTTCATCGTCCCATCTTTGTCTCATTGTGCCAAGCCTGTACAAATTTCTTCCCTTAATCAATAAAGGATGTAGTGGTAGCAATGGCTTTTCTCCTGTACTCCACAGAACTTCAATGGTGAATGTGTGTTGTTGCTTGGCAGCGCCATAACTTTCCTTTACAATACGCCCTGCAAGCACACGTGTGCCACACGGAGGACCTGTAGCACTCCTCAAACCTATATTATACATTTCATAAACCTTCTGCTCGAACATGACGACATCGCCAGTACATGCATCACCTTTGCAGTTCAATACAAAGTTTGATGGTGGGTACTTCTTTTCTCCTTCTCCATTTATGACCCCGAGATGCAGTTTGATGCGCTCGATAAGGACGCCTTTCTTTCCAGTTAGTCTCAAGCCATATTTCCTAAGGTAAAGCTTGCACTGTTCAATTTTCAATTTTTCCAGCTGACCATCTTTGATAAGCTCCTCCACCTTCTCAAAAGATTTACCATCCTTCTCTTTTAGTCCAGGAATCTAAACCCTGTGTGATTCTTCAAAATGCTCGCTCTCTAAATCAATGGGTTTCACCTTTCGTGGTTTTGTGATGGAGATCTTGGAAAGTCTATAACTTGTTTCATTAATGACATCGAATGTTGGGTCCTCATCAGAATCGTCGGAAATGAAAGAAGTGTCGTAAGAATCAGAATATAGATCTTCTATTTCGGTAAGCTGGGCAGACGGATTAAGCTTTGAAGTAGCCATGAACTTAGAATTAATGTTGAAATTTAAAATTACTATTATTATTTTTCCCGTAGGAATTTTTGTTTCAATGGCAGTAAATATTTGGGAAGATCAACGCGTGGAGATGTATTATGTGCATGATTATATATATATATAGCATGGCACAGTTTCTAATTATATATATATATTTGGGAAGATCAATGCATGGAGATGTAAATATTTTTCTCAGGCATTTTTATTTTTATTTTTTGAAGTGGCGCAATCTGTAATTGCACACGGCGCAATCACTGTGAGCTGCCCAAAAGGGGGCTATATTTGCAATATTTTGTAAAAGGAGGCTAAAAGCGGGATAAAAAAATAGGGGGAAGAATGAAAAATGCTCTTTCTTTTCAAATTCGTAGCCTGTCCGCAAGTGGATGAG
Organism: Allium sativum; assembly: GCA_030737875.1. Taxonomy (NCBI): domain Eukaryota; kingdom Viridiplantae; phylum Streptophyta; class Magnoliopsida; order Asparagales; family Amaryllidaceae; genus Allium; species Allium sativum. The sequence continues at coordinate 212,679,305 of CM060919.1, forward strand.
TCTGCGTGTGTACATTTTGAAAGGGGGAGATAGCAGTTCCTTCATGAGAGTGAGTTTGTTGACACTTTTTTAACGTGTGTCACCATGACATACTAACGGTGTTAGTGATTGTGTGGCTGGGATCAAAAAGGTGGAATTCAGGGGGTAATCATAGCCTCACACCACTAACACCGTTAGTGGTGTCATGGTGACCCACGTTAAAAAAGTGTCAACAAACTCGTATTGGTTCCTTCACGCGCAAGGAAAAGACCTGTGTATGTGTTTAACTTATTCAACTCAATGATTATTTAAAAAGAAGTATAATCTTTTTGGGTAGGTCATAACATCATGCTGTCTGTCATGATGCAAACACTAGAAACAATTCGTCATAGAATAGATATTGCAGACATCATAAATTTACCAATAAGTAACGTAAAATATTGAAGTAGTGATTGAAAACCCTATTGAATTTGTTTATGTCTGAGGCCGCTATGGACTGAAATAAAAATACTGTCATGGCCAGCTAGCGAGATGTCACGATCCCAAAAATATAATAATATCGGTAGGTTAACTCATATTGTGAAACCCCAAAATATAAATATAGGGTGCAAAATACTCCAAATAAAAAGTTGCATATTTAATTAATTAAAAATTATAGTAAAATTCTAAAAATTAAATTATCACTATGTCTCAAAAGAATCTTGTCCAAATTCAAAACCGATATTTAAATATATTTAAATAACCGTTATAGTCAAAACCGATTATGTCGCTACTTTTATGAATATGTAATTTGGACATAACTTACGATATATAATCCGAAATCTTGATTTTTCACTTCTGTTAGAAAGATATAGTTCAACGGATTCGAACGTTTCTTGTTTTGAAGAAATCTGACTAATAACGGATCCTGTACACTCGTTGAAGTTCAGAACGATAAATTATGAAATGCCGTGATATTACAGGCTCAATTATATTTAATATTTATTTTTATACGTTCAACTTTGTTTTAATTAATATATAAATCCATTTATATTACGAAATTCAATATTTAAACTGATCTAAATATTCAAATCTAAACGGATAAAAATGCGGGACATTACACATGTAGTGGTGATTATAGAGTTTACATTTAAGAGGCCTATTGTATATGATAGGGGACACCTGTTCTGGCATATTTTATCACTCTTTAGACCATCAGTGTGTCATTAGATAGAGGTCTACATCGATCACTGGCAAATTATACAACACTGGTACTATACTTTCATAATATGACCTATCCGATAGAGTGTGGCTCGTGAGAACCAGAGACCTATGCAAGGAGGCAGGCCCGTCACATATTCGCTATGGCTCGTAATCAAATCGAGTTACGCACCATACGAGAGAGTATCATTTGGCATCCATATGAGGGTTCATTGTATTTGACATATGAGGATGTGGTCCATTCTAATTTGCTTTTGACCAAACATTTTCCTTTGGTCTCTTCTCCTCCCACTAGTGGATGTTACTGGTTCCACTACACTATAACAGCTATTTTGGAACATATACATGCAAAGCATTAAAAACGGTTACATGCGTTCTAATTTTACCATAGCTTAGAGTCATTCCATAATCGTGTGATGACATTTGATCAACATAGGGACAGTCTTTAACCATTACAATATTATTACAGTCAATAGCCGTTTTAGATGGCATCATACTGTTTGCAAATTTCCCAGCCCCTTTCGTACGCCTCAAAATAATTAGCGTGAAACTAAATATCCCCCCTATTTTTTCCACATCAGATCTTCATATCCTTCTTCCCTAATTTTTTTTCTCTTATCAAAGTTAAATAAGATTTCCTCCTTTTATCTTCACCTCCGCATTACTAAAACCACCATTGCAACTCGCGACATTCTATATTTGCTGCTATCTAGCTGACGCCTCATCAATTCATGATTAGCCTTATCAAACCATCATTGCCATCATTTTGATCGATTCACGACTCCACAAATCCAGGGTTATATCCAGTAAGTGGTGTAGAAGCATTTTAATTCTTTATTTGTCCTGTTTCAATTAGATAAAAATATATATAATGAATTTCCTTGGTAAGACAAACCAAGAGGCAAAGAGCAGTTGAGATTTAAATAAAACAAAGGCATCTAGCAGTTGTGAATCACCCATGTAATCAATAAGTAACTCCGTTATAGGTTCTCAGATGGCAGTGTTAAATTTGTCCACCACGTTCTCATGCGCACGATAATTTTCTTCCTAATATGCCATGATTAATCAACACAATTCGGTTTTGTCTTCTACCCACAGCATTCCTATAATTTTTTCTTTTACCTCATGTCCTCCGTCTTTCCTCTCCAAAATTAATTGATTATCATAGTAAAAGCTTTTTGTTTGGACGATAGTCGAAAAGCTATTTATAAGCAAGAGAATTTGTAAATCGACTGGGTAAGAAGGAAAAAGGGAATATCGCGAGAGAAGACATGACGGACGAATTCATAGGGATCCATATTTTCTCAGTGCCACCATCTTTTACCTGTTTGAAGCCGGCTAATTTAGCATTCTGGATCAAGGAAAAGTAGCTTAATTCTGGAAAAGTTGATGTCAGCGTGTCATAGTCAAGCACTATATCAAACAACCAATGGACATGAAAATGTACAAGGCAGAGATTAAATAAGGGCGACTGTAGCCAGTGTTGCATGTACACAGTTTTAAATAATGTAAATCAGGCTTAATGGCAGAATTGTAATTAAGTGATAATTATGAAAGGGTGTTAACATCTATAAATAGCACCCTAATAGGCTGTAAATTAGATGCGGAAAAATCATTAATACAATTAGTTCTACTTACACAATTTCTGGTGTAATATTCTCCATTGTTGTTTTCTTTTTCTCATGGGCTGATCATCTTAATTCACAAGACTTGTTCGTGCTGATTCCCTTTAATCTCAATGCTGATCATTGTGTTGGTTGGTGATCTTCTTGTGATCACACAGTGCCACCCCTTAACCCTGCATTCCCTTTTAGCTCCTCTTATCCTCACCTTTTATCACAATCCCTCCATAAGAAACCCATTCCATCATGCCAGAAACTAGATCTCAAGCTCGCAAGTTAGATGATGCTGGTAAATTGGTATCAGAGCCACATGGTGAGCCAAAAATCGACCCTTACCACATTGATCCTGCAATTATTGAGACCGGCAAAAAAGCATCATCAGCTTCAGAATGTACAAATCCTGATGCTTTGTCACAAGAGGAAATGTGGCATAGGAAAAACATGGTCAATCGCATAAATGATAATTCTTTAAGGAAATTAGAGGAGTTTACCCATGAATTATCAAGGCAAAACCAAGATCTGTCTTTACAGAATCAAGATTTAAGAGACAGTATGGGTAATCTCGATATAAAGGTGGATAACATGCACCTTAGTATCCAATAATCTTTGACAAATTTTTTTTTTCATTGAATGATAACAGAATTCCAAGAACACATGATACGCCAAATCAAAGTGATATGCATAGAAATCAGGGAAGCAATCAGAATACTAGATCAAACGCATATACATTTCCAAACGCAAGGCAACCTTTTTTGTCCAGACCTGAAGCAACAATACCTGATGCACAAATAAAAAACACTGATATTATCCCCAGATTCAATGATGGGAACACAAGAAATACTGAACCAAATTCAAGAATAGTAAATACTCGTACAAGAACTGATGATGGTATGATAAATACATCAAGGGATTCATCAAAAATCAATTTCAATATTGATTTTCCTACCTTTTCTGGTGATGACAGGGCTGTTGACTGGCTAAACCAAGTAGAGAACTTCTTCAGGAACAATGAAACTGATCCTCGTGAATGGGTGCACCTATGTTCCTACAACCTGAGAAAAGAAGCATTGCAATGGCTCATAGATACTCACGAAACACCAATGATCATGAAAACTGGTTAGTTTTTATAAAAGCAATCCAGGTACGCTTTAATCCTAATGAACTAGATAGACCTTAGTTTGAGAAACTAGAGGGTCTGATTGAACACGTTTCACCAGTGCATTGTTCAGAAAAAAAAGTTGGAAGGGCTAAAAGAACAGATTAAATACCATGAAATAGCAAATAATCCAATTGATTTCGACCATACAGTAAGCTTAGCAAAGAATTTTGAAACTAAGTGGCTTTCAAAGAATAAGAGGAAATCTTTTTCTGATAAAAAGAATACCAATTCTTCGTCTTAATTTTCAAAAACTGGAAGCAAGAACTTAGACAAGAATTCAAAAATAAAAAATTTACCCCTGAAGAAATATTAGAAAAAAAGAAAAACAATATTTGTTTTGGGTGCGCTGAAAAATATTTTCCTGGGCATAAATGCAAAACCAAGCAAGTTTTCATTATGGAAGGTGTTATTAATCTTGGTGATATTTCTGATATTGATAGTGAAAATTCTGCAGATGATTTAATTATAAAATTATTAGAAGTAAACAGTGAGCAAGAAACACAAAATATCCTGCATACAATATCATTAAACACTTTATTGGGTATTCCTACACTACACACAATTAAAATAAAAGGGACTATCAATAACAAAGCTGTAGTATTTCTGATTGATTCCGGGTCAACACATAGTTTTATAGATACATCTTTAGCCCACAAATTAAAATTGACTCAGTCACAATCAAAACCATTTAATGTGCAAGTAGCCAATGGGCATAAACTAGAGGGTTCTCATATTTGCACTAATGTAATACTGCATTGCCAAGGCTGCAAAATGCCATTAAATTTGTTGGTTTTACCCATGGACTCATGTCAAATTGTGCTAGGAGCACAATGGATGAAAGAGCTTGATGAAATTTGTTTTAATTTTAAAAAAATTGCAAGTTAAATTTTCTTATAAGGGCACTCGGTACAAATGGCAAGGATTATGCAAGAGGATGTAAAAGAAGTCGAGGACAAAAAAGCAACAAAAGAATTCAACTCAGCAAGCTTACATTTTATGTTGCTATCAGCGTCTGCATCTTCATCAGATTCTGCTCAGATTCCTCCATAAATTCAGCATATATTAGACCAATTTCCTGCAGTTGTCACAACAACAAGTCAACTACCACCAAGAAGAGCATGTGACCACAAAATACCTTTACTGGAAGTATCTAAACCGGTTTGTCTAAAGCCTTATAGATATTCACATCATATTAAAAATGAATTAGATATACTAATTGCTGATATGCTAAAAACTAGTATTATAAGACCTAGCTCAAGTTCATTTTCTGCACCTATTGTAATTGTTAAAAAGAGGGATGGTACATGGAGATTATGCTTAACTATCGAACTTTGAATAAACGTACTATCAAAAATAAATTTCCCATTTCCTTGATAGATGATTTATTGGATGAACTTAATAGGTCAAATTTTTTTACCAAGCTAGATCTTAAATCATGATATCATCTAGTTATAATGTATGAACCTGACATACATAAAACGGCATTTAGAACTCATGATGGTCACTATGAATTTGTTGTTATGCCATTTGGGCTTACAAATGCCCCATCTACTTTTTAGTCATTAATGAACAACATATTCAAAAATTTCTTGAGGCAATTTATCTTAATATTTTTGATGATATTTTAATTTATAGGAAAACATAGACTAATCATTTATGTCATTTGAATACAACATTTCCAACTCTTGAGCAGAACCAATTGATAATAAATTTGCCAAAATGCCCTTTTGCCTCAAACAATATTAAATATTTAGGACATATTATTTCAGAAAATGGAATTTCTGTTGATAAAGAAAAAATAAAAGCTATTTTACAGTGGCCTCAAACACATAGTTTAAAAGCTTTGAGGGAATTTTTGGGTTTAACAGCATATTATAGAAAAATTACTAAAGGCTATGGTATAATTGCTAAACCATTGACTAACATGCTAAAGAAAAATTCTTTTCAATGGAATGAAGAAGTCACTGAAGCATTTTTTAAATTAAATTTTTTTTTAACCAACCCTCCAATTTTAGCATTACCAGATTTTACAAAAGATTTTATAATTGAGTGTGATGCTAGTGGAACTGGCCTTGGAGCTGTTTTGTTACAAAACAATAAGCCTATCGCATTTATCAGTCAAGATTTACAAGGAAGGTATATGCATTTATCCACTTATGAAAAGGAGCTTCTAGCACTTATATTAGCAACAAAAAAATGGTCTCTCATAGGTAGAAGGTTTATTATAAGAATTGATCATCAAAGTTTGCATCATCTACTCTCTGAAAAACTTACTACAGGCATTCAAGGAAAGTGGTTAACAAAGCTACATGGCTATGATTACACAATGAAATACAAGAAAGGAAAGGAAAATATAATAGTAGATAGTTTGTCACGAATGTATGATCAACCTGAATTACATAGCCTATCTCTAGTACAAGCAGATTGGATTACAGAACTCAGAAAAGAAATTCAATAAAGACCATTTTATATATTACAGAAAGAGAAAATTTTGAATGGCACTGCTGATGGTACAAAATATAAACTGATAGATGGCCTTATTTTTCATAAAGGAAAGATTCTGTTGGATCACAAATTTTTGCAGCTACTTGATATTATCTTATTTGAATTTCATTCAACACCTCTTGGAGGCCATTCTGGAGTCAAGAAAACACTGAAAAGCATCAAGAGAGTATTCTATTGGAAACATATTAAAAGTTCAGTAGAAGACTTTGTCAAAAAATGTGATATTTGCCAAAAATCAAAATCTGAAAATGTTCCATTGCCTGGACTGCTACAGCCCTTACCTACTCCTGAACAAGTGTGGACAGATTTATCTATGGATTTCATTACACATCTACCTAAAAGCAATGGAGCAATTGTCATATTTGTTGTAGTTGATAGACTCTTCAAATACTCACACTTTTTTCCTTTGAAACATCCATATACAGCACAACAAGTAGCAAAAACATTTTTTGATGGAGTAGTAAAGTTGTATGGAATGCTAAAGTCCATAGTTAGTGACAGGGACACAATCTTCTTAAGTAATTTCTGGACTGAACTATTTACACTTCAAGGATGCTCCCTAAAATTCAGTTCAGCCTAATACCCACAATCAGATGGGCAAACTGAAGTTATCAACAAAATTTTAGAAACATATTTAAGGTGTTTTGTCTCACATCAACCTAGTGAATGGACTAAATGGATATCTTTAGCAGAACTATGGTACAATTCTACATGGAAAGAGTCCACTAAATTAACACCTTATGAAGTGGTTTATGGAAAACCAACTCCCACTATTCTGTCTTATGTTCCCCACACGACAAAAGTTCAACAAGTCGAACAACAACTATTTTCCAGAGACATTGTTCTAACAATACTGAAAGATAAATTAAAGCTGGCTCAAGAAAGGGTGAAGAGGTCTGAAGATAAACATAGAACAGAAAGAGAGTTTGAAGTGAATGAGTGGGTTTATTTGAAGCTACAGCCATATAGACAAATCTCAGTCAGCATGACAAAAACAATAAAACTTTCTCCAAAATACTATGGTCCTTTCAAAATATTAAAGAAGATTGGCGAAGTTGCATACAAGTTAGAACTTCCACAACAAGCTATTATACATCCATTTTTTCACATAAGTCAATTAAAAAAGAAGATTGGATCACAAATCATAGTACAAACTAATCTCCCATCTTATATTGAAGAATTAGTACATGAGCCAGATGCAATCATTAAAAAAAGATAGAATGAATAAATGAAACTGATTGTATTTAATAGTACACGCATCAACTTACCACGTTCCTCTCTAGTGGTGCTCTAAGAACATGCGGTGCTAATGCAGTACCTACTCTGGGATTAAGGACGTAACATCGTGTTATATTCCAGTACCACCTCATGTACTGCGCCGCGGATATGGGGGGCTCCCCCGGAACTCAATATGGTTATCACGGTCATTCCACATAGCATGATACATGTGAAAGTCCTGCGCACTGTAGCCCTCAGTGTAAGATGGTGCATCATCCGGTATATGCTACCTAATGTCGAACTGCCTCATAACCCTATCGGGAAGGTGCCAATCGGTGAAGCTGTAGGCTACCATAGATACTATCGCAATCCAGAGGTAGATATTAGCTCTGCATGTGACTGGTAGTGGGGCAAGTATCTCATTAGTGTACGGATACCATTAAACCTTTTCATCCGTAAGGACGTCCAACTCATTGCGGTAAAATGCCAACTCTCGTCGTGGTGTATGTCGCGTATCTTTTTTTCCAACCCACCTGTTACACGATAATAAAAGGTACATATATTGAAAATGGTATATGTTGTGTTTAATAAGTTAAACGAACAAATAAGTATACCTAGCTCCAAGCGGCATCGATGCGTCGATGGGATCAGGAGTCACTGCAAATCTTCCGACGGGAAGATAAGTCCAGGACCAAAGCTAAGTACACAAAAATATACTATTAATATAAGAGAATGATGCATCACATTGTATAACAGTAAATTATAGAAATTCGGTTCATACCTGAAGTAGTGTCGAGCAACCGGCAATACAGTTATACTGTTGCAACGCGACCTTAGACAATTCCTGATATGCATAGGCCAACACTGCACTACCACAAGAAAATTTAGCGCACTGCCCGATGTCAGCTAAAAACGGTGACCATCTCAAATATATACGGGTCTTGGCATGATTGACCATCATTCTGCAGAAAATAATATGTAATAAAATGCAACGAGCTCAGTATGGCTACTAATAGATATAGATCATTGCGTTATTACCTAATTAAGCATTAAATATTGATTGGTTAGAAATAATTCCTTAAACTTTTGACTCATTATAAAAAATATTATTTAGGGTAGTACAAACTAGTGAGCTGTTTTTATGAGAAATATAGCAAATATACACATTGCCAGTTTACGCTGTGTACATCAGAAAAATTTGCAATGTACATACTTGATACTTTTATTGTGTTCTAATCAACAATAATACTGATATACACATTTTGCAGTTTATCGTGAATATTACAGAACATGGATAAGGATAGAAATTTAGACTATTAAAGGATTACCCAAAGAAAAAGACTACGTACACTAGTAGACATTAGAATAATTGATTTAATGAATGGGATTCATTATATTGTATAAAGTACAAGATGGGTTTCTAACATTAGACAATATGAGCTATCTGTGTGTTACTTATCCATCCACACTTTGTTTTGTATTTTGATGATCAATCAGTTGTGAATTAGATATTGCGATATTGCATAAGTAGCAAAATTTCGTAAGCTACTCGATTCACTTGTACCACCGATATGAATGGAGATTGAATATCTTAATGATATGCTCGAAATATGGATACTCATATTTTCTAATTAGTGCACTACCGATAAGAAACACAATGATTACAGAAATTGAACATGTGCATACTTAATAATGTTGACATGGTCCATATATGGGCTAGATATATGTGTCTTGCTTATATTGAAATACGCTATATTACTTGTACTAACAAGGTGTTGCATGAAAGTAGCTTACCCTGTTTTAAGGTGCAATGGTATTGTGCTCATTATATAATGATGCTTTGTTTATTACCATATATTGGATATATATATATATATATATATATATATATATATATATATATATATATATATATATATATATATATGCGTGTGTTCTCTCACATGTTTATATAATTATTAACTTTATGGTATTTTATGGGTAGGTGTTGTGAGTACAATGAGACAGACTGTGCGTGATTCGATTTGCACCAAGTATATCTTGTAAGATCCATTCGTTTTAAGGATACTTTTATGGTAAACTTTTGTGAAATATTAGGAAAGGCTAATATCCATCTTAGCTGACCAACTAAACGGTAGCACTCGCTCTATGATGATGAGTTAACCCTATCGTTTCTAGTTGAACATATGCACAGGGTGAATGAATAAAGTCTAAGATACTGAAATTCATGCACACTAGTAGAAAAGCTTACACTACAGGGTCCGAATCCCGGTTCAGCGGTTACAAGAGTTGATCTTGTATTGACTTCCAGCAGTAACAGTATTTGGATTTGATGCTATGCTTGGGCCCTATCCAAGCTTTTTCCTTATTTGATTTCTCTATGAGCTCGAATTTACCACTGTATCATTTAATGAAGAAGTTGTTTCAGCGGCCATGGCACCTTGTTGATTTAACAGTGGCCACCTTGCTGCATTGTGGACTTCGTCGTTGTCATCATCAACCCATCTACGACAAATAGTGTGGCTCGTAGAAGTATTGCCTGTAACACCTCACTCCCGCTATGGTCACTCTCTAAGGGAATGCCATAACATCGGTGGAGTATTTTGAGTGAATATAGAAACTCCATCCACCTTTGCTGTCTCAAATTCAAATCCTTCTGAGAAAACAAGTACTTCAATGATTTGTGGTCAGTGAACAATTCGAATCTCTCACCAAGAAGATAATGGCGCCAAATCTTAAGCGCAAAAACAATAGCAGCTAACTCTATATCATGGGTAGGGTAATTTTTCTCATGCACTCTCAACTGCCTTCCACCATAGGCTATTACCCTTCCCTCTTGCATTAAGACTGCGCCTAGTCCTGTCCCACAAGCATCGGTATAGACAACAAATGGCTTGCTCCCATCTGGCAACACTAAAACTGGGGCAGTGGTTAAAGCTCTCTTTAACCGTCGGAACGCATCATCACAATATACGTCCCATGTGAAAACAAGATTCTTCTTCGTTAAGCGGGTTAATGGGGCTGATATCTTCGCGAAGTCTTTGATAAACTTCCTATAATAACCCGCCAAACCCAAGAAACTTCTCACTTCGGTAGCATTCTTCGGAACCTTCCAATCCTGAATTGATACTACCTTTGCGGGATCCACAGCTATCCCTTCCTTGGAGACCACGTGCCCCAAGAACCGCACTTCCTTCCTCCAGAAGTGACATTTAGAGAATTTCGCCTTAAGGCTATGTGCTCGAAGAGTCTTCAACACCTCCCCAAGATGTAGGGCATGCTCTTCTTCACTCTTAGAAAATACTAAGATATCATCCACAAAGACCACCACGAATTTATTAAGGAACTCCCTGAACACCCTACTCATCAAATCAACAAAGTATGCAGGGGCGTTCGTCAACCCAAATGGCATCACCAGCCACTCATAGAAACCATCCGGAGTCCTAAAGGCAGTCTTGTCTATGCTATCCTCAGCCACCCTCAACTGATGAAACCCCGTGGCTAAGTCCAACTGAGAAAATACTGAGGCGCCAACCAACTGATCGAAAAGATCATCAATCCTTGGCAATGGGTGTCTATTCTTCTTTGTGAGCTTGTTGAGTTCTCTATAGTCTACACAAAGTCTGAGGGACCCATCCGCCTTCGTAGCAAATACTACTGGAGCACCCCACTCCGATATACTCCGTCTTATGAACCCCTTCTCAAGCAACTCCCCTACTTGCTTATGGAGTTCCCTCCTCTCACGAGGAGCCATGTGGCACACTGGTAAAGATACAGGTTTAGCATTATCCACCAGATATATTCGGAAGTCAATCTCCCGCTTCGGAGGTAAGCCCTTCACCTCCTCAAACACATCCGAATATTCCCGGACCACTCTAACAGATTGCAAACTCTCGACCGAAGCGTCAAGCGATTCAAGATAACTTAGCATAACATAATCCATGGGATTACAAGAAATCTCGAGAGTGTTACCCAAACGGGTCATGAGCCTAACAACTCTCCTTTCGCAATCAAGAACGGCACCATTACTGGATAACCAGTCCATGCCCAAAATCAACCCATAGCCCGTGAAGCCCAAAACAAAAGCATCACATCTAAACTCAATGCTAAGTATAGAAATCTTCAAACCCAAACATATCATGGACAAATAAGTGGAGCCCCCAATTGGGTTTGAAACAACCAAGGGATCATCTACCAGACTGGTGTCTAAGTGCAGTGACTCAACTAATGATGATGAGATAAACGAATGCGATGCGCCAGAATCAAACAATGTACGGACAGGATGATCAAATAGAAAAACCAGACTTTCAACGGAAATAGTTCTACCTCTTTCCTGAATCGGTGGAACCGCGAGAGCCTGTACTTGCCCCCTAGCCTGACCCGGTGCCATAAGAGCTTGCACCTGTCCTCCTGAGGTAGACCCCGTCCTTTGCCCCTTCTTAGGACAGTCTTTCACTAGATGCCCTGCTTCGCCACAGTGAAAGCAACCAGTCTTCTTCTTCTTTCTACAATCTTTGCTTATGTGGCCTGGTATCCCACAATTGAAGCACTTCTTCTTCCCCTTGCCACCGTTGCCTTTCCCACCTTTGTTTTGCTGTTGTTGCTGAGGTCTCTTTTGATCTCCCTTCTTCTCGGGTGCCTTATTAGCATTGGGACCCTTCTCTTCTTCATGCATGAGTGCCATGTCAACTAGCTTCTCAAAGGTGGCCCCCATAGGGATATGAGTCATAGCCAACCCATGCATCGGTTCATTCAAGCCTTTCACGAACCTCAAAGCCTTCTTCTCCGGTGTATTCACCATGTCTAGGCCAAACCTTGCCAATTGATTAAACTTGTTGACATATTCCTTAACTGAGAGATTTCCTTGCTTTAGAGTCAAAAATCTTTCCATATACAAGTTTTCCTCCGCCCTTGAGAGAAACTTTGCCACAAATCTTTGCCTAAAATCCGCCCAAGAGTCAACGGGGCGTTCTCCATTAGTGACCTCCCACCAGAATGAGGCCTCTCCCTTCATTAACCAAGAAGCTAACTTGACTTTCTTTCCTTCTTCCATCTCGAAGATATCTATCAATTCTTCCACCTCCTTAAGCCAATCTCTAGCCTCCACAAAAGTTTCAGATCCTTGAAAAGGTTTTCCTCCCATAGCTTTGAATTCCTTGCAAGTCTTAGCAAAAGTATCCGTGCGAGGAGGAGGGGGAGGAGGAAGATCGGGTGCTACGGTTGGTGGAGGAACATTTGCTGGACCCGCAGCGGTGGCCCTAGCCTCCATCAATCTCCTATACCATACTGGTACCGTCACACCCTCCGGAAAGTTAAGATCCTCAGCCATGCTGAAACGAAAAAGGAAGGATTCAAAACGGAGAATTCGAAAGATAAAGATATGGCTATTGGGGATTATGCTTTTCTTTCAAAAACCTTTCTCTTTAAAGACATGTTTTTGAAAATATCTCTTCCAAAAATGTTTTTAGAAAAATAATTTTCTAAAAATTTTATCTGTTCCGGTAACCTTTGCTCTGATACCACGTGTAACACCCCACTCCCGCTATGGTCACTCTCTAAGGGAATGCCATAACATCGGTGGAGTATTTTGAGTGAATATAGAACAGAGTAATTACAACAAGACAGATATAAGTAATACTTGAAAATTTAAAACATCATTTCACTTGCAGCGGAAAATAAAACATGTCTGGTTACATCACAAAACCATAATAGGAGTCAAGTACAAATATCCATCATGATAAATAAAAATACATAATCCCAATACATGAACTGATAGCCATAAAAGAAAAAGGGTAAGCTGAGCTCTACATCTAGGGTCCAAGCTCCAAGAGAGTAATAAAAGCAGCCTGATCAAAGCCCACTCGTGCTGGGCCCACTCTGAGAACCTGAGGGTTGGAAAAAAAAAGATAAAAACAACGGGGTCAGACATAAGTCTGAGTGAGTCCTATAACTTTAACAATACAATCATTAAAGTAACCAGAGAAGACATAAACTTGACATACGGTAATGTCTGGGGATGAATGGCTACACCAAGCAGCTTGGTAGACTTAGGATAAACTAAGATAACTGTAAAGACGCATTTACCCACCCAAGGATAATTACTACACTGCACCACACCAGTCATTCCTTCCTTGAAGGTTGATCCCTCCCAAGGATTTAGAAAATTTACCCAGTAGTTTCGTGTACCCCTAGCTGACTACATAGGTGCCGTCTGCCCCTATCTCCACTAGGTGTACCCACCACTCCCAAATGATCGGCTCCCTACCGTAGATACCCGTGCCGGCCCCACAGTGGGGTGTATCACTCCCTAAAGTGGCAACCCGATATAATTAACGGTGCACGGCTTATATCTACACGATGCAACAACGTCTTACCTACCAGCCCGGGTCCACACACGCATATGAAACCCGTTGGACTTGCGTTGCCACCGCTAACCCGTTTTGGCCTCTTATAGTCAAGCCCAGTACGCGTGTCCCGTCCTCGACATGGGTCGAGCCCAATAAGATACATATGGGTTACTGGTTGAAATGGGCCCCCACAAGCTACTCACCTAAGCTTGTCATTCATCTAGTGTAACCCACTTAACCCTTTTAATAATCATGTTCACTTACATGTTTAAAGTTTGGTTAAGTCATTTAATTATATTTCAATTGCCACCCAAGGCACCCACTAGATTTCCACATGCCACCCAAGGCACCCACTTAACCCCTCATGTCCCACTACATGCTAATATGGTTAAGTGTTTCTTAATTAATTAAGACCGTGATCTCCCATAAAGACCTCCCACATTAGACTGGTTGTTATGACCGCCTGGTTAAGCCGGTAGGGTCCGGGCAGTCTTACGTCATAACAGAGTCTAACCTCGTGTCTTTACTTTAATCACGTATTTAATTTATGGCTAAGACCTCTCACATTGGGCTGACATTTGTAGCAACTGGTTAAGCCGGTAGGGTCCGGGCAGTTTTACACTACAAATGAGTCCAACCTCGTGTCTTAGTCGATTAATTACACCTAATTAATCACCCCCATATTAATTATCCCTAATTAATATCAAGTTTTTCATAACATGGGTAGACCTAACTCAATAGGTAAATTCCCATGGGGTAGACCTAACTCAATAGGTAAATTCCCACTTATGTTAATTTATTTTTATGGTATGCTTAATCATACCCAATCATACTTTTATTAACATATTTATTAACCCCATCGTTCCCCACGTAAATCGTTCTCATTTCATGACATAATAAAGGGAAGATCCATCACAAATATCATGGGTTTAACCAAATCTTAGCATATAACTTTGTCATGGGTTAAGAGGATGTCAACTTGCATATATGAACATATATTAACCCAACTACATTTAACCCAAACTTGCATATTATCATACACATGACTTGCATAACATGTTGCATATGAACTTGCATATTATCATACACATATCTTGCATAACATGTGGAACTTGCATATAAGCATTTTCATAACTTGCATAACATGTTAAACATGCATTTAAGCATACACATAACTTGCATAAGCATTCACATTCTTGCATAAGCATTCACATACTTGCATAAGCATGCATAACTTGCATATCATGTTAAACTTGCATTTAAGCATATACATAACTTGCATAAGCATTCACATTCTTGCATAAGCATTCACATACTTGCATAAGCATGCATAACTTGCATATCATGTTAAACTTGCATTTAAGCATATACATAACTTGCATATGAACTTGCATAACAACCTACACATAACTTACATAACATCATACACATAACTTGCATAAACCCACTTATTAAACATGCATAAACCCACTTGTTAAACATGCATAAACCAACTTATTAAACATGCATAAACCCACTTATTAAATATGCATAAACATAGGAAAACATAGAGTAGCATATCATTACAAATGATTCAAACTCACTAATCCGCATTTAAGACCATAAGTCTCATTACACCTAATCTACTTACTTTAGCAATTGATGTTAAAGTGATAGAAACTCACCAAAACCAAGATTAGCAAACTTATGAAGTAGAACTAGTTGCTAAATATGAAGAAGATGATGATTAGAGGTTGATTAGCTTGCAACTTCCTTCATAAATTAGTGGAGGCTCCTCTTAGGTTTGATTTTGGCGGCATGATGGCATCATTTCTATTTTTAGTAAGGATTAGGGGGGTATTAGGGTGTATATATAGATTAGTTAAGTGTTTTAGGACCATAGGATTAGCCCTAAATTAGATTAGGACCATCAGATTTCGGAAATCTCTAGAACACAGCCCAAGACTCAACCAAAAACCAGATCTGGTGCACCCAGATCAACAGGGCCGACACCCTGTGTCGACACCCCTGTCGACAGGGCTGTCGACACCCCTGTCGACATGCCTGTCGACACGGGGCTAGGCGGGAACTTTCCCGCCCTTTCCGCTTTTGGCTCCAAACTTGTTTTAGAACTGAATTTTAAATCTGTTTTTAACTTTGAATTTTCTGAAAACTTCTTTGGGCCATAACCGGGCCATACGGACTCCGATTCTCGAAAACTCGGACTCTATTTCGCGTATTTTTCCGAGACGAACGCAATGACGCAGCCCGTTTCCCCCAATTCTCACATCTGAGATTATTTATTCTGTAATTAGTGAATTTTAGCATTAACCGAAATTCGGGGTGTTACATTCTCCCCTCCTTAAAGGATTTCGTCCCCGAAATCTCTAAGCTAAGGAGAATGCATATCCTACCATCCAAACAACCATCTACTCAATCCATCAAACACGAGCATCCATTGTCCTTAAACAATTTCTAATGATGTATGAGCATATGCAGAAAGTGTGTGTATATGTTCCCTATCTAATGTATGAACATATGCAAACCATGATAGTGCCATGCATCCATTATGTATGCGAAAGAACCCTATCGACACATACAATATCTACATGAGTGCACAATCATTCACCAAAATGCATCGTCCATATGATAACACAATCATTAGACATCCATAAATATAGCTTCCTACACACAAATTTATGCAATATGCAATATGAAGTGATTGAGCCGATCTAGTGCCTAGAGTGTGTATATATGCATCCACGGGCAACCACTAGCAACCACTTGCATCCACATGCATCCATCAAACATAACATGTCTCAAACACATGTTTCAACCATAGGTTTACCCTATTTAAAGGTCAGAGGTACAAATGAGAGGACATACTAGAGATAAGATAAGTACCAGACAAACGATAAAAGAGAAGTTAAAAGACATACCCTCAAAAAGAAACGGGTACAATGAACGCATCTTCGCTTCCGTTTCCCAAGTTGCGTTGCTCTCATCTTCTCCCCATTGCACTTTGACTAGTTGAACCTCTCTGTTTCTCAACTTCCTAGTCTCTGACCCAAGGATGCGAGTAGGAGCTCGTCGAATCGTTGCATTACGCTCTACTTCCACTTCTCTAAGCAAGCTTGGCTCTACCACCTCTGCAGTCTCATGTAGGCACTTCCTCAAATGTGACACATGGAATACATCATGTACACCACTAAGTCTGTCGGGCAACTCCACTCTATATGCCATTCGTCCAATCCTTTCCTTAATAGGAAACGGCCCTACGAACCTTGGTGCTAACTTCCCAACAGATCCAAAGCGAACCACATTTCGTAACGGAGACACCTTGACAAAGACCATGTCCCCAACTTCAAACTCAAGATCCGTCCTTCTCTTGTCCGCATAAGATTTTTGCCTATTCTGCGCTGCTTTCATCCTTCTTCGAATCAAGTCAATCTTCTCAGAAGTCTCCCTAACCATATCAGGCCCAAGCAAGATCTTATCCGTAGATTCCCACCAACATGTAGGTGATCGACAAGGCCTTCCATAAAGAGCTTTGAAAGGAGCCATACCAATACTGGACTGAAAGCTGTTATTATATGCGAACTCCACCAATGGAAGATGCTCTTCCCATGTACCTCCAAAATCTAAGATACAAAGCCTCAAAAGGTCTTCTAGGACACGATTCACCCTCTCAGTCTGGCCGTCCGTCTGAGGATGATATGCGGTGCTTAGACATAATTGAGTTCCCACTGCTTCTTGCAAACTTTTCCAGAACTCGCTAGTGAAGATAGGATCTCGATCACTCACTATGCTAGAGGGTACCCCATGCAATCGAACTATCTCTCGAAGATATACTGAAGCTAGCCATGGAGCAGTCCTCTTGCTTTTCACAGGTATGAAATGGGCGCTTTTAGTAAGTCTGTCTACCACCACCCAAATTCCCGTATTACCCTTTCTTGACCTGGGTAACCCGTCAATAAAATCCATCGAGACGCTATCCCACTTCCATTGCGGAACTTCCAATGGGTGAAGCAACCCACCAGGTTTCTTTTGCTCCGCCTTCACTTGTTGGCACACCAAGCATCGAGCGACATACTCGGCCACATCTTTCTTCATACCGGCCCAAAAGAAAACCCTCTTCATGTCTTGGTACATCTTGTCCCCACCGGGATGAATGGTCATCCTAGAACGGTGTGCATCATCAAGAATAACCTTCCTCAAACCCTCGTCTTGCGGTACACAAAGTCTACCGTCTCTGCGCAAGCACCCCCTATCGTCTAGGGTGTACCTACTCAAATGGCTGGACGACTCCCCCCTTATGAGCTTCTCTACCAACTCAACCAACTGTGGGTCATCCCTCTGTGCTTCTCCAATCCGCCCCAGAAGAGTAGGTCTGACCTCCAAGGATGCTAGCAAACCGGGTACGTAATCAATGGAAAGTCTGAAATCAAACATCGAGATAAATTCCAAGCTTCATCGTTCCACGAACAATGGACTCAAGGACAACCTCATTCTGCTCAAGGCGTCCTTGCCAGGGGTATACGCTATCTCGAAATCATAGGATGCTAAAAACTCCATCCACCTTTGCTGTCTCAAATTCAAATCCTTCTGAGAAAACAAGTACTTCAATGATTTGTGGTCAGTGAACAATTCGAATCTCTCACCAAGAAGATAATGGCGCCAAATCTTAAGCGCAAAAACAATAGCAGCTAACTCTATATCATGGGTAGGGTAATTTTTCTCATGCACTCTCAACTGCCTTCCACCATAGGCTATTACCCTTCCCTCTTGCATTAAGACTGCGCCTAGTCCTGTCCCACAAGCATCGGTATAGACAACAAATGGCTTGCTCCCATCTGGCAACACTAAAACTGGGGCAGTGGTTAAAGCTCTCTTTAACCGTCGGAACGCATCATCACAATCTACGTCCCATGTGAAAACAAGATTCTTCTTCGTTAAGCGGGTTAATGGGGCTGATATCTTCGCGAAGTCTTTGATAAACTTCCTATAATAACCCGCCAAACCCAAGAAACTTCTCACTTCGGTAGCATTCTTCGGAACCTTCCAATCCTGAATTGATACTACCTTTGCGGGATCCACAGCTATCCCTTCCTTGGAGACCACGTGCCCCAAGAACCGCACTTCCTTCCTCCAGAAGTGACATTTAGAGAATTTCGCCTTAAGGCTATGTGCTCGAAGAGTCTTCAACACCTCCCCAAGATGTAGGGCATGCTCTTCTTCACTCTTAGAAAATACTAAGATATCATCCACAAAGACCACCACGAATTTATTAAGGAACTCCCTGAACACCCTACTCATCAAATCAACAAAGTATGCAGGGGCGTTCGTCAACCCAAATGGCATCACCAGCCACTCATAGAAACCATCCGGAGTCCTAAAGGCAGTCTTGTCTATGCTATCCTCAGCCACCCTCAACTGATGAAACCCCGTGGCTAAGTCCAACTGAGAAAATACTGAGGCGCCAACCAACTGATCGAAAAGATCATCAATCCTTGGAAATGGGTGTCTATTCTTCTTTGTGAGCTTGTTGAGTTCTCTATAGTCTACACAAAGTCTGAGGGACCCATCCGCCTTCGTAGCAAATACTACTGGAGCACCCCACTCCGATATACTCCGTCTTATGAACCCCTTCTCAAGCAACTCCCCTACTTGCTTATGGAGTTCCCTCCTCTCACGAGGAGCCATGTGGCGCACTGGTAAAGATACAGGTTTAGCATTATCCACCAGATATATTCGGAAGTCAATCTCCCGCTTCGGAGGTAAGCCCTTCACCTCCTCAAACACATCCGAATATTCCCGGACCACTCTAACAGATTGCAAACTCTCGACCGAAGCGTCAAGCGATTCAAGATAACTTAGCATAACAGAATCCATGGGATTACAAGAAATCTCGAGAGTGTTACCCAAACGGGTCATGAGCCTAACAACTCTCCTTTCGCAATCAAGAACGACACCATTACTGGATAACCAGTCCATGCCCAAAATCAACCCATAGCCCGTGAAGCCCAAAACAAAAGCATCACATCTAAACTCAATGCTAAGTATAGAAATCTTCAAACCCAAACATATCATGGACAAATAAGTGGAGCCCCCAATTGGGTTTGAAACAACCAAGGGATCATCTACCAGACTGGTGTCTAAGTGCAGTGACTCAACTAATGATGATGAGATAAACGAATGCGATGCGCCAGAATCAAACAATGTACGGACAGGATGATCAAATAGAAAAACCAGACTTTCAACGGAAATAGTTCTACCTCTTTCCTGAATCGGTGGAACCGCGAGAGCCTGTACTTGCCCCCTAGCCTGACCCGGTGCCATAAGAGCTTGCACCTGTCCTCCTGAGGTAGACCCCGTCCTTTGCCCCTTCTTAGGACAGTCTTTCACTAGATGCCCTGCTTCGCCACAGTGAAAGCAACCAGTCTTCTTCTTCTTTCTACAATCTTTGCTTATGTGGCCTGGTATCCCACAATTGAAGCACTTCTTCTTCCCCTTGCCATCGTTGCCTTTCCCACCTTTGTTTTGCTGTTGTTGCTGAGGTCTCTTTTGATCTCCCTTCTTCTCGGGTGCCTTATTAGCATTGGGACCCTTCTCTTCTTCATGCATGAGTGCCATGTCAACTAGCTTCTCAAAGGTGGCCCCCATAGGGATATGAGTCATAGCCAACCCATGCATCGGTTCATTCAAGCTTTTCACGAACCTCAAAGCCTTCTTCTCTGGTGTATTCACCATGTCTAGGCCAAACCTTGCCAATTGATTAAACTTGTTGACATATTCCTTCACTGAGAGATTTCCTTGCTTTAGAGTCAAAAATCTTTCCATATACAAGTTTTCCTCCGCCCTTGAGAGAAACTTTGCCACAAATCTTTGCCTAAAATCCGCCCAAGAGTCAACGGGGCGTTCTCCATTAGTGACCTCCCACCAGAATGAGGCCTCTCCCTTCATTAACCAAGCAGCTAACTTGACTTTCTTTCCTTCTTCCATCTCGAAGATATCTATCAATTCTTCCACCTCCTTAAGCCAATCTCTAGCCTCCACAAAAGTTTCAGATCCTTGAAAAGGTTTTCCTCCCATAGCTTTGAATTCCTTGCAAGTCTTAGCAAAAGTATCCGTGCGAGGAGGAGGGGGAGGAGGAAGATCGGGTGCTACGGTTGGTGGAGGAACATTTGCTGGACCCGCAGCGGTGGCCCTAGCCTCCATCAATCTCCTATACCATACTGGTACCGTCACACCCTCCGGAAAGTTAAGATCCTCAGCCATGCTGAAACGAAAAAGGAAGGATTCAAAACGGAGAATTCGAAAGATAAAGATATGGCTATTGGGGATTATGCTTTTCTTTCAAAAACCTTTCTCTTTAAAGACATGTTTTTGAAAATATCTCTTCCAAAAATGTTTTTAGAAAAATAATTTTCTAAAAATTTTATCTGTTCCGGTAACCTTTGCTCTGATACCACGTGTAACACCCCACTCCCGCTATGGTCACTCTCTAAGGGAATGCCATAACATCGGTGGAGTATTTTGAGTGAATATAGAACAGAGTAATTACAACAAGACAGATATAAGTAATACTTGAAAATTTAAAACATCATTTCACTTGCAGCGGAAAATAAAACATGTCTGGTTACATCACAAAACCATAATAGGAGTCAAGTACAAATATCCATCATGATAAATAAAAATACATAATCCCAATACATGAACTGATAGCCATAAAAGAAAAAGGGTAAGCTGAGCTCTACATCTAGGGTCCAAGCTCCAAGAGAGTAATAAAAGCAGCCTGATCAAAGCCCACTCGTGCTGGGCCCACTCTGAGAACCTGAGGGTTGGAAAAAAAAAGATAAAAACAACGGGGTCAGACATAAGTCTGAGCGAGTCCTATAACTTTAACAATACAATCATTAAAGTAACCAGAGAAGACATAAACTTGACATACGGTAATGTCTGGGGATGAATGGCTACACCAAGCAGCTTGGTAGACTTAGGATAAACTAAGATAACTGTAAAGACGCATTTACCCACCCAAGGATAATTACTACACTGCACCACACCAGTCATTCCTTCCTTGAAGGTTGATCCCTCCCAAGGACTTAGAAAATTTACCCAGTAGTTTCGTGTACCCCTAGCTGACTACATAGGTGCCGTCTGCCCCTATCTCCACTAGGTGTACCCACCACTCCCAAATGATCGGCTCCCTACCGTAGATACCCGTGCCGGCCCCCACAGTGGGGTGTATCACTCCCCAAAGTGGCAACCCGATATAATTAACGGTGCACGGCTTATATCTACACGATGCAACAACGTCTTACCTACCAGCCCGGGTCCACACACGCATATGAAACCCGTTGGACTTGCGTTGCCACCGCTAACCCGTTTTGGCCTCTTATAGTCAAGCCCAGTACGCGTGTCCCGTCCTCGACATGGGTCGAGCCCAATAAGATACATATGGGTTACTGGTTGAAATGGGCCCCCACAAGCTACCCACCTAAGCTTGTCATTCATCTAGTGTAACCCACTTAACCCTTTTAATAATCATGTTCACTTACATGTTTAAAGTTTGGTTAAGTCATTTAATTATATTTCAATTGCCACCCAAGGCACCCACTAGATTTCCACATGCCACCCAAGGCACCCACTTAACCCCTCATGTCCCACTACATGCTAATATGGTTAAGTGTTTCTTAATTAATTAAGACCGTGATCTCCCATAAAGACCTCCCACATTAGACTGGTTGTTATGACCGCCTGGTTAAGCCGGTAGGGTCCGGGCAGTCTTACGTCATAACAGAGTCTAACCTCGTGTCTTTACTTTAATCACGTATTTAATTTATGGCTAAGACCTCTCACATTGGGTTGACATTTGTAGCAACTGGTTAAGCCGGTAGGGTCCGGGCAGTTTTACACTACAAATGAGTCCAACCTCGTGTCTTAGTCGATTAATTACACCTAATTAATCACCCCCATATTAATTATCCCTAATTAATATCAAGTTTTTCATAACATGGGTAGACCTAACTCAATAGGTAAATTCCCATGGGGTAGACCTAACTCAATAGGTAAATTCCCACTTATGTTAATTTATTTTTATGGTATGCTTAATCATACCCAATCATACTTTTATTAACATATTTATTAACCCCATCGTTCCCCACGTAAATCGTTCTCATTTCATGACATAATAAAGGGAAGATCCATCACAAATATCATGGGTTTAACCAAATCTTAGCATATAACTTTGTCATGGGTTAAGAGGATGTCAACTTGCATATATGAACATATATTAACCCAACTACATTTAACCCAAACTTGCATATTATCATACACATGACTTGCATAACATGTTGCATATGAACTTGCATATTATCATACACATATCTTGCATAACATGTGGAACTTGCATATAAGCATTTTCATAACTTGCATAACATGTTAAACATGCATTTAAGCATACACATAACTTGCATAAGCATTCACATTCTTGCATAAGCATTCACATACTTGCATAAGCATGCATAACTTGCATATCATGTTAAACTTGCATTTAAGCATATACATAACTTGCATAAGCATTCACATTCTTGCATAAGCATTCACATACTTGCATAAGCATGCATAACTTGCATATCATGTTAAACTTGCATTTAAGCATATACATAACTTGCATATGAACTTGCATAACAACCTACACATAACTTACATAACATCATACACATAACTTGCATAAACCCACTTATTAAACATGCATAAACCCACTTGTTAAACATGCATAAACCAACTTATTAAACATGCATAAACCCACTTATTAAATATGCATAAACATAGGAAAACATAGAGTAACATATCATTACAAATGATTCAAACTCACTAATCCGCATTTAAGACCATAAGTCTCATTACACCTAATCTACTTACTTTAGCAATTGATGTTAAAGTGATAGAAACTCACCAAAACCAAGATTAGCAAACTTATGAAGTAGAACTAGTTGCTAAATATGAAGAAGATGATGATTAGAGGTTGATTAGCTTGCAACTTCCTTCATAAATTAGTGGAGACTCCTCTTAGGTTTGATTTTGGCGGCATGATGGCATCATTTCTATTTTTAGTAAGGATTAGGGGGGTATTAGGGTGTATATATAGATTAGTTAAGTGTTTTAGGACCATAGGATTAGCCCTAAATTAGATTAGGACCATCAGATTTCGGAAATCTCTAGAACACAGCCCAAGACTCAACCAAAAACCAGATCTGGTGCACCCAGATCAACAGGGCCGACACCCTGTGTCGACACCCCTGTCGACAGGGCTGTCGACACCCCTGTCGACATGCCTGTCGACACGGGGCTAGGCGGGAACTTTCCCGCCCGTTCCGCTTTTGGCTCCAAACTTGTTTTAGAACTGAATTTTAAATCTGTTTTTAACTTTGAATTTTCTGAAAACTTCTTTGGGCCATAACCGGGCCATACGGACTCCGATTCTCGAAAACTCGGACTCTATTTCGCGTATTTTTCCAAGACGAACGCAATGACGCAGCCCGTTTCCCCCAATTCTCACATCTGAGATTATTTATTCTGTAATTAGTGAATTTTAGCATTAACCGAAATTCGGGGTGTTACATTGCCAGTAAATGACATTTTAAGCGATTAAATATGTTTTCTGTTAATATAGTTCATTTATTCGCAATGACAATCGTATTTTACTTGAAATTCAACAGGATGAGAATCAAATCTATCGAGAGCACATGACTGTTAAGGCAAAGAGTATGGTAATCTTTCCTGCCTTGTTCATGTTCATCAACTGAACTTCAGCTATAAACCTGTTTAGAATCTTAAGTACAACCATACTGGCTCTTGTTCCAGCCAAGAGTCATTACATTGGCCCAATGTTTTATAGGTCAATTATTCTTGACTATAATCTAAGAATAATTTTTAATAGTTGTTCTTATAAGACACGTGTTGGGGAAATCTCGGTCTTTCCCACTTCGTGAAGTTAAGATAGACAATTAAGATTAAAATTAGCAACGGAATCACAAGCGTTTATAATTCTCCAATATGAAGATTCTTCCACTATACAAAAGAATAGTAGGATTACAAGAATATGATTACAAAAGTAACTCACACTCAACTCAAGCTTAAGGATATATACTTCTCAAGCTATCTCTCTTTTCACTCAAAGAGGCTTCCTAACTCTCAAGTATTTTTCTCACTCTAGGAAGTCGCTTTCTTCATTGAATTCTTGTATGGTTAGTAATAGGGCTCCTTCTCCTATTTATACTACTCAACCTCCATAATGAATGGTGGAGATTACTTGCATCCGAGGGTGGAGATTGATTCTCTAGAATGCTCCATACTCTCTAGGAATCTCTACACTCTTCCATTTCCTTCTTTATTCTTCCATACTCTTCCGTAAGATTCCAGAAGGTTCCACACATCTTCAGAATATTGCAGAGGGTTCAACACTCTTCCACAAGCTTTTAGAGGGTTCTACACTTCTCTAGAGTTCTCGGGAACGTTCTAGAAAATTCTAGCTTTCTCTAAAAACGTCTAGAATTTTCTAGAAACTCTCCAATTAAGGAGGTATCCCAACAAATCTCTCCCACCTGACTTAATTGGGGGGTAGTAGTACGCCGGCACCTTGACAACAATCTTCAAACTTCTTTGTTGGTACTACCTTGGTCATCATGTCAGACCAGTTCTCATCTGTGTGAACCTTGTCAAGGTGTATTTGCTTTTCCTCGAGAACTCCTCGGATCCAGTGATATCTTGTATCAATGTGCTTTGTGCGGGAATGAAATGTTGAATTCTTTACCAAGTAAATTGCACTTTGATTGTCACACTTCAAGACATACTTTTCTTGATCCACTCCCAATTCATGCAACAAGTTCTTCACCCATAACATCTCCTTGCAAGCTTTAGTAGCTGCGATATACTCTGCCTCTGTAGTGGATAATGCATTACACTTTTGCAGTTTTGATTGCCATGAAATAGATCCCCTTGCAAAAGTGGTTAAGTATTCCGATGTTGATTTCCTTGAATCAATGTCACCAGCCAAGTTTGCGTCTGTATATCCTTCCAACACAGGTTTTCCTTTTCCAAAGCATAAACATCTTTTGGAAGTTCCACGTAGATATCGGAGGATCCATTTGACTGCAACCCAATGCTCATTCCCTGGATTAGCCAAGACGCGACTGACAATACCAACTGCATAAGCGATATTTGGTCTTGTGCATATCATTGCGTACATGAGACTGCTTACTACAGATGAGTATGGTTTCTTCTTCATCTCCTCCTTGTCTTTTTCACTTGTCGGACTCTGCTTCGAACTTAGCTTGAAGTGCCCAGCTAGTGGAGTGTTAACCGGCTTGGATTTGTGCATGTTGAACCTTTCCAACACTTTCTCGATATATCTCTCTTGGGATAGCCACAACAGTCTTTTTGATCTATCATGAGTTATTCTCATCCCAAGGATTTGTTTAGCCGGTCCCAAATCTTTCATGGCAAAGCTCTTGCTTAGATCTTTCTTTAAAGCAGCTATCTTTATGCGATCTTGTCCAATGATTAGCATATCATCAACATAGAGCAGAAGTATGAGAAAGTCACCACTTACATACCTCTTTATGAAGACACAATGATCGCTTTCCGTCTTTTTAAAGTCATGTTCTGCAATGAATGCGTCGAACTTCTTGTACCATTGCCTTGATGCTTGTTTAAGTACATATAGACTCTTTGTGAGGCGGCACACTAGATCTTCTTTGCCTGGAACTTTGAATCCCTCAGGTTGTTCCATGTAGATCTCTTCCTCTAGGTCACCATGTAAAAATGCCGTCTTAACATCGAGTTGTTCAATCTCCAAATCTTGCACGGCTGCTAGGCCAAGGACAACTCGGATTGATGACATCTTTACCACGGGAGAGAACATCTCTTCAAAGTCAGTACCTTTTTCTTATCCGAATCCTTTGACGACTAACCGAGCTTGGCTTTGAACAGTTCTCTTCGGTCTTAATTCTATACACCCACTTATTCTTCAAAGCTCTTCTCCCTTTTGGTAGCTCCACTAGTTCATATGTATTATTCTCATGAAAAGATTGCATTTCTTCTTGCATAGCTATTCTCCACTCTTCTTTACTCATTGCTTCTTTATAGCTTTAAGGCTCTCCCTCATCAGTGAGCGTAACGTACTCCTCTGTGTTGTATCGGATGGATGGTCTTCTGTCCCTTGAGGATCGTCTTGGCTCCGGTGAGATTGAAGTGCTAGATTGAGGTTCTTCCTGGACCGGTTCATCATGAGTTTCATGATCTTCAGCATCACTACTTTTTTGGGTGTTATTATCTTCATGTCGAACCAAAGTAGGTTCAGTATTCTTATAGCTTCTCAACCTTGGCCTCTCTGAATTCTTGATATCTTCAATTGTTTGGTCTTCGAAAAATACAACATCTCTACTGCGAATAACATTCTTGTTAAT
This sequence comes from Allium sativum, assembly GCA_030737875.1. Lineage (NCBI taxonomy): Eukaryota > Viridiplantae > Streptophyta > Magnoliopsida > Asparagales > Amaryllidaceae > Allium > Allium sativum. The sequence goes on from CM060919.1 coordinate 212,706,786, forward strand.
TGGATCCCACAACCGGTATCCAAATTCATCCTTAGGTGAACGAAGATAGATACACTCCTTTGTCTTTGCATCAAGCTTAGCTCTCTCATCTTTTGGGATGTGAACAAACGCCCTGCACTCGAACACCTTAAGATGATTATATGAAGCCCTCTTGCCCGTCCAAACTTTCTCAGGAATGGCCCCATCCAAAGGAACTGACGGTGTGAGGTTGACAATGTCGATCACAGCCATTATAGCTTCTTCCCAAAATGATTTGGGTAACTTAGCATGAGAGAGCACACAACGAACTCTTTCTTCAATGGTTCGGTTCATTCTCTCAGCTAGCCCATTCAATTGTGGTGTCTTAGGTGGAGTCTTTTCTAGCCTAATGCCATATTTATTGCTATAGACTTCAAAAGGGCCTCTATACTCACCTCTGTTATCTGATCGTACACACTTGATCTTCCGTCCAGTCTCACGCTCCACTAGAGCATGGAATTCTTTGAAGGCATCAAGCACTTGATTCTTTGATTTTAACAGGTGCAACCATACTTTTCTTGAATGATCATCAATGAAGGTGACAAAATGTAGATCACCACCAATGGATGTCTCAGACATCGAGCATACGTCAGTATGCACGAGGTCTAGAATGTTCTTTCTCCTTGTAGGCGGAGAAGGTCTTTGGAAAGAAACCCTGTGTTGTTTTCCAGCTAAACAATGAGTACAAGGATGAAGTGGTTTACCTTTCACGTTAGGGAGGAGCTATTTCTGAATGAGTATGTGAAGACCTTTCTCACTAATGTGCCCAAGACGTTGATGCCATATGTCCATATCATCAGTAGAGACGTTTACTTCTTCTTTGCATAGCTTAGCTTGCATTACATACAATGAGCCTACCTTCTTTCCTCGAGCCATTGTCAAACTTCCTTTGGTGAGCTTCCACTTCCCTTCACCAAAGTATTTCATCAGACCATCATCGTCTAGCTTTCCAGCGGAGATAAGACTGAGGCGCATGGTTGGGACATGCCTCACATCTTTCAAAACAAGCTTGCACCCGGTGCTTGTCGTCAGAGTGATGTCTCCAATTCCAACAATCTTGCTTCTATCTTGATTTCCCATTTGCACCGTGCCAAAGTCACCTCTTTGGTAGGATGAGAAGAAGTTTCCATGTGGAGTAACATGGAAGGAAGCACCAGAATCAATAATCCAAGAACTCTCATCACAAGCAATGTTTAGAATGTTACTTTCACCAAAGAGATATAGCAGATCTTCCGTCAATACTATGGCAGTAGTACTCTTTTCTTCTTGCTTCTTCGTTAGGCTTATTTGGTCAGGCTTAACATTACCGGCTTTTTGGTCTCTTTTGAAGCTTCAACATTCCATTTTCTTGTGACCCATGTTTCCACAGTAATAGCATGCAATTTTCGAGCGTGACTTGGATCTTCCTCGAGATTGATGTGGATTTCGGCTCTTACTACGTCCACGAGTTTCATTCCTACCCTGATTCTCAACAACATTAGCTTTGGGATGTATAGACTCATCTCGTTCCATTCTCCTTGCTTCTTCACCAAGAAGGCTGTCACTGACGGTATCCATAGTTATCTTTCCTTCCGGAGCTGAGTTACTAAGTGTAACAACAAGTGTGTCCCAACTTTCCGGTAAAGAACTGAGGAGTAGAAGAGCTTGTAACTCATCATCAATCTTCATATCAATTTTTATTAGTTGATTTATGAGCCCTTTGAAGTTATCAAGTGCTCAATCATACTATGACCATCCTTATACTCCAATTTCACCAACCGTCAAACTAAATTGGCCTTGTTGCGAGGCGTTTTCTTCTGAATCATGGACTCAAGCTTTGTCCATAATTCATAGGCATTTGTATAAGTAGAAACATGCTCGAAGAGAGTTTTGTTAATGTACTTACGGATCATAGCAACAGCCTTCCGGTTCAACAGTTCCCATTGAGCATCACTCTTCCCTGCCACCTTATCTTTGTAGATGATGGACTCATGCAAATCCTTACAATACAAATGTTCCTCCATCATTGGCTTCCAATAGGAGTAGTTGTTGGCTGTGAGCTTGAATATGTCTCCATCATGAGCGACATTATCCTCCATCTTGAACTTACACGAGCTTGATTACGACTACAGATGAACCTCGCTCTGATACCACTGTTGGGGAAATCTCGATCTTTCCCACTTCGTGAAGTTAAGATAGGCAATTAAGATTAAAAGTAGCAACGGGATCACAAGCGTTTATAATTCTCCAATATGGAGATTCTTCCACTATACAAAAGAATAGTAGGATTACAAGAACATGATTACAAAAGTAACTCACACTCAACTAAAGCTTAAAGATATATACTTCTCAAGCTATCTCTCTTTTCACTCAAAGAGGCTTCCTGACTCTCAAGTATTTTTTCTCACTCTAAGAAGTGGCTTTCTTCCTTGAATTCTTGGATGGTTAGTAATAGGGCTCCTTCTCATATTTATATTACTCAACCTCCATAATGAATGGTGGAGATTACTTGCATCCAAGGGTGGAGATTGATTCTCTAGAATGCTTCATACTCTCTCGGAATCTCTACACTCTTCCATTCTCTTCTTTATTCTTCCATACTCTTCCGTAAGATTCCAGAAGGTTCCACACATCTCCAGAATATTCCATAGGGTTCCACACTCTTTCACAAGCTTCTAGAGGGTTCTACACATCTCTAGAGTTCTCCGGAACATTCTAGAAAATTCTAGATTTCTCTAGAAATGTCTAGAATTTTCTAGAAACTCTCCAATTAAGGAGGTATCCCAATAACACGTGACATATGATAAGGCAGATGTTATATCCATGATTTTTTGACTATTCTCATATGAGAAACATTGGACTTATTTTATCCTAGAAATGTTGGTTTTACCAAGTATTAATTCTTTGTCATCAGATAACAGGTAACGGTGTATATTTCATGCATTTAAATAACGAAACTACACTTAAACATTTTGTGTTGTAACGGTTTGTTAATGTGCCAAAATTTTATTTTAGCTGATAGTTTATGACACATTTATGATAATGTTGCTATGAAATACTTATGGTGATCAAAGATTGCTCAAGTTATAATTGTTGTTTTTATTTTTTCTCATTTATAGACAACAATGTCAGCGTCAAAAGAAGCTTCACCTCGTTTGATTGCGCAATCATCCTCTATGCAGCCCGAGCCAGTTGTAGTAAGTTCATATGGTGTTCCTATTTCAAATAATGCTGGAAGAATAGAAAGCCGAGTTGGTAAATTAATACGAATTCATGTGCCGAAACCATATGAACGTTGGGATAAAGTGCCCAAATAATATAAAGATGACGTTTGGAATGATCAGTTGGTAAGTTGGATCTATTTATACTATTTTTAATTTTTTTATAACCTTTTTTTTTAACCAAACAACTACTTTTTTAACTTCTACATCATTTCAACTAAAGTCTACTACAAAGGATTATTTCATAAAAAATGGCTGAGCCATTCGGGAAACATAAGAGTGAACCGAGAAAAAAATTATTATGAAAAATTTGATAATGAAGACGATGGGTTAAAAAATTGTCCATGAGCAACTAATCAAGAAGGTTGAGATATGTTCATAAAAAACAAAGCAAAACAAGATGCATGCAAAAGAAAGGAGGTAGGCAAAAAAATAAATAGAAAATGTATGAATATGGTAATTATATTGGACGTACAAGTCATGCAGTATTAAAACATAAAATGGTATACTTTTTCATCACTTTTTTTATGATATCAACTTTTTTATGGTGATTCCAAATTTAGTTAAGCTATAAAATGAAAAATAAACTGGTCAAGATAACCGAGGTAAAAAAAATAAATCGATGCATCTTAACTTCACATTTATGTTACTCCATGATTTGTTCTATGTGTCCTCACTATTTATATTATTTTTCCATTTGTAGCTTATACTATAATATAAAGCTATTCGATAACGTATATAAAATTAAAAGTTTAACAAATTAAAAGTAATATATATTCAAGATATAGAATTATTCAAAGATACAGAACTAACAAGCATATTTAATAATAGATTAAAAGTTTAACGTAGTTTAGCATAGAAATTTTCATTATGAATATACTAGTGCTGATAGTGTGTATATATTATTTTTGTTATTATTTTTAGGACAAATTTTCAAAATAGGCTTGTTTTAAAACTAATAGCAGATTTAGGCTATTTTTGAAACTATTTGATGAAATAGGCTTGCTTTAGCCACCTCAGAGCGCACTTGGGAAGTGTGTCCTTATAAAAATATAAGGGCGCACTTAGTAAGTGCACTCTTTCAAAAATACATGAGTTCCCCCATGAAATTTTAAATACAAGCACCTATGAGGTGCGCCTTTGATAATCTGCGTGGGAAATCCAGTACTACTTAACCAACATGCATGTTTTCCCCATACATCCACATCTCCTTCCGTTGCACTCCATAAAATCTGCTTGTTGCAGCTACGGCACTCGTCATAAACAACAAACTCAAAACAGAAGAAACCACAGCACAAAACGTGACTCTGGCCTTCGCCTACACAGCAGTTTACATAAAGGACGTAGCAAAATATGTTGCGTTCTACGCCAGTGCATTCGGTTACAACATACTAAGATTAGATCCATAATTTTTTGCGTTCTACGCCAGTGCAAAACAGTTTCTCTTATAAGACATGTGACATATGATAAGGCGGATGTTATATCCATAATTTTTTGTCAATTCTCATGTGAGAAACGCTGGACTTATTTTAGCCTAGAAACGCTGGGTTTACCAAATGTTAATTCTTTGTCATCAGGTAACAGGTAACAGTGTATATTTCATGCATTAAATAACGAAACTACACTTAAATAATCTGTGTTGTAATTGTTTGTTAATGTGCCAAAATTTTATTTTAGTTGATAGTTTATGACACATTTATGCTAATGTTGCTGTGAAATACTTGTGATGGTCAAAGATTGCTCAATTAATAAGTTATTATTATTGTTTTTATTTTTTCTCATTTGTAGACAACAATGTCAACGTAAAAAGAAGCTTCACCTCGTTTGATTGCACAATCATCCTCTATGCAGCCCGAGCCAGTTGTACTAAGTTCATATGGTGTTCCTATTTCAGATAATGCTGTAAGAATAGGAAGCCAAGTTGGTAAATTAATACGAATTCATGCGCCGATATCATATGAACGTTGGGATAAAGTGCCCAAAAAATATAAAGATGATGTTTGGAATGATCTGTTAGTAAGTTGAATCTGTTTATACTATTTTAAATTTTTTTTATAACCTATTTTTTTATCAAACTGCTTCTTTTTTAACTTTTAATTTTCACATACATCTTTTCAACTAGAGCCTAATGAAAAGGACTATTTCATAAAAAATGGCCGAGTCATTTGGGAAACATAAGAGCGAACTGAGAAAAAATCATTACGATAAATTTGATAATGATGACGATAGGTCAAAAAATTGTCCATGAGCAATTAATTAAGAAGGTTGGGATATGTTCATAAAAACGAAGCAAAAGAAGGTGCATGCAAAAGAAGGGAGGTAGGCAAAAAAAATAGGCAAATTTATGAATATGGTCATCATACTGGACATACAAGTCATGCAGTATTAGAACATGAAATGATATGATTTTTTTTATTTTCATTAATTTTTTATGACATTGTAACAACCTGGAAAATCGGAACAAATTTAAATTTTTTTATTTTAGTTATTTTAATGAATTTTGAATATTTAAGATGATTTATTTTAAATAATAATGACTAAAAATTTAATTAAATCGAAGTCAGAATGAATAAATTTATTTTAATTATAAAACGAGCCTGAAATGGCGTGACAATTTAAAAATTCGATTTCAAATTTCAAATGAATGTACATGATTTAAAATAAACCAGATTTCAGTAAAACCAGAAGTATTTGCATCTGTTTAATAATATCTTTCTAACGAATGTAAGAAATTGAGATTTCACTTTATAAATTGAAAGTTATGCCCGTTTAAAATTCAGAATAGTCGCTATGGAATTTTTATATATTTATATATATTTTAAATTAAATATATAGCCCTTAAAAATTACCATTTTGCAAACGACCTCCGTTTTCGACGAAACCATTTTTATTGGATCCGGAATGTCAATTTATTGCTAGATTCCAATTTTCATAATTTTTGGAATTAATATGTGAGCGTGGCAAAAGAAAATGTGTTTTTTCCATTTTAGGTGAACTGGATCGACCAGAAAATAGCCATTATTCTAACGGTCTCCAAATTCAACGAAATTCGTTTTGCTAGGACCGTATCCTCAAAACGAAGCTAGATATAATTTTTCTGTTATTTTTGCAGTCAGTATGTGACCACGATAAATTAAAATGTACATTGAAAATTTAATATAAATTGATTTGTATTTTAAATTTAAATAAAAACTGATCGAAGCAGTTGAATTGGCTTACGAGACATATCCCATTGTGTCCGTAATGGGGGTATTTTGCTAGGGGCGATAATCGTTGGGTTTAATTTGGAGTTCGGATCGATAAACAAGTTATTTTGGAAATTAAATAATATTATAAATATTATATATATTTAAGATTTTAAACCCTAGCCTACTACCCATAATTCCGCCGCCGATAGTTAAAACAAATTAAAGGCCACAATATTTAGAAATTCGATCCTCTTTTTCTCCAAATCCGCTAATTAAAATTATATTCCTCCAATGCAAAAATGAAAGGGAATCGCGAGATCTTTATCTTGTACGGTGGTAATCGAATTATTTGAGGGGATTTGGCCAGAATCGGCCTGGGAAGTGACAGACTTCGAACCGGTTTTTTGCAAGAGGCAGAGCGTCGAACTCGACGCCCGTGGATGGCGATGGAAGGCGGGGCGGTGGCGCTAAATAGAGTAGTGGTGGATCTGCCAGCGGTGGCTTCGACCGGCGGCGCGATGGTGGATTTCAAATCGAACTGGGGTTTTCTCGTACAGGGAAAAGATGATGATGGAAAGAAGGGTTAATACCCTTAAGCATGTAATTAAAATCCTAATTATATATTATTATTGTTAAATTTTGTAATTAAATTATTTAAAGGTTTTTAGCTTACTTAGTTCTAAAAATCAATTTTTAAAAATATAAATACATGAAAATATAATTGTAATGTTTTGAAAATAAAATAGTAATGTTTTGAAAATAAAATAGTAATGTTTTGAGAACTAAAATAGTAATGTTTTGAAAATAAAATAGTAATGTTTTGAACATAAACATAGTAATGTTTTAAAAAATAAAATAGTAATGTTTTGAAACTAAAAATAGCAATATTTTTGAAATAAAAATTAGCATTGTTTTTTTCACATATAATTTAGAATTAGAGAAAAATATGATTTTTTAAATTATATACATTGTTTTAAAAAAATAGAAATAACATGGTTTTTAAAATATAAAAATATGATTTTTAAACATGTATAGAGTTGAATTAAAAATGTGATTTTTAATTTAAATAGAGTTTTTTTAAAAATGTGATTTTTAATTTAAATAGCATTGTTTTAAAAATGTGATTTTTAATTTAAATAGCGTTGTTTTAAAAATGTGATTTTTAATTTAAATAACGTTGTTTTAAAAATTTGATTTTAATTTATAAAGATCGTTGGTTAAAAATGCGATTTTTAACATAAACCGCGTGAAACAGATTACGATGGAACTAATGGGAAGCAGAACAGAATCCAAATCATCCGCTGAAGACTGATGGAGTGGAAACCAAAGGTGAGAACTCCTCACTATAAATTCTACACAGTTATTTATTTATTTTCATAACGAGAAAATATATAAAATTGCCTGTGTAGATTTTTATTAGTTTAATCATTATCAATTGTATACGGTACCTGGTAGATCACATCCCTCGTCCACAGACCATGGACGATTTAGATTGACTGTAATGTGTGTTGTTTTGATGTTAAAATGTTTAACATATTAAAAATAATGTTAACATTATTGTGGTAGTTGAAATTAAATTATAAATATTTATTTATAATTTAAAACAGTGAAATTTGGCTAAGTTTAAAAATAATTCAATCTGAACTAGAACTGATTAAATTTGTTAATCAATGATTTATTTAAATTTTCACTGTTGTTGTTTGAAAACCCCACATGGGTATTGGGATGATATTTGACATACCCTTGTCCCAATATTTAGTTGTATGTCAATCGATGGATTGACAGTCTGTGATGAGCGTTATTTATTTATTTTAATGCTCACACAGTTGTTAATTTCACTCTGGATGTGAATGGATTATTTGATGATTATTTATCATTATTGTTGCATACATGCGATGTATGAAATCCATATAACTGAAATTATATGGTAATTGATTGAGTCGCATTCCGATTCAGAAATAAAGAACATTTTAAAGTAAAGAACATTTTTAAATAAAGAACATTTTAAAATAAAGAATATTTTTAAAATAAAGAATCTTTTCAAATAAAGAATATTTTAAAATAAAATGTTTTAACAATAAAAATCACTTTTTTTATTTTATGTATAAAGAATAAAAGAATCATGTGTTAAAATACATTTTTGTTAGAAAAAAAAATGTCATCTTTAACATGAAGATGAAGAAGAAAAAGAATCATGTGTTAAAAAAAACAGATAAAAATATTATTTTTAACATGTTAATCAAGTGAATAAAATATCATTTTTATTGAATGTATACACCATTACAAATATTCATGTGTGGAATGAGATATTTAAACAATATTTCAAAATAATATTCAGTGAAGAATAAAATTATGATTTTGATGTCCGATTTTGAATGGATACAAAAATATTGAAATTTGTGAAGCCGAGCTAAGTAGCAAACGCCATTTTAACCTGAATGAGTTTATCGATCGATTTCATTCATTTTATAATGAATATCGAAAAGAAGTAATTTCAAAATCTAATATTTTTGAAAATATTATCATTTTATTATTACAACGATATAGAACTTTAATTTTGATTTAAAATTGAAAATGAAGTTGGAATCATTTTAAAACAATATATAGAATACAATTTAAATGGAAACCGATGAAATATATATAATATATATATATTATATATATTTAATGGCCTGAATAGAACGCGTAGCGACTGTTCGCGAATTTCGACCATTAACTTCAAATTGATGTAACGGGAGATTCGACCGTCGGATTCTCCTAAATTCATAACCGTTGGGTTCGTATCAAAAAGAGCTTTCCAATGAATGTAAGAGATTTGAAATCTAATGGTTGGATTTGGAATTATGTCCAAATCAAATTTGGAAAAGGTCGTTATGGATGCAGTTCGGTGACCGTTATTGGAAACCGACTGTAAAGGCCTTAATAAAATTAATAAAAATATGGAAAAATTATGTAAAATCATAATAAATGGTTTAGAATGATTTTGGATGAAAAATCCTAAGTTTTTAAAGATAAAATTGTATTTTTATCAAAATGAACTAGTTATTAACTAGAATAATAATCCAATGTTTTTAAATAAACTGGATTTGAAATGGTTTTAATCTAACCAAGATTTTCCGATGTATGAATTGGAATGGATTTGAATAGAAATAATCTTCGGAATATTTGAATATTGGATTCCATGATTATACGGATACTGTTGAGAAATTTAGAAAATATAAATATCGTTATTCCCAATAAGATATTTGTTGATTTTAGAATTTGATACTTAATCTAAGCGGATATAATTTCTATTCAGAGCCTTTTATTTAATGTCAAATTGGATTTTGGGTTTGTCGTGAGTGGTGTCTAAAATAACACTATTCTTAAACCCTGCATGAAAGAATAAATCTTTTAATTAAGATTATTAGAGTTTCCAATTATATTTAGTAAATGGGAATAAAATGAAATGTGAATTGGGTTTATTGTGAACTGTGTTTTAAATGACATTTGTTCTTTAACCCAATTAACAGTGAAAATATTATTTGGGATTTATAAATATTTTATTAAAATTTAAATGGAAATTTTCCAAAGTAAAGTTTTCCAATTTAATTTATTAAATTTGAATTAAATGGAATTCGATTTGATAATAATCGAGATGAGTTTCTGTGAATGAAAACCATTACTATATATGGAATTTAAAAAGGCTTTGCCACTGTTCCATTTATATTATTAGTCTAACACGAGAATTTATATCGATTATGTACAGCTATGATTTCCGTGTAGATTCCATTTTGATGGAAGAAGAATTTAGGGTTTATCGTGAACTGTGTTTCAAATGACATTAGTTGTTTAACCCAGTTAAAGATAAGAATAATTTTCTTAACTTTGAACAATCATTTAGTAATGGTTTTTGAGACTAAAACTGAATAAGAGTTTTAACGAATCTTTAATTAGATTGAAATAAGAATGTGATAATTTAAATTATTAAATTCGAGAAATGATCGAGGATGGAGTACAACCAGTTTTACTCCAGACGCTAGTTAAGTCTTTAATTAGATTTGAATGTGAAATGGTAATTAATTTTACCAATAACACCATGGTATTAGATATGGAGTATTACCAGTTTTGCTCCATGGGATGAATAGGTTGGGATTGGGATAGTAAATAATAAACGATTATTGCGGTAAGTTCCGATAATCCGGACTAGTTAATAAAATCTTTTGAAATTCATATATTGAGGAAGATCAAAGAATAAATTTAAAAGAATTTTATTTGATAAAATTAATGGGAACTTTTCCCTAATAATGTGAATATTTTATTAAAAGAATATTCTGAATCGGAATGAGGCGTATGATGTGTTTTATAGCACTTGATTACAAAATACACGATTTATTCGGAAAGACCGGGTTTAACCCATTCTGAATAATTAATACGACGACCAAAAGTCGATGATGAAGACGGTGGTTGAAGACCGGAGTTCTTCACATCGTTTGGATGAGAACTGATGTCTTGATTGGGCTATATACCCAAGACAAGGTAATAAGTGGTGATCGTCCAGACATACTTGGAGATTAACGGATATGCGAGGACCTCTCTCCTGTATTGGACATATGGGACGAGGAATAAGGTGCATTTGGTTTCGTTCAGACCCAGAATAGACTTGTAAATGGATGTGTGTCTGACATTGGATTTTACTCTATGTTGATTTATTTCTATTAAATGTATATCTGTTTGGTGGCGGAAAATTTATCCTCTTGCTTAACACCCTTCTCTTAGACGTATGAGCTTAGAGGTTATATATCGATAGACATCAGTCGCATAGCATGAATTATCAGTGTGGCATGCCAAGATGTAAATGATCAAGACTTTTGTTGAAAAGCAGAGTCTTGTGGATGATGATCAAAGCACAGCTTTAATTAGCATAGCTTTGTGTATAGCGTTACTTCGCGAGCCTCACACCCCGGTATGAACCAGAAACGGGAGAAGGACCCCAGGGAGGACATGCGTTTCTTTCTAACTAGAAGTAGTGTCATGGTATGGAGCCTATACATTTTTACTTATGTGGATGTTGGAAAGTGAGGTACCTTGGATATTGAGTCCCTAGTGGCTCAGATTTTTTGCCCCATAGGGTAGGGAAACGTATTGTTCAGGCATAACCAATCCACTAAAGTATTTGTGGACCGGCCCTGGCGCTCCTAGGTGCAGTTGCGGCTGAATCCTGAGACATGGGCTAGATTGTCTCGAATCCGGTTCGGACGATCCCTTGCCTTGGTTCATAGATGGAAATCCAACTTCCAATACGCATCAGGCAGTTTGATTGTAGAACTAGTATGACGACCTAGTAGGATGGGGTACTATGCCATCTATAATTGATACATTTATATTTGAAGTTGTTTTTAAACACTATGAACTTATAATATCAAAATAATTTGTTTTAAACGTACCAAACATGTTTAGCTATTGTTAGGGAAAACTCTATCCTCCGGCTTGCGTTGCATTGTGTGATGGGACTTGAGTCTTATAATAGTTTCTTTTTTCCAAAAAGCATTGCGCTGTTTTATTTTAAACTAAGATTCATGTGGAGTAAACTCGTTCTGTGTTATACGGCGTGGCCCCATGATTTTCGCACTTTTCAAATTAAAGAATAATAGCTATTTTAGTTCTCACACCAGTCCCATGACTGACTGACCTGGAGTTTATTGTTTTAACCTAAACTCTGGGTGCCTTTATTTTCCACACGGTCAGCTAGTAGTTTTGGTTTTGCAGATATTATATTCACAGAATTCTGGTTTACAGCTGAAGCGATATTTGGAAAGCTCGGTATCCGTGTATTTCTTTCAGTTGTGTTTTGTATTATTTTTCCGCTGATATATAACTGTAATTTAAATCTCTGATATTGTATTTCCAATATTTAACAATTATTCATACTCTGGAATATTTTGTTGTTAGACCAAAAAATGGCACTAACACCCAAATGCAGATCACAGATCACAGAATGCATAAAATGATAAATAAAAGGAGACACGTGAAGTTTTTATAGTGGTTCGGCTGTAGATGTAGTCTACGTCCACTTTATAATCTTAATCTTATACTGACAGATTACAAGAATCAGTTACATGTAGCCGCACAATCCATGTGTTAATTGAGATTACAAGAGGAGAATTTAGATGTAGAAATGTGAAAATCCCTTGCACTTCAGTAATGGTGGAAGCCGCGGAGAAGAATGGCCAAGAGTCCTTCAAAATGCCTTCAAATGGTGTATTTATAGGCATTTCCTGATAGCGATTCGTGAGACACATGGCACGCATCCCAAGAATCTATTAATGTATTGGAAAATGTCCAGAAACCCTCTTCAAGTCGTCATATGACATGTGTAATAAGATCCATGCAAGCTAGAGCGAAAATAGCCATCAGAATAGGTCAAACTAGAGTGCAGTGTGACTGTTCTAAGATGGTTCATGACTCAGCAGTGCACCACGAACTGAAGGGGGCGAGCGGACTTGGATCGCGATGAAGTCGGTGAAGAGGTAAATGGTCGAGTCGTGGTCTCCGGGGTCATGACTCCTATGTGCTCTATGAGCCAGAGCTAGTTCACGAGCAGAAGAAGGGAGCGAGCTCTGGGGGGCAAGCCGGGGTTAACCATGAGCGGAGGTGGGTCCCACGAGCCGAGGAAGATGCTTCACAAGATGAGGAGGCTTCACAACCCTGTCTATATTTTGAACTTTCGTCACTTCATCCAAATGATCGTCAGTCCGTACTTCTACACGCGTTCACGAAACGGGCATAACTTCTAAACCGTAAGTCCGATTGAGCCAAACGAAGGCTCAACCTGAAGCTAATTCAGAGTTCTACAATACTTATAGAGCAAAGCTATGTAATTGTTGTTTTCAAGCCCAAAAGAGGTCATCTGATAGGAGTTTCAGGCCTGTTTATCTTGATGCTGCGATTTCGACCAAATCGATATATGTCTTCTAACGATATTTCCATTTCCTGGGAGCGCTACGATCCAAAGATTCCATGTGTGACAACTTTTACCAAAAAGTGTGTCAACACTTGTATTCTGATGTAAATTGTTGTAATAACAATGAAATGTTCTATTGTTTGTGTTCTGATGCGTCTTGTTCTCAAAGCAATCCCGGCTTTCCCGAAAGGGCGAGTTTGGGTCGTTTCATTTTGGTATCAGAGCTTTGGTTTATAGAGCTCAAGAACAAGACACATTAGAACCAAATGAAAGAATTCATCAGAGATTGGATTAGTAATGTCCAATGAGAATGACTCGTTAAAGATAGGATCAGAAGTATCCTAGAACGAGTGTGAAGAGTGTTATTTAAAAAAAATAAAAATGAAAACAAATTTCATTTTGAAAATTTAAATCTTATTTACATATTTGAGTATTTTATTTTATATTGAATTTGGACAATCGAGTATATGAAGATTTTGCATATACGCCTAGCTAGCGTGTGTACGAAATCTCAAATATACTGGGTAGATATAAAATCACGCTCTAGTTGCCTGGAAATGATTCTACTGATGACTACGTAGCATCAGTAGTTTGTTTTCAAGTTTCGAAGGTAGGATATCTATATATTTCCATTGACTGGTATGAGAACCAAAACCTAGATAGGGTTATTTGTTGTGATTTGGCACAAAAAAGTTGATTTTTCAATGTGTATTAAAGTTATGTATTTGAAAAGCTAATTCACAAATTGAATGTTGGTTGTGTTGTTTGATTATTACTTCGATTAATAATAATATTGGAACCGTAATTAATTTAACCAATATAGGAATGAAATAAAATTGAGCCAAATTGAATCAAAATTTGAACTGAATTGAAATTGTTTGGAAGTGCATATATATATATATATATATATATATATATGTGTGTGTGTGTGTGTGTGTGTGTGTGAACAGATCATAGCAAGGAGGCTAGAGAAGAGGAATAAAATTGTATGCCCGACAAATAGGTACATATTTAATGTTTTGTTTGGGTTTAATGATTTTATGAGCCGATTGGCTAGCCGCTTGGCTTTTTCTTTTGGATTGATGAGGGCCCTGTGAGGCTAGTTGCGGTTTTAAATATCAACCCATACAAAGGAGGTAATGGCGAAATTTTTCAAAAATTTAGGGTGTTAGCCAAATTTTAGAAAAATTAGAGAATTCTTAGAAACTATAAAGTTAAAGAATGAAAGTTGAGTTGGTTAGTTAAACAACTTTCAGCTCCGTTCCTTTTCAAGGGCGAAAAGATTTTAAGTAGGGGAGATTGTAAACTCCCCGGAAAATCGGAACCAATTTAAAATTTTTATTTTAGCTATTTTAATGAATTTTGAATATTTAAAATGATTAGTTTTTAAATAATAACAACTAAAAATTTATTTAAATCGAAGTCAAAATGAAAAAAATTATTTTAATTATAAAATGAGCCTGAAACGGCGCGGTAGTTTGAAATTTCGATTTCAAATGAATGTACATGATTCAAAATGAACCGGATTTCAGTAAAACCAGAAATATTTGAATCTGTTTAGCAATATCTTTCTAAGGAATGTAATGAACTGAGATTTCACTTTATAAATTGAAAGTTATGTCTAGTTTAAAATTCAGAATAGTCACTATGGAATTTATATATATTTTAAATCAAATATATAGCCCTTAAAAATAGCCATTTTTCAAACGACCTCCGTTTTTGATGAAACCACTTTTGTTGGATCCGGAATGACAATTTATTGCCAGATTCCAATTTTCATAATTTTTCGAATTAATATGTGAGCGTGGCAAAAGAAAACATGTTTTGTCCATTTCAGTTGAACTGGATCGACCAGAAAATAGCCATTTTTCAAACGGTCTCCAAATTCGATGAAATTAGTTTTGTTAGGACCGTATCATAAAAAAAAGCTAGATATAATTTTTCTGTAATTTTTGTAGTCAGTATGTGACCCCGGTAAATTAAAATGTACGTTGAAAATTTAATATAAATTGACTTATATTTTAAATTTAAATAAAAACTGATCGAAACAGTCAAATTGGCTAATAGGACATATCCCATTGTATCCGGAATGAGGGTATTTAGCTAGAGGCGATAGTCGTTGGGTTTGATTTGGTGTTCGGATCGATAAACAAGTTATTTTGGAAATCAAATAATATTATAAATATTATATATATATATATATTTAAGATTTTAAACCCTAGCCTACTACCCATAATTCCACCGCTGATAGTTAAAACAAATCAATGGCCACAATATTCAGAAATTCGATCCTCTTTTTCTCCAAATCCGCCGACTAAAATTATATTCCTCCAACGCAAAAATGAAAGGGAATCACGAGATCTTTATCTTGTACGGCAGTGATCGAATTATTTGAGGGGATTTGGCCAGAATCGGCCTGGGAAGTGATGGACTTCGAACTTGTTTTGGGAAAGAGGTGGAGCATCGAACTCGACGCCGTGGATGGCGATGGAAGGCGAGGCGGTGGCGCTAAATGGAGTGGTGGTGGATCTGCCAACGGTGGCTTCGACCGGCGGCGCGATGGTGGATTTCAAATCGAACGGGGGTTTTCTCGTACAGGGAAAAGATGACGATGGAAAGAAGGGTTAATACCCTTAAGCATGTAATTAAAATCCTAATTATATATTATTATTGTTGAATTTTGTAATTAAATTATTTAAAGGTGTTTTTCTTACTCAGTTCTAAAAATCAGTTTTTAAAAATATAAATACAAGAAAATAAAATAGTATTGTTTTAAAAATAAAATAGTAATGTTTTGAAAAATAAAGTAGTAATGTTTTGAAAATAAAATAGTAATGTTTTGAAAATTAAAATAGTAATGTTTTGAAAAATAAAATAGTAATGTTTTGAAAATAAAAATAGCAATATTTTTGAAATAGAAATTAGCATTGTTTTTACAATATATAATTTAGAATTAGAGAAAAATATGATTTTTTAAATTATATACATTGTTTCAAAAAAATTTAGAAATAACATGGTTTTTGAAATATAAAAATATGATTTTTATACATATATAGAGTTGAATTAAAAATGTGATTTTTAATTTAAATAGCGTTGTTTTAAAAATGTGATTTTTAATTTAAATAGCATTATTTTAAAAATGTGATTTTTAATTTGTAAAGATCGTTGGTTAAAAATGTGATTTTTAACATAAACCGCGTGAAATGGATTACGTTGGAACCTGCAAGAAGCAGAACGGAATCCAAATCATCCGCTAAAGACTGACGGAATGGAAACCAAAGGTGAGAACTCCTCACTGTAAATTCTGCACAGTTATTTATTTATTTTCATAACCGGAAAATATATAGAATTGCCGGTGCAGATTTTTATCAGTTTAATCATTATAATTTGTATACGGTACCTATTAGATCACCTCCCTCGTCCACAGACTATGGACGATTTAAATTTACTGTATTGTGTGTTGTTTATGATGTTGAAATGTTTATTGTATTGAAAATAATGTTAATATTAATGTGGTAGTTGAAATTAAATTATAAATTTTTATTTATAATTTGAAATAGTGAAATTTGGTTAAGTTTAAAAATAATTCAATCTGAATTAGAATTGGTTAGATATGTTAATCAATGATTTATTTAAATTCACTGTTGTTGTTTGAAAACCCCAAACAGGTATTGGGATGATATTTGACATACACTTGTTCCAATATTTAGTTGTATGTCAATCAATGGATTGACGGTCTGTGATGAGCATAATTTATTTATTTTAATGGTCTCACAGTTGTAAATTTCACTCTGAATGTGAATGGACTGTTTGATGATTATTTATCATTATTGTTGCATACATGCGATGTATGAAATCCATATAACTGATATTATATGGTAATTGATTGAGTCACATTCCGATTTAGAAATAAATAACATTTTAAAATAAAGAACATTTTAAAATAAAGAACATTTTAAAATAAAGAATATTTTTAAAATAAAGAATCTTTTAAAATAAACAATATATTAAAATAAAATGTTTTAATAGTAAAAATCTTATTTTTTATTGTATGTATAAATAATAAAAGAATCATGTGTTAAAATACATTTTTGTTAGAAAAAAAATGTCATCTTTAACATGAAAATGAAGAAGAAAAAGAATCATGTGTTAAAATATTTTTTTAGATAAAAATATTATTTTTAACATGTTAATGAACTGAATAAAATATCATTTTTATATAATGTATAAACCATTACAAATATTCATGTGTGGAATAAGATATTTAAACAATATTTTAAAATAATATTCAGTGAAGAATAAAATTATGATTTTAATGTCCGATTTTGAATGGACACGAAAATATTGAAATCTGTGAAGCCGAGTTAAGTAGCAGACGGCATTTTAACCCGAATGGGTTTATTGATCAATTTCATTAATTTTATAATGAATATCGAAAAGAAGTAATTTCAAAATCTATTATTTTGAAAATATTATCATTTTATTATTATAATGAAATAGAACATTCAATTTTGATTTAAAATTGAAAATGAAGTTGGAATCGTTTTAAAAAAATATATAAAATACAATTTAAATGGAAATCGATGAAATATATATATATATATATATATTTAATGGCCTGAATAGAACGTGCCGCGCAGCGACCGTTCGCGAATTTTGACCATTAACTTCAAATTGATGTAATGGGAGATTTGACCGTCGGGTTCTCCTAAAACCGGAACCATTGAGTTCGTATCGAAAATAGCTTTCCTATGAATATAAGAGATTTGAAATCTAATGGTTGGATTTGCAATTATGTCCAAATCAAATTTGGAAAAGGTCGTTATGGATGCAGTTCGGTAACCGTTATTGGAAACCGACTGTAAAGGCCTTAATAAAATTAATAAAAATATGGAAAAATTATGTAAAATCATAATAAATGATTTGGAAAGATTTTGGGTTAAAAATCCTAAGTTTGAAAAGATAAAAATATATTTTTGTCGAAATAAACTAGTTATTAACTAGAATAATAATCCAATGTTTTTAAATAAATTGGATTTGAAAAGGTTTTAATCTAATCAAGATTTTCCAATGTAAGAATTGGAATGGATTTGAATAGAAATAATCTTTGGACCATTTCGATATTGGATTTTGCGATTATACGGATATTGTTGAGGAATTTGGAAGATATAAATATCGTTATTCCCAATACGATATTTGTTGATTTCAGAATTTGATATTGAATTTAAGCCGATATAATTTCTATTCAGAGCCTTTTATTTAATGTCAAACTGGATTATGGGTTTGCCGTGAATGGTGTCTTAAATAACACTGTTCTTAAATCCCATATGAAAGATTAAATCTTTTAATTAAGATTATTAGAGTTTCCAATTATATCTAGTAAATGGGAATAAAATGAAATGTGAATTGGGTTTATTATGAACTGTGTTTTAAACGCCATTTTTTCTTTAACCCAATTAACAGTGAAAATATAATTAGGGATTTATAAATCTTTTGTTAAAATTTAAATGGAAATTTTCCAAAGTAAAGTTTTTCAATTTAATTTATTAAATTGGAATTGAATGGAATTCGATTTGGTAATAATCGAGATGAGTTTCTGTGAATGAAGACCATTACTATATATGGAATTTAAAAAGGATTTGCCGCTATTCCATTTATATTATTTGTCTGACATGAGAATTTATATCGATTATGTACTGTTATGATTTCCGTGTAGATTCCATTTTGATGGAAGAAGAATTTGGGGTTTATCGTGAACTGTGTTTTAAATGACATTAGTTCTTTAACCCAGTTAAAGATAAGAATAATTTTCTTAACTTTGAACAATCATTAAGTAATGATTTTTGAGATTAAAACTGAATTAGAATTTTAATGAATCTTTAATTAAATTGAAATGAGAATGTGATAATTTAAATTATCAAATTAGGGAAATGACCGAGGATGGAGTACCACCAGTTTTACTCCAGGCGAAAGTTTAAGTCTTTAATTAGATTTGAACATGAAATGGTAATTAATTTTACCGATAACACCATGGTGTTAGATATGGAGTATCACCAGTTTTTCTCCTTGGGATGAATAGGTTGGGATTGGGATAATAAATAATAAATGATTATTGCGGTAAGTTTCGCTAATCCCGACTAGTTAATAAAATCTTTTGAAATTCATATACAGAGTAAGATCAAAGAATAAATTTAAAAGAATTTATCTTTGATAAATTTAATGGGAACCTTTCCCTAATAATGTGAATATTTTATTAAAAGAATATTCTGAATTGGAATAAGGCGTATGATGTGTTTTATAGCACTTGATTATAAAATAGACGATATATTCGGAAAGACCGGGTTTAACCCATTCTGAATAATTAATACGACAACCAAAAGTCGATGATGAAGACGGTGGTTGAAGACCGGAGTTCTTCACATCGTTTGGATGAGAACTGATGTCTTGATTGGGCTATATACCCAAGACAAGGTAATAAGTGGTGATCGTCCAGACATACTTGGAGATTAACGGATATGCGAGGACCTCTCTCCTGTATTGGACATATGGGACGAGGAATAAGGTGCATTTGGTTTCGTTCAGACCTAGAATAGACTTGTAAATGGATGTGTGTCTGACATTGGATTTTACTCTATGTTGATTTATTTCTATTAAATGTATATCTGTTTGGTGGTGGAGATTTATTCTCTTTCTTAACACCCTTTTCTGAGACATACAAGCTTAGAGGTTATATATCAATAGACATCAGTCGCATGGCATGAATTGTCAGTGTGGCATGCCAAGATGCAAATGATCAAGGCTTTTGTTGAAAAGCAGAGTCTTGTGGATGATGATCAAAGGACAACTTTAATTAGCATAGCTTTATGTATAGCGTTACTTCGCGAGCCTCACACCCCAATATGAACCAGAAACGGAAGAAGGACCCCACGGAGGATATGCGTTTCTTTCTAGCTAGAAGTGGTGTCATGGTATGGAGCCCAGACATTTTTACTTATGTGGATGTTGGAAAGTGAGGTACCTCGGATATTGAGTCCCTAGTGGCTCAGTTTTTATGCCCCATAGGGAAGGAATCCTATTGTTCAGACATAACCAATCCACTAAAGTATTTGCGGACTGGCCCTGGTGCTTCTAGGTGCAGTTGCGGCTGAATCCTGAGACATGGGCTAGATTGTCTCGAATTCGGTGAGGAAGATCCCTTGCCTTGGTTCATAGATGGAAATCCAGTTTCTAATATGACATCATGCGGTTTGATTGTAGAACTAGTATGGCGACATAGTAGGATGGGGGTACTATGTCGTCTATGATTGATACATTTATATTTGAAGTTCTTTTCAAACACTATGAACTTATAATCTCAAAATAATTTGTTTTAAACGTACCAAGCATGTTTGGCTATTATAAGGGAAAATTCTATACTCAGGCTTGCGTTGTATTGCGTGATGGGACCTGGGTCTTATAATAGCTTCATTTTTTTCAAAAAGCATTGCGCTGTTATATTTTAAACTAAGATTCATGTGGAGTAAACCTGTTTCGTGTTATATGGCGTGGCCCCATGATTTCCCCACTTTTAAAAATAAAGATTAATAACTGCTTTTGTTCTCACACCAGTCCCATGACTGACCTAGAGTTTATTGTGTTAACCTAAACTCTGGGTGCCCCGATTTTCCACACTGGCAGCTAGTAGTTTTGGTTTTGCAGATATTATATTCACAGGATTCTGGTTTACAGCTGAAGCGATATTCGAAAAGCTCGGTATCCGTGTATTTCTTTCAGTTGTGTTTTGTACTATTTTTCCGCTGCTATATAAATGTAATTTGAATCTCTGATATTGTATTTCCCATATGTAATAAATATTTATACTCTGGAATATTCTTGTATTCTGATGTAAATTGTTGTAGTAACAATGAAATGTTCTATTGTTTGTGTTCTGATGCGTCGTGCTCTCAAAGCAATCCGGGCTTTCCCGAAAGGGCGAGTTTGGGTCGTTTCAAATATCAACTTTTTTATGGTGATTCCATATTTAGTTAAGTTATAAAATGAAAAATAAACTAGTCAAGAAACCGAGGTAAAATAAAATAAATGGATGCTTCTTAACTTGACTTAGTGGACTTCATACTTATGTTAGTCCATGATTTGTTCTTTGTGTCCTCACTATTTATATTCTTTTTGTCATTTATAGCTTATACTATAATATAATTTTATTCGATAACAGATATAGAATTAAAAGTTTAACAAATTAAAAGTAGTATATATTCAAGATATAGAATTATTCGAAGATACATAACTAACAAGCATATTTAATAACAGATTAAAAGTTTAACGTAGTTTAGCATGGAATTTTTTATTATGAATACACTTGCGTCGATAGTGTGTATATGTTAATTTTGTTATTAATTTTAGGAATTCTTTTCAAAATAGGCTTATTTTTCAAACTAATAGCAGATTTAGACTAGTTTTGAAACTATTTGTAGAAATATGATTGTTTTGACCACCTTAGCGCTGAGTTGGTCAGGGCTTAAAAAAATACATGCAAGCGCACTTAGTAAGTGCGTCATTTCAAAAATACATGAGTGCACCCATGAAATTTTAAAGATGCACCTACGAGGTGCACCTTCTATAATCTGCATGGGAAATCCAGTACCACGTACCCAACATGCATGTATTCCCCATACATCCACATCTCCTTCCGTTGCACTCCATAAAATATGCTTGTTACAGCCAGGGCACTCGTCGTAAACAACAAACTCAAAATAGAAGAAACCATGGCACAAAGCTTGACTCCGACCTTCGCCTACACTGTAGTTTACGTCAAGGATGTAGCAAAATCTGTTGCATTCTATGCTAGTGCATTCGGTTATAATGTATGAAGATTAGATGAATCTCACAGGTACTTCTCCTTTGTATATTTTTATGTACTTTCATCTTTGACACATGCAACGTAAATTAGCATTTAAAAATGGAGCATATAGAGAGAACTGGAGAGTGGGCAGACGACAATAGCTTTCATACCACTACACTAGAAAGAGACGGACGAAAGGAATGGGCACTTGCACACACCTTAGGCCAAGGATGAACGGGCATCAGTGGAAGTATGCTTCTCTTACGACAATGTTGACGTTGCATACGAACGAGCAGTGAACAACGGTGCGGTGCCGGTGAGCCGACCAGAGAGCAATGAACTATGTGCCTGTGTAAAATTTCATGGATGCACTTGTGAAATGCACCTATGTATTTTTGCAACGGCGCACTTACTAAGTGCTCCCTTATATCTTTATAAGGAGTGCACTTCATAAGTGCGCCTCCGTATATATTTTGTTAAGCATAGGTCACCTCAACACTGAGGTGGCCAAAACAAGCTTATTTCTACAAATAGTTTTAAAACTAGCCTAAATCTGCTATTTGTTTTAAAAACAAGCCTATTTTGAAATTTTGTCCTTATTTTTATGTAGCTTAATTCACATATAATGATTATTTTTGTAGGCTAGTGCAAATCCAACAAAAATAATCACATGTCGTCAAGTATGGGAAAAAGGCCATACAAGAAAAGATGGGACCATATCGGATAACACTTCTTTATATTTTGTAAGTTAAACAAATAATAATTTAGATATTTTAGATATATCGTCTCAAGTTTTTATTGTACTTTATGATAAAATTGCAAAAGCAATGGAAACATGAAGACATCCTGTCACAAGCATTTGGCAAGGATAAAAAGGGTCGAACTCGAAGTGCCAAGATATTAAGAACTCAAGTTAAGCTTGTGCTATTGCATGTAAACAACGCGAAAAGGCTAAAGGAGACACTGAAAAGTTGAAAAGTAAGATGGAATATATGGAGGATAAATTGCAAAATATGGATGGTACATTGAAGAAGTTGGTTAGCTTGGTCACGGAGATAGGTCAAGGAAATCGTGTATCAAATGTTACTTTGAACGAAGGAGCAAGTAGTATACGCCATGAAAGTATTGGGAGAGACTGAACCAATGATGTTGCTACTCAATTGAATTCCTTTGATGTCGGTAATCAACAAAAATGTGAAATTCTAAGCCTTGGCCAAGATGTCATTACAATAGCTACCTTATGTAGAGATTCAACGTCATCCATTATTCATGGGAAATTTATGCCATCAACACATGAGAAGTTGTTGGTGGACAGTATATTTCTACCGGATGAGAAAACATGCAAACAAAATCCTTTTACAACAACCTTTGCAGAAGTTGGAATTGGTAGTTATGCGTGCCACCCAAAAAAAGTATGATTCGATATATTTAGTGTAACACCCCACCTCCGTTAAGGTCACTCACAAAGGGAATGCCTTAACTTTGGTGGAGCATTTTAGTAAACAGAACAGAAACTTACAAGACAGATAAAACAGTACTTGAAATTTTTTGACTTTATTACAACGGAAACAGAAATCAATATGGTTACATCCTTTCAAATCTCAGAATTCAAGTACAAAATATCAGTCTTGTACAAAAGCTTTCAAAATGCATGGTTTAAAATCATAATCCCCACAGAAGAAGACAAGCCATACTTTAAGCACTTCAAGCAGAAGAAGTCCGGATCTAGCTAGAGTATTCCCTCCTTAGAAAACCTGGGGGGGAAACGGAAGAAAAGAGGCGAAACAACAAGGGTCAGACATAAAGTCTGGCAAGTCCAGTGACTTTCAGCATATGAACAGATAATAATAATATGACATGAACTTAAAACTGGATGAGAGATAACCGTAACAGGTGTAGCAGATATAACAGAAGAACAGAATGACATAAACTATTGCTTTACACTTCTCTGCACTAATAATAGTATATCAGAATTAGGTGTCACCCTAATGTCTAAATTGAAGCAGGAACGGGTATAGAATACTTTAACCGAAACAGAATACTAATAATGGGCCTTTACTACCCGATCAGAAACAGACAGAAGCAGAAACAGATTAATCCCTACGGAAACAGAATGTAGAATTAGGTGTACACTAGTAATGGGCCTTTACCACCCGAACAGACGGTACCACACAGAAACAGACGGGTGTTACCACCCAATAGAAACAGACGGTACCAACAGAAACAGACAGAACTAAGTGTACCCTAAAACCCAACCCCAAGCGATCGGCTCCCTAATACATAAATATCCTGTGTCGGCCCCACAGCAGGGTGTATCACTCCCTAAAGTGACAACCAATTGGCATAGTCCTATTTACAGATGTCACGGCGTCTTACATCCTCAGAGGAAGACCGGGATCCATGCACGCACATGACCCGGTTGGAACGCACCATCAACACCCCTCGCCATTATCAGAATGAACCTCTTATAATTAGTTCAGTAAGCGTGCCCGGACCCTACTTACTGTTGGGTCAAAGTTTTGATACCAGAAAGGGTTACTGACTAATATGGGTCCCAAACAACAGATGACACAAGTAATTCCCCTCCTAACCTTGTGTCCCCAGACTATCAGATTTCAGATTAACTTGTTTACAAGTTCAGACATACAGAATTCAGATTTACTAGTTCAAAAATTAAGTTAACAAGTTTTCAGACTAACGGGTCAGATGTACAGATTTTTCAGATTTGTCTAACTTTGTATTGGGCCTACAGATTCATGGACGGGTTTTACTACACCTATTAATCCCGTTGGTTTAACCCTATTTTCCCCAATACGTTTTAGACGTCATTCTTATCTTAGATTTGCATTAATTAATTATTAATGCACAGACCTCTCACATTAGGTCGGTAGCTTGTGGCCGCTGGATATGCCGGGCGGTTCCGGGCAGACTTCTGCCACAAGCCAGACCTAACCTCGTGTCTTGCGCATGTTATGACTAACTTCTCACATTAGAACCTATTGTTTGCGGCCACTGGATGTGCCGGGCGGTTCCGGGCAGGTTTACGCCGCAAACTCATTCTAACCTCGAGTTAGCCATGTTTATCTTTGCGGTCAATTAATTAATAGTTTAGCATTTATGCCTATGCCTAATATACATGTCAATTATTCATTACTATAGTCAATTCAAATTACGCCAATAACAGACTAATTATGTCAAAACAACAGATATAGCAGGTAACAGATTTAACATATAACAGATTTTTCAGATTAGGCGACTTAACGGATTTAGCATATTAAGCAACTTAGCAGATTTTAGCACATAACAGATTAGGCATCTCAACAGACAAATTTAACAGATTAGGCATTTCAATCTAAATAGCAGTCTAGGCCATATAACAGAACTAGCAGTTTTGGCAACTTAGCAAATTAGCAGATTTAGCAGATTTAATATTTCTAAAGGTTCTATTTAGATGCCTTGCCTAATCATAAATTAGGCCTAAATTCATATGCCTACATAATTGTCATGATTCACAATATGAACATATATTCCATGTTTGCATAAATTTACATAGCGCAGAATATGAACATAATTTACCATATAACATATGTTCCAATTTTTGTTAAACTGGCATTTTACAGCAGATTCACATGTAAATTATACCAAATATAATCATTAATTACAATGCGTGCCATATATCCAAAAATTCCTATTTAGGTGTAATCACAATAATAGATATCCTAATTAATGTAAATCTTTACACCTAACTTTCCATATCCTTCTTCTTTTCAAGTCATGAATCATAATGCAAAATATACCCAACAATCTAAATCTTTAAATTATATCTTCTAAAAATCAAATCTTGACTTTTATATGCATTTTGTCCAAAGTCTCCAATCATATGTAAACATACAATGGTTCCTCTTTTCTTTTATCACAGAATATGCATAGATCTAAATCTAGTTTACAACATATGCTCATTTTTCTAATTAATTACAGATCTAAATAACATATGTTCATTTCTCTAATTAGTTACAGATCTAAATTACAACATACTCTATGCATGCAATATATAAATTACATGTTCATAGTCAAATTTATGCATCCAATCCCAAGTCACATGTCCAATATATTTTATGCTTCAGATCTAAAGTCGTACGTTCAATTCAGTCTTGTCAAATTTCGCATCAATCATTAATTGTCCCAAATTTTGCGTTCATACGTTAATCTCTTTATGAGATTGGGCACAGGCTCGTGGTAGCCTGGCTATAGAAACAGAAAAGAAGAAAGGAATACAGAACAGTCACAGAAAACGGATCTAACAGAAGAGAATATATATACAACCTCAAACTCAGATTTAAAAGCATATCAAAATTATAATTAACGTTTATAGCGGAGAATAACTGTACTTGCCTTGGTTGGATTCTAAAAGAAAAAGGTGTTGTAGCTGTTCTCTTTTAGTCCTAATCAGAATTGGAGGAAGAAGAAGCACAAGTCCTAGCTTAGGTTTCAGCATAGTAGAGACGCCATTGATTTATTTATTTATTTTTTAGAGAGAAAGAGAGCAATGGAGGCTAGAGAATTGTATATGAGATTTAGGTTTAGGTTAGGGATGTATATATAGGTGTAGGAAGTTATTTAGGACCATTAGATTAACCCTGAATCATGAGAACCATTCAAATGCAAAATCTGCATTTGAGCGAATCGGCCCACGGGATGACAGCCAAACACCCTGGATTAACCCCTAGTCGACCCAGCGGGGCTCGGGTCGACCTCAAAAATGGGCCGGTTCGGTTATTCCCCCTCCTAATTTGCTGTTTTGAACCCTTTTTGCATGTATATTTTTTTTAATTTTTATATATATCTATATATATTTCTCTCATATGCATATAAACTTCAAGGCTTAATAACTTCTTCATAATTAACCATTTTTTTTTATATATTCTCAGAAAATACGGGGTGTTACATTCTCCCCTCCTTAAAGGATTTCGTCCCCGAAATCTTCCAGTTAAGAAGAATGTGTCCTACCATCCAATCACCCATCTACTCAACCATCAATCACTGGCTTCCATTGTCCTTAGGGATTTCTAATGCTGTATGAACATATGCAAAAGTGTGTGTATATGTTCCTTATCTAATGCAAAGATCAGGCGGTCCACTGATTCAGTTGACCTCCTTAATGCGAGTTATGCCAGTGCCATGAGTCCAACATGTATGCAATTTTCCTACTCGATACATATCATTTCTATATGAGTGCACAACCATTCAGTCATATGCAACATCCACGTGCTGAGTTAATCAATTTGCATCCACAAAAATTGAAAATGCTCACGCATCCATATGCAGTATGAGAGTGTTTTCGAGCCGATCTAGTGCCTAGTGTGTGTATATGCGTCCACGAGCAACCACTAGCAACCACTTGCATCCACTTGCAACCATCAAACATAACATGTCTCAAACACATGTTTACACCCATTTGGATTCCTATCTATAAGTTGAACACTCGATTGATAGGATAGAGTCTAGTGATGGAAGCGAGTACAGATAGAACGAAGACTTGGTTCCCATTAGACATTGGTTGAGAAAATAATTCCCCTAAGTATCAACCCCAAAGACCGAAATCAATATCAGATTGACACTCAGAGGATTACCTTCTTTAGACAATGTCAAAACTGGAAATCAGAATTATTCAGATATTTACAGACTACTGATACAGATCAGGTTCCCTAATGATTCTTAGGAAGCTAAGCATGATAAAATCATATCCCACAAAAACTCAGAATATATGCGTCATATTTGACGCCTAACACAGATATCCCTCAAACCTTAATCTCAAACAGATGGGCCATAACCCTTATGGGTCTGAGCCTACAGCGGAATTCAGAAATAATACTAGTATTAAAGTGCAGAGTATCGATTACAAAATCAAAATACCAGAATCAGAAAAAGTCTTAACTCCATAATCAGATAAAGAAATTAAACCTACTATAGAAATTTTCCTATTTCTATCCTAGCCACTAGCCTCAAGATTATTCGCCTGCCCTCCTTGTCCTCGTCTCTTCGGGCAGTCCCTAGTGAAGTGTCCCATCTCCCCACAGTTGAAGCAAGTGCCCTTCCTTTTTCTGCAATCCTTGTTCAGATGAGTCGAGCTTCCACAAGTAAAGCACTTTTTCCCCTTCTTATCTTCAGTCTTCTCATCCTTCCTTTGTGTTTCCTTTTTGGGCCCCGCTTTCTTATTCGGTGGTTCTTCCTTCTTTGTCTCTTTCGGGCCCTTGTCTTCCTCGTGCAGTAGTGCCATGTCCACCAATTTCTCGTAAGTCGCTCCCATAGGTACGTGGGTCATGGCTAAGCTGTGCAGTGGCTCGTTCAATCCTTTAACAAAGCGGAGAGCCTTTTTATGCTGAGTGTTGACTAAATCCAATCCGAACCTAGCTAGTTGGTTGAACTGGTTGACGTATTCCTTGACCGTCATACTTCCTTGCTTAAGAGATAAGAACTTTTCCAGTTGTAAACTTCGTTCAGCTTGCGAGAGGAATTTTGTCTCAAACCTTGTTCTGAAATCCATCCATGTCTCGACCGGCCTCTCGGCGTTAGTGACTTCCCACCAGTAGGAAGCTTCGTCTTTGAGCAACCATACCGCCAACTGTACCTTCTGCCTATCGTCCACCTCGAAGATAACGAATAGATCCTCAGTTTCTTTGAGCCAATTCCTCGCTTCTACGAATGATTCAGTTCCTTTGAAATCCTTTCCACCCATGGCCCTAAAATCTCTATAGATCTTTGAGAAAGCAATTGCACGAGGAGGGGGTGGGGGAGGGGGATCATTTGCTGGACCTGCAGCGGCGGTCCTAGCCTCAAGATATTGACGAAACCAACCGGGTACATGGACACCCTCTGGTATCTCAGATGCTTCAGACATGCTGAAACGAAAAAGGAAAGGTTCAATACAAAAAGGACTGAAAGAAAGATATATGGCTCTTGGGGATCATGTTTTTCAAAATAAGCTTTAATTTTGAAAATACTTCCTTTTAAAACCTTTTTGAAAATAGTTTTCAAAAACTTTTATCTAATCTGGTAACCTTTAGCTCTGATACCAAGTGTAACACCCCACCTCCGTTAAGGTCACTCACAAAGGGAATGCCTTAACTTTGGTGGAGCATTTTAGTAAACAGAACAGAAACTTACAAGACAGATAAAACAGTACTTGAAAATTTTTGACTTTATTACAACGGAAACAGAAATCAATATGGTTACATCCTTTCAAATCTCAGAATTCAAGTACAAAATATCAGTCTTGTACAAAAGCTTTCAAAATGCATGGTTTAAAATCATAATCCCCACAGAAGAAGACAAGCCATACTTTAAGCACTTCAAGCAGAAGAAGTCCGGATCTAGCTAGAGTATTCCCTCCTTAGAAAACCTGGGGGGGAAACGGAAGAAAAGAGGCGAAACAACAAGGGTCAGACATAAAGTCTGGCAAGTCCAGTGACTTTCAGCATATGAACAGATAATAATAATATGACATGAACTTAAAACTGGATGAGAGATAACCGTAACAGGTGTAGCAGATATAACAGAAGAACAGAATGACATAAACTATTGCTTTACACTTCTCTGCACTAATAATAGTATATCAGAATTAGGTGTCACCCTAATGTCTAAATTGAAGCAGGAACGGGTATAGAATACTTTAACCGAAACAGAATACTAATAATGGGCCTTTACTACCCGATCAGAAACAGACAGAAGCAGAAACAGATTAATCCCTACGGAAACAGAATGTAGAATTAGGTGTACACTAGTAATGGGCCTTTACCACCCGAACAGACGGTACCACACAGAAACAGACGGGTGTTACCACCCAATAGAAACAGACGGTACCAACAGAAACAGACAGAACTAAGTGTACCCTAAAACCCAACCCCAAGCGATCGGCTCCCTAATACATAAATATCCTGTGTCGGCCCCACAGCAGGGTGTATCACTCCCTAAAGTGACAACCAATTGGCACAGTCCTATTTACAGATGTCACAGCGTCTTACATCCTCAGAGGAAGACCGGGATCCATGCACGCACATGACCCGGTTGGAACGCACCATCAACACCCCTCGCCATTATCAGAATGAACCTCTTATAATTAGTTCAGTAAGCGTGCCCGGACCCTACTTACTGTTGGGTCAAAGTTTTGATACCAGAAAGGGTTACTGACTAATATGGGTCCCAAACAACAGATGACACAAGTAATTCCCCTCCTAACCTTGTGTCCCCAGACTATCAGATTTCAGATTAACTTGTTTACAAGTTCAGACATACAGAATTCAGATTTACTAGTTCAAAAATTAAGTTAACAAGTTTTCAGACTAACGGGTCAGATGTACAGATTTTTCAGATTTGTCTAACTTTGTATTGGGCCTACAGATTCATGGACGGGTTTTACTACACCTATTAATCCCGTTGGTTTAACCCTATTTTCCCCAATACGTTTTAGACGTCATTCTTATCTTAGATTTGCATTAATTAATTATTAATGCACAGACCTCTCACATTAGGTCGGTAGCTTGTGGCCGCTGGATATGCCGGGCGGTTCCGGGCAGACTTCTGCCACAAGCCAGACCTAACCTCGTGTCTTGCGCATGTTATGACTAACTTCTCACATTAGAACCTATTGTTTGCGGCCACTGGATGTGCCGGGCGGTTCCGGGCAGGTTTACGCCGCAAACTCATTCTAACCTCGAGTTAGCCATGTTTATCTTTGCGGTCAATTAATTAATAGTTTAGCATTTATGCCTATGCCTAATATACATGTCAATTATTCATTACTATAGTCAATTCAAATTACGCCAATAACAGACTAATTATGTCAAAACAACAGATATAGCAGGTAACAGATTTAACATATAACAGATTTTTCAGATTAGGCGACTTAACGGATTTAGCATATTAATCAACTTAGCAGATTTTAGCACATAACAGATTAGGCATCTCAACAGACAAATTTAACAGATTAGGCATTTCAATCTAAATAGCAGTCTAGGCCATATAACAGAACTAGCAGTTTTGGCAACTTAGCAAATTAGCAGATTTAGCAGATTTAATATTTCTAAAGGTTCTATTTACATGCCTTGCCTAATCATAAATTAGGCCTAAATTCATATGCCTACATAATTGTCATGATTCACAATATGAACATATATTCCATGTTTGCATAAATTTACATAGCGCAGAATATGAACATAATTTACCATATA
The DNA here is from genome assembly GCA_030737875.1 of Allium sativum. Taxonomy (NCBI): domain Eukaryota; kingdom Viridiplantae; phylum Streptophyta; class Magnoliopsida; order Asparagales; family Amaryllidaceae; genus Allium; species Allium sativum. The sequence continues at coordinate 212,738,201 of CM060919.1, forward strand.
ACATATGTTCCAATTTTTGTTAAACTGGCATTTTACAGCAGATTCACATGTAAATTATACCAAATATAATCATTAATTACAATGCGTGCCATATATCCAAAAATTCCTATTTAGGTGTAATCACAATAATAGATATCCTAATTAATGTAAATCTTTACACCTAACTTTCCATATCCTTCTTCTTTTCAAGTCATGAATCATAATGCAAAATATACCCAATAATCTAAATCTTTAAATTATATCTTCTAAAAATCAAATCTTGACTTTTATATGCATTTTGTCCAAAGTCTCCAATCATATGTAAACATACAATGGTTCCTCTTTTCTTTTATCACAGAATATGCATAGATCTAAATCTAGTTTACAACATATGCTCATTTTTCTAATTAATTACAGATCTAAATAACATATGTTCATTTCTCTAATTAGTTACAGATCTAAATTACAACATACTCTATGCATGCAATATATAAATTACATGTTCATAGTCAAATTTATGCATCCAATCCCAAGTCACATGTCCAATATATTTTATGCTTCAGATCTAAAGTCATATGTTCAATTCAGTCTTGTCAAATTTCGCATCAATCATTAATTGTCCCAAATTTTGCGTTCATACGTTAATCTCTTTATGAGATTGGGCACAGGCTCGTGGTAGCCTGGCTATAGAAACAGAAAAGAAGAAAGGAATACAGAACAGTCACAGAAAACGGATCTAACAGAAGAGAATATATATACAACCTCAAACTCAGATTTAAAAGCATATCAAAATTATAATTAACGTTTATAGCGGAGAATAACTGTACTTGCCTTGGTTGGATTCTAAAAGAAAAAGGTGTTGTAGCTGTTCTCTTTTAGTCCTAATCAGAATTGGAGGAAGAAGAAGCACAAGTCCTAGCTTAGGTTTCAGCATAGTAGAGACGCCATTGATTTATTTATTTATTTTTTAGAGAGAAAGAGAGCAATGGAGGCTAGAGAATTGTATATGAGATTTAGGTTTAGGTTAGGGATGTATATATAGGTGTAGGAAGTTATTTAGGACCATTAGATTAACCCTGAATCATGAGAACCATTCAAATGCAAAATCTGCATTTGAGCGAATCGGCCCACGGGATGACAGCCAAACACCCTGGATTAACCCCTAGTCGACCCAGCAGGGCTCGGGTCGACCTCAAAAATGGGCCGGTTCGGTTATTCCCCCTCCTAATTTGCTGTTTTGAACCCTTTTTGCATGTATATTTTTTTTAATTTTTATATATATCTATATATATTTCTCTCATATGCATATAAACTTCAAGGCTTAATAACTTCTTCATAATTAACCATTTTTTTTTTATATATTCTCAGAAAATACGGGGTGTTACATTTAGAAGCATGATTGGGACCACTCTAAATGAAGACCTTTGCCAAGTAAGTTATACTATCCAAAATCTGGTTTTTATGCGTATAAGACTTGGTCGAATTTATTGCCATGTAAGTTATACTATCCAAAATCTGGTTTTTATCCAAAAATCTAGATAGCAAACATGAGGAATAATAAATTTCAAGATCTAAACTAATCGATAATATTTCAGTTCTATTACAATTAAATTGATCTTGCTGATATATATAAAATTGAAATGATTAGTTGAGTCGCTGTGATGATTGATTTTTGAAAATAACCTATTAAACCAAACTTATTTCTAAAGATTTAACACGAATTGAGATATATATATATAACCACTGTAGAGGCTTTTATTGCCTGTAGTACCCTTTAATTTCAATATAATTAATTTTTGAAATTGATATAAACAAATATGTTTTCAAATATTTAAAACCAAGTCCGCCCAATAAATACTAAAACATAAACCTAAACCAATTCCAAAATAGCTAATCAAGTCAAACTGATCAAAATTAATTTACTTGATTGGTTTATTTGACTTAACTTTTTGGTTTATTTGGTTTAACTATTGCACACCTTCGCAAATACCGTGAAGGCATGTTTAGAGCTCCATCTGTCGTACATAAGTGCGCGAAAATGATGCAAGATAAAAACTGCAATACATCAGATCCAAATATAATTTTAATTACATCTTATTAATGCAGTTAAATTCTATTGTATAGGTCAAACTGCATTAATTCGACAAATCTGTATGTTGCAGCAGCAACTGGAACACCCAACAAATGCAACCTTAACTACACCGACTCAACAAATGCAAACTTGACTACATTGATTCAATGAATTTTAAACTGCATTAGAGCAACAACTGATATACATTTATATTATGATTTTTTTTATCCAAAAAGTATGATTATTTTAGCTATGGTATGGTTCTATCTCTCGTCGTCTGGTTGCATTAACAAACAAAAGGACATATATTTGTAGTTTATTAGTTTTAATGGGAAATATAGTAACTATTAATAAGACAAAAGTTGATTTTCCTTTTTTCTGCATTCTATTCATGTACATGCTTTCCAGATTAAAATTAGCCTAATAAAATACACAATGAACTTTAATCTTGAAAAGAATAACTTTAAACATTGTTAAAGATACTATGCGGAACTAGAGGTTTCAATTTTTGTAAAATGAATTGCGATAGATGTATCAACTTTCCCTCCTATCATGCCAAAAAAAAAATGTAATTGCATTTTTAATTTTTTTAATTCTTCATGTAACGACCTGCCTTTTTGACCGCTTCAAGTCGGTAATTAAACCAACTCGAACCGTTCAAAATGATAGATTGTTATTTAGCTTATAAGGTTTAAAAAGAATAAACACTGAATCACAGACAGAAAATAGAAGCGGAATAAATTTTTATACATATCAGAGTTTTACTTAATCGGAAGATTCATAAATTAATACATAAATTTTAAAATAAATAAAAGGTTTACATTTCAATCGAGCCTTGCGCGCGCATACACATTTTCACGTTCCTTCCAGTTTGCGAGCTGAAATCTTTAAATCTGGAACACTTAGGATCTGGCCCAAGCATTCCATGCAAAACACAAATCACTCGGTCAGGATTAATCATAGTTCAAGTAAATTAACTTCAGTACAAACTAAAATAAATTAGCTAATCCAAAGATATGGTTAAAATTGTTAAATATAAGAATTTCAAGCCACATATATTTTGATTAAGGAACTGCATAGGTAAATAACAATAGCACAACAAGTTATTGACAGGATCAAAGATAAAATCAAGGGACTACATGCTTTTTAAATCGCATAATATTTCCTAGTATGTTTATTTTTCATACAACATGTCTCGCAAGAAAGCAAGCGAGCGTAAGATGTAGATTTGGATCCAATGCATAGGCAGGTATAAAATTTAGTAACAATACACACGCAGCAAAATATAATGGTAATGCATGTTTCTTATTTCTACAGGCCAGAAAATATTATTTATGCATGTATCATTAATGTGAGAAAATAAGTACTATTAGACAACTAAAACAGTTCCTTTTCTCTTCTTTTTTTTAAGTTATTAAAATGAATTTGTATCCAAAGCCAAAGAATGAATACCCTGTTGTTTAATATACAAGCCTATGAACAATTCAATTATTTCAAACTGAGCAGTATAAAACAACACCATGTTGTTGTACACATGTTGAACTAGACATTAGAAAGAATCTAAACTATTATGCATCATTTCCGCAATCCCTAGAGATACATGAATATTATTTTAAATATTCCTCTTCTATCACATTTGTACATGTAAACTATTTTGCATTATTCCCGCAAATAATTCCATTAACAAGGTAGAGAAAATGATTTTATATCATTATCTGAGATGCACATGCATACCCAGACAATTTATATGTGCATATGTAAAAAGTATGATATGGTGCCAAAAACAAATAAACAATTAACCAGTAAAGTAAGTGGTAGATAGCAAACAGGCACACTTCAGGACATTTAAGTTAAAACAGAACGAGAAGGTTAGAAAATTAAACAATACTTTAACTAGTTTATTTAGTTCATAACGAAGTCAAAATTCTTGAGATAAAAGTCAATCATGAGCAATTACTCACCTATCGTCGTACGAATCAGAGGAGGAAGAGATAGCCAAACGATTTTTCGACCATTCGATGTCACTGCCGTAATAGTAGGCAAGCTAACTTGGAGCAGCACGAGGTGAACGGTGCGTAGTGCACAGCGGCGGAGAGGACATGGTTGCGGGGTTCGAGAGCTGATGAATGGAGGGAACAGCGGAGGGGAAGAAATGGTGGCGATGGGAGAACAGTGTGCGATTTGGGGAAAAGAAGAATTTCGGAGGCCATTAACTAATTAATCAGATTTTTGGGGATGATGAATTGGGGTCGGCTGTTAAAAATATGAGAAGAGTTGGAGATAAAGGGTAGGGCAGAAACATAGTAGTATATTTATATTAACATATGTGCATTCATGTTTTATTTATTGATGAAGGGATGTTATATTTTGAACGTTTATGGAAACGTGTTTAGGGAAGAATAGAAAGGATTTATGTTATATATATGTAGTCATTAAAACATTTTATATTTACAGTATGCATTTCACAAAAAGAAGAAAGGAAGGTAAAAAGGGCAGGTAATGAACGTGACTTATTTCCCTAACGTGTCTCTTCACATGTAGTAAGGATACAATGGAAATAAATTAGATGACTAGGCATGATATGTTAATCTAATCAAAATTATTTTTTATTCAAAATTCAAAAGAAGGTTACATAAGAAAAGAGAATAACGGAAAGTAATGAATGCATAATTTATTATTTAATGCTAAATGCTAGAAAGTACGTGACTTTTAAAATTTCAAACACATAATATTACATATCATGTGTTAAATGTCTTGCATAGATAAATGTTAAAAAAATATGGTATTTTATTTTTCTTCTGAATATAAACAACATGGTATAAAATATAAGGAAAGTACATACATATATACGAAAGAAGATACATGAAAATATAATGTTGGGAAAGAAATTAATAAATTGGAGTAAAGAAACGAATGCATATTAATGAAAGAAATAAAGTGGAGAGAAAGGAGGTAGTGAATTTGGGGAAAGTAGAAAAAGAAGGGGAAACAATAAATATGTTTTATGTTTTGTTTTTTTGCTTTTTATAAATGTTATAAATTTTCATTAACTGCTATAGTTAAAACATACATTATTTACCTTTGACACTCAGTGTATTACAGTTCTTCCTATATAAAATTAAATTAGAAACACTCATAAATTTATTTTCAATTATCGCATTAATGCCTATACTGAACCTTAAATATAAAATCAAGGATTCAATTGCTAATTTTTTTTCAACAATAGTTCAAAGTTAGCTACTCTAAATGCATAAACATAAACCATTTAATAATTTCCATTATTATCAATCACAATTTAACAAATTATAAATTGTTGTTTATCACAAATAAAATTTTAAATCATTCATTAATAACATCATAAATTTTATTTAAAAACCATTCCAAATTCAAATATTAAATTAATTTTAAATTTTAAATGTTCGTAATTTTAAGGGATATTACAATCTCCCCCACTCAGAACTTTTCGTCCTCGAAAAGGAATGAAATATTGAACTAGTAATTAAATGATACTCCATTCATATGCATATCATTTTCGATTGCTTGTTCAAGTACAAAATTTTGCTTTCAATTAGTATTGGTAACCCGATCACTCTAGTGCGGACTTTTGATTTGACTTCTTGATTAGAAACTTCCATTCTCCTTGCACAACAATAAACTATGATAGAGAACTTTAGATTCTCATCAAAAACTCATATTAGTGTTCATCGTCGAGAATTAAGCGAACAATTCTATTTGAAATCAAAATCGTGTATTCAAAACTAAATCAAAACTGTTATGCGAACAAAATGGTTTTCTCATATTGACACATTATAGTTCATTAAATTTTTTTAGTTATACCAATGTTTCTAATTCAAGTGTCTACAATTTATATACAATTTTAAAATTTATAAGAAATATTTTTGAAGAAAAATTGTTTTATATATAGAAAATACCTTATATCAAAAATAGTTTTTGATAACTCGATATCTCCACAAATTTATCATCGTTCTTCAAGAATCTGGCAATGCGTTGATCAAGCGTGTGAGATTTCTAAATTATAAACGATATGGAAAACGACGATGTATAAATTATATAATCGATGTATGAGTTATATAAGCGTTGTACACCTCTTGTATAAGCGTTGTATAAGTTGTACGTTCGATGTATAAGTTATATATGCATTGTAAAAATTATATATGTGTTTATATAGAAGTGAAATGTTTATATATGTATATATATATACGCCCCTCGTTCATAAACCATGGACGATATTTATTGGTTGTGATTAGTGTGAAAATTGGTTGATTACGAATGGTTGATTAGAATTGTTTGTGGTTGAAATTGATGGATTGTAGTTGAAAAATACCCGTTTGTGGTTGAGAAATATTTGGTTGAAACCACATAGGATTAGTTTGTGGAAACAGAAAAAAAATATCATGTCGCCATATGTATATACAATCATCTTTTGCCTTGGTTCATGATGGAAATCCAATTTCCAAATATGACACCGTGCGGTTTTGATTGTATATACATATGGCAACATGATATATGGTACCCATGCCGTCTATGATCGATAGTTATGATTCGAAATTGTTTTCGAAACCTATAAACACTAGTAATAATATTAAGTGCTTTTGTTTTATTCGTATCAAGCATATTTTGGCCATTATAAGGTAAAACTCTATCCTCCAGTTTGCGTTGCATTGTGTGATGGGAACTGAGTCTTATAATGGCTTCATTTTGATAAAAAGCATTGCGATGTTTAAAAGAATTATTTGTTTTAAAGCACTGGCAATCCGATGGAGTAAACCTGTTCCATGAAAGTGGCGTGGTCTTGAGATTAGCCATATTTTAAATGTGTTAAGTAGATTTCTCATACCAGTCCCATGACTGACTCGTAGTTTGTTTCACTTTCAAACTCGGGTGCCCCTTTTTCTACACGGGCAGCCTTGTGTTCGGGTTTTAGCGAGCTTTTTATGGATAGCTGGAGTTGAAGATGGATTCTATCATTTATCTCTTTTTATGTTGTTCAGCTCCTATTGTACATTATGTTTGTTTTCCGCTGTAGACATTTATGTAAAGCTGAACTGTATTTGTACTAAGTATGATCCTGTATACTGTGTAACTCTGATGATTACGTTTATCCAGTATATTCTATTGTTCATTATCTGGTGTATTTATTTATTTCTGTTCTGCTATTATCTTTTTATGTGTTATATTCCAAAGATTACCCTTGCCACCGTCAGTATGGGGTTTGGGGTCGTCACAAAGCGCAAAACTAGAAATCTCGAAGTACTAAGTAAACTCGTTTTAACATCCAGTGAAAATACTTAAAAAAAACATTAAAATTGATAAAAGAAGATCGTCTAATAAACCAACTGATAAAACTTATTCATGAACCGCAGGTACACAATGATTACGCCTGGGCCCCCCAGGAAGCATCCGTGCCCATTGGAAATCTCTTCCCTACGAATATTGTTATGAAAAATCAACGGGATAAATCAATAGAAACAGAATAGAAAAACCTGAGATCATCATGTAACGCATCCCCTAAGGTCGCTCTATCACCAGGTCGAGAGGACAAAGTGTCGCGGCCATAGGTGGCTAGGTAATCACTGCCTTACAAATTTCGCCATAACACCTCAAAACAATCGTATGGATCACAGTTTACATCTAGTAACACTAATGGTTGCATCACTAGCACCCGTAAACCTTAGGTAATCACTGCCCTATGAATTACGCCTTGTGGACCGCAGATACACAATGGTTACGCCTAGATCCCCCAAGAAGCATCTATACCCGTATGCTTTCGCAGCCCTGCGGATTTCGCCATCGTAAAACGACCATAGATCGCAGTAGACACAATAGTTTCGCCTGGTTCCCCCAGGAAGCATTCGTCACCGTAGGCCTTTACGGCCCTGCGAATTTCGCTATGCAGCCGAGTTCAAAGGAAACACTCATGAGTATTATGTCCGGACAACCGCAATCAGAGAGATATTAACAAGAGTTCCTAATGAGTAGGATCTCGATTTTCAATGGATGGTACTTCTTGTATCTTTGGTTCGAAATCATATAATACTATATATAATATTTATTTCACTTTGCGTATATAGGACATATATAAAATTTCATTTATATAAGATTTCTTAAATCATATTTCAACATGTCATTCTTGTACAAAATCTGTTATATACAAGATATCATTTCATATCAATTACCTTCCAAATCAATAATTTTGAATTCAGTACATTCTTATATTAAATTTTCATATATATAAGTTTCGATAACTTTCGTATCAAGTATCCAAAAATCGAAGATTCTCGAAATTCCATTTCAATACCAAATCCAGTTTGATTTCTTAATCGATTCAGAGATTCAATATCATTTCAATTTCAAATTTACAAATCAATTCCCCATTAAAACTTCAATTTAGATTACATGTCACGAATATTATTATTCAACTGAATCTTTACATTCGATCGTTTCAGACTTAAATTGCTAGGATCGGAAATATACTTTTATCTTCAAAATAGTTAAGTTAAATTTAAAATAGTTTCAATAAAATAATAAGCTTGATAAAAGATATGTTTGAAATAAAATAAATAAGTTTTGTTATAAAATAGTTTAAATAAACTAAATATGTTTGTTATAGAATAATTGAATAAGATAGCTAAGTTCATATTCGAAACAGTTTGAATAAAGTAAATAAGATAAATTTTATAGTTTAGGAAAAATAGTGAAATTTGTATATTAGTGGTAAAGCAAAATACTGACTTCAAGAGATAATCCAGTCCAAATCAATTTTGTACAAAATTCCAATGCTAATTCAGCTTTGATTTCTTAATATGGTTTCAATAACCATTTCTCAAATTGAACATTTTTCACAAAAGATAACTCTTTCAAAAGCTTCTGAAACTAGCTTATAATTCACACTGTCAAATTTGTACAAAATAATTTTCTTAAAATATTTCTTGGTCAAAATATTTCTAACACATTTCATATAAGTTGGATTCAATATATCTCAAAGCAATTAAAAAAAATCTATTTCAATCCATTTTAATTATCCCTTACATCTCATTTTCAATACTTCCATTAACATAGTACAAAAACAATATTTTAAAAATTCCGTTATCAATTGTTGTCATAATTCAACGTTCAAATGTTTGTTTCAAATCCAAACTATGTCATTAGTCCAACTTCATTTTACACTTTTTCCAATGCATGGTAAACAAAAGGGTATAAGGACATGAATTGGGTAGTAATGAAATCTCAAACATGAATAATACAAGGGTGGGAAGATCAAACAACAACTTTAGCTAGGTGAACCTATCAAAATGAACGAAGGAACTATCTATTCTCAAGGCCAAGGGGGAAAACGATGCAACTATGAAATTTCTTTAATTAATTCACTTTAGTTCAAATTTGAAAATATTCACATCTATTGTTGTAAAATTTAAAGCTCGTTCCTTTTCTTCAATTTTATTCAAGTTACTTTCTTTTTAATTTTTCAATTTAATTCTAACATTCACTTTCGTTATAAATTTTTAAATTTAACAAGTTTTCAATGTCATCATTCACTGTTCAATTTACAATTTAATTTTAAAACATTCATTTGCAAATTCATTTTGCATTTCAGAAACAAAGATGTATTTTATTTATATTTGTTCACATAAACTTACAAAAAGCACTACTATTTGTTAAACATTTATCAAAATGACTTAAGTATTTATCAACGTTTCAATCGGAATCATATGATTATCCCACTTTCGAAACTCGAGAATAAATATTATTGATGTCGCGACATGCACCAGAATCATCTCCAAGCGACTAGAGTGTGATTCCATATCTATCTATTATAGATAAGACTTTGTATATACGTTAGCTAGGCGTATATTCAAAATCTTATATACTCAATAGTCCAACCTTAATGTCGAATAAATACTCAAAATTCTTTTTATAAAAATACACCATCTCCAAATATATAAACAAAACGATATATTTCAAAATAATTTATCAATTTCAAAATAAATTTGTTTCAAAATTTATTAATTTCAAAATACTTCCGCTGCGTTACTCTTTCAAAATATTAGTTTCAAAACCATTTATATTTCAAATTACGCTCTCTCTATTATAATTTCTAGTGAATGGCTCTAATTAAACTCCATAACCTAAGCTTTGTACAAACCAAAGATCCGATACCACATGTAATAACCTGCCTTTTTGACCGCTTCAAGTTGGTAATTAAACCAACTCGAACAGTTCAAAATGAGAGATTACTATTTAGCTTATGAGGTTTAAAAAGAATAAACACAGAATCACAGACAAAAAATAGCTATGGAATAAATATTTATACATATATGAGTTTTACTTAATTTTTGTACAGCGGAAGATTCATAATAAATTTTAAAATAAATAAAAAGGTTTACATTTCAATCGAGCCTTGGGCGCGCATGCACATCTTCACATTCCTCTCCAGTTTGCGAGCTAAAATCTTTCAATCTGAACATTTAGGATCTGACCCGAGCGTTCCATGCAAAACACAAAACACTTGAGTCAGGACTAATCATAGTTCAAGTAAATTAACTTCTGTACAAACTAAATTAGCTAATCCAAACATACGGTTAAAATTTCTAAATATCAGAATTTCAAGCCACATATATTTCGATTAAGGAACTGCATAGGTAAACAGCAAAAGCACAACAAGATATTGACAGGATCAAAGACAAAATCAAGGAACTGCATGCTTTTTAAATCGCATAGCATTTCCTGGTATGTTTATTTTGCATACAACATGTCTAGCAAGAAAGCAAGCGGGAGTAAGATGTAGATTTGGATCCAATGCATAGCCAAGTATAAAATTTAATAACAATACACATGCAGCATAATATAGTGGTAACACATGTTTCTTATTTCTACAGGCTAGAAAATATTATTCATGCATGTATTGTTCACGTGAGAGAATTAGTACCATTAGACAACTAAAACAGTTCCTGCTCGCTTTTTTTTAGTTATCAAAATGAATTTGTCTCCAAAGTCAAAGCATGTATACCCTATTTTTTAATATACAACTATATGAACCATTCAACAAACTGAGCAGTATAAAACAACACCAATTGTTGTCCACATGTTAAACTGGACATTATTTCTAAACTATTATGCATCATTCCCACAATCCCTAGAGATATATGAATATTATTTTAAATAGTCATCTTCTATCACATTTCTATATGTAAACTATTTTGCATTATTCTCGCGAATAAATTCCATTAGCAAGGTGGAGCAAATGATTTTATATCATTATTTGAGGTGCACATGCATACCCAGACAATTTATATGTGCATATGTAAAGAGTATGATATGGTGCTAAAAACAAATAAACAATCAACTGGTAAAGTAAGTGGTAGATAGCGAACAGGCAAACTTCTGGACATTTAAGTTAAACAAAACGAGAAGTTTAGCAAATCAAACAATGGTTTAGCTAATTTATTTAGTTCATAACGTAGTCAAAATTCATGAAACAAAAGTCAATCATGAGCAATTTACTCACCTATCGTCGCACGAATCATAGGAGGAAGAGATAGCCAAACGATTTTCTGACCATTCGATGTCATTGCTACAATAGTAGGTGAGCTAGCTTGGAGCGACACGAGGTGAACGGTGCACAGTGCACAGCAGCGTAGAGGACATGGTTGAGGGGTTCAAAAGCTGACGAACGGAGGGAATAGCGGAGGGGAAGAAATGGTGGCTATTGGAGAACAGGGTGTGATTTGGGAAAAGAAGAAATTCGGAGACCGTTAACTAATTTGGGGAAAGCTAATCATATTTTCGGGGATGATAAATTGGGGTCGACTGTTAAAAATATGAGAAGAGCTGGAGATAAAGGGAAGGGAAGAAACATAACAGTATATTTATATTAACATATATGCAGTCATGTTAATTTATTTACGAAGGAACGTTAAATTTTGAATGTTTATGGAAACGTGTTTAGGGAAGAATAGAAAGCACTTATGTTATATATATGTAGTCATTAAAACATTTTATATTTATAGTAGACATTTCACAAAAAGAAGAAAGAAAGGTAAAAAGGGTAGGTAATGAACGTGACTTATTTCCCTAATGTGTCTCTTCACATGTAGTAAGGATACAAAGGAAATAAATTAGCTGACTAGACATGACATGTTAATCTAATCAACATTTATATCTTATTCAAAATTCAAAAGAAGATTACATAAGGAAAGAGAATAACGGAAAGTAATGAATGCATAATTTATTGTTTAATGCTAAATGCTAGAAAGTATGTGACTTTTATAATATCAAACACGTAATATTTCATAACATGTGTTAAATGTTTTGCATAGATAAATGTTAAAAGTTTTATGGTATTTTATTTTTCTTCTGAATATAAACAACAGGTATAAAATATAAGGAAAATACATACATATATATGAAAAAAGATGCATGAAAATATAATGTTGGGAAAGAAATTAATAAATTGGAGTAAAGAAACGAATGCGTATTAATGAAGAAATAAAGTGGAGAGAAAGGAGACAGTGAATTTGGGGAAAGTAGAAAAGAAGAGCAAACAATAAATATGTTTTATGTTTTTTTTGTCTTTTATAAATGTTAACATAAATTTTCATTAACTGCGATAGTTAAAACATACATTATTTACCTTTGACACTCAATGTCTTACAATTCTTCCTATATAAAATTAAGTTGGAAACATTCATAAATCTATTTTCAATTATCGCGTTAATGCCTATGTTGAATCTTAAAAATAAAATCAAGGATTCAACATACATTAAACCAGTTTCCTAATGATGCTTTTCCTAAGATTGATATTAATTGTTGAATTACATTTTTTGTTATAGTTTTGAAAACATATATAATCCTTTATGGATTGTCAATTCATCTGTTTGGCTCTAGAAGGAGGTATTGCTAAGTAGATACTCACTGCTACATTCAATTGTTGGATGAATACTTTATGTTTCGCTGTAGCATATATGGAAATGGGTGGTGGAGAAATTGGACACTCAACTTGAAATTCTTACTCAAATGTACTAGCTTCGATTTGCTTAAATATTCAGTTATAGTTTGTTTTGCTTTTCTTGGTTAAATTCAGCTACTAAACGACTTCTTTGTATATTGATAGTAAAATGTTGTTAGTATATCTTCTTTATGAGAAGAAATATTTAAGATGCTTTGTAAGCTCATCTTGACAATTTAGTGGATCTTAATTTTTATGGTTATCTATAATTAAAAGTATTACAATTCGTTTTTGCTGAGAGTTTATATAATATAATGATCAACCATTACACTGATTGTTTTGGGTATTGTGTGATGAACATTGATATAAAATCTCTGAAACGGTCAAAAACAGTGCCAAAAGAGAAACTAAAAAAATAGCACTGTGATTAAGGAACGTCTTTTATATAAAAGGGATAGTTCGATTTCATGATATCCCGAAGAGCATAGTGAGTGATCGAGATCCTTTGTTCACGAGTGGATTCTGGAAGAGTTTGCAAGATGCTTTGAGAACCGAGTTGTGCTTGAGTACGACTTATCATCCCCAAACTGATGGTCAAACCAAGAGGGTTAAACGAGTTTTGGCAGGTCTCCTGAGGGATGGTGTGTTAAACTTTGGAGGATCGTGGGAAGACTATCTACATCTAGTTGAGTTTTCGTATAATAATAGCTACCAGTCGAGCATTAGGATGCCACCATACGAGGCGGTGTATGGTAGACCGTGTAATTCTCCAGCATGTTGGTTAAAAACTGGAGATAAGTTGATACTTGGGCCAGAGATGATTAGAGAGACATCAGATTGTATCAAGATCGTTTGGCAACGAATGGAAGAAACCCAAGATTGTCAAAAGTGCTATGCTAATAAGCATCGAAAAGATATGGAATTCGACGTTGGTGACATGGTTTTCGTAAGGATTTCACCGTTGAAGCATGTTGTTTGATGCAGAAGTAAAGGAACGTTAGCTCTTAGGTTCATTGGACCATTTCCGATAGTCAAGCAGATTGGAAAGCTTACATACAGATTGGAGTTACCCAAGAATATGTCGAGAGTGCATAATGTTTTCCATGTATCTTTTCTACGGAAGTGCGTGCATGATTTGATTGTAGTGGTATCTCCAGAGCAGTACGAGGACCTAGAAGTCGACCCCGTATTTACGAGACCTCGTAGGCCGCTTCGTGTTGTGGGGAATGACACGAAACAACCTAAAAGGAAGACAGTTAAGCTAGTCAAGGTACAACGGAGTGAGAATGACGACGATTGTACAAAGGAGATAGAATAGGGCATGAGGGCGACCCATCTAGAACTCTTTGTCGGTATAGCCCATTAGTATCGTGTCACCTCACATCATTGTAGCTTGTACTATTGTGTTTGTTTTTAGAGTTCCGCATGGTTGGATGAGGCTATTGATGCATGGTTTGATGGCTGCTAGTTTGGATGATAGAATTGGCTGCTCAAGAGCGATAGGGATGCAGAATTTTTTTGGTTGCTTGTGTTTGCTGAGGATTTCCGGGGGTGAAATTCGTAAAAGGGGGGAAGAGTGTAACAACCCGCATTTTACATATCGGGGGATAGTAAAATATTTTTATTTTATTCCCGGAGGGTTAGATCATTTTCACATTTTAATATGTTGCTTATGCGGATGTGAGATATGTCCATAATTTTTACCAATTTTGTTTGTGACCATTTTTCCCCTATCAGACTTTTATAGGGCATAAATTTTAACTCGGATCGAATCAAGTGCTGAGAACGGTCTCATTTTAATGGAAATGATGATTCTCATTCCGTAGAGTAGTCACATTAAAAAATTTGGCTTAGCGGTTTGGAAGAAATCGTTGTTTTAAGGTTTCACGGTTGGTTGGTCATGTTTTAAAAGCGATAATGGGCTGATTTGAGGAGGCCCATTAGTGGGCTGGTGGAATGCTATAAATAGGGGTTAGGAGGCATGGAGAATAGCTTACTTTCTCTATTCTCTCATTTAGAAGAGCTAGAGGTCCTCCATTATTCCATCTTCTTCACCTTTCCACCATTAAAGCTTATATCTACAATAGAGAATCGAAGATCTACATCGTTTGAAGCTAGATCCACACCAATTAAAGAGAGAGTTCAACAAATCGAAGAGTCTAGAGCAAATTCTTTGTTGTCCGGATGTAGATCTAATTGTTTTCGAGTTGTTTTAGAGATTTGGTGAGTGATATACATCTCTCATGCATATTCAATCAAGTATACGAGTTGTATGTACATGTTTTCATCATTTTGAGTCATTCTCTCCTAGATCTATATCATGGTAGGTTTACTTTCTTATGAATTGTCATAGGATCTAATTTAGCAACTTAAAATCGGTAATTTTCATATAGTTTCATTTGTTTATGCAAGTTAGATCCATAATTTAGTCCAATTATTCATTTACCATGATTTTGGTGAATTTTGCATAACTATTGATGATGATCGTCATTTTCAAGTTGTTAGTGATTTCATAACATGTTTGTGGTTGAATTGGATGAGTTAATTTCGACGATATAGTTGTTTGGCAAAATTTTCGACGAATTTAGAGATGAATCAGGTCTATCCAGGTGATGGATCGGCCAAATATGGATCGGTCGTGGTTCACAGATGGGTCGATGTGGTGTTATCCAAGAAATGGAGATGGATCGGTAGTAATATGGATCGTTCAGAGTGTTTTGGAGATAGGTCGGTGGGGCAAATGATCGGTCCAGCTTCAAGTGGATGGATCGGTTAGGACGGAGTATGATGGATCGGTCAAGGTGGGAAGCGGACTGATCGGTCACGGTGGAAACACGATGGATCGGCCAGAGTCTTTGGACGATGGATCGGTCAGGAGTCTTCAGATGTATGGGTCGGTCATTGTTTAAGAAGATGGATCAGTCGGAGTCATCAAAGGATGGATCGGCCAGTGGGAAGCTGATGGATCGGTCGACGTGCTTCTGCCATGGACTGGTCTGGGTGGAGTGTGATGATTCGGCCTGCTCTTTGGTGGATGGATCAGTCTGGTTGTGTTAGTAAGGCGAAAGACATGGATCGATATGTCCTATCCATAATGGATCGGTATGCCTGATCCATGATGGTCTGACTTGACCAATCCATAATGGATCGGCATGTTTATGGCAACATTTGAAACATTATGGATTGATATTGAACCTTATGTTGATGATTTCCTTTGGTTCGAGAATGGTGAATAATTTGAGGTGAATTCAAGTAAGAACGTCGAAGTGGTGTAATATGTTTGTTGACCGTTGATATGCAACGAATTTGAGACCACTCAAAGGCGTTATGAGTTGGTTGATAATGGCTGGATTGTCGCCGTCAATGACGACTAGAGATACCGAAGGCCGAGGATTTATCGTTGTCGTAGATTCTAGCAAGATCAGAGAAGGGGTACATCTAAAGGATCAGTTGTATGGTCGAGTGCCCTGGGTATCGTTGAAAGGCATATAGAGTTCTTGCTAGAAATGGGGTTGCCATTAGCCCTTGACATATGGCCGGGTTGGCCGTCATACGAATAATGATGGTTTCAAAGCAGGAATTGGCGGTGATAGCCAGAGTCTGTCATGAATGATTGATTGCTTTGTTCGTACCATCTCGTGTAGATTATCCAATGTCAAAGGAGATGTTTTTTGGGTGCTTGTATGATATTGGTTTAGGCCTCTGGGGTTTGTGCTTCAGGGTTGTTGAATTCGATTAGGATTGTTTACGTGAGATGGATAATCTGGATGGTATGAGTGTTATTGTTTGATTACTTCTGATTGCCATGAACGAATTGTTATTCTGGATTCCCTGAATGCATCGTTGAAATGATTGACGCAAAGGCTATCACCGTCCAATGTGGGGAAGACGAGGGTTGAGTTCTTCTCTGGTGAAGTGGATAGAATAGTTTGTTTATCTTACTGCTCTCATATGCTTTATTGATGATGTTAGATAGTTGTTTTATCGCTCACTAAGACTGTGGTCTGACTCAAGATTTTATGTTTCCCTCTTATTACCTTGGGTTGTTCATCCGATTTTTGGATGGGCAGACTAGGTGACAAGTGATATCTTAGTGAGGACGATGTTGCAGTTCGGTAGCGAGCAAGATGCTAGTGTATTATCTTTTCTATTATATAGTATATGTATTTCCGCTATTTTGTTGTTTTGCTCTGAGTGTTGTAGTGAGGCAAATTTGTACAGACATATGTTGAAATCCTAGTGTTGGATATACTTTCTAGTTGTTATGAAACTTTGGAGTTTTCTGCTCAAATATGCTTCACTAATATTACCTGTTGTATATGTTCTATTATGTTATATCCTTGCGCTGTGAGTTAAACAACAAGTTCCGATTGTGTTTCGTACCTTGATGATCGTCCATGGCTGCCTGACACACCTTTCAGCGCATTATTCCTCTTGTTTAGTGCTAGTTATGCGCGGTCGTCACAGCTGTGATAACTCATTTCCTGGTGTCATTAAATGAAAATTTATTATAAATACATATACCATCTACAAGTAAAGCATTCTAGAAATGCATAAATTAAAAAAGATTATGGTGTCATTCCTCATCATTTCATCCTCTTCGAATGAGTTCTTTCAAACTCATAGACCAACAAAGAGTAATTTTGCATCAAATGCTGGACTTGATGTCTACTAAAAACCAAAAGAGCAATAGTTCGACACAAGGAGGGATCTTTGATATGAAAGAAATTATGATGTAGGTCACGACCAACTTATTGAGGACTATTTTGTTGAAAAATTTGTGTATGGGCCAGTTGAATTTAGACGGAGGTTTCGCATGTCCAAGAATGTATTTAATAGAGTTCTCAACAATTGGAAGAAACAAATGTTTTTTTTAATATAGAGTTAATAGGCTCAATGAATTAGGGATTTCACCACTTTAAAAAGCAATGACCGCACTTCGAATGCTGTCTTACGGTGCATTTGGAGATTCAATAGATGACAAAATATGGATGGGGGGATTCCACGAAAATACTGAGCATGAAAGAATGCAAAACCATTGTGATGCAATTTGGTGAGGAGTATCTTCGTTGCTCAACGCCTCATGATATTAAGCGATTATTGGCAATAGGAGAACAACGTGGGTTTCTAGGTATGCTAGGAAGCTTAGACTGTATGCATTGGAGGTGGGAAAATTGTCTGATAGCATTGTAGTGTCAGTATTTAGGTCACCACAAAAAGGCTACCCTAGTATTGGAAGTTGTTGCATTATTTGATCTGTATATTTGGCATGCTTGGTTTTGAGCACCAGGCTCTCTAAATGATATAAACATTTTGCGACAGTAATATTTATTTAACGACTTATGCAATGACATAGCACCTCCTTGTAACTACAAAATGGGAGGCATGGATTACACAATGGGTTATTACTTGGTGGATGATATTTTATCCCAAGTGGAAAACTCTTGTTCAAGCTTATAAAAGGCCCAATAATGCAAAAGAGGCAATGTTCAAGAAACAACACAAAAGTTTGAGAAAAGATGTTGAGCGAGATTTTGGAGTGTTTCATGGAAGATTTCATACATTAAGGAAGGAGGTACACTACCACGACCTTGCAGTGTTATCGGACATCATGTACCGTTGTATAATTTTACATAATATGATCATCGAAGATTTCATAAGGGGAAACCCGTTCCGTATAATATGATGTGGTATTATGATTAACCCAACTTTAAAATAAAGTAAATAACTATTTTAGTTCTCACATTAGTCCCATGATTGATCCGAAGTTTATTGTTCGTGCACCTGAACTCTAGGTGCCCATATTTTCCACATGAGCAGCCTAGTAGTTTGGTTTGCAGATATTTATGGAGGCCAGAGCTGTGTCCAGATCATTTTATTTCTTCCGCTGAGAGTATGTGTTTTCCACTATTTACATGATACATTCTGATATAGTTATATCCGTTATGCATGTATTTATTATTGTACTCTGATGTACGGTATACTCTGATGTAAAAGTTATTGCAATGATAATGAAAAAAGTCGTTTTGTTCGGTTCTTATTAGTTGTAACTCCAAGCGATACGTCTTGTTGATCGGTTTATGTCGATTTAACTATTAGTTTGAATTAGGTAGGAAGGCGGGTCATCACAAGATTACAACACTTAACACCTCTATAGGTTAGAGCAATCCCATATATACAAAACAGTTTTGTAAGGTATGTCAAATACTAACAAACACAGGTTGCTCAAGGTTAACAGCGGAAAATGACAACCACAACATGCTTCGGTACACACACTACAATGAGAAGCACGAGGTATGTGGCACCCCACATCCGTTAATGTCACACATTATCAGAATGCATTAAGTTTCGTGAAGCGTTATAGGTAAACAGAAACATAAACATCACAAGACAGATATAAAATAATAGCGGAATTTAAAACTTTATTAAACAGAAAACATCGTGGTCCAAAACCCCAGTTACATCATAAGTCTAAAATACAAAAAACCCATTACAATTTTTGTCTTGTACTAAAATCATCAGAGTATAGTAATATATAAAAAGCATAATCCCCAAACATAACCATATCGGAGAAGACAAGAAATCAAAGCGGTACATCTAAGCAGCTCCAAGCAGAATGAAAGAGATAATCCTAATCAAGCCTGAGTATTCCCACCCTGAGAACCTAGGGGGAAAGGAAGAGAGACGAAAGGAAACAAAATGGGTCGGACATAAAGTCTGGCGAGTCCAGTTATCTTAAGCATATAAATAAGTAAAAGCATCATGATAGGCATATAAACTGGATGAGAGAGATAACTGTATCATAAGGCAAGTATAACAGATAGAACATGATAAATTGGATAAATGGAACATAGTATATTGCGCTTCTCAAATACTTTTCTCTGCACTAACACTAGTACAACTGAAACAAAATGATCCCAACAAAAACAAAATGGTAGAATTAGGTGTACTTCTAGTGAGGAATTTTACCACGCACAATAATAACAGGTAGCCCAACAGAAATGACAAGTGTTACCCCAAATGATAATAATGGGCACCTAAACAAGCAAGACTAGATGTACCCTCATTACTACCCCAATCGATCAGCTCCCTATCCCGTAGATACCCTCCGGTGGCCCAACAGTAGGATGTATCACTTCTTAAAGTGGCAACCCTTTTTTTTCGAGAGGCGCAGCAATATCTACTGATGTCACAACGTCTTATAGTCCCAATGCAAGCAGATTCATGCATGCACATGAATCCGACGGAATGCGCCATTAACACCCCTACTTAGATGAGCCTCTTATATTCAGCTCAGTAAGTGTGCCTGACCCCGACCTAGTTCGGGGTTCCCCGTTTGATACCAAGATGGGTTACTGGCTGATATGGGTCCCACACAACAGATGATACATGCTATCCCCTAGGCTTGCATTCCCACTACTAGGATTTTGACAGGTTATGCCTAACAGTTTAACAAGGTTGCATAACCCCAACATATAAAATAGGTTAAGCTTGTCGGGTTTATATATATAACCCACCCCCATATATTTAACAAGATTTACTTAACCCCCACTGATTCAAGCAAGATTACTTAACTCCTACTCAATTTGACAGGTTCATGTAACCCCCACAGATTTAAACAGGTTAAGTATTACATGTTAAAAAGTTATTATCATTCATCCATTTATGGTTGTTAATGCACTAGACCTCTCACATTAAGCCTACCACTTGTGGATGCTGGATATGCCGGGTGGTTCCGGGAATACTTCTACCACAAGTCGGACTTAACCTCGTATCTTAGCACCATTACGTGTGCATTTACACACTTGACCCCTCACATTGTATTAACCACTTGTGGAAGCTGGATTCGTTGGGCGGTCTCGGGCAGACTTCTTCCTATAGTGTAATATAAACTCGTGTCTAAGTGCGGTTGCAGTTTCTAATTACTGTGAACCTAGGCATATTCATTATAAATAATTTTTCATATTCATCAAAGGTTATGCCCCAAATCCGAGTCTGATTCATGATACAAGTTATGCCCCAAATTAAAGTTTTAGATCAAGTTATAGATTATGCCCCCAAATCCCAGATAAGTTTTTAAACATAAGTTATGCCCCAATTTATCATTCCCAACGATTCCCAATTTCGTGCGCTCGCATATTTCAGCGATAGGCCTAGGCTCGAAGGTAGCCTATGCTATAAAATAAAAACGGAAAGATGGAGAGAAGAGAACAGAAATAGGCATAATAACAAGATAGGTATATGATGATAGAAATAGGCATGCTAACAGAATGGGCATATGGTGACATGATTAGGCAAACTAACAGAATAGGCATATGGTGACACTATCAGGCATAATGACAGAATAGGTATATGAGAACTAAACAGTAAATTAAGTGTACAAGTAGTGGTAGATCTATTTAGTTATAATTTAGGTTACTAACAGGCATAGGCTTAGATCCAAACTTATAAACATGTCAGGATTACTTACTAAATTTTTACATCTAAAAGCAACATAAACTCACAGGGACTGGATCTATAGAACAGAGAAATGGCTATAGATATTGTAGCAGATATCCTTGAATATGTATAAATTGCTGTTGCAGAAGACTATGCTAGTTTAACCTGAGTTGGGGCAGCACCTTGTTATCTCCAATTTTTTTGATGAATAAAACAATAGAAACGAGGTCCTATTTATAGCATACAGTTAACGAATCTGGTCAAGAAACAAGTCTGGTTCATAGAATGGATCTGCCCCAGATATGGGTTGGGTCAACCCAAGGGTCGACCCTAGGGTCGACACCCCCGTTTAGGGGTCGACCCCTAATGGGTTGATTTCCCTCCCTCTCCCGCTCTTTGATTTTGATTTTCTAGACTGGTTTATATATATATATATATATTTCTTATATGTGTACAAGCTTCAAACCTTAATATGTTCTTCATACGATGTTTGTTTTTACGCAAACTTAGGGTCTATCTTAAGCAGAATTCCAAGACGGACACAATGGCGCAGTCCGTTTTACTTAATTCCCAATATTTAATTAAGTATTATTTAGTTTATCATTTTAGTGTTCTTTAAAATTATGGGGTGTTACATTCTCCCCTACTTAAAGGATTTCGTCCCCGAAATCTCCAAGTTAAGAAGAATGTATATCCTAACATCCATCATCCATCTACTCATCCACCAATCACAGGAATCCATTGTCCTTAAAAGATTTCTAATGCTTATATGAACATATGCAAAGGTGTGTGTATATGTCCCTATACTAATGCAAAAGATCAGGCGGTCTACTGATTCAGTCGACCACCTTAATGCAATGTATATCAGTGCCATGAATCCTACACATGCAAATAATCCTAATATATCATGTGAGTTCTATATGTGTGCACCATCATTCATCCAAATGCAACATCCATATGATGATACACCCATTTCCACCCATAAAAGAAGAAAAATGCACACACATCCATATGCAGTATGAGAGTGATTGAGCCGATCTAGTGCCTAGTGTGTGTAGATGCATACACGAGCAACCACTAGTAAACACTTGCATCCACTTGCATCTATCAAACGTAGCATATCTCAAACACATGTTTACATTTATGGGTTCCCTACCTAAAGGTCGAAGATCCGATCGATAGGATATACTTTAATGACAGAAGCAAGTACGAATAAAAGCTTTGCAAAAAGAAGTTAATAATGTACCCTTGAAAAGAAAAGGGTAAGAAGCGTGAATCTTGTCTTCAATCTCCCTAGTTGCATCCTCGGGGTCTTCTCTCCATTGAACTTTCATCAACTTGACCTCTTGGTAGCATAGCTTCTTAACATCTGATCCAAGAATATGGGTAGGAACACATCTAACTATCGCCTCTCGTTCCACTTCTACTTCCTCAAGCATACTCGGCTTAACTACTTATACGGTATCATATAGGCATTTCCGTAAATGAGAAATGTGGAAAACATCATGAACACTGGCCAACCTCTCGGGTAGCTTTACTCTGTAGGCCATTTGACCAATTCTTTCTGTTATGGGAAATGACCCTACAAACCTTGGCGCCAGTTTCCCTACAGATCCAAAGTGAACCACATTCCTCAAAGGTGATACCTTGATGAAAACCATGTCTCCTACTTCGAACTCGATATCAGTTCTTCTCTTATCTGTGTAGGACTTATGTCTGTCCTGATCTGTATTCATGCGTCTGCGAATAAGATCAATCTTCTCTGAAGTTTCTCTAATCATCTCAGGTCCTAGTAAAAGCCTATCTGTAGATTCCCACCAACAAGTTTGTGACCTACAAGGTCGTCCGCACAATTCCTCGAAGGGTGTCATGCCAATACTAGCCTGATAACTGTTGTTGTAGGTGAATTCTACCAATGGAAGATGCTCTTGCCAAGTCCCTCCGAAGTCTAGGATACACAGCCTTAAAAGATCCTCAAGAACTCTATTCACCCTTTTCGTCTATCCATCGGTCTGAGGGTGATAAGCGGTGCTCAAACACAACTGTGTTCCTAATGCCTCTTGCAAGCTCCTCCAAAACTCACTGGTGAATATGGGGTCGCGATCACTCATTATACTGGAAGGTACTCCATGTAGACAGACTATCTCACGTAGATAAATTGCTTTCAACCATGTTGTCATCCTCTTACTCTTAACAGAAATGAAATGAGCGCCCTTAATAAGCCGGTCAACTACAACCCATATACTGGTATTTCCTTTCTTCGATCTAGGCAAACCATCAGTGAAATACGTAGAGATGCTCTCCCACTTCTACTACGGGACCTCCAAAGGATGAAGTAAACCATCGGGCTTCCTTTTCTCAGCTTTGACTTACAGGCAAATCAAACATCGAGAAACAAACTCCGCTACATCTTTCTTCATCCCAGCCCAAAAGAAAACCCTCTTCATATCTCTATTCATCTTATCACCGCATGGATGAATAATCATCCTAGAATGATGGGCTTCCTTAAGGACTTTCTTTAACAAACTCCCAACTCGGGGAACACAAAGCCTTTCATCTCGTCGCAACCACCCTCTATCATCCATGGAATATCTACTAAGGTGACTGGAAGTCTCCCGTTTACTGAGTCTATCCAAGATGTCTGCTATCTGTGGGCCCTCTTGCTGCGTAGTTCCTGTCTGGTCCAAAAGGGTAGGTCGCACCTCTAATGATGCCAATAAACCAGGTGCAAACTCAGTAGAGGGACTAAAATCAAAGGTCGGTATATACTCTAAGCTCTGCCTCTCTACAAACAACGGACTCAAAGTCATCCTCTGCCTACTCAGTGCATCTGTCACCACATTACCATTGCCAGGGGTATAACCAATCTCAAAGTCATAGGACTCTAGAAACTCCATCCATCTTTGTTGCCTCAAATTGAGATCCTTCTGCGAGAACAAGTACTTGAGAGATTTATGATCGGTGCACAACTCGAACTTCTCTCCAAGTAGATAATGACGCCAAGTCTTAAGCGCAAATACTATGGAAGCCAACTCCAAGTCATGGGTAGGGTAGTTCTTCTCATGAACTCTCAGTTGTCTACCTCCATAACATACTACCCTTCCCTCTAGCATCAAAACAACACCAAGCCCTATACCGCATGCATCAGTGTATACTGTGAACACT
Organism: Allium sativum; assembly: GCA_030737875.1. Taxonomy (NCBI): domain Eukaryota; kingdom Viridiplantae; phylum Streptophyta; class Magnoliopsida; order Asparagales; family Amaryllidaceae; genus Allium; species Allium sativum. Next base: position 212,762,821 of record CM060919.1, read on the forward strand.
TTGTTCCGATCAGGCAAAGTCAAGACTGGGGTTGTTGTTAGAGTCCTCTTCAATCGTTGAAAAGCATCCTCACAGTTTATACCCCAAGAAAATGTCAGATTCTTCTTCGTCAGTCTAGTGAGTGGGGCTTATATATTTGTGAAGTCCTTAATGAACTTCCTATAATAGCCCGCTAAACCAAGAAACTCCCGACCTCCGTTGCATTCTTTGGGATTTGCCAATCTTGAAGTGCAACTACTTTCGCGGGATCTACTGCTATCCCATCCTTGGAGACCACATGCCCTAGAAATCTTACTTTCTTTCTCCAAAAATGACATTTGGAGAATTTTTCCTTAAGATGATGCACTTGGAGAGTCTTCAAAACCTCCCTTAAATGTAGGAAATGCTTTTCCTCACTCTTCGAGAAAATCAAGATGTCATCAACAAAGATCACAACGAACTTGTTTAGAAACTCGCGAAACACCCTACTCATCGGATCCACAAAATAGGCGGTTGCATTCGTCAACCCAACAGGCATGACGAGCCACTCGAAGAAACCATCTGGAGTTCTAAAGGCAGTCTTGTCTACACTATCCTCGGCCACCCTCAACCGATGAACTGCGTGGCCAAGTCTAATTGGTAGAAAACAGATGCACCAACAAGCTGGTCAAACAAATCATCTATCCTCGAAAGTGGGTGCCTATTTTTCTTAGTGAGCTTATTCAACTGCCTGTAATCCATGCATAAGTGAAGCGAACTATCTGCCTTAGTGGCGAATACTATTGGAGCATCCCGTTCAGATACACTTCGCCTAATAAACCCTTGCTCAAGTAGCTCCCCTATTTGCTTGATGAGCTCCCTTCTTTCTCTCGAAGCCATATGGCGCACAAGCAATGCAATTGGCTTTGCATTATCCAACAACTATATACGAAAATCAATCTCACACCTTGGAGGTAAGTCCCTAACTCCCTTAAAAACATCAGGATTCTCATAGACTACTGGTACACATTGTAAATCATCAATAGATGCATCGAGCGATTCTGGGAAACTAAGCGTGACAGACCCCTTAGGGTCACAGGAAATCTCGAGGGTCCTCTCATGGCAAGTCAAAAGTCTAATGGCCCTCCTCTCACAATCCAGAATGGCACCATATATGGCTAGCCAATCCATCCCTAGAATCAAACCATAGCCCATGAAACCAAGCACGTCCGCGTCGCACTCAAACTTGATGCCCAACGCAGATAATCTCAAACCTTAACAAATCATAGAGAAATGAGTCGTACCTCCAATGTTGTTTTAGACAATAATGGGATCCAAAACCATACTAGTACTATGGTACAGAGACTAAACCACAGAATCAGATATAAAAGAATGTGAAGCGCCAAAATCAAAAAGAGTTCTAAAAGGATGATTGGAAAGAGAAATCAAACCTTCAATAGAAACTTTCCTACTTCTATCTGGTACACCGGCCATGAGAGGATGCACCTTCCCTCCAGAAGATCCTGCCCTTTGACCCTGATCTTGCTTCTTCGGGCAATCCTTAATAATATGTCCGACCTCTCCACAATGGAAACAAGCATTCTTCCGTTTTCTGCAATTTTTTCTCAGATGACCCATGCATCCACAATTATGACATCTTCTCTTTTCTTGGGCTTTGTCGTTCCTTCCGCCCTTCTTTTGTTCTTGTTTTTCTTTCTTGGGCCACACTTTCTTGTTTTGTGTTTCATCAATCTTAGTCTCTTTCTTTACACCTTTATCTTCTTCGTGCATCCATCAACGAGTTTCTCAAAAGATGTTCCCATTGGAATATGAGACATATTGTAACACCCCACACCTGCTAAGGTCACTCACTAAGGGAATGCCTTAACTTCGGTGGAGTATTTTAAGTGAATATAGAACAGAAAATTTACAACAAGATAGATATAAGTAATACTTGAAATTTAAAACATCATTTCATTGCAGTAGAAGGTAAACATGTTTGGTTACATATAAAAAACCAACAAGAGTCAAGTACAAAATATCCATCTCGTTAAAAACATAAGTACATAATCCCACTACATACTAATAGCCATAATAGAAAAGATAAGCTGGGCTTTACATCAACGGTCCAAGCTCCAAAAGATAGATAAAGCAATCTGATCAAAGCCCACTAGTGCACTCTGAGAACCTGAGGGTTGGGAAAAAGATAAAAACAACGGGGTCAGACATAAGTCTGAGCGAGTCCTATAACTTTAACAATACAATCATTAAAGTAATTAGGGTATGATATAAACTTGGTACGGTAACGACTGGGGATAAATGACTACACTAAGCAGCCAACTAGACACCGGAAGAACGAAGATATCGGTAAAGACGCATCTACCCACCCAAGGGTAATTACTACACTGCACCACACCAGTCATTCCTACTTAAAGGTTGATCCCACCCATGGACTTAGAAAATTTAACTAGTAGTTTCGTGTACCCCTAGCAGACCACATAGGTGTCGTCTGCCCCTATCGCCACTAGGTGTACCCACTACTCCCCAAGCGATCGGCTCCCTAACGTAGATACCCGTGCTGGCCCCACAGTGGGGTGTATCATTCCCTAAAGTGGCAACCCGATACCAATACTGATGCACGGCTTATACCTACACGATGCAACAACGTCTTACCTACCAGCCCGGGTCCACACACGCTTATGAAACCCGTTGGACTTGCGTTGCAACCGCTAACCCGTTTTGGCCTCTTATAGTCAAGCCCAGTACGCGTGTCCCGTCCTCGACATGGGTCGAGCCCACAAAGATACATATGGGTTACTGGTTGAAATGGGCCCCCACAAGCTACCCACCTAAGCTTGTCCCTTTTCTAGTGCATCCCACTTAACCCTTTAATCATGTTTAATTACATGTTTCCACTTGGTTAAGTATTCTAATCGTATTTTCTATTGCCACCCAAGGCAACCCACTAGATTTCCACATGCCACCCAAGGCACTTACTTGATTTCCACATGCCACCCAAGGCACCCACTTAACCCCTCATGCCCCACTACATGCTTATTTGGTTAAGTGTTTCTTAATTGATTAAGAACATAACCTTTGTAAAGACCTCTCACATTAGACTGTCTTTTATGGCAGCTGGATTTGTCGGTCGGGTCCGGGCAGCCTTATGCCATAACAGAGTCTAACCTCGTGTCTTTACACTTGTCACGTATTTAGTTTATGCCTAAGACCTCTCACATTGGGACAATCATTTGTAGCCGCTGGATTTGCCGGTCGGGTCCGGGCAGTCTTATGCTACAAAAGGGTCCAACCTCGTGTCTTAGTCGATTAATTACACCTAATTAATCACCCCCATATTTTGAATTAATTTTCCCTAATTAATTCCAATTTAATGATGTACATAATTGACTCAATTATGTCCGTCCACTTATGGTATGCAACATCATACCAATTTCACCACAATTTTGTTAACATGGATATTAACCTCATCGTTCCCCACGTAATATGCTAACATGACATACTTAAAAGGGAAGATTCATCACAAATACAATGGGTTCAACTTAGCATAACATTAGCCTCAATATGGGTTTTAAAGGTGTCAACTTGCATATATGACCATAGCATCAAACCCAACTAGCATAAATAATCAACCCAAACTTGCATGAATCACATATGTCATAAAGAGGGTAACTTGCATAGATGTTCATGTCATAGACCTATCATAAAGGGATAAACTTGCATACATGTCATAGGTCTAAAAAGGGATGAACTTGCATATGTTACTTCATATCATAAAAAGGGGTAAACATGCATATATATGCATGACATACAAAGGGGTAAACTTGGATATGTATGCATATCATACAAAGGTGTAAACTTGCACATGTTACTTGCATATAATCAAACACCAAACTTGCATAACATATCATATGTGAACTTGCATATAATCAAACACCAAACTTGCATAACATATCATATATGAACTTGCATATAATCAAACACCAAACTTGCATAACATGGTGTCATAATGGATCAATGTTTATCATAGTGATTTGCATAACTAGCATCATGAACATATAGCATAAAACTTGCATAACTAGCATATAGCATAAAACTTGCATAACTAACATCATGAGCACATAGCATATGATAACATAACTTGCATTGATCCACATTCATAACCATAACCTCATTACATCCTATCATAATTAGTTTAGCAATTGCTTGCTAAAGGCATAGAAGCTCACAACTTGTTGATTAGCACTCCTATGAAGAAGATTAAGTTGCTAGAGTTGATTAGAAGTTGATTTGAGAAGCTATCTTCCTCTTTAATTTGTGGAGGCTCCTTCTAAGTTGCATTTTGACGGCATGACGATGTTGTGTCTATTTTTAGTACAGATTAGGGTAGTCTTAGGGTGTATTTATAGATTTAGGATGTAGTTTAGGCCCTTAGATTAACCCTAGATTAGGTTAGAGCCGTCAGATCTCGTCACAAGCCCCCAAACACAGCCCAAACTCCTTCAGGCTGAACCCAGGCCAACCTGGTCGAGTACCCAGGTCGACACCCGTGTCGACTGGGCAGTCGACATGGGTTGGGGTGGTGTCGACTGGGCAGTCGACACCCCTGTCCACCTGGCCTGCGCGGGAATTTTCCCGCCTTCCCCTGTGTGTTGAATTTCGAATTTTGGATCTGAAATTTAAATCTTTTTTGAACTTAGAATTTTCTGAAAACTTCGTTGGGCCATAACTTGGTCATACGGACCCCAAATCACGCAAAATCGGACTCTATTTCGCGTATTTTTTTCAAGACGAACGCAATGGTGCAACCCGTTTCCCCTAATTCCCACATCTGGGATTAGTTATTCTTTAATTTGTGAATGTTAATATTAACTGAAATTCAGGGTGTTACATTCTCCCCTACTTAAAGGATTTCGTCCCCGAAATCTCTAAGTCCAGAAGAACGTATCCTACCAACCAAACAACCATCTACTAAACCATCAAACACTGGCATCCATTATCCTTAAAGTTTCTAATGCTGTATGAACATATGCAAAAAGTGTGTGTATATGTTCCCTATCTAATGCAAAATCAGGCGGTCTACTGATTCAGTTGACCTCCTTAATGCAAACCATGATAGTGCCATGCATCCAATATGTATGCGAAAGAACCCTATCGACACATACTATCTCTACATGAGTGCACAATCATTCACAGTAAAAATGCATCATCCATATGATAATGCAACCATTATACATCCATTAATATAGCTACCTACACACAGTTATATGCAATATGCAACATGAAGTGACTGAGCCGATCTAGTGTCTAAAGTGTGTGTATATGCATCCACGAGCAACCACTAGCAAACACTTGCATCCACATGCATCCATCAATTATAATATGTCTCAAACACATTTTTCAACCATAGGTTTACCCTATCTAAAGGTCAAAGGTACTAACGAGAGGACATACTAAAGATAAGATAAGTACTAGACAAACGATAAAGGAGAAGTTAAAAGATACACCCTCAAAAAGAAATGGGTACAATGAACGCATCTTCGCTTCTATCTCCCAAGTAGCGTTGCTCTCATCATCTCCCCATTGCACTTTGACTAGTTGTACCTCTCTGTTTCTCAACTTCCTAATCTTTGACCCAAGGATGCGAGTAGGAGCTCGACGAATCGTCGCATCACGCTCTACATCCACTTCTCTAAGCAAGCTCGGCTCTACCACCTCTGCGGTCTCATGTAGGCACTTCCTCAAATGTGATACATGGAATACGTCATGTACACCACTAAGTCTCTCGGGCAAATCCACTCTATATTCCATATGTCCGATCCTTTCCTTAATAGGAAACGGTCCTACAAACCTTGGTGCTAACTTCCCAACGGACCCAAAGCGAACAACATTCCGTAATGGAGATACTTTGACAAAGACCATGTCCCCAACATCAAACTCAAGATTTGTCCTCCTCTTATCCGCGTAAGATTTCTGCCTATCTTGCGCTGCTTTCATCCTTCTTCGAATCAAATCAATCTTTTCCGAAGTCTCTCTAACCATATCAGGCCCAAGCAAGATCTTATCCGTAGACTCCCACCAACATGTAGGTGATCGACAAGGCCTTCCATAAAGAGCTTCAAAAGTAGCCATACCAATACTAGGCTGAAAGCTGTTATTATACGCGAACTCCACCAATGGAAGATGCTCTTCCCATGTACCTCCAAAATCTAAGATACATAGCCTCAAAAGGTCTTCTAGAATACGGTTCACCCTCTCGGTCTGGCCGTCCGTCTGAGGATGATATGCGGTGCTCAAACACAACTGAGTCCCTACCGCCTCTTGCAAACTCTTCCAAAACTCGCTAGTGAAGATGGGATCTCGATCACTCACTATGCTAGAAGGTACACCATGCAATCGAACTATCTCTCGAAGGTAAATTGAAGCTAGCCATGGAGCCGTCCTCTTACTCTTCACGGGTATGAAATGGGCGCTCTTAGTAAGTCTGTCTACCACAACCCAAATTCCCGTATTACCCTTCCTCGATCTCGGTAACCCATCGATAAAATCCATCGAGACGCTATCCCACTTCCATTGCGGAACTTCCAATGGGTGAAGCAACCCACCGGGTTTCTTTTGCTCCGCTTTCACTTGTTGGCACACCAAGCATCTAGCGACATACTAGGCCACATCTTTCTTCATACCGGCCCAAAAGAAAACTCGCTTCATGTCTTGGTACATCTTGTCCCCACCGGGATGAATGGTCATCTTCGAATGATGCGCATCATCAAGAATAGCCTTCCTCAAACCCTCGTCTTGCGGTACACAAAGTCTACCGTCTCTACGCAACCACCCCTTATCATCTAGGGTGTACCTACTCAAATGGCTGGACGACTCCCCCCCATGAGCCTCTCTACCAACTCAACCAACTGTGGGTCGTCCCGCTGTGCCTCGCCAATCCGTCCCAAAAGAGTAGGTCTTACCTCTAAGGATGCTAGCAAACCGGGTACAAAGTCAATGGAAGGTCTGAAGTCAAACATCGAGATAAATTCCAAGCTTCGTCGTTCAACGAACAACGGACTCAAAGACAATCTTTTTCTGCTTAAGGCGTCTGCCACCACGTTACCCTTGCCAGGGGTATACGCTATCTCGAAATCATAGGATGCTAAGAACTCCATCCACCTTTGCTGTCTTAAGTTCAAATCCTTTTGAGAAAACAAGTACTTCAATGATTTGTGGTCAGTGAACAATTCGAACCTCTCGCCAAGAAGATAATGGCGCCAAGTCTTAAGCGCAAAAACAATAGCGGCCAACTCTAGATCATGCGTAGGGTAATTTTTCTCATGCACTCTCAACTGCCTTCCCCCATAGGCTATTACCCTTCCCTCTTGCATTAAGACTGCGCTTAGTCCTGTCCCACAAGCATCGGTATAAACAACAAATGGCTTACTCCCATCTGGCAACACTAAGACTGGAGCTGTGGTTAAAGCTCTCTTTAACCGTTGGAACGCATCATCACAATCTACGTCCCATGTGAAGACTAGATTCTTCTTCGTCAAGCGAGTTAATGGGGCTGATATCTTCGCGAAGTCCTTGATAAACTTCCTATAGTAGCCAGCCAACCCCAAGAAACTCCTCACCTCGGTAGCATTCTTCAGAACCTTCCAATCTTGGATGGACACTACCTTCGCCGGATCCACAGCTATCCCTTCGTTAGAGACCACGTGCCCTAAGAACCGCACTTCCTTCCTCCAAAAGTGACATTTAGAGAATTTAGCCTTCAGGCTATGCGCTCGAAGAGTCTCCAACACTTCCCTAAGATGTAGGGCATGCTCTTCTTCACTCTTAGAAAAGACTAAGATGTCATCCACAAAGACCACCACGAACTTGTTAAGGTACTCCCTGAACACCCTACTCATCAAATCAACAAAGTATGCAGGCGCGTTCGTCAAACCAAAGGGCATCACCAGCCACTCATAGAAACCATCCGGAGTCCTAAAGGCAGTCTTCTCTATACTATCCTCAGCCACTCTCAACTGATGAAACCCCGTGGCTAAGTCCAACTGCGAAAACATCGAGGCGCCAACCAACTGATCAAAGAGATCATCAATCCTCGGCAATGGGTGTCTATTCTTCTTTGTAAGCTTGTTGAGTTCTCTATAGTCTACACAAAGTCTGAGAGACCCATCCGCCTTCATGGCAAAAACCACTGGAGCACCCCACTCCGATATACTTCGTCTTATGAACCCCTTTTCAAGCAACTCCCCAACTTGCTTATGGAGTTCCCTCCTCTCACGAGGAGCCATGTGGCGCACTGGCAAAGATACTGGCTTAGCATTGTCTACCAGATATATTCGGAAGTCTATCTCCCGCTTCGGAGGTAAGCCCTTCACCTCCTCAAACACATCCGAGTATTCCCGGACCACTCTAACAGATCGCAAACTCTCGACCGAAGCGTCAAGCGATTCAAGATAACTTAGCATAACAGAATTCATGGGATTACAAGAGATCTCGAGAGTGTTCCCCAAGCGGGTCATGAGCCTAACAACTCTCCTTTCGCAATCAAGAACGGCACCATTACTGGATAACCAGTCCATGCCCAAAATTAACCCATAGCCCGTGAAGCCCAAAACAAAAGCATCACATCTAAACTCAACGCTAAGTATGGAAATCTTCAAACCCAAACATATCATAGACAAATAAGTGGAGCCCCCAATTGGGTTTAAAACAACCAAGGGATCATCTACTAGACTGGTGTCTAAGTGCAGTGACTCAACTAATGATGATCAGATAAACGAATGCGATGCGCCAGAGTCGAATAAAGTATGGACAGGATGATCAAACAGAAAAACCAGACTTTCAACAGAAATAGTTCTACCTCTTTCCTGAATCGGTGGAACCGCAAGACCCTGAACTTGCCCCCTTGCCTGACCTGGTGCCATAAGAGCTTGCACCTGTCCTCCTGAGGTAGATCCCGTCCTCTGCCCCTTCTTAGGGTAGTCTTTCACTAAATGCCCTGCTTCGCCACAGTGGAAGCAGCCAGTCTTCTTCTTCTTCCGACAATCTTTGCTTAGGTGGCCTGATGTCCCGCAATTGAAGCACTTCTTCTTTCCCTTGCCACCGTTGCCTTTCCCACCCTTGCTTTGATGTTGCTGTCGAGGTCTCTTCTGATCTCCTTTCTTTTCGGGTGCCTTATTAGCATTGGGACCCTTCTCTTCCTCATGCATAAGTGCCATGTCTACTAGCTTCTCAAAGGTGGCCCCCATAGGGATGTGAGTCATAGCCAATCCATGCATCGGTTCATTCAAGCCTTTAACGAACCTCAGAGCCTTCTTTTCCGGTGTATTCACCATGTTTATGCCAAAACTTGTTGACATATTCCTTCACTGATAGGTTTCCTTGCTTTAGAATCAAGAACCTTTCCATATACAGATTTTCTTCCGCTCTTGAGAGAAACTTTGCCACAAACCTTTGTCTGAAATCCGCCCAAGAGTCAACTAGGCGTTCTCCATTAGTGACCTCCCACCATAACGAGGCCTCTCCCTTCATTAACCAAGCAGCTAACTTGACTTTCTTTCCTTCTTCCATCTCAAAGATGTATATCAACTCTTCCGTTTCCTTAAGCCAATCCCTAGCTTCCACAAAAGTTTCTGATCCTTGAAAAGGTTTCCCTCCCATAGCCTTAAATTCCTTGCAAGTCTTAGCAAAAGTATCCGCGCGAGGAGGAGGAGGGGGAGGAAGATCGGGTGCAACTGGTGGTGGAGGAACATCTGCCCGCAGCGGCGTCCCTAGCCTCTATCAATCTCCTATACCATACTGGTATCGCTACACCCTCCGGAAAGTTAAGATCTTCAGCCATGCTGAAACGAAAAGGGAAAGATTCAAAACAGAGAATTCGAAAGATAAAGATATGGCTATTGGGGATTATGCTTTTCTTTCAAAATCTTTTCTCTTAAAAGACATGTTTTTGAAAATACTTCTTCCAAAAATGTTTTTAGAAAAATAGTTTTTCTAAAAATTTTATCTGTTCTGGTAACCTTCAGCTCTGATACCACGTGTAACACCCCACACCCGCTAAGGTCACTCACTAAGGGAATGCCTTAACTTCGGTGGAGTATTTTAAGTGAATATAGAACAGAAAAATTACAACAAGACAGATATAAGTAATACTTGAAATTTAAAACATCATTTCATTGCAGCAGAAGGTAAACATGTTTGGTTACATATCAAAAACCAACAAGAGTCAAGTACAAAATATCCATCTCGTTAAAAACATAAGTACATAATCCCACTACATACTAATAGCCATAATAGAAAAGATAAGCTGGGCTTTACATCAACGGTCCAAGCTCCAAAAGATAGATAAAGCATTCTGATCAAAGCCCACTAGTGCTAGACCCACTCTGAGAACCTGAGGGTTGGGAAAAAGATAAAAACAACGGGGTCAGACATAAGTCTGAGTGAGTCCTATAACTTTAACAATACAATCATTAAAGTAATTAGGGTATGATATAAACTTGGTACGGTAACGACTGGGGATAAATGACTACACTAAGCAGCCAACTAGACAACGGAAGAACGAAGATATCGGTAAAGACGCATCTACCCACCCAAGGGTAATTACTACACTGCACCACACCAGTCATTCCTACTTAAAGGTTGATCCCACCCATGGACTTAGAAAATTTAACTAGTAGTTTCGTGTACCCCTAGCTGATCACATAGGTGCCGTCTGCCCCTATCTCCACTAGGTGTACCCACTACTCCCCAAGCGATCGGCTCCCTAACGTAGATACCTGAGCTGGTCCCACAATGGGGTGTATCATTCCCCCAAAGTGGCAACCCGATACCAATACTGATGCACGGCTTATACCTACACGATGCAACAACGTCTTACCTACCAGCCCGGGTCCACACACGCTTATGAAACCCATTGGACTTGCATTGCCACCGCTAACCCGTTTTGGCCTCTTATAGTCAAGCCCAGTACGCGTGTCCCGTCCTCGACATGGGTCGAGCCCACAAAGATACATATGGGTTACTGGTTGAAATAGGCCCCCACAAGCTACCCACCTAAGCTTGTCCCTTTTCTAGTGCATCCCACTTAACCCTTTAATCATGTTTAATTACATGTTTCCACTTGGTTAAGTATTCTAATCGTATTTTCTATTGCCACCCAAGGCAACCCACTAGATTTCCACATGCCACCCAAGGCACTTACTTGATTTCCACATGCCACCCAAGGCACCCACTTAACCCCTCATGCCCCACTACATGCTTATCTGGTTAAGTGTTTCTTAATTGATTAAGAACGTAACCTTTGTAAAGACCTCTCACATTAGACTGTCTTTTATGGCAGCTGGATTTGCCGGTCGGGTCCGGGCAGCCTTACGCCATAACAGAGTCTAACCTCGTGTCTTTACACTTGTCATGTATTTAGTTTATGCCTAAGACCTCTCACGTTGGGCCAATCATTTGTAGCCGCTGGATTTGTCGGTCGGGTCCGGGCAGTCTTATGCTACAAAAGGGTCCAACCTCGTGTCTTAGCCGATTAATTACACCTAATTAATCACCCCCATATTTTGAATTAATTTTCCCTAATTAATTCCAATTTAATGATGTACATAATTGACTCAATTATGTCCATCCACTTATGGTATGCAACATCATACCAATTTCACCGCAATTTTGTTAACATGAATATTAACCCCATCGTTCCCCACGTAATACGCTAACATGACATACTTAAAAGGGAAGATTCATCACAAATACAATGGGTTCAACTTAGCATAACATTAGCCTCAACATGGGTTTTAAAGGTGTCAACTTGCATATATGACCATAGCATCAAACCCAACTAGCATAAATAATCAACCCAAACTTGCATGAATCACATATGTCATAAAGAGGGTAACTTGCATAGATGTTCATGTCATAGACCTATCATAAAGGGATAAACTTGCATACATGTCATAGGTCTAAAAAGGGATGAACTTGCATATGTTACTTCATATCATAAAAAGGGGTAAACATGCATATATATGCATGACATACAAAGGGGTAAACTTGCATATGTATGCATATCATACAAAGGTGTAAACTTGCACATGTTACTTGCATATAATCAAACACCAAACTTGCATAACATATCAGATATGCACTTGCATATAATCAAACACCAAACTTGCATAACATATCATATATGAACTTGCATATAATCAAACACCAAACTTCCATAAAATGGTGTCATAATGGATCAATGTTTATCATAGTGATTTGCATAACTAGCATCATGAACATATAGCATAAAACTTGCATAACTAGCATCATGAACATATAGCATAAAACTTGCATAACTAGCATATAGCATAAAACTTGCATAACTAACATCATGAGCACATAACATATGATAACATAACTTGCATTGATCCACATTCATAACCATAACCTCATTACATCCTATCATAATTAGTTTAGCAATTGCTTGCTAAAGGCATAGAAGCTCACAACTTGTTGATTAGCACTCCTATGAAGAAGATTAAGTTGCTAGAGTTGATTAGAAGTTGATTTGAGAAGCTATCTTCCTCTTTAATTTGTGGAGGCTCCTTCTAAGTTGCATTTTGACGGCATGACGACGTTGTATCTATTTTTAGTATGGATTAGGGTAGTCTTAGGGTGTATTTATAGATTTAGGATGTAGTTTAGGCCCTTAGATTAACCCTAGATTAGGTTAGAGCCGTTAGATCTCGTCACAAGCCCCCAAACACAGCCCAAACTCCTTTAGGCTGCACCCAGGCCAACCTGGTCGAGTACCCAGGTCGACACCCGTGTCGACTGGGCAGTCGACATGGGTTGGGGTGGTGTCGACTGGGCAGTCGACACCCCTGTCGACCTGGCCTGCGCGGGAATTTTCCCGCCTTCCCCTGTGTGTTGAATTTCGAATTTTGGATCTGAAATTTAAATCTGTTTTGAACTTAGAATTTTCTGAAAACTTCGTTGGGCCATAACTTGGTCATGCGGACCCCAAATCACGCAAACTCGGACTCTATTTCGCGTATTTTTTCCGAGACGAACGCAATGGCGCAACCCGTTTCCCCTAATTCCCACATCTGGGATTAGTTATTCTTTAATTTGTGAATGTTAATATTAACTGAAATTCAGGGTGTTACATTCTCCCCTACTTAAAGGATTTCGTCCCCGAAATCTCTAAGTCCAGAAGAACGTATCCTACCAACCAAACAACCATCTACTAAACCATCAAACACTGGCATCCATTATCCTTAAAGTTTCTAATGTTGTATGAACATATGCAAAAAGTGTGTGTATATGTTCCCTGTCTAATGCAAAATCAGGCGGTCTACTGATTCAGTTGACCTCCTTAATGCAAACCATGATAGTGCCATGCATCCAATATGTATGCGAAAGAACCCTATCGACACATACTATCTCTACATGAGTGCACAATCATTCACAATAAAAAAGCATCATCCATATGATAACGCAACCATTATACATCCATTAATATAGCTACCTACACACAGTTATATGCAATATGCAACATGAAGTGACTGAGCCGATCTAGTGTCTGAAGTGTGTGTATATGCATCCACAAGCAACCACTAGCAAACACTTGCATCCACATGCATCCATCAATCATAACATGTCTCAAACACATGTTTCAACCATAGGTTTACCCTATCTAAAGGTCAAAGGTACTAACGAGAGGACATACTAAAGATAAGATAAGTACTAGACAAATGATAAAGGAGAAGTTAAAAGACACACCCTCAAAAAGAAATGGGTACAATGAACGCTTCTTCGCTTCTGTCTCCCAAGTAGCGTTGCTCTAATCATATCCCCATTGCACTTTGACTAGTTGAACCTCTCAGTTTCTCAACTTCCTAATCTCTGACCCAAGGATGCGAGTAGGAGCTCGACGAATCGTCGCATCACGCTCTACCTCCACTTCTCTAAGCAAGCTCGGCTCTACCACCTCAGCGGTCTCATGTAGGCACTTCCTCAAATGTGACACATGGAATACGTCATGTACACCACTAAGTCTCTCGGGCAAATCCACTCTATATGCCATCTGTCCGATCCTTTCCTTAATAGGAAACGGTCCTACAAACCTTGGTGCTAACTTCCCAACGGACCCAAACCGAACAACATTCCGTAATGGAGATACTTTGACAAAAACCATGTCCCCAACATCAGACTCAAGATCTGTCCTCCTCTTATCCGCGTAAGATTTCTGCCTATCTTGCGCTGCTTTCATCCTTTTTCGAATCAAATCAATCTTTTTCGAAGTCTCTCTAACCATATCAGGCCCAAGCAAGATCTTATCCGTAGACTCCCACCAACATGTAGGTGATCGACAAGACCTTCCATAAAGAGCTTCAAAAGGAGCCATACCAATCCTAGACTGAAAGCTGTTATTATACGCGAACTCCACCAATGGAAGATGCTCTTCCCATGTACCTCCAAAATCTAAGATACATAGCCTCAAAAGGTCTTCTAGAATACGGTTCACCCTCTCGGTCTGGCCGTCCGTCTGAGGATGATATGCGGTGCTCAAACACAACTGAGTCCCTACCGCCTCTTGCAAACTCTTCCAAAACTCGCTAGTGAAGATGGGATCTCGATCACTCACTATGCTAGAAGGTACACCATGCAATCGAACTATCTCTCGAAGGTAAATTGAAGCTAGCCATGGAGCAGTCCTCTTACTCTTCACGGGTATGAAATGGGCGCTCTTAGTAAGTCTGTCTACCACAACCCAAATTCCCGTATTACCCTTCCTCGATCTCGGTAACCCATCGATAAAATCCATCGAGACGCCATCCCACTTCCATTGCGGAACTTCCAATGGGTGAAGCAACCCACCGGGTTTCTTTTGCTCCGCTTTCACTTGTTGGCACACCAAGCATCTAGCGACATACTCGGCCACATCTTTCTTCATACCGGCCCAAAAGAAAACTCGCTTCATGTCTTGGTACATCTTGTCCCCACCGGGATGAATGGTCATCTTCGAATGATGCGCATCATCAAGATTAGCCTTCCTCAAACCCTCGTCTTGCGGTACACAAAGTCTACCGTCTCTACGCAACCACCCCTTATCATCTAGGGTGTACCTACTCAAATGGCTGGACGACTCCCCCCCTATGAGCCTCTCTACCAACTCAACCAATTATGGGTCGTCCCGCTGTGCCTCGCCAATCCGTCCGAAAAGAGTAGGTCTGACCTCTAAGGATGCTAGCAAACCAGGTACAAAGTCAACGGAAGGTCTGAAGTCAAACATCGAGATAAATTCCAAGCTTCGTCGTTCAACGAACAATGGACTCAAAGACAACCTTTTTCTGCTTAAGGTGTCTGCCACCACGTTACCCTTGCCAGGGGTATACGCTATCTCGAAATCATAGGATGCTAAGAACTCCATCCACCTTTGCTGTCTTAAGTTCAAATCCTTTTGAGAAAACAAGTACTTCAATGATTTGTGGTTAGTGAACAATTCGAACCTCTCGCCAAGAAGATAATGGCACCAAGTCTTAAGCGCAAAAACAGTAGCGGCCAACTCTAGATCATGCGTAGGGTAATTTTTCTCATGCACTCTCAACTGCCATCCCCCATAGGCTATTACCCTTCCCTCTTGCATTAAGACTGCGCCTAGTCCTGTCCCACAAGCATCGGTATAAACAACAAATGGCTTACTCCCATCTGGCAACACTAAGACTGGAGTTGTGGTTAAAGCTCTCTTTAACCGTTGGAACGCATCATCACAATCTACGTCCCATGTGAAGACTAGATTCTTCTTCGTCAAGCGAGTTAATGGGGCTGATATCTTCGCGAAGTCCTTGATAAACTTCATATAGTAGCCAGCCAACCCCAAGAAACTTCTCACCTCGGTAGCATTCTTCAGAACCTTCCAATCTTGGATGGACACTACCTTCGCGGGATCCACGGCTATCCCTTCCTTAGAGACCACGTTCCCTAAGAACCGCATTTCCTTCCTCCAAAAGTGACATTTAGAGAATTTAGCCTTAAGGCTATGCGCTCGAAGAGTCTCCAACACTTCCCTAAGATGTAGGGCATGCTCTTCTTCACTCTTAGAAAAGACTAAGATGTCATCCACAAAGACCACCACGAACTTATTAAGGTACTCCCTGAACACCCTACTCATCAAATCAACAAAGTATGCAGGGGCGTTCGTCAAACCAAAGGGCATCACCAGCCACTCATAGAAACCATCCGGAGTCCTAAAGGCAGTCTTCTCTATACTATCCTCAGCCACTCTCAACTGATGAAACCACGTGGCTAAGTCCAACTGCGAAAACACCGAGGCGCCAACCAACTGATCAAAGAGATCATCAATCCTCAGCAATGGGTGTCTATTCTTCTTTGTAAGCTTGTTGAGTTCTCTATAGTCTACACAGAGTCTGAGAGACCCATCCGCCTTCGTGGCAAAAACCACTGGAGCACCCCACTCCGATATACTTCGTCTTATGAACCCCTTTTCAAGCAACTCCCCTACTTGCTTATGGAGTTCCCTCCTCTCACGAGGAGCCATGTGGCGCACTGACAAAGATACTGGCTTAGCATTGTCTACCAGATATATTCGGAAGTCTATCTCCCGCTTCGGAGGTAAGCCCTTCACCTCCTCAAACACATCCGAGTATTCCCGGACCACTCTAACAGATCGCAAACTCTCGACCGAAGCGTCAAGCGATTCAAGATAACTTAGCATAACAGAATTCATGGGATTACAAGGGATCTCGATAGTGTTCCCCAAGCGGGTCATGAGCCTAACAACTCTCCTTTCGCAATCAAGAACGGCACCATTACTAGATAACCCGTCCATGCCCAAAATTAACCCATAGCCCGTGAAGCCCAAAACAAAAGCATCACATCTAAACTCAACGCTAAGTATGAAAATCTTCAAACCCAAACATATCATGGAAAAATAAGTGGAGCCCCCAATTGGGTTCAAAACAACCAAGGGATCATCTACTAGACTGGTTTCTAAGTGCAGTGACTCAACTAATGATGATCAGATAAACGAATGCGATGCGCCAGAGTCGAATAAAGTACGGACAGGGTGATCAAACAGAAAAACCATACTTTCAACGAAAATAGTTCTACCTCTTTCCTGAATCGGTGGAACCGCAAGAGCCTGAACTTGCCCCCTTGCCTGACCTGGTGCCATAAGAGCTTGCACCTGTCCTCCTGAGGTAGATCCCGTCCTCTTCCCCTTCTTAGGGCAGTCTTTCACTAGATGCCCTGCTTCGCCATAGTGGAAGCAGCCAGTCTTCTTCTTCCGACAATCTTTGCTTAGGTGGCCTGGTGTCCCGCAATTGAGGCACTTCTTCTTTCCCTTGCCACCGTTGCCTTTCCCACCCTTGTTTTGCTGTTGCTGTTGAGGTCTCTTCTGATCTCCTTTCTTTTCGGGTGCCTTATTAGCATTAGGACCCTTCTCTTCCTCATGCATAAGTGCCATGTCTACTAGCTTCTCAAAGGTGGCCCCCATAGGGATGTGAGTCATAGCCAATCCGTGCATCGGTTCATTTAAGCCTTTAACGAACCTCAGAGCCTTCTTTTCCGGTGTATTCACCATGTTTATGCCAAACCTTGCCAACTGATTAAACTTGTTGACATATTCCTTCACTGATAGGTTTCCTTGCTTTAGAGTCAAGAACCTTTCCATATACAGATTTTCTTCCGCTCTTTAGAGAAACTTTGCCACAAACCTTTGTCTGAAATCCGCCCAAGAGTCAACTAGGCGTTCTCCATTAGTGACCTCCCACCAGAACGAGGCCTCTCCCTTCATTAACCAAGCAGCTAACTTGACTTTCTTTCCTTCTTCCATCTCAAAGATGTCTATCAACTCTTCCGTTTCCTTAAGCCAATCCCTAGCTTCCACAAAAGTTTCTGATCCTTGAAAAGGTTTCCCTCCCATTGCCTTAAATTCCTTGCAAGTCTTAGCAAAAGTATCCGCGCGAGGAGGAGGAGGGGGAGGAAGATCAGGTGCAACTGGTGGTGGAGGAACATCTGCTGGACCCGCAGCGGCGGCCCTAGCCTCCATCAATCTCCTATACCATACTGGTATCGCTACACCCTCCGGAAAGTTAAGATCTTCAGCCATGCTGAAACGAAAACGGAAAGATTCAAAATGGAGAATTCGAAAGATAAAGATATGGCTATTGGGGATTATGCTTTTCTTTCAAAAACTTTTCTCTTAAAAGACATGTTTTTGAAAATACTTCTTCCAAAAATGTTTTTAGAAAAATAGGTTTTCTAAAAAATTTATCTGTTCTGGTAACCTTCAGCTGTGATACCACATGTAACACCCCACACCCGCTAAGGTCACTCACTAAGGGAATGCCTTAACTTCGATGGAGTATTTTAAGTGAATATAGAACAGAAAAATTACAACAAGACAGATATAAGTAATACTTGAAATTTAAAACATCATTTCATTGCAGCAGAAGGTAAACATGTTTGGTTACGTATCAAAAACCAACAAGAGTCAATTACAAAATATCCATCTCGTGTGCTCGCATATTTCAGCGATATGCCTAGGCTTAAAGGTAGCCTATGCTATAAAAATAAAAAGGGAAAGAGGGATAGAAGAGAGAACAAAAATAAGCATAATAACAAGATAGGTATATGATGATAGAAATAGGCATGCTAACAGAATAGGCAAGCGGTGACATGATTAGTCAAACTAACAGAATATGCATATGGTGACACTATAAGGCATAATGACAGAATAGGCATATGAGAACTAAACTGTAAATTAAGTGTACAAGTAGTGGCAGATCTGTTTAGTTATAATTCAAGTTAGTAACAAGCATAGGCTTAGATCCAAACTTATAAACATCTCAAGGTTACTTCTTAAATTTTACATCTAAAGCAACATACCCACAGGGACTAGATCGAAAGAACAGAGAAATGACTATAGATGTTGTAGACGAGATTCTTGAATATGTATAAATTGTTGTTGCAGAAAAATAGGCTAGTTTAATCTGAGTTAGGGGAGCACCTCGTTGTCTCCTCTATTTTTGATGAATAAAACAATAGAAATGAGGTCCTATTTATAGCCTTCGATCAACGAATTTGGTCAAGAAACAAGTCTCTGTTCACAGAATGGATCTGCCCCAGATCTGGGTGGGGTTGACCCTTGGGTCGACACCTCCGTGTAGGGGTCGACCCATGGTTCGACACCCATGAGGCATGGGGTCGACCCCTAACGGGCCGATTTCCCTCCCTCTCCCGCTCTTTGATTTTGATTTTCTGGACTGGTTTTATATATATATATATATAAATTGCTTATATGTATACAAACTTAAAACCTTAATATCTTCTTCACACGGTGTCCGTTTTACGCAAACTTAGGGTCTATCTTAAGCAGAATTCCGAGATGAACGCAATGGCACGGTCCTTTTTTATTAATTCCTAATATTTAATTAAGTATTCTTTAGTTTATCATTTTAGTGTTCTTTAAAATTGTGGGGTGTTACAAGTCATATTGACATGCACAACTACATTGTAACACACTTGTAAGACCACAAAATCAACAGCTACCTTACTGAATCACCAGAACCTTAAAAGAAACCTTAAGGGGACTTAGACCAGGTCGTTTGAATAACCACCATGACTTCAAAACACCCAACCATGATCACAAAATCCAATAGCAAACCATAGTAACAAACCACTCCAGCCAAGCTACACCCAAGACGAAACTCACCCAAATCACAACACACATCAGAAACATAAACAACAACAAACAGTACACCTAACAAGAAACTAGGAACCAAAAAACTCCAAAATGCAACAAACTAATTCAAGAAAATAGATATCAACCATCACGTCAATTTCTCGATCGATAGCTATAAAGCCTACCTTTCGTAAGAGCTAGAGCTACCTAAACCAGCTATATGGATTGAGGAAGATTATAAATGGCGAGGTCACGAAAAGTACGCTAACAATCATGATAATTCTGGGTGGAAATAAGGTGTGGGTACTCCATGGGTAAAGGCAAGCAGAAGAGAGGAGGTGAAATAGTGGGTTGCATAAGGAGATTACTGTGAGGTTAAGGATTTAGGTGACGTGATAGGTGGTCACGCAAACTAATCTAGAGCAAGGAGGAAATTAGGTTAGAGGTTCTGAAAAGGGAACAGAGTGACTCAAGCTAAAAAGTAGCGTGAAAATTAAGTGAGAGATTATGAAAGGAAAAAAAAAATGAGGTAGGAAGAAAGGAAGTAATTGAGAAGGGAGGAGGCGGAGAAGAAAATCACAGGGTAATCTAGTCCCTATTGATGTGTGAAACGAGCTCTGACTTGAAAAGGTTTTCATGTTGTTGATTTATCTTTCATGATTGATTTATTTTTAACATGTAATAAACATCTCTTAACAACCATCACTTAAATTGTAGAACAAAACACTATCAAAAATAAAATTAAAAGTACAAGCATTATTATAACAACAACATAAGATGCTAAATATGCAGAATCTTGATGTTACCAATAATATAAAATGACAAATAGTCAGATAATACTAAATTTACGTTGTAGCATGATATAAACTACATCTAATACAACATATTAAAATCATATCCAGTATACCACTATTTTTCAAACACAATCCAGACATGTTGTTGTTAAATGACCTACAAATTTCAAAAGTAAAGCAATGTATTAAAAAAATCTATATACAATTGAAATGTTAAACTAACAAATCAGGTTAGAATTGCATGTGGAAGGAGTACTCAAATTTCAAATTGAACATTTGACATTGCATTTTATTTTTAGTACGATTTTAATTAATGGAAAGGTGGGAGGCGGAAGGGGGTTGGTGGGAATGGAAGAAAGGGGGAGGGGATGGATAAGGCTATTTTTGCCAAAAAAAGGCCTTCCATCAAAAGTTTAATGCATGTTTATTTGAGTTTAAAAAGTTCAAAAATAGTTACTAAATATTTCCCAAAAAGGTATATAGTTGGGTACTAATATATTTTCTAAAGCATTTCCCAGTTATATTACATATACAAACCTTTACAACATGTTCTACGTCCCTAATAATATAACACTCTTTGTACATAAAATGTTTTCATAAAAAATAGATATGTTTAACAGACTAAGAAGAAATCATTTTCACAAGAAGTTAACCATATTTTTAAGTTGAAATAATGTGTTGGTTTGATTTTTTGGTCTATACGTCGCAACGTTTAGTTCTTATTAGGTTAATTTTTTCTTGTATTATTAGTTTATAAAAATGAATTTATAGAAAAATGTTTACTAATTAGATGCTATTTTTAGATGATAAAATATGAGAATGTGTTCACATGAGAATTTCAGATTTGTAGATGCAGTTCAGTTGTTAGATCTTATTTTTGAGTTATAATACCTACGAACGTTTTGAATTTTAAAGGAAACGTAATTCTTAGATATGATTTTTAGAATATTGTTAATGCCACTCCAAAAACAGTTAAGAGGGGTCACCTTTTTTAAAAAAATTACTAAGGGGAGGATCATTTAACATAGCCCCTTCTTAACAATTTATAAAATATAGACCACACTATTTTACCCTAATTACATTTTATTGTTCGTTAAATCCTGATAGTCTTCTTCTTCTCAGAGTAAAAAAATAGATTTTATTTTCATGGATAAACCAATTTCTAATGAAATTTCTAACTTTGAAAAAGAAGACAACATGATTTTCACTCAAAAAATTGAACGGCATGTTGAATTTGTTGAAGAAATCATCGAAAAACTAACAATTTACTAGAAAAAATGGAGGTCCGTTTTCGATCATCTATTTTTGGCATGTTATTTCCAAACTTTGTATTGAATTTCAGTATGGCTTTGTCGATTTTTACCGTGTTTTGTGTGTCTGAATGGAGGGTAAAATTAGGTTCTTTTATTTATTTTTCCATTGTGTTTCGCCCTCCCCCCCCCCCCCCACACCCTCTCAACAATTTAATTTTTAATGGAGTGAAAATAAAATATGATCTCCCTTATCCCTTTTTGGAGTGGCATTAACAATACTCTATTTTCAAGAGACATCAATAATCGTAATATGTATAAAAGGGCCTTTTTTAGTTTGTTTACATAAAAAAAGATGATAGATTTTTGCTTGATTTGTAAGTAGATGCTACTTTTAAGGATAAATTATAATAGCAGAATTTTTAAAATTATATATAAAATCCCATTTTGAAACTTTGCTATGAGACCAAAAGTTTACACATCAAAGCCAACTATTAATAAAGATCTTATTAAAGATATTGACTGATTTATCTAAAAAGATCTTACATTGGAAAATTTATATTATAAATAATTGGAATCAACATATGGGTACAAATATGTCTTAAGTAACTGTAGGGAGATTTTATCTTCTAGTTTATCTGCGAGATTATATGCAACTAAATATTAAAAAAGTTATGTAAAGAGTATTTTATGAAGTTCAAATCAAAAGTTTGCGTTTTCAAGCCAACTATTAAGAAAAATATTTAAAAAGTTATATTTAAAGTATTTTGCGAAGTTTGTGGTCAGACCAAGAGTTTGCGCTTTCAAGCTAGCTACTAATAAAGATGCGAGCATTTCAAATTTTTGTATATGCGATTCAGTTGTTAGATCATATTTTTGAGTTATAATACTTAAAAACATTTTAAATTTTAAAAGGAACATGATTCTTAGATCTTATCTTTAAGGAATATTAATAATTGTAATATATATAAAAGAGCATTTCTTATAGTTTATGTTTACGTTAAAAAAGATATGATGGAGTTTTGCCTTGTTTGTATGCATATGCTACTTTTTAAGAAAAATTGTAATAATAAAATTTACAAAATTATATATAAAGTCGACTTTGAAATTTCGTCGTAGGACCAAAAGTTTGTGCTTTCAACCCAACTATTAATAAAATTATACGAAAGACGTTTATTGATTTAACTCGAAAGATCTTACATTTGAATAGTGCAACTCTAAATAATTGGAGTCAACATATATGTTTGAATATGTAAGTAATTACAGGATGATTTTTATCTTTTAGTTTATTGTGGAGATCATATAAAATAATAATTTAATATTTAAAAAGTTATATATTTAATAATAGTTGGAATACCTTTGGTGTAACATTTTTTGGTGTAAATGTGAATGCCAAAAATTCCCTTATAAGACATTAAAAAAAATCTAAGTATACTAAAAAAGTAGGATCTAATAGCTTCATAACTTTAGCATTTCAAAATCTCTCGATGCTTAAAAATAAGATCTAATAGTTTACAAATTCAAAATATCGCTCAATGCTTAAATTTAAGATCCAATGGGTAAACACTGTTTTTAAAAAGTAAACATCATTTACAAAATAATTTTTTATCTATACTTTATTAACAATTATAATTATTTTTATTAATGGTTGTTGTTGGCTTAGAACTGTATTTTTTTTCGATCGTGAACTCCCCAAGATACCCCTATGATGTCATACTTTTTTGGTATATAATTTTAAAATATTGATTCATGCTTAAAAATAGAATCTAACTGTCCTTCAACTTCTTTACAATTCAAAATATCCCTTCGTGTGTATCATCTAATAAATAAACACCATTTAAATAAATAAACATCATTTACAAATTCATTGTTTATTATTTAATGAAATACAAATGAACGAAAGATTAGATATTTCAACTTGAAAAAAAAGTTTGCACATGGTTTCAACATAAAAAACATGGCTAAATATTTGTAAAAAAACATTTTTTTCTAAATTTGTTAATCATATATAATTTGTAGAAAAATAATTCACGTGAAGTGCCTGCCGTAATTGTCGTGCATGTGTGTGTGCGTATGTGTGTGTGTGTGTGTGTGTGTGCGTGATAGGATCAAGAGCACCCCAAATAGTGTAGCATCCTTATAGCCCTTTAATTTCTACCACACATTCTCGTTTCTCTCTCCTCTCACTAATTCTCTCTCCTTCCATTAACTTAATAAATTATAAATGTGTAATTGTGGTTGGGGTGCAAAAGGGGTGCCATGAAAGAGGGGTGTCATATAACCCCTATATATATGGATATATATATATATGTATGTATACTGGTGTCTAACCCGTGCGTTGCACACGACAATATAGTTAAAAATATTATTTATTATTTTAATGTTAAAATGCGAACTTTGTTATGCAATATATGATGAATTTTGATGTGAAATACATAAACTATTAATTAAAATTATTATTATTGTTTATGTGTAATTTGTGTTATATAACTTGCACATTATATATATATATATATATATATATATATATATATATAGAATTGGGTTTAGATTATATTTCTGGGCATAAAAGCCCAATTGAGAATAATGTCCCATGGCCATGTTACATGTCGGTTCTGCATATCGACAATACATAACTTTTCAGCACAAAAAGAAAGAATGTTTAAGCAAAAGCAAATAAATTTCAGATCTAAGAAAACCTCTTCTTCTTCCAAATTAATGGCGGTTGGAAAGCGATATATATATATATATATATATATATATATATATATATATATATATATATATATTTGTGTGTATTCGAGAATTTTTTTAACTATTTTTGTTAATATAGATATACATGTTGAAATTGATGTATGTTATTAGTTTATTCGATGATTTAACAAATATTATTTAATATAATTTGTTTAAATAAGTTAAATGTAAAATTATGAAGTTTATTTAATTATATAACATAGTAGGAAGAATTGAAAAGAAATTTGAAAAATATGTATAATTTTGTTGTGGATTTATTGATGTTAAAAAAATTATGATATAATATATGATAAATTCTTTATATAAATGAATCATAACTAATTTGCAAAATAACTTAGTTATTATTGCAAATACGTAGAGTTCATGTTATGTGATTTATACATCTTCATAGTTGCATGGAAAACTACATTTTTTAATATGAGTATGTATTGTAAAATTAGCGCATATTTTTAAGAGCTAAGGTTATTTAAATAATTAGAATTTAAGATTTTATGAGCAGTTTAAACATATGGATTGAAATATAAAAAATCATAGAAAAATTAAGGAGGTTCAGTAAATAATTGTAGAAATTTTAAACTACAGGTATTTAAAGCGGAATTATTTTCTTCAATTTATGATAATTTTCTTGAGATAAGCGTATATATTAAATTTTATTTTATTGTTTAAATATTATTTAAACCACGTGACTTTTTTAACTTCATATATGGAAGAAAAACTAATCTTGCCATATTTGTTGATTTGAACATGGGATATTATTTAACCATCACACCTAGTGTTTGCTTGATGAATTAACAACTATTTATTAAATGAATTCATTTGTTAAATTAAAAATCATATAATTAATTTAAATTTATTTGTTAAATTAAGGTGATACAAAATCATAAATAAATGGAAGGTAAATATTTGTTTAATATGGAAATGCATGAATTAATTAATTGCATTTGCATGAGATGGAAAGAAATAAATGCAGGCATTAATTTCTTCCATCTACCCTAAGGATAGTGATTGATTTGCTTTCTATGTGTGCACATTTGTTGCTATTGTAATTAGCCTCCATTATTTTATTACCATATGTCGGTAATTTAATTAATGACTCACATAGATTTGCATTGGCTATATATTGAGGGGTAGACTTCTTTGTAAACCCATCCTGGCATAGAGCCAGTGATCCCCAATGGTGTCTCTTCTTGTTAAGCCTATTTGAGGTTTGGATATGTAAACTCTTATTTTTTAATTCTCTCATGTGGAATAAAATCTCTCTCATTTGGATTGGACGTATACTATTTCGATGATAGTGGAAGCAGTATAAATATTATGTGTCTCTTTGTTTCTCTGCTATAGTTATTTACTATTTGTTTGATGTAATAGAATAATCGCTAGTAGATTAGATTGATATTCAATTGGCAAATCTAGATCTTGTTTATTGTGCTTCCGCATTTGCGCAATCTTCTCGCACAACAAATTGGTATTAGAGCAAGACCATTTGTTTTAAATTGTGCATCAATTATTTCTACGAAGGTAGGTAGATTAAGTGGTGATTATGCTATTACTATTTTGGGATAAAAGGAGACTTTTGTGGAGAAGATTATGTTGAGAGAGAACAGTGTTCTAGGATTGTAACTTTGATGTAGCTTGAGCTTTGGATTCTCATTAAGGTGGAGCTATATGTTAGAACGCGGTCTAACCAACCATAGAAAAGCGACTTCATAGATAACAGCTTGGAGAAATTTCTTAGAGGTGGTAGTGACCAAAGACGAACCGTTGGAGGTGTTAGCGAACTTTCCAAGTGTTTGAGGACTCTGTATGACTTCATGTTCAGTTGAGAAATCTCGTCAAGATGGAGATCTGTTAGGTGTGGCTCGCATTGTAAAAGAGTTAGGTGATAAAGAGTTTAGTGTGTTGAAGAGACCATTGGGTTTAGAAATTGTATCTGATGTAGCTGATTTTGGTGACGGATTGTGACGCCACTCAGACTTATCGGCTTTTTGATGCCGTCTTGGAGAGTTCAGTTCATAGAGCTGATTTTGGTGGATTTGGTGCCACTGTGATACATCGTCGGTTTTGTGATACCGTTTTAAAGGAGGTGCTACATGCATGTATGAGGAAGGAGAGAGAATTATCTTTCATACAGAGATTTGGATTTTGCTCAATTTTTGAATTGGTGATTGAGAGAATTGTTTTTGGCCTTGGTGGTATTGAGATTATTTTAGGATCTGTCTTTTTCTCAATTTTGGATATTTGCAACATTTTGTTGGCGGGCGGAGACGTAGCCTGAGTTCGTTAACATGGTGTGATGGGGGGTAGCTTTGTTGGAACTCATTAGGAAAATATTCATTTTTGGTTTCTATCTCATGGTGAGATTTTGATTTAAGGTGGAGTTATGTTGAAGAGTTTTATGTGTGAAGAGAATTTTATTCGAGATGAGGTATTGAAGATATGTGATTTTGCATCAAGGTGGAGTGTTAAATTTAGGTGATACAAAAACACAAATAGATGGAAAGTAAATATTTTTTTAATATGGAAATGCATGAATTAATTGATTGCATTTGCATCAGACAGAAAGAAATAAATGCAGGCATTAATTTCTTCCATCTACCATAAAGAAAGGGATTGATTTACTTTCTATGTGTGCTCATTTGTTGCAATTGTAATTAGACTCCATTATTTTATTACCATATTTTGGTAATTTAATTGATGACTCACATAGATTTGCACTGGCTATGTATTGAGGGGTAGACTTCTTTGTAAACTCATCCTAGCATGGAGCCAGTGACCCCAATGTGTCTCTTCTTGTTAAACCTATTTGAGGCTTGGATATGTAAACTTTTATTTTGTAATCTCTTGTAATTCTCTTATGTGAAATAAAATCTCTCTTTTGGACTGGATGTACACTATCGATGATAGTGGAACAAGTATAAATATTGTGTGTCACTTTGTTTCTCTATTATAGTTGCTTACTATTTGTTTGATGTAATAGAATAATTCTATTGGATTAGATTGATGTTCAATTGGATCTAGATCTTGTTTATTGTGCTTCCGCATTCACGTAATCTTCTCGCAAAACAGTATTGACTTCAATGTACAATGTTAAGTGATATTGTGCAGTATTTTTGTAAATAACTAAATAGATTTTAAAATGTATCATTTGATATTAATATTACAATGTAATACATGGTAAACATGTTGATGTAAATGAGTTAAACTTTGAACTTTTTATTGTTATTTATGTTATGCGAATCATATGTTTAAAAATTCATTTTTTTTTCATTTGTATTAATATGAATATGGTTAATCTTGATGTGATTTATTAGGAGAATCAACCAACAATATCTTGCTAAAGCTATTTAAATAGTTTTAATATTATTTAATTAATTATAAAATATGGTACTAAATGTAAAATATTAGAAAAGAATTGAGAGAGTCTTAAATGATTACATAAATTTTGAAGTGCAGGTGTTTGAAGCCAAAAAACATAATTTTTTTTCATTTTTTAACATTCAAAAGAAATACTAGTTAATTAAACTTACTTAAATTACTTAAATTTTGGGTGAATGTGTGGACTTAAATATAAAATAGGACAAACTAACATGACTAATCCCAAGTTTCTATTGTGAAATTTTCAAAATATGTTTTGGGGTATGGGCTTTGTTTTGAAGAGAGAAGAAAGAAAGAAAGTAGGAAGAAGAAAAGGGAAATTTGATTTGTCCCACAACATGAAATATAAGGAGGTATGCCACCACATAAGTATCCTTCTCATGAAGGTGTTGGGGCCTTGGGGCACCCAAATGTTTACTTTGTTGTAAGGGGCTAGGTCATGCATTACTATACCCCACACACACGCGCCGCCGTCCGACCGACCGAACCGGGCCAAGTACGGGTTTCAGGTCAAATAAGAAATATTTTTGATCAAAATTCTAATCGGTAACGCGTCAGGCCCGTTAAGGACCCAAAATACGAATTTGAATCAAGGCGGGCTGGCGGGAATTAGAAACGTTATCAGAACGGTGGGAGCGCGCAGATTTGAATTAGAAATGCTTTGAAGCGTTGCAAAAATGAAAGGGTGCATCTGTTCGAATTTGAATAGAAATGACTGTTACAAATAACAGTCGCGACGCTTGGCCAACAGACATATCCTTCCAACGCCTACAAATAGCATTGCAGAAATCGTTTCAAGGCATTCCGAAAATTATCTTTTACCTCCTCTATCAATTTGCGACATCGTTACGTTGTTTCAAACAGTGCAGTATTGTAACACCTTCAAGGTGTTGCACATTCAAGAAGCATTGCAAGTTGGTCTTCTTCTTTCTATTCGATTCTTGCATCATCAGATATTAAATTATAGAGTGTTCTTGATTGCAAACTTTGAATCCAATTTCGTTGTTTTAAGGCTTTATTGAATCTTGAAAGTCAATAGTTCGATAACCCGTTTATACCTGATGGGTTGAACTATTGTCTGAAAGAATCTGTCGTATAAATCCTCAAATTCTGAAGTATGACAATTAATACTCCTCCAATAGTCTCAAACCGCAAAATCCCCAACTATTTTTTAGACAATATATTCAATCATGGAAGGTTTGAGCGCACTACAAGGTATGAATCAGCATTTGACTAAATTGGATCGATTTGATCGTGAAAATTTCACTCGTTGGCAGGAGACCATGAAGTTATTTCTAATCACTGTCAAATTGTTCCACATCTTGGAAGACTGATTAAAAGTTATACAGGAGGAAACCGCTGACGAGGATGCTGCTCTGAAGGCAAAACGTGCAAAGCACAAAGATGACGATCTTCTATGCAGAGGGCATATTCTGAATGCACTGTCTACTTCAATTTACAACGCCCATAGGACCTTGGAAACTGCAAAAGACCTCTGGACTGCTTTGGAGAGCAAATATCGCATGTTCGAGGCAAGTAATAACTAATTTCTTATTTGTAATTTTACGTGTTTCAAAATGGTCACCAACAAGTCCATAGTTGGATAAGTAGGTGAAATACTACTGCTGGTGAACCAACTTAAAGATGCCAGAATTGATCTCCCTGAATCTTTTATTGTTGGAGTTATTATTTTGAGACTCCCGAATTCTTGGAATGATTATAAGAAAAAAATGAAACATGCGGAAACGAATTATAATTTAGATGGTTTACAGCGTCATCTTCATATTGAAGGCGATTCTCGTAAATGAGAACTAGATGATAATCCACAACCTGAGTCTTAATCTACAGCAAATAATGTTGAAATTACTGATAAGTTAAAGCCTAATAATGAGACACAATTTAAGAAGAATAATAATTCCAAGAACAAAAAGAAGGGTGATTGTAACTATTGTAACAAACCCGACCACTGTGCCCGAGACTATCATCTTCGGAAGAAACAACAAAAAGCGAATGTGGTCGAAGGAAACTTGTGGCAGTCATACAAGAGGCGAACTCCGTTAGTGGCATTGATAATGATTGGTGGCTCGATACTGGAGCAACCATTCAATTTGCGAATAACATAATCTGTTCAAGAATTACGAAGAGAATAATGGAGAATCCAGCGAAGCTATAGGCACAAACAAAGTTGCAAGCAAAGTTCTGGGAAAAGGCACAATTGAACCTACATTCACGCCTGGGAAAGTTCTTACATTAGTCAACGTATTTTGTGTACCGATATTTGTAAGAATTTGGGTTCTGGATACTTTTTTAACAAAGGAGGATTCAAGATGGTGTATGCGTCTGATAATTTAGTGTTGTCTAAGAACAACAAATTTATTGGACAGGAATATTCTTGTAATGGCATGATTAATTTGAATCTAATAAATAAATCTTCTTCTTATATTTTTGATTTTGTAGATTAGGACATGTAATTATAAATCTCTTAAAAATATGCATAAATTAGGATTAATTTCTGATTGTGATTTCGATTCTATCTCTAAATGTGAAATATGTGTTCAAGCAAAAGTACAATGAAAATCCTTTAAATCTGTAGAAAGGAAAACTGGTTTGTTTGAATTGGTATATAGTAATGTGGGTGACTTAAAAAGTCATATAACATATGGTGGTAACCAATACCATATAACATTTATTGATGATTACACTATATATGCATATGTATATCTAATGAAATCAAAAGATGAGGCCTTTGATAAATTCAAAACTTACAAAGCAGAAATCGAAACACAATTAGGAGTTACAATTAAAATGTTACATTCAGATCGTGGTGGTGAATATTTTTTAAATGAATTTACTTTATTTTGCAAGCAAAATGGTATAATTCACCAATGTATCGCCCCATATATACCACACAAAATGGTGTTGTTGAGGGAAAAAATAGAACTTTAGTAGAAATGGTTAACACCATCCTCATAAGTTCTAATTTACCTTATAACATATGGGATGATGTTATGTTATCTTCATGTTACATTTTAAATAGAGTACCACTTAAAAGGAATAATATTTCCCCATGTGAATTATGGTTTAATTAATAGAAAACCTAACCTTACAAGACTTAAAGTTTGGGGTTACTTAGCATATGTTAGAAAATCGGACCCTAAATGACCAAAGTTAGGTAATAAGGCATTTATATGTGTTTTCATAGGATATTCTCTTAATAGTATAACTTATAGGTTCCTTATACTTGACATCTTAGAAGTTATAGAATCCGTAGATGTAGAATTCTTTGAAAATCAAACTATCCATTGACATCATCTAGTCCAGAACCAACGGTGACTAATGATACCAATGATGACGAATATGCTTCTGCTCAAAATAGCAAGAAAGTGTCATTACCAAATAATAGTACTGAACCCAGGAAAAGTAAAAGAGCAAGAATAGAGAAGGACTATTGTCCCGGCTTCATAACATATCTCGTAGAAAGCAATAAGGACAAAGTCCCTAATGTGACAAGATATGTAATGAACGTCGATGATGATCCCAAAACTTATCCTGAGGCTATGAATCTAGAGATTCTAATTTCTGGAAAGAAGATATCAATGATGAAATGAATTCCATAATGTTAAACCAAACTTGGGTTTTATCTGAATTACCTCCTGGTGCTAAACCAATAGGATGTAAATGGATATTCAAGAAGAAGTTGAATACAAATGGATCCATTAATAAGTTCAAAGCCAGATTAGTTGCTAAGGGATATGAGTAAAGACAAGGAGTAGATTATTTTGATACAAATGCTTCAGTTGCTCGCATATCTTCTATACACTGTTTAATAACGCTTTCATCAATTCATAATTTAGTCATACATCAAATGGATGTAAAAATAGCTTTTCTAAATGGATATTTAGAAGAAGAGATATATATATATGGAACAACTTGAAGGTTTCATAACCCCAGGCCGAAAAAAAAGGTTTGTAAATTAGTCAAATCTCTTTATGGCCTGAAGCAAGCTCCCATGCAATGGCATGAGAAGTTTGATAAAATTGCACTGTCATATGGATTCATTGTTAATGATGTAGATAAATGTATTTATAGCAAATCGGATAACAATGGTTATGTTATAATATGTATATACGTTGATGACATGCTAATATTTGGTTCTAATATATCATATGCGAATGAAACTAAGAAGTTTCTACCTTCTAAATTTGATATGAAAGATCTAGGAGAGGTTGATGTAATTTTAGGAATTAAAATCATAAGGAAATCGGGGAAGTTATTACTAACTCAATCTCATTACTTGAGAAATTCCTAAAGAAATATGGTAATTATGATGACAAACCAGCACCATTCTCTTTATGGCCTGAAGCAAGCTCCCATGCAATGGCATGAGAAGTTTGATAAAGTTGCACTGTCATATGGATTCATTATTAATGATGCAGATAAATATATTTATAGCAAATCGGATAACAACGGTTATGTTATAATATGTTTATGCGTTGATGACATGCTAATATTTGGTTATAACATAACTTATGTAAGTGAAACTAAGAAGTTTCTATTTTCTAAATTTGATATGAAAGATCTAGGAGAGACTGATGTAATTTTAGGAATTAAAATTATTAGAAAAGCGGGGGAGTTATTACTAACTCAATCTCATTACATTGAGAAATTCCTAAAGAAATATGGTCATTATGATGACAAACCAGCACCAACTCCTTTAGATCCATGTATCAAATTACAAAAGAACACTGGACGTATCGTTTCTCAATTGGAGTATTCTATTGTTATTAGGAGTCTTATGTATGCTATGCATTACCCGAGACCATACATCGCACATGCTATAAGTGTATTATGTTGACTTATGAGTAATTCAGGTTTTGAGCACTGTAAAGCTATTTCCAGAGTTTTAACTTATTTGAAAGGAATCATCAACTATTGTTTATCTTATAAAGGATATACTGTTGTAATAGAAGGATATAGTGATACAACCTGGAACAATGTAGACTCCAAATCTAAGTCTATGACTGGATGGATATTTACATTAGGAGGCGCTGCTGTGTCTTGGGCTTCCAAGAAGCTGACCTGTATATCTGATTCAACTATGTTGTCATAATTAATTACATTAGCAGATGCATGTAAGGAAGCGGAATGGCTTCGAAATCTATTAATGGAATTCCTATTGTGGAAGAAGCCATCTCCAGCAGTCTTGATTAACTGATAATCAAGAAACGATATATAATCTCTAATAAGACATATGATGGAAAGTCTAGACATGTGAGTCTAAGACACCAGATGGCAAGACATTTACTCAAAAGTGGAGTTATAGCTGTTGGCCACATAGAAACAAAGAAAAAATTGGCTGACCCACTTACGAAGGGTCTTCCAAAGGAAATGGTTTCTATAAAGTCAAAAGAAATGGGACTAAGATCTGCGAATGAAGATTGGTCATCCCTAATAGAAACCCAACTTCTGTCTTGAAAAAGATAGACAAAGTCCAATGGGTACCAATAAGTTAAGAGAATGATCATGGAACACTAAATCAATAATCGCATAATATTTAGTGTTGGATTCTGCAAGAACAAAGGATGGATAAATGTCCTTAATAATTCTAGAAACCTTAAAAGGTGTATCGTAGAAACACCATAAGAGACTTACCTATATGAGTATGGAAATCAGGTCGTTCCCTAGGAAAGTAAGACCGCATTCTAAAGTAGACTCATGAACTAGGATTAAAGCACATGGCCATTAACGTGTTGAGCAATACAAAAAACTCAGACTAAGGAAATCAACATGTGTGATTGCTCCGGTTTTATCATTAAGGGATACTTTGCTTAAGATTCGCTTACCATAGAATCTCGATAGAGCTTTGAATGATTTATACTAAGTAAAGGTTCAAACCCAAAAGATACCTTTTATTTATGTGTTGTTTCCACGATGATGCAAAACTTGATCTTAGAACTACATAGGCTTGATCCCACTTGGGAATGTAGGAAGTCACATTAATGATTCAGCTGTCCATTTTACTTTCTTTATTTTTGAAAATTGGGGGAGATTGCTGTGAAATTTTCAAAATATATTTTGGGTATAGGTTTTGTTTTGAAGAGAGAAGAAAGAAAGATGGAAGAAGAAAAAGGAAAATTGATTTGTCCCACATCATGAAATTTAAGGAGGTATGCCACTACTTAAATAGCCTTCTCATGAAGGTGTTGGGGCCTTGAAGCACCCAAATGTTTACTTTGTTGTGAGGAGGGAGGCCACGCATCACTATACCACACACGTGTGCGCCACCGCCGCCGTCCGTCCGGCCGACCGAATCGAACCAGGTCGGGTACGTGTTTGGGGTTCGGGTCAAATAAGAAATATTTTTGACCGAAATTTTAAACAGTAACGGGCCAGGCCCGTTAATGGCCTGAAATACGAATTTGAATTTAGGCGGGCTGGCGGGAATTAGAAATGTTGCCAGAACGTTGGGAGCACACACATTTGAATTAGAAACGCTTTGAAGCGTTGCAAAACTGAAAGGGTGAATCTCTTCGAATTTGAACAGAAATGACTGTTACAAATAACAATCGCGTTGCTTAGCCAACAGACATATCCTTCCAGTGCCTATAAATAGCATTGCAGAGATCATTTCAAGGCATTCGGAAAATTATCTCCTCCTCTATCAATTTGCAACGCCATTACGCGGTTTCAAACGAGGCAGTATTGTAGCACCTTCAAGCTGCTGCAAATTCAAGAAGCACTGCAAGTTGGTCTTCTTATTCCTCTTCTTTCTATTCGATTCTTGCATCATCGGATATTAAATTATAGAGTGTTCTTGATCAGATCAATGTCATACAAACTTTGAATCCGATTTCGCTGTTCCAAGGGTTTAATGTAACGACACGAATTTTGCCCGACCTTAATCGATCGCAAAATCGACCAAGACCGTTCAAAACCCACATACGTTAACTTTGGGAATACAACAACATCAGAACAATAACAGCAGACTTTTATAACATCGTAATAAATGTTACATCAGAGTACAGAATATATATCAGAGTACATTAATTACAGCGGAAGATAAATTTTACATTAAATACAATACAGTGCATCGGAAATAAAATAACTAAGACAGCGGAAGACTTTCCTATGCTCTGGACACAGCTTTAAGCTTCAATCCAGGATCCTGCTAAAGAGATAAACCTGTAGACAACTGCTCGACTGCCCGTGTGGAAAGAGGGCACCCGAGTTTGCAAAAAGGTGGAAACAAACAACGGGTCAGTCGTGGGACTGGTGTGAGAATTCTTAACTAATTTAACTAATAGTAATAAGGCAAATCCATGGACCACGCCGCTAATGCGGAACGGGTTTTATTCCAATGGATTACCGTGCATAGATTAAAGTGAATCGCTAAAACAACGCAATGCTTTCTAGAAAAATGAAACCATCATAAGACCCAGTTCCCATCACACAATGCAACGCAAACCGGAGGATAGGGTTTTACCTTATAATGGTCAAAAGATGCTTAATACGATAAAAACGATATTATTATTAGTGTGTATATATTTTCAAAACATTTCAAAGTAAATGTATCGATCCTAGGAAGCATAGGTACCATATGCTATGCCTCCATACTAGTAATACAATCAAAACCGCATGGGGCGTATTGGAAATTGGGTTTCCAACATGAGTCAAGGCTAGGGAGGAGCTCCTTACCGATTCGAGACACTCTAGCTAATGTCTCAGGATCCCCCGCAGTGAACCCTTGGAAAGCTGCAGGGCCGGTCCACACATATAGCTTCGTGGATTGGCAATTCCTGAACACACGTTTCCCGGTCCTATAGGACCTATCCGAGGCGCCTCATTCCATCATCCACATAAGTAAAATGTCAGGGCTAGTAGGTCACTGACACCACTCTAGCTAGAAAGAAACGTGCTGCTCTCCCTGCGTTCCCTTCTCCCGTTTTAGACTCCGCCGGTGTGTGAGGCTCGCGAAGTCACGATATACACAAAGCTATGCCTAAATAGACTATGCTTTGATCGTCTACCACAAGGCCTGCTTTTCAACAAAGCCTTGATCGATTTCATCTTAGCATGCCACATTGTCAGACCCTACCATATCGTTGATCATCTACCAATATATATATATATAACCTCTAAGCTCATACGTCTTAGAGAAGGGTGTTAAGTGAAGAATAAATTCTTCACCACCAAACAGAAATATATAATCAGTAGCGTTCAGCAAATACAGTAGAAAAGAATACAATGTCAGACACACAATCCATTTACAACTCCGCTCTGGGTCTGAGCGAAACAACGTGTCCGTCGATTTCCAAATACGTTTGGACGATCATTACCAAATACCTTGCCTTGGGGTGTCCAGTCCCAATTCAAGATACCAGTCATCATCATCCCAACAATGTGAAAACCTTCGGTCTTCTACCACCGTCTTCATATTCGACTCTTGGTCGTCGTGATGATTATTCAGAATGGGTTAAACCCGGTCTTTCTGAATATCTCGCGTAATTTGTGATTTAAAAATCAAATATTGGAAAATCACACATTACGCCGCATTCCAACCCCGAATATTCTTTTAAATAGAATACCCATATTAAAAGGTTCTCATAAATTTTATCAAGGATAAACTACGAAAATAAATTTTAAATCTTTCTTAAAAGATTTATTAAAACTCCAATTTTTATTTTGATATCAAAAGTCATTATTACAAGGTTATTTATTTTAAGAAATAAATCTTGTCTTAAACAGGTTAAAGAACTAGTGTCCTTTAAAACACAGTTCACGATAAACCTGCAAATAAATTTTCAAATTATGGAACTCCACAGAAATCAAATCAATACATAATCGCTATAAATTTCTGTATCGGACTAACAGTATACATGGGATAATGGCAAAGCCTCATAAATTCCATGTATAATATCGGTCTTCTATTACAGAAGCCTATTTCGATTATTACCAATCGAATTTCCACTTAATTCCAATTTTATATATTACATTGGAAAACTTGATTTTTAGAAAATGCCCTTTTTAAAATCTATAAACTAGATTTATAAATTCCAAATAATAATTTCAATGTAAATTGGATTAAAGGACAAATGTCATTTAAAAATATCGTCCACGATAAATCCACTTCACATCTCAATTTATTTCATATCACTAAATATAATTTCAAAATCTAATAATCTTAATTAAAAAATTTCTCTTTAAATGTTAATTCATTATAAAGAAAACATATTTTTAAAATAATTATTAAAAATATTCTTTATATAAAAAGATTTTTAATGTACAAATATTCTTCTTAAAAGAACACCTGAATCGGAGTGCGATTCAATCATTCACCATATAATTTGGATTATATGGATTTCACACGCATCATATATATTTCAATAACAATATATTCATCAAGTCATCCATTTACATCCAGTGTGTAAATTTCACTGTGTAAGCGTTAAAATTTAATAATAACGCTTAACGCAGCCTGTCGATCTAACGATAGACATACCATTTAACATTGGGATTTGTGTCAGTTAAATATCATCCCAATACCCGTGTGGGGTTTTCAGCCAACACACTTCATATAGATATACAAATAAATGATTGGTTAATGGATTTAACCAATTTAAATTATGCTAACAATTGATGATTATGAGCAGGTTATTTAATCCTAATGTCGAAATAAAATATAACTTTCTTGAGATATAAATTTATTGGCATTCCCTTTATTTCTTATATCGTAAAATTTCTCTTCCTTTACTACACTGAAAATTATAATCAACATTATAATGTAAAATTTCTATCTTTCAGTTACATTGCAAAATTTCCTTTTTATTTACATTATAAATGTAAGTAATAATATAGTGAAAATTTTTAACTTTTTAAATTACATTGAAAATGTAATTTTCATAACCGTTCCAATCTTTATCTTATAAATTTATATTAAAAAGATAAATTTGATTCTATTACTAACTCTCCTTCCTAATTACATTAAAATGTAATTTTTCCATACGATGCAAGTTTTCACGTCTTTTAATTACATAGAAATGTAATTTTCTATATCATGCGAATTCTCAAATTCTAATTACATATAAAAATGTAAATTTTATTCTATGATGTAAATCTCATCCCAAATTACATATAAAAATGTAATTTTTTAATTTTCCTCGCAAATCCCTATTTCTAATTTCATATAAAAATGAAATCTTTAATTTACAATGCCAGTCCTCTTTTCTAATTATATATAAAATGTAATTTTTTTTGTAATTTCAATGTGAATCTTACCTCTTTATTACATTTTAAAAAAATATAATTTTTATTTTACATTATAGATTCAAGTCCCAATTACATAAAGAAATGTAATTGTTATAATACAATACAAATTCATATTCTAATTTCATTGAAAAATGTAATCTTTATCATACCGTTATAACTCATATATAAATTACATAGAAAGATGTCATTTTGATTTTACCGTTCTAATTCACATCTAAATTATATAGAAAGATGAAATTTTTCTCATGCGGCACAAAATCAATTTAAATTACATAGAAAATGTAATTTTTATCATGCGATGGAAATTCATATCTTAATTACATAGGAAAAATGTAGTTCCTATCATACGACATAAATTCATATTTAAATTACATCTAAAAATGTAATTTTTATCCTACAGTGTAAATTTCTCATTTTTATTACATGTAAAAATGTAATTTTCATTCTACCGTTATCATTCATTTCTAAATTACATAGAAAAATGTAATTTTAATCATGCAATGTAAATTTCAATTTCAATTTCAATTACATAGAAAAATGAAATTTTTGTCATACGGTGTAACTTCATATATAAATTACATATAAAAATGTAACTTTTGTTATGCAAAGTAAATTCACATTTAAATTACGTATAAAAATGTAATTTTATTCATACGGTGTGAATTCATCCATAAATACATATAAAAATGTTAATTATTTCATGTGATGAAAGTTCATTCATAAATTATGGATAAAAATGTTGTTTATTTCAGGCTGTGGAAATTCATTCATAAATTCCATAATAAAATAGATTTTATTTCATACAATGTAAAAACACCTTCTTTTTATGTACAATGCAAAAATATCATCTTTTTATATTTATAATATATTAACTTTACTATTTTACGATGTAAAAATATGATCTTTTCTATTTTACAAAGTAAAAAATATCAACTTTACTATTTTACAATGTAAAAATATTATCTTTTCTATTTTAAAATATAAAAAGATCGTCTCTTTATTTTCATCATCAAAATTTCATCTTTTTGTTTTCAATATAAAAAGGTTGTCTTCTTATCTATCAACATAAAATTTCCATCTTCTAATTTTCAATATAAAAAGATGATCTTTTTATTAATCATCCTAAAATTGTCATCTTGAATTTTCTGTCCAACGTTTTCATATCCAATTCCATCACAAACGATAAACATCACATCATTAATTCAGATCTAGCGCTTCAAACTCAGACCTAATATCACATCATTTAAACACAAATCGAATTCACAACATAGAATAACATCCATCGCATAACGATTCATTTTCACCAATCAACATTAAACAACAAAAGAATATTAATTAAATTAATTAATATTAAATTAAAAATAAATTCTCACCTTGCTTGATTCTGGAATGAAAGTGGTTTAAATCAGATCTCGTGTTAGGAGTCACGGCGGTTACGGATCTGAAAGATTTCAATTTGAAATTTATGTAAAAATTTGAATTCTGGCTTTTAACAACTGGCACAGTAACGGAAATAAGCGTGACAAAATCTGAAATAATTATACCTTAATTTTCAGAATTGTTCAAATCTTCAAATGCGGATTTCGGGAGCTGTAGTCGACGGTTTTACGAACGGTTTGCGGGAGATTGGAGAGCTACGAGAGGGCTATCTTCACCGGGAAGATGGGAAGTTGCGGCTCAACATGGAGGGGTGGCAGGGGTCCGACCAGCGCAGGTTTGGGGAGGCGGTGACGGAGATTCGGGGGCACGGTTTGATGTGAGACTTGTTGGAGAAGAAAGAGGAAGAGAAGAGCTTCAAAAAGTTATACTACGGCATGATCTAATTCTTAGTGGATTGGGAGGATTTGGGGAAGCAAATTTCTGCCATGATGGGTTCGGCGGCTGCAAATGACGCAAGGAAGAAGAAGACCCCGTACGTTTTTTATATTATTATATTAGGGTTATTTAATTATTATTTAATTAGCCCGTTTAAGCCCGTTTTGGTCCGAACTCCGATTTAGGCCCAACGACTATCGTTCCTACCATTTAGCCCCCATTCCGAACTCATCTGGATATGTCTCATCAGCCCAAATTGTCATCTTGGCCTCCGTTTTTCAGTTTTAAAATTTAAGTCCTTTATTTCTAATTTTTCCGTACAAATAATTTTATCGGGACTACACACTAACTCAGAAAAAACCAGAAAAAATATTTTTGGCTTTCATATGACGATACGGTACTAACAAAATTTATTTCGTCGAATTCTGAGACTTTTTGAAAAATGGCTATTCTTAAGGCGTTTAAATTTAACTGAAATAGTAAAAACACATTTTCCTCTGCCACGCTCACATATTAATTCGAAAAATTCTGAAAATTGAAATCTAGCAATAATTTGACATTCCGGTTCCGACAAAAGTGGTTTCGTCGAAAACCGAGGTCGTTTGAAAAATGACTATTTTTAAGGCCAGTATATTTAATATTAGAATACATTTTTAAACAAATAAATCCCGAAACTCAAAATATATAAGTGTTTACTGTTTTTCAATGCAGAAACATCATTCTGAACTCAATGGAAGTGGTTTCGAGTTCAAATTCCTTCGTATTCAAAAAGTAGCATTTTGACCTTTATAAATTTCATAGCGTCCTTTCTAAATTTTAATTTGGGCATAACTTTTGATTCCTGCTATGAAATTTCAATTTTTCGGATTCATTGGAAAGATATATTTAAATAGATTCTAATAATTTTGGTTTCACTAAAATCCGTTAAATTTTCCATCCTGTACGGTCTATCAAAGTTCAAGTTTGACTTTTCAAACTACCGCGCTATTTCTAACTCTTTTGTTAATTAAAATTAAATTATTCATTCTAACTTCGATTTGAATCAACTTTCAATCATTTTTATTTTAAATAAATTATCTTAAATATCGAAAACTCATTAGAATCGCTTAAAATAAATTTTAAATTGGCCCAAAAATCAGGGTTGTTACAGTCTCCCCCACTTAAAAACTTTTCGTCCTCGAAAAGGAAATGAGCTAAAATTCGTTTATTTACCTAATTAAATTTTACATTCTTTTATTTATTGTTTAATAATTTCATAGGTTGAATTAATATTCACACAACACAATCATTCAACAATTAGTTGATTAAATTTTCAAAAATATATAATTTATATATATTTAAAAATCATATTTTCTAAATTCCGATTATATATATAATTACAAATACGTTAGTTATAATCTTTCCACTCTGAACTCATTCTAGGGCATTACTAACCCCATCTCTAATGAGTTTTCTCATTCTAGGATACTGCTGATCCTATCTCTGATGAGTATTCTTATTGGATATTACTAATCCAATCTCTGATGAGTCTTTTGATCAGTTCTAACGAGTTGTATCCCAAAGATTTGAGCTAACCAAAGCTCTGATACCACATGTAACGACACGAATTTTGCACGACCTTAATCGATCGCAAAATCGACCAAGACCATTTAAAACCCACATAAGTTAACTTTGGGAATACAACAACATCAGAACAATAACAGCAGACTTTTATAGCATCATAATAAATGTTACATCAGAGTACATAATATATATCAGAGTACATTAATTACAGCGGAAGATAAATTTTACATTAAATACAATAAAGTGCATCGGAAATAAAATAACTAAGACAGCGGAAGACTTTCCTATGCTCTGGACACAGCTTTAAGCTTCAATCCAGGATCCTGCTAAAGAGATAAACCTGTAGACAACTGCTCGACTGCCCGTGTGGAAAGAGGGCACCCGAGTTTGCAAAAAGGTGGAAACAAACAACGGGTCAGTCGTGGGACTGGTGTGAGAATTCTTAACTAATTTAACTAATAGTAATAAGGCAAATCCATGGACCACGCCGCTAATGCGGAACGGGTTTTATTCCAATGGATTACCGTGCATAGATTAAAGTGAATCGCCAAAATAACGCAATGCTTTTTAGAAAAATGAAACCATCATAAGACCCAGTTCCCATCACACAATGCAACGCAAACCGGAGGATAGGGTTTTACCTTATAATGGTCAAAAGATGCTTAATACGATAAAAACGATATTATTATTAGTGTGTATATATTTTCAAAACATGTCAAAGTAAATGTATCAATCCTAGGAAGCATAGGTACCATATGCTATGCCTCCATACTAGTAATACAGTCAAAAACCGCATAGGGCGTATTGGAAATTGGGTTTCCAACATGAGTCAAGGCTAGGGAGGAGCTCCTTACCGATTCGAGACACTCTAGCTAATGTCTCAGGATCCCCCGCAGTGAACCCTTGGAAAGTGCAGGGTCGGTCCGCACATACAGCTTCATGGATTGGCAATTCCTGAACACACGTTTCCCGGTCCTATAGGACCTATCCGAGGCGCCTCATTCCATCATCCACATAAGTAAAATGTCAGGGCTGGTAGGTCACTGACACCACTCTAGCTAGAAAGAAACGTGCTGCTCTCCCTGCGTTCCCTTCTCCCGTTTTAGACTCCGCCGGTGTGTGAGGCTCGCGAAGTCACGATATACACAAAGTTATGCCTAAATTGACTATGCTTTGATCATCTACCACAAGGCCTGCTTTTCAACAAAGCCTTGATCGATTTCATCTTAGCATGCCACATTGTCAAACCCTACCATATCGTTGATCATCTACCAATATATATATATAACCTCTAAGCTCATACGTCTTAGAGAAGGGTGTTAAGTGAAGAATAAATTCTTCACCACCAAACAGAAATATATAATCAGTAGCGTTCAGCAAATACAGTAGAAAAGAATACAATGTCAGACACACAATCCATTTACAAGTCCGCTCTGGGTCTGAGCGAAACAACGTGTCCGTCGATTTCCAAATACGTTTGGACGATCATTACCAAATACCTTGCCTTGGGGTGTCCAGTCCCAATTCAAGATACCAGTCATTATCATCCCAACGATGTGAAAACCTTCGGTCTTCTACCACCGTCTTCATATTCGACTCTTGGTCGTCGTGATGCTTATTCAGAATGGGTTAAACCCGGTCTTTCTGAATATCTCGCGTAATTTGTGATTTAAAAATCAAATATTGGAAAATCACACATTACGCCGCATTCCAACCCCGAATATTCCTTAAAATAGAATACTCATATTAAAAGGTTCTCATAAATTTTATCAAGGATAAACTATGAAAATAAATTTTAAATCTTTCTTAAAAGATTTATTAAAACTCCAATTTTTAATTTGATATCAAAAGTCATTATTACAAGGTTATTTATTTTAAGAAATAAATCTTGTCTTAAACGGGTTAAAGAACTAGTGTCCTTTAAAACACAGTTCACGATAAACCCACAAATAAATTTTCAAATTATGGAACTCCACAGAAATCGAATCAATACATAATCGCTATAAATTTCTGTATCGGACTAACAGTATACATGGGATAATGGCAAAGCCTCTTAAATTCCATATATAATATCAGTCTTCTATTACAGAAGCCTATTTTGATTATTACCAATCGAATTTCCACTTAATTCCAATTTTATATATTACATTGGAAAACTTGATTTTTAGAAAATGCCCTTTTTAAAATCTATAAACTAGATTTATAAATTCCAAATAATAATTTCAATGTAAATTGGATTAAAGTACAAATGCCATTTAAAAACATCGTCCACGATAAATCCACTTCACATGTCAATTTATTTCATATCACTAAATATAATTTCAAAATCTAATAATCTTAATTAAACGATTTCTCTTTTAAATGTTAATTCATTATAAAGAAAACATATTTTTAAAATAATTATTAAAAATATTCTTTATATAAAAAGATTTTTAATGTACAAATATTCTTCTTAAAAGAACACCTGAATCGGAGTGCGATTCAATCATTCACCATATAATTTGGATTATATGGATTTCACACGCATCATATATATTTCAATAACAATATATTCATCAAGTCATCCATTTACATCCAGTGTGTAAATTTCACTGTGTAAGCGTTAAAATTTAATAATAACGCTTAACGCAGCCTGTCGATCCAACGATAGACATACCATTTAACATTGGGATTTGTGTCAGTTAAATATCATCCGAATACCCGTGTGGGGTTTTCAGCCAACACAC
The DNA here is from genome assembly GCA_030737875.1 of Allium sativum. NCBI lineage: Eukaryota > Viridiplantae > Streptophyta > Magnoliopsida > Asparagales > Amaryllidaceae > Allium > Allium sativum. The sequence goes on from CM060919.1 coordinate 212,807,030, forward strand.
TTCATATAGATATACAAATAAATGATTGGTTAATGGATTTAACCAATTTAAATTAGGGTGCGTTTTTTACAAGTCCCTATTAAGTTTCAAAATAGAAAAAAAACCCGGTGATAAAAACAATATAAAATACATCCCTATTTTTGAAATTCCACTAAAAACATTCCAACTCTACCCTTGCGCAATTAAAAAACTTTCCAACCTTGATTTGTCATCATTTAATCATTCAAAACATACCTTTAATCTCGCTCAAAACACTATTTCCATGATTCTGCAAAACCATCAATAAAAAAATCGCTGTTGAACTTTTCAATTTTTTTTTTTTAAAAAACGCGTTGAACACTCAAAAGCCGTTGTTCATAATTTTAATGAAGATCATGCAAATATTCAAAAAAATTGCACACTTATATGCAAAAATGATCAGTAGTAGTTTCCTAATAAGCATATTTACAGTTTAATATTTTGCAGGTACTACTTGTTTCTTACAGTATAGACATGGAAATTTTTTTGTACAAATGAGGCAAATGAACGTTCAAAAAACTTGCATACATTTATTCAGATATAACAAATATTTGCATACATTTCAGCTTGAATAAATGACTGGTAAGTAAAAACAAATTTACAACAAAATACTGAATTGATTGTATTACATCACGTAAATGTTTACAACAAATGGTAAAAGTTTACAACAAATGTAACAGAACTAATGTAGCAGAACTAATGGTCTTTTGAAGAACAAGTTCTTTTGTTATGGCCCAGCTTACTCCACAAACCACTTCTAGTACTCCTTGTAAAATCACCTGCAGATTTTAATTTTTTGATGAAAATGGACGAACAGGCATTCATGTATCTTTCGGAGGAGCTATAACAGCGATAGCAACAGAACTATAAAAAAAAGACGAATATAACAGCTACCATTCCCAAGCTTCAACAACATTAATACAGCAATAATCGCAGGAACATGCAATTTTTTAAATGAATGATCGATCAAATTAGATTGATATAAATATATGCGTAAAATTCAGCAAAATAACAATAATATCTGCATATTTATATGCGTACAATTCAGCAAAATAACAATAATGTTCTAACAATATGTTTTTCTTCGTGTCTGGTAAAAAGTTGCATACAGATATGGATATATTTAGAATATATGCATATTCGTAGGCAAATTTTTAAAAGAAATGTTGAAAATAGATCTTTAAAATATATGCATATTTGTATGCATATATCAAGAATATATGCATACTTATACTCAACTTTTCTGATCACATGCAAACCCAAATGTTCTGACAATAATTTCATGCGTGAATTTGTCGGAAAACATCCAATTTTTTAAAATATTTGCATATTTGTATGTATATATCTATAAAATATGCATACTTATACTCAACTTTTCTGAGCACATGCAAACCCAAATGTTCTAACAACAGTTTCATACTTGAATTTGTCGAGAAACATGCAATTTTTTAAATGAATGATCGATCAAATTAGATTGATATAAATATATGCGTAAAATTCAGCAAAATAACAGTAATATCTGCATATTTATATGCGTACAATTCAGCAAAATAACAATAATGTTCTAACAATATGTTTTTCTTCGTGTCTGGTAAAAAACTGCATACAGATATGCATATATTTAGAATATATGCATACTCGTAGGCAAATTTTTAAAAGAAATGTTGAAAATAGATCTTTAAAATATATGCATATTTGTATGCATATATCAAGAATATATGCATACTTATACTCAACTTTTCTGATCACATGCAAACCCAAATGTTCTGACAATAATTTCATGCGTGAATTTGTCGGAAAACAGCCAATTTTTTAAAATATATGCATATTTGTATGTATATATCTATAAAATATGCATACTTATACTCAACTTTTCTGAGCACATGCAAACCCAAATGTTCTAACAACAGTTTCATACTTGAATTTGTCGAGAAACATGCAATTTTTTAAATGAATGATCGATCAAATTAGATTGATATAAATATATGCTTAAAAATCAGCAAAATAACAATAATATCTGCATATTTATATGCGTACAATTCAGCAAAATAACAATAATGTTCTAACAATATGTTTTTCTTCGTGTCTGGTAAAAAGTTGCATACAGATATGCATATATTTAGAATATATGCATATTTGTAGGCAAATTTTTAACAGAAATGTTGAAAATAGATCTTTAGAATATATGCATACTTATACTCAAATTTTCTGATCACATGCAAACCCAAATGTTCTGACAATAGTTTTAACTCAAAAATAACTAATTACCCAACTAATCAAATCATCAATAGTTTTAGTACTGAACATATATCAAAAAAAATATTATAAAAAAAATGTAATATGAAAAACACAAATTCAGCAAAAAAAAGTAGATACGAACCTGCTCTGAAACGCCGAGACCAGTGCCTTCTTTCCAACCAAACTTCTTCAGTAACTACAAAATCCAACAACAAAAAAAACATTGAACAATCATAATCGAAGAAAACTGAAAATCGTACCCCTAGATACAAATACCTTAAATCTGACGTTTGATGAATCAATTGCCTTAGAGCTCGAACAATATCCCTCGCAGTCCATCCGACGTCTTTTTTCTTAGATTTGTAGCTCGTAAAAAAAATTGTGACACCTCATTCTTCATGTTTTGTTTTGTGCCCTATTTGTAGTTGCGCTGCCTGAAGATAAAAGAGCGAACGTTGTCCATTGTTGATTTCCAAGGAGAGCGAAGGAATCACTAATTGATTCTAGAAAGGAGAAAGGTGAAGATGATGGCGCCGCCATGACTCAGAAAAATATTAACGATGAAAAAAATGAAACCCTAATACGTGTTTAGACCGAAACTTAATTACATCGTTAATTAGAGGAAAAGGGCATTTCGGGTAAAAAAAGAGCCGCTGTTTGAAAATAGGGATGAATTTTACATGTTTCAAAAGGGGAGGATGTGAGCCTAATTAAGTTTAGTTTTAAGGATGTGAGCCTAATTTTCACTTTAAATTATGCTAACAATTGATGATTATGAGCAGGTTATTTAATCCCAATGTCGAAATAAAATATAACTTTCTTGAGATATAAATTTATATGGCATTCCCTTTATTTCTTATATCGTAAAATTTCTCTTTCTTTACTACATTGAAAATTATAATCAACATTATAATGTAAAATTTCTATCTTTCAGTTACATTGCAAAATTTCCTTTTTATTTACATTATAAATGTAATTAATAATATAGTGAAAATTTTAACTTTTTAAATTACATTGAAAATGTAATTTTCATAACCGTTCCAATCTTTATCCTATAAATTTATATTAAAAATAAAATTTTGATTCTACGACTAACTCTCCTTCCTAATTACATTAAAATGTAATTTTTCCATACGATGCAAGTTTTCACGTCTTTTAATTACATAGAAATGTAATTTTCTATATCATGCGAATTCTCAAATTCTAATTACATATAAAAATGTAAATTTTATTCTACGATGTAAATCTCATCCCAAATTACATATAAAAATGTAATTTTTTAATTTTCCTCGCAAATCCCTATTTCTAATTTCATATAAAAATGAAATCTTTAATTTACAATGCCAGTCCTCTTTTCTAATTATATATAAAATGTAATTTTTTTTGTAATTTCAATGTGAATCTTACCTCTTTATTACATTTTAAAAAAATATAATTTTTATTTTACATTATAGATTCAAGTCCCAATTACATAAAGAAATGTAATTGTTATAATACAATACAAATTCATATTCTAATTTCATTGAAAAATGTAATCTTTATCATACCGTTATAACTCATATATAAATTACATAGAAAGATGTCATTTTGATTTTACCGTTCTAATTCACATCTAAATTATATAGAAAGATGAAAATTTTCTCATGCGGCACAAAATCAATTTAAATTACATAGAAAATGTAATTTTTATCATGCGATGGAAATTCATATCTTAATTACATAGGAAAAATGTAGTTCCTATCATACGACATAAATTCATATTTAAATTACATCTAAAAATGTAATTTTTATCCTACAGTGTAAATTTCTCATTTTTATTACATGTAAAAATGTAATTTTCATTCTACCGTTATCATTCATTTCTAAATTACATAGAAAAATGTAATTTTAATCATGCAATGTAAATTTCAATTTCAATTACATAGAAAAATGAAATTTTTGTCATACGGTGTAACTTCATATATAAATTACATATAAAAATGTAACTTTTGTTATGCAAAGTAAATTCACATTTAAATTACGTATAAAAATGTAATTTTATTCATACGGTGTGAATTCATTCATAAATACATATAAAAATGTTAATTATTTCATATGATGAAAGTTCATTCATAAATTATGGATAAAAATGTTGTTTATTTCATGCTGTGGAAATTCATTCATAAATTCCATAATAAAATAGATTTTATTTCATACAATGTAAAAACACCTTCTTTTTATGTACAATGCAAAAATATCATCTTTTTATATTTATAATATATTAACTTTACTATTTTACGATGTAAAAATATGATCTTTTCTATTTTACAAAGTAAAAAATATCAACTTTACTATTTTACAATGTAAAAATATTATCTTTTCTATTTTAAAATATAAAAAGATCGTCTCTTTATTTTCATCATCAAAATTTCATCTTTTTGTTTTCAATATAAAAAGGTTGTCTTCTTATCTATCAACATAAAATTTCCATCTTCTAATTTTCAATATAAAAAGATGATCTTTTTATTAATCATCCTAAAATTGTCATCTTGAATTTTCTGTCCAACGTTTTCATATCCAATTCCATCACAAACGATAAACATCACATCATTATTTCAGATCTAGCGCTTCAAACTCAGACCTAATATCACATCATTTAAACACAAATCGAATTCACAACATAGAATAACATCCATCGCATAACGATTCATTTTCACCATTCAACATTAAACAACAAAAGAATATTAATTAAATTAATTAATATTAAATTAAAAATAAATTCTCACCTTGCTTGATTTTGGAATGAAAGTGGTTTAAATCAGATCTCGTGTTAGGAGTCACGGCGGTTACGTATCTGAAAGATTTCAATTCGAAATTTATGTAAAAATTTGAATTCTGGCTTTTAACAACTGGCACAGTAACGGAAATAAGCGTGACAAAATCTGAAATAATTATACCTTAATTTTCAGAATTGTTCAAATCTTCAAATGCGGATTTCGGGAGCTGTAGTCGACGGTTTTACTAACGGTTTGCGGGAGATTGGAGAGCTACGAGAGGGCTATCTTCACCGGGAAGATGGGAAGTTGCGGCTCAACGTGGAGGGGGTGGCAGGGGTCCGACCAACGTAGGTTTGGGGAGGCGGTGACGGAGATTCGTGGCACGGTTTGATGTGAGACTTGTTGGAGAAGAAAGAGGAAGAGAAGAGCTTCAAAAAGTTATACTACGGCATGATCTAATTCTTAGTGGATTGGGAGGATTTGGGGAAGCAAATTTCTGCCATGATGGGTTCGGCGGCTGCAAATGACGCAAGGAAGAAGAAGACCCCGTACGTTTTTTATATTATTATATTAGGGTTATTTAATTATTATTTAATTAGCCCGTTTAAGCCCGTTTTGGTCTGAACTCCGATTTAGGCCCAACGACTGTCGTTCCTACCATTTAGCCCCCATTCCAAACTCATCTGGATATGTCTCATCAGCCCAAATTGTCATCTTGGCCTCCGTTTTTCAGTTTTAAAATTTAAGTCCTTTATTTCTAATTTTTCCGTACAAATAATTTTACCGGGACTACACACTAACTCGGAAAAATCCAGAAAAAATATTTTTGGCTTTCATATGACAATACGGTACTAACAAAATTTATTTCGTCGAATTCTGAGACTTTTTAAAAAATGGCTATTTTTAAGGCGTTTAAATTTAACTGAAATAGTAAAAACACATTTTCCTCTACCACGCTCACATATTAATTCGAAAAATTCTGAAAATTGAAATCTAGCAATAATTTGACATTCCGGTTCCGACAAAAGTGGTTTCGTCGAAAACCGAGGTCGTTTGAAAAATGACTATTTTTAAGGCCACTATATTTAATATTAAAATACATTTTTAAACAAATAAATCCCGAAACTCAAAATATATAAGTGTTTACTATTTTTCAATGCAGAAACGTCATTCTGAACTCAATGGAAGTGGTTTCGAGTTCAAATTCCTTCGTATGCAAAAAGTAGCATTTTGACCTTTATAAATTTCATAGCGACCTTTCTAAATTTTAATTTGGGCATAACTTTTGATTCCTGCTATGAAATTTCAATTTTTCGGATTCGTTGGAAAGATATTTTTAAATAGATTCTAATATTTTTGGTTTTACTAAAATCCGTTAAATTTTGCATCCTGTACGGTCAGTCAAAGTTCAAGTTTGACTTTTCAAACTACCGCGCTATTTCTAACTCTTTTGTTAATTAAAATTAAATTATTCATTCTAACTTCGATTTGAATCAACTTTCAATCATTTTTATTTTAAATAAATTATCTTAAATATCGAAAACTCATTAGAATCACTTAAAATAAATTTTAAATTGGCCCAAAAATCAGGGTTGTTACAGTCTCCCCCACTTAAAAACTTTTCGTCCTCGAAAAGGAAATGAGCTAAAATTCATTTATTTACCTAATTAAATTTTCCATTCTTTTATTTATTGTTTAATAATTTCATAGGTTGAATTAATATTCACACAACACAATCATTCAACAATTAGTTGATTAAATTTTCAAAAATATATAATTTATATATATTTAAAAATCATATTTTCTAAATTCCGATTATATATATAATTACAAATACGTTAGTTATAATCTTTCCACTCTGAACTCATTCTAGGGCATTACTAACCCCATCTCTAATGAGTTTTCTCATTCTAGGATACTGCTGATCCTATCTCTAATGAGTATTCTTATTGGATATTACTAATCCAATCTCTGATGAGTCTTTTGATCAGTTCTAACGAGTTGTATCCCAAAGATTTGAGCTAACCAAAGCTCTGATACCACATGTAACGACACGAATTTTGCCCGACCTTAATCGATCGCAAAATTGACCAAGACCGTTTAAAACCCACATATGTTAACTTTGGGAATACAACAACATCAGAACAATAACAGCAGACTTTTAGCATCATAATAAATGTTACATCAGAGTACATAATATATATCAGAGTACATTAATTACAGCGGAAGATAAATTTTACATTAAATACAATATAGTGCATCGGAAATAAAATAACTATGACAGCGGAAGACTTTCCTATGCTCTGGACACAGCTTTAAGCTTCAATCCAGGATCCTGCTAAAGAGATAAACCTGTAGACAACTGCTCGACTGCCCGTGTGGAAAGAGGGCACCCGAGTTTGCAAAAAGGTGGAAACAAACAACGGGTCAGTCGTGAGACTGGTGTGAGAATTCTTAACTAATTTAACTAATAGTAATAAGGCAAATCCATGGACCACGCCGCTAATGCGGAACGGGTTTTATTCCAATGGATTACCGTGCATAGATTAAAGTGAATCGCCAAAACAACGCAATGCTTTTTAGAAAAATGAAACCATCATAAGACCCAGTTCCCATCACACAATGCAACGCAAACCGGAGGATAGGGTTTTACCTCATAATGGTCAAAAGATGCTTAATACGATAAAAACGATATTATTATTAGTGTGTATATATTTTCAAAACATTTCAAAGTAAATGTATCAATCCTAGGAAGCATAGGTACCATATGTTATGCCTCCATACTAGTAATACAATCAAAACCGCATAGGGCGTATTGGAAATTGGGTTTCCAACATGAGTCAAGGCTAGGGAGGAGCTCCTTACCGATTCGAGACACTCTAGCTAATGTCTCAGGATCCCCCGCAGTGAACCCTTGGAAAGTGCAGGGCCGGTCCGCACATACAGCTTCGTGGATTGGCAATTCCTGAACACACGTTTCTCGGTCCTATAGGACCTATCCGAGGCGCCTCATTCCATCATCCACATAAGTAAAATGTCAGGGCTGGTAGGTCACTGACACCACTCTAGCTAGAAAGAAACGTGCTGCTCTCCCTGCGTTCCCTTCTCCCGTTTTAGACTCCGCCGGTGTGTGAGGCTCGCGAAGTCACGATATACACAAAGCTATGCCTAAATAGACTATGCTTTGATCATCTACCACAAGGCCTGCTTTTCAACAAAGCCTTGATCGATTTCATCTTAGCATGCCACATTGTCAAACCCTACCATATCGTTGATCATCTACCAATATATATATATAACCTCTAAGCTCATACGTCTTAGAGAAGGGTGTTAAGTGAAGAATAAATTCTTCACCACCAAACAGAAATATATAATCAGTAGCGTTCAGCAAATACAGTAGAAAAGAATACAATGTCAGACACACAATCCATTTACAAGTCCGCTCTGGGTCTGAGCGAAACAACGTGTCCGTCGATTTCCAAATACGTTTGGACGATCATTACCAAATACCTTGCCTTGGGGTGTCCAGCCCCAATTCAAGATACCAGTCATCATCATCCCAACGATGTGAAAACCTTCGGTCTTCTACCACCGTCTTCATATTCGACTTTTGGTCGTCGTGATGGTTATTCAGAATGGGTTAAACCCGGTCTTTCTGAATATCTCGCGTAATTTGTGATTTAAAAATCAAATATTGGAAAATCACACATTACGCCGCATTCCAACCCCGAATATTCCTTAAAATAGAATACTCATATTAAAAGGTTCTCATAAATTTTATCAACGATAAACTATGAAAATAAATTTTAAATCTTTCTTAAAAGATTTATTAAAACTCCAATTTTTAATTTGATATCAAAAGTCATTATTACAAGGTTATTTATTTTAAGAAATAAATCTTGTCTTAAACGGGTTAAAGAACTAGTGTCCTTTAAAACACAGTTCACGATAAACCCGCAAATAAATTTTCAAATTATGGAACTCCACAGAAATCAAATCAATACATAATCGCTATAAATTTCTGTATCGGACTAACAGTATACATGGGATAATGGCAAAGCCTCTTAAATTCCATATATAATATCGGTCTTCTATTACAGAAGCTGAGACGACCCGAAATCCCGTTCAGACGGAAACAAGGGTTATCTTTGGAATATAACACAAAAACAGATAATAGCAGAACAAAATTAAATAAATACACCAGATAATGAACAATAAAATATACTGGATAAAAGTAATCATCAGAGTTACACAGTATACAGGATCTTACTTAGAACAAATACAGTTCAGCTATACATAAATGTCTACAGCGGAAAACAAACAAAATATGTACAATAGGAGCTGAACAGCATAAAAAGAGATAAATGATAGAATCCATCTTCAGCTCCAGCTATCCAGAAAGAACCAGCTAAACCTGAATACAAGGCTGCCCGTGTAGAAAAAGGGGCACCCGAGTTTGAAAGTGAAACAAACTACGAGTCAGTCATGGGACTGGTATGAGAAATCTACTCAACACATATATAATTTGGCCAATCACAGGACCACGCCACTTTCGTGGAACGGGTTTTCTCCATTGGATTGCCAGTGCTTTAAAACAAATCTTTCTTTTAAACATCGTTATGCTTTTTATAAAAATGAAGCCGTTATAAGACTCAGTTCCCATCACACAATGCAACGCAAACCGGAGGATAGAGTTTTTACCTTATAACGGCCAAAATATGCTTGATACGAATAAAACAAAGGCATTTGATTTTATTGCTAGTGTCTATATGTTTTGAAAAACAATTTCAAATCATAACTATCAATCATAGACGGCATGGGTACCATATATCATGTCGCCATATATATACACAATCAAAACCGCACAGTCACGTATTTGGAAATTGGATTTCCGTCATGAACCAAGGCAAAAGATAGTCCTTACCGAATTCGAGACGCTCTAGCCCGCCCCTCAGGAACAGCCGCAACTGCCCCTTGGATCGTCAGGGCCGGTCCACCGATGTGGATTATTATGCCTGAACAATACGTTTCCCCGCCCTTTGGGGCGTAAACGAGCCAACGAATGACTCCATCGGACCTGGATCGTCCGATCAAACCGAGGCGCCTCGCAACAGCAACAACCACATAGGTGAAAAGTATATAAATGTCAGGGCTGGTAGGTCACTGACACCACCCTAGCTAGAAAGAAACGCATGTCCTCCCTGAGGTCCTTCTCCCGTTTCTGGTTCATACCGGGGTGTGAGGCTCGCGATTTCACGTTATACACAAAGCTACACCACACAGGCGGCGCTTTGATCATCACCACAAGACTTTGCTTTTCAACAGAAGCCCTGATCACTGCATCTTAGCATGCCACACTGGCAATTCATGCCATGCGACTGATGTCCATCGATATACAACCTCTGAGCTCGTGCGTCTCAGAGAAGGGCGTTAAGCAGAAGAATAAATTCTCCGTCGCCAAATCGATGTATATTTAATAGGGATCAATCGACACAGAATAAAATTCAATGTCAGACACACAGTCCATTTACAAGTCCGTTCTGGGTCTGAACGAAACTGGAGGCACTAAATACCTCGCAAACCCTTCGATCACCACGTACGTCTGGACGATCACCACTCATTATCCATATTTCGGGATGCCTCCCAATCAGGACCTCGGTTACCATCCAAACGAGGTGAAGATCTCCGGTCTTCGACCATCGTCTTCATCTTCAAATTTCAGTCGTCGGTCGATTATTTGAAATGAGAATTAACTCGGCCTTTTCAAATAATTCACGTATATTTAGAATTTCAAATTAATTTATTTAAATGGTTAAATTATTCGATAACACCACTTTTGTTCTTTAATGTAATTTTCACCACAAACACATACAGCCATCAAATACAACATAAATCGAGCAAATTCAGTTTATTTCCATTCCATATTGTTTATGATATTTTATAACGATTTATCGCTATTTTTATTTATTTTAAAATAGCCAATTTATTCAAAACGACGCTTCGGGCCATAACGCGGCCGTGGCGCTGTTTTTCTTCAGAATTGATTTATACATATCTGAAAATCTAACCGTTGGATCTTCACAACTTTTACATCATTAGGAAGGTCATTTCAAAACGAATCCAACGGTTTCAGTTTCGGGAAAATCCGACGGTCGGATCTCCCGGTACAATCGTTTGAATTTTCGATTTCAAAATACGAACTGCAGCGTCGTTATTCGATTAAATATATAATTATATTTTTATATATATATATATATAATCGCTTCTGGCGCTGTTTTTCATCAGATTTGATTTAAACATTCCAGACAATCCAACCGTTGGATTTTTACAGGGTTGGTGCCGTTGGGAAGATATTTCCAAGGCGAACCCGACGGTTGAGGTTTCGGGAAAATCCAATGGTCGGATTTCCCGCACTAGTTGTTTGAAATCACGGTTTCAAAATGTGAACTGCACGACTACGTTTCGTTTTAATTTTATTTATATTTATATATTTATATAAATATAGTTCATTCAATGATTTCAATATCGTTTCCACTTCAAATATTTCACTAACGCCTTAAAATTTTGGAAAATTTCGCCATAACCTCCCCTGCACCGGGAGCATCGGGAAATCTCAAATAGCTTCCCCGGTCCTTCTAATCTCAAAAAGAAAAAGAAAAAGCCAACAGGCTCATAAAATCATCATCCAAACAAAACAGTAAATGTGTACCTATTTGTCGGGCACAAAATTTTATTCCTCTTCTCTAGCCCCTTTGCTATAACCTGTTCAATGAATATGCATGTACATATATATAGTTCTTATCATTTATCCTTTTCTATTCAACTTCATATTTGATTTCTATTTGGTTTAATAACACCATTCATTCTAATGTTACATACATAGGTACAAATCATATCATTAGCTAATTAATGAATATTTCAACTCATATATATTTATTTGAACAAGTGGCTATTTTTAACACTTCACATTTCAACGATTCACGCATATAATAAAAATGTGATTTTTATTGTAAAACAACTCATTTCAAAACACTATTATTTTATATATTTCATATTGGTGATAAAAATAGGATTTTTCTTATAAAATAATTTCTTTTAAAACGAGATTATTTTACACAGTTCATATAGTCGATAAAAGATGATTTTTATTACCAAACAATTTATTTCAAAATATGAATACCATTCAACACATGAATTTCTAATCAACGAATGAATATCGATTCAACACATGAAGGTTTCCTATAGTTTCTATATATAGATAAAAATGTGATTTTTATATTTTAAAACGCGAATACCATTCAACACATGAATTTCAAATCAACGAATGAATATCGATTCAACACATGAAGGTTTTCTATAGTTTCTATATATAGATAAAAATGTGATTTTTATATTTTAAAACGCGAATACCATTCAACACGTGAATTTCAAATCAACGAATGAATATCGATTCAACACATGAAGGTTTTCTATACAATGAATAAATATAGTTTAAGCAAATGAAAATAATTCAAACACACGAATATTATTCAAAATTTCGGCAGCATAACGGCAGGGTAGTTAAAACCGGGACCGTCCCTAGTACGGCTCCTCGCTCTACCTTAAAACCTCGCGGTTTTTGACAATGGGGATCATGCATCTAGTTCGCACGCAGGTGGCATGTATATATTTATTTCCTTTCCACAAACTAATCCTATGTGGTTTCAACCAAATATTTCTCAACCACAAATGGGTATTTTTCAACCACAATCAATCAATATCAACCACAAACAATCCCAAACAATCATTCGCTATCAATCAATTTTCACACCAATCACAATCAATAAATATCGTCCATGGTTTGTGGACGAGGGGCGTATATATATATATATATATATATATATATATATATATATTTATATATAGCAATTCACTTTTATTTCAACACATATATAATTTTTACAACGCATATATAACTTATACATCGAACGTACAACTTATACAACGCTTATACAAGAGGTGTACAACGCTTATATAACTCATACATCGACTATATAATTTATACATCGTCGTTTTCCATATTGTTTTTAAATTAGAAATCTCACATTGGGTTCCACTCCACCAAAAATAGCAGAAGGCTCAGAAAAATATGCGGTCTCTTCTAAAATGCAGAAGACGTCCTCACGGTCACGATGTTTCCTGTTTCATCGAATTTCGTTAACATAGCAAAAAGATATGATTTTTCAAAGGTTTGCAACACTTAAAAGTGTTATTTTCAATTGAAAAATAAACAAGCCGTATACCAGTTTTTTTCTTTGAAACTAGGTTTTCGATTTTCTCGCGAATCGATGCACGATATCACGATCGACCTTTACCACAGCGTAGAGCTTCGAACCAGCTTCCAGGCGCCGGCAACCACCTTCAGTTCGACGTCCAGATGAAGCGGCGGCGGCAGTTGCAAACGGCGAACTTCGTGGCCTTGATTCGAGCGATATACTCAATGAAAAAAATCAAACTTGGTATGGATTGGAAGGTCTCGACAAACTGTACAAAATTCCCAACAGAACGGAGGTCTAATTTTGAGCTGATTGAGAGGAATCGAGGAGAGAAGGGAGGAAGAAGTTTCCGTCGTTCGATCTGGAGTGTCGGGGGGGTTTTTCGATTTTTTTTTATATTTTAATTTATGAAATAAAAAATCCTATTGGCCGATGCTATATTAAATTCAAAAATTTGGGTTTTCTTGGACGAACTCGAAATCCAACCCAACGACTGTCGTCCCTAGCGTTTTACCCTCATTCCGAACACAATGGGATATGTTTCGTAACCCAATTCGGCTGTTACGATAGGTTTCCATTGAATTTAAAATATAAATCTTTATATATTCAATTTAAACGCACATTTTAAATTACCGGGGCCACATACGGACCCCTAAAAAATTGCAGAAAAATAAATCTAGCTATGTTTTGACGATATGCTACCAAAAAAACTAGTTTCGTCGAATTCTGAGACCGGTTGCAAAAAGGCCCATTTTTGGTCGATCCAATTTAACTGTAATTGACCAAAACACATTTTCTTTTGCCACGCTCACATACTAGCTTCAAAAATTATGAAATTTGAAACCTAGCAATAACTTTACATCCCGGATCCAACAAAAGTGGTTTCGTCGAATTCCGAGGTCATATGCAAAATGGCCTATTTCACGGGCTATATAAATTCCATAGCGACCTTGCTGAAAATTCATTCGGCCATAACTTTTGCTTTCCGCTATGAAAATTCGATTTTTCAGATTCGTTAGAAAGGTATCCACTAACAGATTTAAATATTTTTGGTTTCACTAACATCCGTTTTGTTTTGCACCCGGTACAGTCCGACAAAGTTTGAATTCAATTTTTGAAACTACAGCGCCATTTCAGGCCTTGTTTATAATTATAATTAATTATATTCGTTTTCAATTGTCGATTCAAACTCAGTTTTCATCTCAATTATTGAAAATATTTATTTTAAATATTTAAAATCCATTATTTTAGCCAATTTAAAAATTTTAAATTGGTTTAGATTTTCTGGGTCGTTACAGAAGCCTATTTCGATTATTACCAATCGAATTTCCACTTAATTCCAATTTTATATATTACATTGGAAAACTTGATTTTTAGAAAATGCCCTTTTTAAAATCTACAAACTAGATTTATAAATTCCAAATAATAATTTCAATGTAAATTGGATTAAAGGACAAATGTCATTTAAAAACATCGTCCACGATAAATCCACTTCACATCTCAATTTATTTCATATCACTAAATATAATTTCAAAATCTAATAATCTTAATTAAAAGATTTCTCTTTAATTGTTAATTCATTATAAAGAAAACATATTTTTAAAATAATTATTAAAAATATTCTTAATATAAAAAGATTTTTAATGTACAAATATTCTTCTTAAAAGAACACCTGAATCGGAGTGCGACTCAATCATTCACCATATAATTTGGATTATATGGATTTCACACGCATCATATATATTTCAATAACAATATATTCATCAAGTCATCCATTTACATCCAGTGTGTAAATTTTACTGTGTAAGCGTTAAAATTTAATAATAACGCTTAACGCAGCCTGTCGATCTAACGATAGACATACCATTTAACATTGGGATTTGTGTCAGTTAAATATCATCCCAATACCCGTGTGGGGTTTTCAGCCAACACACTTCATATAGATATACAAATAAATGATTGGTTAATGGATTTAACCAATTTAAATTATGCTAACAATTGATGATTATGAGCAGGTTATTTAATCCTAATGTCGAAATAAAATATAACTTTCTTGAGATATAAATTTATTGGCATTCCCTTTATTTCTTATATCGTAAAATTTCTCTTTCTTTACTACACTGAAAATTATAATCAACATTATAATGTAAAATTTCTATCTTTCAGTTACATTGCAAAATTTCCTTTTTATTTACATTATAAATGTAAGTAATAATATAGTGAAAATTTTTAACTTTTTAAATTACATTGAAAATGTAATTTTCATAACCGTTCCAATCTTTATCTTATAAATTTATATTAAAAAGATAAATTTGATTCTATGACTAACTCTCCTTCCTAATTACATTAAAATGTAATTTTTTCATACGATGCAAGTTTTCACGTCTTTTAATTACATAGAAATGTAATTTTCTATATCATGCGAATTCTCAAATTCTAATTACATATAAAAATGTAAATTTTATTCTACGATGTAAATCTCATCCCAAATTACATATAAAAATGTAATTTTTTAATTTTCCTCGCAAATCCCTATTTCTAATTTCATATAAAAATGAAATCTTTAATTTACAATGACAATCCTCTTTTCTAATTATATATAAAATGTAATTTTTTTTGTAATTTCAATGTGAATCTTACCTCTTTATTACATTATAAAAATATGTAATTTTTATTTTACATTATAGATTCAAGTCCCAATTACATAAAGAAATGTAATTGTTATAATACAATACAAATTCATATTCTAATTTCATTGAAAAATGTAATCTTTATCATACCGTTATAACTCATATATAAATTACATAGAAAGATGTCATTTTGATTTTACCGTTCTAATTCACATCTAAATTATATAGAAAGATGAAATTTTTCTCATGTGGCACAAAATCAATTTAAATTACATAGAAAATGTAATTTTTATCATGCGATGGAAATTCATATCTTAATTACATAGGAAAAATGTAGTTCCTATCATACGACATAATTTCATATTTAAATTACATCTAAAAATGTAATTTTTATCCTACAGTGTAAATTTCTCATTTTTATTACATGTAAAAATGTAATTTTCATTCTACCGTTATCATTCATTTCTAAATTACATAGAAAAATGTAATTTTAATCATGCAATGTAAATTTCAATTTCAATTACATAGAAAAATGAAATTTTTGTCATACGGTGTAACTTCATATATAAATTACATATAAAAATGTAACTTTTGTTATGCAAAGTAAATTCACATTTAAATTACGTATAAAAATGTAATTTTATTCATACAGTGTGAATTCATTCATAAATACATATAAAAATGTTAATTATTTCATGTGATGAAAGTTCATTCATAAATTATGGATAAAAATGTTGTTTATTTCATGTTGTGGAAATTCATTCATAAATTCCATAATAAAATAGATTTTATTTCATACAATGTAAAAACACCTTCTTTTTATGTACAATGCAAAAATATCATCTTTTTATATTTATAATATATTAACTTTACTATTTTACGATGTAAAAATATGATCTTTTCTATTTTACAAAGTAAAAAATATCAACTTTATTATTTTACAATGTAAAAATATTATCTTTTCTATTTTAAAATATAAAAAGTTCGTCTCTTTATTTTCATCATCAAAATTTCATCTTTTTGTTTTCAATATAAAAAGGTTGTCTTCTTATCTATCAACATAAAATTTCCATCTTCTAATTTTCAATATAAAAAGATGATCTTTTTATTAATCATCCTAAAATTGTCATCTTGAATTTTCTGTCCAACGTTTTCATATCCAATTCCATCACAAACGATAAACATCACATCATTATTTCAGATCTAGCGCTTCAAACTCAGACCTAATATCACATCATTTAAACACAAATCGAATTCACAACAAAGAATAACATCCATCTGTAACGACCCGGATTTTTGATCGATTTATTTAAATATTTAGTATGGTTTTTAAATATTGAATTAGTAATATAAAAGAATTTTTATATTGAATTACCAATTAGTGATCAATATATGATTTATTTCGTATATATATATATATATAATTTTCGAAAGACGAGAACTGAAATAATTCCATTTGAATTTATAATGGATTCTGAGTGATTCAAATGGTTAATATGAATTTTAATTGAATTTGAAAGATAATGATAGTAATTTATTTTTAGGAATTTATTTGTTTTGAATTTAAATCATATTTTTTTTAATATGTTATTTTTATTGTTTGAATTAAATTATACAGTATATTTCGTTAAATTCAAAATAACGTTATAATCTGGAAACACCGGTCGTTAAGTTAGAATAGCGGTTCAGAATAAAGGACTGTGAGATATTTTAGTTTTTAATTAAAATAAAATTTAATCAACAGCCACCCTACCCTATGTTTAAAAGCAGCCGACCTAAATGTTTTCACTTCGCAGCTATTATCTTCCTCGAGCTGTAAAAACTGCTTTGTGTCTTCAATATCCAGGAAACAACAAATTAATGGCTTCGTACTGGTTGTCTCCAATTCACGTCTATATAAACAAGCAGCGCTCTTCGTATTTCTCCCAAAGCTACGGTCCTCTTTATTCTTTTTCCACACCATCCAATAATATCAGAACAGCCGACTCTTCTTTTGTTCCCAACGAAAATCGATTTCTTCAACTCAAAGAAGAAAAAGAGAGGGTTGCGAAATCAAAACCACACATTCGAACTCGAGATCCTAAAGCTCGATTCAGAGCTTGGAGCGCTGAGTGGAGAGGAGCGATGGGAGGTCACTGCAAATTTAAGGGGAGGCGGAGCATGTGGGATTGGTCGATAAGGAGTGGAGTTCGACAGTTGAAATTGAAATTGATTTCTGATGAACGACGTAAGCTGTGGGGTTGTTCGAAGATTTCAGGAAGGAGAATGGGACTGCGTTGTTGACAAATGAAGAAGGGTTCGAAGTCTGAAGGGTTGCGATGCCTAGGCACAGTTCGGTGGTGCTGCTGATTTCGTGAATGGAGTGAACTCGATAGTGAGGTGTAGAGCGGTTCGGGATTTTGTTTTTGTGGATGTTGATGGGAAATGACCTTCGAGTGAATCACTGTGGTGCAAACAGAGAATGGTGCAAGCGGCATAAGGGACTGTAGCGAGATTGAGGACGACCTAAGTGTTATAGCAGCAGCAGTTCAGCAATGAGGATAAGTATTCAGAAGGATACAAAGATTGAATGTGTGGTGTTTGACGGAATCCCAAAGTAATATGAATCAGTTTTTGGGGTTGTTGGCAAGCAGGGGTTGGTCGATGGTTTGCCGAGTTGTTCGTGGATGGGTCGAGTGGTTGGAGTAGCTTTAAGGTATACGTTTTATTTAGTTTTAAATTTCATAAAATTTAATTGTTAAAATTTAGTTTAAATTATAAACCGTTTAATCATTTAATTAAATAATCATAGGATAGTTATTTTATTTTAGCAAGTTATATAGATTTAACAAATGGTTAATCGGTAACAAACTTAAATTATCATAGGGGCGACTAGTTTTGGTTGAAGACGATTCATAGTCGCAGCAATATGGAGATTAACAGGATATTCAGAAAATGGAAAAATTCTGGTGAGTAAATCTCACTCACCTTTAGAATTATTTTTATTTCATTAAAAATAATTGTTTGTTTCTTGTGTGAATGCTTTCTGGTTGTTTTATATATATATTAGTTATTTAGGCTATTATATATATATATATTGGGTTGATTGATTGGTTGGATTCCCGCAGTCTCATTAGCGGATGCCCGCAGTTTCATAGCGGATGATTACCCTATATACGCCCCACGCTATGATTAGTGGATGACCTTCTATACCGCGATATTCTGCCACGAAGCAGAATGGGTATTATTTATGTGCTAACATCTGTGGATGCAGGAAAACAGGTTGGAAGAATCCAACTGGATTCCTCAAAAATATATTATCGGTTTGTTTATTTGTTTGTATATATATTGTTATATATGATGTGTTAGAAAAATAAATAATTCGTTGTTTGTGTGTTTAAATATCACTGGGCTTAAGAAATGATATTTAAAAATATCGTGGAAGGATAGTGGAGATTTAAAAAGGGAAAATTCTATTTTTAAATGGAATTTGAATTTTAAATGGGAATAAAAATATAAACTTGTTTTGAAAATAAAACAAGAAGTTTCTTTATAAACAAAGTTTATAAATAGTTCTTTTATAACGAAGTTATAAATGAAGTGAAAAGAATTATCACTTGATAATTCAGAAATAGAAATACCAGTGTGAAATTGGGATTTGAAATGAAATTTCGAAATAGGATGTGAAATGAAATTTTTAAATATATAACTCAAATGAAATTTGAGTATAACATTTGAATTTTTAAAAGGAGTTTAAATGTTTGAATTTTAAAAGGAGATTGAATATTAGAAATTCAATTAGAGATTTCAATGTAAAATTTCAAAATAGAATTTGAAATATAGTATTTCAAAGGAGAATTCAAATATGAAATGTGAATAGAGATTTGAATGGAATTTAAATATGAAATTTGAATAGAGAGTTGAAATAGAAATTCGAGTATTGAATTTGATCATGGAATTGAATACAGAAGTTCAAGTAGAAATTCGAATATGAGATTTCAAAATAGAATTTGAAATAAACTTTGGAAATAGGATTTCAAAATAGGAAATCCAAATAGTTTGAAATGGAATTTGAATTCAAGGGAATTCAAATGAATTTGAATAATAGAAATTCAAAGGGTGTTGAAAATGATTTTGAATAATGGAAATTCAAATGGTGTTGAAATGAGTTTGAATATTAGAATTCAAATGAGGCTGGAAATGAATTTGAATATTAGAATTCAAATGAAAAATGGAATTTGAATATAAAAGATTCAAATTGAATTCAAATAGGATTTGATCTATGGGATTTGAATATGAAATTCAAATGAGTTTTAAACTATGGAATTTCAAATATAGAATTTAAAAAGGAGTTTGAATATTTGAATTCCAATAGAATTCAAATATAGAAATTGGATTATAGCAGTTCAAATGGAATTTAAATATAGAGTTTGAATAAGAAAATTCAAATGAATTCAAACATCAAATTTGAATATAGGGACTTCAAATAGAAATTCAAATATTGAATTTGAAAAGGAATTGGGATTTGAAATATAGAATTCAAAAGAAGATTGAAATTGGAATCAAGGGATTCAAGTGGAGTTAAATGAAGTTGAATTCATTTAAAGAAGTTTAACGTTTATATATATAAATATAATTAAAACGAACTCGCCGCAGCGCTGCAGTTCGTAAAATAGCGATTCGAACTTCAATTGAATATACAGAACTCAATTGAAGTCGGAATTCTTCGAAACAAGAAACGTCAGGACCAGTTTGATAATAGTTTTCTAACGAAAGAGAAAAATCTGAATTTCGTCGTATAGATTTTGGGTTATGTCAAAATCAAATTTTCAGAAAAACAGCGCCAGAATCGTTTTAAAACCATAATGGTTTATTTAATATTATAAAAGGATTTTAAGCGAGAAAATCCGAAGTTTCTATTTAGAAAATTTCAGAGTTGAATTGTAAAATATATGCGAATTCAAGTTGGGTAAATGAATATGATTTTTGAAACAGAAATCAGATTTTTGATTTATTGAATAGAGTTAACTAATTCGAATAGAAATTAGTTAATGAGATTTCGACTTAATATTGGGCCTTAAATAAGTGAGTTCAATTTGAAAATTTATATTCGAAATAGGAAAGAGAACTAGAATTGAAATTGAAATTCAATTTGGTTAGGGCAAGTTAAATATTTTATTTGAACATGTTATGTTCAACAAAGAAGCGAAATAGGCAAAATAGCTAATTAAAGAATAATTGAGCGAAACTGAATTCAAATGATTCAAAATTTAATTCAAACAAATGGATTGAGTTAAATTGAATTGGAAACAGGTGAACAGGTGTTAAACAGATATGGGATGGAGTATATGAAGATCTTTATTTATGTGCCCGACAAAAAGGTACATGTTTAATTCATATATGAGATTTTATGCGCCGTATCGGCAAGCCGCTTGGTTTTTTTTCTTTTTCCTTTTGAGATTAGAAGATACCGGGATGCTATTTGAAATTTCCCGATGCTCCCGATGCAGGGGAGGTTATGGCGAATTTTTCCGGGAATTTAAGGAGTTAGAATATTTTTAAGAAATTTGACAATTAGAAATCTATATAGCGATATATATAGAATTCGATAAGGAAACGAAATCAAAAATAGCGAAAAGAGCCAATATGGTTATTGAAAATATTTGGTTAACAAATATTGATAGAAGAAATAGAGAAGTGATTTAATTAATGAAATATTAATTAAAGAGCCCAGTGATTTGTTTGATAGGTTGGATGAACACTTGTTTTATTCGATAGTTAAATCACAGACTATCGAAGTTTTGACCATCGTTGTCAATATGGAGAGACCGGTTGGATTATTATCCGAAGAACCACTCCGTATCGGCATAAGCGTTGCGAACCAAGTATGCTGAATATATTGAAGACGGAGTAAAGTGCAAGGGCTTTTCTATTTATAGAAATAGTGCCTTCGGTTTCGTTCAATCCCAGAACGAACGTAAATGGACGAATGTCTGACAGAATATTTCCAATGATCAAATGGGTTGGTCTGTATAAATATATATGGTTGCAACGGATTTATCCCTTAGCATAATATCCAGAATATTTGTGCAAACTTAACTAGTGATTAACGGATCTGACAATGTGGCATTCAAAGTAAGTGTGTTATCAAGGACTGGTAAGTATGCGTAGCCTCAGGCCTCAACAACCGGGAAAGGACAAAAATCGGGCAGGCAGCATGGCTATGTGGGTCGCACCCATTAGGGTGTATAATCACCTATCTAGAGAAATTCCTTTTGTTTCTAAATCTATCGATTCTGCCCATTCGGGAACGGTGGTTTGAGTCCAACCGTTGGTGATATACATTCGATACACTCAAGCGAAATGAGTGGTCGGTCATGTGTGGGCCGGGTTGCAAGATGTTCTTGTTGAACCCAGTGTATTCCTCTCTAGAGATACACAGTCGGAAGGTGGTTCCATACCTTGTCATGTTGGAAATCCAATCTCCAATAAGCGCCATGCGGTTTTTGATTTATACTATATATGTGGAGCGTGAGATGCAAGCGTTCTGCTATTTGGTTATTTACTTGATGTAGACATTATTATAATATCATTGGATTTGATATCAAAGTGTTTTGGGTTATAGTAAGGTAAAAACCGTCCGTGTTTATGTGTGGGCTGGTCTTACTATTATCTTTTCTTTTGAAAAGAGTTTTGAAAGTTAAACAAGTGGTTGGAGTTTACTCACACCAGTCCCATGACTGACCCAGAGTTTATTTTGTTTTGTTTTTTCTAAACTCTTGGGTGCCCAAATTTGTACGGGCAGTCAAGTGTTTCAGGTTTTTACAGATACACTTGGAGGAGCTTGAAGCAGGAGGCTTCAACGTTAGTTATTTAGAGTTACTTCCGCTGAATCAAATGTTACGTGTACTCTGATGATGGTATGTATATAAAGTTACTGATTTGTATTTCAAAGCTTATGTTATATAATATATTTTATTCGTTCCGCTGTGAGTTTGTGATCTTCGTTTTCTTCTATTCTAATATTTCTTTCTTTCTATTTCTCATCCTCTAACTTCTTTCTAATAATGAGTCGTATTTCTGTGTTATTTGGGTTGGACTTGTGGTGTATTTAGTCAACTCAGGTAGCTCGGATTTGCGGGCCTTTACAGTTGGTATCAGAGCTTAGGTTGAGTGAATACCTAGGCTTTGTGGAGTTGTGCTCATTAGAGATAGGGTCAGCAGTACCCTAGAATGAGTTGAGCGTATATATACGAGAGCGCGTATTTGTAAATTGATATAAAAGCTGTTTTATATTGTGTTGACTAGTCTGCGAGTGGTTTATGAATTCTGGTCGAATCGTGGGACGCCACGACGTCGATAGGAGTTTGTAAACACTTGGACAGAAGAATCGACATAATATTGTTTTAAAATGGGTAAATGAAATAATTTTATCCAAAATTTCTATTTTGATATAGAAAGAATAATTTTTGAAATTATTATATTATATGGATGTGTTGATTGATATCATTATAATCGGATACGATTATAAAAAAATTGAAATGATTATTTATAACCAAACTGAATTTGTATATGAATGAAATATATACAAATGAATTGAAATTGAATTCAAACCAGAATTAAGAATTCAAAATCCTGGGAAGTTGAAAAATATTTTTCAAAGTATATTAAATATAGGTTTGTTTTAAAAAGGATTTGAAAGAAAATCATTTTAGATTGGGTTTTAAAATTTTTAAAGCACTGAACTCACTTCAGTGACTGGAAAATAATTCTGATGATGATTGCAACATCATCAGTGTTCATTTTCAAGTTTCTAAGTGATGAATTGCTACCTTAGAAAAGTTTTTGATGGAAATTTGTTTGAAAGAAAACAAGTTTAGTTGAAAAATTCAAATGTTTTGAATTTGAAATGAAAATAAATGTATATATTTATGGGATTTCAAAAGAATTTAAAAATGAAAACCCTGGGAATTGAATTCTGGAATTGGAATTTAACTTAAGCTAGTTAAATAGGTCGAAGTGAATCAATTGACTAGAATCAATTTGGATAAATTGGTGTTGAACCAATATGAATAGAATATGAGTTGGATATGAATAACTTAATTGTAAATCATTCCGAATTTAATGAATGAAAGCATATATAGAGTGTGATATTCAATATGAATGGAAACCAAAAGTTTTGGTTGGAGTTAATTTGTTGAAATATGAGGAGTTGAGTTTCAACATAAGTTAGATTTTGAAAAGTAATGAGTTTGTACCATTTTTCCTACCTTAGCAATTTCGAGGACGAAATTATTTTAAGGGGGGAAGAATGTAACGACCCGGATTTTTGATCGATTTATTTAAATATTTAGTATGGTTTTTAAATATTGAATTAGTAATATAAAAGAATTTTTATATTGAATTACCAATTAGTGATCAATATATGATTTATTTCGTATATATATATATAATTTTCGAAAGACGAGAACTGAAATAATTCCATTTGAATTTATAATGGATTCTGAGTGATTCAAATGGTTAATATGAATTTTAATTGAATTTGAAAGATAATGATAGTAATTTATTTTTAGGAATTTATTTGTTTTGAATTTAAATCATATTATTTTTTTAATATGTTATTTTTATTGTTTGAATTAAATTATACAGTATATTTCGTTAAATTCAAAATAACGTTATAATCTGGAAACACCGGTCGTTAAGTTAGAATAGCGGTTCAGAATAAAGGACTGTGAGATATTTTAGTTTTTAATTAAAATAAAATTTAATCAACAGCCACCCTGCCCTATGTTTAAAAGCAGCCGACCTAAATGTTTTCACTTCGCAGCTATTATCTTCCTCGAGCTGTAAAAACTGCTTTGTGTCTTCAATATCCAGGAAACAACAAATTAATGGCTTCGTACTGGTTGTCTCCAATTCACGTCTATATAAACAAGCAGCGCTCTTCGTATTTCTCCCAAAGCTACGGTCCTCTTTATTCTTTTTCCACACCATCCAATAATATCAGAACAGCCGACTCTTCTTTTGTTCCCAACGAAAATCGATTTCTTCAACTCAAAGAAGAAAAAGAGAGGGTTGCGAAATCAAAACCACACATTCGAACTCGAGATCCTAAAGCTCGATTCAGAGCTTGGAGCGCTGAGTGGAGAGGAGCGATGGGAGGTCACTGCAAATTTAAGGGGAGGCGGAGCATGTGGGATTGGTCGATAAGGAGTGGAGTTCGACAGTTGAAATTGAAATTGATTTCTGATGAACGACGTAAGCTGTGGGGTTGTTCGAAGATTTCAGGAAGGAGAATGGGACTGCGTTGTTGACAAATGAAGAAGGGTTCGAAGTCTGAAGGGTTGCGATGCCTAGGCACAGTTCGGTGGTGCTGCTGATTTCGTGAATGGAGTGAACTCGATAGTGAGGTGTAGAGCGGTTCGGGATTTTGTTTTTGTGGATGTTGATGGGAAATGACCTTCGAGTGAATCACTGTGGTGCAAACAGAGAATGGTGCAAGCGGCATAAGGGACTGTAGCGAGATTGAGGACGACCTAAGTGTTATAGCAGCAGCAGTTCAGCAATGAGGATAAGTATTCAGAAGGATACAAAGATTGAATGTGTGGTGTTTGACGGAATCCCAAAGTAATATGAATCAGTTTTTGGGGTTGTTGGCAAGCAGGGGTTGGTCGATGGTTTGCCGAGTTGTTCGTGGATGGGTCGAGTGGTTGGAGTAGCTTTAAGGTATACGTTTTATTTAGTTTTAAATTTCATAAAATTTAATTGTTAAAATTTAGTTTAAATTATAAACCGTTTAATCATTTAATTAAATAATCATAGGATAGTTATTTTATTTTAGCAAGTTATATAGATTTAACAAATGGTTAATCGGTAACAAACTTAAATTATCATAGGGGCGACTAGTTTTGGTTGAAGACGATTCATAGTCGCAGCAATATGGAGATTAACAGGATATTCAGAAAATGGAAAAATTCTGGTGAGTAAATCTCACTCACCTTTAGAATTATTTTTATTTCATTAAAAATAATTGTTTGTTTCTTGTGTGAATGCTTTCTGGTTGTTTTATATATATATTAGTTATTTAGGCTATTATATATATATATATTGGGTTGATTGATTGGTTGGATTCCCGCAGTCTCATTAGCGGATGCCCGCAGTTTCATAGCGGATGATTACCCTATATACGCCCCACGCTATGATTAGTGGATGACCTTCTATACCGCGATATTCTGCCACGAAGCAGAATGGGTATTATTTATGTGCTAACATCTGTGGATGCAGGAAAACAGGTTGGAAGAATCCAACTGGATTCCTCAAAAATATATTATCGGTTTGTTTATTTGTTTGTATATATATTGTTATATATGATGTGTTAGAAAAATAAATAATTCGTTGTTTGTGTGTTTAAATATCACTGGGCTTAAGAAATGATATTTAAAAATATCGTGGAAGGATAGTGGAGATTTAAAAAGGGAAAATTCTATTTTTAAATGGAATTTGAATTTTAAATGGGAATAAAAATATAAACTTGTTTTGAAAATAAAACAAGAAGTTTCTTTATAAACAAAGTTTATAAATAGTTCTTTTATAACGAAGTTATAAATGAAGTGAAAAGAATTATCACTTGATAATTCAGAAATAGAAATACCAGTGTGAAATTGGGATTTGAAATGAAATTTCGAAATAGGATGTGAAATGAAATTTTTAAATATATAACTCAAATGAAATTTGAGTATAACATTTGAATTTTTAAAAGGAGTTTAAATGTTTGAATTTTAAAAGGAGATTGAATATTAGAAATTCAATTAGAGATTTCAATGTAAAATTTCAAAATAGAATTTGAAATATAGTATTTCAAAGGAGAATTCAAATATGAAATGTGAATAGAGATTTGAATGGAATTTAAATATGAAATTTGAATAGAGAGTTGAAATAGAAATTCGAGTATTGAATTTGATCATGGAATTGAATACAGAAGTTCAAGTAGAAATTCGAATATGAGATTTCAAAATAGAATTTGAAATAAACTTTGGAAATAGGATTTCAAAATAGGAAATCCAAATAGTTTGAAATGGAATTTGAATTCAAGGGAATTCAAATGAATTTGAATAATAGAAATTCAAAGGGTGTTGAAAATGATTTTGAATAATGGAAATTCAAATGGTGTTGAAATGAGTTTGAATATTAGAATTCAAATGAGGCTGGAAATGAATTTGAATATTAGAATTCAAATGAAAAATGGAATTTGAATATAAAAGATTCAAATTGAATTCAAATAGGATTTGATCTATGGGATTTGAATATGAAATTCAAATGAGTTTTAAACTATGGAATTTCAAATATAGAATTTAAAAAGGAGTTTGAATATTTGAATTCCAATAGAATTCAAATATAGAAATTGGATTATAGCAGTTCAAATGGAATTTAAATATAGAGTTTGAATAAGAAAATTCAAATGAATTCAAACATCAAATTTGAATATAGGGACTTCAAATAGAAATTCAAATATTGAATTTGAAAAGGAATTGGGATTTGAAATATAGAATTCAAAAGAAGATTGAAATTGGAATCAAGGGATTCAAGTGGAGTTAAATGAAGTTGAATTCATTTAAAGAAGTTTAACGTTTATATATATAAATATAATTAAAACGAACTCGCCGCAGCGCTGCAGTTCGTAAAATAGCGATTCGAACTTCAATTGAATATACAGAACTCAATTGAAGTCGGAATTCTTCGAAACAAGAAACGTCAGGACCAGTTTGATAATAGTTTTCTAACGAAAGAGAAAAATCTGAATTTCGTCGTATAGATTTTGGGTTATGTCAAAATCAAATTTTCAGAAAAACAGCGCCAGAATCGTTTTAAAACCATAATGGTTTATTTAATATTATAAAAGGATTTTAAGCGAGAAAATCCGAAGTTTCTATTTAGAAAATTTCAGAGTTGAATTGTAAAATATATGCGAATTCAAGTTGGGTAAATGAATATGATTTTTGAAACAGAAATCAGATTTTTGATTTATTGAATAGAGTTAACTAATTCGAATAGAAATTAGTTAATGAGATTTCGACTTAATATTGGGCCTTAAATAAGTGAGTTCAATTTGAAAATTTATATTCGAAATAGGAAAGAGAACTAGAATTGAAATTGAAATTCAATTTGGTTAGGGCAAGTTAAATATTTTATTTGAACATGTTATGTTCAACAAAGAAGCGAAATAGGCAAAATAGCTAATTAAAGAATAATTGAGCGAAACTGAATTCAAATGATTCAAAATTTAATTCAAACAAATGGATTGAGTTAAATTGAATTGGAAACAGGTGAACAGGTGTTAAACAGATATGGGATGGAGTATATGAAGATCTTTATTTATGTGCCCGACAAAAAGGTACATGTTTAATTCATATATGAGATTTTATGCGCCGTATCGGCAAGCCGCTTGGTTTTTTTTCTTTTTCCTTTTGAGATTAGAAGATACCGGGATGCTATTTGAAATTTCCCGATGCTCCCGATGCAGGGGAGGTTATGGCGAATTTTTCCGGGAATTTAAGGAGTTAGAATATTTTTAAGAAATTTGACAATTAGAAATCTATATAGCGATATATATAGAATTCGATAAGGAAACGAAATCAAAAATAGCGAAAAGAGCCAATATGGTTATTGAAAATATTTGGTTAACAAATATTGATAGAAGAAATAGAGAAGTGATTTAATTAATGAAATATTAATTAAAGAGCCCAGTGATTTGTTTGATAGGTTGGATGAACACTTGTTTTATTCGATAGTTAAATCACAGACTATCGAAGTTTTGACCATCGTTGTCAATATGGAGAGACCGGTTGGATTATTATCCGAAGAACCACTCCGTATCGGCATAAGCGTTGCGAACCAAGTATGCTGAATATATTGAAGACGGAGTAAAGTGCAAGGGCTTTTCTATTTATAGAAATAGTGCCTTCGGTTTCGTTCAATCCCAGAACGAACGTAAATGGACGAATGTCTGACAGAATATTTCCAATGATCAAATGGGTTGGTCTGTATAAATATATATGGTTGCAACGGATTTATCCCTTAGCATAATATCCAGAATATTTGTGCAAACTTAACTAGTGATTAACGGATCTGACAATGTGGCATTCAAAGTAAGTGTGTTATCAAGGACTGGTAAGTATGCGTAGCCTCAGGCCTCAACAACCGGGAAAGGACAAAAATCGGGCAGGCAGCATGGCTATGTGGGTCGCACCCATTAGGGTGTATAATCACCTATCTAGAGAAATTCCTTTTGTTTCTAAATCTATCGATTCTGCCCATTCGGGAACGGTGGTTTGAGTCCAACCGTTGGTGATATACATTCGATACACTCAAGCGAAATGAGTGGTCGGTCATGTGTGGGCCGGGTTGCAAGATGTTCTTGTTGAACCCAGTGTATTCCTCTCTAGAGATACACAGTCGGAAGGTGGTTCCATACCTTGTCATGTTGGAAATCCAATCTCCAATAAGCGCCATGCGGTTTTTGATTTATACTATATATGTGGAGCGTGAGATGCAAGCGTTCTGCTATTTGGTTATTTACTTGATGTAGACATTATTATAATATCATTGGATTTGATATCAAAGTGTTTTGGGTTATAGTAAGGTAAAAACCGTCCGTGTTTATGTGTGGGTTGGTCTTACTATTATCTTTTCTTTTGAAAAGAGTTTTGAAAGTTAAACAAGTGGTTGGAGTTTACTCACACCAGTCCCATGACTGACCCAGAGTTTATTTTGTTTTGTTTTTTCTAAACTCTTGGGTGCCCAAATTTGTACGGGCAGTCAAGTGTTTCAGGTTTTTACAGATACACTTGGAGGAGCTTGAAGCAGGAGGCTTCAACGTTAGTTATTTAGAGTTACTTCCGCTGAATCAAATGTTACGTGTACTCTGATGATGGTATGTATATAAAGTTACTGATTTGTATTTCAAAGCTTATGTTATATAATATATTTTATTCGTTCCGCTGTGAGTTTGTGATCTTCGTTTTCTTCTATTCTAATATTTCTTTCTTTCTATTTCTCATCCTCTAACTTCTTTCTAATAATGAGTCGTATTTCTGTGTTATTTGGGTTGGACTTGTGGTGTATTTAGTCAACTCAGGTAGCTCGGATTTGCGGGCCTTTACACCATCGCATAACGATTCATTTTCACCATTCAACATTAAACAACAATAATTAAATTAATTAATATTAAATTAAAAATAAATTCTCACCTTGCTTGATTCTGGAATGAAAGTGGTTTAAATCAGATCTCGTGTTAGGAGTCACGGCGGTTACGGATCTGAAAGATTTCAATTTGAAATTTATGTAAAAATTTGAATTCTGGCTTTTAACAACTGGCACAGTAACGGAAATAAGCATGACAAAATCTGAAATAATTATACCTTAATTTTCAGAATTGTTCAAATCTTCAAATGCGGATTTCGGGAGATGTAGTCGACGGTTTTACGAACGGTTTGCGGGAGATTGGAGAGCTACGAGAGGGCTATCTTCACCGGGAAGATGGGAAGTTTCGGCTCAACGTGGAGGGGGTGGCAGGGGTCCGACCAGCGCAGGTTTGGGGAGGCGGTGACGGAGATTCGGGGCATGGTTTGATGTGAGACTTGTTGGAGAAGAAAGAGGAAGAGAAGAGCTTCAAAAAGTTGTACTACGGCATGATCTAATTCTTAGTGGATTGGGAGGATTTGGGGAAGCAAATTTCTGCCATGATGGGTTTGGCGGCTGCAAATGACGCAAGGAAGAAGAAGACCCCGTACGTTTTTTATATTATTATATTAGGGTTATTTAATTATTATTTAATTAGCCCGTTTAAGCCCGTTTTGGTCCGAACTCCGATTTAGGCCCAACGACTGTCGTTCCTACCATTTAGCCCCCATTCCGAACTCATCTGGATATGTCTCATTAGCCCAAATTGTCATCTTGGCCTCCGTTTTTCAGTTTTAAAATTTAAGTCCTTTATTTCTAATTTTTCCGTATAAATAATTTTACCGGGACTACACACTAACTCAGAAAAATCCAGAAAACATATTTTTGGCTTTCATATGACAATACGGTACTAACAAAATTTATTTCGTCGAATTCTGAGACTTTTTAAAAAATGGCTATTTTTAAGGCGTTTAAATTTAACTAAAATAGTAAAAACACATTTTCCTCTACCACGCTCACATATTAATTCGAAAAATTCTGAAAATTGAAATCTAGCAATAATTTGACATTCCGGTACCGACAAAAGTGGTTTCGTCGAAAACCGAGGTCGTTTGAAAAATGACTATTTTTAAGGCGAGTATATTTAATATTAAAATACATTTTTAAACAAATAAATCCCGAAACTCAAAATACATAAGTGTTTACTGTTTTTCAATGCAGAAACGTCATTCTGAACTCAATGGAAGTGGTTTCGAGTTCAAATTCCTTCGTATGCAAAAAGTAGCATTTTGACCTTTATAAATTTCATAGCGACCTTTCTAAATTTTAATTTGGGCATAACTTTTGATTCCTGCTATGAAATTTCAATTTTTCGGATTCGTTGGAAAGATATTTTTAAATAGATTCTAATATTTTTGGTTTTACTAAAATCCGTTAAATTTTGCATCCTGTACGATCAGTCAAAGTTCAAGTTTGACTTTTCAAACTACCGCGCTATTTCTAACTCTTTTGTTAATTAAAATTAAATTATTCATTCTAACTTCGATTTGAATCAACTTTCAATCATTTTTATTTTAAATAAATTATCTTAAATATCGAAAACTCATTAGAATCACTTAAAATAAATTTTAAATTGGCCCAAAAATCAGGGTTGTTACAATTGAATCCTGAAAATCGATAGTTCGACAACCCGTTTGTACCTAGTGGGTTGAACTATTGTCTAAAAGAATCTATTATATAGATCTTTAAAGTCTTAAATACGACAATTACTACTACTCCAATAGTTTCAAACCACAAAATCCCCAACAGTTTCACGTGTCTTCCCATATTATTCCAGAGTCTGAATTATTTTTAATTAATCCCAAGTATTGGGGGTCCCCTCCCATATTGATCTCAATTACTTGTTTATCTGTTATAGTCGGTTTATGTTTTAACTTTCTCAAATCAAAGGTGAATTCATCTCCCTCTCTCTCACGTGACACAACCCTTCTTCCTCAAATAGAAAATCTGTGTCTCCCTGCAAAAATCCCCAAAGAATTCGTTATTCAATCTGGCTTAAGATCTGGACATAAGAGGTAGTTAGCATTTTCTCTCAAATCATAAGCAAACATTTCTTATTCTCTCTTTCGTACATGATTTGGAAGGATCAACTCATCTCTTTGTCACTGCCCAAACTACCGCAAACACCAATACGTGTACAACTAATCCCCATCCCCAATCTGTTCCACCATCTCTTACCTTAACCAGTCTACCAAGAACCAAGTAGTGCAAAATCCTTTTTGGTTGGTGATCTCCATCATAATTTTCCTTCCAAGCTGAGCTAAATTTAGTCCCAATGCATGATAATCAACAAGTTCAACCACTCTTGAAGAATCAAGAATAACAACTTTAGATTCCAAAAATGAAATCCATTCTACCATATTTGGTAATGACTTTTCATACCGAAACTGGTGAAATGAATGTTTGATGACATGTTCAGCAGTAAAATAACCCTCAGTAGACTCAACAGATTCGGTATTGAGTAGTAGCTCAGTTTAAATGTACTGACCAAAGGAGTTGGTTTCCCCAAAACCATGTCTTTGAGTGTATCTATTTCCATCTTCTCATTAATCATTATCACACAAATACCACGCTCGTCCTTACCATGACGACCAGCTCTCCCGCTCATTTGGATGTATTCTCCTGACCCAGTGTTATATGTTACTGTCACCATCCCATTTTTTAATTGATGTAAATACAAAAGTTTTTGCAGGCATGTTCAATACCATAACAAATGTCTCCGTAGCAAAAAAATGCTTTTACCATACCTTCTTGTAAGAGAACCTGCACTAATTCCTTAATTATAGGCAGAAGCCCAGACCGCCACTGCTAAACTCATCGATAATCAAATCACGGCCTCCTTCACCAGCTTCCATCCCCAAATCGCGTTCTAAACCTGAATCAATCGAACTACTACGTCGCATCTCAAAACAAAATTCCAATTCATGAAGCTGCAGTGCGAATTGATTTCAATTCGTGAAGTATATTGCAAGATTTAATTGTTTGAAGAATTGTTGAAGGAGACTCTCTCTTTTTCAGTTTTGATGTAGAAGATAAAGTGGAAGAAGCAAACGATTAAACATAAACCAGTTATAACAGGTAAACAAGTAATTGAGATTAATATGAGAAGGGACCCCCAATACTTGGGATTAACTAAAAATAATATAAATCCTAGATCAATATGGAAAAAAAATGTGAGACTTGGGATTAATCGTGTCAATTTGTCCTATAAAATATTATGAGCTAACTATGAGTAAATAGTTATTTAAACTTTGAAGTGTACATACCAAAATGTAAAATGACAGAAGAAGTAAAATAATGTGAGAGAAATAGCAAATAACTACAGATAAATAAACAAATTAAAAATAAAATATTTGAAGAGAACGAAGGAGAAATGAGAAGATTTATAGAATGAAGGAGAAAACTTTTAAAAGATTCCGCTTTAATATTATTTACTAGATGAGTATTTTATAAAGTTCCGATCAAAAATATGCGGTTTCAAACCAACTATTAAGGAAAAACATCTAAAAAATTTATATTATTTAAGCGTATTATGAAAAGTTCATGATCAGATCAATAATCTGTGTCTTTTGAACCAACTAGCAATAAAAATTTTGGGCATATTTTTGATTGAGATAACCTCGCAGATACGTCGTTTCATCTTTCATGCATCGTAGGTCTTACATATAATCAGGTCGATTCGATTCATTCACAGCGGAAAACCCTAGAGTTAAAAAAGCCAAATACCAACTCTAACCTTGTTCGCTTGTACTGCATCGGGTATCCACAAACCCGACATGGCCGCCACCGCCACCGCCACCGCCGCTTCATCGTCTTCCACCTCCTTCCACCGCTGCTCTCCCGCCTCGCCACCATCCAGAATCCCTTACTTCCTCTCGCTTCCGAAACTGTCCATACAAAACCCCATCACTCTTCGCCTCCCCTGTCTTTCTCCTCCCTCCCAATCTCTCTCCTCGGCCTTCTTTCCACATAACGAAGGCGACGAAAGTGTCCATCTTTCTTCCGACAAACCTCGCGAAGAGTGCGGCGTTTTCGGCATCATCGGAGATCCGGAAGCTTCTAGAATTGCTTCCCTCGCCCTCCACGCTCTTCAGCATCGTGGACAGGAAGGCGCTGGAATCGCGTCATGCTATAATGGAAGGATCAGATTGTTTGCCGGACTCGGCCTAGTTTCTGAAGTTCTCAACGCCAAAAATTTGGATACTCTTCCTGGCACAGCCGCAATCGGTCACGTTAGGTACGCAACATCGGGAGCCGCATCCTCTCTTCTCAACGTCCAGCCATTTCTAGCTGGGTATAGGTTTGGACAGGTGTCAGTTGCACATAATGGTAACCTTGTTAATTATAAGAAATTGAGGAACGAATTGGAGGATAAAGGTGCTATATTCAAGTCAACATCTGATACTGAGGTTGTGCTTCATTTGATTGCCCATTCAAAATCAAGGCCTTTTATTGCAAGGCTTGTTGAGGCATGTGAAGCCCTTGAAGGTGCTTACTCATTTGTGTTTCTAACCGGTGATAAGCTGATTGCTGTTAGGGATCCATACGGGTTCCGCCCATTAGTAATGGGCAGGAGAAGAAGCAATGGTGCTATAGTTTTTGCTTCAGAAACATGTGCATTGGACTTGATAGATTCAGTGTATGAAAGAGAGGTGCATCCAGGGGAGGTAGTTATGATTGATGGAAATGACATGTCTATTACTTCCTTGTGTTTGATGCCTAAACAAGTCAGAAAAGCTTGTATTTTTGAGCACATATACTTTGCACTGCCTAATTCTATTGTATTTGGACGTTCGGTTTATTCGTCAAGATTGTCTTTTGGTGAAACATTGGCTGATGATTCACCTGTGAAGAATGCAGATGTTGTTATACCCGTACCCGATTCAGGATTTTTTGCAGCACTGGGATATGCTAACCGATCAGGTGTTCCTTTTCAACAGGGTTTGATTAGATCACATTATGTTACTAGAACGTTTATTCAGCCTACTCAAGAGTTAAGAGATTTGGCAGTTAAGCTGAAGCTTGCGCCTGTTCCTGGTGTTATAAAAGGAAAGGTGGTGGTCGTTATAGATGATTCTATAGTTAGGGGGACTACATCATCTAAAATCGTTAGGTTGCTGTATAATGCAGGAGCAAAAGAGGTTCATATGAGAATTGCTAGTCCACCTATTGTTGGTTCTTGTTATTATAGAGTTGATACTCCAAGAAGTGAGGAGTTGATTTCTAATAGAATGGATGCTGAGGGGGTTAGAAAGGAGATTGGATGCGATTCACTAGCGTTTTTGTCATTGGATAGTCTTAGAAATTTGCTTGGAAATGAGGCACCTACCTTTTGCGATGCATGTTTCTCGAAGAATTACCCGGTTCCACCAATAGAGAATGAAGTGGAGAGAGCAATTGCTGCTTAGTTGATTGGTTGGTGACGAAAACCATAATGGTAACATTTATTTATTTTCCTTTTTGGTACAACAGCATGCTACTATCAGTGATTCATTAACCTTACAATGAAATTTGTATGGCTACACTTCTTAACTGTTGTCCCATACTTAAATTTATAATATTGATTAAGATTTTTCCACAATTAGATAATGCAGTCTTATATCTCTTAGATCTACAGTAGCATTTGTCTATGATGTGGCACTTAAATAAACATCCTGGTATACATGATACATTGAAGGCATTTTGTTTGCTTTATTTGGAACTAGTATAGACCGCATGCACATGCATATGATAACTAGAGATATTTACATTTGGTTTAATAACAAATGAATGGACAAATATGTATTGTAAGTGCAAAAGTTTCAGTGGTCACAGCTCTTTTAATTCAAGCTGTTTTGTTGGTGGCTTCGGAGGTAAATCAATGATAAATTTCCGCTGATGAGCAATCGAAAAGGGGATGATCGTGGAGGTTGCAAATTGGTGTTGTGATTCCGTTCTTGAATGAGGGTATTTGTGAAATTTCAAAATGACACCATGGATTCGTATTCATTGAATGCTCTTTATTAATACTAGCATAAATTGCACCTCGTACATATAATATCTATAGGTATTACTTAGGTATTACTTTTTATTTAATTAAAAATGGGTGGGCAAATATGTGATGTAAATGCAACGGTTTTAGTAGTCACAACCATGGTTTTCAAAATGAGATTCAACTCGTAAATCATAAAATTCTAGCTTTAAATCGAAATGGGATTTAAATCAAATCACAAATTCAAAAAATCCATATTCTCAAGGTTTGCGCATGTTTGAGATTTATTTTGATATTTGAACTTGTTTTTCCAAACCTTCAGCTTCATTTTCTCTCTTGTTCTTGTTTTATTTTGTGTGGAAATGATTAGAATTTGGATTGTATATGCAAATAAACATTCTAAATATATCGATTTGGATTGAATAATTTTCTAATCTGCAGTATTAGCTGGATTTGAATCGGAATGTAAATCGGATTGTAAAGGCAGAGATTCAATTTGAAGTGGGATTCAAATCGTAGGATTTTAAGATTTTTGACAACAATGGTCACAACACTTTTAATTCAAGTTGTTTTGTTGGTGAAGTTGATTGCAAATTGGTAATAAAATCCTGTTAATGGTAATCGAAAAGGGTGAGGGTGATGGAGGTTGCAAAACGGTGGTGTGATTCAGTTCAAGGATAAACGGTATCTCGAAATTCAAAAAGACAATGTGGATTTAGATTCATC
This sequence comes from Allium sativum, assembly GCA_030737875.1. Classification (NCBI taxonomy): domain Eukaryota; kingdom Viridiplantae; phylum Streptophyta; class Magnoliopsida; order Asparagales; family Amaryllidaceae; genus Allium; species Allium sativum. Next base: position 212,843,841 of record CM060919.1, read on the forward strand.
GAATTCTCTTTATGTTTCATATTTGTTGGTATTGAATTTTTTGGGTTGATAGTAGAGATAATATGAGGGCTAGTTGGCATGAGGTTTTTTTGAGATGTCATAACTTGAGCTTTCATCATTTATGTTTCATATTTGGTGGTATTTTGAAATTTTTGGGGTCTATTTGGAGTTCGGCCAACAATCTTTGTTGGGAATCACTTATTAGCGGTTCAATACTTATCTTTGGTTATGGACATAGTACTCTTATCCAGTAGTGGAGCTACCAATATCATCCAGGACCAGCATGGTCAATTCTGTTCATTTCAGTGAAACGAAAGGTTGAGATAAAATGTTTATTGAATCTGTAAACTTTGATTTTTTCATTTGTATTTAATTATATTTTCTTAGCAAAATAAACCTTTATATTAAGAATTCACAAGTTAAAGGTGAGGAATTGATTAACAATATATAAAGCTATCAATAGATATGGTAAGTTAATGAAAGGAAAACTTTGTTATGAAACCATATTACTTGGAAAATAAGTGAAAAATTGAGTCAACTTGAACATGATTCTGTTGACAATTTTCCTTTTTCTGAAGGTTAATTAATATACCGATACCCAGGCTAAAGTGTTAAACATAACACTCAATTGCCAATTAATATTATTCCATCCATTGCTAGCGGCTGGCGTAAACACCACACCCAAAATGTACTGTTAACAAAATTGTTTTTCCTGCTGCTTTCCAAACCATATTAATCCAAATTTCATGGAAAACAAAAAATTTAAAAACTCCTCCACCAACACTTTGAACTTGAAGCAAACTGAATACAAATATCTTGGTTCATATTTAAATGTTTTGTGGATACTTTAGATAATGCTAATAATACACATGAAGAACGTATTCTTGTTCTTTTATGTTGTAAATATGTACGATTTTGACTAATAAAAATTGTAACCCTGTCCCTACATTTATATGGTGCATATAAGCAATGCGTACTGTATATGCAGTAAGCATGTGCACATCACTTTATTCTGCAGACAAAAGTTATCCTGATAGCAAGCAAGTTGCATGCTTTCAGCTGTTTTACACCGTTTAGTGACGATCTTAGTGACATTAGCAAGCAAAAATACATACAAAAAGATGCTCATTTATTCTGCTATTTAGCAGACATTCTTATGTATAAATTTATTTATTTTAATACATAGATATGTATCTGTTTATAGTTAAACAAACGAGTAATTATTTATATTCAAATTTGTAGACCTATATGTACAGTAAACAGACGAATACAGGCAAAAATAGTAGCTTATCGTATTGAATGGTGAGAGCTCAATTTGGTATGTTAGTTTGATCACTGGTACCAAATTATCAATACTTGTTGTACTGCATATATTTACAAACTGGTCCTCTCATTTGGATGGTGAAGAAATATGAGGTTCTTCAAGTAACTAATGAATGATATTTTCAGGTTGACTGTAGCTGATTGCATAATATAAAATTAACATGAAACTTCATTGACGGTTTTGATGTTGGATAAAGCATGGGTCGGCGCTGGGGTTTTCATGCTCTTTCTGATATTGAACTGTTTAAGTTTTCAGCATTAACTAGTGCAAGTGTACGTTGAATTTTTTGTTAACAATACCAAAGATGTCACTGTGATAGCTACGACGGAAATTTTGAAATGCTAAATCACTGTACATAATTCATGTTGAGAAAGCAGTGACATACAAACGTTGAATACTAATACTTAGAAATAACAAAACATGGCGTTTTTTATTGGCGAAGATCATGAAATTTGTATAAACAAATCCAACAGCATCATGGCATTTCTCAATTTTCAACTGACATAGCAAAAATATGAAACGGTACTCATACCAGTTTCTTAGCTGCTACACTGAACCATTTGGGCATTCAATATGATTTTTGTATTGAGGAGGGCATGCATGACTACCACACGCTCATCGTCCAACTGTGCTAACCCAGACTAATGTATCAATTATGTTTTTAATAGAAAATTTTCTAACACTTTTTAAACAGTAATGGACCAGGCTAAGTTGCTCAACTGGGATCGTAAGTATTAGAAAACATTCTCTAACGTTCATATTAGAACATTTCTTCTCATATTCCTTTTTTTACTCCACGTCTTTAACAAGACTAAAGGGTACAGATTCGATAGACAACCTTTGTGCAAATGTTGGTCGAGCACTTTTTGGTTGTTCTATCCTGAAGGGAGCGCTGCTTCTAGTTTATCGTGCACAAATCTGGAGAGCGACCAAACGTCCTAAAGATAGTGACAAAATACACGATCCAACCAACGGATCAATCGTTTTCTTTAAATGAATTTATGACGTTTCGACGATGTCTACCGTCGACAAGTTCGCTGCAACAACTCCTGTCGATGCCAATATACTATTCTGATTCGAAGTCCTACACTTCAAGCGGTAGACACAAAAGATGGAGTTTTATCTGACTATCTGAATGGTGGTGTCCATGGTCACAACCGATAGACCGATGCTGCTAGAAAGTTCAACTGACAAGCTAGAACAATTTCAGATTTGGATGGAGAATGGTTACATTTGCTGAAACTACGTCCTCGATGGCCTAAGCGACGATCTCTATGATTAGTACAACTCAACCATATACGTACAGAAAATCTGGGAGGTGCAGTAGAAAAACTACGGAATAGAGAAGGGTGGAATAAAGAAATAATGATTAGTCGTTATCCGAAGTACCAGATAACGGGTTAGTGGAGGCGCTGTAACATGAACTTTAGAAAATTGCTAAAAAAATTCATCTTTGAAGGTATGACTCTAGATGAACAATTTCAAATCTATGGCCATGGTTCTATGGTGAAAATAAGATAATAACCTGACAATTGTAATTAGAAGTGAAATGAAATAAGAAAGGCTTACTATGAATAAACTTAAAAGTGTGAATTAAGTTTAATAAGCAAAATTCTATGGGAGCATTGCGATTAGGCGTTCTATAATATATGTAATGACCCGAATTGCCATACTTTTTGAGTTGACTAAATATACCACACATCCAACCCAAATTGCACAAAAATACGAATCAATATGGGTTAAAGAAGAAAATGATAGAAGAACAATAGAAATAACAACACAGAATCTCACATCGTCGCAGCGGAATAAAATATAATATATATAACAACCTTTGAAATACAAAATATGTACTTACATATATCATTAGAGTGCATCACATATATAACACGGCGGAATAAACCTTATATATATATGTATATGTATATGTGTGTGTGTGTGTGTATATATATATATATATATATATATATATATATATATAACACTGAAGCCTCTTGCTTCGAACTCCTCCAAGGATATCTGGAAAACGCCCGAACTACTTGACTGTCGTGCAAATATAGGCACCCAAGAGTTTAGAGTAAAAAAAAACAAAATAAACTCTAGGTCAGTCATGAAAGTGGTGCAAGTAAACTTCGACCACTTGGTTTAACTTTTAAAAATTCATTTTAAAAGAAGATAATCGTAAGACCCATCCGCATATAAATACGGATGGTTTTTACCTTACGATAACCCAAAATATTCTCTGAATCCATATTAATCTGATATTATAATGCCGCCTAAATCAAATAAATAGCAATATAGCGGAATGCTTGCTTCTTATGCTCCACATACATAGCATACAATCAAACACGCGGGCTCTTATTGGAGAATGAATTCCGACCATGGAAAGGTATGAAACCACCTGACAATGTATCTCTAAAGAGTAATACACCGGGTTCAACAAGAACATCTTGCAATCCAGGCTAAATATGACCGGCCACTTACTTTCCTTGAGTGTTCCGAATGTATTATCATCAACGGTTGGGATCAACAACCGTTATTGAAGCATACAACAACGATAAAATAATAAAGAAGCAAATGGATTTTTCTCTAGTTCATGTGACAATACACCCTAATGGGAGCGATTCACATAGCCATGTGACCTATCCTATTTTATACCATTTCCCGGTTGTGACGCTTGAGGTTACGTCGTACCTTTTTAATACCATAACATCATTCACTTTAAATGCCACATTGTCAAACCCGCCAAATCATCAATTTGATTTCATCAAAAATATCGCAGGCATAAAGCTAAGGGAAACGAATTCCTCCACTACCAAACGTAAATACGTTTGATGAATCAATGTAGATGATCCGTTAGGCATACTTCGTCAGACATTCGTCCATACAAGTTGTCCTAGGACTGGACAAACCGAAGGTTCCATCAATCCATCTTAGGCAATTTCTACCTAGGATCAACAAAACCGCGCCCTTGCATTTTACTTCATCTTCAATTATATTCAACATATTTGATTTGCGATGCTTATGCCCATACGGAGTGGTTTTCGGATAATGAATTCACCTGGTCTCTCCATATTGACAACGATGGTATTAAATTGACCAATACTTCGATAGTCGGGTATTTAACTATCGAAGAAACAAACATTCATCCAAAGATCTTATTCCCAAAAGGAATACTATTGATTTGCACCGAACAATCACCGAGCCCTTTTTAATTAACATTTCATTGATTAAATCATTTACCAAATCATCTTAAATATCCTTATCGATATATTTTTCAACTGTTTTGGCCTCTTACGATTATTGGGAAACATTTCCATATTCCACGTTCTTTTATTTTCTATACTTAAAAAATATCTTCTATTTATAATTGGAAAATATTTCCAATTACTTAAATCTTCCATGAACTCATTCATTTTCTATACATAGAAAATATTCCTAAATTTATTTGGAAAACGTTGCAAATCACATTTACCTGGGTTAAAACGAATGTTGCGTAAAACATCGTTACAATACCCAAAATACTGCATTTAACTAACTATATTTAAAACTCGTATTAAATCTTAATCGCTTTCTTTTCGAAAATCATTTACTATAAAAGTAATGTTATAGTCCATGGTTTTCAATTTTATTTTAAACCGTCTATTACAACACGTTAAATTTCATTAACCAATTTGGTTCCAAATTCTGTATAATCGATAAATTGATTTTAATTATCCAATTTTCTTAAAAAAAATTATCTCCTTAAATTTCCGGAAAATTTCGCCAGCGTCTCTTTTGTACGACTCACTCGGTACAACTACAAATCGCCTCTCTAGCCCTTTCCAATAAAAAAAAAGGCAAGTGACTTGCCAAATAAGCTCATAAAATCTCATATTAAAATAAATATGTACCTCTTTTGTCGGCGTTCAAATTATTTTCTTTCATTAGCTTCATTCTATACCTGTTTAAACATCTATTTAACCATTCCCAATTTATTCCAACTCAATACAATCGTTTTTAACTCAGTTCACTAATTTATTCTCTAATTAGCTCTTTTGCCTATTTCACATTTTATTTGAACATAACACGTTCATATATATTTTTAATTTGCTTATAAACCAATCAGATTCCATTTTCAACTCAAGTTTCATACTCGATTTCGAGTATGAATTCACAAATCCTATCCACTTATCCAAAGTCAAATTCAATCCAAAATTATATTTTGAATTTATTATAGTTTATTATATAATGGAATGTAAAAAAAGTATTATATATATATTAAATTAAGATAAATAATGTAAATTCTAATTATGCTAAAAAATAACAGTAATGTAAATGTATATCATCAATAATTAATAAAATTGAAATTAGTCAAATATTTTATTTCTGTTACATCATTCACTCAAAAACCTTTTATTTTAATAAACCGTTATGGTTTATAAACGATTATGTCGCTATTTTTCTGGAAATTTAATTTTGACATAACTCAACATATATAAGACAAAATCCAGATTTTTCTCTTCCATTAGAAGAATATTAATCAATAGGCCTTGACTATTCTTGTTTCAAAGAATTCCGACTTAAATTGAGTTTTATATACTCAATTGAAGTTCAAAACATCAAGTTTTCTTTTCCTGAATTTGTACCTATTCAGTGTCCTAATGACAGTATAATGTGGCAAAGGGTAGTTTATGAGTGGAGTCCTATTGCATGTTCGAATTGTAATATATTTGGGCATTCCACCATTGGATGTAAAGCTTCAAAAGTCTGGATACCCAAAGAACAAGATAGTAGGATGGATATAGATTCTTCCAAGAATCAGGAGCTGAATGACACATTAATTTGGATAATGGTTGCCAAGATAAACATATGTGTGATGAAGTTAGTAATTTCTCTTTACCTCATATTAATATCACTGATACTAACAAGATGGATAATGTCAGTAAGCAGGTTTGTACATTTGTAACCCCTATAGTAGATGATCAGCCAAAGTCTGATAAGGTAATCTTACAGAAAGTAGTACCTGAATGTGTTAATCCTATAAATGCTTTTGGAATCTCTGATATTTGTATTCAGGATGGTGGTAAAAAGGTTATAGTGGGAGTGAATGATGCTAGAAATGCTGATATAAATATGGAAACTGATGCTGTTAATTTTGAAGGGAAAGATACTTCAAATGTTGATAAGAATTTTCAAGTGTCTTCTGGTCACAAAATTGACATGCAAGAAGCTAAGAAACATAACAGCGAGAAGGTTTCAAGTGTTGAAACAACTAAAGTTGGTCTATTTGGGAAACTTGATAATAGAATTGAGGATGTAGATGGAGGTGCCAAAGGGAGTAATAGTGTTAGAAATAAACAAGTTAGTAATGCCCAGAAACTAGAAGATTTTAGTGACCTACAAGACAGTTTTTTGGATGATTCTGATTGTTCTTCCACTAGGCTCTTTAAAAGAAGACTAAGCAGTAAGTTCAAGGGTGCTAAGTTTAAAGTTGATAATGTATTTATTGGAGATGATCCCTTGGTGGAAGATAATCCGGAGTGGCTTAAATTAGTATCTCAATACAAAAACAGGACTAAAATAAAGAAAGTGAAAGAAGGTGCTAAAACAGGTGGAGTGAAGAATGAAGGGAATTGTAAGAAATAGATTTCTTGCTTTGTTGTTCCCCTTTCTTTTTAATAGTTGTTCTGGTACTGGTTGGATGGATTTATGGGAGTGTTGTTTCCTGTTTGGCTCTTTTTTTCTTCATAGCAGTTTTTAGTTTGTCTTTGTAGTCCCTTTGCTTGGTCTCCTTCTCCTGCTGCTTGGAGTTGTTTTAAATAGGGATGATAGCTATTTGCGGCCTTTTTTTGTTGATGATGGTATTCTTTAGTTTTTGCTGTGATAAGTGGGTGATCTCAGCTTTTATTTCCTATAGTTGGATCCAGTTCTAGAGATTTTGTTGTAGTTTTATGGTGCTTGTTTTGCTATATGATGTGGTTGTTGTTTTGATGGATGCTTGATCCGTTGAGAATAGTATGCGGTATGTGTGTCTTGGAGTTTTTCTGTCTTCATTGATGGTGGTTGTTATTTCTTATTGGAGCGGGCTATTGGGCTTTTGGGCTCTGATCTGTTGGGTTTCTTATTGTTTGCTTTTAGCAGTGTTGTAATCCTTGGTTCTTTCTGGGCTGTGTTGTATTTTGTGAGTTTTTGTTTGGGACAGAGCTAATTCTAGTTTTTGTTTTGTATAGTATTAGTTCTAGTAAGTGTTGTAATTTGTTATCATCTCTATCCCCTCTTTGTAATCTTATCATATGTAATATAAATACCCTCTTTTTCAAAAAAAAAGTTTAAACTTCGTTTATTAATAAATTTCAATCTCATTCTTATATATTTTAATATATATTGAGCCAATTTTCTAAATCCAACTTAATATTTCCGATTAACCTAAATCATCTATTATTTCATTACTCAGTTATAAATTGATTTACAACTCAATCTTCTATATTATATTCCAATTCCTTTGGACATAAACTGTTTATAAAATTCGACATAATCAAATTTCAATTATAAATTATAAATTCCTTAGATTCATCCCAATTCAGTTTATATTCTGAATTCTAGAATAAAATCTATTGTTCTCTTTTCAAAACGATTTCCAATTTCCTTTAAAATTCATACTTAAATTTATATTTCTCAATTATCCCATGATAATTATCCCACTTTATTTATAAACTTCATCTATAAGTTTAGTTCCTTGTTTTGTACATTAAAACAGGTTCTATTTCAAAACCTATTTGAAACACAATTCCTACTTTGGAATATTTTATTTATTTATTTTTTGGAAAAGCCGAATATTTTATTTATTTTAACTTATATATATAACATAGAATTTATTTTCATATTTTATTTTAGTTTAAATCTAATAGAATTCCAATATCCTTACTGAAAATAATTTATTTTTACAAATTCGACATAGTCGAATTCAAATCATAAATCCATATGGATTTATTCTAATTCAATTTACATTCTGAATGTTGGAATAAATTTCATCGTTTCCTATTAAAAACGATTCTCAATTCCCATTTTAAATATCAATGATTTATTTCACTTCATTTATAAGCAACGTTTATAAATTTAACTACTTGTTTCTGTTATTAAAAACAAGTAAATATTTCCTAACCCATTCGAAATTCAAATTTTATTTAGAAAAAAAAATCCCTTTTACATCTCAAAATTCTTTTCATAATATTTTTAAATATCAATGTATATAGGGCCAGTGATATACAAACATCCAAAACGCCCAATAATCAATCACATGTTATTTAGCACATCATATAACATTATATATGAAAAACAACAATTAAAATGTTGAGGAATCCAGTTGGACCCCTCCAACCTGTTTTTCCTGCATCCACAGATATTAGACAACATAAATAATACTCATCCTGCTTCAAGGCAGGATATTGTGGTATAGAAGGTAATCCATGATATATATTGTGGAGCGCATAGGGTGCCATCCGCTAATAGTAATGCGAGAAATATCAATATCCAACCACCAAGCCTAAATACGACTAATATATATATATATATATATATATATATATATATATATATATATATTGTAACATCCTATATTTTTATCGATATAACAATTAATTTATTTAATTATTAAATAGTGATTTAGATATTTAAATGGTTGTTTAATTAAATAATATTGAATATTTAATTAATATAATTAATAGAATAATATATTTAATTCTGAAATAATTAAAATATAGCTGAAATGGCAATATTGTGTGTATTGGATTATTTAAAAATATTTAATCCAATTTAGAGTTGAATTATAATAACGAATTTATTTTTAAATGTCAGTAAAATGTATAATTTATATTATAATTATAATCGAGCTCGAAATGGCGCGATAGTTTGTAATTTGGCAGTTCAAGCTTTAAACGAATATACAGAATCCGTTTTAAATCGGATCTCTATGAAACAAGAAACATTCGAATCTGTTGAACAATATTTTTCTAATGGAAGAGAAAAAAATCGAGATTTCATCGTGTAGATTTTGATTTATGATCAAATCAAATTTTCGAAAAGTCGTTATGGAATTCCTTTATAATTTACAATGATTTATTTATATTATAAATGGATTTTCAATACAAATTGAATACTGATTTATTCTTGATTTGAAATGTCGAGTTATAAATTCAGATAGGAATATTTTAGAGCTGTATTATATTCTGTGTGAATATATACGATAATATTAATTTATTAATATTTAATTTAATTATTTTAAATATATTAATACTTAAATGAGTTTATTTAGACTTTTGAAAATAGTCATTTTTACAAACGAACTCCGTTTTTGACGAAATTAATTTTCTTGGATCCGGAATATTAAATTATTGTTTGATTTCAATTTTCGTGATTTATGGAGTCAGTATGTAGCTGTACGGAATTTTAATGTGAAAAACAGTCGATAATTTGACTTTAAAAATATGTTGTGTGAGCGAACGGACTCGGAATTCGACGAAACAAGTTTCGTTGGGTCCATTATGTAAAACTCCAGTTGTATGTCCATTTTCATCGAATTTGAATATGTTATGTGATTGTACGGGTTTTTAAACGATAAATACATATAGCGATTGGTTAAAATTAATTTAAATAATCGAATATAAAATTATTATCCCTATACTATAAATATCCCCAAACTATCCCTAACCCTAAAACCCTTCATTCAGCAGTCAAACATTATTCAGCCGTCACTTTTATTCTTCCTCAACGAAAATGTGATCTTCAATAATTAATAACAATTCGAATAAATTGTTATAAATTAAAATGTTTATATATTCGAGATCGTTGTGTGTTAGTCTTCGATCTGGGGTAAGTTGTTTGAGGTGCGGTTATGCTTTCTGGAGTTCGAACATTTGCAGCGTCAGTTATATAACAACCAGGGTTCGAATTTTGAGGGGATAGGAGCTCTTGTTCACGGATTCAAGCTTCTAGTTGGGATTTTGGAAGAATTTAACATCATTTGTATAATTTTTTGCCACTTCGGTCATAGGGCATGTTGCGAGTTCCGGTTACTGCTACAGTGAAGTTCGAAGTCGGGTTTCCACTGATGGGTGCGAGTGAGGATTCACGATGATGGCAGGGATGAGGGCGCGAAGAAGATGTTGATGACGAGGTTGGTGGTCGGCTTCGTGGAATGTACAGACGTAGGGAGGAGAGAGAAGATGTCCGGTATTTCGTAGTTAAGATGTTGAAGAAGCGGAATGAGGAAATGTTTAACGAGGCTTAATCCCGTTTTAAAGCGTGATTAAGAAGGTCACTGTACAGATATGCGAGTTGGTGAGAAGATTTGTTGGGCCAGTGGATAAAGAGGGGTAAAGCCCAAATCACAAATTATAATTTAGTTAATTTAATTTGTATAAGGTATTAGAACTTGCAAATTTAATATCTTTGTCATACGTTATCCAAATTCAGCAAAACAAGATCCATTGGGATCGTATGGACGGTGGCTACACAATGGAACTAACTGGGAATGAATTGGAGCTCATTACAATTTATTGCAAAATAAATCGTCCATCTAAATCAAAGATAGTTAATCATTATTTAAAGATAACCGTTCAATGTGAGTAAGTCTCACTAACTCTGTACAGTTTATATTTTTATAAATATAATATAGTATTGATAAATTATGATTGATTGTTGTGTGTAGATTGTTTGGTTCAGTTGCTGATTTATTGGTTGAAATTGTAGATAACGATATATATATAAATCGTTAATCAAATATTGATTCAGTTTATCAGAATATTTCATTTTGAAATGAAATTGATGTTATTTATATTGTTAACATCTGTGAATGCAGGGAAATAGGTTGGAGGGATCCAACTGGATTCCTCAATATTTATAATACTGGTTCTTTTCATTTATTGTGATATATGATGTGATATATAATGTAACGGCCCGAATTTCTGTACCCTTTGAGTTGACTAATTACACCACACGTCCAACCCAATTTGCACAGAAATACGAATCATTATTAGAAAGAAGTTAGAGGATGAGAAATAGAAAGAAATATTTGAATAGAAGAAAAACGAAAATCACAAACTCACAGCAAACAAAATAAACTCTGGGTCAGTCATGGGACTGGTGTGAGTAAACTCCAACCATTTGTTTAACTTTAAAAAAATCCTTTAGAAATAAAAGATAATCATAAGACCGATCCACACATAAACACGGATGGTTTTTGTCTTACGATAACCAAAAATATTTTTGATATCAAAATCTGGTGATATTATAATAGTGTCTAAATCAAATAAATAACCATCTAGCGGAACGCTTGCATCTCACGCTCCATATATAATATAAAATCATAAACCGCGGGGCGCTTATTGGAGATTGGATTTCCAACATGACAAGGTATGGAACCACCTTCCGATAGTGTGTCTCTAGAGGGGAATACATTGGGTTCAACAAGAATGTCTTTCAACCCGGCCCATACATGACCGACCACTCATTTCGCTTGAGTGTATTGAATGTATATCACCAACGGTTGGGATCAGCAACCGTTTCCCGAAAGGGACGGCATCGATAGATTAAAGAAGTAAATGGAATTTCTCTAGATAGATGATTATACGTCATAATGGGAGCGACCCATATAGCCATGTTGCCTGCCCGATTTTTGTCAAATTCCCGGTTGTGAGGCTTGAGGTTTTGAATTATCTTCCAGAACATTTGGCCACCATTCACTTTGAATGCCACATCGTCAGATCCATCAGAAATCACTAATTGACTCCCACAAAAAATACTCATATTGTTAGGCTAAAGAAGTTTCCCTTGTTTGCCACCAACTTCGTACGTTTGAAGGAATCAACGTACGTAATCCCTTTGGAAATACTATGTCAGACACTCGTCCTTACAAGTTGTCCTGGGTTTGGACAAACCGAAGGCACCATTCTATTAATCCATCTTAGGAAATTTCTACATACGATTAACAGAACAGCCATTGCACTTTACTCCGTCTTCATAACCTCTTGAACATAAGTTGGTTCATAATGCTTATGCCAATACAGAGTGGTTTTCAGATATTAAATCTGATCCCGGTCTCTCCGTATTGACAACAGAGGTATAAAATAAATCAAAACTTTGATAGTCGGTGATTTAACTATCAAAGAAACATCCATACAATCAACGGTCTTATTTCCAATTGGAAATCGTACCGATCAAGCATCAAACAATACTGGCCCCGTTTAATTTAATTTCTTATTAAATTATTATTTCCAGTTCCTGTTATCTCATCTTTCATATCCTTTAAAATCTCTATTTTGCTCTCTTGAATGTTGGAAAACATTTCCAATATCCTAATTTCTTTATTCGAGAAAATGTATCTTATTCCAATTAGAAAACATTTCAAAATCCTTTAAATTAACGCGATGTTACAAAACATCGTTATTATAGCTCAACCCCGTAAACACTTATTAACTAACCATCTTGCTAACCTATCTTCACTATCGAACCTTAACCATTCCTCCATCAATCATGAAGTCAATAAAGTTGGGGTATAATTACATCTCAGACCTTAATTGAACGACATTCTCAACTTTGAAATAGTCAAAGCTCACAACTTCGAACAAAACATTACTTACGCGACTTTCGGATTCAATCTAAGAACACACTTCTTTTACAAAAAAACACTAATTATAATGGTAGCGTTATAATCGCTGTCTCCAAATATTTGATTTATAAGTCATTTATTATAACGACAGTGTTAAAATCGCTGTATGGATTTACAAAACATTTATTATAACGACATCGCTAAAATCGTTGTTTAGATTTATAAAACATTTATTTTAATAGCAGCGTTATAATTGCTGTTTAGATTCATAACGATAGCGTTATAATCGTTGTTCCAAAATAATTGGTATACAAAAATATAACTTGTACTTATTAATTCAATTAATTAATAAATAAATAATCAGATTTGATTCAAAATGGAAAGTAAAAATAACTACTTCCCTAAATTCGATATAATCGAATTTCAATAAATAACTCTCGTTCGAATACACTACATTCGATTAATATTCCGAACTTTGAAATAAATCTTATCATTCTAGGTTAACTCTATTTCCCTTATGATTATTTCCATTCGCAAAATATTTGCTTCCAATCGTTATTCATTTTCAAATATAAGTATCTTTCCTTAATAGGGATCTGGACTTGTTTAGTAATTCTAATTTAAAATAAATCTTAAACTATTCAAAACATGGAATTGTATTTCTAGAGCTATAAATATTGAAATATTCACTTCTTAATATATTTCATTTAAATTATAGTTTTATACTAAACAGAATTCAAATATTCTTCCTGAACTAAACCATTATAATAAAATTCGACCTAATCAAAGTATAATTATAAATCCCTTGGATTTATTTCAATTTGTTTTATATTCCGAACTTTGGAATATAATACAACGTTTCCTTTCGAAAACGAATTTCCATTTCCCTTATCATTCAAATTTATATTTGAATTCACATTTTCAACTTAGATTCCTTTTATAAATGCTTTCATTTGCAAAATATCTGCTCTAAATGATTATTCACTTTAATCGTGAATAATATTTCTTTTTACATAATCAAAACCCGATTCCATTTATAACTTCTATTACAATTGTTATAGGAAATCTCATTATTAATTCCAAACATTTATAAATCTCACTTATAATTTCCTTTATAATTTGCTAAGTCCAAATCTCATTTAAGATATTTGTTTCAAAATGGATTTCCACCTTTTCACATTAATCCAAATTTGAATTTATATTTCAATTTATCCAACGATAAATAATTCACTTAATTTGTAAACCCGTTTAATATTTACTTCTTGTTTTAAATAAACAAGTTTTTACCTTTTTAACTCCATTCAAGATTTACACTTCATTTTTTGGAAAAATGTATTTCCTTTTTAATCACAAATTTCATTTTCTATATTCGAAAATATTTTATGGTATTTAAATACCAAAATCCTTGGGCCAGGGGATTCAACACAGCATAATCAATCATAGTAAATATCATAGTAAATAACAAACAATAATATAAATGTTGAGGAATCCAGTTGGATTCCTCCAACCTGTTTCCCTGTATCCACAGATGTTAATGAACATCAATAACATTAATTTCACATCAATATGAAATATCATGGTGACCAGAATTAATAATCGATTAATGACATAAATATATCAACCACTTTTATTAACCATGCAAGCAAACAACCATCACACAATATAAAATTACTATAATAAATTTAAAACTCGTTTATATAAAAAATATAATGAGCCGGGGTTAGTGAATTTACTCACCTTGTCTTGCAGTTGACGGTTCTGCTTTTATTTTGTTTAAAATCAAACAGTTGTTTTGATTTTATCTATTTGATTTTATCACGAAACTCCAGTAACTCCGTTCTCAACCACAATAGTTCTACCGTGTAGATTTCTTCGTTGCCATTCCAATGTGACCGGTTCCGTGTAATTCTGTTTCCAGATGAGTTAGTTATACCTTTATAAGCTATTAATTAATAACTTGTTTAATTAATTTAAACTATATAATTATCCCTAGTTAAATTTTGATTACCACATAATTAGGCATATTTGGCCTTCTTCCTTTCCGGTTCATTATTCACGAACTCCGAATCCATGAAGGTTCAACTGGTATGCTGAGATTTTTGCCATTTTTCTTTTTTCTTTTACTTTTCCTATTCTCTATTCTCCGATCTTCACTAGCCCCATTCAACATAGTTCGACACTGCTTCATATCCGTGTACCTTAACCCATCGACACCCTTTCCAGATGATAAAGCAATGCCCTATACGTTGAATAATGATTTATTCACTAATCCACAAATTTGGTTTAATAACCCATCTTAAGTTTAAATAATCGTCGTGTTAACCTGGATAAAGTGAAATCAACACAGACACCATCTTCCAGTTTCAATGAAGAACCCTCCATGTCGTGACTTTTGAACACCAAAGCTTCACATTTTAATCCACTAACAATTCTTCTTCAACAGGCAAAACTGTGATTAACTTCCTACTAAAACCGCCTCTCCACCCACTTTCAACATTCACGCAAACACAGTAGCACCGACCAACCCCTTAAACACCAAACACCACAAACCCCTTTTCCAATGTTTGGTTCACCGTAAGATCCGAATCCCTGCTCCAAAAACATGGAATTGATCCCCTCCTTCATTTTCATTCTCGCACATAATTAAAACATCACAGAACAACTCATCTCGGTTCGCATTTCAGGGCATCTCGCAGCCCACAGTGACCACCGTGTCACCTTTGCTTTTCACGAAAATAATCCAGCATTTACACGCGAGTTCCTGTAATCATCACAAATCCAAATCTAATATCAATATTGCATCCCATCTTCCCTAAATCCCCCTTTCCCATAACCCTAGGCGCTGCGGAAACTTTGAGCTGCTCGAAACAGCTTCTCACACCCGATCCATTGGTACATATAATCGAAACTTCAATCCCAGAAATAAAACAAATCCACTTCTGCATTGTTTACCGGAGTTACAATTTTTTTAATTGAATTTGAAGGGAGCGATTTCCTTTGATTTTTACTGAAGGAACAAAGGAACGGTTGGGAGAGAATTGGGAATGATTTTTATAAGAAGAGGAACTGTGGCAGTCACGAAATGAACATCTTGGAGAGCACAGCTTTTGCTGTGGCTTGAGGCACACGGTTTCAATTGGCTTGACACACACGAGTTTAACAACTTGGAATACACGAAATAATAAATAACTAAGGCTTCGGGAAATGAGAATTTGGCAGGGAAGTTGTTGAAAACTTGGCATGGTATTGAAAAGGCAGCTGTTCGAACTGTACATGTAAGGTGGAATACAAAATAAAGGGACGTGCATGTGTGAACATTCCTTTTTTCTTAAATCCTGAAAGCATTGACCGAAGGGAAAACGAGAGGTAAAAATAAAGTGTTGTAAATGAAAGTGGCGCATGTATGTTTTAAAATGGACATTTGCTCTTTTATTTTTAAGCTATGCGTACCCTGCTACATACAGTCTCGTTTTCCAAATGAGTTGTCACAGAAAAAAATAAAAATACGGTCGTGTCCAGCGAGGTGTCACGATCCCAAAAATACAATAATATCGGTAGCTTAACTTATATTGTGAAATCCCAGAATATTGATATAGGGTGCAAAATACTCCAAACAAAAAGTTATGTATTTAATTAACTAAAAATTATAGTAAAATTCTAAAAATTAAATTATAACTACGTCTCAAAGATCCCGTCCAAATTCAAATCCAATATTTAATTATATTAAATAAACCGTTATGGCGTATACACGACTCAATAACGACTTTCTGAAAATTTTATTTGGACATAATCCCCAGTATATAAGACGATATCTCGAATTTTCTTTTCCATTAGGAAAATATAGTTAAACAGAACCGAACGTTTCTCGTTTCAAAGAAATACATCTTATTTTGAATCATGTATATCTAATTGAAGTTCAAAACGTTAAATTACGAACTACCGCGGTTTTACGGGCTCATTTTAAATTATATTATAAATTATACGTTTAAATATCATTTTATTAAATAATTTCTTATAAATTCCTATATATAATTCAAATAAAAAAATTAAATATTCAGAATTCAATGGCTGAAAATCCGGGTCGTTACATTCCTTCCCCCTTAAAATAATTTCGTCCTCGAAATTGCTAAGCAGTAAAAATTCTATAACTCTATCTCCTCATAACCTGCTTAGTTGAAATCTTATATTCCATATCTTCATAACCCAGTTCGTACCCGACCTTTGAATTCTCATACTAATACTCGACCATTCATAATTCTTTCCAATTGATCTGTCCACCATTTTTGGACGATCCATCATCAATTTTTCGTTTTCAATCCATATGCTCTTCTGCATATCTACACCCATTCCAATTGATTTTAAATTCATTTATCAATTTCATTATTCCACTTGAAATTTTATTAACCAATTCTTGTTTTCCTATTTCAATTACAATTAACAACTCGATTTTAAATTATCAAAAAGTTTCTTGAAAATTTTCTAACCCTTTAAATTTTGGAAATTTTTTGTCAGCATCTCCCCTGCGCGACTCAATCGGTACAACCACAACTCGCCTTTCTAGGCCTTCTCCAATCCAAAAGAAAATCAAAAAGCCAAGCGGCTTGCCCTATAGGCTCATAAAACCATCAAACCCAAGAAATATTGTAAACATGTACCTTTTTGTCGGGCATAACTCTATCTCTTGCATTTGCTTCCATTCAATATCTGCTCAGCATACATATATCCCTTTCCAGTTGATTTCAAATCAATCCAACTTCCATTTTTAACTCTCTAATCAATTTCCTGATTAGTTCACCTTCATTTTATACTTAAAACTTGATTCCTATTTCAAAACCAATCCGTTTATTCTGTTTGGGTTCAAATCCAACACAACTTAGTCTCAATTAGCAACATCCAATGTATAAATTCAACTTGTTTCGTATAAGTCGAATTCATCTTAATAATTCATATCCTTCTTTTCTCTATATTTCATCCACGATTATATCTAATCGAATCGAGTTTCTTTTAACTTAACTCAAGGTGAATTTTAATTTATTTGGTTCACTTCCACCTTTTAAACCTATTTATCTTCATAAATTAGATCTAAATTCGGAATTTAAATTCCCGGGTTTTATTTCAAAATCAGTTTGAAATCAATTATTTAAATATCGAATCTCATTTGGAAGTTTAAATCAAATCACGGTTTTCTTTTCTCAAAACAATTCATAACCAACTTTACGGTAGCAATCCATCACTTAGAAACTTGAAAATGAACACTGATGATGTCCAGATCATCATCGGAATTATTTTGCAGCGACTAAAGTGAGTTCAGTGCTTAATCACTTTTCAAAATCCATTTAAAACCATTTTTAATAGAAATTCTTAAAAGTAATTTCATATTATTTTAAAAATACTTTAGAAAATATTTCTAAACAACTAGGATTTAAATTCCAAATTTTGGTCTGAATCAAACTTTTAATTCATATTATTTGTGTATTCCATTTTTATACAAATTCGATTTGGTTGTATGTAATCATTTTAATATTTTACAATTTTATTTGATTGTAATAACAATCAACACACACATATATTAATAATCCAAAAAATATTCCTTTTATATCAAAATAATTTTTGGTCAAAATTACATCATTTACCCATTGTTAAAACAATACTGTATCGAACTGCTTTGTTCGAGAGTTTAGAAACACCTATCGATACAGTTGTACATCCTGTATCGACCAGAATTCATAAACCACTCAACAAATCAATCAATACAATATAAAACAATTTTATATCCAATCTACAAATACGCGCTCATATATATACACTCAAACTCAATCTAGGGTATTACTAACCCCATCTCTATTGAGTTGCGCCACAGAGCCAAGGTTACTACTCAACCTTCAGCTCTGATACCAAATGTAACGACCCGAATTTCCGTACCCTTTGAGTTGACTAATTACACCACACGTCCAACCCAATTTGCACAGAAATGCGAATCATTATTAGAAAGAAGTTAGAGGATGAGAAATAGAAAGAAAGAAATATTAGAATAGAAGAAAAACGAAGATCACAAACTCACAGCGGAACGAATAAAAATATATTAGATAACATAAACTTTGAAATACAAATCAGTAACTGTATATACATACCATCATCAGAGCACAACAGTCACTCCTGGAACAGTTATAAACACCTGTTTCCAAATACAACATAGTACACAATGGAAAATATGATAGTCTATAGCTAATTGATGAAGCCTCCTGCTTCAAGCTCCACCAAGTGAATCTGAAAAATCCCGACTACTTGACTGCCCGTACAAATTAGGGCATCCAAAAGTTTAGGGAAAACAAACAAAATAAACTTTGGGTCAGTCATGGGACTGGTGTGAGTAAACTCCAACCATTTGTTTACCTTTTAAAAATAACCCTTTAGAAAGAAAAGATAATCGTAAGACTGATCCACACATAAACATGGATGGTTTTTATCTTACGATAACCAAAAATATTTTTGATATCAAAATCTGGTGATATTATAATAGTGTCTAAATCAAATAAACAACCATCTAGCGGAACGCTTGCATCTCACGCTATATATATAATATAAAATCATAAACCGTGGGGCGCTTATTGGAGATTGGATTTCCAACATGACAAGGTATGGAACCACCTTCCGATAGTGTATCTCTAGAGGGGAATACACTGTGTTCAACAAGAACGTCTTGCAACCCGGCCCACACATGACCGACCACTCATTTCGCTTGAGTGTATCGAATGTATATCACAAACGGTTGGGATCAGCAACCGTTTCCCGAAAGGGACATCATCGATAGATTAAAGAAGTAAATGGAATTTCTCAAGATAGGTGATTATACATCCTAATGGGAGCGACCCACATAGCCATGCTGCCTGCCCGATTTTTGTCAAATTCCCGGTTGTGAGGCTTGAGGTTTTGAATTATCTTCCAGAACATATGACACCATTCAATTTGAATGCCACATCGTCAGATCCATCGGAAATCACTAATTGACTCCCATAAAAAAATACTCAGATTGTTAGGCTAAAGAAGTTTCCCTTCTTTGCCACCAACTTCGTACGTTTGAAGGAATCAACGTACGTAATCCCTTTGGAAATACTCTATCAGACACTCGTCCTTACAAGTTGTCCTGGGTTTGGACAAACCGAAGGCACAATTCTGTTAACCCATCTTAGGCAATTTCTACGTAGGATAAACAGAACAGCCATTGCACTTTACTCGGTCTTCATAACCTCTTCAACATAAGTTGATTCATAACGCTTATGCCAATACGGATTGGTTTTCAGATATTAAATCTGATCCCAGTCTCTCCGTATTGACGACGAAGGTATATAATAAATCAAAACTTTGATAGTCGGTGATTTAACAATCAAAGAAACATCCATACAATCAACGGTCTTATTTCCAATTGGAAATCGTACCGATCAAGCATCAAACAATACTGGCCCCGTTTAATTTAATTTCTTATTAAATTATTATTTCCAATTCCTGTTATCTCATCTTTTGTATCCTTTCAAAGCTCTATTTCGCTCTCTTGATTGTTGGAAAACATTTCCAATATCCTAATTTCTTTATTCGAGAAAATATATCTTATTCCAATTAGAAAACATTTCAAAATCCTTTAAATTTACGCGATGTTACAAAACATCGTTATTATAGCTCAACCCCGTAATCACTTATTAACTAATCATCTTGCTAACCTATCTTCACTATCGAACCTTAACCATTCCTCCATCAATCATGAAGTCAATCAAGTTGGGGTATAATTACCTCTCAGACCTTAATTGAAGAACATTCTCAACTTTGAAATAGTCAAAGCTCACAACTTTGAACAAAACATTACTTACACGACTTTCGGATTAAATCTAAGAACACACTTCTTTTACAGAAAAACACTGATTATAATGGTAGCGTTATAATCGCTGTCTCCAAATATTTGATTTATAAGTCATTTATTATAACGACAGCGTTAAAATCGATGTATGGAGTTACAAAACATTTGTTATAACGACAGTGCTAAAATCACTGTTTAGATTTGTAAAACATTTATTTTAACAGCAGCGTTATAATCGCTATTTAGATTCATAACGATAGCGTTATAATCGTTGTTCCCAAATAATTAGTATATAAAAATATAACTTGTACTTATTAATTCAATTAATAAATAAATAATTAGATTTGATTCAAAACGGAGAGTAAAAATAACTACTTTACTAAATTCGATATAATCAAATTTCAATAAATAACTCTCGTTCGAATACACTATATTCGATTAATATTCCGAACTTCGAAATAAATCTTATCATTCCAGGTTAACTCTATTTCCCTTATGATTATTTCCATTCGCAAAATATTTGCTTCCAATCATTATTCATTTTCAAATATCAGTATCTTTCCTTAACAGGGATCTTGACTTGTTTAGTAATTCTAATTTAAAATAAATCTTAAACTATTCAAAACATGGAATTGTATTTCTAGAGCTATAAATATTGAAATATTCACTTCTTAATATATTTTATTTAAATTATAGTTTTATACTAAATAGAATTCAAATATCCTTCCTGAACTAAACCATTATAATAAAATTTGACCTAATCAAAGTATAATTATAAATCCCTTGGATTTATTTCAATTTGTTTTATATTCCGAACTTTGGAATATAATACAACGTTTCCTTTCGAAAACGAATTTCCATTTCCCTTATCATTCATATATCTATTTGAATTCACATTTTCAACCCAGATTCCTTTTATAAATGCTTTCATTTGCAAAATATCTGCTCTAAATGATTATTCACTTTAATCATGAATAATATTTCTTTTTACATAATCAAAACCCGATTCCATTTATAACTTCTATTACAATTGTTATAGGAAATCTCATTATTAATTCCAAACATTTATAAATCTCACTTATAATTTCCTTTATAATGTGCTAAGTCCAAATCTCATTTCAGATATTGGTTTCAAAACTGATTTCCACCTTTTCATATAAATTCAAATTTGAATTTATATTTCAATTTATCTAACGATAAATAACTCACTTAATTTATAAACCAGCTTAATATTTACTTCTTGTTTTAAATAAACAAGTTTTTACCTTTTTAACTCCATTCGAGATATACACTTCAATTTTTGGAAAAAAATATATTTCCTTTTTAATCACAAATTTCATTTTCTATATTCGAAAATATTTCATGGTACTTAAATACCAGAATCCTAGGGCCAGGAGATTCAACACAGTATAATCAATCAAAGTAAATATCATAGTAAATAACAAACAATAATATAAATGTCAAGGAGTCCAGTTGGATTCCTCCAACCTGTTTCCCTGCATCCACAGATGTTAATGAACATCAATAACATTAATTTCACATCAATATGAATTATCATGGTGACCAGAATTAATAATCGATTAATGATATAACTATATCAACCACTTTTATCAACCATGCAAGCAAACAACCATCACACAGTGTAAAATTACTATAATAAATTTAAAACTCGTTTATATAAAAAATATAACGAGCCGGGGTTAGTGGATTTACTCACCTTGTCTTGCAGTTGACGGTTCTGCTTTTATTTTGTTTAAAATCAAACAGTCGTTTTGATTTTGTCACGAAACTCCAGTAACTCCGTTCTCAACCATAATAGTTCTACCGTGTAGATTTCTTCGTTGCCATTCCAACATGACCGGTTCCGTGTAATTCTGTTTCCATATGAGTTAGTTATACCCTTACAAGCTATCAATTAATAACTTGTTAATTTAAACTATATAATTATCCCTAGTCAGATTTTGATTACCACATAATTAGGCATATTTGGCCTTCTTCCTTTCTGGTTCGTTATTCAAGCACTTTGAATCCATGAAGGTTCAACTGGTATGCTGAGTTTTTTGCCATTTTTCTTTTAATTTTCCTATTCTCTATTCTCCGATCTTCACTAGCCCCATTCAACTTAGTTCGATACTGCTTCATATCCGTATACCTTAACCCCTCGACACCCTTTCCAGATGATAAAGCAATGCCCTATACGTTGAATAATGATTTATCAATAATGATTTATTCACTAATCCACATATTTGGTTTAATAACCCATCTTGAGTTTAAATAACCATTGTGTTAACCTGGATAAAGTGAAATCAAGATAGACACCATCTTCTAGTTTCAACGAAGAACCCTCCATGCCGTGACTTTTGAACACCTAAGCTTTACATTTTAACCGACTAACCATTCTTCTTCAATAGGCAAAACTGTGATTAACTTCCTACTAAAACCGCCACTCCACCCACTTTCAACATTCATGCAAACACAGTAGCACCGACCAACCCCTTAAACACCAAACACCACAAACCTCTTTTCCAATGTTTGGTTCACCGTAAAATCCAAATCCCTTCTCCAAAAACATGGAATTGATCCCCTCCTTCATTTTCATTCTTGCACATAATTAAAACATCACAGAACAATTCATCTCGGTTCGCATTTCAGGGCATCTCGCAGCCCACAGTGACCACCGTGTCACCTTTGCTTTTCACGAAAATAATCCAGCATTTACACACGAGTACCTGTAATCATCACAAACCCATATCTAATATCAATATTGCATCCCATCTTCCCAAAATCCCCCTTTCCCATAACCCTAGGCGCTGCGAAAACTTTGAGCTGCTCGAAAAAGCTTCTCACACCCGATCCATTGGTACATATAATCGAAACTTCAATCCCAGAGATAAAACAAATCCACTTCTACATTGTTTACCGGAGTTACAAATTTTTTTTAATTGAATTTGAAGGGAGCGATTTCCTTTGATTT
Source organism: Allium sativum (assembly GCA_030737875.1). NCBI lineage: Eukaryota > Viridiplantae > Streptophyta > Magnoliopsida > Asparagales > Amaryllidaceae > Allium > Allium sativum. The sequence goes on from CM060919.1 coordinate 212,867,572, forward strand.
TTACTGAAGGAATAAAGGAATGGTTGAGAGAGAATTGGGAATGATTTTTATAAGAAGAGGAACCGTGGCAGTTACGAAATAAACAGCTTGGAGAACACGGCTTTTGCAGTAGCTTGAGGCGCACGGTTTCAATTGGCTTGACACACACAGGTTTAACAACTTGGAACACACGAAATAATAAATAACTAAGACTTGGGGACACGAGAATTTTTCAGGGAAGTTGTTGAAAACTTGGCATGGTATTGAAATGGCAGCTGTTAGAACTGTACATGTAAGGTGGAATACAAAATAAAGGGACGTGCATGTGTGAACGTTGCTTTTTTTTAAAAGCCTGAAAGCATTGACCGAAGGGAAAACGAGAGGTAGAAATAAAGTGTTGTAAATGAAAGGGGCGTATGTATGTTTTAAAGTGGACATTTGCTCTTTTATTTTTAAGCTATGCGTACCCTGCTAAGTACAGTCTCATTTTCCGAATGAGTTGTCAGGGACAAAAATAAAAGTACGGTCGTGTCCAGCGAGGTGTCACGATCCTAAAACTACAATAATATCGATGGCTTAACTTATATTGTGAAATCCCAAAATATTGATATAGGGTACAAAATACTCCAAACAAAAAGTTGTGTATTTAATTAATTAAAAATTATAGTAAAATTCTAAAAATTAAATTATAACTACGTCTCAAAGTTCTTGTCCAAATTCGAATCCAATATTTAATTATATTAAATAAGCCGTTATGGCGTATACACGATTCCATAGCGACTTTCTGAAAATTTGATTTGGACATAATGCCCAATATATAAGACGAAATCTCGAATTTTCTTTTCTGTTAGGAAAATATAGTTAAACAGAATCGAACGTTTCTTGTTTCAATGAAATCCGACTTATTTTGAATCCTGTATATCTAATTGAAGTTCAAAACGTTAAATTACGAACTACCGTGACTTTACGAGCTCATTTTAAATTATATTATAAATTATACGTTTAAATATCCTTTTATTAAATAATTTCTTATAAATTCCTATATATAATTCAAATAACAAATTTAAATATTCAGAATTCAACAGCTGAAAATCTGGGTCATTACATATAATCTGTGATTGATTATGGGTGTGTAGATGATGTTGATCATGGTTATTTGGTATTTTAAATACCATAAGAAATACCGAAATGTGAAAAGGGAATTTTCAAAGTGTAAATTGAAAATAATATATTTATAAAATCAAAGAATTTTATAAAAGGAATATTTATAAAATCAAAGAATTTTATAGAAGGATTATTTATATAGAAAATAAATAGAAGTATAAAATGAATATTTATTTAGAAAGTAAATAGAATTATAAAAGGGATATTTGACGGGATATAAAAGAATTATGAGAAGATTGTTTAAAGTGGTTATTAAATAGAATTTTTTTTAACAAATAGATTGAGAAGATTAATTTATAAATAATGTTTTATAAATTAAATAAAATATTTGTCATTTGATAAACAGAATATATAAGACTGAATTTATATAGAGAAGTAGGAATCGGTTTTAACACCAATATTTTAAATGGAATTTGAGCAGCATTTATAAAGGTGATTATAAATAGGATTATAAGTGTTAAAAGAATAAAATGAGATTATATATAAACAATTCTATAATTAGAAGTATAAATAGAAATTGGATTTGGGATATTGTTTTTTAAATACGAAATCAAACTGTGTTGATTGCAAAGAAGAAATATTATTCACATTTAATGTGAATAAAGGATTTAAGTAAATATTTTGCAAATAAAATATTATAAAGGAATTTGGGGTTTGAATTAGGAATTTACACTACAACAAAATAGCCCTTTTACAACGGGCGAAGACTGTTAAAATATGGTTTTCACCACGGGCATCTGCCCATCGTAATATGCGTCGTCATAATAGCTCCTAACTATTTTACAACGGGCCATGACCGTTGTAAAGGACCATTGTAATAACTTGCTCCGTCACGTGCTATTACTCTATGACAATGGTTATAAACCTGTTGTAATAGCTAATAAATTACAAGCGGCTTTTGCCCATTGTAAAATTAACATATAACAATGGTTTTAGCCCGTTGCGATATATATGCAAATATAAATATAATTGCTACTATATACATCCATAATAATGATGAATATTTTAACATACAACAAATATTGTGATGCAACAATCAAAATCACATAATAACATATAATAAAAGACTGTGGCAACAATCATAAAATTTCAACACATTTCAAAACGTTATATAAGTTTACATTCCAGAAGATTTAGATAAATTTACGTTCCAAAAGGTTAAATAAGTTACATCAACATAGTTCTAACATAAATTACATAACTGGTTTCATAAGATCCGACGGCTTGTTTGATAGTGGACATCTTTGAATTTGGCTTAAACAAAAAGGCTTCCAGTTCCACTATTACATTCACACATATCTTCCAAACATTAGCTCCAAGCTTTTAAAAATGCATTAAAACATCAAGATCAGTACTTGCTATTGTCCCCTCTGCATCAGGATCAGGTGTGGAAAAAAAATGTTATCAAATATAGAGAGAATATATTATTATACACCATTCAGAACTTACTATTGTAAGGTTTGAACTTTGAGCATATTTGCAGGAGACAATAGACAAACTCATGTAATAATTTTATTAAATAAACTTGCATTATACCCTTTTCTCTTCTTCAAACATTGCCCACCGGCAAAAAATACAACTGCACAACTGCAGTGCACATTTTTGTCTTTAAATCTGCACATATAACCTAAATAAAAATGTCATGAATGTCGATAGATTTGACGTTACATGTTGCATGAGTTAGTGTGGTCCGTTATAGTTGGTGCTTAGCACCACTGTGCAGTGCAACAACAGTTTTAGAGATATAACAGGAACGCTAAAAAAGAGCATGGATAAGTGTAGCTCTCAAATGTACACCCCCATATTAAAAAAAAGTCTGAACTATATAATGTAACAAACATCATAAGGCAACAAAGATTTATGGAGCATTCGTAAAAAACAAAATAATAGTTGGGTATACATTAGCAAGTTTTCTACTTAGATTAATGCATAGCCAACTAATTAAGCAAGTTTGCTATACATTAATGTACAAAAGTAGCAAGTCCTTGATAAAAGAATTGAAAGTAGCAAGTTTGCGGTAGATTTTCTTTTGTATTTCCACCAGTACTTAAGCAAATGTAGTAAATCCTCATCACACTGCAAGGGTTGAATGCAGTTGTCAAACATCTATCGAAGTGCAGAAATGAGTTAATAATAAGCATAAAGAGTAGCCTGTTTGGTCTATTTTTGTTACTGCAATAAAAGTTCTTATAATCAGTTTAGCATAGAAGCAGTTGCTACAAAAGACGAAAAAGTATTCGGGTCCAACGCTAAGCCAAATTGTACTTGAATAAGAAGCAAAACTAGAAATATCGCACATAATTCACATCAGGAAACAAAGCAATAGCAAGTCATTAACCCAACATTAATCAAGTTAGCAAGACAGCACCTCCGTTAGATTTGATCTTCTTCTCAGCATTCTTACTGACCAACTTCGTTTTGATCACCACTGTTCCCCATCAGAAGCTATCCCTTCCCCAACACACTGAAATATACAAACTGACTGACATCAATCAATGGCACTTCACCGCTGATCCGGCCTACTCTTCCACGGATTCAGGCATGAGCGACCATATCTTATCGATGTTTACAGTTGGGCAGTAGAAATAAATTTAAAGTTAGTGATATTTGACAAAGATATAATATCATTAAGCTGAAATCTTCAAACCTTAAATGATAAATAGTTGTAGAAAAAAAATACAATGAAGCATTAAATTTGCATTCATTTTCTCAAAACTTACCAATCTGCATTATTAGCAACATTTTGAAGTGCTTGGATATGTTTCTTGTAATAATGTTGATAAAAGGTTTGCATTTCTCGTGCATCACTCTTTTGTGCTCTTCGGTTGGGTCGGATTCCTACAATAAAGAGATTCACAAGTGGCATGTCTTATATGTTGGTAATGACCATTAAATACTCAATATAAGAGTAAGTAACGACTGGTAAACAAATGAATGATAAAGTGATAAAACAAAACTTTAGATTTTTACTTATCTGGGTTGTCTTTCTTCTTTCTGTTTACTGCAATATAACATCTTTTTTTTTCATTACACACACAAACCAATATTTATATCAACAAAACAAGGTTGGGTTAAACATAGCCTCTAATTAAACAGCATGGAAAAGCATGCTATAGTGACAACACAGAGAAGTATCATATGTAAGCAAGAAAAAAAATCTTAGGTTTCAAAATAAAGGCTTAACCGTCAAGGAAGGCCAAAAGGCTCAGGCAGAGGTTTGAACCCATGATCAAAGAAGCTGCTCTGATCGGACTTATCTTTGGTATCTTGCGGCCAATTCATTTTATTTGCACCTTCAGTCGATAATAAAGCATAGTATTGAGTTCCTGCATTGCTTTCAGTATCATTTTTTGATGGCCTAGGCATGGGAAAGGCAACAGATTTTGGCTTTGGAGAAGGGATTGTACTGTGTTTAGTGTTCTCTTTAAGTGATGCATGTGTTTTCTGAGAGGCTGACCAGGCTACGGCAAAGATTATGGATTTGGTTCTAATGCCTCCGATGTTCTGTTTGATGTCCATGTGCCTCAAAGCCATACCAATCAAGTTCTTCGATAAGGTCCTCCCAAATCCACTACCAGCCTTATTAATCCTTCTTGCTCAACCCTCCAGTAAAACATTCTTTTGCAGCTGAGCACCAGGAGAATGCTCCATAGACTTGCTTTCAACAACACTAGAAACTGCGCTATGCAAACTTCCAACAGAAGACGACCTACGAAGTTAGGGCTCATCACTAGGGAAAGAAGGATTTCTATAGGATGCACAAGCGCACGTGTAATATAGCATCTGAAATCTAAGCGTCATGGCACTTTAAGCAGGCAGTTTTCAGATTTGTATCGGCACAACCACTTCGGCTTCTAGGCAGTAGCAGCAGTTGGCATTTTAACATAAAGTAAGCAGCGTCATGGAAGTCATTACTTAGTTCCTTGGCATCCAAATGACGAACTCTAGATCTAACAAATGATCTTAATTCAATACAACAACTGTGCGCGGCTTCTATCCTAAATTAATCTTAATCTAGATATGAGAAAGAAGAATGAAAACGAAAAAATGGAAAAGACAATCGTAATAAAAAAAATTGCATCCAAGAAAAAGAAGAAGAAAAAACAACCTGGAAGTATTCATCATTGGAAGAAGCCAATTGAGTGATTGGAGAATTTCAATCTAAAAATACGATTCGTGGAGGAGGCGCTTGTTTGAGCTAGAGAATGGGGGCATGCGTGATTTCGATTTTAGGGGCTAGGGCATATCGGAGGAAGCAGATCAAAATGCAGAACTAGAGCCAACATATTTGCTTTGGAGCCAAAATTTGGGGACAATTTCTTTAATTACTTAAATGGCGTTATTAAGAATATAACAGTTAAAACGATTTAATTTTAATTTTTGAAAAATTCTAAAATCAATAACTTTTACAAATAAGTTTAGTTTACGACATAATCTTTTGCTTTGTGATTGTATTGAATTGTTCTACGTACCATATTCATGTAGGTTATTGTATAAATTTATCAATGATGACTGCGTGAAACAAACAAACATCTCTTGGTTTTAATTGTCATATTCGTTTGTTATTAATTTGAATTAAAAATTGAACAATGAAAGTGATATGTCGTTCATCTAAGGGCGTTTCCATCTCTTTTGGAATTCCTTTTGTAGTGACAATCATTTTTTATAGTTTTATGCAAAAACTTCCAACATAGTTGTTTTGAACTAAATCCAACAATTTAAGATTTTACAATTCATTTATTTGAAATAATTTTTTTTATTTTAATGAAATTTTGTAAAAAAATTCGTGTCATTCGCAGTTATTAAACGCATATTACACAATTAAAATTAAATAATCAATTGATTATAAATCGGTTAAATTAAAAAGCATGAATTAAATACCTTGATTAAGTGCTCTTCCAAATTATCTTGTTCGTAGCTGCAAACTTATAATTCGTTCACCCATCGTTCTTGCTTAAAATGATATAACACACATATTAAAAAAGTTTCACGTTCATTTGATGCTTTTATATGGCGAAGGTTCAATCGAATACCTTTACAAAGTGAATCAATTTTTATAGTAGTAAATTAGTTAATAATGATTAATTAATAAATATTAATAAATAGTGAATAATAGTGAAGTATGTTTAATATAATATTATTAATGATTAATAAATATTAGTAACATATGATTAATGTATAAATATTATTAGTAATGTAAAATTATGGTTAGTAATTAGTAACATATAATTAATATATATAATATTATTAATGATAAATTATTAAATATTAATAAATAATAAATATCAATTTTAAGAAAGCATTATAATTATTAATTATTTATTACTAATAATTCACAGCCAACATTCATTGCAACGATGTTTTATGATTGTCATAAAATTCGCATCGGTTACAACGAGCATTTTTTGTCGTTGTAAAATTGGCACTTATTACAACGGTCACTTTTTGTCAGTTGTAAAATTGGCATATATTACAATGGACATTATGTGAACGTTGTAAAACTGACACCTATTATTACAACGGTCCAGAAAATACTGTGGTAATAAAGTTCTATTACAATGGGCTTTCATTGTCCGTTGTAAAAAAGGTGTTGTATAGGGTATCTATTACAACGGACCTTAATGGACCGTTGTAATAGACCTCTATTACAACGGGCAACAATCGCCGGTTGTAAAAATGATGTTGTAATAGGGTATTTTTGTTGTAGTGTTAAATGGAATTACTGAAACAAGAAATTAATTGGAAATTAGTTGTGTTGAATAACTTTCTGGGTATCGATTTGATGTTGGTTTCGGCCTTCGGGGTTTATACTTGGGAAGTTGTTCTCTTACTAGTTTACAGTTAGAGACTGATAGAGGTGGGAAGATATTGATGCATGAATCAGAAATGGAAATGTTTTCCAAAGTTAATAACGTATATTTTCTAATTTTAGAAAATAAGGAATTTATGAATATATGGAAACGATAAATGGGAAATGAAATGATGATTGATTGGTAAGATTTCCATTTGGGATACGACCGCTGTTTGTACACATGTTTTCCTTTGATAGTTAAATCACTGACTATTAAAGATTTTGACCATTTCCGTTGTCAATTCGGAGAGACCAGGATCATATATATTATCTGAAAACCACTCTGTATGGCATTAGCGTTGCGAATCAAATATGATGAAGATAATTGAAGATGGAGTTATGCAAGGGCTGTTCAGTAAATCCTAGGTAGAAATTGCCTAAGATGGATTTACAGAACAGTGATTTTGGTTTGTTCAGTCCCTGGACGACCTATATCGAAGAATGTCTGACGGAGTATATTTAATAGATCGCGTAAGTTGATATCTTCAAATGTATTTACGTTTGTTGGCGGAGGAATTCGTTTCTCTTAGCTGTCTACCCGTGATATTTTTGGAGAAAACAATTTGTGATTTAGCGGGTATGACGATGTGACATTCAAAGTGAATGAAGATGTGGTTTGTAAAGGATACGTTATGGCCTCTAGCCTCACAACCGGAAATGGTATAAAATCAGGTAGGTTGCATGGCTAAGTGGTTAGCTGCCAATTAGGGTGTATTGTCACTTGATCTAGAGAAATCCCATTTACTTCTATAATCTATTTTGATGCTGTCCCTTCCGGGAAACGGTTGCTGATACCAGTCGTTGGTGATAATACATTCGGTACACTCAAGCAAAATGAGTGACCAGTCATGTTTAGCCTGGGTTACAAGATGTTCTTGTTGAACCCGGTGTATTCCTCTCTAGAGATACACTATCGGAAGGTGATCCCCATACCTTGCCAGTTGGAATTCATTACCCAATAAGCGCCCGCAGTTTTTGATTATATATTATGTATGTGGAACATGAGATGAAAGCGTTCTGCTAGATGATTATTATATTGTGATCAATAGACATTATTATAATATCAAATGAGTATGATATAAAGATTATCGTTTCTTTCAAAAGGATTTTTGAATGTTGAATCAAGTGTTTTGGATTCTCATAAGGAAAAAACACGTTCCGTGTTATACGGCGTGGTCTTATGAGATATCGTTTATTTTCTCAAACTGTTTTAAATTTATTTACTCACACCAGTCCCATGACTGACCGGAGTTTATTTTGTTTAGTTTTCCCTAAACTCTTGGGTGCCCAAATTTGTACTTGCAGTCAACTAGTCAGGTTTTACAGATATACTTGGACAGCTTGGAGCAGGAGGCTTCAGGAATATATAGCTATTGTTTATTTCCGCTGTGTTGTAAGTGTTATACTCTGATAATGTTACTGTATACATATACTGATTTTATTTCAAAGTTATGTATCTATTATATACTGTTCGTTCCCCTGTGCGATCCGTGTTTACTCTGATGTTGTATGTTCTTCTTCTTCTATTCTAACTTTCTATCTTGTCTATTCTCACCCTCTATTTCCTTGCATTAACTATCTGGTATTTCCGATGCTTGAATAGTCGAAATTGAGTTTATGTCGACTACTCAGGGTCGCAAAAACCCGGGTCGTTATAGTGGTATCAGAGCTAAAGGTAAAGTGAATTACCTTGGCTCTGTGGCATGACTCAGTAGAGATAGGGTTAGCAATACCCTAGACTGAGTTTGAGTGTGTGTGTGTGTATATATATATGAGCACGTATTAGTTATTTGATATAAAAATTGTTTTATATGGTGGAGATTTATTGGTTGAGTTGTTTATGAATTCTAGTCGATTAGTTTGATCCATTGTATCGGTAGGGGTTTATAAACACTCGAATAATATGAACCGACACAATATGTTTTGAAAAGAGGGTAAACGAAATAATTTTACCCAAATTATATTTTGATATAAAAGATTTATATTGGAATGATTATAATATATTGGATATATTGGTTGTTATTATAACCGAGTAAGACTATAAAATGTGAAATGACTATGTAAATAACTAATAAGGATCAATATAAGTGTAATATATGAAATCAGATGAGTTAAATCTGAAATGAAAATCGGAATTGAAATTAAAATCCTGGAAATTTGGAAATGTGTTTGTAAATGGATTTTGAATTAATATATGAGAATTTTAAAATCCTGAGAGATTTTACATTGTTTTACAAGCATTGTGAATGGTGATTTGAAATGTATTTCAAAATGGAAGTGATTAGAAATGGTTTTGAGATTAATATAGTATTGAACTCACTTCGGTTGCTAGAAAATAATCCCGATGACGATCGGATATCATTGGTGTTCATTTTCGAGTTTCTAAGTGACGGATTACTACCAAAAGTTTTGTTTTTGAATTGTTTTGAGGAAATAAGTTGTTCAGAAATTCCAAGGTTTTGAATTGTTATTACGATTTCAAATTAATTTGAAATAAAAACCAGAAATTTTAATTCAGAAATTTAAATTTAACTTATGAAGTTAAATTGATTGAGATGGCAAAAGTGAATAAATAAATTAGAATTTAACTTGAACTAAGTTAAATAAAACTGGATTAGATTATAGAATAATCTGGAAAGGAATTGAGTTGATAAGTTAAGAATTTGGAATTTGAGATGGGAGTTTGAAATGAAATTTGGCTTGAATATAAGCAGATGATTTGGGTTTGAGAATGATTGGAGATCAAGTTGGAAAGGTATCGGTATATGCTGATTTGGTAGCAAGTGAAAGAGAACGATTTGAATGTCCGACAAAAAGGTACAAGTTTATTTTTATATGGGTTTGGTGATTTATGAGCCGATTTGGCAAGCCGCTTGTCTGTTTGATTATCTTTTGGATTGGAGAAGGCCTAGAGAGACGAGTTGTAGTTATACCGATTGACCCGTACAAAGGAGGTGCTGGCGAAATTTTTCGAAAATTTAAGGTGTTAGAAAATATTTAGAATTTTTGAAAATTTTAGTTACTCGGAATGGATTAATATTCAATTGAAATTAATTGGTACAGTGAAACTGAAGATAAAAGAAGTAACCAAATAATTTTTAACCCAATTAATAGGATTTGTTTTCTACCTTAGCAATTTCGAGGATGAAATTATTTTAATGGGGGAAGAATGTAACGTCCTGCATTTTTGTCGATATAATAATTAATTTATTTAATTATTTAAATAGTGATTTAGAGATTTAAATGGTTGTTTAATTAAATAATATTGAATATTTAATTAATATAATTAATAGAATAATATATTTAATTCTGAAATAATTAGAATATAGCCGAAATGGCAATATTGTGTGTATTGGATTATTTAAAAATATTTAATCCAGTTTAGAGTTGAATTATATTAACGAATTTATTTTTAAATGTCAGTTGAACGTATAATTTATATTATAATTATAATCGAGCTCGAAATGGCGCGGTAGTTCGTAATTCGACAATTCAAACTTTAAACGAATATACATAATTCGTTTTAAATCGGATCTCTGTGAAACAAGAAACATTCGAATCTGTTGAACGATATTTTTCTAATGGAAGAGAAAAATGGGGATTTCATCGCGTAGATTTTGATTATGATCAAATCAAATTTTCAAAAAGTCGCTATGGAATTCCTTTATAATTTATAATGATTTATTTATATTATAAATGGATTTTCAATATAAATTGAATAATGATTTATTCTCGATTTGAAATGCCGAGTTATAAATTCAGATAGTAATATTTTCGAGCTGTATTATATTCTGTGTGAATATATACGATAATATTAATTTATTAATATTTAATTTAATTATTTTTAAATATATTAATACTTAAATGAGTTTATTTAGACCTTAGAAAAAAGCCATTTTTACAAACGAACTCCGTTTTTGACGAAATTAATTTTGTTGGATCCGGGATATTAAATTATTGGTTGATTTCAATTTTCATGATTTTTGGAGTGAGTATGTGGATGTACGGAATTCTAATGTGAAAAAAGTCGATAATTTGACTTTAAAAATACACTGTGTGAGCAAACGGACTCGGAATTCGACGAAACAAGTTTCGTTGGGTCCATAATGTCAAACTCTAGTTGTATGTCCATTTTCGTCGAATTTGAATATGTTATGTGAATGTATGGATTTTTAAACGATAAATACATGTAGCGATTGTTAAAATTAATTTAAATAATCGAATACAAAATTATTATCCCTATACTATAAATATCCCCAAACTATCCCTAACCCTAAAACCCTTCATTCAGTAGTCAAACATTATTCAGCCATCACTTTTATTCTTCCTCAACCAAAATGTGATCTTCAATAATTGATAACAATTCGAATAAATTGTTATAAATTAAAATGTTTATATATTCGAGATCGTTGTGGGTTAGTCTTCGATCTGGGGTAAGTTGTTTGAGGTGCGAATGTGCTTTCTGGAGTTCGAACATTTGCATCGTCAGTTATATAACAACTAGGGTTCGAATTTTGAGGGGATAGGAGCACTGATTCATGGGTTCGAGCTTGTAGCTAGGATTTTGGAAGAATTTAACATCATTTGTATAATTTTTGGCCACTTAGATCATAGGGCATGTCGCGAGTTCTGGTTACTAATACAGTGAAGTTCGAAGTCGGGTTTCCACTGATGGGTGCGAGTGAGGATTCACGATGATGGCAGGGATAAGGGCACGAAGAAGATGTTGATGACGAGGTTGGTGGTCGGCTTCGTGGAATGTACAAGACGCAGGGAGGAGGGAGAAGATGTCCGGTATTTCGTAGTTAAGATGTTGAAAAAGCGGGATGAGGAAATGTTTAACGAGGCTTAATCCTGTTTTAAAGTGTGATTAAGAAGGTCACTGTACAGATATGCAGGCTGGTGAGAAGATTTGTTGGGCCGGTGGATAAAGAGGGGTAAAGCCCAAATCACAAATTATAATTTAGTTAATTTAATTTATATAAGGTATTAGAACTTGCAAATTAAATATCTTTGTCATACATTATCCAAATTTAGCAAAACAAGATCCGTTGGGATCGTATGGACGGTGGCTACACAATGGAACTAACTGGGAATGAAATGGAGTTCATTACAATTTATTGTAAAATAAATCATCTGTCTGAATCAAAGATAGTTAATCGTTATTTAACGATAACAGTCCAATGTGAGTAAATCTCACTAACTCTGTACAGTTTATATTTTAATAAATATAATCTAGTATTGATAAATAATGATTGATTGCTGTGTGTAGATTGTTTGGTTGAATTGCTGATTTATTGGTTGGAATTGTAGATAATAATATATATATACATATATATAAATCGTTAATCAAATATTGATTCAGTTTATCAGAATATTTCATATTGAAATGAAATTGATGTTATTTATATTGTTTAACATCCGTGAATGCAGGGAAACAGATTGGAGATCCAACTGGATGCCTCAATATTTATAATACTGGTTGTTTTCATATATTGTGATATATGATGTGATATATAATCTGTGATTGATTATGGGTGTGTAGATGATGTTGATCATGTTTATTTGGTATTTTAAATACCATAAGAAATACCGGAATGTGAAAAGGGAATTTTCAATGTGTAAATTGAAAATAATATATTTATAAAATCAAAGAATTTTATAAAAGGAATATATATAAAATCAAAGAATTTTATAATAGGATAATTTATATAGAAAATAAATAGAAGTATAAAAGGAATATTTATTTAGAAAGTAAATAGAGTTATAAAAGGGATATTTGACGAGATATAAAATAATTATGAGAAGATTGCTTAAAGTGGATATTAAATAGAAATTTGTTTTAACAAATAGATTGAGAAGATTAATTTATAAATATTATTTTATAAATTAAATAAAATATTTATCATTTGATAAACAGAATATATAAGACTGAATTTATATAGAGAAGTAGGAATTGGTTTTAACACCGATATTATAAATAGAATTTGAGCAGCGTTTATAAAGGTGATTATAAATGGGATTATAAGTGTTAGAAGAATAAAATGAGATTATATGATTCTATAATTAGAAGTATAAATAGAAATCGGATTTGGGATACTGTTTTTTAAATACAAAATCAAACTATGTTGATTGCAAAGAAGAAATATTATTCACATTTAATGTGAATAAAGGATTTAAGTAAACATTTTGCAAATAAAATATTATAAAGGAATTTGGGGTTTGAATTAGGAATTTAAATGGAATGACTGAAATTAGAAACTGACTGGAAATTAGTTGAGTTGAATGAATTTCTGGGTATCGATCTGATGTTGGTTTCGGTCTTTGGGGTTTATGTTTGGGAAGTTGTTCTCTTACTAGTTAAAGTTAGAAACTGATAGAGGTGGGAAGATATTGATGCGTGAATCATAAATGGAAATGTTTTCCAAAGTTAATAACTTATATTTTCTAATTTTAGAAAATAAGGAATCTATGAATATATGGAAGCGATAAATGGGAAATTGGGAAATGAAATGATGATTGATCGGTAAGATTTCCATTTGGGAATATGACCGTTGTTTGTACACATGTTTTCCATTGATAGTTAAATCACCAACTATCAAAGATTTTGAACATTTCCGTTGTCAATACGAAGAGACCAGGATCAGATATATTATCTGAAACCCACTTCGTATGGCATTAGCGTTGCGAATCGAATATGATGAAGATAATTGAAGACGGAGTTATGCAAGGGTTGTTTAGTAAATCCTAAGTAAAAATTTCCTAAGATGGATTTACAGAATAGTGCCTTCAGTTTGTCCAGTCCCAGGATGACCTGTATGGAAGAATGTCTGACGGAGTATATTTTATAGATCGCGTAAGTTGATCTCTTCAAACGTATTTATGTTTGGTGGCAGAGGAATTCGTTTCTCTTAGCTGTTTACCCTCAATATGTTTGGAGAAATCAATTTGTGATTTAGTGGGTATGACGATGTGACATTCAAAGTGAATGAAGATGTGGTTTGTAAAGGATACGTTATGGCCTCTAGCCTCACAACCGGAAATGGTATAAAATCGGGTAGGTCGCATGGCTAAGTGGTTAGCTGCCAATTGGGGTGTATTGTCACCTAATCTAGATAAATTCCATTTACTTCTATAATCTATTTCGATGCTGTCCCTTTTGGGAAACGGTTGCTGATCCCAACCGTTGGTGATAATACATTCGGTACACTCAAGCGAAATGAGTGACCGGTCATGTTTAGCTTGAGTTACAAGATGTTCTTGTTGAACCCGGTGTATTCCTCTCTAGAGATACACTGTCGGAAGGTGGTTTCATACCTTGCCATTTGGAATTCATTACCCAATAAGCGCCCGCGGTTTTTGATTATATATTATGTATGTGGAACGTGAAATGAAAGCACTCTGCTAGATGAATATTATATTGTGGTCAACAGACATTATTTTAATATCAAATGAGTTTGATATAAAGATTATCGTTTCTTTCAAAAGGATTTTTGAATGTTGATGTAACGACCCGATTTTCGCCCGACCCGATCAATCGAAAGATCGACCAAGACCGTTCAAAACCCAAATGTGTTAACTTTGGGAATACAACACATCAGAATAGATAACAACAGACTTTTATATACATTATAATAATGTTACATCAGAGTACAGAATATATCAGAGTACATTGATAAATAATACAGCGGAAGATTAAATTACAATACATGTAATACAATGCAGCGGAATAATTGAATCAATCACAGCAGAAGACCATCAATGCTCTGGAAACAGATCTAAGCTTCGATCCAGAATCCTGTTCAATATATCTGCAAAATAAGCTACTCGACGGCCCATGTAGAAAAAAAGGGCACCCGAGTTTGCAAAGTGAAACAAACTACGGGTCAGGCATGGGACTGGTGTGAGAAATCTTTACTTAACTAATAAGGAGGCTAATCACAGGACCACGCCGCTATCGCGGAACGGGTTTACTCCATTGGATTGCCAGTGTATGATTTAAATAAAGTAAATCGTTAAAACATTGCAATGCTTTTTATAAAAATGAAACCATTATAAGACTCAGGACCCATCACACAATGCAACGAAAGCCTGAGGATAGAGTTTTACCTTATAATGGTCAAAAATGCTTGATACGATAAAACGGATTTGATATTATTACTAGTGTATATATGTTTTAAAAACATTTCGATCATAATGTATTAATCATAGACGGCATAGTACCCCATCCGACTATGTCGCCATATATAGGTATACAATCAAAATGGTAGAATGTCATATTGGAGGTTGGATTTCCATCAAGAGTCAAGGCTAGGAACGATCTCCTTACCGATTTCGAGACACTCTAGCAATGTCTCAGGATTCGGACGCTGGCGAACCTTTGGATCCTGTAGGGTCGGTCCCCCAATAGTGCAATGGGTTGGATTGGCAATTCCTGAACACACGCTTTCCCATCCTATTGGACCTATAAATTAGCCATTGCGGCCAAAAAAAAATCCGAAGCACCTCAAAATCTATCAACCACATAAGTAAAATGTCGGGCCGTGTTAAACCCAAACACCACTTCTAGCTAGAAAGAAATGTGTGCACTCCCTGCATTCCCTTGCTCCGTTTTTGACTCTACCGGGGTGTGAGGCTTGCGAAGCAACGAAATACACAAAGCTATGCCTAAATAGGATATGATTTGATCATCATCCACAAGGCTCTGCTTTTCAACAAAAGCCTTGATCAATTGCATCTTGGCATGCCACATTGACAGTCCACACCATGTGATCGATAACTACTAATATATAACCTCTGAGCGCATGCGTCTCAGGGAAGGGTGTTAAGCAAGAGAATAAATTCTCCGCCACCAACAGATATATATTAAATAGAAACCAATTTACATGGAATGAAATCCAATGTCAGACACACATCCATTTACAAGTCCGTTCTGGGTCTGAATGAAACCAGAGGCACCTTATACCTCGCATATCCGAACGATCAACAATACGTCCGGACAACTACCACTGAAACCTTTTCAAGGTAGCAACTCCAATCAAAGGCATCAGTAGTCCTCATCCATTCGATGTGAAGATCGTCGGTCTTCAACCACCGTCTTCATCTTCGACTTTTAATCGTCGTAGTAATTATTCAGAATGGGTTAAATCTGGTCATTCCGAATAACTCGCGTATTTTTAATAATTAAAAATCAAGTGTTATAAGGATACATCCAACGCCTCTTCCAATTCAGAATGTTCTTTAAATAAAATATTAATATTATTAGGGAAAGGTTCCCATTAAATTTATCAAAGATAAAATCCTTTAAATTTATTCTTAAATCTTATTTCCAAATATTTGTTAAAATTCCAGTTTAGTTTTAACATCAAAATCACAACTTTACAATTATTCCAATTTAAGGAATAAATCTTATTTTAACTGGGTTAAAGAATCAATGTCATTTAAAAACATTGTCCATGATAAACCCAAAATCATTTTCCAGTAAATAAATATAAATTGAAATACTAATAATCTTAGTTGAAAGATTTATTCTTTATTTATAAGAAATTCTTTGTTTTAAAAAATTCTTTATATAAAAGATATTCTGAATCGGAAAGCGACACAATCATTTACCATATAACTTTGGGTATATGGATTTCATACATCGTATGTAAATGACAATAATAATAAATAATCATCAAACCATCCATTCATCATCCCAAGTGAAGTTTACAACTGGGTGAGCATTAAAATGAAATAATAACGCTCATCGCAGCCTCTTAATCTACCAATTGACATAAGAATAAATATTGGGACTAGTGTATATCAATAACATCCCAATACCCGTGTGGGGTTTTCAGCCAACAATAATACATATAAATAAATATTTGGTTAATGAATTTAACCAATTTTAATACTATCAACGTGTTGATAATGATGGACAAAATGATATTTTATTCCTAATGTCGAAATGAAATATATTTGACTTGCATAATTTCTTGATACATTTCTAATATCTAATAGAATGTAATATATTTATATGACACAATTGTGGATGACAAATAAAGATAATTATTATTATACTTTATTTGTATATAATTATTCTCAGTTTTAACACATAATAGAAATAATCTCATCGGTATATGTTTTTCAATGTATAACCTAATAGCTAAAAATGTTTAATTTAAATTGCAAACATATCCTAGTGTATGCATTAGCATATAAAAATGTCACTTTAACTCAACTACAAATTCTAATGTATGTTTTGACCAATACTATGATTCTTATATTTGGATATAAATTCTAATGTAAGTTTGCAAATAAAAATGATTTTTATATTTGCATATAAGTCCTATCGTATGTCATGCAAATAAAGATGATTATTTTATTTGCATATAAATTCTATCGTATGTCATGCAAATAAAGATAATTATTTTATTTGCATATAAATTCTAGCTCAACAAAGTGTATAAGGAGTTCCATCTTGCTGACAATTCTATTTTATCACAATGGATATTTCTATGGTAACACAACCTATTACACAAAAATGCTATTTGTGTTTAACTTTTTCATTCAACAAAAATGTAAATTTTTGTCTTAATTCAAATCTAATTAACCGAAGGTAATTTTTGTTTTCAACAATAATGTGTATTTTGATTCAACTAGTCTTATCTTGACAAAAATATAAGGTTTGCTTTAACTAATCTATTTCGAAAAAATGAATATTTTAATTTAACTATTCTGTTCAACAAAACAACAAAGATAATGACTTTGGTTTGTTGACAAATCTAATTCAACAAAACAATTATAAATGAGGTGTTTGTTTTGTCAGATCTAATACGACAAAATGATGATGTTTTGTTTTAGCCATTACAGTTTGACAAAAGTGACAAAATGTATTTCAGCTACTGTAAATTAGTAATGGTGAATGTTTCTGCTTCATTCTTTTAAGCAACACAAAAATGGATAATTTGACTCATTCCTCTAAAATGACAAAAGTGAATACATTTGTCTTAACCTTTTAAAATGACAAATTAAATAATTTTGTCTCATTCAGTTTAAATGATAAAAAATGTATCTTTTGTATTGCAGCAAAAGGACAAATAAACCTTATCTACCTATTACTCTTTTTATTTTAGCTAAGATGACACTAAAAATATATCTTTTTAATTCTAATCTTTATGTTATAATCTATGATAAAATTAAAAACATTTTAATTAACTTAACAAAATTACAATAAAGATGAATTCATTTTATCATAATCTTTTTATTTACTCAAGTAAAAAAAATGATATTTTTAATCCCATTCTTTTATTAGCATCTAATATGTAATAAAGTGTAACTTCTTAAAACTATGCTTTTTATTTGCATCTAACATGCAAATAAAAATGTAATATTTTAATTTATGATTTATTTGCATCAAATAATGCAAATAAAGATACAACTTTTAATTTCATGTTTTATTTGCATCAAAGAAGGCAAATGAAAAATTCAACTTTCAAATACGGTGTTTGTTTGCATCAAAGATTGCAAATAAAAATATAATCTTTTAACTACGATATTTATTTGCATCTAAATATGCAAATAAAATAAAATCTTTTAATTTTTGCCTTATGTTTTGTTTGCAACTAAATTTACAAGCAAAATTGTAACTTTTGAAATCACATTTTTATTTAAAATACAAAATAAAAATGTCATATTCATTCTAGTGTTTTTGTTTGCATTTATAATTGCAAAAATGTGATTTTAACTCTAATGTTTGTTTCCATCTAAAATTGCAAATAAAAATATAGTTTACTTCTAATGTTTTGCTTGCATCTACAATAGCAAACAAAAATATAGTTTTCCTTATTTCAATGTATATTTGCATTAGAGAATGCAAATAAAAGAATATTTTATATTTTCAATACATATTTGCATAAAAGAATGCAAGTAAAAGAGAAATTTCTATTTCTATGTATATTTGCATAAAAGAATGCAAATAAAAGTACATTTTATATTTCTATGTATATTTACATAAAAGAATGCAAATAAAAGTACATTTTATATTTCTACGTATATTTGCATAAAAGAATGCAAATAAAAGAACATTTTATATTTCTGTGTATATTTGCATAAAGGAATGCAAATAAAAGAACCATCTTTATATTTCTATGTAATCTAAGGACATATAAAGAGTATTTTATTTGTTTATACTTTCCCATGTGTTCTAATAACAAATAAAAGAGTATTTTGTATATATACAATTTCATATATAATCTAATGACATATAAAGGAGTATTTAATAAGTATACACTTTCCTATAAAATCTAATGACATTTAAAATAAATGACATTAAAATATTTTAATATGACTGACTAATTCATCTCAACATAAATGACAATCTCATTTTACAATAAATGACAAATTCATTTTAACATAAGTGACAAATTTCATCTTAGCATAAAGGACGTTTTTATTTCAAATGTAATTTCTATTTTAATGGAACATTTCATTCAAAAAGGTGATTTCTATTTTAATGTATGTTTTCTGTTCAAATACGATATGTTAAAACAGAAATGATAATTTATTCTAATCTTTTTATTTAAATTAAACATGAAAATAAAAAATATTGTTTTTATTTTATACTTCAAATTTTGACACACATGAATAATTTACATGCTATGTATACAATAAAAGTATAGTTTTTATTGTATATACTAAATCCTGTCAAACATGAATACACAATCCAATTCGATGGTTCATCGCAATCACATAACAAATCAACACTGCACCAATTATACATACAACATGAAATAAGTATACAATTCACATCGAAATAAATAATTAGTTTTAAATTTTAAAATAGAAATCACAAATTGCTTTTTGTCAAAATTTTCAACATGCTCTGTTTGATTCTGGTCAGCTTCATGTTGTAGATCTGATCAATACAAGTCCAACGCTTTCAGTTTCGTTCGATTCTGATTCAGTTTGCACAAGTTATAGCCTTTCAAATATTAATTATATTAGTTAACAATTAAATATTATTTAATTAAAATAGATTAGAGCATAACCCTTTCTTCCTCCTCAGGCAAATTAAGGCCGTTAGTTTTCACCTAAGCTTCAGAACTAGGTCTCGATTTTCACCGCAATCCGTTCAACTTCGTCTCAATCAGGATACGCCACGTCGGAGAGCTACAGGAGGCGCACAAAGGGGACCCACTCAGGTGTAGCTCGGTCGAGCCTAGAGGGAGGGTGGCGGTGGTCTTAGGCGCGGGTTCAGGGGTTTGAGTCTCGACGTACGGGCCACCAGGGATTGATCAAGTCGTATAGAAATGAAGAGTGAGGAAGCCTTGTAATAACCCGGAAATCTGGGCCAATTTAAAATTTTTATTTTGGCAATTTTAGCGGATTTTGATTATTTGAAATGAATTATTTGAAATAATAACGACGGGAAATTTATTTTGAATATAATTCGAACGTATATATTTATATAGATCGTCATTAGAACATAAAAATTTATTTTAAATTAAAAAAGGAATTTAAAATGGCACGGTAGTTCGATAATTCGATTTCAAACTTCAATTGAATGTACAGGATTCAAAATAAACCAGATTTTAGCGAAACCAAAAATAGTTGAATCTAATTGAGAATATCTTTCGAACGAATCCGAAAAATTGGAATTTCATAGCGAGAATCAAAAGATATGTCCAGTTGATAATTTAGAGTAGTCGCTATGGAATTTCGGCCCTTAAAAATGAAAATTTTGCAAACGACCTCGGATTTCGACGAAACCACTTTTGTTGGATCCGGGATGTCTAATTATTGCTAAGTTTCAAATTTCATAATTTTTCGAATCAATATGTGAGCGTAGCGAAGTTAAATGCGTTTGACCAGTTTTAGTTGATTTTAATCGACTGGAAAATGGCCATTTTTCAAACGGTCTCAAAATTTGACAAAACTAGATTTGTTAGGACCGTATCGTCAATACGAAGTTAGAAAATATTTTTCAGGAATTTTTAGAGTTAGTATGTGGCCCCAGTAAACTGAAATGCGCGTTCAAATTCAATATATAGAGTTATATGTTGATTTTGACGAAAACTGATCGAAACGATAAAATTGGCTAACGAAACATATCCCATTGTGTTCGGAATGGGGGTAATTAGCTAGGGACGACAGTCGTTGGGTCCCGTTTTGAGTTTGAATAAAAAGTCAACTTTTTATGATAAAAAAATTAAATTAAATAAATAATTATATAACCCCCTTTTCACTAAACCCCCCCGTAGCCTCTTCTTCCCAAATCAGAATTCACGAACAAAGAAAAAAAAACCGTTGCTCGATATCCCCCCACCGCCCCCCCCCCGGTCGAAGTTCGCCGCCGCGCTGCGCCATAGGTGGCCGCGCCTCCCCCACCTTCTCCTCTGATCCCCTTCCTCCTCCATCTCCTTCTACCTCTTCCCCCATGAACGAAGACCGCGCCCTAGCCCCCCCTCCCAAATCGACACCACCGCACCACCTTCACACCCCGCGCCACCTCCGGCCACCAGGGCCTCCCCCCTTGACCTGCGCCAGCAGCAAAACCCCCCATCTCATATGCTGTAAGTTTTATAATTTAACCTTTTTACTTTTATTTAGGTAAAGTCCGATTTTTCTTCTTCTATCATGTTTATATTCATATAGATATAAAGTTTAGATTTCAATTATATGAAGATTAATTTTTTTTTAAGGGTTTAAAAACAGGATTTTTATCGTGAAAGAATGAATTTTTGTAAAGGTAAAGACTTGATTTTTAAACCCGTAAAGAAATGATTTTTAAAAATAAAAGATTTGACCTTTATATGAAGAAAGATTATACTTTTATATTAGAAAAGATTGATTTCTAAAAAATATGAAACATAGGATAAAAATTCGATTTTTATCATGAAAATAAGCTATATAAAAATATGATTTTATTCTGAAGAAGGCGTTATAAAAATATAATTTTTATAATATAGAAAAGTTAAAAATATAATTTTTATACTAGGGGCATATTAACAATATGATTTTTATATAGGTATAATAGTAAAAATATGATTTTTATTCATGTAGAGTAATAAAAATATAATCTTTATTAGGAGAAGAGCAATATAAAAATATAATTTTTATAGCAAAGTGAGGAAAAATTTGATTTTTACATATATGAGGTGAATGTAAAAATTCGATTTTTATATATGTAGCATATGCGGAAGATGAAAGTGACAGGAGGAGAACGATGAAGATTTCCTACATATGAAGAGTCGTGGCGTTTGGATTAGCTTTGGTGAGAAATTCTCACCTTTAATTTAATTTTTCTAGTTGAAATATATACTAGGATGCAGACGGTGTTTAGTAGCACCCGACACCCATCGTCCACAGACCATGGACGGCTTGTATGCTTGTTTGTTTGATTTTGATGTGTAGTTGATTGCGTGATGTGAAATGAAATAAAATATTTATTTAGTTGGAAAAAATATATTTTATAGTGGAAATATTTATAGTTAAAAATAGAATTTTTAACGTGTATATAAAATAAATATTTATAAACAAATCGGAGATTTGTTTATATACACTGATTTGATTGATATTGATTGGGAAGATAAATTTTACACATCGCCCAACTGCACAAATAAAATCTGTGTTTGATTGTTTGAAACCCCACACGGGTATTGGGATGATATTTGACGTACACTAATCCCGATTGTTTAGTTGTATGTCGATCGATTGATTGACAGACCGTTATAAGCGTTGAATATTTATACTTGATGGTTATACAGTGTAGAATGCACTTTGGATGCTGGTTGATTATTTGTCGTTGTTGATATATACATGTGTTGTAGAAAATCCATATAACTAACATTATATGGTAATTGATTGGGCCTCATTCCAGTTTTGAAATAGAAATATTTGAATAGATATATTGAAATAGAAATATTTGGAATAGAAATATTTGAATAGAAATATTTGAATAGAAATATTTGAAATAGAAATATTTGGAAAAGAAATATTTGAATAGAAATATTTGAAAAAGAAATATTTGAAATAGAATATTTGAAAATAGAAATATATGAAGCCGTGTTGATTAGATTGACGCCATTTTTACGTGAACGATATTTATATCGATTTTATTCATTTTATAATGAATATCGAAAGTGATTTCAAAATCTGATATTTTGAAAAGGATTGAATTCGAATTGAAATTGAATAGAAATGAATTCGAATTGAAATTGAATAGAAATGAATTCGAATTGAAATTGAATTGAATTGAAAACGAACGGAAATTGAATTAGAAGTCAATTTGAATTGTAATCAATTGGAAATGAATTTAAAATGAATTTAGAAGGAAAAATTCAATTTTGATTTGAATTTGAAAAGAACTTGAAATCATTTTGAAAACGAATTTAAAACAATTTATAAAATACGTTTTAAAAGGAAATCGACGAACTATATATTATATATATAATATAATGGCCTGAATAGAACGCGCCGCGCTGCGGCAGTTCGCGAATTTCGACCATTGAATTCGAATTGACGTTGCGGGAGATCCGACCGTCAGATTCTCCTAAAACCAAAACCGTTGGGTTCGTATCGAAAAGAGCTTTCTAACAAATAATAGAAAATTGAAATCTAACGGTTGGATTTGGAATTATGTCCAAATCAAATTTGGAAAAGGTCGCTGTAAGTGCAGTTCGATGGCCGTTGATGGAAATCGACTGTACGAGCCTTGATAAAATTATTAAAAATAATTATAATTTGTGTAAAATCATAAGAAATGATTTGGGAAGAATTGGGATGAAAAACTCCATATTTGAAAAGATAAAAATAGATTTTTATCGAAATGAACTAGAATTATAATTCTATTTTTTTTAATAAATAAATAGAATTTGAAAAGGGTTTTAAAAGTAACCAGAATTTCCAATAATTGAATTGGAATGGATTTGAATCAAAATGGTCTTTGGAATATTTCGATATTGGATTTCGTGATTATACAGATATTGTTTTGGGAATTTGAAAGATATATTTATATCATTATTTCCAAAACGATATTTGTTAGTCGTAGAATTTGATATTGAATATAAGCCGATATATTTTCTATTCAGAGCCTTGTATTTAATATCAAATGTGATTTGGGTTTGTCGTGAATGGTGTCTTCATTAACACTGTTCTTAAGCCCAGTTGAGAAAAAGAATAAATCTTTTTATTTAGATTTAATGAAGTGTACCAATTAAATAATATTTAATTGGAATTGAATTGGTATTGATTTTTGGGTTTATCGTGAACAGTGTTCTAAATAACACTTGTTCTTTAACCCGATAATTAATGGAATGTGATTTTGGGTTAATCGTGAACCGTGTTTCAAAATGACACTGATTCTTTAACCCAGTTAAAGATTAAAACTAAGTGGAGTTTTAATGAATCTTTAATTAGATTGAAAAGATCGAGAATGGAGTATCACCAGTTTTGCTCCAGGCGATAGTTAAATCTTTAATTAGATTTGAACGTGAAATGGTAATTGATTTTACCGATAACACCGTGGTGTTAGATATGAAGTATTACCAGTTTTACTTCATGGGATGAATAGGTTGGTATTGGGAAATAAAATAAATGATTACTTCGGTGTAGTTCGTTAATCCCGACTAGTTTGAATTGATATTCAAAAGAAGATTAAAGAATAAATTTAAAGAATTTATCTTTGATAAAATTAATGGGAACCTTTCCCAAAGTATAAGACTATTTGAATAAAAGAATATTTTGAATTGGAATGAGGTGTATGTTGGGGTTGTGGAACACTTGTTTATTATATGCGCGAGTTATTCAGAAAGACCGGGTTTATCCCATTCTGAATAACTGATTCGACGTGATGTCGAAGATGAAGACGGTGGTTGAAGACCGGAGGTCTTCACGTTGTTTGGGTGATTACTGATGATCTTGATTGGGCTGTACACCCAAGAGGAGGGAATTAGTTAGTGATCGTCCAGACGTACTTGGAGATCGATGGATATGCGGGATACTAGGTGCCTCCGGTTTCGTTCAGACCCAGAACGAACTTGTAAATGGACTGTGTGTCTGACATTGGATTTTATTCTGTGTGGTTGATTTCTATTAAATATATATCTGTTTGGCGGCGGAGAATTTATTCTCTTGCTTAACGCCCTTCTCTGAGACGTACGAGCTCAGAGGTTATATATTGATGGATATCAAACGCATGGAGTGAATTGCCTGTGTGGCATGCCTAAGTGGAAATTGATCAAGGCTTCTGTTGAAAAGCAAAGTCTTGTGGTTGATGATCAAAGCACCGCCTGTGTGGCATAGCTTTGTGTAACGTGAATTCGCGAGCCTCACACCCCGGTTGTGAACCAGAAACGGGAGAAGGATCCAGGGAGGGCATGCGTTTCTTTCTAGCTAGAAGTGGTGTCAGTGGTTTTACACGCCCTGACGAGTTTGACTTATGTGGTTGTTGTTGTTGCGAAGCGTCTCGGATATATCGGTCGATCCGGGACCGATGGGGTCATTGGACTCATTTACGCCCCAAAGGGCGGGGAAACGCAGTGTTCAGGCATTTTAATCCACATCGGTGGACCGGCCCTGTGGCTCCTAGGTGCAGTTGCGGCTGTAGCCTGAGGCTCGGGCTAGAGAGTCTCGAATTCGGTAGAGGACTATCTTTTGCCTTGGTTCATAGATGAAAATCCAATTTCCAAATACGTGACATTTGCGGTTTTGATTGTAGAGCCTAGTATGGCGACATAGTGGGATGGGGCGCTTATGCCGTCTATGATTGATACTTATGATTTGAAATTGTTTTAAACACTACAATTATTATAGTATCAAATGATTTGTTTTAAACGTATCAAATATGCTTTGGCTATTATAAGGGAAAACCCTATCCTCCGGTTTGTGTTGCATTGTGTGACTGGACCTGGGTCTTATAATAGCTTCATTGTTCTTTATTTAGCATTGCGCTGTTGTTTTATGCACTGGTATTCTTGGGAGGAAACCCGTTCCGGGTTATACGGTGTGGTCCCTTGATTTACCTAACTTTAAAATAAAGATTAATAACTGTTTTAGTTCTCACACTAGTCCAATGACTGACCTGGAGTTTATTGTTTTAACCTAAACTCTGGGTGCCCTTATTTTGACACGGGCAGCTAGTAGTTTTGGTTTTGCAGATTTATATTCACAGGATCCTGGTTTACAGCTGGAACGATACTCGGAAAGCTCTGTATCCGTGTATTACTTTCAATTGTATTTTGTATTATTTTTCCGCTGCTATTTAATGTATTGGAATCTCTGATATTATCTATGTAATATTTGTTCATACTCTGTATATTCTTGTATTCTGATGGAATTGTTGTAATTAACAATGAAATGTTCTTCTGTCTGCGTTCTATTTTGTCGTGTTCTCAATAAAATTCGTTCTTTCTCTTCTCTTCGGAGACTGGGGAAGTTCGGGTCGTTTCAGCTGGTATCAGAGCTTTGGTTTACAAAGCTCAGAGGACAAGGCACCTTAGAACCATATGAAAGAATTCATCAGAGATTGGATTAGTAATATCCAACGAGAATGACTTGTTAGAGATGGGATCAGCAGTATCCTAGAACGAGTGTGAAGATTATATCTTTAAAGTGAAAACAAATTTTGTTTTGAAAATTTAAATCAATTATTCGTATTTGATTATTTATTTGTATTGAATTTGGACAATGCAGTATATAAAGACTTTGCATATACGTCTGATCCACGGGTATTCGAAGTTTTAATATACTGGATAGATATAGAATCACACTCTAGTCGCCCAGAGATGATTCTGATGATTACTCGAGTATCATCAGAATTTATATTCGAGTGACGAAAGTGAGATTTCTATATATTTCCAATTTACTGGTGTGAGAACCCAAATTAATAGGGCTTATTGTTGTGAATTGGCATCAAAAATGTGATTTTTGACTATATATCAAAGTTATGAATTTGAAATGATAATTCACTAATTTATTACTGATTGTGTTGTTTGATTATAGTTTGATTAATTAAATGTTGAACCTTTAGCCAAATTGACCAAAAAGTGAATTGTATTGAAATTTGGTTGCATTTGTAGGCATATGCATGTACTTACATTGAATAGGTCATAGCAAGGAGGCTAGAGCAGAAGAATAAAATTGTTTGCCCGACAAATAGGTACATGTTTACCATAATTTACTGTTTTGTTTGGGTGATGATGATTTTATGAGCCGATTGGATAGCCGCTTGGCCTTTTCTTTTTCTTTTTGAGATCAGAGGGCCTGTATGGCAATTTCGGGATTTTCCCGGTGCACCCGGTGCAGGGGAGGTTATGGCGAAATTTTTCGGAAATTTAGGGTGTTAGCCAAATTTTTGAGAAATTTGAAAAGTTCTTAGAAACTGAAAAGTTGAAGAACATAAGCCGTAATGAAAATACTGGAAGTTGAGTTGATTTGTGAAACAACTTTCGGCTTTGTTCCTTTTCGGGGACGAAAAGTTTTAAGTGGGGGAGATTGTAATAACCCGGAAATCTGGGTCAATTTAAAATTTTTATTTTGGCAATTTTAGCGAATTTTGATTATTTAAAATGAATTATTTGAAATAATAATGACGGGAAATTTATTTTGAATATAATTCGAACGTATATATTTATATAGATCGTCGTTAGAACATAAAAATTTATTTTAAATTAAAAAAGGAATTGAAAATGGCGCGGTAGTTCGATAATTCGATTTCAAACTTCAATTGAATGTACAGGATTCAAAATAAACCGGATTTTAGCGAAACCAAAAATAGTTGAATCTAATTGAGAATATCTTTCGAACGAATCCGAAAAATTGAAATTTCATAGCGGGAATCAAAAGATATGTCCAGTTGAAAATTTAGAGTAGTCGCTATGGAATTTCGGCCCTTAAAAATGGAAATTTTTCAAACGACCTCGGATTTCGACAAAACCACTTTTGTTGGATCCGGGATGTCTAATTATTGCTAGATTTCAAATTTCATAATTTTTCGAATCAATATGTGAGCGTAGCGAAGTTAAACGCGTTTGACCAGTTTTAGTTGATTTTAATCGACCGGAAAATGGCCATTTTTCAAAGGACTCAGAATTCGACGAAACTAGATTTGTTAGGACCGTATCGTCAATACGAAGTTAGAAAATATTTTTTGGGAATTTTTAGAGTTAGTATGTGGCCCCAGTAAACTGAAATGCGCGTTCAAATTCAATATATAGAGTTACATCTTGATTTTGACGAAAACTGATCGAAACGATAAAATTGGCTAACGAAACATATCCCATTGTGTTCGAAATGAGGGTAATTAGCTAGTGACGACAGTCATTGGGTCCCGTTTCGAGTTCGAATAAAAAGTCAACTTTTTATGATAAAAAAATTAAATAAATAATTATATAACCCCCTTTCCACTAACCTCCCCCCCGCCCCCGTAGCCTTTTCTTCCCAAATCAGAATTCATGAACAAAGAAAAAAAACCGCTGCTCGAAATCCCCCCTCCCCCCTGTCGAAGTTCGCCGCCGCGCTGCGCCATAGGTGGCCGCGCCTCCCCCTCCTTCTCCTTTGATCCCCTTCCTCCTCCATCTCCTTCTACCTCTTCCCTCGTGAACGAAGACCGCGCCCTATCCCCCCCCCCCCCCCAAATAGACACCACCGCACAAACTTCACACCCCGCGCCACCTCTGGCCACCAGGGCCTCCCCCCTTGACCTGCGCCAACAGCAAGCCGTAGCGACCCAGAATTTTCGACGCTCGAATCCAGACACTAACACATCCCGTGTCCAAATCCAAGTACCGAAAACCCAGAAAGCTAATAGAAAGAAGTTAGAGGGTGAGAGGGAAAAGAAAGAAATATTAGAATAGAAGAATAAGAAGATCAGAATCTCACAACGGAATGGACAAAATATAATAATCAATAATACTTTATCAAAGAATTGTATATCACAACATCAGAGTATATATTCAGATCAATACAACACACATCGGAAATAAACTAGTACCAGTATATATATGGAATACGTCTCGACTTCAACTCCTCTTCTGAAGCTCCAAGCGAAATCTAACTTGTAAATGTACTCGGTCTGACCCGAGCACATTTGATTTAAAACAAAATTCACCCGGATCAGTCTGAAATACTTTCAGTGATAAATTCATATAGCAACCAACTTGTTTAACTTTGAAACCCTTTTGAAACAAAAGGATAATAGTAAGAGCAGTCCACACATAAACACAGACGGTTTTTACCTTACTATAACCCAAATCGTTTGAAATCAATATCTTCTTCTGATATTATCATAGTGTCTAAATACAAGTAAATAGAATCTAGCAGAACGCTTGCATCTCACGCTCCACATATGTAGTATACAATCAAAACCGCGGGCGCTTATTGGGGATTGGATTTTCAACTATAACAAGGTATGGGACCACCTGCCGATAGTTTATCTCTAAAGACGAATACACTGGGTTCAACAAGAACATCTTGCAACCCGGCCCACACATGACCAACCACTCATTTCTCTTGAGTGTATCGAGTATATTGTCACCTTACGGCTTTTTGTCGCGCAACCACCGTAGTTCCCGGGAGATACAGAAATGAAAAGAAGTAACAAATATGAATATTCTCTAGATGGTGACAATACACCCTAATGGGTGCGACCCACATAGCCATGCTGCCTGCCCGATTTTTGTCATTTCCCGGTTGATGAGGCTTGAGGCTATACTCGACTTTGAAACATCTGGCCACCATTCACATCGTCCATATACGTCATCCAGGTACAGGATGAACCGAAGGTACCCTCCTACCGCATCCTAGGAATCACCCTATAGATCAGTAGCGAGTAGTCCTTGCAACCCGTAGATTCCGATCACGACAGAATCACAGTATATCTCTGGGGATCGGCCAAAGATTGTAAGTAACTCTTCCGTTTCATAAAAATCTACGGTCTTCAATTGCTCCATCTCGATCAGCGTCTTCGACGTATTCATATTTATTGGTCAGAATGGTTTTCGAATATAAATTCGATCCCGGTCTTTCCGTGCCAATAACGTTGGGTCAGATTTTGACAGTCTGTTATTTAACTATCAAAATAAACAACCATAAAAATAAAACAGATCCATTGTGTTTATTTCACAGCATCACTTGACCCTTATAATATATTGGGTTAAAGATGTTATATTCTCAAATCCCCCACCTATATACCTAGAAAATATCTTAAAATCATATATAATTTAACTTTCAACTAGCATTTCAAAACATTGTTATAACATCTTATTTTCTTATCGATTCAGCTTATCATAACAGCATCTTATTTGGCTTCGTTCTTTGAACACCAAAATCCCCATCTCATTCTTCTCGAATAAACCCCATTAAATCTCATTCCACATCTTTTGAAAATATCGTTATATTTTCACCAATCTCCTTTTTATATTTCTTTTATTATGGAAAAACATTTCAAATTTCTCTAACCCCGGTTTATCTCGGAATCTCACCATATATATATTTCTAAATCCTTCAAGTAATGTTACACTTTTATTTTTCCCAAAATTTTTTATTCTAACACCATCCACCATTACGACTAACACCATCCTTTGATAATCCTGAAGTTGTTCAAGTTGGGGTATTTAATTTACCTCTCAGACCTTGACCAACAACGTTCTTATCGTAAGATAGATATCAGTTGTAATACAAAAACCAATTCTTATCACAACAAATCTCATTTTAATTCCCTCTTGATGAAATATTATCTTTTCTTTGAAATAATCTATATTGGATCTTTATAACTGTTCTCGTTTAACTACTCTAATTCAACTTAGGTTTACCTTTTTACTTCCCTTTTCATATCTACACTAGTGCTTAATCGTCAGAAAATAATTCTCTAAATATTGACCCCGAAAGCCGAAACCAACATCAGATAAATATTTAGAAATCACTCATCTCATCTGATTTCCAGTTAAACTCTAATACTTTAAATTCATACTCCGGCTAAAATGCCATTTCTAATATATTCAATACCCCTTGGGTTTCATATTCCGTCGAAATCTTGGATTTCATAAATCGGATTAAATAGGATTTCAAATAAGGATTTTTCTTTAAGCCACGATTTAAAGCTTAACTTCTATTTTCATTAATATCATTTATTTAAAATATTAATGAACCTTATCTTTTCCCAAAATCCCATTTTCCTTTTAAGTCCCAAAATTTCCAATTTGATTATTGTTAAATGGTAATCAAGTTTCACATTTTAAAATATGTTTTACTTAACCAATCATCATTTCCATTACATAAATATAAATTTATTTAATAAATCCATTTTATTTAACACAATTAACTTAGCCAACTCCTAATATGATTATCTCATTAATCAAAACTTAATTTATCTTCCCCTTTAAATTAATCACAAAACTGATTAATTTAAATAATCCCATTTGATTATAATTGTCCTTCAACCCTTTATCTAAATAAACATGGTTTGGTTTACCATTAACTATCCTCATTAGTGAACCAATTAAATAAACAATTTCAGTTAACACTGTTAACTTGTTCAACTCCTAAACGACTAACCCGTTAGTCAATCGTTATCAATCTTGCCATTTAAATCAATTTAAAATAAATAAATCTAAATAATTCTATTCCCTTTAATTTATATCAAATCAATATCAATATAAACCCGTTGTTACTGTTACGCTACTTCTGGTCACTTGAATTAGCTAAATACAATTATTTAAAAATCACTTAATAAGCACGTGCTTCGCGCACGGTAGGTTTGGTATAAAAATGGTAAATTGCGGTTAAACCAATTAATGTATGTGGTAGGATTTTTCCCCTTTTTAGAACTTTATTTCAATAATATATTTAAAAACAAAACTATATTCGGTTATAGAATAATTTCATAACTTCATTTTCTAGCGATTCACCTAACGGTGAACCGATTTTAAAAAAAAAACGGTGTACGTCTGGGCCATCTGCTATTTATTTCTCAACCATACTATATATTGGTTCAAAGCTCAACTACAATCAACAACCAACAGGGTTTAAAATCAACGGGTTTTAAAACAGTTCATAAAATATGAAATAACAACATATTAAATATTTGAGGAACCGGTTTGATTCCTCCTGCCTGTTCTTCCCTGCATCACAGATCATTATAATATTTCATATCAGTACACAGGAATATTTTAAACTACGATAATAAAACTAACGTTAACCATTAAAGCAACCATAGACATTCAAAGCATCCAATCAACCAATTATCAACGATTTAATCTAATTATATGAATTTAACACATCCTAGTATTTCAGAAATTTGTGAGAATTAACTCACCTTTATTGTCGATTGACGGCTCGCGCGTTAGTTCATTGAATTTTAAACTGATGTTAAAATTAGCAAAAATCCGGTCGCTTTCGTCATTTCCCGAACTTGCACAACACCATAGTGCCCTTCATTGCGATTCCAGCACGGCGACTTTCGTTGAATTCCACATATGTATGGATGAGATATCCCTATTGAAGTTGTAACATATTTATGTTACTAACAATTATTAACAAAAATTAAATAATAACAAAATCGGACTAATTACCTTAACTTAACCGTGCCTAAGCCCACTAATCATCTCTCTTAAACATGCGTTTGCTTCCTTTACCAACAGCCAAAGCCTGATACTCCTCCTCCCAGGCCACTAAGTCTTTCATTATTTTATTTTATTTTCTAGCGTGAAGGCTCAAAGCCCAATAACCCTCAGCTCAACAACAAAATTCCTAATTCCACGACACTAACTTTCCTCCTGTAGAATACTTCTTCCATGTGAACAGTTCCCACCATTCATTTTTGTCCCGCAGTCCCTCAGAACTTTCGAACCCATTGACAAAACCAACTCCCACTCATCAACGCCGCCACGTCCGTCACTCGGGAGCTCGCCACTCCATGTCATCCCACTTCGCCATGCAAACTTCCATAGTTCTTCCTTCACTTCTTGCTTGCGGCTCCCCCATGCACTGACCTTCCACTACAGACCCCACCGAACCTCTTGCTTCTTTCTTCCCTGCATGTATTCCCTCGGTTACGCTTTCCTTTTTTCTTTTTCTTCCTTCCCTCTTTTTTTTTTTTTTTTTTTTTAGAAACCCGAAACCCAACTCATAAGACAACCCACGCCGCACATTTTAAAACCCACGATCTGCTGCTTTCCCACTTCACCATATAAACCCTTCCGCTACAATCACTTTCACATAGCCATGTTGATTCCTCTCACATCACGCACTCCACCAGTCCGAGCTCGCCCACCGTGAAAACCGCGAATCTTCTTCCTCTGTTCAGCTCATACAAACTTCTGCCATCACTTCGGCCACCCAACACCTTGTTCGACTGTGCTTTCATTTTGAGCTAGAGGGTGCGAAGTGCTTTTACAGTGGAGGAGAACAAATGAAAACAAAATTTAAATAGGGAGATTTGGGTTAAAGCGGGACTTGCTTTGAAGAGTTGCCAAGATGAGGAAACACATCATGTGTATTTATAGAATGGAATCCTTGGCCGCCACGACTCTATGGTTTGGGAGGCACGCAAGGTAGGCAGTAGGTAGCTCGCATGCACTAGTATTGTCAAACGAAAGATTGAAGAGAATTGGTAGGGGAAAGGACAAGTAGTTGTTAAGCAAAGATATTGGGTACGATAGGTTTCAGTGTATTTTCATTTCTTTGATGATCGTTTGTACAGATACTTTTCGTGTAAGCAGGATTTTCACGTGAAGTCTTTGGCAAATGAAGCTCTTCAGCTATAACGGATAGGTTTTGACCTTTTTAATTAAATCTTTGATCTGATTTCTATGATGGAGACTAAGAATATTTTGTTGTTGTTGTTTAAAGTGAGCGTACCCCATCATATAAGACTCCGTCCTCATATGACTTTCTATCGACAGAAATAAAAATACCATAGCGTCTGCAGTGTGTCACGATCCCAAAAATATAATATATCGGTAGATTAACTTATATTGTGATACCTCAAAATGTTGATATAGGGTTCAAAATACTCCAAATAAAAAGTGGTATATTTTTCAAATTAAAAATTATAGTAAAATTCTAAAAATTAAATTATAACTACGCCTCAAAGGACTTGTCCAAATTCGATGCCAATATTTAATTATGTCAAATAATCCGTTACGGCGTATAAACGATTCCACAGCGACTATTTCAAAATTTGATTTGGACATAAAATAAAATCTATAATATGAAAACTCAATTTTTCTCCTCTATTAGAAAAATATTATCAGCTAGATTCAGATGCTTCTTGTTTCACCGAAATCCGACTTAACACGGATTCAGTATAGTCAGTTGAAGTTGAAATTCAATTTTACGAACTGCCGCGCCGTTTCGAGTTCGTTTTATAATTTAAAATATAAATATAAACGCTCAGTCGTCGTTTAATTAACAATTTCGATATTGAATCCCATAAATAGTTCAAATAAAATATTTAAAATAAATCTAAATATTCGAATCAAAATAGCAGGAAAATCCGGGTCGTTACATTCTTCCCCCCTTAAAATAATTTCGTCCTCGAAATTGCTAAGTAAGAAGAATGTTTCGAACCCAATTAATTTCAAAATAATTCATTTAAAATATTATCAAAAATAATTTTAAGTTTACGACTTTTCGACAAAATTCGCCAGCACCTCCTCTGTACTGTTCAATCCAAACAACTTCACCTGCCACTCCGGCCTCACATGTCGATTCAAAGAAAATAAAAGCCAAGCGGCTACCCATCTCGGGTATAAATTCAAACACCCAAACAATAACATTAAGGTTTACCTTTTTGTCGGGCAACTAATACATGAATCACAAAGTTCGGCAACTAACATCTCTTCCCTTTTCAACCTGCACTCAACTTGGTACATATTGAAAATAACTAATACAGGGTTAAATCCTTTTTAGTCTCGTTCCATATTGATTCTATACTGAAATTTATTTTCTAATTTTTAATTCATTCAACTGTTGATGATTTTTTTTTATTCGATCAATCTAGCAACCAATAAACAAACAATTCACAATACACAATTACTTTAACCAAATCATTTTAATTTTCCTTTTTATGTCTTATTTAATTCCATATTTCCAATACCAATTCATTTACTTGAATTTGTTGAATTCCATCAACTTGAATTTTATTTCAATTTATTTACCCCAAATCAGTTCTCAATCAAGTTCAAATCCATATTCAGATTCGTGCTTATGAAATTTATTCCAAACATAACATTCAACAAATTTCCATTTATTCAATTTGGATTCATTCGCTTTTTAATTTACTCAACACAAGTCAATTTCTTGTTGGCTTGTCTCAGTTCCAATTTAAAGGATTCATTTTAACTAATACAAGTTAAAATTAATTCTCATTTCATATTTGAAATGTTTACAACTTCATACAAGTTTGAATAAAATAATAATTTGACAAAATTATAAATTTTACCTTCTTATAAAATAATTTGGGTCAAAACAATATAAAAATGATTTTATACTCAAATTACAAATACGCACTCTCGTATATATATACACTCAACTCGATCTAGGGTATTACTAACCCAATCGTTATCGAGTCACACCACAGAGCCAAGGTTATTTCTAAACCACTGCTCTGATACCAACTGTAGCGACCCAGAATTTTCGATGCTCGAATCCAGACACTAACACGTCCCGTGTCCAAATCCAAGTAACAAAAACCCTGAAAGCTAATAGAAAGAAGTTAGAGGGTGAGAGAGGAAAGAAAGAAATATTAGAATAGAAGAATAAGAAGATCAGAATCTCACAGCGGAATGGACAAAATATAATAATCAATAATACTTTATCAAAGAATTGTATATCACAACATCAGAGTATACATTCAGGTCAATACAACACACAACGGAAATAAACTAGTACCAGTATATATATGGAATACGTCTCGACTTCAACTCCTCTTCTGAAGCTCCAAGCGAAATCTAACCTGTAAATGTACTCGGTCTGACCCGAGCACATTTGATTTAAAACAAAATTCACCCGGATCAGTCTGAAATACTTTCAGTGATAAATTCATATAGCAACCAACTTGTTTAACTTTGAAACCCTTTTGAAACAAAAGGATAATAGTAAGACCACTCCACACATAAACATGGACGGTTTTTACCTTACTATAACCCAAATCGTTTGAAATCAATATCTTCTTCTGATATTATCATAGTGTCTAAATACAAGTAAATATAATCTAGCAGAACGCTTGCATCTCACGCTCCACATATATAGTATACAATCAAAACCGCGGGCGCTTATTGGAGATTGGATTTCCAACTATGACAAGGTATGGGACCACCTGCCGATAGTGCATCTCTAGAGACGAATACACTGGGTTCAACAAGAACATCTTGCAACCCGGCCCACACATGACCGACCACTCATTTCTCTTGAGTGTATCAAGTATATTGTCACCTTACGGCTTTTTGTCACGCGACCACCGTAGTTCTCGGGAGATACAGAAATGAAAAGAAGTAACAAATATGAATATTCTCTAGATGGTGACAATACACCCTAATGGGTGCGACCCAATAGCCATGCTGCCTGCCCGATTTTTGTCATTTCCCGGTTGATGAGGCTTGAGGCTATACTCGACTTTTGAAACATCTGGCCACCATTCACATCGTCCATATACGTCATCCAGGTACAGGATGAACCGAAGGTACCCTCCTACCGCATCCTAGGAATCACCCTATAGATCAGTAGTGAGTAGTCCTTGCAACCCGTAGATTCCAATCACGACAGAATCACAGTATATCTCTGGGGATCAGCCAAAGATTGTAAGTAACTCTTCCGTTTCATAAAAATCTACGGTCTTCAATTGCTCCATCTCGATCAGCGTCTTTGACGTATTCGTATTTAATGGTCGGAATGGTTTTCGAATATAAATTCGATCCCGGTCTTTCCATGCCAATAACGTTGGGTCAGATTTTAAAAGTCGGTTATTTAACTATCAAAATAAACAACCATAAAAATAAAACAGATCCATTGTGTTTATTTCACAGCATCACTTGGTCCTTATAATATATTGGGTTAAAGATGTTATATTCTCAAATCCCTCACCTATATACCAAGAAAATATCTTAAAATCATATATAATTTAACTTTCAACTAGCATTTCAAAACATTGTTATAACATCTTATTATCTTATCGATTCAGCTTATCATAACAGCATCTTACTTGGCTTCGTTTTTTGAACACCAAAATCCCCATCTCATTCTTCTCGAATAAACCCCATTAAATATCATTCCACATCTTTTGAAAATATCGTTATATTTTCACCAATCTCCTTTTTATATTTCTTTTATTATGGAAAAACATTTCAAATTTCTCTAACCCCTGTTTATCTCGGAATCTCACCATATATATATTTCTAAATCCTTCAAGTAATGTTACACTTTTATTTTCCCCAAAATATTTTATTCTAACACCATCCACCATTATGACTAACACCATCCTTTGATAATCCCGAAGTTGTTCAAGTTGGGGTATTTAATTTACCTCTCAGACCTTGACCAACAACGTTCTTATCGTAAGATAAATATCAGTTGTAATACAAAAACCAATTCTCATCACAACAAATCTCATTTTAATTCCCTCTTGATGAAATATTATCTTTTCTTTGAAATAATCTATATTGCATCTTTATAACTGATCTCGTTTAACTACTCTAATTCAACTTAGGTTTACCTTTTTACTTCCCTTTTCATATCTACACTAGTGCTTAATCGTCAGAAAATAATTCTCTAAATATTGACCCCGAAAGCCGAAACCAACATCAGATCAATATTTAGAAATCACTCATCTCATCTGATTTCCAGTTAAACTCTAATACTTTAAATTCATACTCCGGCTAAAATGCCATTTCTAATATATTCAATACCCCTTGGGTTTCATATTCCGTCGAAATCTTGGATTTCATAAATCAGATTAAATAGGATTTCAAATAAGGATTTTTCTTTAAGCCACGATTTAAAGCTTAACTTCTATTTTCATTAATATCATTTATTTAAAATATTAATGAACCTTATCTTTTCCCAAAATCCCATTTTCCTTTTAAGTCCCAAAATTTCCAATTTGATTATTGTTAAATGGTAATCAAGTTTCACATTTTAAAATATGTTTTACTTAACCAATCATCATTTCCATTACATAAATATGAATTTATTTAATAAATCCATTTTATTTAACACAATTAACTTAGCCAACTCCTAATATGATTATCTCGTTAATCAAAACTTAATTTATCTTCCCCTTTAAATTAATCACAAAACTGATTAATTTAAATAATCCCATTTGATTATAATTGTCCTTCAGCCCTTTATCTAAATAAACATGGTTTGGTTTACCATTAACTATCCTCATTAGTGAACTAATTAAATAAACAATTTCAGTTAACACTGTTAACTTGTTCAACTCCAACACGACTAACCCGTTAGTCAATCGTTATCAATCTTGCCATTTAAATCAATTTAAAATAAATAAATCTAAATAATTCTATTCCCTTTAATTTATATCAAATCAATATCAATATAAACCCGTTGTTACTGTTATGCTACTTCTGGTCAATTGAACTAGCTAAATACAGTTATTTAAAAATCACTTAATAAGCACGTGCATCGCGCATGGTAGGTTTGGTATAAAAATGGTAAATTGCGGTTAAACCAATTAATGTATGTGGTTGGATTTTTCCCCTTTTTAGAACTTTATTTAAATAATATATTTATAAACAAAACTATATTCGGTTATAGAATAATTTCATAACTTCATTTTCTAGCGATTCACTTAACGGTGAACCGATTTAAAAAAAAACCGGTGTACGTCTGGGCCATCTGCTATTTATTTCTCAACCATACTATATATTGGTTCAAAGCTCAACTACAATCAACAACCAACATGGTTTAAAACCAATGGGTTTTAAAAGCAGTTCTTAAAATATGAAATAACAACATATTAAATATTTGAGGAACCGGTTTGATTCCTCCTACCTGTTCTTCCCTGCATCACAGATCATTATAATATTTCATATCAGTACATAGGAATATTTTAAACTACGATAATATAATTAACGTTAACCATTAAAGCAACCATAAGCATTCAAAGCATCCAATCAACCAATTATCAACGATTTAATCTAATTATATGAATTTAACACATCCTAGTTTTTCAGAAATGTGTGAGAATTAACTCACCTTTATTGTCGATTGACGGCTCGCGCGTTAGTTCATTGAATTTTAAACTGATGTTAAAATTAGCAAAAATCCGGTCGCTTTCGTCATTTCCCGAACTTGCACAACACCATAGTGCCCTTCACTGCGATTCCAACACGGCGACTTTCGTTGAATTCCACATATGTATGGATGAGATATCCCTATTGAAGTTGTAACATATTTATGTTACTAACAATTATTAACAAAAATTAAATAATAACAAAACCGGACTAATTACCTTAACTTAACCGTGCCTAAGCCCACTAATCATCTCTCTTAAACATGCGTTTGCTTCCTTTACCAACAGCCAAAGCCTGATACTCCTCCTCCCAGGACACTAAGTCTTTCATTATTTTATT
Organism: Allium sativum; assembly: GCA_030737875.1. Taxonomy (NCBI): domain Eukaryota; kingdom Viridiplantae; phylum Streptophyta; class Magnoliopsida; order Asparagales; family Amaryllidaceae; genus Allium; species Allium sativum. The sequence continues at coordinate 212,907,136 of CM060919.1, forward strand.
TTATTTTCTAGCGTGAAGGTTCAAAGCCCAATAACCCTCAGCTCAACAACAAAATTCCTAATTCCACGGCACTAACTTTCCTCCTGTAGAATACTTCTTCCATGTGAACAGTTCCCATCATTCATTTTTGTCCCGCAGTCCCTCAGAACTTTCGAACCCATTGACAAAACCAACTCCCACTCATCAACGCCACCACGTCCATCACTCGGGAGCTCGCCACTCCATGTCATCCCACTTCGCCATGCAAACTTCCACAGTTCTTCCTTCACTTCTTGCTTGCGGTTCCTCCATGCACTGACCTTCCACTACAGACCCCACCGAATCTCTTGCTTCTTTCTTCCCTGCATGTATTCCCTCGGTTACGCTTTCTTTTTTTCTTTTTCTTCCTTCCCTCCTTTTTTTTATAAAGAAACCCGAAACCCAACTCAAAAGACAGCCCACACCCCACATTTTAAAACCCACGAACTGCTGCTTTCCCACTTCACCATATAAACCCTTCCGCTACAATCACTTTCACATAACCATGTTGATTCCTCTCACATCACGCACTCCACCATTCCGAGCTCGCCCACCGTGAAAACAATGAATCTTCTTCCTCTATTCAGCTCATACAAACTTCCGCCATCACCTCGGAAACCCAACACCTTGTTCGACTGTGCTTTCATTTTGAGCTAGAGGGTGCGAAGTGCTTTTACAGTGGAGGAGAACAAATGAAAACAAAATTTAAATAGGGAGATTTAGGTTGAAGCGGGACTTGCTTTGAAGAGTTGCCAAGATGAGGAAACACATCATGTGTATTTATAGAATGGAATCCTTGGCCGCCACGACTCTATGGTTTGGGAGGCACGCAAGGTAGGCAGTAGGTAGCTCGCATGCACTTGTGTTGTCAAACGAAAGATTGAAGAGAATTGGTAGGGGAAAGGACAAGTAGCTGTTAAGCAAAGATATTGGGTACGATAGGTTTCAGTGTATTTTCATTTCTTTGATGATTGTTTGTACAGATACTTTTCGTGTAAGCAGGATTTTCACGTGAAGTCTTTGGCAAATGAAGCTCTTCAGCTATAACGGATAGGTTTTGACCTTTTTAATTAAATCTTCGATCTGATTTCTATGATGGAGACTAAGAATTTTTTGTTGTTGTTGTTGTTTAAAGTGAGCGTACCCCGTCATATAAGACTCCGTCCTCTTATGACTTGCTATCGACAGAAATAAAAATACCATCGCTTCCATCAGTGTGTCACGATCCCAAAAATATAATAATATCGGTAGATTAACTTATATTGTGATACCTCAAAATGTTGATATAGGGTTCAAAATACTCCAAATAAAAAGTGGTATATTATTCAAATTAAAAATTATAGTAAAATTCTAAAAATTAAATTATAACTACACATCAAAGGACTTGTCCAAATTCGAAGCCAATATTTAATTATATCAAATAATCCGTTACGGCGTATAAACGATTCCACAGCGACTATTTCAAAATTTGATTTGGACATAAAATAAAATCTATAATATGAAAACTCGATTTTTCTCCTCTATTAGAAAAATATTATCAGCTAGATTCAGATGCTTCTTGTTTCACCGAAATCCGACTTAACACGGATTCAATATAGTCAGTTGAAGTTGAAATTCAATTTTACGAACTACCGCGCCGTTTCGAGTTCGTTTTATAATTTAAAATATAAATATAAACGATCAGTCGTCGTTTAATAAACAATTTCGATATTGAATCCCATAAATAGTTCAAATAAAATATTTAAAATAAATCTAAATATTCGAATCAAAATAGTAGGAAAATCCGGGTCGTTACAAACCCCCCCCCTTCTCATACGCTGTAAGTTTTATAATTTAACCTTTTTATTTTTATTTAGGTAAAGTCCGATTTTTCTTCTTCTATCATGTTTATATTCATATAGATATAAAGGTTAGATTTCAATTATATGAAGATTAGATTTTTTAAGGGATTAAAAATAGGATTTTTATCGTGAAAGAATGAATTTTTGTAAAGGTAAAGACTTGATTTTTAAACCCGTAAAGAAATGATTTTTAAAAATAAAAGATTTGACCTTTATATGAAGAAAGATTATACTTTTATATTAGAAAATATTTATTTAAAAAAAATATGAAACATAGGATAAAAATTCGATTTTTATCATGAAGAGAATCTATATAAAAATATGATTTCATTCTGAAGAAGGCGTTATAAAAATATAATTTTTATAATATAGAAAAGTTAAAAATATAATTTTTATACTAGGGGCATATTAACAATATGATTTTTATATAGGTATAATAGTAAAAATATGATTTTTGTTCGTGTAGAGTAATAAAAATATAATCTTTATTAGGAGAAGAGCAATATAAAAATATAATTTTTATAGCGAAGTGAGGAAAAATTTGATTTTTATATATATGAGGTGAAGGTAAAAATTCGAGTTTTATATATGTAGCATATGCGGACGATGAAAGTGACAAGAGGAGAACGATGAAGATTTCCTACATATGAAGAGTTGTGGCGTTTGGATTAGCTTTGGTGAGAACTTCTCACCTTTAATTTAATTTTTCTAGTTGAAATATATACTAGGATGTAGACGGTGTTTAGTAGCACCCGACACCCGTCGTCCACAGACCATGGACGGCTTGTATGCTTGTTTGTTTGATTTTGATGTGTAGTTGATTGCGTGATGTGATGTGAAATGAAATAAAATATTTATTTAGTTGAAATAAAATATTTTATAGTGGAAAATATTTATAGTTAAAAATAGAATTTTTAACGTGTATATAAAATAAATATTTATAAACAAATCGGAGATTTGTTTATATACACTAATTTGATTGATATTGATTGGGACGATAAATTTTACACATCGCCCAACTGCACAAATAAAATCTGTGTTTGATTGTTTGAAACCCCACACGGGTATTGGGATGATATTTGACGTACACTAATCCCGATTGTTTAGTTGTATGTCGATCGATTAATTGACAGACTGTTATAAGCGTTGAATATTTATATTTGATGCCTATACAGTGTAGAATGCACTTTGGATGCTGGTTGATTATTTGTCGTTGTTGATATATACAAGTGTTGTAGAAAATCCATATAACTAACATTATATGGTAATTGATTGGGCCTCATTCCAGTTTTAAAATAGAAATATTTGAATAGAAATATTTGAAATTGAAATATTTGGAATAGAAATATTTGAATAGAAATATTTGAATAGAAATATTTGAAATAGAAATATTTGGAAAAGAAATATTTGAATAGAAATATTTGAAAAAGAAATATTTGAAATAGAATATTTGAAAATAGAAATATATGAAGCCGTGTTGATTAGATTGACGCCATTTTTACGTGAACGATATTTATATCGATTTTATTCATTTTATAATGAATATCGAAAGTGATTTCAAAATCTGATATTTTGAAAAGGATTGAATTCGAATTGAAATTGAATATAAATGAATTCGAATTGAAATTGAATTGAATTGAAAACGAACAGAAATTGAATCAGAAGTCAATTTGAATTGTAATCAATTGGAAATGAATTTAAAACGAATTTATAAGGAAAAATTCAATTTTGATTTGAATTTGAAAAGAAGTTGAAATCGTTTTGAAAACGAATTTCAAACGATTTATAAAATATGTTTTAAAAGGAAATCGACGAAGTATATATTATATATATATATAATATAATGGCCTGAATAGAACGCGTCGCGCTGCGGCAGTTCGCGAATTTCGACCACTGACTTCGAATTGACGTTGCGGGAGATCCGACAGTCAGATTCTCCTAAAACCGGAACCGTTGGGTTCGTATCGAAAAGAGCTTTCTAACGAATATTATAAATTTGAAATCTAACGGTTGGATTTGGAATTATGTCCAAATCAAATTTGGAAAAGGTCGCTGTAAGTGTAGTTCGATGGCCGTTGATGGAAATCGACTGTACGGGCCTTGATAAAATTATTAAAAAAAAAAATAATTTGTGTAAAATCATAAGACATAATTTAGGAAGAATTGGGATGAAAAACTCCATATTTGAAAAGATAAAAATAGATTTTTATCGAAATGAACTAGAATTATAATTCTATTTTTTTTTAATAAATAAATTGAATTTGAAAAGGGTTTTAAAAGTAACCAGAATTTCCAATAATTGAATTGGAATGGATTTGAATCGAAATTGTCTTTGGAATATTTTGATACTGGATTTCGTGATTATACAGATATTGTTATGGGAATTTGAAAGATATATTTATATCGTTCGTAGAATTTGATATTGAATATAAGCCGATATATTATCTATTCAGAGCCTAGTATTTAATATCAAATGTGATTTGGGTTTGTCGTGAATGATGTCTTCATTAACACTGTTCTTAAGCCCAGTTGAGAAAAAGATTAAATCTTTTTATTTAGATTTAATGAAATGTACCAATTAAATAATATTTAATTGGAATTGAATTGGTTTTGATTTTTGGGTTTATCGTGAACAGTGTTCTAAATAACACTTGTTCTTTAACCCGATAATTAATGGAATGTGATTTTGGGTTTATCGTGAACCGTGTTTTAAAATGACACTGATTATTTAACCCAGTTAAAGATTAAAACTAAGTGGAGTTTTAATGAATCTTTAATTAGATTGAAAATATCAAGAATGGAGTATCACCAATTTTGCTCCAGGCGATAGTTAAATCTTTAATTAGATTTGAACATGAAATGGTAATTGAATTTACCGATAACACCGTGGTGTTAGATATGAAGTATTACCAGTTTTACTTCATGGGATGAATAGGTTGGGATTGGAAAATAAAATAAATGATTACTTCGGTGTGGTTCGTTAATCCCGACTAGTTTGAATTGATATTCAAAAGAAGATTAAAGAATAAATTTAAAGAATTTATCTTTGATAAAATTAATGGGAACATTTCCCAAAGTATAAGAATATTCGAATAAAAGAATATTCTGAATTGGAATGAGGTGTATGTTGGGGTTGTGGAACACTTGTTTATTATATGCGCGAGTTATTCAGAAAGACCGGGTTTATCCCATTCTGAATAACTGATTCGACGTGGTGTCGAAGATGAAGACGGTGGTTGAAGACCGGAGGTCTTCACGTTGTTTGGGTGATTACTGATGATCTTGATTGGGTCGTACACCCAAGAGGAGGGAATCAGTTAATGATCGTCCAGACGTACTTGGAGATCGATGGATATGCGGGGTACTAGGTGTCTCCGGTTTCGTTCAGACCCAGAACGAACTTGTAAATGAACTGTGTGTCTAACATTGGATTTTATTTTGTGTGGTTGATTTTTATTAAATATATATCTGTTTGGCGACGGAGAATTTATTCTCTTGCTTAACGCCCTTCTCTGAGACGTACGAGCTCAGAGGTTATATATTGATGGATATCAAACGCATGGAGTGAATTGCTTGTGTGGCATGCCAAAGTGGCAATTGATCAAGGCTTCTGTTGAAAAGCAAAGTCTTGTGGTTGATGATCAAAGCACCGTCTGTGTGGCATAGCTTTGTGTAACGTGAATTCACGAGCCTTACACCCCGGTTGTGAACCAGAAACGGGAGATGGATCCAAGGAGGGCATGTGTTTCTCTCTAGCTAGAAGTGGCGTCAGTGGTTTTACACGCCCTGACGAGTTTGACTTATGTGGTTGTTGCTGTTGCGAGGCGCCTCAGATATATCGGTCGATCCGGGACCGATGGGGTCATTGGACTCATTTACGTCCTAAAAGGAGGGGAAACGCAGTGTTCAAGAATTTTAATCCACATCGGTGGACCGACCCTGTGGCTCCTAGGTGCAGTTGCGGCTGTAGCCTGAGGCTCGGGCTAGAGAGTCTCGAATTCGGTAGAGGACTATCTTTTGCCTCGGTTCATAGATGGAAATCCAATTTCCAAATACATGACATTTGCGGTTTTGATTGTAGAGCCTAGTATGGCGACATAGTGGGATGGGGCGCTTATGCCGTCTATGATTGATACTTATGATTTGAAATTGTTTTAAACACTACACTTATTATAATATCAAATGATTTGTTTTAAACGTATCAAACATGCTTTGGCTATTATAAGGGAAAACCTTATCCTCCGGTTTGTGTTGCATTGTGTGATGGGACCTGGGTCTTATAATAGCTTCATGAAACGACCCGAACTTCCCCGGTCCCCAAAGAGAAGGGAAAGCGCAGATTGTTTTGAGAACACGACAAAATAGAACGCATACAAAAGAACATTTCATTGTATATTACAACAATGCATCAGATTACAAGAATATACAGAGTATGAATAAATATTACACAGAAATATCAGAGATTTAAATTACATAGCAGCGGAAAATAATACAATACACAACTAGAAGAGATATACGGATACAAAGCTTTCCGGATATCGTTCCAGCTGTAAACCAGGATCCTGTGAATATAAATCTGCAAACCAAAATTACTAGCTGCCCGTGTCAAAATAGGGGCACCCAGAGTTTAGGTTAAAACAATAAACTCCAGGTCAGTCATGTGACTGGTGTGAGAACTAAAACAATTATTAATCTTTATTTTAAAGTTCGGTAAATCAAGGGACCACGCCGTATAACACGGAACGGGTTTCCTCCCAAGAATACCAGTGCATAAAACGAACAGCGCAATGCTAAATAAAGAAAAATGAAGCTATTATAAGACCCAGGTCCTATCACACAATGCAACGCAAGCCGGGGGATAGGGTTTTTACCTTATAATAGCCAAGAATGCTTGATACGTTTAAAAGAAATCATTTGATACTATTATAAGTGTATAGTGTATAAAACAACTTCAAATCATAAGTATCAATCATAGGCGGCATGAATGCCCCATACCACTATGTCGCCATATATAGGTTATACGATCAAAATCGCAAAGTCACGTATTTGGAAATTGGGTTTCCATCTATGAACCGAGGCAAAAAATAGTCCTCAACCGATTCGAGACGCTCTAGCCCGCCCCTCAGGAACAGCCGCAACTGCCCCTTGGATCGTCAGGGCCGGTCCACCGATGTGGATTATTATGCCTGAACACTACGTTTCCCCGCCCTTTGGGGCGTAAATGAGCCAATAAATGACTCCATCGGACCCGGATCGTCCGATCAAACCGAGGCGCCTCGCAACAGCAACAACCACACAAGTGAAAAGTATATAAATGTCAGGGTTGGTAGGTCACTGACACCACCCTAGCTAGAAAGAAACGCATGCCCTCCCTGAGGTCCGTCTCCCGTTTTTGGTTCACAACCGGGGTGCGAAACTCGCGAAGTAAACGTTACACAAAGCTACACCACAAAGGCCGTGCTTTGATCATCACCACAAGACTTTGCTTTTCAACAGAAGCCTCGATCAATTGCCACTTAGGCATGCCACACAGGCAATTCACTCCATGCGTTTGATATCCATCAATGTATAACCCCTGAGCTCGTACGTCTCAGAGAAGGGCGTTAAGCAAGAGAATAAATTCTCTGCCGCCAAACAGATATATATTTAATAGAGATCAATCACACGGACTAAAATCCAATGTCAGACACACAGTCCATTTACAAGTCCGTTCTGGGTCTGAACGAAACCGGAGGCACCTAGTACCCCGCATTTCCATCGATCTCCAAGCACGTCTAGACGATCACCAACTGTTTCCATCTTCTTGGGTGTACACTCCAATCAAGATCATCAGTAATCACCCAAACGACGTGAAGACCTCTGGTCTTCGACCATCGTCTTCATCTTCGACTTATCGTCGTATCAGTTATTCAGAATGGGATAAACCCGGTCTTTCCGAATAAATCGCGTATATTTTAAATAAGTGTTAAACACAACAAACGCCTCATTCCAATTCATTAGTCACTAACCGTAAATTAATCAAGAGATTAATTACCCAAATATTAACCCCAAAGGCCGAAACCAACATCAGATCAATATCCAGAAAACCGTTCTGCTTGGCTAACCGACAGTTAGTTTCTAAATTTCACATTTATAGGGAAAGGTTCCCGTTAATTTTATCAAAGATAAATTCTTTAATTTATTCTTTAATCTATTTTTGAATATCAATTCAAACTAGTCGGGATTAACGAACTTTACCGAAGTAATCATTTGTTTTAATTTCCCAACCCCAACCTATTCATCCCATGGAGTAAAACTGGTAATACTTCATATCTAACACCACGGTGTTATCGGTAAATTCAATTACCATTTCACGTTCAAATCTAATTATAGATTTAACTACCGCCTGAAGTAAAACTGGTGATACTCCATTTTCGATCTTTTCAATCTAATTAAAGTTTCATTAAAACTCCACTTAGTTTTAATCGTTAACTAGGTTAAAGAATCAGTGTCATTTAAAACACGGTTCACGATAAACCCAAAATCACATCCATTAATTATCAGGTTAAAGAACAAGGGTTATTTAAACACTGTTCACGATAAACCCAAAAATCAATATCAATTCAATTCCAATTAAATATTATTTAATTGGTACACTTCATTAAATCTAAATAAAAAGATTTAATCTTTTCTCAAATGGGTTCAAGAACAGTGTTAATGAAGACACCATTCACGACAAACCCAAATCACATTTGATATTAAATACAAGGCTCTGAATAGAAAATATATCGGCTTATATTCAATATCAAATTCTACGACCAACAGATATCGTATTGGAAATAACGATATATATATCTATATCTTTCAAATTTCCATAACAACATCTGCATAATCACGAAATCCAACATCGAAATATTCCGAAGACAATTTCGATTAAAATCCATTCCAATGCAATCATTGGAAATTCTGGTTATTTCAAAACCATTTCAAATTCAATTTATTTATTTAAAAATAAATAGAATTATAATTCTAGTTCAAAACTAGTTCATTTCGATAAAAATCTATTTTTATCTTTTCAAATATGGAGTTTTTCATCCCAATTCTTTATAAATCATTTCTTATGATTTTACACAAATTATTACTATTTTTGATAATTTTATCAAGGCCTATACAGTCGATTTCCATCAATGGCCATCGAACTGCACTTACAGCGACCTTTTTCAAATTTGATTTGGACATAATTCCAAATCCAACCGTTAGATTTCTAATTTCTAATATTCGTTAGAAAGCTCTTTTCGATACAAACCCAACGGTTCTGGTTTTAGGAGAATCCGACGGTCGGATCTCCCGTAATGTCCGTTTGAAATAAATGGTCGAAATTCGCGAACTGCCGTGGCGCGGCGCGTTCTATTCAGGCCATTATATTATATATATAATATATATAATATATACTTTGTCGATTTCAATTCAAAACGTGCTTTATAAATCGTTTTAAATTCATTTTCAAAACGGTTTCAACTTCATATTCAATTTCAATTCGAATTCATTTCTATTCCATTTCAATTCGAATTCGTTTATATTCAATTCTCTTTTCGAATTCGTTTATATTCAATTTAAATTCGAATTCGTTTATATTCAATTCTTTTAAAAATATCAGATTTTGAAATCACTTTCGATATTCATTATAAAATGAATAAAATCGATATAAATATCGTTCACGTCAAAATGGCGTCAATCTAATCAATACGGCTTCATATATTCCTATTTTCAAATATTCTATTTCAAATATTTCTCTTTTCAAATATTTCTATTTTAAAACTGGAATGAGGCCCAATCAATTACCATATAATGTTAATTATATGGATTTTCTACAACACATGTATATATCAACAACGATGAATAATCAACCATCATCCAAAGTGCATTCTACACTGTATAAGCATCAAATATAAATATTCAACGCTTATAACAGCCTGTCAATCAATCGATCGACATACAACTAAACAATCGGGATTAGTGTACGTCAAATATCATCCCAATACCCGTGTGGGGTTTCAAGCAATCAAACACATATTTTTATTTGTGCAGTTGGGCGATGTGTAAAATTTATCGTCCCAATCAATGTCCTTCAAATAGGTGTACATAAACAAACCGTCCGGTTTGTAAATGAATATTTATTTATTCACATTCACGTTAAAAATTATATTTTTAACGATCTGTGACGACCAAGGAATTTCGCTCGGTCCGAACCAGTCGCTAAACCGATCCAGGCCGTTCGAAACGCCCTATCGTTTGAGAAGAGGACAAAACAGAACGCATACAGAAGAACATTTCATTGTATATTACAACAATGCATCAGATTACAAGAATATACAAAGTATGAATAAATATTACACCGAAATATCAGAGATTTAAATTACAATTAAATACATCGCAGCGGAAAATAATAGAATACACAACTAGAAGTAGATATACGGATACAAAGCTTTCCGGATATCGTTCCAGCTGTAAACCAGGATCCTGTGAATATAAATCTGCAAAACCAAAACTACTAGCTGCCCGTGTCAAAATAAGGGCACCCAGAGTTTAGGTTAAAACAATAAACTCCAGGTCAGTCATGTGACTGGTGTGAGAACTAAAACAGTTATTATCTTTATTTTCAAAGTTAGGTAAATCAAGGGACCACGCCGTATAACACGGAACGGGTTTCCTCCCAAGAATACCAGTGCATAAAACAAACAGCGCAATGCTAAATAAAGAAAAATGAAGCTGTTATAAGACCCAGGTCCCATCACACAATGCAACGCAGCCGAGGATAGGGTTTTCCCTTATAACAGCCAAAGAATGCTTGATACGTTTAAAACAAATCATTTGATACTATTATAAGTGCATAGCGTATAAAACAACTTCAAATCATAAGTATCAATCATAGGCGACATGAGCGTCCCATGCCACTATGTCGCCATATATAGGTTTACAAATAAAACCGCAAATGTCACGTACTTGGAAATTGGATTTCCATCTATGAACCGAGGCAAAAGATAGTCCTCAACCGATTCGAGACTGCCTAGCCCGAGTCTCAGGATCAGAACGCATCGACCCTTGGAGCGACAGGGCCGGTCCACACGGAGTGGATTAAAAATGCCTGAGCACTACGTTTCGCCGCCCTTTGGGGCGTAAGCGAGCCAACAAGTGACTCCATCGGACCCGGATCGTCCGATCTAACCGAGGCGCCTCGCAACAGCAACAACCACATAAGTCAAACTCGTCAGGGCGTGTAAAACCACTGACGCCACTTTTAGCTAGGAGGAAACGTAGGCCCTCCCTGAGGTCCTTTCTCCCGTTTCTGGTTCATACCGGGGTGCGAGGCTCGCGAATCAACGCTACACAAAGCTACGCCACAAAGGCCGTGCTTTGATCATCAACCACAAGACTTTGCTTTTCAACAGAAGCCTTGATCATTTGCATCTTAGCATGCCACACAGGCAAACCATCCTATGTCAGACACACAGTTCGTTTACAAGTCCGTTCTGGGTCTGAACGAAACCGGAGGCACCTAGTACCCCGCATATCCATCGATCTCCAAGTACGTCTGGACGATCACTAACTGTTTCCATCTTCTTGGGTGTACAGCCCAATCAAGATCATCAGTAATTACCCAAACGACGTGAAGACCTCCGGTCTTCGACCATCGTCTTCATCTTCGACTTATCGTCGTATCAGTTATTCAGAATGGGATAAACCCGGCCTTTCCGAATAACTCGCGTATATTTTAAGTAAGTGTTACAAAAACACAACATATGCCTCATTCCAATTCATCAGTCACTAACCGTAAATTAATCAAGAGAATAATTCCCCAAATATTAACCCCGAAGGCCGAAACCAACATCAGATCAATACCCAGAAAACCATTCTGCTTGGCCAACCGACAGTTAGTTTCTAAATTTCACATTCATAGGGAAATGTTCCCATTAATTTTATCCAAGATAAATTTCTTGAATTTATTCCTCTTTTGAATTTCGATTCAACTAGTCGAGATTAACGAACCTTACCGAAGTAATCATTGGTTTTAATTTCCCAATCCCAACCTATTTATCCCATGAAGTAAAACTGGTAATACTCCATATCTAACACCTCAGTGTTATCGGTAAATTCAATTACCATTTTACGTTCAAATCTAATTAAAGATTTAACTATCGCCTGGAGCAAAACTGGTGATACTCCATTTCGATTATTTCAATCTAATTAAAGATTCATTAAAACTCCACTTAGTTTTAATCTGTGACTGGGTTAAAGAATCAGTGTCATTTAAAACACGGTTCACGGTAAACCCAAAATCACATCACATTAATCATCGGGTTAAAGAACGAGTGTTATTTAAAACACTGTCCACGATAAACCCAAAAATCAATATCGATTCAATTCCAATTAAATGTTATTTAATTGGTACACTTCATTAAATCTAAATAAAAAGATTTAATCTTTTCTCAACTGGGTTCAATAACAGTGTTAGTGAAGACACCATTCACGACAAACCCAAATCACATTTGATATTCAATATAAGGCTCTGAATAGAAAATATATCGGCTTATATTCAATATCAAATTCTACGATTAACAAATGTTATATTGGAAATAACGATATAAATATATATATCTTTCAAATTTCCATAACAACATCCGTATAATCACGAATTCCAACATCGAAATATTCCGAAGACAATTTCGATTCAAATCCACTCCAATGCAATCATTGGAAATTTTGGTTATTTTTAAAACCCTTTCAAATTCAATTTATTTATTTAAAAATAATTAGAATTATAATTCTAGTTCAAAACTAGTTCATTTCGATAAAAATCTATTTTTATCTTTTCAAATATGGAGTTTTTCATCCCAATTCTTCCCAAATCATTTCTTATGATTTTACACAAATTATTACTATTTTTAATAATTTTATCAAGGCCCGTACAGTCGATTTCCATCAATGGCCATCGAACTGCACTTACAGCGACCTTTTTCGAATTTGATTTGGACATAATTCCAAATCCAACCGTTAGATTTCTAATTTCTAATATTCGTTAGAAAGCTCTTTTCGATACGAACCCAACGGTTCCGGTTTTAGGAGAATCCGACGGTCGGATCTCCCGTAATGTCCGTTTGAAATAAATGGTTGAAATTCACGAACTGCCGCGGCGCGGCGCGTTCTATTCAGGCCATTATATATTATATATAATATATATAATATATATTTCGACGATTTCTATTTAAAACGACTTATATAAATAGTTTTGAATTCGTTTCAGAAACAATTTCAACTTCCATTTCAATTCAAATCAAAATTGAATTCTTCTTTATAAATTCGTTTTAAAATTCATTTCTATTCAATTCAAATTTCAATTCAATTTGAATTCATTTCAATTCGCTTTCAACTCAATTTGAATTCGTTTTCAATTCAATTCATTTCAAAATCGTTTTCAATTCAATTTATTTCGAAATCGTTTTCAATTCAATTCATTTCGAAATCGTTTTCAATTCAATTCATTTCGAAATCGTTTTCAATTCAATTCATTTCGAAATCGTTTTCAATTCAATTCATTTCGAAATCGTTTTCAATTCAATTTATTTCGAAATCGTTTTCAATTCAATTCATTTTGAAATGAATAAAATCGATATAAATATCGTTCACGTCAAAAATGGCGTCAATCTAATCAACACGGCTTCATAAATTCCTATTTTCAAATATTCTATTTCAAATATTCCTTTTCCCAAAATAGTTGTTATTATCAAAATATTTCGTTCAACACATGACCAATCTCAATGAATGAGTACTGTCAACACATGAACTTTTATTTTATATCGATAAAGGTGCAAATTTTATTACTAAAATATTTCGTTCAACACATGACCAATCTCAATGAATGAGTACTGTCAACACATGAACTTTTATTTTATATCGATAAAGGTGCAAATTTTATTACTAAAATATTTCGTTCAACACATGACCAATCTCAATGAATGAGTACTGTCAACACATGAACTTTTATTTTATATATATTCTTTATTCTTCAAATTGGAATGAGGCCCAATCAATTACCATATAGCGTTAACTATATGGATTTTCAGGCATTACACACATATAAGCATTGAAAAATAATCAACCATCAACCAAAGTGCACTACACTGTATAAGCATCAAATATAGATATCTAACGCTTATAACAGCCTGTCAATCAATCGATCGACATATTTAATCAATCAGGATGAGTGAACTTCAAATTTCATCCCAACACCTGTGTGGGGTTTCAAACAATCAAACACAGATTTTATTTGTGCAACTGGGCGATGTGTAAAATTTATCGACCCAATCAATGTCCTTCAAATAGGTGTACATAAACAAACCGTCCGGTTTGTAAATGAATATTTATTTATTCACATTCACGTCAAAATTTATATTTTAACGATAAAACATTTTATTTCAACACATGAATTTCTATTCAATTCATTCTTTAAATAAAATGATATTTTTATTTCTCTAACATATTTTAGAAATTTTCGGCGGCATAACGGCACGATACTAGAAACGGGACGAGGCCTAGCCTTATCCCCGGTCTAGTGAAGGCCCACGCCATTCACACATCAATCAAATCATTCAATTTCACTCAAACAATTCAATTCAATCACATAATCAAACTAATCTATGCAACCAAACAAACAAGTCCATGGTTTGTGGACGATTGTGTCGGGTGCTACTAAGCACCGTCTGCATCCTAGTATATATATATATAACTAGAAAATAAATTGAAGAGTGAGAAATTCTCACCAATAGCTATCCTAGCTCCACGGCACTTCATTGATAGAAATCTTCATCGCTATCGCCTTTTTGTCACCTTCGTTGCCCAAGGCCACTATATATATAAAAATCGAATTTTTATTTCAAAGTTCAATATATAAAAATCGAATTTTTATTTCAAAGTTCAATATATAAAAATCGAATTTTTATTTCAAAGTTCAATATATAAAAATCGGGTTTTTACTTCAAAGTTCAATATTTAAAAATCAGGTTTTTACTTTTCTATAAAAAATCTGTTTTTATACCTTTCTATAAAAAAAACAATTTTTATTTTTAAACTAAATCAGTTTTTATACTTTTCTTTTAAAATTCAGTTTTAACTTCCTTAAAATTTCAGTTTTGATTTCCTTTTAAAATTCAGTTTTGATTTCTTTTTAAAATTCTGTTTTGATTTCTTTTTAAAATTCTGTTTTTAAAATTCTTTTTAAAGATCCAGTTTTTATTTTCTTTTAAAAAAATCAGTTTTCAAAATTCTTTTTAAAAATTCTGTTTTTACATCTTTTATAAAATCAGTTTATAATTCTTTTCAAATCAGTTTATACAAAAAAAAAAAAAAAAAAACAGTTTAAAGTAAAATAAAGAAAACAGTAGGGAACTTACAGTGTTTTTTTTAAAGAGGGAGGGGTGCGGCTACTCAGGAGGAGGCGGCGCAGGCGGGCTTCGGGTGGGCGGCGTCGAGCTGAGCGACAGAGGGAAGAGCGGACTTCGATCCGCGGTGGCCTGGAGGTGCGGCTTCGACAGAGGGATGGCGCGCGTCGGTCTCGTGGCAGAAGGGAAGAGGATCGATGCGGAAAGGAGAAGAGGAGGAGGGAGATCGGATCGAGGCGGAGGGCGTTGACCGACGATGGGAGGAGCGGATTCGATGGCCGCCATTTATTTGGTTTTTTTTTTTTTCTGAAATGATATTAGGGTTTTCCCATTGGCCTAGAGAATATATATTTATATTTTATTTTATTTAAATTCAGTAATTACTGGTTTATTGTAATGAACTCAAAATTGAACCCAACGAATGTCGCCCCTAGCTAAATGCCCCCATTCTGAACGCAATGGGATATGTTCCGCAAGCTGATTTGATTGTTTGAATCAGTTTCCGTTGAATTTACATTTAATTCATTATATTGAATTTTAAACGTACATTTCCAATTACCGGGGTCACATACTAACTAGAAAAATTCCTGAAAAATATTTTCTAGCTTCGTACTGACGATACGGTCCTAACAAAACTAGTTTCGTCGAATTCTGAGACCGTTAGAAAAATGGCCAATTTCCAGTCGATTAAAATCAACTGAAACTGGTCAAACGCGTTTTCTTTTGCCACGCTTACATATTGATTCGAAAAATTATGAAATTTGAAACCTAGCAATAACTTGACACTGCGGATCTAACAAAACTGGTTTCGTCGAAATCCGAGGTCGTTTGCAAAATGTCCATTTTTAAGGGCCTGAATTCCATAGCGACTATTCAGAATTTTCAACTGGACATATCTTTTGATTCCCGATATGAAATCTTGATTTTTCGGATTCGTTGGAAAGATATTCACTATTAGATCCTATTATTTTTGGTTTCACTAAAATCCGGATTGTTTTGCACCCGGTACATTCAATTGAAGTTTGAAATCGAATTATCGAACTACCGCGCCATTTTCAATTCTATTTAATTATATATAAATATTTCTATTCTAACGACGACGCGTATATAATATATACGTTCGATTTATATTCAAAATAAATTTCTCGTCGATATTATTTAAAATAATTCATTTTAAATAATCAAAATTCGCTAAAATTGCCAAAATAAAAATTTCAAACTGGCTCGCATTTTACGGGTTGTTACAATCTCCCCCACTTAAAACTTTTCGTCCCCGAAAAGGAACAAAGTCGAAAGTGGTTTGATTAATCAACACTACGCTCGATCTGGCTTCCATTCTCTAACTCTTCAGTTTCTGAGAATTTCCAACATTTCAAAAATTTGGCTAACACCCTAAATTTTCGAAAAATTTCGCCATAACCTCCCCTACACCGGGAGCATCGGGGAATTTCAAATAGCTTCCCCGGTCCTTCAGATCTCAAAAAGAAAAAGAAAAAGCCAAGCGGCTAGCCAATAGGCTCACAAAATCATCATCACCCAAACAAAACAGGAAATTATGTAGTAAACATGTACCTATTTGTCGGGCAAACAAATTTTATTCTTCGGCTCTAGCCTCCTTGCTATGACCTGTTCAAAGATATATATGTATATGCAAGCAAATGCGACCAATTTTCAATATAGTTCAATATTTGATCCTATTAGGCATAATGGTTCAAAATTTGCAAACAAATAAACAAACAACACAAACATCAATCAATTAGTGAATTTAACGTTTCAAATTCATAATTTTGATACATATACAAAAATCATGTTTTTGATGCCAAATCACAACAATGTATTCTAGCTATATAAGATTTGGTTCTCACACCAGTCTAATGGAAATATATAGATATCACACTTTCATTACTCGAAAATAAATGCTGGTGATGGTATACTTCATCATCAGGACCATGTCCGGGCGACTAGAGTGCGACTCTATATCTATCCAATATATTAAAACTTCGAATACACGCGGATCAGACGTATACGCAAAATCTATATATACTGGATTGTCCACATCAATATAAATAGATAATCAAATACGAATAATTGATTTAAATTTTCAAAACAAAATTTGTTTTCATTTTCAAAAATATACTCTTCACACTCGTTCTAGGATACTACTGATCCCATCTCTAACGAGTCATTCTAATTGGATATTACTAATCCAATATCTGATGAATTCTTTCGTATGGTTCTAATGTGCCTTGTTCTCTGAGCTTTGTAAACCAAAGCTCTGATACCACGTGTGACGACCAAGGAATTTCGCTCGGTCCGAACCAGTCGCTAAACCGATCCAGGCCGTTCGAAACGCCCTATCGTTTGAGAACAGGACAAAACAGAACGCATACAGAAGAACATTTCATTGTATATTACAACAATGCATCAGATTACAAGAATATACAAAGTATGAATAAATATTACACCGAAATATCAGAGATTTAAATTACAATTAAATACATCGCAGCGGAAAATAATAGAATACACAACTAGAAGTAGATATACGGATACAAAGCTTTCCGGATATCGTTCCAGCTGTAAACCAGGATCCTGTGAATATAAATCTGCAAAACCAAAACTACTAGCTGCCCGTGTCAAAATAAGGGCACCCAGAGTTTAGGTTAAAACAATAAACTCCAGGTCAGTCATGTGACTGGTGTGAGAACTAAAACAGTTATTATCTTTATTTTCAAAGTTAGGTAAATCAAGGGACCACGCCGTATAACACGGAACGGGTTTCCTCCCAAGAATACCAGTGCATAAAACAAACAGCGCAATGCTAAATAAAGAAAAATGAAGCTGTTATAAGACCCAGGTCCCATCACACAATGCAACGCAGCCGAGGATAGGGTTTTCCCTTATAACAGCCAAAGAATGCTTGATACGTTTAAAACAAATCATTTGATACTATTATAAGTGCATAGCGTATAAAACAACTTCAAATCGTAAGTATCAATCATAGGCGACATGAGCGTCCCATGCCACTATGTCGCCATATATAGGTTTACAAATAAAACCGCAAATGTCACGTACTTGGAAATTGGATTTCCATCTATGAACCGAGGCAAAAGATAGTCCTCAACCGATTCGAGACTGCCTAGCCCGAGTCTCAGGATCAGAACGCATCGACCCTTGGAGCGACAGGGCCGGTCCACACGGAGTGGATTAAAAATGCCTTAGCACTACGTTTCGCCGCCCTTTGGGGCGTAAGCGAGCCAACAAGTGACTCCATCGGACCCGGATCGTCCGATCTAACCGAGGCGCCTCGCAACAGCAACAACCACATAAGTCAAACTCGTCAGGGCGTGTAAAACCACTGACGCCACTTTTAGCTAGGAGGAAACGTAGGCCCTCCCTGAGGTCCTTTCTCCCGTTTCTGGTTCATACCGGGGTGCGAGGCTCGCGAATCAACGCTACACAAAGCTACGCCACAAAGGCCGTGCTTTGATCATCAACCACAAGACTTTGCTTTTCAACAGAAGCCTTGATCATTTGCATCTTAGCATGCCACACAGGCAAACCATCCTATGTCAGACACACAGTCCGTTTACAAGTCCGTTCTGGGTCTGAACGAAACCGGAGGCACCTAGTACCCCGCATATCCATCGATCTCCAAGTACGTCTGGACGATCACTAACTGTTTCCATCTTCTTGGGTGTACAACCCAATCAAGATCATCAGTAATTACCCAAACGACGTGAAGACCTCCGGTCTTCGACCATCGTCTTCATCTTCGACTTATCGTCGTATCAGTTATTCAGAATGGGATAAACCCGGCCTTTCCGAATAACTCGCGTATATTTTAAGTAAGTGTTACAAAAACACAACATACGCCTCATTCCAATTCATCAGTCACTAACCGTAAATTAATCAAGAGAATAATTCCCCAAATATTAACCCCGAAGGCCGAAACCAACATCAGATCAATACCCAGAAAACCATTCTGCTTGGCCAACCGACAGTTAGTTTCTAAATTTCACATTCATAGGGAAATGTTCCCATTAATTTTATCCAAGATAAATTTCTTGAATTTATTCCTCTTTTGAATTTCGATTCAACTAGTCGAGATTAACGAACCTTACCGAAGTAATCATTGGTTTTAATTTCCCAATCCCAACCTATTTATCCCATGAAGTAAAACTGGTAATACTCCATATCTAACACCTCAGTGTTATCGGTAAATTCAATTACCATTTTACGTTCAAATCTAATTAAAGATTTAACTATCGCCTGGAGCAAAACTGGTGATACTCCATTTCGATTATTTCAATCTAATTAAAGATTCATTAAAACTCCACTTAGTTTTAATCTGTGACTGGGTTAAAGAATCAGTGTCATTTAAAACACGGTTCACGGTAAACCCAAAATCACATCACATTAATCATCGGGTTAAAGAACGAGTGTTATTTAAAACACTGTCCACGATAAACCCAAAAATCAATATCGATTCAATTCCAATTAAATGTTATTTAATTGGTACACTTCATTAAATCTAAATAAAAAGATTTAATCTTTTCTCAACTGGGTTCAAGAACAGTGTTAGTGAAGACACCATTCACGACAAACCCAAATCACATTTGATATTCAATATAAGGCTCTGAATAGAAAATATATCGGCTTATATTCAATATCAAATTCTACGATTAACAAATGTTATATTGGAAATAACGATATAAATATATATATCTTTCAAATTTCCATAACAACATCCGTATAATCACGAATTCCAACATCGAAATATTCCGAAGACAATTTCGATTCAAATCCACTCCAATGCAATCATTGGAAATTTTGGTTATTTTTAAAACCCTTTCAAATTCAATTTATTTATTTAAAAATAAATGGAATTATAATTCTAGTTCAAAACTAGTTCATTTCGATAAAAATCTATTTTTATCTTTTCAAATATGGAGTTTTTCATCCCAATTCTTCCCAAATCATTTCTTATGATTTTACACAAATTATTACTATTTTTAATAATTTTATCAAGGCCCGTACAGTCGATTTCCATCAATGGCCATCGAACTGCACTTACAGCGACCTTTTTCGAATTTGATTTGGACATAATTCCAAATCCAACCGTTAGATTTCTAATTTCTAATATTCGTTAGAAAGCTCTTTTCGATACGAACCCAACGGTTCCGGTTTTAGGAGAATCCGACGGTCGGATCTCCCGTAATGTCCGTTTGAAATAAATGGTCGAAATTCACGAACTGCCGCGGCGCGGCGCGTTCTATTCAGGCCATTATATATTATATATAATATATATTTCGACGATTTCTATTTAAAACGACTTATATAAATAGTTTTGAATTCGTTTCAGAAACAATTTCAACTTCCATTTCAATTCAAATCAAAATTGAATTCTTCTTTATAAATTCGTTTTAAAATTCATTTCTATTCAATTCAAATTTCAATTCAATTTGAATTCATTTCAATTCGCTTTCAACTCAATTTGAATTCGTTTTCAATTCAATTCATTTCAAAATCGTTTTCAATTCAATTTATTTCGAAATTGTTTTCAATTCAATTCATTTCGAAATCGTTTTCAATTCAATTCATTTCGAAATCGTTTTCAATTCAATTCATTTCGAAATCGTTTTCAATTCAATTCATTTCGAAATCGTTTTCAATTCAATTTATTTCGAAATCGTTTTCAATTCAATTCATTTTGAAATGAATAAAATCGATATAAATATCGTTCACGTCAAAAATGGCGTCAATCTAATCAACACGGCTTCATAAATTCCTATTTTCAAATATTCTATTTCAAATATTCCTTTTCCCAAAATAGTTGTTATTATCAAAATATTTCGTTCAACACATGACCAATCTCAATGAATGAGTACTGTCAACACATGAACTTTTATTTTATATCGATAAAGGTGCAAATTTTATTACTAAAATATTTCGTTCAACACATGACCAATCTCAATGAATGAGTACTGTCAACACATGAACTTTTATTTTATATCGATAAAGGTGCAAATTTTATTACTAAAATATTTCGTTCAACACATGACCAATCTCAATGAATGAGTACTGTCAACACATGAACTTTTATTTTATATATATTCTTTATTCTTCAAATTGGAATGAGGCCCAATCAATTACCATATAGCGTTAACTATATGGATTTTCAGGCATTACACACATATAAGCATTGAAAAATAATCAACCATCAACCAAAGTGCACTACACTGTATAAGCATCAAATATAGATATCTAACGCTTATAACAGCCTGTCAATCAATCGATCGACATATTTAATCAATCAGGATGAGTGAACTTCAAATTTCATCCCAACACCCGTGTGGGGTTTCAAACAATCAAACACAGATTTTATTTGTGCAACTGGGCGATGTGTAAAATTTATCGACCCAATCAATGTCCTTCAAATAGGTGTACATAAACAAACCGTCTGGTTTGTAAATGAATATTTATTTATTCACATTCACGTCAAAATTTATATTTTAACGATAAAACATTTTATTTCAACACATGAATTTCTATTCAATTCATTCTTTAAATAAAATGATATTTTTATTTCTCTAACATATTTTAGAAATTTTCGGCGGCATAACGGCACGATACTAGAAACGGGACGAGGCCTAGCCTTATCCCCGGTCTAGTGAAGGCCCACGCCATTCACACATCAATCAAATCATTCAATTTCACTCAAACAATTCAATTCAATCACATAATCAAACTAATCTATGCAACCAAACAAACAAGTCCATGGTTTGTGGACGATTGTGTCGGGTGCTACTAAGCACCGTCTGCATCCTAGTATATATATATATAACTAGAAAATAAATTGAAGAGTGAGAAATTCTCACCAATAGCTATCCTAGCTCCACGGCACTTCATTGATAGAAATCTTCATCGCTATCGCCTTTTTGTCACCTTCGTTGCCCAAGGCCACTATATATATAAAAATCGAATTTTTATTTCAAAGTTCAATATATAAAAATCGAATTTTTATTTCAAAGTTCAATATATAAAAATCGAATTTTTATTTCAAAGTTCAATATATAAAAATCGGGTTTTTACTTCAAAGTTCAATATTTAAAAATCAGGTTTTTACTTTTCTATAAAAAATCTGTTTTTATACCTTTCTATAAAAAAAACAGTTTTTATTTTTAAACTAAATCAGTTTTTATACTTTTCTTTTAAAATTCAGTTTTAACTTCCTTAAAATTTCAGTTTTGATTTCCTTTTAAAATTCAGTTTTGATTTCTTTTTAAAATTCTGTTTTGATTTCTTTTTAAAATTCTGTTTTAAAAATTCTTTTTAAAGATCCAGTTTTTATTTTCTTTTAAAAAAAATCAGTTTTCAAAATTCTTTTTAAAAATTCTGTTTTTACATCTTTTATAAAATCAGTTTATAATTCTTTTCAAATCAGTTTATACAAAAAAAAATAAAAAAAAATAAAAAACAGTTTAAAGTAAAATAAAGAAAACAGTAGGGAACTTACAGTGTTTTTTTTTTTAAAGAGGGAGGGGTGCGGCTACTCAGGAGGAGGCGGCGCAGGCGGGCTTCGGGTGGGCGGCGTCGAGCTGAACGACAGAGGGAAGAGCGGACTTCGATCCGCGGTGGCCTGGAGGTGCGGCTTCGACAGAGGGATGGCGCGCGTCGGTCTCGTGGCAGAAGGGAAGAGGATCGATGCGGAAAGGAGAAGAGGAGGAGGGAGATCGGATCGAGGCGGAGGGCGTTGACCGACGATGGGAGGAGCGGATTCGATGGCCGCCATTTATTTGGTTTTTTTTTTTTCTGAAATGATATTAGGGTTTTCCCATTGGCCTAGAGAATATATATTTATATTTTATTTTATTTAAATTCAGTAATTACTGGTTTATTGTAATGAACTCAAAATTGAACCCAACGAATGTCGCCCCTAGCTAAATGCCCCCATTCTGAACGCAATGGGATATGTTCCGCAAGCTGATTTGATTGTTTGAATCAGTTTCCGTTGAATTTACATTTAATTCATTATATTGAATTTTAAACGTACATTTCCAATTACCGGGGTCACATACTAACTAGAAAAATTCCTGAAAAATATTTTCTAGCTTCGTACTGACGATACGGTCCTAACAAAACTAGTTTCGTCGAATTCTGAGACCGTTAGAAAAATGGCCAATTTCCAGTCGATTAAAATCAACTGAAACTGGTCAAACGCGTTTTCTTTTGCCACGCTTACATATTGATTCGAAAAATTATGAAATTTGAAACCTAGCAATAACTTGACACTGCGGATCTAACAAAACTGGTTTCGTCGAAATCCGAGGTCGTTTGCAAAATGTCCATTTTTAAGGGCCTGAATTCCATAGCGACTATTCAGAATTTTCAACTGGACATATTTTTGATTCCCGATATGAAATCTTGATTTTTCGGATTCGTTGGAAAGATATTCACTATTAGATCCTATTATTTTTGGTTTCACTAAAATCCGGATTGTTTTGCACCCGGTACATTCAATTGAAGTTTGAAATCGAATTATCGAACTACCGCGCCATTTTCAATTCTATTTAATTATATATAAATATTTATATTCTAACGACGACGCGTATATAATATATACGTTCGATTTATATTCAAAATAAATTTCTCGTCGATATTATTTAAAATAATTCATTTTAAATAATCAAAATTCGCTAAAATTGCCAAAATAAAAATTTCAAACTGGCTCGCATTTTACGGGTTGTTACACGATCAAACTATTTTATTCAACCTATGAATATTCTATTTGGTTCATTTATTAAATAAAATGTTATCTTTATTTTTCTAACTTATTTTTAGAAAATTTCGGCGGCATAACGACACGATACTAGAAACGGGACAAGGCCTAGCCTTATCCCCGGTCTAGTGAAGGCCCACGCCATTCACACATCAATCAAATCAATTTCATTTCACCAAACAATTCAATTCAAACCAAATAATCTAACCAACTACACAACCAAACAATTAAACAAACAAGCCATCCATGGTCTGTGGATGACGGGTGTCGGGTGCTACTAAACACTGTCTGCATCCTAGTATAGATATATAACTAGAGAAGAAATTGAAGAGTGAGAAATTCTCACCAACAGCTATCCCAATTCTACGACTCTTCTTTTGTAGAAGTCTTCGTCGTTCTCGCCTTTCGTCACTTTCGTCGCCCGTAGTCACTACACATATAAAAATCGAATTTTTACTTTGCTATTCAATATATAAAAATCGAATTTTTACTTTGCTATTCAATATATAGAAATCGAATTTTTACTTTGCTATTCAATATATAAAAATTGAATTTTTACTTTGCTATTCAATATATAAAAATCGAATTTTTACTTTGCTATTCAATATATAAAAATCGAATTTTTACTTTGCTATTCAATATATAAAAATCGTATTTTTACTTTGCTATTCAATATATAAAAATCGTATTTTTACTTTGCTATTCAATATATAAAAATTTCTCCTTTTCAATTTCAAAAATCTAATCCTTTCTATTTTAAAAACCTAATCTTTTCTATTTTAAAAATATAATCTTTTCTATTTTAAAAATCTAATCTTTTCTATTTTAAAAACCTAATCTTTTCTATTTTAAAAATCTAACCTTTTCTATTCCTAAAAATACCCTCTTTACTATTATAAAAATCCCGCCTTTACTTCATATAAAAATCACGTCTTTCATGTAGATAAAAATATATGCTTTCATACTATAAAAAAAAAATCAAACCTTTATACGTAGTAAAATTATACCCTTTCCTAATGCTATTATATATAAATAACAATCATCTTTCTACATATAAAGAAAATCGAATTTTTTTCTTTCTATAAGTCTATATTTTCAGATTTTAAATAAATAAAATAAAATAAACAAGAGCTCACCGATTTGCGAAGGGAGGGGCTGAGGTTGACGAGGGGGAGGGTGCAGCGGCAATCGGCAGTGGTGGGGGTCCTTCCAGCGGCTGTTTCAAATTGATTTGGGAGGGTTTTGGGGTTGGGGTCTTCAAACCTGGCGCTGGAGAGGATGGGGTGGTCGGAGATGATGGCCGGACGCGAGGGGGTGCTGCGGTGGTGGCCTTTGGCACTGGAGCGACGGGGTGCAGGGGTTTACGGGTTAGGGTTCAAATGGGGGGATGAGGAGAGAGAAGGGGGAGGCGATGGAGATGATAGGGAAGGGGGGATGCGACAGGGAGGCCGGCGGCGCTCCGCCAGATGCGGCGGCGAGGTGAGAACGAGCGCGATGGGAAGGGCAAGCGGGTTTTTCCCCTTTAATTTGGCCGTTGACTGAAATGGAAAGAGGGGTAGGGAAAGGAGATTATATATATAATTTATAATGTTTAATTCTTTAAATTTCCAAAAAGCAACTTTTATTTTCGACCTCTAAACGAGGCCCACCGCCTGTCGTCCATAGCGTTTTACCCTCATTCCGAACACAATGGGATATGTGTTGCAGGCTGATTCAGTCGTTTCGATCAGTTTTCGTCAAAATCAACATATAACTCTATATATTGAATTTGAACGCGCATTTCAATTTACTGGGGTCACATACTAACTCGAAAAATTCCAGAAAAATAATTTCTAGCTTCGTATTGACGATACGGTCCTAACAAAACTAGTTTCGTCGAATTCTGAGGCCGTTGGAAAAATGGCCATTTTCCAGTCGATTAAAATCAACTGAAACTGGTCAAACGCGTTTTCCTTTGCCACGCTCACATATTGATTCGAAAAATAATGAAATTTGAAACCTAGCAATAACTTTACATCACGGATCCAACAAAAGTGGTTTCGTCGAAATCCGAGGTCGTTTGCAAAATTCCCATTTTTAAGGGCCTGAATTCCATAGCGACTATTCAGAATTCTCAACTGGACATATCTTTTGATTCCCGCTATGAAATCTTGATTTTTCGGATTCGTTGGAAAGATATTATCAATTAGATTCTATTATTTTTGGTTTCACTAAAATCCGGTTTATTTTGCACCCGGTACATTCAATTGAAGATTGAAATCGAATTATCGAACTACCGCGCCATTTTCAATACCTTTTATAATTATATATAATTATTTATATTCTAACGACGACGTATATAAATATATAGTTCTAAATATATTCAAAATAAATTTCTCGTCGATATTATTTAAAATACTTCATTTTAAATGATCAAAATTCGCTGAAATTGCTAAAATAAAAATTTTAAACTGGCCCAGATTTTCGGGTTGTTACAATCTCCCCCACTTAAAACTTTTCGTCCCCGAAAAGGAACAAAGTCGAAAGTGGTTTGATCAATCAACTCTACGTTCGATTTGGCTTTCATTCTCCAACTTTTCAGTTTCTGAGAATTTTCAAATTCTTCAAAAATTTGGCTAACACCCGGAATTTTCGAAAAATTTCGCCATAACCTCCCCTACACCGGGAGCCACGGGAAAATCCCGAAATTGCCATATAGGCCTTCTGATCTCAAAAAGAAAAAGAAAAAGCCAAGCGGCTAGCCAATCGGCTCATAAAATCATCATCACCCAGACAAAATAGTAAATTATATTAAACATGTACCTATTTGTCGGGCAAACAAATTTTATTCTCTGCTCTAGCCTCCTTGCTATGACCTGTTCAATGTAAGTACAAGTATATGCAAGAAAATGCGACCAAATTTCAATACAATTCACTATTTGATCAAATTGGCTATATAATACAAATTTTAATTAATCAACCAATAATCAACAACACAACCATCAATCAATTAGTTGATTAGCTTTTGAAATTCATAACTTTGATACATAGTCAAAAATTAGATTTTTGATGCCAAATCACAACAATAAGCCTTACCTAATTTTGGTTCTCACACCAGTCTAATGGAAATATATAGAAATCTCACTTTCGAAACTCGAAAATAAATACTGGCGACGGTGCCCCATCACCAGAATTATCCCCGGGCAACTAGAGTATGATTCTATAACTATCCAGTATATTAAAACTTCGAATACACGTTTGCAAGACATATATGCAAAATCTTTATATATCGGATTGTCCAAATCAATATAGAATAAATAATCAAATACGAATAGTTGATTTAAATTTTCAAAACAAAATTTGTTTTCACTTTAAGAATATACTCTTCACACTCGTTCTAGGATACTACTGATCCTATCTCTAACGAGTCATCCCCATTGGATATTACTAATCCAATATCTGATGAATTCTTTCGTATGGTTCTAACGTGTCTTGTTCTCTAAGCTTTGTAAACCAAAGCTCTGATACCACAATGAAACGACCCGACATTCCCCGGTCCCCGAAGAGAAGGGAAAGCGCGGATTGTTTTGAGAACACGACAAAATAGAACGCATACAAAAGAAAATTTCATTGTATATTACAACAATGCATCAGATTACAAGAATATACAGAGTATGAATAAATATTACACAGAAATATCAGAGATTTAAATTACATAGCAGCGGAAAATAATACAATACACAACTAGAAGAGATATACGGATACAAAGCTTTCCGTATATCGTTCCAGCTGTAAACCAGGATCCTGTGAATATAAATCTGCAAAACCAAAACTACTAGCTGCCCGTGTCAAAATAGGGGCACCCAGAGTTTAGGTTAAAACAATAAACTCCAGGTCAGTCATGTGACTGGTGTGAGAACTAAAACAATTATTAATCTTTATTTTAAAGTTCGGTAAATCAAGGGACCACGCCGTATAACACGGAACGGGTTTCCTCCCAAGAATACCAGTGCATAAAACGAACAGCGCAATGCTAAATAAAGAAAAATGAAGCTATTATAAGACCCAGGTCCTATCACACAATGCAACACAAGTCAGGGGATAGGGTTTATACCTTATAATAGCCAAGAATGCTTGATACGTTTAAAAGAAATCATTTGATACTATTATAAGTGTATAGTGTATAAAACAACTTCAAATCATAAGTATCAATCATAGGCGGCATGAATGCCCCATACCACTATGTCGCCATATATAGGTTATACGATCAAAATCGCAAAGTCACGTATTTGGAAATTGGGTTTCCATCTATGAACCGAGGCAAAAGATAGTCCTCAACCGATTCGAGACGCTCTAGCCCGCCCCTCAGGAACAACCGCAACTGCCCCTTGGATCGTCAGGGCCGGTCCACCGATGTGGATTATTATGCCTGAACACTATGTTTCCCCGCCCTTTGGGGCGTAAATGAGCCAATAAATGACTCCATCGGACCCGGATCGTCCGATCAAACCGAGGCGCCTCGCAACAGCAACAACCACACAGGTGAAAAGTATATAAATGTCAGGGCTGGTAGGTCACTGACACCACCCTAGCTAGAAAGAAACGCATGCCCTCCCTGAGGTCCGTCTCCCGTTTTTGGTTCACAACCGGGGTGCGAAACTCGCGAAGTAAACGTTACACAATGCTACGCCACAAAGGCCGTGCTTTGATCATCACCACAAGACTATGCTTTTCAACAGAAGCCTCGATCAATTGCCACTTAGGCATGCCACACAGGTAATTCACTCCATGCGTTTGATATCCATCAATATATAACCCCTGAGCTCGTACGTCTCAGAGAAGGGCGTTAAGCAAGAAAATAAATTCTCCGCCGCCAAATAGATATATATTTAATAGATATCAATCACACGGACTAAAATCCAATGTCAGACACACAGTCCATTTACAAGTCCGTTCTGGGTCTGAACGAAACCGGAGGCACCTAGTACCCCGCATTTCCATCGATCTCCAAGCACGTCTGGACGATCACCAACTGTTTCCATCTTCTTGGGTGTACACCCCAATCAAGATCATCAGTAATCACCCAAACGATGTGAAGACCTCTGGTCTTCGACCATCGTCTTCATCTTCGACTTATCGTCGTATCAGTTATTCAGAATGGGATAAACCCGGTCTTTCCGAATAACTCGCGTATATTTTAAATAAGTGTTACACAAACACAACATACGCCTCATTCCAATTCATTAGTCACTAACCGTAAATTAATCAAGAGATTAATTCCCCAAATATTAAACCCGAAGGCCGAAACCAACATCAGATCAATATCCAGAAAACCCTTCTGCTTGGCTAACCGACAGTTAGTTTCTAAATTTCACATTTACAGGGAAAGGTTCCCATTAATTTTATCAAAGATAAATTCTTTAATTTATTCTTTAATCTATTTTTGAATATCAATTCAAACTAGTCCGGATTAACGAACTTTACCGAAGTAATCATTTGTTTTAATTTCCCAACCCCAACCTATTCATCCCATGAAGTAAAACTGGTAATACTTCATATCTAACACCACGGTGTTATCGGTAAATTCAATTACCATTTCACGTTCAAATCTAATTATAGATTTAACTACCGCCTGAAGTAAAACTGGTGATACTCCATTTTCGATCTTTTCAATCTAATTAAAGATTCATTAAAACTCCACTTAGTTTTAATCGTTAACTAGGTTAAAGAATCAGTGTCATTTAAAACACGGTTCACGATAAACCCAAAATCACATCCATTAATTATCGGGTTAAAGAACAAGGGTTATTTAAACACTGTTCACGATAAACCCAAAAATCAATATCAATTCAATTCCAATTAAATATTATTTAATTAGTACACTTCATTAAATCTAAATAAAAAGATTTAATCTTTTCTCAACTGGGTTCAAGAACAGTGTTAATGAAGACACCATTCACAACAAACCCAAATCACATTTGATATTAAATACAAGGCTCTGAATAGAAAATATATCGGCTTATATTCAATATCAAATTCTACGACCAACTGATATCGTATTGGAAATAACGATATATATATCTATATCTTTCAAATTTCCATAACATCATCTGTATAATCACGAAATCCAACATCGAAATATTCCGAAGACAATTTCGATTCAAATCCATTCCAATGCAATCATTGGAAATTCTGGTTATTTTCAAAACCATTTCAAATTCAATTTATTTATTTAAAAATAAATAGAATTATAATTCTAGTTCAAAACTAGTTCATTTCGATAAAAATCTATTTTTATCTTTTCAAATATGGAGTTTTTCATCCCAATTCTTTCTAAATCATTTCTTATGATTTTACACAAATTATTACTATTTTTGATAATTTTATCAAGGCCTATACATTCGATTTCCATCAACGGCCATCGAACTGCACTTACAGCGACCTTTTTCAAATTTGATTTGGACATAATTCCAAATCCAACCGTTAGATTTCTAATTTCTAATATTCGTTAGAAAGCTCTTTTCGATACAAACGCAACGGTTCCGGTTTTAGGAGAATCCGGCGGTCGGATCTCCCGTAATGTCCGTTTGAAATAAATGGTCGAAATTCGCGAACTGCCGTGGCGCGGCCGTTCTATTCAGGCCATTATATTATATATATAATATATATAATATATACTTCGTCGATTTCAATTCAAAACGTGCTTTATAAATCGTTTTAAATTCATTTTCAAAACGGTTTCAACTTCATATTCAATTTCAATTCGAATTCATTTCTATTCCATTTCAATTCGAATTCGTTTATATTCAATTCTCTTTTCGAATTCGTTTATATTCAATTTAAATTCGAATTCGTTTATATTCAATTCTTTTCAAAATATCAGATTTTGAAATCACTTTCGATATTCATTATAAAATGAATAAAATCGATATAAATATCGTTCACGTCAAAATGGCGTCAATCTAATCAATACGGCTTCATATATTCCTATTTTCAAATATTCTATTTCAAATATTTCTCTTTTCAAATATTTCTATTTTAAAACTGGAATGAGGCCCAATCAATTACCATATAATGTTAATTATATGGATTTTCTACAACACATGTATATATCAACAACGATGAATAATCAACCATTATCCAAAGTGCATTCTACACTGTATAAGCATCAAATATAAATATTCAACGCTTATAACAGCCTGTCAATCAATCGATCGACATACAACTAAACAATCGGGATTAGTGTACGTTAAATATCATCCCAATACCCGTGTGGGGTTTCAAGCAATCAAACACATATTTTTATTTGTGCAGTTGGGCGATGTGTAAAATTTATCGTCCCAATCAATGTCCTTCAAATAGGTGTACATAAACAAACCGTCCGGTTTGTAAATGAATATTTATTTATTCACATTCACGTTAAAAATTATATTTTTAACGATCAAACTATTTTATTCAACCTATGAATATTCTATTTGGTTCATTTATTAAATAAAATGTTATCTTTATTTTTCTAACTTATTTTTAGAAAATTTCGGCGGCATAACGGCACGATACTAGAAACGGGACAAGGCCTAGCCTTATCCCCGGTCTAGTGAAGGCCCACGCCATTCACACATCAATCAAATCAATTTCATTTCACCAAACAATTCAATTCAAACCAAATAATCTAACCAACTACACAACCAAACAATTAAACAAACAAGCCATCCATGGTCTGTGGATGACGGGTGTCGGGTGCTACTAAACATCGTCTGCATCCTAGTATAGATATATAACTAGAGAAGAAATTGAAGAGTGAGAAATTCTCACCAATAGCTATCCCAATTCTACGACTCTTCTTTTGTAGAAGTCTTCGTCGTTCTCGCCTTTAGTCACTTTCGTCGCCCGTAGTCACTACACATATAAAAATCGAATTTTTACTTTGCTATTCAATATATAAAAATCGAATTTTTACTTTGCTATTCAATATATAAAAATCGAATTTTTACTTTGCTATTCAATATATAAAAATCGAATTTTTACTTTGCTATTCAATATATAAAAATCGAATTTTTACTTCGCTATTCAATATATAAAAATCGAATTTTTACTTTGCTATTCAATATATAAAAATCGAATTTTTACTTTGCTATTCAATATATAAAAATTTCGCCTTTTCAATTTCAAAAATCTAATCCTTTCTATTTTAAAAACCTAATCTTTTCTATTTTAAAAATCTAATCTTTTCTATTTTAAAAACCTAATCTTTTCTATTTTAAAAATCTAACCTTTTCTATTTCTAAAAATACCCTCTTTACTATTATAAAAATCCCGCCTTTACTTCATATAAAAATCACGTCTTTCATGTAGATAAAAATATATGCTTTCATACTATATAAAAAAAAAAATCAAACCTTTATACGTAGTAAAATCATACCCTTTCCTAATGCTATTATATATAAATAACAATCATCTTTCTACATATAAAGAAAATCGAATTTTTTTCTTTCTATAAGTCTATATTTTCAGATTTTAAATAAATAAAATAAAGTAAATAAATTAAATAAGAGCTCACCGGTTTGCGAAGGGAGGGGATGAGGTTGACGAGGGGGAGGGTGCAGCGACAATCGGCAGTGGTGGGGGTCCTTCCAGCGGCTGTTTCAATTTGATTTGGGAGGGTTTTGGGGTTGGGGTCTTCAAACCCGGCGCTGGAGAGGATGGGGTGGTCGGAGATGATGGCCGGACGCAAGGGGGTGTTGCGGTGGTGGCCTTTGGCACTGGAACGACGGGGTGTAGGGGTTTACGGGTTAGGGTTCGAATGGGGGGATGAGGAGAGAGAAGGGGGAGGCGATGGAGAAGGAGATGAGAATGAAGGGGGGATGCGACAGGGAGGCCGGCGGCGCTCCGCCAGATGCGGCGGCGAGGTGAGAACGAGCGCGATGGGAAGGGCAAGCGGGTTTTTCCCCTTTAATTTGGCCGTTGACTGAAATGGAAAGAGGGGTAGGGAAAGGATATTATATATATAATTTATAATATTTAATTCTTTAAATTTCCAAAAAGCAACTTTTATTTTCGACCTCTAAACGAGGCCCACCGCCTGTCGTCCATAGCGTTTTACCCTCATTCCGAACACAATGGGATATGTGTCGCAGGCTGATTCGGTCGTTTCGATCAGTTTTCGTCAAAATCAACATATAACTCTATATATTGAATTTGAACGCGTATTTCAATTTACTGGGGTCACATACTAACTCGAAAAATTCCAGAAAAATAATTTCTAGCTTCGTATTGACGATACGGTCCTAACAAAACTAGTTTCGTCGAATTCTGAGGCCGTTGGAAAAATGGCCATTTTCCAGTCGATTAAAATCAACTAAAACTGGTCAAACGCGTTTTCCTTTGCCACGCTCACATATTGATTCGAAATTTTTTGAAATTTGAAACCTAGCAATAACTTTACATCACGGATCCAACAAAAGTGGTTTCGTCGAAATCCGAGGTCGTTTGCAAAATTCCCATTTTTAAGGGCCTGAATTCCATAGCGACTATTCAGAATTTTCAACTGGACATATCTTTTGAATCCCGCTATGAAATCTTGATTTTTCGGATTCGTTGGAAAGATATTATCAATTAGATTCTATTATTTTTGGTTTCACTAAAAGCCGGTTTATTTTGCACCCGGTACATTCAATTGAAGATTGAAATCGAATTATTGAACTACTGCGCCATTTTCAATTCCTTTTATAATTATATATAATTATTTATATTCTAACGACGACGTATATAAATATATACGTTCTAAATATATTCAAAATAAATTTCTCGTCGATATTATTTAAAATACTTCATTTCAAATGATCCAAATTCGCTGAAATTGCTAAAATAAAAAATTTAAACTGGCCCAGATTTTCGGGTTGTTACACTTCATTGTTCTTTATTTAGCATTGCGCTGTTGTTTTATGCACTGGTATTCTTGGGAGGAAACCCGTTCCGTGTTATACGGCATGGTCCCTTGATTTACCTAACTTTTAAATAAAGATTAATAACTGTTTTAGTTCTCACACCAGTCCCATGACTGACCTGGAGTTTATTGTTTTAACCCAAACTCTGGGTGCCCTTATTTTTGTCACGGGCAGCTAGTAGTTTTGGTTTTGCAGATTTATATTCACAGGATCCTGGTTTACAGCTGGAACGATACTCGGAAAGCTCTGTATACGTGTATTACTTTTAGTTGTATTTTGTATTATTTTTCGCTGTTATTTAATGTATTGGAATCTCTGATATTTTCTGTGTAATATTTGTTCATACTCTGTATATTCTTGTATTCTGATGGAATTGTTGTAATTAACAATGAATTGTTCTTCTGTCTGCGTTTTATTTTGTCGTGTTCTCAATACAATTCGTTCTTTCTCTTTTCTTCGGAGACCGGGGAAGTTCGGGTCGTTTCAAGCCTCTTCGATATTTCCTAAAGGATTGGATCTAATTTGCTGTGGATTGGAAGAATTTGAGGAGGGAAGTCGCTGGGTTTCTGGCCATGGATTAGAAGGGGCAGCGACTACAGTAAGATGGATTAGGGTTAGAAGAAGATGATGTGTATTTTTATATTATTTTAATGTTAATTTTGCAATTAAATCCATAAGCTTTAAACAAAACCAATTTCAGTCCAACTGGAGTCTACCCTACCCAATAGCCCCCGTTCCGGATCCAACCGGCTAGGTCCCGTAAGCCCAAACAGCTGTCTGTGGCCTGAATTATTTAATTTAAAATTTAAATCCTTTATTTAAATAATTCAATCTTACATTTAAATTCACCTGGGCTACATACGACCTCTAAAAATTACTGAAAAAAATATATTTAACTTTGTTTTGACGATACGGTTCTAATAAGACTATTTTCATTGAATTCTGAGACCGTTTGAAAAATGTCCATTTTCGGGTCGATCAGATTTGACTGAAACTAACAAAACACATTTTCTTTCGCTACACTCACATATTAATTCCAAAAATTACGAAAATTGAAATCTAGCAATAATTTGATATTCCGGTTCCAACAAAAGTGGTTTCGTCGAAAACGGAGGTCGTTTGAAAAATGGCTATTTTTAATATTAAAAAATATATATATATTCTACATCGACTATTCTGAATTTTAATCTGGACATAACTTTTAATTCCCGCTAAAAAAATTCGATTTTTCAGATTCGTTGGAAAGATATTTTTAAATAGATTCTAATACTTTTGGTCTCACTAAAATCCGGTCTATTTTGCATCCTGTACATTCGGTCAAAGTTCAAGTTTGACTTTTCAATCTACTGTGCTACTTCTAACTTCTTTTATAATTAAAATTAAAATTAAAATTTTCGTTCTAACTTCGATTAAATAAATTATTTTAAAAATTAAAATTTCTAAAATAAAATTTTAAATTGGTTCAGAATTTGCAGGTTGTTACAATCTCCCCCACTTAAAATCTTTTCGCCCTCGAAAAGGAACGAAGCTAAAGGTCGTTTAATTAACCAACTCAACTTTTAATTTTGATCAATTTTCAGTTTAGTTCAATATTAAATTTGATTTAGTTAAAATTTTCATTCTTTTATATATTGGTTGAATTAATTATCATTGCAATATTTTAATTAGTTAAACTAATTATCAAACATCACAACCAGCAATCAATAAGGTGATTAACTTTTCAAATATATATATAACTTTTATATATAAATAAAAAAATCATGTTTTTAGTGCAAATCACAGCAATAGACCCTATCTAGTTTTGGTTCTCACACCAGTCAATGGAAATATATAGATATACCACTTTCGAAACTCGAACATTAATTCTGATGATGTTTCGAACCACCATCAGAACATCTCCGGGCGACTAAAGTGCGATTCTATATCTATCTAGTATATTTGAGGTTTCGAATACACGCTAGCTAGGCGTATATGCAAAATCTTTATATACTCGATTGTCCAGAATAAAATAAAATAATATATTCAAATACATATAATAAGATTTTAATTTTTCAAAACTAAATTTGTTTGCATTTTTAATTTAAAAATTAATACTCTTTACACTCGTTCTAGGATACTACTGATCCCATCTCTAACGAGTTATTCTCATTGGATATTACTAATCCAATCTCTGATGAGTCTTTTGTTCAGTTCTAGCGAGTTGTACCCCAAAGATTTGAGCTAACCAGAGCTCTGATACCAACTGTAACGACCCGGATTTTCGCCCGACTCGATCAATCGAAAGATCGACCAAGACCGTTCAAAACCCGAAAACGTTAACTTTGGGAATACAACACATCAGAATAGATAACAACAGACTTTTATAAACATTATAATAATGTTACATCAGAGTACAGAATATATCAGAGTACGTTGATAAATAATACAGCGGAAGATTAAATTACAATAAATGTAATACAATGCAGTGGAATAATTGAATCAATCACAGCGGAAGATCATCAATGCTCTGGAAACATCTCTAAGCTTCGATCCAGAATCCTGCTCAATATATCTGCAAAATAAGCTACTCGACTGCCCATGTGGAAAAAAAGGCACCTGAGTTTGCAAAGTGAAACAAATTACGGGTCAGTCATGGGACTGGTGTGAGAAATCTTTACTTAACTTAACTAATAAGGAGGCTAATCACACGACCACGCCGCTATCGCGGAACAGGTTTACTCCATTGGATTGCCAGTGCATGATTTAAATAAAGTAAATCGTTAAAACATCGCAATTCTTTTTAGAAAAATGAATCCATTATAAGACTCAGGTCCCATCACACAATGCAACGCAAGCCGGAGGATAGAGTTTTACCTTATAATGGTCAAAAATGCTTGATACGATAAAACGGATTTGATATTATTACTAGTGTATATATGTTTTAAAAACATTTCGATCATTAATCATAGACGGCATAGTACCCCATCCTATTATGTCGCCATATATAGGTATACAGTCAAAACCACAGGATGTCGTATTGGAGGTTGGATTTCCATCAAGAGTCAAGGCTAGGAACGATCTCCTTACCGATTTCGAGACACTCTAGCAATGTCTCAGGATTTGGAAGCCGGCGAAACCCTTGGATCCTGCAGGGCCGGCCCCCCAATATGCAATGGGTTGGATTGGCAATTCCTGAACACACGCTTCCTGATCCTATTGGACCTATAAATTGGCCATTGCGGCCAATAAAAATCCGAGGCGCCTCAAAATCCATCAACCACATAAGTAAAATGCCGAGCCGTGTTAAACCCAAACACCACTTCTAGCTAGAAAGAAATGTGTGCACTCCCTGCGTTCCCTTGCTCCGATTTTGACTCTACCGGGGTGTGAGGCTCGCGAAGCAATGAAATACACAAAGCTATGCCTAAATAGGCTATGCTTTGATCATCATCTACAAGGCTCTGCTTTTCAACAAAAGTCTTGATCAATTCCATCTTGGCATTCCACATTGACAGTCCACACCTTGCGATCGATAACTATTAATATATAACCTCTGAGCTCATGCGTCTCAGAGAAGGGTGTTAAGCAAGAGAATAAATTCTCCATCACCAACAGATATATATTAAATAGAAACCAATTTATATGGAATGAAATCCAATGTCAGACACACATCCATTTACAAGTCCGTTCTGGGTCTGGACAAAACCAAAGGCACCTTATACCTCGCATATCCGAACGATCAACAATACGTCCGGACAACTACCACTGAAACCTTTTCAAGGTAGCAACTCCAATCAAAGGCATCAGTAGTCCTCATCCATTCGATGTGAAGATCGTCCGTCTTCAACCACCATCTTCATCTTCAACTTTTAATCGTCGTAGTAATTATTCAAAATGGGTTAAACTTGGTCATTCCGAATAACTCGCGTATTTTTTTATAATTAAAAATCAAGTGTTATAAGGATACATCCAACGCCACTTCCAATTCAGAATATTCTTTAAATAAAATATTCATATTATTAGGGAAAGGTTCCCATTAATTTTATCATAGATAAAATCCTTTAAATTTATTCATAAATCTTGTTTCCAAAGATTTGTTAAAATTCCAATTCAGTTTTAATATCAAAATCGCTACTTTACAATTATTCCAATTTAAGGAATAAATCTTATTTTAACTGGGTTAAAGAATCAGTGTCATTTAAAAACATTATTCACGATAAACCTAAAAACATTTTCCAATAAATAAATATAAATTGAAATACCAATAATCTTGGTTGAAAGATTTATTCTTTATTTAAAAGAAATTCTTTGTTTTAAAAAAAATCTTTATATAAAAGATATTATGAATCGGAAAGCGACTCAATCATTTACCATATAACTTTGGGTATATGGATTTCATACATCGTATGTAAATGACAATAATATTAAATAATCATCAAACCATCCATTCATCATCCCAAGTGAAGTTCACAACTGGGTGAGCATTAAAATGAAATAATAACGCTTATCGCATCCTGTCAATCTATCAATTGGCATAAGAATAAATATTGGGACTAGTGTATATCAATAACATCCCAATACCCGTGTGGGGTTTTCAGCCAACAATAGTACATATAAATAAATATTCGGTTAATGAATTTAACCAATTTTAATACTATCAACATGTTGATAATGATGGAAAAAATGATATTTTATTCCTAACGACGAAATAAAATATATTTGACTCGCATAATTTCTTGATACATTTCTAATATCTAATAGAATGTAATATATTTATATGACACTATTGTGGATGACAAATAAAGATATTTTTTATTGTACTTTATTTTTATATAATTATTCTCAGTTTTAACACATAAAAGAAATAATCTCATCGGTATATGTTTTTCAATGTATAACCTAACACCTAAAAATGTTTAATTTAAATTGCATACAAATCCTAATGTATGCATTAGCATATAAAAATGACACTTTAACTCAACTACAAATTCTAATGTATGTTTTGACCAATACTATGATTCTTATATTTGGATATAAATTCTAATGTAAGTTTGCAAATAAAAATGATTTTTATATTTGCATATAAGTCCTATCGTATGTCATGCAAATAAAGATGATTATTTTATTTGCATATTAATTCTAGCGTATGTCATGCAAATAAAGATGATTATTTTATTTGCATATAAATTCTATCTCAACAAAGTGTATAAAGAGTTCTATTTTGCTGACAATTCTATTTTATCACAATGGATATTTCTATGGTAACACAACCTATTACACAAAAATGTTATTTGTGTTTTACTTTTTCATTCAACAAAAATGTAAATTTTTGTCTTAATTCAAATCTAATTAACCGAAGGTAATTTTTGTTTTCAACAAAAATGTGTATTTTGATTCAACTAGTCTTATCTTGACAAAAAAATATAAGGTTTGCTTTAACTAATCTATTTTGACAAAATGAATATTTTAATTTAACTATTCTATTTCAACAAAACAACAAAGATAATGACTTTGGTTTGTTGACAAATCTAATTCAACAAAACAATTATAAATGAGGTGTTTGTTTTGTCAGATCTAATACGACAAAATAATGATGTTTTGTTTTAGCCATTACAGTTTGACAAAAGTGAAAAATGTATTTCAGCTACTGTAAATTGGTAATGGTGAATGTTTCTGCTTCATTCTTTTAAGCAACACAAAAATGGATAATTTGTCTCACTCCTCTAAAATGACAAAAGTGAATACATTTGTCTTAACCTTTTAAAATGACAAATTAAATAATTTTGTCTCATTCAATTTAAATGATAAAAATGTATCTTTTTGTATTGCAACAAAAGGACAAATAAAACTTATCTACCTATTACTCTTTTTATTTTAGCTAAGATGACACTAAAAATATATCTTTTTAATTCTAATCTTTTTGTTATAATCTATGATGAAAATAAAACATTTTAATTAATTAACAAAATTACAAAAAAGATGAATTCATTTTATCATAATCTTTTTATTTACTCTAGTAAAAAAAAATATTTTTAATCTCTTTTATTGGCATCTAATATATAATAAAAGTGTAACTTCTTAAAACTATGCTTTTTATTTGCATCTAACATGCAAATAAAAATGTAATATTTTAATTTATGATTTATTTGCATCAAAGAATGCAAATAAAGATACAACTTTTAATTTCATGTTTTATTTGCATCAAAAAAAGGCAAATGAAAAATTCAACTTTCAAATACGGTGTTTGTTTGCATCAAAGAATGCAAATAAAAATATAATCTTTTAACTACGATATTTATTTGCATCTAAATATGCAAATAAAATAAAATCTTTTAATTTACGCCTTATGTTTTGTTTGCAACTAAATTTACAAGCAAAAATGTAACTTTTGAAATCGCATTTTTATTTAAAATACAAAATAAAAATGTCGTATTCATTCTAGTGTTTTTGTTTACATTTATAATTGCAAAAATGTGATTTTAACTCTAATGTTTGTTTGCATTTAAAATTGCAAATAAAAATATAGTTTACTTCTAATGTTTTGCTTGCATCTACAATAGCAAACAAAAATATATTTTTCCTTATTTCAATGTATATTTGCGTTGGAGAATGCAAATAAAAGAATATTTTATATTTTCAATACATATTTGCATAAAAGAATGCAAGTAAAAGAGAATTTTCTATTTCTATGTATATTTGCATAAAAGAATGCAAATAAAAGTACATTTTATATTTCTATGTATATTTGCATACAAGAATGCAAATAAAAGTACATTTTATATTTCTATGTATATTTGCATAAAGGAATGCAAATAAAAGAACCATCTTTATATTTCTATGTAATCTAAGGGCATATAAAGAGTATTTTATTTGTTTATACTTTCCTATGTGTTCTAATATCAAATAAAAGAGTATTTGTATATATACAATTTCCTATATAATCTAATGACATATAAAGGAGTATTTTATAAGTATACACTTTCCTATATAATCTAATGACATTTAAAATAAATGACATTATAATATTTTAATATGACTGATTAATTCATCTCAACATAAATGACAATCTCATTTTACAATAAATGATAAATTCATTTTAACATAAGTGACAAATTTCATCTTAGCATAAATGACGTTTTCATATCAAAATGTAATTTCTATTTTAATGGAACATTTCATTCAAAAAGGTGATTTCTATTTTAATTTATGTTTTCTGTTCAAATATGATAAGTTTAAACAGAAATGATAATTTAATCTAATCTTTTTATTCAACTCAAACATGAAAATAAAAAATATTGTTTTTATTTTATACTTCAAATTTTGACACACGTGAATAATTTACGTGCTATATATACAACAAAAGTATAGTTTTTATTGTATATGCTAAATCCTGTCAAACATGAATACACAATCCAATTCGATGGTTCATCGCAATCACACAACAAATCAACACTGCACCAATTATACATACAACATGAAATAAGTATACATTTCACATCAAAATAAATAATTAGTTTTTAATTTTAAAATCGAAATCTCACATTGCTTTTTGTCTGAATTTTCAACATGCTCTGTTTGATTCTGGTCAGCTTCATGTTGTAGATCTGATCAATACGAGTCCGACGCTTTCAGTTTCGTTTGATTCTGATTCAGTTTGCACAAGTTATAGCCTTTCAAATATTAATTATATTAGTTAACAATTAAATATTATTTAATTAAAACAGAATATAGCATAACCCTTTCTTCCTCCTCAGACAAATTAAGGCCGTTAGTTTTCACCTAAGCTTCAGAACTAGGTCTCGATTTTCACCGCAATCCGTTCAACTTCGTCTCGATCAGGATACACCATGTCGGAGAGCTACAGGTGGCGCACAAAGGGGCCCCACTCAGGTGTGGCTCGGTCGAGCCTAGAGGGAGGGCGGCGGTGGTCTAGGGGGCGGGTTTAGGGGTCTGAGTCCCGACGTACGGGCCACCAGGGATAGATCAAGTCGTATAGAAATGAAGAGTGAGGAAGCCTCTTCGATATTCCTAAAGGATTGGATCTAATTTGTTGTGGACTGGAAGAATTTGAGGAGGGAAATCGGTGGGTTTCTGGCCTGGATTAGAAGGGGCGTGTAACACCCCACCTCTGCTAGGGTCACTCACAAAGGGAATGCACTAGTTTTGGAGGGGTATTATCTAGTAAACAGGCACAGAGATAACACAAAACAGAACATAAATTAAACAGAGTATATAAAGCAGCGGATATAAATTTAACCAAATCTCATTACGTGGAAAATAGAGTCAAAACCTCTTACATCAAAATACCAAGTCATTATTTCATTACATCAAGTTCTAAAGAAGCAAAGTACTTAAAACAACGTAAGTCCAATATTATTCCCCAAAAAGAGCATGAGTGCAGCCATAGCATAGCTCAAGACCAAACCGTACATGTGCTGTCAGAAAGCGAGCAAAGTCCAAGCTAAGAGCTAGAGTTTCCTCCCTAAGAACCTGGGGGGAAACGAAAGAAAAAGAGGTGGAAGAAAACGGGTCAGTCAAAAAGACTGGTAAGCCCTAGTGACTATCAGCATAAAAACTAATAAAGTTAACTGGACATGAGAAACTGAGATTAAAGATAAAGATAATAACTGGACTGGCATGATAATAAAAGGTAACAAGATAAGAGTGGCATCGCATATACAAGGTTTACTGCACTAACTGTACTAGTGTCCAAATCCATGTCAAGTATAAATCCAGAAATGATCCCTAAACCCAATAACATGAAATGACCCAATACGGGGTCCAACAGTCCACCCTAATCGATCGGCTTTACTTGTCGTGTGTCGGTGTTATACGGACCAATCGCGGAATGTAGTCACATGTGCTAGGTCCACCCTAGGGTGTATCAGGTCCTAGGGTGTCAACCACTGACACAAATCAAGCACGCACAATGTAGTACTACGGGTGCCCATGCCTACTTTTTCAACTCCGGACTAAGTGCACGACCCTAGTCCGCCTGAACCTACACTGGCGCACCTTACTCAGCCGTTATTCTTAGTCGCTTACAATCAGCCCAGTAATCGTGCCCCACCCTGCCTAGTCCGCAGGGTATCGTGATACTTCTAAGTGGGTTACTGCTGAAAGGGACCACGTGGCTAGGATTTCTAATGGGTTAAGTGTTGTCATTAAAAAGGTCATGACTTAACCCCTACCCAAACATGTATCAAATTGGTTAAGTGTATTCAAGTGGTCCATGACTTAACCTTACCATGTGGCATTAATTTACTTAACGCACCCCAACCTCTCACATTAGACTTGGTTATGGTTACTGGATGTGCCGGGCGTGTCCGGTCAGCTTTACACCATAACCTAGTCTAACCTCGGGTTTAAAGTGCTATATGACCAACTACCCACATTGGGTCCTATTATTTACAACTACTGGATTTGCTGGGCGGTTCCAGGCAGATTTACGTTGCAAATTCAACCCAACCTCGAGTTGGCCACTTTCAAGTTATCTAATTGTCATGTCCCAAATTCATGTTTTCAAGCTTATTCTCATGTCAAGTTTTCATGTCATATTTTCATGTCATATCATGTCAATTCCATAGCCAATTTCAAGTTTGCCTAATCTACCCCAAAATGTATCCCCAAGATACGTGAATTTTCATTAATACAACATGTCAAAATAGGGATATAACACAAAAAGGATAGTCATAGGATGGCACAGGTGTTCACAAGTTAAGCATGATG
Source organism: Allium sativum (assembly GCA_030737875.1). Classification (NCBI taxonomy): domain Eukaryota; kingdom Viridiplantae; phylum Streptophyta; class Magnoliopsida; order Asparagales; family Amaryllidaceae; genus Allium; species Allium sativum. The sequence continues at coordinate 212,950,820 of CM060919.1, forward strand.
ATTATGACATTACAGGCATATGAAATAGGGTCTCAACATCAACTTGGAAAAATATGGTGATAGACATGGTAAAGGATTGACATAAGATAGTAACCCCAATAATAAATTCAACATCACAGGCATGTCAAGATAAAGGTCATGGGGGTTTTAGATTAAACATGAATATGTCCAAATCAAGTTCATACTAATATTCCACAAGTCAAAATTTAAGATGAATAGATCTAGGGTGTACAAAACTAGATCCAAAATAACAGATCTAAAAGGGATAGTCATAGATCAAAGATATACCATGGTAGATCCAACCTAGTTATCATGTTTAGGCATAATTTCAGTTTACATCGTGTTCATGTTAAATTTACAGTTTAGATCTAAGAGTGAAAAAGGGCTTACAGATCGTGGTCTAGAGAATGAGAAAGCAAAAGAGTAGAAGAAGAATCTCTAGCAAATCCCCAAATCAACGTAGCTCTAACGAAGTCTTGAATAGCCTCCTTGTTCTCTATCTTCCGATCAGAACCTCAGCAGCATAAGGCCGGATAAGAATGTGATAGAGAGTCTAGGGTCAGGGGTTGTTTATATAGGGTTTAGGGAGCTGAACCTGGACATGCAACAAGACTAGATACATCTGTCCCAAAAACAGGCTAGGTGACCAGGTCGACACCCAAGTCGACTGCCCAATCGACTTGGTCTCGGGGGGGGGGGGGGGGGGTCGACTACCCAGTCGACCTGGTGCTGGCGGGATTTTTCCCGCCCAGTCTGTCTGGGTTTTGAAATTCGAATTTTGAACTTGAATTCGAACTGTTTTGAACTTTGGAATTTTCTGAAACTTTGGAGAGCCATATCTTGGTCATACGGACTCCGATTTTCGTAAACTCGGACTCGTTTTCAAGCAGAATTTCGAGACGAACGTAATGGCGTAACCCGTTTCCCTTGATTATTATTTTAAAATTTAATTCTGCCTTGATTTATAGTTATAACACGTTATTAAAATATGGGTTGTTACATTCTCCCCTCCTTAAAGGATTTCGTCCCCGAAATCTCTAAGTTAGGAAGAACGCATCCTACCATCCACAACCATCTACTCACAACATCATTCACGAGCAACCATTGTCCTTAAAAAGATTTCTAATGCTGTATGAACATATGCAGTATGTGTGTGTATATGTACTTATCTAATGCAAAAGATCAGGCAGTTACTGATTTAGTAAACCTCCTTAATGCAAGATATGTTAGTGTAATGAGTACAACATGTATGCAAATTCCTAACATAACTTAAAATTTCTACATGAGTGCACAAACATCATCCATATGCAACATCCACGTGATAGCACAACAAGTTCATCCATGTACAAGTATAAGCACCCATGCAAATGCAACATGAAAAGGTGTCTGAGCCGATCTAGTGCCTAATGTGTGTCATGCATCCACTAGAAATCACTTGCAAACACTTGCAACCATTTGCAAACATCAACCATAACATGTTTCAAATACATGTTTACATCCAAAGAGGGTTTTAAGGTTCTCAAGACAAGATTAACAAAACAAACATAGGTAGCATGATACGAAAGGTTTACAAGCTCAAAGGAAAAAGAGATCGAGAAAGTACCCTAAAAAAGAAATGGGTAAAGCGCACGTATCTTCTCCTCGGTTTCCCAAGTTGCGTCTTCTTGGGCTTCACTCCACTATACTTTGACTAGTTTGACTTCGTGATTCCTTAGCTTCTTGATCTCCGTCCCTAAGATACGAATAGGAACTCGCCTCAGCGTTGCTTCTTTCTCCACTTCTATGCCTTCGAGGATGCTTGGCTCAACCACCTCAGCTGATTCATGTAGGCACTTTCGGAGATGCGAGACGTGAAAGACATTGTGTACTCCGGCCAGCCTCTCAGGTAACTCTTCCTTATAGGCCATCTGCCCAATCCTCTCAGTGATAGGGAACGGTCCTACGAATCTCGGTGCTAGCTTTCCAATTGCTCCAAAACGAACCACGTTGCGCAAAGGAGATACTTTTATGAAAACCATATCTCCGACTTCGAACTCTAGGTCTGTCCTTCTCTTGTCCGCATAAGATTTCTGTCTATCTTGGGCCGCTTTCATTCGTCTTCGTATCAACTCCACCTTCTCAAAAGTGTCTCGTATCATGTCGGGCCCAAGTATAAGTCTGTCAGTCGTCTCCCACCAACAAGTTGGTAACTTGCACGGTCTTCCATACAGGGCTTCGAATGGTGCCATCCCTATGCTAGCTTGGTAGCTATTATTATAAGCAAACTCCACGAGAGGGAGATGGTCTTCCCAAGTACCACCAAAATCAAGAATGCATAGCCTCAAAAGATCCTCTAGTACTCTATTTACCCTTTCGGTCTATCCATCCGTCTAAGGGTGATAGGATGTACTTAAATTAAGTTGTGTACCCATTGCTTCTTGCAGACTATTCCAAAACTGGCTAGTGAAAATTGGGTCACGGTCACTGACTATGCTAGAAGGAACCCCGTGCAACCGTACTATCTCTCGAAGGTAAATAGACGCTAGCCATGATGCAGTCCTTTTGCTTTTCACCAGAATGAAGTGAGCACTCTTCGTGAGTCTATCAACAATGACCCATATGCTAGTATTCCCCTTCCTCGACCTAGGCAATCCATCCACGAAATCCATCGAGATACTTTCCCACTTCCATTGCGGGACCTCCAAAGGATGTAATAGCCCACCGGGCTTCTTAGATTCGGCCTTGACTTGTTGGCACACCATGCACTTTGAGACGAATTCTGCCACGTCCTTTTTCATTCTGGCCCAAAAGAAAATGCATTTCATATCTCTGTACATCTTATCCCCTCCGGGATGTATAGTCATCTTCGAGTGATGCGCCTCTTCGAGAACTTTATTTACTAAGTCTCCCACTAGTGGAACACATAGCCTTCCATCGCGCCTTAGCCATCCTTTGTCATCAATGGCATACCTACCAAGGTGACTTGACGTCTCACCACTGATTAACTTGTCCATGATTTCGACTATCTATGGGTCTTCTTTCTGCAAAGTCCCTACTTGATCTAGAAGCGTAGGTCTCAGCTCAAGAGATGCTAACGTACCAGTCAATAACTCAACACATGCGTAAAATAAAAGGTCGCTATAAACTCTAGAATTTTTCTTTCAACAAATAAGGGGCTCAAAGTCAACCTTTTTCTACTTAGCGCATCCGCCACCACGTTACCCTTTTCCAGGGGATGAGTTATATCGAAGTCATATGAGGCCAAGAATTCCATCCACCGCTGCTGTCCCAGATTCAAATCTTTTTGCAAAAAGAGATACTTAAGCGATTTGTGGTCAGTGTACAGCTCGAATCTCTCCCCTAGGAGATAATGGCGCCAAGCATTAAGTGCAAAAACAATCGCGGCTAACTCCAAGTCATGTGTGGGATAGTTCTTCTCATGAACTTTAAGTTGTCTACCCCCATAGCATATCACTCTTCCTTCTTGCATTAGGACAGCGCCTAATCCCGTGCCGCACGCATCTGTGTACACCGTAAACATTTTTCCTCCATCGGGTAATGCTAAAACTGGAGCTGTGGTGAGGGCTCTCTTGAGTCTCTGGAAAGCAGTCTCACATTCTATGTCCCATGCAAACGCTAGGTTTTTCTTCGTTAACTTAGTAAGAGGGGCTGAAATCTTAGCGAAGTCCTTAATGAACTTCCTATAAAAGCCCGCCAAACCGAGAAAGCTTCTCACCTCTGTTGCATTCTTAGGAATTTTCCAGTCTTGCACCGCAACTACCTTTGCGGGGTCCACGGCTAAACCTTGCTTAGAAACTACGTGCCCAAGAAACCGAACTTCCTCCCTCCAAAAATGGCATTTGGAGAACTTAGCCTTTAACTGGTGTGCTCTAAGCGTATCCATGACTTCCTTGAGGTGTCTAGCATGCTCTTCTTCATCCTTTGAGAAGATTAGAATATCGTCCACAAAAACCACCATGAACTTGTTAAGGAGCTCCCGAAACACCCTACTCATCAGGTCTACAAAGTACGCGGGTGCACTCGTTAACCCAAACGGCATGACGAGTCATTCGAAGAACCCATCTGGAGTCCTAAACGCAGTTTTGTCAATGCTATCCTCAGCCACTCTAAGTTGATGGAATCCTGTGGGTAGATCGAGTTGAGAGAAAACAGATGCTCCCACAAGTTGGTCAAAAAGATCATCGATTCTTGGTAGTGGGTGCCTATTCTTCTTCGTCAGCTTGTTTAACTCACGATAATCTACGCACAGACGAAGCGAACCATCCGCCTTAGTAGCGAATACCACCGGAGCACCCCATTCAGAAATGCTTCGCCTTATGAAATTTTTCTCGAGCAACTCCTTGACTTGTTTACTGAGCTCTCTTCTTTCTCGCGGGGCCATATGCCTAACGGGCAATGAAACAGGCTTGGCATTTTCAACCAGATAAATTCGGAAGTCTATCTCGCATTTAGGGGGTAACCCTTTCACCTCATCAAAGATATCTGGATATTCTCGGACTACTCTCACGGAGTGCCGATTGTCGACGGACGAGTCGAGAGATTCAAGATAACATAACATGACCGGACCCTTCGGGTTACAAGAAAGTTCAAGGGTATTACCAAGGCGTGTCATGAGCCTCACTACCCTTCGTTCACAATCAAGGATAGCTCCATAATTGGACAACCAATCCATGCCCAGAGTTAAACCATATCCCATGAATCCGAGAACATAAGCATTACACGTGAATTCCACGCTTAAGATGGAAATCCTCAAATCAACACAAAACATAGATAAATGGGCGGAGCCCCCAATCGGATTTGAAACACTAATGGGATCATCAACTAGACTAGTACTTAATTGCAAATTTTCAACAATATCAGAAGAGATAAAAGTATGCGATGCGCCAGAGTCAAATAAGGTTCGAACAGGAAATTCAGAAATGTAAACAAGGCTTTCTACAGAAATATTACTACCTCGGTCAAGAGCTGGACTGGTGTTGAGAGCCTGCAACTGCCCTCCAGAAGGTCCTGCTCGATGTGTCTGCCCTAGCCCCTGTCCTTGCTTCTTAGGGCAATCCTTACTGATGTGTCCAGTATCCCCGCAGTGAAAGCATTCACCCAACTTTCTTTTCTTCCTCCTACAGTCTTTAGTTATATGTCCCGTGATACCACAAAAGTTGCACTTCCTCGTCTCACGTGGCTTGTTAGCATTGTTGTTGTTGCCCTTGTTATTCTTGTTGCCTCCCTTCTTGAAGTCAACCTTCTTGTTCTGAGTCTCATTAGACTTACCTCCTTTTTGTCACCCTTGTCTTCCTCATGACATAGGGCCATATTCACCAAGCTTTCAAAGGTCGCCCCCATGGGCACATGAGTCATGGTCATAGTGTGGAGTGGCTCGCTCAATCCTCGAGCAAATCGTAGAGCCTTCTTCTCAGCCGTGTTGACTAAGTCCAAACCAAACCGAGCAAGCTGATTAAACTTATTCACGTACTCCCTAACAGACATGGCCCCTTGCTTGAGTGCCAGGAACCTCTCCATCTGAAGGTTCGCTTCTGCTGACGATAAGAATTTAAGCCCAAACCTCTCTCTAAAGTCTGCCCAAGTCTCAATTGGTCTGGTAGCGTTGGTGACTTCCCACCAAAATGCAGCTTCCTCTTTCAACAACTATGCTGCCAACTGAACTTTCCTATGATCCTCCATATCGAAGATAACGAACAGGTCTTCAGTCTCCTTTAACCAGTTTCATGCCTCAGCGAAGGTCTCAGTTCCAAGGAAGCTCCTGCCGCCCATTCCTATAAAGTCTTTGCATATTTTGGCGAAGGCGGTGCCGGGAGGAGGAGGAGGAACCGCGGCTACTGGAGGAGGAGGGATGTCTGCCGGGGCCGCATCGTTGGCCCTAGCTTCCAAGTACCTTCGGAACCATCCGGGTATGGGTACTCCCTCGGGAAGGTTAAGATCGGCCATGCTGAAAAACAAAAAGAAAAAGATTCAAACGAGGAAACAAGGAAAGTGCTAATGGCTTTTGGGGAATAGCCTTTTCTTAAAAATAGAACTTTTCTTGAGAAATGCATCTTTATAAATGGTTTTGAAAATAATTTTCAGAAAGTTTTTAAAACTTTTTCCCAGTCTGGTAACCTTCTGCTCTGATACCAAATGTAACACCCCACCTCTGCTAGGGTCACTCACAAAGGGAATGCACTAGTTTTGGAGCGGTATTATCTAGTAAACAGGCACAGAGATAACACAAGACAAAACATAAATTAAACAGAGTATATAAAGCAGTGGATATAAATTTAACCAAATCTCATTATGTTGAAAATAGAGTCAAAACCTCTTACATCAAAATACCAAGTCATTATTTCATTACATCAAGTTCTAAAGAAGCAAAGTACTCAAAACAACATAAGTCCAATATTATTCCCCAAAAAGAGCATGAGTGCAGCCATAGCATAGCTCAAGACCAAACCGTACATGAGCTGTCAGAAAGCAAGCAAAGTCCAAGCTAAGAGCTAGAGTTTCTTCCCTGAGAACCTTGGGGGGGGGGACGAAAGAAAAAGAGGTGGAAGAAAACGGGTCAGTCAAAAAGACTGGTAAGCCCTAGTGACTATCAACACAAAAACTAATAAAGTTAACTGGACATGAGAAACTGAGATTAAACATAAAGATAATAACTGGACTGGCATGATAATAAAAGGTAACAAGATAAGAGTGGCATCGCATATACAAGGTTTACTGCACTAACTGTACTAGTGTCCAAATCCATGTCAAGTATAAATCCAGAAATGATCCCTAAACCCAATAACATGAAATGACCCAATACAGGGTCCAACAGTCCACCCTAATCGATCGGCTTTACTCGTCGTGTGTCGGTGTTATACGGCGCAATCGCGGAATGTAGTCACATGTGCTAGGTCCACCCTAGGGTGTATCAGGTCCTAGGGTGTCAACCACTGACACAAATCAAGCACGCACAATGTAGTACTACGAGTGCCCTTGCCTACTTTTTCAACTCCGGACTAAGTGCACGACCCTAGTCCGCCTGAACTTACACTGGCGCACCTTACTCAGCAGTTATTCTTGGTCGCTTACAATCAGCCCAGTAATCGTGCCCCACCTTGCCTAGTCCGCAGGGTATCGTGATACTTCTAAGTGGGTTACTGCTGAAAGGGACCACGTGGCTAGGATTTCTAATGGGTTAAGTGTTGTCATTAAAAAGGTCATGACTTAACCCCTACCCAAACATGTATCAAATTGGTTAAGTGTATTCAAGTGGTCCATGACTTAACCTTACCATGTGGCATTAATTTACTTAACGCACCCCAACCTCTCACATTAGACTTGGTTATGGTTACTGGATGTGTCGGGCGGGTCCGGGCAGCTTTACACCATAACCTAGTCTAACCTCGGGTTTAAAGTGCTATATGACCAACTACCCACATTGGGTCCTATTATTTGCAACTATTGGATTTGCCGGACGGTTCCGGGCAGATTTACGTTGCAAATTCAACCCAACCTCGAGTTGGCCACTTTCAAGTTATCTAATTGTCATGTCCCAAATTCATGTTTTCAAGCTTATTCTCATGTCAAGTTTTCATGTCATATTTTCATGTCATATCATGTCAATTCCATAGCCAATTTCAAGTTTGCCTAATCTACCCCAAAACGTATCCCCAACGTACGTGAATTCGCATTAATACAACATGTCAAAATAGGGATATAACACAAAAAGGATAGTCATAGGATGGCACAGGTGTTCACAAGTTAAGTATGATGATTATAACATTACAGGCATATGAAATAGGGTCTCAACATCAACTTGGCAAAATATGGTGATAAACATGGTAAAGGATTGACATAAGATAGTAACCCCAATAATAAATTCAACATCACAGGCATGTCAAGATAAAGGTCATGGGGGTTTTAGATTAAACATGAATATGTCCAAATCAAGTTCATACTAATATTCCACAAGTCAAAATTTAAGATGAATAGATCTAGGGTGTAAAAACTAGATCCAAAATAACAGATCTAAAAGGGATAGTCATAGATCAAAGATATACCATGGTAGATCCAACCTAGTTATCATGTTTAGGCATAATTTCAGTTTACGTCGTGTTCATGTTAAATTTACAGTTTAGATCTAAGAGTGAAAAAGGGCTTACAGATCGTGGTCTAGAGAATGAGAAAGCAAAAGAGTAGAAGAAGAATCTCTAGCAAATCCCCAAATCAACGTAGCTCTAACGAAGTCTTGAATAGCCTCCTTGTTCTCTATCTTCCAGTCAGAACCTCAGCAGCATAAGGCCGGATAAGAATATGATAGAGAGTCTAGGGTTAGGGGTTGTTTATATAGGGTTTAGGGAGCTGAACCTGGACAGGCAACAAGACTATATACATCTGTCCCAAAAACAGGCTAGGTGACCAGGTCGACACCCAAGTCGACTGCCCAGTCGACTTGGTCTGGGGGGGTCGACTGCCCAGTCGACTCCCCAGTCGACCTGGTGCTGGCGGGATTTTTCCCGCCCAGTCTGTCTGGGTTTTGAAATTCGAATTTTGAACTTGAATTCGAACTGTTTTGAACTCTGGAATTTTCTGAAACTTTGGAGCGCTATATCTTGGTCATACGGACTCCGATTTTCGTAAACTCAGACTCGTTTTCAAGTAGAATTTCGAGACGAACGTAATGGCGTAACCCGTTTCCCTTGATTCTTACTATAAAATTTAATTCTGCCTTGATTTATAGTTATAACACGTTATTAAAATACGAGTTGTTATAGGGCGGCTGCTACAGTAAGATGGATTATGGTTAGAGGAAGATGATGTGATTTTTATATTATTTCAATGTTAATTTTGCAATTAAATCCATAAGCTTTAAACCAAACCAATTTCAGTCCAACTGGAGTCTACCCTACCAAATAGCCCCCTTTCCGGATCCAACGGGCTAGGTCCCGTCAGCCCAAACGACTGTCTGTGGCCTGAATTATTTAATTTAAAACTTAAATCCTTTATTTAATTAATTCAATCTTACATTTAAATTCATCGAGGCCACATACTACCTCTAGAAATCACAGAAAAAAAATATTTAGCTTTATTTTGACGATACGGTTCTAATAAGACTAATTTCATTGAATTCTGAGACCGTTTGAAAAATGGCCATTTTCTGGTCGATTAGATTTGACTAAATTTGACAAAACACATTTTCTTTCGCTACACTCTCATATTAATTCCAAAAATTATGAAAATTGAAATCTAGCAATAATTTGACATTCCGGTTCCAACAAAAGCGAAAACGGAGGTCGTTTGAAAAATGGCTATTTTTAATATTAAAAAATATATATAAATTTACAACGACTATTCTGAATTTTAAACTGGATATAAATTTTGATTCCCGCTATGAAATTTAGATTTTTCAGATTTGTTGGAAAGATATTTTTAAATAGATTTTAATATTTTTGGTTTCACTAAAATCCGATTTATTTTGCATCCTGTACATTCGGTCAAATTTCAAATTTGACTTTTCAAACTACTTGCTACTTCTAACACCTTTTATAATTAAAATTACAATTTTCATTCTAACTTCGATTTAAATAAAAAATTTCATCGTTATTATTTAATATAAATTATTTTTAATATTAAAATTTCTAAAATAAAATTTTTAAATTGGTTCAGAATTTGCTGGTTGTTATAGTTGAATCAAGTGTTTTGGATTCTCATAAGGGAAAAACCCGTTCCGTGTTATACGGCGTGGTCTTATGAGATATCGTTTATTTTCTGAAACTGTTTTAAATTTGTTTACTCACACCAGTCCCATGACTGGCCCGGAGTTAATTTTGTTTTCCCTAAACTCTTGGGCGCCCAAATTTGTACGGGCAATCAAGTAGTCAGGTTTTACAGATTTACTTGGAAAGCTTTGAGCAGGAGGCTTCAGGAATATATAGCTATTGTTTATTTCCGCTATGTTGTAAGTGTTATACTCTGATAATGTTACTGTATACATATACTGATTTTGTTTAAAATTATGTATCTATTATATATTGTTTGTTCCGTTGTGCGATCCATGTTTACTATGATGTTGTATGTTCTTCTTCTTCTTCTATTCTAAATTTCTATCTTATCTATTCTCACCCTCTATTTTCATGCATTAACTATCCGGTATTTTCGATGCTTGAATAGTCGACATTGATTTTATGTCGATTACTCAGGATCGCGAAAACCCGGGTCGTTACATATATATATATATAACCATAACTTATAAACAATTTATAAATGCATCCAAGCAGCCAACAATTTATTTTTAGCGATAAAAATAATTTTAAATATAAATTTCTGAGTGACAATTAATTACAACACTATGTTGCTCCAAATCCATATAATAAACTGTAGGCACTTCCAAGTTTTCCCACTAGCTTCTATCATCTCGCATAGATCCCAATCCCTCTTCACTGCCACTGCTCTTTTTCACTGACTTCGCTTCAGCACAGCATGTCACAACAGACGGCCCTCACCAAAATCTCTGAATCAACGGTGTCCTATGGCTTAATCTCGGCACATTACAACATCGTCCACTACAACCTTTCCTACCACCGTAAGCCTCAACACAACAACCAATAATCATTTTGTATCACAACCTACCTAAGCTTCGCCTCTACCACCTCCCAATCGAGTTTGGTTATAATTAAAACCCACGACCTGGAACTGCGATTTACAAAAGAGCAACGAACTCTGTTGGCATCTAATGGCACCAACCCCTGCTACAACGTGCGCCTCAGCTCCCTAATCATCACGTCAACCTCAACTTCAATCAATTCCTCCAAAAGCGACCACTTTGACACGCGTCTCTTGCTCGAAATTGAGCCCGGCACAACTTGCAGCACCTACCTCTCCTTAATTCGTGCATGCCTAATCCTTGATGTCGAGCTCACGACGATTTTAGATCGCAATTTCATTTCATTATAATTGAATTAGGGCGACCATTTTTTTTTTGAATGAAGCTTTTGATGTGGATCTGAGGAAATAAATAAAAAGAGGCACGACCTTGATTTATTACGATGTATTTCAAATGAGGGGAATGGCCATTTTTTCTTTTGATTACTGAAGCTTTCAATATTTTTGTGCCTACAAATGAATTCAAAGAGAGAAAAGGAGGAGGAGTCGTCGCGATTTTGTAGATGGAGAACGACTTAGGCACCACGGAATTAGGTCTGCGTGAGGTACAATGAATACGTCGACATAAGTACTAAAATAGGGTAGGTTATTTAATTTGATTTGATTTTGAACTCATACATTTATAATTAAATATCTCGGGGTTCCGAACTCCTTTCGAGGCGTAGAGACTGATGTTTGTAGGGCTATTCCGCTATTCCGAACACACAGAAATAGATTATGAAGTCTATTTCGATCGTATGGAGAAGATAACAATTTAAATTGATGATTTAAATTAAATTTGATTTAATTATTTTCTAGGCGTTTCTGATTATATGATCAAACGATAAATCCAAATGCAACAAAAATTGAAATCCGATAACGCGCTATTACGGATCCGATGGAACTGATTTCGTTGAATTTCAAGCTAGTTTGAAAATTAGTTATTTTAAGTTCTATGTAAAATTGATAACTTAAAAATTTAAATTCAAAACAATCAAATTCTTCGATAATAAATTATTATTATCGTATATATATTCAAATAGAATTTATATTGATCATTTGAAATGTCTTGATTTAGTTTTAACTTCGAATTCATTTATATTTCATTTTCAAACTACGATAATTCAATATACTCGAAATTAAATCGTATTTCGATTATTAAATCGATGAACTTGATATAAAAATCCATTTATATTATCAATTCAACATTTAAAATAATATTTAAATGCTTAAAATTAATCAACTAAAAATCAAGGTTATTACATTCTTCCTCCCTTAAAAGAAATTCGTATCCGAAATTTCTAAGGTAGGATAAATGCTACATACCCATTTACTTTTCAGAAACTTTTTTAAGTTGAAACTCAACATTTCATACTTCTACAAATTTAGTTCTAACAAAAATTTTGGTTTTCATTCATATAGCACACCATATATGCTTACATTCGTATAATCTGAATGATTTACAGCCAATATATTCACATCCAATTCATATTCCATTCATATGCATTCAAATTAATTTAAATTGATTCTTATCAATTTATTTACTTCGTTTACAACAAACGAAAAGTTTCTATGCATATTAGTATTATTCGATTAATTAAATAGCCACTTAAATCTCTAGCTAATTTTAAATTGATTCTAAATCAATTTATCCATTTAACTTGGTTAAGCTAAATTTTTATTCCAACATTCCAATTTCTCAGGTTTTTATTTCAAATTCTTTAGAAATCACATAAACATACACATATATTTATTCCCATATCAAATTCAAAACACTTGAATTTTTTCAAAACAACTTGTTTTCTTTCAAATCAATTTCCATAAAAAACTTTTCTAAGGTAGCAATCCATCACTTAGAAACTCGAAAATGAACACTAATGATGTTGCAGTCGTCATCAAAATTATTTTCCAGCGATTGAAGTGAGTTCAGTGCTTTATCATTCTAAAAATCCATCTAAAATGATTATTATTCAAAAATCCTTACAAAATGAAGCTATATTATTTTAGTATACTTCGGAAAATATTTTTCCAGTCTCCCAAACTTTAAATTCCAAATTCTGGTTTGAATTCAACTTTAATTCATCTCATATGTATATTTTTGTTCATATACAAATTGTAACAACCCAATTATTTTGACGTTTAAAAATATGAATTTAATTTAAATATAGTGTCAAAATGAACATTTATGCTTGAAATTTGTTTAAATTGATTTATATAGTAAGCTTAAAATAAAATAGGTTTGAATAAATAAGTTTGAGTAAATTAGATAAGTTTTGATAATGAAATTGTAACATCCCGCATTTTACGTATCATAGGATCGTAAAATACTTTTATTTTATTCCCTGAGGGTTGATCATTCTCATATTTTAATATGTTGCTTTATGGGGATGTGAGATATGTCCATAATTTTTACTGATTTTGTTTGTGACCATTTTGCTCCTATCAGTCTTGTATAGGACATAACTTTTGACTCTGGTCAAATCAGGGGATGTGACTTGTTCCATTGTAAAGGAAATGATGATTGCCTTTCTATAGAGTGGTTACATTAAAGATTTTGCTCAGCGGTTTGGGAGGAGTCGTCGTTTTAAGGTTTTTCAGTTGGTTGTTCAGGTTTGGAGAGCCACAATGGGCATATTTGGGAAGGCCCATTAGTGGGCTATTGGAAGGGTATAAATAGGGGGTGGGAGGTATGAGAAATGTTTTTGTTTCTCTATTCTCTCATAAGGTGGCCTATGTTCCTCCTTCCTCTAACACCTTTCCACCATTAAAATCAACTTCTAAGGAAAGGAAATTGAAGGTCTAAACCATTTGAGGCTAGATCTACATCAATTAAAGAAGGGGATCTTCGGATCAAGGGGTTCAGTTTGAATTTCTTGCTGTCCGGAATCTTATTGCATTGTTTTTTGCTTGTTTGGGAGAATCAGTGAGTGATTAACATCTCTCACTTGGATTCAATGAAGTATAGAGTGTTTGGTCATGTTTTTCATTATATTCAAGTGTTTTACAATAGATCTATACCTTTATAAGTTCATTTTCATATGAATCACCCTATGATCTATTTTAGCAAGTTTAGATTGGTTATTTCTATGTTATTTCATGTGTATATGCAAGTTCGGTCTATAGTTTTGTTCATATGATCGTTCATCATGATTTTGGGATATAATTTTTGTGATAATCGTCATATTCATGTTGTTAGCAACCTTATGACATGTTTATGATCAAATTTGGTGAATTGGTTGAGTTAGTTTCGTCAATTGTATCTATTGGCGGAGTTTTGGTCGAAATTGGAGTTGCATTGGAGTGGTGCAGGTTTTGGGTCGCACGTATGGGGTCGGTCGGGCACCAAGTGTGGTTTCTTTGGGAACAAGACAAGAGGGGTCGAGTGATCCAATGGGTGGAGTGTTGGGTTTGTCGAGCGAGCCAGTGGGTGGAGTGTTGGATCAGTCGAGCGAGCCAGTGGGTGGAGTGTTGGGTCAGTCGAGCGAGCCAAATGGTGGAGTGATGGGTCGGTCGAGCCTTTGAGACTAGGTCGGTCGAACTTATGGATAGGGTCGGTCGGTCCACCATTTGGTGTTGGTTCTGGTCAGTCCGCATAGAGGCAGAAATGGGTCGATCTTGCACCTAAAGGTGGGTGGGGTCGGTCACTGGAGTGTGGTCGGTCGGTTATCGACCCAAGGGTCGGTCGGTAGACTGGCATGTATTGGAGAGTTTTGACAGCACTTTCAAATGTTGTGGTGAATGGACTATGTGATGTGGTTTGTTTTCTTTAGCAAATTGATGTGATGTTATGGATTGTGTCCGACCTCATGATTGACATTTCTTTGGTTCGAGGTTGGTGATAACTTCGAGGAGAATTCAAGTGGGAATATTCGAAGTTTTGAATGTGTTCGTTGATCCGTGTAGAACAACGAAGAAGGTATCAACTCAAAGGTCATGAGTTGGTGAATAATGGTTGCTTGAGAAGGTTGCTTGAGATGTGAAAAGTCGTTGGATTTGATGACTAGAGATGCGAAGGTTCAGAGATTATCGTTGTTGTAAGTTCTAACAAGCTCAAAGCAGGGGTATACTAGAAACGTCTAAAAGACCGGTTGTAGGTTGAGTACCCTAGGTATCGTTGAAAGACCTAGTTGTCAAGCTTGGACATACATACGTATCGTTGAAAGGCATATGGAGTTTATGCTAGAACCGGGGTTACCATTAGCCATTAACATATGGCAAGGTTGGCCGTCATACGATTAACGATGGAGGTGTTCCTTGGGTGCTTGTCTGATACTGGTTTAGGACTATGGGACTTGTGCTTGAGGGATATTGAATTCGATTAGGATGTTTTACATAAGATACATATAATCTGGATGCAATGAGTGATTTACCATGATTGAATGGGTGTTCTAGTTTTCATGGATTAACGGTTGAATTGTTTATAGTAAAGGCTATCACTGTCCGATGTAGGGAAGATAGGGTTGAGTTCTTCTCTGGTGTTGTGGGTAGATTAGCATGTTTATCTATCCATTCTCGTATACTTTATTGTTGAAGTTTGTTAGTTGTTTTATCGCTCACTAAGACTGTTGTCTGACTCAAGGTTTTATGTCTCCTCTTATTACCTTGGGTTGTTCATCCGGTTGTGGACGGACAAACTAAGTAGCAGGTGATAGCTGATTAGTGTGGACGATGCTGCTATGCGAAGGCGAGTTAGAGGCTTACGTACCAGTTTTATTTTTATCTAGTATTTTTGTTTCAGCTGTTTGAGTGCTCTCTGAGGGTTGTAGTGAGGCCTTATGTACAAACTTAGGTATTAGTTGGGTAATCTTTCAGGATGTTAAGAAAGTTTCAAAAGATTGTCATGTGATGCTTCACTATTATTACCTGTTATATATTTTCTACTATACTCTATCCTTGCGCTGTGAGTTCTACGACATGTTTCGACTGTGTTTATCTACTCTGGTGATCATCCATAGCTGTCGTGCACACCTTTCAGCGCATTATTCCTCTTAATTAGTGCGGAGGCTGTGGGCGGTCATAACAGAAATAATATGAACTAGATTTGAAATGATATTGAATATTCAAATCGATTTTGAAACTAAAACTGAATTCGTATTAAAAATAGAACTTTGAGAATCTTTGATTTTTATTATTTGATATGATGTTTTTGAACCTTATATATATATATAAAAGGTTTATATAAGAATGATGATTAATTCGAAACCTATCGACTGGAAGGTAACTGATTTGAAATGAAAACTTATATAATGGAATGTATATAAGAATGATATGTTTGAAAACTTGATTTGAAAAGGAAATCTTATGTAAATTGATATTTATATAAGTATGATATATGCCAAAATTGAGTGAAGTGCTATATGTATATATTATCTTATGTTTTCAAAACCAAGGATATGAGGAAGTGCCTTCCATTACGTGCCTACTCGGTAGGTAATTTTTGGGACCTTGGGTCCACTGAAAACCATAGCCACATTGTAACATCACAGATTGGAGTGTCCACTGAAACCAGAATCTCACTCGGTGAGATCATGTTTGATATATTATTATGATTGATTTTCTAGCGTAATTCGAGGGGTGGGATACCTATAATTACAAGCAATTCCACTAGTATAGTGACGTAACCACCGCGCAACTGCAATCTAGACGCCATAGCGAAATTTGATGGGGGTGTGACGCCTTCAGTACAAGCGACTCTATTGGGATAGTAGCGTAACCGCTGCATAACTGCGATCTATGGCAAACAACCATGGCGAAATTTGAGGGGTGCGATACCTACGGGCACAAGTGATTCTACTGGGATAGTAGCGTAACCGCCGCGTGTCTGCGATCTATGGGGGAAGTAAAGTACATTTCATATCGGTTTTTAAAAGAAATTTTTAAGTATTTTCACTGGAAGTTGAAACCAATATATATTTAGTTCTAGGAGATTTTTAGTCGTGAATTGGTACCACGTGTGCCTAAATTTCCATGAGAACAAAAATAAACTTGTTAAACTTCGAGTTATTGAGAATGTTCAAACTTTATACAACAAATCGATATTCTGAAATTAAAAACTTATATAACTTCAACAAATAAACTAAGAAAGAGGGTTTTAAAGGTTTTACAAGTCCACAACTTTGAAATATAACAAAACACCTTTTCTAAATTTTCCAACATGATAATTTTTTTGGTTTAAATTTGAGTTTTGTAAATCAAAATTTTATAATGATTTATAACAATTTTAATTTAATAATAAATGAATCTTGTAAGTTAAAAACAAATCAGATAAAATTTTGAGTTTAGGAACTATAACTTGTATTAGTCTAAGTAAATTATATATATATACACACATATATATACATATGTGTGTGTGTGTATTTTATTAAGTACGATTATATATATATAGTGTTTCGATGATTTGAAATGAAACTTGTATCTCAAGATTTAAGAAATTACTTTAAGGTTTTAATTATTTTCTATTCTTATTATTTTATAGCAAAACACTAATCTTCTTATTTTTGTCCTTTTCAAAATTTTCCAAAGTAAAGATTTTATTTCCAAGGATAATACATAAAAATTTTGAGTTTTAAGATTTTTATAATTTAGTTTGTTCTAATAAGTTTCAAGCTTAGCAAAATCTGTATAAATAAGAATATTTTATATAACCATAAGTAATTTTTTTAACAACCTCTCCTTTTTGACGATGAAAAGCCTTAAGTGGGGGGACTGCAAAACAACCCAATTATTTTGACGTTTAAAAATATGAATTTAATTTAAATCTAGTGTTGAAATGAACATTTATACTTAAAATTTGTTTTAATTTTGTTTTGAATAAGATTTGTAAGTGTAAAATTTATTTCAATTTGTAACTAAAGCGGTGAATTAAAATTAAACGTTATTAATATTTTAAACTAATTAAATTGGTTTGTTGGAATATCTAAAATTTGACTCTGAAATTTAAATTTGAATATAACTTAAGAGCTAATATATCTAGTTGAACTTGAATTTCAAATATAAACTCTAAATCTAAGAATTCAAAATTTAATTCACTTGTATATTTGAAATTGGGTTGGAATGAAATCAGCATATGTGTTGTTTAATAATATAAAATGAAAACGACATAGTTATATTCAAATAGTTCATTAAATTTCAACAATATTATTATTTTAAAACTAATTGACATATGATGTTTGAGAAATTATAAAATTTTGATTTTCAATTTAACTTGAGATTTATATATAATTTACTTTTATTTAAGACTGAACTCGGTTTCAAATTATCTAAGAAATGTAATTTAAAAAGGCACTTAAAATATATATATGATTGTTAAAATAATTGTTAACCGGCCTTTTGGTCCGGTCCCTAAAAGTACGCAAGACACGCTCGACTCAACTTATCGCATGACATTACAGCCCAGAGGTGTTGCCGACATCATCAGGGGTTCAGTACTAGAAGACTCGAGTCGGGCCACTAGCAGAATGTCGCATCCCTCGGATGCGACATCCATCAGTATCCGTCTGCAGCAGAGCCGAAGGTGAGCCATGCTCCGAGCCGAGGGTGAGCCGTCAACGGGTCCGGGCGCAGCACTGGTGGGGGTCCGGGGTCCTACAGTCCTGACTCATCCGATTTCTGCCAACACGTGTGTTACCCAGATTCACCGGGTCAACTCAAAGTCAAGGTTCGGCCAACAACTTCTGTGATCGTCGTATCCCTAAAAAACTAGGCCATATCCACATTGTCATACCCCTCTTCCCAAATTCCTTGTAACCAACTTGAGTATAAAACTCGTACCTTACTCGGGTACGAAATTCGTACCCCCTCGGGGTATGAATTTCATACCCTCGGGTATGAATTTTGTACCCCATTCGGGTACGAAATTTGCACCCTCTCGGGGTATGAATTTCATACCTCATTTGGGTACGAAATTCGCACCCTCCCAGAGTACGAATTTCGTACTCCACCGGGTATGAATTTTGTGCCCTTGGAATGGGGTACGAATTTCTAGGGTGTGACGGGGGATACGAATTTTTAGAGGTCTGTGCTTCGGGATACGAAGATTGGCTTGTGGTCCCCTACTTCTACCTACTCCCACCTAATCACTCCACCATAAACACCCCTTGACCTCACACTTTAAAGGGTTGGAATTTGGTGATTTGACGCCTTTAGACAGCTCCAAATAGTCGCTTTAATGGTATCTCCACTTTGAGGAAGATAAAGGGAAAAAGTGTCTTTTTTCCAAAATATTAATGTATGATAATTATAACATTATATAACTTAGATATGTATGTAAAGAGATGTCATGAGATGTTCTCAACCTTGTAACTCTTGGTTAGTAATAATATTCCAACGACTCTTTCAAAGTGGACGTAGGTCTCTCATGAGGCCAAACCACTATAAATCTCTTGTGTTATTTATTGCTTTCCGCACTTATTTTTGCGACCGAAACTATAATTTCTAAGTAATTGGAATCTTGGGTGTATACGACATTTTTTTCCGTCAACAATAATAGTTTAGTAAAATTTGCCACTTGTTATGTATGCAGAAATTGTTTGACACTTGTATGGGTGTTGTTGAAAAAGAATTAACACCTGTCCACATTATTTTCTTTCCACCGTCATCCTTTTATTTCCTTTAAACATCCTTTCCTTTTCATTTTTCCATTCTATCAGCAAAAAGAAAATCCCCAAAAAATGAGAACGAAAATGGCCTCTATCTAAATCACTTCCTCCATCTTCTCCCATCAACCCAAATCGAACCCAAACGTCAACCACCCTTCAAATCCATTCGCAGACTTCAGCGCGCTACTCGAAAATCACCAGCAATTGACTTCGCTCCCCCTAAATCAGAGCGCTCTTCCATCGATCAATTCAACCAACCGGACCCAAATCGCTAGCATATTGAAGCCACCAATCGTCTGTTACTAGGTTGTCATCACCATCTTTGGTGAACTCTGACCAATTGAAGCTGCTGCGCTGATCTAAAGTGAGCACCCTCTCATGATTAAACCTATTACATGTTTTTCAATTTCGATGCTACAGAAATAAAATAGTTAATGCTTAAATTTGGCTGCTTTGTGGTGGTTGATTTTTCTACTGCATGCTTGTTACTATCACTTGTTGTCCCTGAAATATCATTGGCCAACCTGATTTGATTTGAACATTTGCATACTTGAATTGTATGTGTATACATATACCCATATGTATATACATGTATTTTAGTAGTGCATTTCAAATGTGAGTATTGAAGCTGATTTTTAGTTGTATTCTTTGCTGCCATGGTTAATTCTGACTATATACTTGCCATTGAGATATGTAGTTTAGACTATGTATTTATGTGAATAGCGAAATGTATGTGTATATGTATGTTATATATGTATACATATATCAATGTTATTATGCATGCATGCCTAGGTTTGGAAAACATCATGTTTCGATATTGTTGGTTATGTTTGGCTTTGGCCTGCGCTTGTTGTTGCATTTTCATTATGCCTTATTTGATGCATTATTGCTCCCCTTTTTATGGCCTTGCATTGCTATGACAATTTACTGGTATTATGCTTGCATGCTATTTAAACCCGAATATGTATGCATGTTGCCTTGATCACTATCTACATTAGAAGAGGCCTCAGAATGCCTTTCTTGATCAATATCTGAGGCTATAAAAATAGAATTGTCAATGCTATTGATTTGAGTTGTCAATTGAAGCTTACTTTTCTATTAACTTGGTATCGGAACTTTCTTCATTTTGCTTGGAACGAATTGAGATAGAGTTTTTAATTTTTTTTCTTTTCAGATTTATCAATACATGCTACAATATAGCACAAGTATGTGTGAAGTACTAGGTCGTAGCAACTCAGTGAATAGCAGATACAAAACCCTGAAGTACAAGGTCAAAATAATAAACAGGATCAAATCTCAAGCCATAGGAAACATGCATGAGGAGGTGAACAAAATTCAGATTCAAGAGTGCAACTCATATGTGCATACTCTCAAATACAAGCAGAAGTGAAACAATGGTAAGGTGAAATCCCAGTAAACATACAAGCAATGACCAACCATTATAATTTCAGTTTTAATCAAAGTTGAAATACTTGAAATGCAGTCATCGTGGGAAAACTCACCTTAAATCAGCGAAGAAGAAAGAAGCAGGCTCAGATGGTGGAGGAAGAAAGCGGACCCAGTTTGAACGCTAGTGACTTCGGTGTTGGAGACGAATACTTGGGTTTTCTGGGCTTTGAGGGGGGGGTCTCGTTCACTGCTGCTGCGTGGAGCTTTGAAGATGGCGACAGAAATATCAATTTGAGGGGAAGCGATTAGGGTTGAGGCCATTTTCGAATTTGAGGAAATTGCGTTTTCAGTTGAGGATTAAGATGAAATGATAAGGGAGGGTTGCGATTTTGAGGCGGTGGTAGAGGCCTTGTTGACCGGTGGTGACGAACTGCGATTTAAGGAAACAGTGGAAGCCATTAATTTGGGTAAGTGGGCACGATTTGTAAAAACGAAGAAGCGGGACCGAGGAAATTTCTTCGGCTAAAGATAATGCAAAGGGAAAGGAAGAATAAATGAAAGTGAATGGGGAAGACAAATAAGGACAAGCATTAATAGTTACTGTAAAGATTACACAAGTGTCAAAATTTTCTGTTTGAATTTTACAAGTGGCACCACTTTTATAAAACAATTATTTTTCAAAGAGTATGTACCACTAATTGTACTTTAAGTATAAAAAATACAAGTGTATTTCAAATATATCTTCAAATTCATCCCTTAAATCTAAATGAATTAAATTCTCAAGTTAAAAATTAAAATCAAAATTTTATTATTTCTCAAACAACATATTTCAATTAGTTTTAAAATATTAATATCGTTAACATTTAAAAATCAATTTACATTTAACTATGTCATTTTCATTTTATATTATTAAGCAACACATTTGTTGATTTCATTCCAACCCAATTTCAAATATATAAGTGAATTAAATTTTGAATTCTTATATTTTGATTTTATATTTGAAATTCCTTTTCAACTAGATATATTAGCTCTTAAGTTATATCAAATTTAAATTTCAAAGTCAAATTCAGATATTCCAACAAACCAATTTAATTAATATAAAATATTAATAATATTTAATTTTAATTCACAGCTTTAGTTACAAATTGAAATAAAATTTACACTTACAAATGTTATTCAAAACCAAACTAAAACAAAGTAAATTTAAAATTCTAAACAAGAGAGTATTAAGAGGCATCAATGAAAATAATCACATGGAATGTACGGGGTTTGGTGGGACCATTCAAAATGTCATGTTATTAATCTTGTTCCATTCCCACTCAATTTAGATGTCTTTTTTCTTCCAAAAATTAAACTTTCTGATCCATCTAGTTTCCACTTTATGCTTATTGGTGGTTCTTTTATGACTGGATGGGCTTATGTTAATGCCATTGAAACTAGAGGGGGTCTCATCATTGCTTGGAATGAATCTATCTGGTCATTACACCAAACTTTTTCAAACCAGTCTGCTTTGCATGTTGCTCTTAGACAATTGCTTCTAACATTATCTATTTCTTTTCCAATATATATGGTCCTCAAGACGCTCATGAGAGAATGAATCTTTAGGAACACTGTAAGCATTTCACCAATAGTTTTTAGGACCATGGATAATGGGGGGAGACTTTAACACTATAAAAAATGTTTATGAGAGAAAATCTAGTATTATATCTGTATACACTAATGCTTTTAATTCCTTTATCTTTGATTGTTATTTCATTGACACCCCCTATTTGTAATCGTTCATTCACCTGGTCCAGTCACAGACCTGTTCCTTTTTTTGGCTAAACTTGATCGCTTTCTCTTCAATTCTGCATGGGAGGAGTAGCACCCTTTATCTCATGTTTTTGGGTTAGTCTCAATCATTTCTGATCATTGTCCTATTCTTTTAGATTCTGGTTCCCTTTCTAACTTTGAAAGGCCTTTTATATTCAAAAGATTGTGGTTACTTGAACCATCCTTTAAGGAATTTTTCAGAACAGTTTGGGTACAATCTGTCCAATCCCAATCTACCACTCACAAAATCATATTGAAATTGAGATCACTAAGAAAATTGATTAAGCCATAGGCTAAATCCATTTGGGGATCAATTCGTACACGCATATCCATTCTGTAGGATGCTATCTTAAATCTCAACATCTTAGAGGAATCTCGCCCTTTGAATGATAAAGAGAGCAACACATTAAAAGAGCTTGAATCTGAATTAGACAGACTATTCAAACAAGAAGAAATTGGTTGGAAACAAAGAGCCAAATCCAAATGGACTATTGAAGGGAATAAAAACACAGATTACTTTCATCGAATTGCAATTGGAAGACGAAGAGCAACTTATATCCCAGAAATTTCTCATGAAGGCCAATCTTATGTGAATCAAGCTAACATTCTCCATCTTTTTTCCTCTTATTACCGTTCAATCCTTGGTAGCTCACCCGCCGCTCATCCAGTATTGATTGGAATTAATTATACCCTAATCCTTCCTCTATTTCCATTGATCAACCTTTTTCAGATAGTGAGATTTGGGCCGCTCTAAACAAAATGCATGATGACAAAGCCCCAGGCCCAGATGGCTTTGGGCCTTCATTCTTTAAATCTTTTTGGGCCATGGTTAAGCATGATATACTGGAAATGTATAAAGAATTTTACTATAATCCTAACCTTATATCAGGATTAAATATGCAAACATTGTCCTTCTTCCTAAATATGCTGGAGCAATTTCTCTCTCTTCCTTTTGTCCTATTAGTTTGCTCAATACCACCATTAAAATCATTTCTAAACCCCTTGCTAATCGTCTTCAATCTGTTATCTCTCCTCTTATTGGCTTTGAAAATCTTCTTTAGTACACGGACGTAACATTCTAGATTGTATTTTAGCTACACAAGAGGTAATCTCTTTTTGTCATCATTCTTCTATACCAGGTGTTCTTATTAAATTAGATTTTTCTAAAGCCTTCGATTCTGTCAATTGGGAATAAGGATGGCAATAGGGCAGCTCTAGGGTCCAAACCCACTTGACCCGCCCCTGTTTTGACCCATTTAGACCTACCCTATAGGGCCTTCAGGGCGGGTAGACCCACGATCCGCTTTTGGATGCCCGGGTCTAGGGTCGGGTCTGGGGCATAGCAAACCCGCCCTAACCGGACCTGCATGATTGAAACGTCTTAAAACACTTTATAAATATAATGATTACTTGTTAATATTCTTAGGTATGCATGGTTATAACTTGAATATTATGTTCGTTCAAATCAACAAACCATAAATTTTTCATTGTATTAAGTTGCATCAATGATAATCATACAATAACAAATGCATACATTTTGAACTATGATTTACACCTCATTTTATTATATTCTCTTATCAATGTGAACAGATTATAATATGTATATAATTTATCATTTAGTGGTAAAAAATATAAGTATATAAATTTGTGTACATTAGAACATGATATCACAGGTCGTGGGCGGGTCGGGTCTACCCTTACCCGTACGGGTTTCGGGTACGGGGCGAAATTCCAGACTCACACCGGGTCTACGGGGCGGGTCGGGTCTACCCTTACCCGTACGGGTTTTGGGTACGGGGCGAAATTCCAGACTCACACCGGGTCTACGGGGTGGGTCCGGGGCGGAGTTTAAAAAGTATGGGTCAGATCTGGGGCACGAGAAACCCGCCCCATTGCCATTCCTAATTGGGAATTCATTTTGCAATGGTAGCACTGGAGGTTTAATTAAATCAACTAGAGGATTGCGGCAAGGAGATCCACTATCTCCTCTTATTTTTGTTCTTATTGCTGATGTTTTTAATCAAATGGTGAAAAGGGCAATCACCAATAATCTCTTTGACGGTATTCATCACCCAAATGCCATTATATCAATTTCAAATCTTCAATTTGCTGATGATACCATCATCTTTTCGTCTCCAGACCTCAAACACATTCATTGTCTCAAAGTTATTTTATATGTTTTTGAGCTCATATGTGGTCTTTCTATTAATTTTTCTAAGAGTTCCATAATTATGTTAGGCAAATCTGATCTTCTAGGGTCGATTATTTCTTCCTTTCTTAATTGTCATATTGATAGCTTCCTAATTGTTTATCTGGGTATTCCACGTAGACCCACTAAACTTCTCAAATCTGATTGGTTTCCATTTATTCATAAGATCGAAAAGAGATTAGCCTCATGGAAAGCTAATTCTCTTTCTTCAGCTAGTTAGTTAGTATTGGTCAAATATGTTTTATTTGCTATTCAACATATTGGATATCATTCCATAAACTTCCTAAATGGGTAATTTCAAAGATTGATTCAATCATAAGTGCATTCTTATGGAATGTGAATAATGTTAAAAGAATGGTTAACTGGCAAACTGTATGTTTATACGCAGATCAGGGGGCTTGGGTATAGTTAATCCCTGGAATTTCAATATTGCTTTATTATCAAGATGGTTATGGCATATTGTTTCCCCAGGTGGTTTCATTTGGATAGACTAGATTCTTTCCCTTTATTATTCAATTAACCCTCATTTCTTATTCATTTTCCACTATCTGTTCAACCCTCTCCTTTCTGGTCAGGTGTAATTTCAGCTATTCCACGTATTAAGAAATTGTCGCATGTCAAGCTTAGTAATGGTAAATCCTGTTTAGTTTTAACTAGATATTCGGCATGTTCAACTTCCTCTTTTACATGTTTTCCTTCTCTTTTTCCTTTGATTTCTCATGTGTGCATTTCTGTTGCTAACTCATTTAATAATGGTCCCTTTAGTCTTTGTCTTTCTTCTTTATTTGATGTCCATGTTTTCCATAATCTACTGGATATCTCCGGTCTGCTTCTTCAAACTCATATTCTGAAAATTCTGATAGTTATGTTTGGTCATTATCACCCAAAGGTGGTTTTTATGTAGCATCTTTATATCATTACCTCAATTATACAGGAAGATCTTTCTCATTTGCTAGGTAGTGGAAAATTCGTTTTCCTCCCAGAGTTCTTTTCTTTTAGTGGTGTCTTATACATGGAAGGGTTAATTCTCAAGCAAGATTACATAGGCTTAATTTGGTAACAGACACCTATTGCGCATTTTGTTCAAGGCATGAAGAATCAATTCACCACTTGCATTTTGATTGTGATGTCTCTTACCCTATATTGGTTGCCTCTAGTATTCACTTACTTGGCTTTATTCCTGACATGTTATATGTGTTTTTGATTACTGGCAATGTAGTTTGGCTAATGTTGCATTAGATTCCTTTTTATCTATTTACTGCTGGTGTATTTGGAAGGAGAGAAATGCCACAATTTTTAACAAACCAATGAAACATTTTGAAGGCATATCCAGACTCGTTTTCTACCTCTTTCAATCATGGACATGTCAATCGTCTTCAGCTAGATTCAGGCTTGCTTTGCCTCTGAGTAATAGCCCTACAGAATCGGTGGGTTCAAATCAAGGTGGTTCGACCCCAGATTTGCACTAAGTTTGGGCTTTCTTGAATGAGCAGTTGATGTTTTGGTGCTTCATTTTGTTAAGTCTTGATATGTCTTTTAGTGACTTTGGTGCTTGTGTTATGTTTCTATGATGTATTATATTATGATACTACCTATATTGTTTCTGATGGTTTTTGTGGGTTCTTAATGTTTTTATGTCAAACTATTAGCCACTAGTTGGGCTTGTCAACATATTATTAATCAGTTGTATAGTGTCACGCTACACATTCGTTCTACTCAAAAATTCTAAACAAATTTCAAGTATAACGGGTTGAGATAGAGTTTTTTTTAAAGAGATTAGTTTTTCCTTTAATTTCTTGTCTAAGTCGCTTGAAACTGTTTCTTGATGTGATTTCTGTTGAAATTCATTTCCTGGATTTACATCTTTTGAACTTCATCGTTTACCTTTTCTTTGAAACCAAGATTTCTGGAACACTGACATTGATTTTGAACAATGGTTTGAAACATTTTCCTTCCCATACATGTTTTTTTAAGCAAGTTTCAGTTGTGTCTCAAACACTGACAATTCACATATTTACTTACCTATACATATATTTGGCCTATTGTGATTTGTTATATTGAAACCCGAACTATATATTTCACTAATTGCCTGCACACATGTTTAACCATATAGATCTGAACCTGATTCTAATATTGAATTTGAACACTTGATTTTTTTTAGTTCATATTTTTTCTTGACCTTGAAATTCATTGTCCTTGAACTTATGTTTTAACGTGCTCTAATAGTAACTGGTTTCATGCACCATGCCTTGTTTGTAAAACTGAGCCTGTATGTTATAACCATGTACCGCCATATTTGTATAAAAACATAGTGGATTGGAATTTTCTTTGTTGATTTGATATTTGGGATTGGGACTAGTTCAGAATATTTGTGCATCCTATGGAAAAATTTGAACATATAAGTTAACCCGGAACTTTTGAATTGGTTAAGTCGTGCAGTACATTTATTTCATGTGTATATGTATATGCATACACCCATATGTCTATATATGTATTTCCATATATATGTAAATCTAAAGTTAGAATTAGAATGGAATTTTTGTGCTTTCAAACTTAATACCCATCAGATTCAGTTGAGATTCTAAAGTTTACACTTTTATTTTGGTTTATAACTTCTGGTATGACCTATAAATTCTTAGGTGATAATATAAAATATCTTGGGTAACTCATATTACTTTAGTTCAAGCTTGGGAACTTGCTTGCATGTGTATTAGGCTGTATATGTGCATGAAAAGCACATATATGTTTTATTCCAATACCCAGTATGTGTTTAAGTTGTATAACCGTCCTACTTGAAAGAATATGGCGCACCAAAGTACACATGTGCATACATGTCTACATAGCTAGGATATTTTCGCATGCTATGTTGCTTTGATGCCAGCACCATGAGTGTTCTAGACCTTTGTTTAATTTAAAGCTGGACTTGTATTCACCCCTACAATGTTGGAACGTGAATCTCACATGTCCACCTCATTTGCATATTGGCTTTAGTGGTCTGGTTCGTTTTGGTTTGAGAGTGGGATACTTGTTGTATTGGCTCACATTTAAATGGAATCTTTAGTCCTTGGTTATTAAGTGCAGGCTGCACCCTATCTTATGCTTTGTTTTGTTAAATAAGCAAGTCACTATTAGTTGCTATACATGTGGTGATTTGTCGAACTTGTCTTTAACCAAACTACCACAAATTTTTGTCTAAGTATATTGGACAGTCCACTTGGATTTGGCTTACTCGAATTTAATAACTTCTTATCTATGTTGGGATTAACTATTATCATTTTAGTATTTATCGAAGTTGATAAACCTGAACAAAGATTAATCTTGACTCGAGTGTTTTGTGTTTTGCATGAAACGCTCGGGTCAGACCCGAGTGTGCAGATCTAAATATTAGCTATTGAAGCTTGACACACGTGAAGTCGCGCTCACTTTTGTTCGTTCTTCTTTATATTTTATTTTAATTAGAAATATATGTATGTACTTAAAATCTTATGCTGTATATTTTTTTTGTAAACTCTGATATTTTTGTAATAAAATTCCATTGTGAGATATTGTGTTGTCTATTCTGTGTTTGTGATTTTTTGTGATATTCTGTTTAAACCCCATAAGCAATAACGATCTGTTTTTGTGAATGGTTCAAGTTGGTTCAAAAAGGCAGGTCGTTACACAAATTCTATTTGGTTATATATAACCATCCCAATTTTATAATCTCATTTGATTACAATAATAACAATTAACACATCCATATACTATAATAATTTCAAAAAATTATTCATTTCATATCAAAATAGAATTTTAGATAAAATTATTTCATTTACCCACTTAAAACAATATCGCGTTGAACTGCTCTGCCCAAATGTTCAGAAACACCTATCGATACAGACATACTTTCTGCATCAACCAGAATTCATAAACCACTCGTTAAA
This sequence comes from Allium sativum, assembly GCA_030737875.1. Taxonomy (NCBI): domain Eukaryota; kingdom Viridiplantae; phylum Streptophyta; class Magnoliopsida; order Asparagales; family Amaryllidaceae; genus Allium; species Allium sativum. The sequence continues at coordinate 212,979,367 of CM060919.1, forward strand.
CCAATCAACACAATATAAAACAGTTTTTTACATCAAGTAATTAATACGCACTCTCGTATATATACACTCAAACTCATTCTAGGGTACTGCTGACCCTATCTCTAATGACTAAACCCCTATCGAAGCCTAGGTATTCGCTCAACCTAAGCTCTGATACGAAATGTAATGGCCTGAATTTCCGTACTCTTTGAGTTCACTAAATATACAACATGTCCAACCAAATTGCACAAAATATGAATAATTATGGATTAAAGAAGAAAAAAATAGAATAAGAATAGAAATAACAACACAGATCTCACATTGTAATGGAATAAAATATAATATATATAACAACCTTTGAAGTACAAAATCTGTACTTGCATACATCATCAAGGTACATCACATATACAACACATCAGAACAAACTATATATATATAACTAACACTGAAGCCTCCTTCTCAAAGCTCCTCCAAGGATATCTGGAAAACACCTGAACTACTTGACTACCTGTAAAAATTTAGGCATCCAAGAGTTTAGGTTAAAACAAAACAAAATAAACTTTAGGTCAGTCATGGGACTAGTGTAAGTAAACTCCAACTGCTTGGTTTAACTTTTAAAAATCCTTTTTAAAAGAAAGGATAACCGTAAGACTAATCTACACATAAATACAGATGATTTTTACCTTACGATAACCCAAAACATTTTTTGAATCCGTATTATTCTAATATTATAATAGTGTCTAAATCAAATAAAAAGCAATCTAGCGGAATGCTTGAATCTCACGCTCCATAAACATAGTATACATTCAAAACTACGGGCTCTTATTAGGGAATTGATTCCAACTATGGCAAGGTATGTGACCACATTTCGACAGTGACACGACCCAAAATCCCCATCCGGCCTAGACCGAATGAGAACGCGGATTGCATGAGAACACAACTCATCATAACACAGAACGACAGAACTTTTCATCGTTATTACAACAATTTACATCTGAGTACAAGATATCAGAGTACAAATAAATACTACATAGAGGAAAAATACAATATCAGAGAATAAATTACATAGCAGTAGAAATAAAAGTGTATAAATACAATGCACAGCGGAAATACATCAACTACCACAACTAAAAGAAATACACGGATACAAAGCTTTCTGAATATAGCTCCAGCTATAAACCAGGATCGTGTTAAATAGAAATTTGCAAAACCAAAATTACTAACCGCCCGTGTGGAAAATATGGGCACCTAGAGTTTAGGTGAAAACAATAAACTCCGAGTTAGTCATGGGATTGGTGTGTGAACTAAAACAGTTATTAAATCTTTTTAAAAAAAGTGGGACAAATCATGGGACCACGCCGTATGGCATGGAGCGGGTTTACTCCATATGAATACTCTTAAATAAAAACAATTTGTAAACAATGCAATGCCTTTCGGTAAAATGAAGCTATTACAAAACTCAGGTCCAACCACACAATGCAACGCAAGCTGCAGGATAGTGTTTTCCCATATAACAGCCAAATATGCTTGGTACGTCTTAAAACAAATCATTTTGATATTACTATAAGTGCATAGTGTCAAAACGACTTCAAATATAGAAGTATCAATCATAGACGACATAGGTACCATATATTATGTCACAATATATAGGCTTACAACTAGAATCGAAAAATCACGTATTGGAAATTGGATTCCATCTATGAGTCAAAAAAAGGGATCTTCCTCACCGGTTTCAGATCACCTCTAGCAAGATGTCCTAGATCACACCTATGGGAAACCCTTGGTTAGCATTAGGGCCGGTCCACACCTAACGTTTTTGATTATTCATTCCTGAACAATACGTTTTCTGACCTTGTACGTAAATGGCCATTGTCGACCAAACATATCCGAGGCGCTTCGTAATCCATCATCCACATAACTAAAAATGTCTAGGCTCCATACCATGACATCACCCATAGCTAGAAAGAAACGCATGTCTTTCCTGAGGTCCTCATCCCGTTTTTGACACACACCGAGGTGTGAAGCTCGCGAATCAACGCTTATACACAAAGCTACGCTGTATTAAAATCGTGCTTTGATCATCATCCACAAGACTCTGCTTTTCAATAAAAGCCTTAATCCTTGCATCTTCGTATGCCACATTGACAATCCATGCCACACAAGTGATGTCTATCAATATATAACATCTAAGCTCGTATGTCTCAGAGAAGGATGTTAAGCAAGAGAATAAATTCTCCGCCACTAAACAGATATATATTTATTAAAAATCAATCCGTGGAGAATGAAATCCAACGTCAGATACATAATCCATTTACATGTCCGTTCTGGGTCTAAACGAAACCGGAGGCACCTTATTCCTCATCCCGTATGTCCAGTACATGAGAGAGGTCCTCACATATCCGGTCGATTCCCAAGTACATTTGGGCGATCGCCACTTATTACCTTATCTCGGGGGATCAGCCCAATCAAGACATCAGTAGTCATCCATTCGATGTGAAGATCTCCGGTCTTCGACCACTGTCTTCGTATCTTTGACTTTCAGTCGTCATAACAGTTATTCAAAATGGGTTAAAACCGGTCTTTCCAAATAACTCGCACATCTTATAACCATGTGATATGTAAAAATAACACGCTTCTCATTCCAGTCCAAAATATTCTTTTATTCAAATATTCATAATCTTTGGGAAAGATTCCCCATTAATTTTATAAAAAATAAATGCTTTTAAACTTATAGTTTAATCTTCCTTTGATATCATTTCAAAAGATTTTATTTTATCTTTTCACAATTTAAACGAGATTAAGGTTTATCAAACTAGTCGGGATCATTGAGCCTTATCGAAACAGTCATTATTTTATTTTCCCACCCCCAACCTATTCATCCCATGAAGCAAAACTGGTAGTACTCCATATTTAACACCCGTAGTGTTATCGATAAATTAAATTACCATTTCTCGATTCAAATCTAATTAAAGATTTAACTGTCGCATGGACCAAAACTGGTTGTACTCCATCTCGATCATTTCTTTTGTTTGATAAATTTAATTATCTCTTTTTATGTTTCAATCTAATTAAAGGTTCACTAAAACTCTAGTTAATTTTTAATCCCAAAAATCATTATTTAATGATTATTCAACTTTTGGAAATTTATCTCGTCTTCATTTGGTTTAAAGAACAAATGTCATTTAAAACACCGCTCGCAATAAACCCAAATCGTCTTCCATTAATATGGAATCTTCAAGGAATTCTGAACAATTTATAGTTGATATAAATTTTCATATCCGACCAATACTATGAGTGGAATAACGGCAAGGCCTTTTAAATTCCGTAAATAGTAAATGCCTTCCTTCATAGAAACTCATCTCGATTGTTATTAATCGAATTCCATTCAATTCCAATATATTTAAATTGGAAAACTTTCTCCAAACCTTAATTAAAAGATCAATTCCATTCATAATTGGGTTTAAGAATGGTATAAATGAAGATACCATTCACAACAAACCCAAAATCCAATTCGTCATTTCAAAAAATCATTGGATTATTATTCTAGTTATCAATTATTTCATTCAGATAAATATCTTTTATCTTTTTAAAAATGGAATATTTTCATCCAATATATTTCCAAATCATTTATTATGATTTTACATAATTTATTCATATTTTTAACTATTTCAATAAAGCCTTTACAGTCGGTTTCCAATATCGGTCTCTGAATTGCATCCATAGCGACCTTTTCCAAAACTGATTTGGACATATTTAAAAATCTAACCATTCAAATTTAAATCTCATATATTCATTAGAAAGGTCTTTTCGATACGAACCCAACGGTTCTGGATTTAGGAGAATCCAACGGTCGGATCTCCCGTTACGTCCATTTCAAGTTAACGGTTGAAATTCGCGAACGGTAGCTGTGCGATACATTCTATTCAAACCATTTAAATATATATATATATATATAATATCGTCGATTTCTATTTAAAAGCGTGTTTTGTAAAATGTTTATACATTTCTTTTTAAAACGATTTCACTTCCATTACCAATTTAAAATAAACATGAACATTTCATTTTGTTATGATCTCAAAAGGATAATTTTTTTAAAATGTAATATTTTGAAATTCAATCTTCTCGATATCGATTTTAAAAACAAATAAAATCAATATAGAAACCCGTTCGAGTTAAAATATCGTTTTCTACTTAATTCGGCTTCATATATTTTTATATTTTCGTGTCCATCCAAAGTCGGACATCAAAATCAACTTTTCAATTCTCATTGAATATCACATTTCAAAAATATTCATGTTCAATCTGGATTGGAATAAAATCTCAACCAATATCCATATAAATAAATTAATATGAATTACATTCATCATTTACATCCAACGATAGTTGCAAACAACTATCTACATCCAAAATTACATCCAACGTGCATTTTATTTTTACATAAGCTTTAATCAATTAATTGACGCTTACATTAATCCGTTAATCAATCGATTAACCGAAATTTCATACAAAAAAGATGTGTGAGTCAAATATCATCCCAAGACCCGTATGGGGTTTTCAACCAAATACAATAAATTTAAATCAATCAATGGCATACAATGCATACACTAAGGTCATAGTAAATAAATAAATTCTCAACTACAAAATGCCGTTTAAAGCTACCACAAGTTCCATCCACGGAGTATGAAATGTGAGTGTTGCATTATCATACAACGCTTCTAATACAAGGGATTTGTGAATAGTCCATGTGTTGAACTCCAAAAGGGATATTATAACTACATGATGCAATTTCTTACTTGCAACTTAAAATGCCTAACTAACTAACTACTCTAATGAACTAATTTAATTAAGACAGAAGTTCTCACCTAAGCTAAATCAAACACCACGACTCTTCTAATGTAGAACTCTCGTCGCTCGCCCGCCGTTTGTCGTTTTTCGCACTCGAATTCGCCATTCTGGCTCTAGAATTTGCATCCGAACTTCAATCTTCCCCAAACCTTGTCACTAGCACAAAAACGTCATTCCGGACAGCTTTTCCTAACTTTTCCCCAAAATGCTCCAATTCGCCATATATCGCCAAAAATAGCAGCAGATCTGCAAACTTCAATCGCATTTTTCGAGCAGCTCTGAACTCCAAAATTCAATTGTGATATGCTAATTTTATAGAGAAAAACGAGATCTATGACTTTCGTTATAGAGCCTCAGTCAGAAATGCATGGATTGAAATTTATTAAGAAAATAAGGAAGATGGGTGTTTTTGCAAAATGTGTTTTGAGAAAAATGTGATTTTTATGTGTTTGCGGGCAAGAGGAGCCTATGAGCTCGCTGTCCGGTGCGGGTCAAGGAGAGTGGAGTGTTATGGGTGGTCGGGAGGTGGTTCGATGGCCATGTGCGGGCCACACGAGGTGGTTGGTGGTGGTAGAAGGTGGTTTAGGTGTTAAAGGAGCTACCTTTAGCTTAAAAGGAGGAGATCTATGGGCTTTCAAGAGGCAGGAGGTGTAACAACCCGGAAATCAGAACCAATTTAAAAAATTTATTTTAAAAAATTTTAACAAAAATTTGGTCAGAATTTAAAAATTTTATTTTAAAAAATTTTAACAAAAATTTGGTCAGAATTTAAAAATTCCATTTTTAAGTAACAACAAAGCCCTTAAAAATAGACGTTTTACAAACGACCTCCATTTTCAACAAACCACTTTGGTTGGACCAGAATGTCAATTTATTGCTAGGTTTAAAATTCCATAATTTTTGGAATTAATATGTGAGCATAGCAAAGGAAAACGCGTTTGGTAATTTCAATTTAATTTGGATCGATTAGAAAAAGACCATTTTTCAAACGGTCTCCAAATTCAATGAAATTTATTTTGTTGGGACCGTATTGTCCGAACATAGCTAGAATTATTTTTCGGGAATTTTTGGAATCAGTATTTGGCCCCGGCAGATTAAAATGTACGTTCAAATCTAATATTGAATGTTTTATATTTTAATTTGAAGAATATCTGACTGAAAAAGATGAATGGGCTTACAAAACATATTCCAATGTGTCTGGAATAGGGGTATTTAGCTAGGGGCAACAGTCATTGGGTTTGATTTGGAGTTCGTATGGAGAAACAAATATTTTTGAAATTAAAAGAATAAAAAAATTAAAATATAAATATAACGGCCAATAAGAATTCATCTTCACTTTCACGCTCCAGGAAAAATACTCTCGTAACCCTTAAACGAATGGCGGCTACCCTTCCCATCTTCTCTCCACAATCTCTCCTAAACCACGCAATAAAATCCAATGGTTCTTCAGAGGTTTTTGTAGAGAATCTTGTCTCCTTTAAATCCATACAACTCTCGCCATGTATCGTGGAGTATTTTCGTCTAATCGTTGCTCTGATGATCCGCCGCTCGCGCCGGAGTTTCTCTTCCATCTTGCCGTCGAGTTCAACTAGAGGGGGATCGTCAGTGCGCCTCTCCGAGCTCCTCCACGTGGCGTTGTCCGATCGTCGCAAAGTTGAACGATTGGAGCAAAAATTCAAAACCTAGTTTTAAATAGTAGTGAAGAACATCGGCCTGATATAGCAGGTATATATTTAAATGGTTTACAACATATGAAAGCATTGCAAAGTTGATTAATTGAATAAAAATCATATCTTTTTCATATGCTATCGAAATCCAGTGAAACAAGAGATATTGGGACCGCGACATCGTGCACTACATTCTAGAAGAGACTATAACGCATTTGGAGCTCTCTACAAAACTAGAAGGAGTGAAAACCAATGTGAGATTTCTAAATTCAAATTGGAATGGAAAAGCGATGTATAAATTATATATGCGTTATATATCTCATATTTGAGCGTTGTATAAATTATATGAGCGATGTATAAATTATACATATGTTGTATAAATCATATATGCGTTGAATGAAATTGAAATGGAAATAAATACGTTTATATATATATATATATATATATATATATATATACACACACATACACTCCCCTCGTCCACAGACCATGAACGATGTAAATTGATTATGTTGTGGAAATTGATTGTGGTTGTGAATGATTGATTGTGGTTGCAACAAAATTGGTTGTGTTTGTGGTAAATTCATTATGCTGTGAAAATGAATAGTATTGTGGAAATTATGGAAATAAAATTGTTATAATGCTGCAAGACCTAGGATAGCAGAGGAGCCGTGCTGGACATGGTGTCGGTGCTAAATACCCTGCCGTTGTTATGCCGAGATTTTCTGAAATGAATCATATAAAATTGTTGTTGTGTTTGGAATAAATTGTTTGAACAATAAAAATAACATTTATATTGTATGTATGAATTGTATAAAATATTCATGTTTGAAATAAATTCTTTAAGCAATAAAAATAAATTTTTATTGTATGTATGATGTATATAAAATATTCATGTTTGAAATAAATTGTTTGAACAATAAAAATGACATTTTTATTGTATGTATGAAGTATATAAAATATTCATGTTTGAAATAAATTGTTTAAACAATAAAAATAACATTTTTATTGTATTATGAAGTATGTAAATTATTCGTGTTTGAAATAAATTGTTTGAGCAAAAAAAAAAAACATTTTTGTTGTATATATGAAGTATATAAAATATTCATGTTTGAAATAGATTGTTTGAACAATAAAAATAACATTTTTTGTATGTAAGAAGTATATAAAATATTCATGTTTGAAATAAATTGTTTGAACAATAAAAGTGACATTTTTATTGTATGTATGAAGTATATAAAATATTCATGTTTGAAATAAATTGTTTGAACAATAAAAATGATATTTTTATTGTATGTATGAAGTATATAAAATATTCATGTTTGAAATAAATTGTTTGAATAATAAAAATGATATTTTTATTGTATGTATGAAGTATATAAAATATTCATGTTTGAAATAAATTGTCTGAACAAAAATAATAATATTTTTATTGTATGTATGAAGTATATAAAATATTCATGTTTGAAATAAATTGTTTGAACAATAAAAATCACATTTTTATTGTATGCATCAACCTTTAAAAATGGTTATTGCTTGAAATAAATATGTGAACATTAAAACATCATTTTTAATGTGTTAACGAACTATATAAAATAGTCCTGTAGTGAGATATATGTTTATTCCTTGAAAATATTATTTTTAACATGTGTATGAAGTGTTAAAAATAGTCATGTGTTGAAAAATATTATTGTTCGCCAAAAATATCATTTTTATCATGTATATGAAGTGTTAAAAATAATCATTTGTTGAAAAATATTTTTGTTTGCCAAAAATATCATTTTTATCACATGTACGAAGTGTTAAAAATAACCACGGGTTGAAATAAATGCTTATTCATTAGAAATATTATTTTTAACATGTATGAAGTGTTAAAAATAGTCATGTATGAAAATAATTATTTATTCGCTAAAAATATTATTTTTAGCTTAGATATGCATGTATATACACATACTAAATAGGTAAATGGATTTGCTGTTGAGTAAAGAATTTATTTGCATGCCCAACAATTTGGTAAACCTTAATGAGTTGGCTGCGCAATTTTATTTATTATACAAACTCCTGTGAATGCCATTGGATGCGGTGTGCTGATTGTTCTGTGTGAGATTATAAATAACGTCATAGAATAGTAACAATTAATTTTGGACTACACTACATGGCATACTTCGTGAAGATAACATACTCTATCATATCCCATATAAGCATTTGGAGCTTGTATGACGAGGTTGGAATTACCATACAAGCAAGAAGCTTGTATGGCGATGACTGCATTTCAAGTTGAACCGAAGACGAACTATGGGTGTCATAGCATATCATGTTCCATATAAGAAATAGGTGCTTATATGACGAGGTTAAGATTACCATACGAGCAAGACGCTCGTATGGCGATGACTGAATTACAGGTTTAACTGAGGACTGATATGGACTTAATAAAATATAACGGTAAATTGCCAGAATTAATAAAAACCCCACACGGGTCTTGAGTTGACAATAATCACGTCTCTCTAGTTATTAGATACGGCACATGGATTATTTATTTTCCAACACTGGACAAGGTGACGAGAATTTATTCTCTTGAGAAATGATTTTTACACTCTCCCTTGGGCTTAGATTAGTCCCTAGGAATTGTGTATGCTTACTCTGGATTTATTGGGTGCCTAGTACGACCCAATAAATTTTTAAACCCCTCTCCGTACAAAGGAGGTTATGGCGAATTTTTCCGAGATTTAAAGGCGTTAGCCAAATTTTTGAAATGAAAACAGTTTGGAAATTGTCGAATGAATTGTATTTATATATATAAATATAAATTAAACTAAAACGAATTGCTCCGCTATAGTTTGCGTTTTGGAATCGTAACTTTAAACGATTATATCGAGAGATCAAACCATCGGATTTTCCCGAAACCGGAACCGTTGGGTTCACTTTGAAAAGATCTTTCCAAGGATATAAAATTTGTTAAGACCCAACGTTTAGATTTTGAGAAATTTGTAATTCAAATCTAAAGAAAAACACCGTCAAGGCCGCGTTATGACCTGAAACGTCGTTTAATTAAAATAAGCTATTTTTATATAAATAAAACTAGCGATAAATCATTATAAAATATTATAAACGATATGTAATGGAAATAAACCAAAATTACTTGGTTTACCAGATATTTTGATGGTTGAATATATCGACATGAAAATTATATTAATGAATTGAAACATGAAAATCAAATAATTTAACCATGGAAAAATTGATTTGAATTCTATGAATACATGAATTATTTGAAAAGGCCGAGTTAATTCTCATTTTAAATAATTGATCGACGATTAAATGTCGAAGATATGAAAACGGTACAAGACCGGAGATCTTCACATCATGTGGATTACTACTGATACCTTAGATATGGGTAGCTCCCTTGATGAGGTTACAGTGGTAGTGGTCTGGACGTACTTGTTGATTGTCCAGATAAGTGAGGGCCTCTCTTCCGTATTGGGCATATGGAACGAGGAATAAGGTGCCTCCGGTTTCGTTCAAACCCAAAACGGACTAGTAAATGGATGTGTGTCTGACATTGGATTTCGTTCTTTGTTGATTGATCTCTATTAAATAAATATATGTTTGGTGGTGGAGAATTTATTCTCTTGCTTAACACCCTTCTCTAAGACGTACGAGCTTAGAGGTTATATATCGATAAACATCCGTCGCATGGCGTGGAATATCAATGTGGCATGCAGAGATGCAGTGAGAAAGGCTTTTGTTGAAAAGCAGGGCCTTATGGTTGATGATCAAAGCATGGCTTTAAATAGCACAGCTTTGTGTATAACGTTAATTTGCGAGCCTCACACCTCGGTGTGAGTTAAAAACGGGATAAGGGAGGACATGACGTTTCTTTCCAACTATGGGTGGTGTCAAGGTATGGAGCCTAGACATTTATTATATTTTTTTACCTATATGGTTGATGGATAGCGAGGCGCTTCAGATATATCGTTTACTACGAAGCCGATGGATAGATCCTATAGGACCGGGAAACGTGTATGCAGGAATAATTAATCCTCAAACGTATGGGAGGACCGGCCTTGGAGGATCCAAGGGTTCTCTGTGAGGAATCTTGAGTCATTTGCTAGAGTATCTCAAAGCGGCAAGGAGTACATCCCTTGCCTCGGCTCATGACAGAAATCCAATTTCCAATACGGCATTTCAGTTTTGATTGTAAACCTATATATGGCGACATGATATATGGTACCCATGCCGTCCTTAGTTGATATGTTATGATTGAAATTGTTTTTGAAACATAAATGCACTAGTGATAATATCAAATGATTTTGTTTTATACGTATCATGCATACTTCGGCCATTATAAGGTAAAACTCTATCTTCTGGCTTGCGTTGCATTGTATGATGGAACTCGAGTCTTATAATGACTTCATTTTTCTAAAAAGCATTGCGTTGTTTAAAAGATTTACTTTAATTCATGCACTAGCAATCAATGGAGTAAACCCTTCCGCGTTAGCGGTGTGGTCCTATGATTGCCCTATTATTACTGTTAAATCAGTTAATTAGATTTCTCATACCAGCCCCATAACTGACTCGTAGTTTGTTTCACTTGCAAACTCGGGTGCCCTAATTTTTACATGGGCAGGCAAGTAATAGGTTGCAGGATGTATTTTGGCTCAGCACTATAGCTTGGAGTGCGCTTTTGGCTTAGTGAGAAGAATAATTTTCATATATATTTTGGACTATTGACATTACCGCCTGTATTACCTTATGTATATGTACCGTTGATCGCGATGTAGACTAATTATCTCTATTATGTATTATCTGATGTATATGTACCGGCTGATCTCGATGTAGACTGATCATTTCTTTTATGCACTAAGTTGTATCCTATGACTGTGCAACTCCGATCTTTATCAAATTTTATGATTCCACTGTCATATTGATGTAAATTATTCTATTTCATGTTTATGCTATTATCTGTAATCTGCTAATGTTGGTTAACGTGATATATTCCAAATGATTATGCTTACTTCCATGACAAGGGGGTTTGGGGTTTTCACAATTGGTATCGAAGCTTTGGTTAATCTTAGTTCTGGAATTAAACACATTAAACGCCTCATCAAAAATAGAATCAGTAGTATTCTAAGGCAATTAGCTCATTAGAGATAGGATTACTAATGTCCTAGAATGAGCGCAATAGAATAGCATAATAATTTGATAAGTACATTGTTGTTTTCCGCTATGTCCTTCTGCTTTTACCATTCCTTAAAATTACCATTTCAGTCGGTCTGACTCTTTTCCTGCTTGTGCAGAATTGACTGAGATGAGTACTAGAGCTAGAGGTAGAGGTGGAGCAAGCAGAGGCCAAGGAAGGGGTGAAATCCCCACTGCTCAGAAGCAGCGTAATCTTGAGGATGTAGTGCCACCACCACTGTAATAACCCGGAAAATGTGAACCAGTTTAAAATTTTTTTATTAGGTTATTAACAAGAAATTTGAATGATTAGAATAGCCTATTCCCATAAAATATAGAATATTTCAATAAATTAGTGAGTTAAGAAATAGTAAGTCAGTTTGAAAATAGATATTTTGCATATGGCCTCAGAATTCGACGAAACCACTTTTGTCGGGTCCGGGATGTCAAACTATTGCTAGGTTTCAAATTTCATAATTTTTCGAATCAATATGTGAGCGTGGCAAAAGAAAACGCGTTTGACCAGTTTCTATTGAATTTAATCGACTGGAAATTGGCCATTTTGCAAACGGTCTCAGAATTCGCCGAAACTAGTTTTGTTAGGACCGTATCGTCAATACGAAACTAGAAAATATTTTTCTGGAATTTTTCTAGTTAGTATGTGACCCCGGTAATTTGAAATGTACGTTTAAAATTCAATATAAGGATTTAAATTGTAAATTCAACGGAAACTGATTGTAACGATCAAACCAGCTTACGATACATATCCCATTGTGTTCGGAATGGGGGTAAAACGCTATGGACGACAGGCGGTGGGCCTCGTTTCGAGGTCGTATGTAAAAGTCAACACTTGTGCATAATTAAATAATAAAATAAAAAATAATAATAATATACATTTCCCCCTTTTCTTCCTCGTTGGCCCCCCCCGATCAGTATTCACAAAGCAAATAAAAAAAAAAAGAAGAAACCCTAAATAATACGAGCCGCCGCCCTCCAGACTCCGAAGCCGCCGCCTGACCGCCGAAGCCCCACCGCCTGACCGCCGAACCCTTCGCCTGAGCCGCCCTCGCAACCTCCTCCCACCGAACGACACATCGAAGCAACGCCCTAGCAAATCGAAGCAGCACCCTCGTCGAAGCCTCGAACCACCGCCGCGACGTCTCAGAATCTCCGAACGCCGCCCTCGACTCTCCTCCTCCCATTCGAAGCTCGGTGAGCGTTTAATTTGATTTTATTTTTGCTTTTTGTTTTTGTTTTACAGAATGTATAAACTGTTTTTTTTTTATATATGAATTATAAAACTGATTTTTGTTTTAAGTTTTTAAAACAGAATTTTTAAAAGAAGAAACTTATAAAAACTGTTTTTTTTATATAAAGTTTTAAAAACTGTTTTTAAAAGAAATCAAAACAGAAATTTAAAATTTAAAAACTGATTTCTTTTAGTTTTAAAAACAGAAATTTTTTTTTAAAGAATTTTAAAACAGAAAGTTTTAAAAGAAGCATAAACAGAAATTTTTAAAAAGGGTTTTTAAACAAAGTTTTAAAAGAAGTTAAAACAGAATTTTTAAAAAGAGATTCAAAAACTGTTTTTAAAAAGAAATCAAAAACTGCATTTGAAATAAAAGTAAAACTGCATTTTTAAGAAATAAAAACTGCATTTTTAAGAAATAAAAACTGCATTCATTTTTAAAAAGAGATTCAAAAACTGTTTTTAAAAAGAAATCAAAAACTGCAATTGAAAAAGATAAAATAAAAGTAAAACTGCATTTTTAAGAAATAAAAACTGCATTCATTTTTAAAAAGAGATTCAAAAACTGTTTTTAAAAAGAAATCAAAAACTGCAATTGAAAAAGATAAAATAAAAACTGCATTCATTTTTAAAAGGGATTTTTAAAAAAACTGCATTTTCTAGAAATTAAAAACTGCATTTTCTAGAAAATAAAAACTGCATTTTTCTAGAAGATGAAAACTATTTTTCTAAAAGGAAAAAATGCATTGTGAAAGAGAATAAGAAAGGAAAAAAAAAACTGTTTTCTTTATAAAAGAGTTTTTAAAACAGATTTTTTTTTAAAAGAAGTAAGTTATAAAAACTGCATTTTTAATAAAAGAAAAAAACTGCATTTTTGATAGATGAGAAAAAAAAACTGCATTTTTGATAGATGAGAAAAAAACTGCATTTTTCTAAAAGGAAAAAAAACTGCATTTTTGAAAGAATAATAAAAATATAATTGTTATATTTAATAGCGAAGTCAAAATGCAATCTTTATATATTGAATATCATAGTAAAATTCGATTTTTACCTATGTAGAGGATACAGTCAACGAAAGCAACAACAAGGCGAAGTAGACGAAGTTTCTATTAAGGAAATCAATCGTGTGAGTGGATAGCTATTGGTGAGGATTTCTCACTCTTCAACTCCTTTTTATAAATATTATATATGAGTTGAAAATGAACTGCTATATATAAATATCTATATATATATATATACGCCCCTCGTCCACAAACCATGGACGATATTTATTGGTTGGAATTGATTGATTGTTTGGGATTGTTTGTGATTGATATTGGTTGATTGTGGTTGAAAAATACCCAATTGTGATTGGAAAATATTTGGTTGAAACCACATAGGATTAGTTTGTGGAAATGGAAAAAATATAAACATGCCGCCTGCGTGCGAATTAGATGCATGATTCCCATTGTCAAAAACCGCGAGGTTTTAAGGTAGAGCGAGGAGCCGTACTAGGGACGGTGCCGGTTTAACTACCCTGCCGTTATGCTGCCGAAATTTTGAATAATATTCTTGTGTTTGAATTATTTTCATATGCTTAAACTATATTTATTCATTGTATAGAAAACATTCATGTGTTGAATTGATATTCATCCGTTGTTTAGCAATTCATGTGTTGAATGATATTCATATATTGAAATAAACCGTTCGATAATAAAAATCACATTTTTATCTAAATATAAAAACATTCATGTGTTGAATTGATATTCATTCGTTGTTTAGCAATTCATGTGTTGAATGATATTCATATTTTGAAATAAACCGTTCGATAATAAAAATCACATTTTTATCTATATATAGAAACTATAGAAAACATTCATGTGTTGAATTGCTATTCATTCGTTGTTTAGAAATTCATGTGTTGAATGATATTCATATTTTGAAATAAACCGTTCGATAATAAAAATCACATTTTTATCTATATATAGAAACTATAGAAAACATTCATGTGTTGAATAGCTATTCATTCGTTGTTTAGCGATTCATGTGTTGAATGGTATTCTTATTTTAAAATAAACCGTTCGATAATAAAAATCACATTTTTATCTATATATAGAAACTATAGAAAACATTCATGTGTTGAATAGCTATTCATTCGTTGTTTAGCGATTCATGTGTTGAATGATATTCATATTTTGAAATAAACCGTTCGATAATAAAAATCACATTTTTATCTATATATAGAAACTATAGAAAACATTCATGTGTTGAATAGCTATTCATTCGTTGTTTAGCGATTCATGTGTTGAATGATATTCATATTTTGAAATAAACCGTTTGATAATAAAAATCACCTTTTATTGACTATATAAACTGTGTAAAATAATCTCGTCTTAAAAGAAATTGTTTTATGATAAAAATTCCATTTTTATCACCAACGTGAACTATATAGAAGAATAGTGTTTTGAAATGAATTGTTTTACAATAAAAATCACATTTTTATTGTAAGCACCTAAATCGTTGAAATGTGAAGTGTTAAAAATAGCCACTTGTTCAAAATAAACATATATGAGTTGAAATATTCATTAATTAGCTAATGAAATGATTTGCACCTATTTATGTAACATTAGAATGAATGGTGTTTTTAAACCAAACAGAAATCAAATATGAAGTTGAATAGAAAATGATAATTGACAAGAACTGTATATATATGTACCTGCATATTTATTGAACAGGTTATAGCAAAGGGGCTAGAGAAGAGGAATAAAATTTGTGCCCGACAAATAGGTACACATTTACTGATTTGTTTGGGTGATGATTTTGAGCCTATTGGCTAGCCGCTTGGCTTTTTCTTTTTCTTTTTGAGATTAGAAGGACCGGGACGCTATTTGCGATTTCCCGATGCCCCCGGTACAGGGGAGGTTATGGCGAAATTTTTCCAAAATTTAGGGAGTTAGAAAAATATTTGAAGTGAAAACGATATAGAAATCATCGAATGAACTATATTTATATAAATATATAAATATAAATAAAATTAAAACGAAACGAGGCCGTGCAGTTCGTATTTTGAAACCGTGATTTCAAACGACTAGTGCGGGAAATCTGACCATTGAATTTTCCCGAAACCTCAACCGTCGGGTTCGCCTTGGAATAATCTTTCCAACGGCACCAACCTTGTAAAAATCCAACGGTTGGATTGTCTGGAATGTTTAATTCAAAATTAAGGAAAAACAGCGCCAGAAACGAATATATTTATATATATATATAAATATAATTAAATTTAATCGAATTACGACGCTGCAGTTCGTAAATTGGAACCTTAACTTCAAACGATTAGTGTGGAAGATCCGACCGTCGGATTTTCCCAAAACTGGAATCGTTGGATCCGTTTTGAAGAGACCTTCCTAATGGTGTAAAATTTGTAGAAATCCAACGGTTAGATTTTCATATATGTGTAAAACAAATTAGGGGAAAAACAGCGCCAGCGACACGAAACGACCTGAAACGTCGTTTAATTAAATATGGCCATTTTTGAATAAATAAAAATGGCGAAAAATCGTTATAAAATATTATAAGCAACATGAATTGCAAATAAACCGATTGGGCTTGAATTGTTTGATATTTGATGGTTGTATGTGTATGACATGAAAATAACACTAAATAACTGAAAGATGGATGTCGAATATTATAACCATATAAAGAATCGATTTAAATTCTAATGACGTGAGTTATTTGAAAAGGCCGAGGTAACCCTCATTTCAAGTAATTCATCGAGCGATTCGAATTGGAAGATGCAAAGACGATTCAAGACCGACGATCTTCGTATCGGTTGGATGGGCGCTATTGAGGTTCCCAACCGGAGTAGCTACCGGAAAGGGACGGAAGTAGTAGCCGTCTGAACGTGTATGTTGATTGGACGGATATACGAGGAATTTGACGCCTCCGGTTTCGTTCATACCCAGGACGGACTTGTAAATGGACTGTGTGTCTGACATTGGATTTTGTTCTATACTGCTTGATCTCTGTTAAATATATATCTGTTTGGCGGCGGAGAATTTATTCTTTTGCTTAACGCCCTTCTCTGAGACGTACGAGCTTAGAGGTTATATATCGATGGAAATCAATCGTATGGAGTGGACTGCCTATGTGGCATGCCAAGATGTTGTGATCAAGGCTTCTGTTGCAAAGCAAAGTCTTGTGGATGATGATCAAAGCAAGGTCTACGTGGCCTAGCTTTGTGTATTTCGTAGATTCGCGAACCTCACACCTCGGTATGAGTTAAAAACGGGATACGGGCCGCTGGGAGAGCACGACGTTTCTTTCTAGCTATGGTGGTGTCAGTGACTTACCAGCCCTGACATATATATCTACTTTTCACCTTTGTGGTTGTTGGAATGCGAGGCGCCTCGATTATAGGTCTGTAAGGACCGGGAAACGTGTGTTCAGGAATTGCCAATCCTCTAACGTAAGTGAGGACCGGCCCAGCCGATCCAGGGGTTACCCAGTGTGCGTAATCCTGAGGCATTTGCTAGAGTGTCTCGAAGCGGAGAGGAGCTTGCCCCTTGCCTCGACTCATGACGGAAATCCAATTTCCAATACGAAATAACGGACTTAATTGTAGAACTAGTATGGTGACATAGTATATGGTAGCTATGCCGCCTATGATTGATATTTATGATGCTATTCGTTTTTGAAACATATATGCACTAGTAATAATATCAAATGATTTCTCTTTATACGTACCAAGCATATTTGGCTATTATAAGGTAAAACTCTATCCTCCGGCTTGCGTTACATTGTGTGATGGGACCTGAGTCTTATAATAGCTTCATTCTTTCTAAAAGCATTGCGTTGTCTTAAAAAGAATTTACCTTGTTTTAAATGCACTAGCAATCACTGGAGTAAACCCGTTCCGCGAAAGTGGCGTGGTCCTATGAATTGCTATTATTGTTGTTTAACTGATTAAATAGATTCCTCATACCAGTCCCTATGACTGACTCGTTGTTTGTTTCACTTTGCAAACGCGGGTGCCCTTATTTTCACACGGGCAGCCTAGTACACAGGTGACAGGTGATTTTTGGTTCTGCACTGCTGCATAGCATGCACTTTTGGCTCATGGCGAGGCTGACTTCATAGTGATGACTTAGATATTTTCCGCCATTCCTGTATTTATGTTTATGATTCCGCCACTGGCGATGCAGACTGATTTACTTTCTGTATTTCTCACTATATGTATATGTATTCCGCCTTCGGCGATGTAGACTGATACTCTTATTATGTCACTGCATGTATGTATTCCGCCTTTGGCGATGATGACTGATCACTTCCTTTTCTTTTTACTAAGTGTATCCCCACGTTATGCTATTCTGATATTCCTACATGTTGTGATTCCGCTGTCATATCCATGTAAAATTATTTTATTTATTGTTTCTGCTATTATCTGTACTCTGCTATGATGATTAATGTGTTATTTCCTAATGATTATCCTTAATACCGCCCCTCGGATTTTGGGATCGTCACAGTTGGTATCAGAGCTTTGGTTAACCTTAGTTCCGGGATCTAACACATTAAACACCTCATCAGAATAGAATCAGTAGAGTTCTAATGCGAGTAGCTCATTAGAGATAGGATTAGCAATATCCTAGAATGAGCTGAACAGATTAGCAAAACAATTTGATCAGTACATCATCATCATCTTTCTTTGTATTTCCTTGCTTTATCATTTATGAAAATTATCAAATCTGTGAGCTTGACTCTTTTCTTGCTTATACAGTATTCTTAGATGGCTACACGAGCAGCAGCAGCCAGAGGAGGCCGTGGAGGCCGAGGAGATGCAGCAGGAGGACGGGGGAATATCCCCGTAGCTGCAGAGGCCCCTATTATTCAGGCACCAGCACCAGAAGACTTTGAGCTGGACAAAGTGGCAAAGAGATACCGAAATCTTGGAGGGAAACCTTTTACAGGCACGGGCACAGTGACTGAAGCTATCGCTTGGCTGAAGACCTGCGAGAAAATCTTCGAAGGTATGGGCATGGGAACTAACAATAAAGCCCGACTTGGCATATGGCTTCTGCAGGAAGAGGCAGAGCTGTGGTGGGATGCCATTACTTCTGGAGATGCAGCTGGTACTATCCGAACATGGGAGCAGTTCAGGACTTTATTCAATGAGAAGTTTGTGCCAGAACAAGCTCTTGAGAGGATGCGGGAGCAATTTGCTAATCTCCAACAGGGAGACCTCTCAATTCAAGACTATCTGAATAAGTTCACTCAGCTATCGCGCTATGCTCCAGAGTTGGTTTTGACTGACAAAGCGAAGAATAAAAGATTCATTTTTGGGCTGAAGCGCAAATATCATGATAGAGCTATGAGCAACGTCAAACTTCCTTTTTCAGAACTCGTAGAGATGGCTTGCAACTATGAGGACATGGATGAGAGACATGCTAGCCAGGACCGCGCTAAGAGCCAAGCAGGGATTAAGCGCAAGACCTCAACTGACCAACCTGAATCTAGCATCACCGCGGCCGCGACTCAAAAACCCGCAAAGATCCCAAAAGGCAACTGCTACAATTGCGGGAAGCCCGGTCATTTCTCAAATGTATGCAAAGCCCCAAAGAAGCCAAGGGCCAGTGACTCAGTGGAATGCTACAATTGCCACAAGAAGGGGCACTACAGCAATAAGTGTCCTTTGAAGAAGAGCGCACAAGTGGCCCATGTATATGACGGGAATACCCCGCCAGCTATCACCGACGGCTCAGGTAAACCCGATGTCTTGGGAGGTACCCTTACTATTAAAAATATTCCTGTTTCTGTACTTTTTGATACTGGTGCATCACGTAGCTTCATTTCTGGTAAAATTGTACACAAGTTAAAATTAAAACAAAGAATTCTAAGGGAACCGATTAAAGTCCAAAACCCGATAGGAGGTTCTGTTAGTCTCGGTATATATTGTAAAGTGCCTATTTCCTTTTCCCGATACCGATTTCCTTTTGATTCGATTGTCATGGACCTTTCTGAATTTGATATGATATTGGGACTTGACTGGTTGACAACATATAAGGCCGAAGTTAGATGTGCCGAGAGAATTGTGAAAGTTGAAACAAAATCTGGGCATATCACTATACCTTGTCTCGGTGCAGAAATAAATAGAGCAGAATTCTGGGCTTCTTTAGAAATTACTCCCCCTTCAATAGAAAAGATACCGGTCGTGAAAAATTATGCGGATGTGTTTGAAGAAGTAGAGAACTTACCACCGCAAAGAGAAATTGAATTTAGAATTGATCTAATTCCGAATGCTCGACCAGTAGTCCATCCAATAAGAAGAATGGCCCCGAAAGAAAAAGAAGAGCTAAGTAGCCAAACCCGAGAATTACTTTGGAAAGGTCTAATCAGACCAAGCTTTTCAGCATGGGGAGCCGCAGTAGTATTTGTCCCTAAATCAGACGGTACTCTAAGACTTTGCGTCGATTACAGGGATCTCAACAAACAAACACTGAAGAACAAATATCCTTTGCCCCGAATAGACGATCTGTTAGATCAATTAAATGGAGCAACCGTATTCTCCAGAATGGACCTAGCTACAGGTTTCCACCAATTGCGTATAGCCGAAGACTGTGTTCCTTTGACAGCCTTCAGAGGTCCTGATTTATTCTACGAATGGTTAGTAATGCCGTTCGGTTTGTGCAACGCTCCGGCATACTTCGTTGATCTTATGAACAGAGTGTTCCGTGGTGTGTTGAATAAATTCGTTCTAGTCTTCATCGATGACATTCTAATCTACTCTAAGTCGGAAGAAGAACATGCAAAACATTTAGAACAAGTGTTGGAAATTCTAAGAAGAAATGTTTTGAAAGCTAAATTCTCTAAGTGTGTCTTCTGGCAGAATGAAGTTAAATTCCTTGGGCACGTCGTATCAAAAGAAGGAATTGCTGTAGACCCAAGCAAAATTACAGCGATTCAAAACTGGAAACAACCCACTACACCCACTGAAGTTCGAAGTTTCCTTGGATTAGCTAGTTACTATCGGAAATTCGTTCAGGATTTTTCAAAGATATCAGGAGTTTTGACAAAGCTTACAAAGAAGCATGAGAAATTCAAATGGACTCCCGAATGTGAAGAAGCTTTCCAGGAGCTGAAACTGAAATTGACAACCGCTCCGGTATTGACAATAATAGAAGGTAACCAAGACTTGACAGTATGGACTGATGCTTCTATTAGAGGCCTAGGAGCAGTGTTAATGCAAAAAGGCCAAGTGATCGCATATGCCAGCCGTCAACTAAAGCCGCATGAAAGAAACTATGCTACTCATGATCTTGAGTTATTAGCTATCGTGTTTGCTTTAAGAATATGGAGGCATTATCTATTGGGCGAGAAATTCGAACTGTACACCGATCATCAATCCTTGAAATACCTGTTCACCCAGAAAGATTTAAACCTGAGGCAACAGCGTTGGTTAGAATTCCTTGCAGCATACGATTTTGAAATTATATACACTCCAGGGAAAGCCAATGTTGTAGCAGATGCGCTCAGCAGGAAAAATGAAATCATTGCCAGTTTTATCATCACTTCTTCCTTACAAGATAAGATTGCTATTCTTCAGAAAGACGATGAATTTATTCAAAGAATCAGTCAAAGAGTCAAAGGAGGTGAATCCACAAGTTTTAGACTCGATGACAAGGGAGTTCTAAGATTAAAAGGTAGAATCTGCGTCCCAAACCTTCCCGAGCTCAGGAGAGAAATACTTGATGAATGCCACAAATCCAAATTAAGTATCCATCCAGGTGTGAGCAAAATGTATAACGATATCAAACGCACATTCTGGTGGAGGTCAATGAAGAGAGATATCTCATTATATGTTAGCAGATGCTCCACTTGCCAACTAGTCAAGAGTGATCAGCAGAAATTGGCTGGATTATTACAACCATTAGAAATTCCAGGTTGGAAGTGGGAACAAATCTCGATGGATTTCATCGATGGCCTGCCTCGGACTAGAAAAGGAAACGACAGTATATGGGTAATCGTAGATCGCTTCACGAAGACTGCCCATTTCATACCTGTCCGATCCAACAGAACGGCTCAAAGTTTGGCGCAAATTTACTTCAAAGAAATTGTTAAACTTCATGGAGTACCGCTCAGTATAGTCAGCGATAGAGATCCCCTGTTCACTAGCAAATTCTGGGAAGCATTCCAGACGGAATTGGGAACCAAATTAAATCTGAGCACCGCTTATCACCCTCAGACAGACGGCCAAACTGAGAGGGTGAATAGAATTTTAGAAGATTTGTTGCGGGCTTGCGTTATTGATTTTGGAGGCTCATGGGAAGATCATTTACATCTAGCAGAATTCTCTTACAACAATAGCTATCAAGCAAGTTTGGGAATGTCCCCATTTGAAGCACTATACGGTAGACCGTGCAGATCTCCCGCATGTTGGGTAGAACCTGGCAACAGACTGGTGTTAGGGCCCGATATGATTCAAGAAGCATCAGATAAAGTCGATTCCATTAAGAAGAGATTAAAAACCGCACAGAGCCGACAGAAAAGTTATGCTGATGCGAGAAGAAGGGATATATCGTTTGCCGTTGGCGATTATGTTTATCTAAGAGTTTCTCCAATGCGAGGAGTAATCAGATTTGGCAAGACTGGGAAGTTGGCACCGAGATTTATTGGTCCCTTTCCTATACTTGAACGGATTGGAACTCTTGCATATAGGGTTTCATTACCTGATTGGTTGCCTGGTGTACATAATGTGTTCCACGTATCTCAACTCAGAAAACATGTTCATGATCCAGATCTTGTTGTGGAAGAAGCAGCACAATAGGATATTGACATAACTCCTGAATTAGCACTCAAAAGAGATCCATTAAAGATAGTTGGCAAAGAAACCAGAGAGCTAAGGAGGAAAAAGATCCACTTAGTCAAAGTGCAGTGAAGTAGTGATCCTAGAGACTGTACTTGGGAAACTGAGGAAAGCATTAAACAAGCCTATCCCAAATGCAGAGTGGACATCTCTGACTAACTCCGGTGCAAGGTACCTTTACAATACTTTGCATTTACATTTTATTTCCTGCTTAACTATTATTTCCTTTTCGAGGACGAAAAGTTTTAAGTGGGGGAGATTGTAATAACCCGGAAAATGTGAACCAGTTTAAAATTTTTTTATTAGGTTATTAACAAGAAATTTGAATGATTAGAATAGCCTATTCCCATAAAATATAGAATATTTCAATAAATTAGTGAGTTAAGAAATAGTAAGTCAGTTTGAAAATAGATATTTTGCATATGGCCTCAGAATTCGACGAAACCACTTTTGTCGGGTCCGGGATGTCAAACTATTGCTAGGTTTCAAATTTCATAATTTTTCGAATCAATATGTGAGCGTGGCAAAAGAAAACGCGTTTGACCAGTTTCTATTGAATTTAATCGACTGGAAATTGGCCATTTTGCAAACGGTCTCAGAATTCGCCGAAACTAGTTTTGTTAGGACCGTATCGTCAATACGAAACTAGAAAATATTTTTCTGGAATTTTTCTAGTTAGTATGTGACCCCGGTAATTTGAAATGTACGTTTAAAATTCAATATAAGGATTTAAATTGTAAATTCAACGGAAACTGATTGTAACGATCAAACCAGCTTACGATACATATCCCATTGTGTTCGGAATGGGGGTAAAACGCTATGGACGACAGGCGGTGGGCCTCGTTTCGAGGTCGTATGTAAAAGTCAACACTTGTGCATAATTTAATAATTAAATAATAAAAAAAAAAAAATAATATACATTTCCCCCTTTTCTTCCTCGTTGGCCCCCCCCCCGATCAGTATTCACAAAGCAAATAAAAAAAAAAAGAAACCCTAAATAATACGAGCCGCCGCCCTCCAGACTCCGAAGCCGCCGCCTGACCGCCGAAGCCCCACCGCCTGACCGCCGAACCCTTCGCCTGAGCCGCCCTCGCAACCTCCTCCCACCGAACGACACATCGAAGCAACGCCCTAGCAAATCGAAGCAGCACCCTCGTCGAAGCCTCGAACCACCGCCGCGACGTCTCAGAATCTCCGAACGCCGCCCTCGACTCTCCTCCTCCCATTCGAAGCTCGGTGAGCGTTTAATTTGATTTTATTTTATTTTTGCTTTTTGTTTTTGTTTTACAGAATGTATAAACTGTTTTTTTTTTTATATATGAATTATAAAACTGATTTTTGTTTTAAGTTTTTAAAACAGAATTTTTAAAAGAAGAAACTTATAAAAACTGTTTTTTTTATATAAAGTTTTAAAAACTGTTTTTAAAAGAAATCAAAACAGAAATTTAAAATTTAAAAACTGATTTCTTTTAGTTTTAAAAACAGAAATTTTTTTTTAAAGAATTTTAAAACAGAAAGTTTTAAAAGAAGCATAAACAGAAATTTTTAAAAAGGGTTTTTAAACAAAGTTTTAAAAGAAGTTAAAACAGAATTTTTAAAAAGAGATTCAAAAACTGTTTTTAAAAAGAAATCAAAAACTGCATTTGAAATAAAAGTAAAACTGCATTTTTAAGAAATAAAAACTGCATTTTTAAGAAATAAAAACTGCATTCATTTTTAAAAAGAGATTCAAAAACTGTTTTTAAAAAGAAATCAAAAACTGCAATTGAAAAAGATAAAATAAAAGTAAAACTGCATTTTTAAGAAATAAAAACTGCATTCATTTTTAAAAAGAGATTCAAAAACTGTTTTTAAAAAGAAATCAAAAACTGCAATTGAAAAAGATAAAATAAAAACTGCATTCATTTTTAAAAGGGATTTTTAAAAAAACTGCATTTTCTAGAAATTAAAAACTGCATTTTCTAGAAAATAAAAACTGCATTTTTCTAGAAGATGAAAACTATTTTTCTAAAAGGAAAAAATGCATTGTGAAAGAGAATAAGAAAGGAAAAAAAAAACTGTTTTCTTTATAAAAGAGTTTTTAAAACAGATTTTTTTTTAAAAGAAGTAAGTTATAAAAACTGCATTTTTAATAAAAGAAAAAAACTGCATTTTTGATAGATGAGAAAAAAAAACTGCATTTTTGATAGATGAGAAAAAAACTGCATTTTTCTAAAAGGAAAAAAAACTGCATTTTTGAAAGAATAATAAAAATATAATTGTTATATTTAATAGCGAAGTCAAAATGCAATCTTTATATATTGAATATCATAGTAAAATTCGATTTTTACCTATGTAGAGGATACAGTCAACGAAAGCAACAACAAGGCGAAGTAGACGAAGTTTCTATTAAGGAAATCAATCGTGTGAGTGGATAGCTATTGGTGAGGATTTCTCACTCTTCAACTCCTTTTTATAAATATTATATATGAGTTGAAAATGAACTGCTATATATAAATATCTATATATATATATATACGCCCCTCGTCCACAAACCATGGACGATATTTATTGGTTGGAATTGATTGATTGTTTGGGATTGTTTGTGATTGATATTGGTTGATTGTGGTTGAAAAATACCCAATTGTGATTGGAAAATATTTGGTTGAAACCACATAGGATTAGTTTGTGGAAATGGAAAAAATATAAACATGCCGCCTGCGTGCGAATTAGATGCATGATTCCCATTGTCAAAAACCGCGAGGTTTTAAGGTAGAGCGAGGAGCCGTACTAGGGACGGTGCCGGTTTAACTACCCTGCCGTTATGCTGCCGAAATTTTGAATAATATTCTTGTGTTTGAATTATTTTCATATGCTTAAACTATATTTATTCATTGTATAGAAAACATTCATGTGTTGAATTGATATTCATCCGTTGTTTAGCAATTCATGTGTTGAATGATATTCATATATTGAAATAAACCGTTCGATAATAAAAATCACATTTTTATCTAAATATAAAAACATTCATGTGTTGAATTGATATTCATTCGTTGTTTAGCAATTCATGTGTTGAATGATATTCATATTTTGAAATAAACCGTTCGATAATAAAAATCACATTTTTATCTATATATAGAAACTATAGAAAACATTCATGTGTTGAATTGCTATTCATTCGTTGTTTAGAAATTCATGTGTTGAATGATATTCATATTTTGAAATAAACCGTTCGATAATAAAAATCACATTTTTATCTATATATAGAAACTATAGAAAACATTCATGTGTTGAATAGCTATTCATTCGTTGTTTAGCGATTCATGTGTTGAATGGTATTCTTATTTTAAAATAAACCGTTCGATAATAAAAATCACATTTTTATCTATATATAGAAACTATAGAAAACATTCATGTGTTGAATAGCTATTCATTCGTTGTTTAGCGATTCATGTGTTGAATGATATTCATATTTTGAAATAAACCGTTCGATAATAAAAATCACATTTTTATCTATATATAGAAACTATAGAAAACATTCATGTGTTGAATAGCTATTCATTCGTTGTTTAGCGATTCATGTGTTGAATGATATTCATATTTTGAAATAAACCGTTTGATAATAAAAATCACCTTTTATTGACTATATAAACTGTGTAAAATAATCTCGTCTTAAAAGAAATTGTTTTATGATAAAAATTCCATTTTTATCACCAACGTGAACTATATAGAAGAATAGTGTTTTGAAATGAATTGTTTTACAATAAAAATCACATTTTTATTGTAAGCACCTAAATCGTTGAAATGTGAAGTGTTAAAAATAGCCACTTGTTCAAAATAAACATATATGAGTTGAAATATTCATTAATTAGCTAATGAAATGATTTGCACCTATTTATGTAACATTAGAATGAATGGTGTTTTTAAACCAAACAGAAATCAAATATGAAGTTGAATAGAAAATGATAATTGACAAGAACTGTATATATATGTACCTGCATATTTATTGAACAGGTTATAGCAAAGGGGCTAGAGAAGAGGAATAAAATTTGTGCCCGACAAATAGGTACACATTTACTGATTTGTTTGGGTGATGATTTTGAGCCTATTGGCTAGCCGCTTGGCTTTTTCTTTTTCTTTTTGAGATTAGAAGGACCGGGACGCTATTTGCGATTTCCCGATGCCCCCGGTACAGGGGAGGTTATGGCGAAATTTTTCCAAAATTTAGGGAGTTAGAAAAATATTTGAAGTGAAAACGATATAGAAATCATCGAATGAACTATATTTATATAAATATATAAATATAAATAAAATTAAAACGAAACGAGGCCGTGCAGTTCGTATTTTGAAACCGTGATTTCAAACGACTAGTGCGGGAAATCTGACCATTGAATTTTCCCGAAACCTCAACCGTCGGGTTCGCCTTGGAATAATCTTTCCAACGGCACCAACCTTGTAAAAATCCAACGGTTGGATTGTCTGGAATGTTTAATTCAAAATTAAGGAAAAACAGCGCCAGAAACGATTATATTTATATATATATATATAAATATAATTAAATTTAATCGAATTACGACGCTGCAGTTCGTAAATTGGAACCTTAACTTCAAACGATTAGTGTGGAAGATCCGACCGTCGGATTTTCCCAAAACTGGAATCGTTGGATCCGTTTTGAAGAGACCTTCCTAATGGTGTAAAATTTGTAGAAATCCAACGGTTAGATTTTCATATATGTGTAAAACAAATTAGGGGAAAAACAGCGCCAGCGACACGAAACGACCTGAAACGTCGTTTAATTAAATATGGCCATTTTTGAATAAATAAAAATGGCGAAAAATCGTTATAAAATATTATAAGCAACATGAATTGCAAATAAACCGATTGGGCTTGAATTGTTTGATATTTGATGGTTGTATGTGTATGACATGAAAATAACACTAAATAACTGAAAGATGGATGTCGAATATTATAACCATATAAAGAATCGATTTAAATTCTAATGACGTGAGTTATTTGAAAAGGCCGAGCTAACCCTCATTTCAAGTAATTCATCGAGCGATTCGAATTGGAAGATGCAAAGACGATTCAAGACCGACGATCTTCGTATCGGTTGGATGGGCGCTATTGAGGTTCCCAACCGGAGTAGCTACCGGAAAGGGACGGAAGTAGTAGCCGTCTGAACGTGTATGTTGATTGGACGGATATACGAGGAATTTGACGCCTCCGGTTTCGTTCATACCCAGGACGGACTTGTAAATGGACTGTGTGTCTGACATTGGATTTTGTTCTATACTGCTTGATCTCTGTTAAATATATATCTGTTTGGCGGCGGAGAATTTATTCTTTTGCTTAACGCCCTTCTCTGAGACGTACGAGCTTAGAGGTTATATATCGATGGAAATCAATCGTATGGAGTGGACTGCCTATGTGGCATGCCAAGATGCTGTGATCAAGGCTTCTGTTGCAAAGCAAAGTCTTGTGGATGATGATCAAAGCAAGGTCTACGTGGCCTAGCTTTGTGTATTTCGTAGATTCGCGAACCTCACACCTCGGTATGAGTTAAAAACGGGATACGGGCCGCTGGGAGAGCACGACGTTTCTTTCTAGCTATGGTGGTGTCAGTGACTTACCAGCCCTGACATATATATCTACTTTTCACCTTTGTGGTTGTTGGAATGCGAGGCGCCTCGATTATAGGTCTGTAAGGACCGGGAAACGTGTGTTCAGGAATTGCCAATCCTCTAACGTAAGTGAGGACCGGCCCAGCCGATCCAGGGGTTACCCAGTGTGCGTAATCCTGAGGCATTTGCTAGAGTGTCTCGAAGCGGAGAGGAGCTTGCCCCTTGCCTCGACTCATGACGGAAATCCAATTTCCAATACGAAATAACGGACTTAATTGTAGAACTAGTATGGTGACATAGTATATGGTAGCTATGCCGCCTATGATTGATATTTATGATGCTATTCGTTTTTGAAACATATATGCACTAGTAATAATATCAAATGATTTCTCTTTATACGTACCAAGCATATTTGGCTATTATAAGGTAAAACTCTATCCTCCGGCTTGCGTTACATTGTGTGATGGGACCTGAGTCTTATAATAGCTTCATTCTTTCTAAAAGCATTGCGTTGTCTTAAAAAGAATTTACCTTGTTTTAAATGCACTAGCAATCACTGGAGTAAACCCGTTCCGCGAAAGTGGCGTGGTCCTATGAATTGCTATTATTGTTGTTTAACTGATTAAATAGATTCCTCATACCAGTCCCTATGACTGACTCGTTGTTTGTTTCACTTTGCAAACGCGGGTGCCCTTATTTTCACACGGGCAGCCTAGTACACAGGTGACAGGTGATTTTTGGTTCTGCACTGCTGCATAGCATGCACTTTTGGCTCATGGCGAGGCTGACTTCATAGTGATGACTTAGATATTTTCCGCCATTCCTGTATTTATGTTTATGATTCCGCCACTGGCGATGCAGACTGATTTACTTTCTGTATTTCTCACTATATGTATATGTATTCCGCCTTCGGCGATGTAGACTGATACTCTTATTATGTCACTGCATGTATGTATTCCGCCTTTGGCGATGATGACTGATCACTTCCTTTTCTTTTTACTAAGTGTATCCCCACGTTATGCTATTCTGATATTCCTACATGTTGTGATTCCGCTGTCATATCCATGTAAAATTATTTTATTTATTGTTTCTGCTATTATCTGTACTCTGCTATGATGATTAATGTGTTATTTCCTAATGATTATCCTTAATACCGCCCCTCGGATTTTGGGATCGTCACAGTTGGTATCAGAGCTTTGGTTAACCTTAGTTCCGGGATCTAACACATTAAACACCTCATCAGAATAGAATCAGTAGAGTTCTAATGCGAGTAGCTCATTAGAGATAGGATTAGCAATATCCTAGAATGAGCTGAACAGATTAGCAAAACAATTTGATCAGTACATCATCATCATCTTTCTTTGTATTTCCTTGCTTTATCATTTATGAAAATTATCAAATCTGTGAGCTTGACTCTTTTCTTGCTTATACAGTATTCTTAGATGGCTACACGAGCAGCAGCAGCCAGAGGAGGCCGTGGAGGCCGAGGAGATGCAGCAGGAGGACGGGGGAATATCCCCGTAGCTGCAGAGGCCCCTATTATTCAGGCACCAGCACCAGAAGACTTTGAGCTGGACAAAGTGGCAAAGAGATACCGAAATCTTGGAGGGAAACCTTTTACAGGCACGGGCACAGTGACTGAAGCTATCGCTTGGCTGAAGACCTGCGAGAAAATCTTCGAAGGTATGGGCATGGGAACTAACAATAAAGCCCGACTTGGCATATGGCTTCTGCAGGAAGAGGCAGAGCTGTGGTGGGATGCCATTACTTCTGGAGATGCAGCTGGTACTATCCGAACATGGGAGCAGTTCAGGACTTTATTCAATGAGAAGTTTGTGCCAGAACAAGCTCTTGAGAGGATGCGGGAGCAATTTGCTAATCTCCAACAGGGAGACCTCTCAATTCAAGACTATCTGAATAAGTTCACTCAGCTATCGCGCTATGCTCCAGAGTTGGTTTTGACTGACAAAGCGAAGAATAAAAGATTCATTTTTGGGCTGAAGCGCAAATATCATGATAGAGCTATGAGCAACGTCAAACTTCCTTTTTCAGAACTCGTAGAGATGGCTTGCAACTATGAGGACATGGATGAGAGACATGCTAGCCAGGACCGCGCTAAGAGCCAAGCAGGGATTAAGCGCAAGACCTCAACTGACCAACCTGAATCTAGCATCACCGCGGCCGCGACTCAAAAACCCGCAAAGATCCCAAAAGGCAACTGCTACAATTGCGGGAAGCCCGGTCATTTCTCAAATGTATGCAAAGCCCCAAAGAAGCCAAGGGCCAGTGACTCAGTGGAATGCTACAATTGCCACAAGAAGGGGCACTACAGCAATAAGTGTCCTTTGAAGAAGAGCGCACAAGTGGCCCATGTATATGACGGGAATACCCCGCCAGCTATCACCGACGGCTCAGGTAAACCCGATGTCTTGGGAGGTACCCTTACTATTAAAAATATTCCTGTTTCTGTACTTTTTGATACTGGTGCATCACGTAGCTTCATTTCTGGTAAAATTGTACACAAGTTAAAATTAAAACAAAGAATTCTAAGGGAACCGATTAAAGTCCAAAACCCGATAGGAGGTTCTGTTAGTCTCGGTATATATTGTAAAGTGCCTATTTCCTTTTCCCGATACCGATTTCCTTTTGATTCGATTGTCATGGACCTTTCTGAATTTGATATGATATTGGGACTTGACTGGTTGACAACATATAAGGCCGAAGTTAGATGTGCCGAGAGAATTGTGAAAGTTGAAACAAAATCTGGGCATATCACTATACCTTGTCTCGGTGCAGAAATAAATAGAGCAGAATTCTGGGCTTCTTTAGAAATTACTCCCCCTTCAATAGAAAAGATACCGGTCGTGAAAAATTATGCGGATGTGTTTGAAGAAGTAGAGAACTTACCACCGCAAAGAGAAATTGAATTTAGAATTGATCTAATTCCGAATGCTCGACCAGTAGTCCATCCAATAAGAAGAATGGCCCCGAAAGAAAAAGAAGAGCTAAGTAGCCAAACCCGAGAATTACTTTGGAAAGGTCTAATCAGACCAAGCTTTTCAGCATGGGGAGCCGCAGTAGTATTTGTCCCTAAATCAGACGGTACTCTAAGACTTTGCGTCGATTACAGGGATCTCAACAAACAAACACTGAAGAACAAATATCCTTTGCCCCGAATAGACGATCTGTTAGATCAATTAAATGGAGCAACCGTATTCTCCAGAATGGACCTAGCTACAGGTTTCCACCAATTGCGTATAGCCGAAGACTGTGTTCCTTTGACAGCCTTCAGAGGTCCTGATTTATTCTACGAATGGTTAGTAATGCCGTTCGGTTTGTGCAACGCTCCGGCATACTTCGTTGATCTTATGAACAGAGTGTTCCGTGGTGTGTTGAATAAATTCGTTCTAGTCTTCATCGATGACATTCTAATCTACTCTAAGTCGGAAGAAGAACATGCAAAACATTTAGAACAAGTGTTGGAAATTCTAAGAAGAAATGTTTTGAAAGCTAAATTCTCTAAGTGTGTCTTCTGGCAGAATGAAGTTAAATTCCTTGGGCACGTCGTATCAAAAGAAGGAATTGCTGTAGACCCAAGCAAAATTACAGCGATTCAAAACTGGAAACAACCCACTACACCCACTGAAGTTCGAAGTTTCCTTGGATTAGCTAGTTACTATCGGAAATTCGTTCAGGATTTTTCAAAGATATCAGGAGTTTTGACAAAGCTTACAAAGAAGCATGAGAAATTCAAATGGACTCCCGAATGTGAAGAAGCTTTCCAGGAGCTGAAACTGAAATTGACAACCGCTCCGGTATTGACAATAATAGAAGGTAACCAAGACTTGACAGTATGGACTGATGCTTCTATTAGAGGCCTAGGAGCAGTGTTAATGCAAAAAGGCCAAGTGATCGCATATGCCAGCCGTCAACTAAAGCCGCATGAAAGAAACTATGCTACTCATGATCTTGAGTTATTAGCTATCGTGTTTGCTTTAAGAATATGGAGGCATTATCTATTGGGCGAGAAATTCGAACTGTACACCGATCATCAATCCTTGAAATACCTGTTCACCCAGAAAGATTTAAACCTGAGGCAACAGCGTTGGTTAGAATTCCTTGCAGCATACGATTTTGAAATTATATACACTCCAGGGAAAGCCAATGTTGTAGCAGATGCGCTCAAGAGGAAAAATGAAATCATTGCCAGTTTTATCATCACTTCTTCCTTACAAGATAAGATTGCTATTCTTCAGAAAGACGATGAATTTATTCAAAGAATCAGTCAAAGAGTCAAAGGAGGTGAATCCACAAGTTTTAGACTCGATGACAAGGGAGTTCTAAGATTAAAAGGTAGAATCTGCGTCCCAAACCTTCCCGAGCTCAGGAGAGAAATACTTGATGAATGCCACAAATCCAAATTAAGTATCCATCCAGGTGTGAGCAAAATGTATAACGATATCAAACGCACATTCTGGTGGAGGTCAATGAAGAGAGATATCTCATTATATGTTAGCAGATGCTCCACTTGCCAACTAGTCAAGAGTGATCAGCAGAAATTGGCTGGATTATTACAACCATTAGAAATTCCAGGTTGGAAGTGGGAACAAATCTCGATGGATTTCATCGATGGCCTGCCTCGGACTAGAAAAGGAAACGACAGTATATGGGTAATCGTAGATCGCTTCACGAAGACTGCCCATTTCATACCTGTCCGATCCAACAGAACGGCTCAAAGTTTGGCGCAAATTTACTTCAAAGAAATTGTTAAACTTCATGGAGTACCGCTCAGTATAGTCAGCGATAGAGATCCCCTGTTCACTAGCAAATTCTGGGAAGCATTCCAGACGGAATTGGGAACCAAATTAAATCTGAGCACCGCTTATCACCCTCAGACAGACGGCCAAACTGAGAGGGTGAATAGAATTTTAGAAGATTTGTTGCGGGCTTGCGTTATTGATTTTGGAGGCTCATGGGAAGATCATTTACATCTAGCAGAATTCTCTTACAACAATAGCTATCAAGCAAGTTTGGGAATGTCCCCATTTGAAGCACTATACGGTAGACCGTGCAGATCTCCCGCATGTTGGGTAGAACCTGGCAACAGACTGGTGTTAGGGCCCGATATGATTCAAGAAGCATCAGATAAAGTCGATTCCATTAAGAAGAGATTAAAAACCGCACAGAGCCGACAGAAAAGTTATGCTGATGCGAGAAGAAGGGATATATCGTTTGCCGTTGGCGATTATGTTTATCTAAGAGTTTCTCCAATGCGAGGAGTAATCAGATTTGGCAAGACTGGGAAGTTGGCACCGAGATTTATTGGTCCCTTTCCTATACTTGAACGGATTGGAACTCTTGCATATAGGGTTTCATTACCTGATTGGTTGCCTGGTGTACATAATGTGTTCCACGTATCTCAACTCAGAAAACATGTTCATGATCCAGATCTTGTTGTGGAAGAAGCAGCACAATAGGATATTGACATAACTCCTGAATTAGCACTCAAAAGAGATCCATTAAAGATAGTTGGCAAAGAAACCAGAGAGCTAAGGAGGAAAAAGATCCACTTAGTCAAAGTGCAGTGGAGTAGTGATCCTAGAGACTGTACTTGGGAAACTGAGGAAAGCATTAAACAAGCCTATCCCAAATGCAGAGTGGACATCTCTGACTAACTCCGGTGCAAGGTACCTTTACAATACTTTGCATTTACATTTTATTTCCTACTTAACTATTATTTCCTTTTCGAGGACGAAAAGTTTTAAGTGGGGGAGATTGTAATAACCCGGAAAATGTGAACCAGTTTAAAATTTTTTTATTAGGTTATTAACAAGAAATTTGAATGATTAGAATAGCCTATTCCCATAAAATATAGAATATTTCAATAAATTAGTGAGTTAAGAAATAGTAAGTCAGTTTGAAAATAGATATTTTGCATATGGCCTCAGAATTCGACGAAACCACTTTTGTCGGGTCCGGGATGTCAAACTATTGCTAGGTTTCAAATTTCATAATTTTTCGAATCAATATGTGAGCGTGGCAAAAGAAAACGCGTTTGACCAGTTTCTATTGAATTTAATCGACTGGAAATTGGCCATTTTGCAAACGGTCTCAGAATTCGCCGAAACTAGTTTTGTTAGGACCGTATCGTCAATACGAAACTAGAAAATATTTTTCTGGAATTTTTCTAGTTAGTATGTGACCCCGGTAATTTGAAATGTACGTTTAAAATTCAATATAAGGATTTAAATTGTAAATTCAACGGAAACTGATTGTAACGATCAAACCAGCTTACGATACATATCCCATTGTGTTCGGAATGGGGGTAAAACGCTATGGACGACAGGCGGTGGGCCTCGTTTCGAGGTCGTATGTAAAAGTCAACACTTGTGCATAATTTAATAATTAAATAATAAAAAAAAAAAAAAATATACATTTCCCCCTTTTCTTCCTCGTTGGCCCCCCCCGATCAGTATTCACAAAGCAAATAAAAAAAAAAAAAGAAACCCTAAATAATACGAGCCGCCGCCCTCCAGACTCCGAAGCCGCCGCCTGACCGCCGAAGCCCCACCGCCTGACCGCCGAACCCTTCGCCTGAGCCGCCCTCGCAACCTCCTCCCACCGAACGACACATCGAAGCAACGCCCTAGCAAATCGAAGCAGCACCCTCGTCGAAGCCTCGAACCACCGCCGTGACGTCTCAGAATCTCCGAACGCCGCCCTCGACTCTCCTCCTCCCATTCGAAGCTCGGTGAGCGTTTAATTTGATTTTATTTTATTTTTGCTTTTTGTTTTTGTTTTACAGAATGTATAAACTGTTTTTTTTTTATATATGAATTATAAAACTGATTTTTGTTTTAAGTTTTTAAAACAGAATTTTTAAAAGAAGAAACTTATAAAAACTGTTTTTTTTATATAAAGTTTTAAAAACTGTTTTTAAAAGAAATCAAAACAGAAATTTAAAATTTAAAAACTGATTTCTTTTAGTTTTAAAAACAGAAATTTTTTTTTAAAGAATTTTAAAACAGAAAGTTTTAAAAGAAGCATAAACAGAAATTTTTAAAAAGGGTTTTTAAACAAAGTTTTAAAAGAAGTTAAAACAGAATTTTTAAAAAGAGATTCAAAAACTGTTTTTAAAAAGAAATCAAAAACTGCATTTGAAATAAAAGTAAAACTGCATTTTTAAGAAATAAAAACTGCATTTTTAAGAAATAAAAACTGCATTCATTTTTAAAAAGAGATTCAAAAACTGTTTTTAAAAAGAAATCAAAAACTGCAATTGAAAAAGATAAAATAAAAGTAAAACTGCATTTTTAAGAAATAAAAACTGCATTCATTTTTAAAAAGAGATTCAAAAACTGTTTTTAAAAAGAAATCAAAAACTGCAATTGAAAAAGATAAAATAAAAACTGCATTCATTTTTAAAAGGGATTTTTAAAAAAACTGCATTTTCTAGAAATTAAAAACTGCATTTTCTAGAAAATAAAAACTGCATTTTTCTAGAAGATGAAAACTATTTTTCTAAAAGGAAAAAATGCATTGTGAAAGAGAATAAGAAAGGAAAAAAAAAAACTGTTTTCTTTATAAAAGAGTTTTTAAAACAGATTTTTTTTAAAAGAAGTAAGTTATAAAAACTGCATTTTTAATAAAAGAAAAAAACTGCATTTTTGATAGATGAGAAAAAAAAACTGCATTTTTGATAGATGAGAAAAAAACTGCATTTTTCTAAAAGGAAAAAAAACTGCATTTTTGAAAGAATAATAAAAATATAATTGTTATATTTAATAGCGAAGTCAAAATGCAATCTTTATATATTGAATATCATAGTAAAATTCGATTTTTACCTATGTAGAGGATACAGTCAACGAAAGCAACAACAAGGCGAAGTAGACGAAGTTTCTATTAAGGAAATCAATCGTGTGAGTGGATAGCTATTGGTGAGGATTTCTCACTCTTCAACTCCTTTTTATAAATATTATATATGAGTTGAAAATGAACTGCTATATATAAATATCTATATATATATATATATATATATACGCCCCTCGTCCACAAACCATGGACGATATTTATTGGTTGGAATTGATTGATTGTTTGGGATTGTTTGTGATTGATATTGGTTGATTGTGGTTGAAAAATACCCAATTGTGATTGGAAAATATTTGGTTGAAACCACATAGGATTAGTTTGTGGAAATGGAAAAAATATAAACATGCCGCCTGCGTGCGAATTAGATGCATGATTCCCATTGTCAAAAACCGCGAGGTTTTAAGGTAGAGCGAGGAGCCGTACTAGGGACGGTGCCGGTTTAACTACCCTGCCGTTATGCTGCCGAAATTTTGAATAATATTCTTGTGTTTGAATTATTTTCATATGCTTAAACTATATTTATTCATTGTATAGAAAACATTCATGTGTTGAATTGATATTCATCCGTTGTTTAGCAATTCATGTGTTGAATGATATTCATATATTGAAATAAACCGTTCGATAATAAAAATCACATTTTTATCTAAATATAAAAACATTCATGTGTTGAATTGATATTCATTCGTTGTTTAGCAATTCATGTGTTGAATGATATTCATATTTTGAAATAAACCGTTCGATAATAAAAATCACATTTTTATCTATATATAGAAACTATAGAAAACATTCATGTGTTGAATTGCTATTCATTCGTTGTTTAGAAATTCATGTGTTGAATGATATTCATATTTTGAAATAAACCGTTCGATAATAAAAATCACATTTTTATCTATATATAGAAACTATAGAAAACATTCATGTGTTGAATAGCTATTCATTCGTTGTTTAGCGATTCATGTGTTGAATGGTATTCTTATTTTAAAATAAACCGTTCGATAATAAAAATCACATTTTTATCTATATATAGAAACTATAGAAAACATTCATGTGTTGAATAGCTATTCATTCGTTGTTTAGCGATTCATGTGTTGAATGATATTCATATTTTGAAATAAACCGTTCGATAATAAAAATCACATTTTTATCTATATATAGAAACTATAGAAAACATTCATGTGTTGAATAGCTATTCATTCGTTGTTTAGCGATTCATGTGTTGAATGATATTCATATTTTGAAATAAACCGTTTGATAATAAAAATCACCTTTTATTGACTATATAAACTGTGTAAAATAATCTCGTCTTAAAAGAAATTGTTTTATGATAAAAATTCCATTTTTATCACCAACGTGAACTATATAGAAGAATAGTGTTTTGAAATGAATTGTTTTACAATAAAAATCACATTTTTATTGTAAGCACCTAAATCGTTGAAATGTGAAGTGTTAAAAATAGCCACTTGTTCAAAATAAACATATATGAGTTGAAATATTCATTAATTAGCTAATGAAATGATTTGCACCTATTTATGTAACATTAGAATGAATGGTGTTTTTAAACCAAACAGAAATCAAATATGAAGTTGAATAGAAAATGATAATTGACAAGAACTGTATATATATGTACCTGCATATTTATTGAACAGGTTATAGCAAAGGGGCTAGAGAAGAGGAATAAAATTTGTGCCCGACAAATAGGTACACATTTACTGATTTGTTTGGGTGATGATTTTGAGCCTATTGGCTAGCCGCTTGGCTTTTTCTTTTTCTTTTTGAGATTAGAAGGACCGGGACGCTATTTGCGATTTCCCGATGCCCCCGGTACAGGGGAGGTTATGGCGAAATTTTTCCAAAATTTAGGGAGTTAGAAAAATATTTGAAGTGAAAACGATATAGAAATCATCGAATGAACTATATTTATATAAATATATAAATATAAATAAAATTAAAACGAAACGAGGCCGTGCAGTTCGTATTTTGAAACCGTGATTTCAAACGACTAGTGCGGGAAATCTGACCATTGAATTTTCCCGAAACCTCAACCGTCGGGTTCGCCTTGGAATAATCTTTCCAACGGTTGGATTGTCTGGAATGTTTAATTCAAAATTAAGGAAAAACAGCGCCAGAAACGATTATATTTATATATATATATAAATATAATTAAATTTAATCGAATTACGACGCTGCAGTTCGTAAATTGGAACCTTAACTTCAAACGATTAGTGTGGAAGATCCGACCGTCGGATTTTCCCAAAACTGGAATCGTTGGATCCGTTTTGAAGAGACCTTCCTAATGGTGTAAAATTTGTAGAAATCCAACGGTTAGATTTTCCTATATGTGTAAAACAAATTAGGGGAAAAACAGCGCCAGCGACACGAAACGACCTGAAACGTCGTTTAATTAAATATGGCCATTTTTGAATAAATAAAAATGGCGAAAAATCGTTATAAAATATTATAAGCAACATGAATTGCAAATAAACTGATTGGGCTTGAATTGTTTGATATTTGATGGTTGTATGTGTATGACATGAAAATAACACTAAATAACTGAAAGATGGATGTCGAATATTATAACCATATAAAGAATCGATTTAAATTCTAATGACGTGAGTTATTTGAAAAGGCCGAGCTAACCCTCATTTCAAGTAATTCATCGAGCGATTCGAATTGGAAGATGCAAAGACGATTCAAGACCGACGATCTTCGTATCGGTTGGATGGGCGCTATTGAGGTTCCCAACCGGAGTAGCTACCGGAAAGGGACGGAAGTAGTAGCCGTCTGAACGTGTATGTTGATTGGACGGATATACGAGGAATTTGACGCCTCCGGTTTCGTTCATACCCAGGACGGACTTGTAAATGGACTGTGTGTCTGACATTGGATTTTGTTCTATACTGCTTGATCTCTGTTAAATATATATCTGTTTGGCGGCGGAGAATTTATTCTTTTGCTTAACGCCCTTCTCTGAGACGTACGAGCTTAGAGGTTATATATCGATGGAAATCAATCGTATGGAGTGGACTGCCTATGTGGCATGCCAAGATGCTGTGATCAAGGCTTCTGTTGCAAAGCAAAGTCTTGTGGATGATGATCAAAGCAAGGTCTACGTGGCCTAGCTTTGTGTATTTCGTAGATTCGCGAACCTCACACCTCGGTATGAGTTAAAAACGGGATACGGGCCGCTGGGAGAGCACGACGTTTCTTTCTAGCTATGGTGGTGTCAGTGACTTACCAGCCCTGACATATATATCTACTTTTCACCTTTGTGGTTGTTGGAATGCGAGGCGCCTCGATTATAGGTCTGTAAGGACCGGGAAACGTGTGTTCAGGAATTGCCAATCCTCTAACGTAAGTGAGGACCGGCCCAGCCGATCCAGGGGTTACCCAGTGTGCGTAATCCTGAGGCATTTGCTAGAGTGTCTCGAAGCGGGGAGGAGCTTGCCCCTTGCCTCGACTCATGACGGAAATCCAATTTCCAATACGAAATAACGGACTTAATTATAGAACTAGTATGGTGACATAGTATATGGTAGCTATGCCGCCTATGATTGATATTTATGATGCTATTCGTTTTTGAAACATATATGCACTAGTAATAATATCAAATGATTTCTCTTTATACGTACCAAGCATATTTGGCTATTATAAGGTAAAACTCTATCCTCCGGCTTGCGTTACATTGTGTGATGGGACCTGAGTCTTATAATAGCTTCATTCTTTCTAAAAGCATTGCGTTGTCTTAAAAAGAATTTACCTTGTTTTAAATGCACTAGCAATCACTGGAGTAAACCCGTTCCGCGAAAGTGGCGTGGTCCTATGAATTGCTATTATTGTTGTTTAACTGATTAAATAGATTCCTCATACCAGTCCCTATGACTGACTCGTTGTTTGTTTCACTTTGCAAACGCGGGTGCCCTTATTTTCACACGGGCAGCCTAGTACACAGGTGACAGGTGATTTTTGGTTCTGCACTGCTGCATAGCATGCACTTTTGGCTCATGGCGAGGCTGACTTCATAGTGATGACTTAGATATTTTCCGCCATTCCTGTATTTATGTTTATGATTCCGCCACTGGCGATGCAGACTGATTTACTTTCTGTATTTCTCACTATATGTATATGTATTCCGCCTTCGGCGATGTAGACTGATACTCTTATTATGTCACTGCATGTATGTATTCCGCCTTTGGCGATGATGACTGATCACTTCCTTTTCTTTTTACTAAGTGTATCCCCACGTTATGCTATTCTGATATTCCTACATGTTGTGATTCCGCTGTCATATCCATGTAAAATTATTTTATTTATTGTTTCTGCTATTATCTGTACTCTGCTATGATGATTAATGTGTTATTTCCTAATGATTATCCTTAATACCGCCCCTCGGATTTTGGGATCGTCACAACCACCGTCCCCATAACCATTTGATCTTGATAGGGTGGCTAAGAAGTACAAGAATCTGGGTGGTCTGCCATTCTCTGGCAATGGTACAGTGGCTGTAGCCCAAGCTTGGTTGAAGACATGCAAACGAATCTTCGCAGGCCTGTAGCTAGTAGATCATAGGAAGAGGTTCATGGCATCCTGGTTGTTGAAGCATGAAGCATTAATATGGTAGGGGTCATCACATTAGGCGAGACTGAGGTAGATATGACATGGGCTAAATTCAAGGAGTTGTTCAATGAGAAATTCATCCCTCAACAGGAATCGAGCGCTTACATGACGAGTTCTCTAATCTCTGGCAAGGAGATTGCACTATCCATAAGTATCTCAACAAATTCACCGAATTATCTCGCTACACACCTGAGCTTATTCAGGATCCTATTGAGAAGAGCAAGCGATTTATCCATGGACTTCTTCGTAGGTGCCAAAGTCAAACAACAGGACACATTAACCTTCCATTCACCAAGATGGTTGAGATGGCATGCAGATATGAAAGTTTAGAAAAGAGAAACTTTCAAGAAGACCGTGAGAAGAATTAAGCCAACAAAAAATGGAAATCTTCTGGTAAGCAGCCCAAGGCAAGCAACATAGTAGCAGCAAAGCCTCAACCAAACAGAAATCCAAAGGGTAAATGCTTCAATTGTGACCAGCTCGGACATTGGACTAACTGAGTGCAACGCTCCAAAGCGGCAGAAGACAAATCAGTTTGGTCCTAATCAGTACCATCCAAATAATAGGGAGTGCTTCGACTGCTATAAGAAGGGGCACATCAAGACAAACTGTCCTTTGCTGAAAAGTTCCCAAGTGGCTCATGTGTATGACGGGGCGGATCCGCCAGCTTCTTATGAGGGAGAAGGTAAACCTGATGTTTTGGGAGGTACACTTACCATTAAAAACATTCCTATTTCAGTACTATTTGACACTGGTGCATCACGAAGTTTCATTTCAGCAACATAGTTAAAAAGTTAAAGTTAAAACTAAGAGACCTTAAAGAATCGATTAGAGTTCATAATTCGATAGGAGGATCTCTTGTTCTTAGTTCATATTGTAGAGTGCCCGTCTCCTATTCTTTCTTCCGATTTCCTATTAATTTGATCGTCATGAATTTTTCTGAATTCGATGTTATCTTAGGGTTAGAATGGTTAACGAAATATGAGGCCGAAGTAAAATGTGCCAAAAGAATAGTTAAAGTTAAAACAAAACTAGGAGATATTATTATACCATGCCACAGCACAAATTCAGATAGAAAAGAATTTTGGTCCGTGCTAGAAGTTACTCCCACTTTATTAGAAAACATTCTGATCGTTAAAAATTATGCGGAAGTGTTTGAAGAAGTTGATAGCTTACCGCCGCGAAGGGAAATTGACTTCAAGATCGATTTAATTCCGAATGCAAGGCCAGTAGTGCATGCTACTCGGAGAATGACTTTAAAGGAAAAAGAAGAATTAGGAGACCAAACTCGACAATTACTATGGAAGGGTCTAATCAGACCTAGCTTCTTATGTTGGGGTGCAACAGTAGTGTTTGTTCCTAAGTCAGACGGTACTCTCAGATTATGTGTTGATTACTGAGACCTCAACAAGCAGGCGCTCAAGATTAAATATATGTTACCCCGCATTGATGATTTGTTAGATCGATTGAATCGAGCGCGAGTATTTTCTAGAATGGACCTAGCTACAGGTTTTCATCAACTGCGTATTGCCGAAGAATGTGTTCCTTTGACAGCTTTCAGAGGTCCAGACTTATTCTATGAGTGGTTAGTAATGTCGTTTGGCTTATGTAACGCTCCAGCTTATTTCGTCGATTTAATGAACAGAGTATTCAGTGAAGTCTTGAATAAATTTGTGTTGGTTTTCATTGATGACATTTTAATCTTCTCTAAGTCAGCTAGTGAGCATGACAAACGTTTAGAACAAGTGTTGGAGATTCCGAGAAAGAACATCCTAAAAGATAAATTTTCTAAGTGTATATTCTGGGAAGAAGAAGTGAAGTTTCTTGGTCACGTAGTATCAAAGGAAGGAATTTCAGTAGATCCAAGTAAAATTACAACTACTCAAGATTGGAAACAGCCTAGTACACCCACAGAAGTTCGAAGTTTCCTAGGATTGGCTAGTTATTATTGGAAACTTGTTAAAGATTTTGCGAAGCTATCCAGTTCATTAACAAAGCTTATAAAGAAGCACGCAAGATTTAATTGGACTCCAAAATGTGAGATGGCTTTCCAAGAGCTGAAATTAAGATTAACTACTGCTCCAGTATTAAAAATTATCGATGGCAATCAAGATTTGACAGTCTATACAGATGCTTCGCTTGAAAGAGTAGGTGCGGTATTGATGCAAAGAGGCCAAGCAGTTGCTTATGCTAGCCTTCAGTTGAAACCGCATGAGAAGGGATATGCAACTCATGATCTTGAGTTGTTAGCCGTCGTGTTTGCTTTAAAAATATGGAGGCACTGTCTATTGGGTGAGAAGTTCAAATTATTCACCGATCATAAGTCATTAAGGTATTTGTTCACCCAGAAGGATTTGAATTTAAGACAACAGCATTGGCTGGAATTTCTTGTTGTTTACGATCTAGATATTTTTTATACTCCAGGGAAATCCAATGTTGTGGTTGATTCGCTGAGCAGAAAGAATGTAATCATCGCCAGTTTATTGTTACGCCTTCATTAACTGACAAAATTTCTATTCTTCAGAAAGATGATCACTTCATCTAGAGGATCAGTAAAAGAATTTAGGAAGGTAAGGCCTCGAGTTTCCAGATCGATAGCAAGGGAATTATGAGGTTAAAAGGCTGAATTTGCCTTCCAAATATTCCTGAGCTCAGAAAGGAAGTACTAGATGAATGTCACAAGTCCAAGATTAGTATCCATCCTAGAGTGAGTAAAATGTATAATGATATCAAGCGCACTTTCTGGTGGAGATATATGAAAAGGGACATTTCTATATATGTTAGTCAGTGTTCCACCTGTCAACAAGTCAAGAGTGATCAACAGAAACTTGCCGGATTGTTACAACCATTGAAGATTCCAGATTGGAAGTGGGATCAAATTTCCATGGATTTCATAGATGGTCTGCCTCGAACTAAGAAAGGAAATGACAGTATATGGGTGATCATAGATCGTTTCACGAAGACCGCCCATTTTGTTCCTGTCAGATCGACTAGAACAGCTCAAAGTTTGGCACAAATTTATTTCAAAGAAATCATGAGACTACATGGAGTTCCCAGTAGTATTGTTAGTGATCGTGATCCGATATTCACCATTAAATTATGGGAAGTGTAACGGCCCGGATTTCGCCTGACCCGATCGATCGTTAATCGTCCAAGACCGTTCAAAACCCGAACACGTTAACTTTGGGAATACAACAACATCAGAACAATAACAGCAGAATTTTATAAACATTACAATAATGTTACATCAGAGTATAGAACATATCAGAGTATATTGAATAAAATTACAGCGGAAGATAAATAACAACAAATTAAATACAATACACAGCGGAAATAAAATAACTAAGGCAGCGGAAGACAACTATGCTCTGGAAACAGCTTTAGGCTTCGATCCAGAATCCTGCTTGAGATAAGAACCTGTAGACAAACTACTCGACTGCCCGTGTGGAGAAGAGGGCACCCGAGTTTGTAAAAGTGGAAACAAACAACGGGTCAGTCATGGGACTGGTGTGAGAATTCTAAACTAATTTAACTAATAGTAATAAGGCAAATCCAAGGACCACGCCGTTAACACGGAACGGGTTTACTCCAATGGATTGCCGGTGCATAAATTAAAGTAAATCGTTAAAACAACGCAATGCTTTTTAGAAAAAATGAAACCATCATAAGACTCAAGTCCCATCACACAATGCAACGCAAACCGGAGGATAGAGTTTTACCTTATAATGGTCAAAAATGCTTGATACGATAAAAACGAATTTGATATTATTATTAGTGTATTT
The DNA here is from genome assembly GCA_030737875.1 of Allium sativum. NCBI lineage: Eukaryota > Viridiplantae > Streptophyta > Magnoliopsida > Asparagales > Amaryllidaceae > Allium > Allium sativum. Next base: position 213,023,982 of record CM060919.1, read on the forward strand.
ATGTTTCAAAAACATTTCAAAGTAAATGTATCAATCCTAGCAAGCATAGCTACCATATACTATGCCTCCATACTAGTAATACAATCAAAACCGTATGAGATCGTATTGAAAATTGGGTTTCCGTTATGAGTCAAGGCTAGGGAGGAGCTCCTTACTGATTCGAGACACTCTAGCTAATATCTCAGGATCCCCCGCAGTGAACCCTTGGATCCTGCAGGGCCGGTCCACACATACAGCTTCGTGGATTAGTTATTCCTGAACACACGTTTCCCGATCTTATAGGACCTATCATCCGAGGCGCGCCTCATTCCATCATCCACATAATATCAGCCAGTCTAAGCACTGACACTACCCCTAGCTAGAAAGAAATGTGCCGCTCTCCCTGCGTTCCCTTCTCCCGTTTTAGACTCAACCGGGTTGTGAGGCTCGTGAAGCTACATAATACACAAAGGTATGCTTATTCAAGCTGTGCTTTGATCATCACCACAAGGTTCTACTTTTCAACAAGAAACCTTGATCATTGCATCTTAATATGCCACACTGTCACTCCATATCACATTACCAATCCTTTGTCGAAATATATGAAAGGCTGTTAAGCAAGAGAATAAATTCTCCACCACCATACATTCATACATTCGACAGAAAATCAATAAATACAATATAAAGGATTACAATGTCGGACACACATTCTATTTATAAGCTTATGCTCTGGGTCTGAGCGAAAGCCAAATCTGTACAAATCAACACTACGTCCGGACAACTACCATCTTAGCCCCGTCTTGGGAGCAAATCAATCAAGGACCTCAACACAAGTTACCCATTCGATGTGAGGATCATCGGTCTTCAATCGCCGTCTTCAATTGTTCGAACGTCGTATCATTATTTGGAATGAGAGTAAACTCAGACTTTCCAAATAACTCTCGTATATATAAATTTGAAAACCATTTCATATCGTTGTTAATAATTTATAATGATCTATCTCTATTTTTATTTTACTTTACATACACATCCTAAACATAACAATGTATATTTTCTTCTTCCATTCTTCAATTTACACAAAATGTATATTTGGTTCATTATTATTTTTTCCTAATGAAAATCTATTCCTTAGAAATGTAAATTTCTATTATTTACATTGAAAAATGTAAATTTCTATTCCTATTTTATTTACATCGAGAAATGTAAACTTATATTTCAATTTATTATTATATCGAAAATGTAACTTTTATTCTATATTCTATTTACATTGGGAAATGTAAATTCCTAATCATTCCTTTATTTCCTTTGTTTACATTGAAAAATGTAAATTCTTTAAAATGTCACTTTTATTTCTATGCTTTTATTTACATCTAAAATGTAAATAAAAATACACTTTTTCAATTCATATTTTTTAATTCATGTTTTTATTTGCATGAATTCGCCACATGATTCTAATGTGTTTACATTTCATATACAAATTCTAATATGTATTGACAATAAAAATGTCCTTTTTATTTATACCCAAATTCTAATGTGCATTATGACGGTAAACATAATTCTTTAATTGACATACAAATTTCATCACAACAGAATGCCTAAAAGTGATGCATTCATTTTTGTTGACAATTCTAATTCAACAATATGGAATTTTTCTTTTTAATTCCAATCTCTTCTAACAAAAATGTAATTTTTGTTTTCAACTACCACATTTGACAAAATGTACATTTTTGTTTCAACTCTTTTATTTAGACAAAAATGTGAATTTTATCCCAATTCTATTCTTTTAACAAAAATGTTTATTTTTGTTTCTAATGAACAAACATATATTTTCGTCCAATCCATATTAACGAACAAAATATTAATTTCTATCTAATGAACAAGAATATGTATTTTTGCTCAATCTATTTTAATGAAGAAAAAAATGTTAATTTCTGTTCTATGTTTCTAATATTACATTAAAAATGTGTTTATAATGTAATTCCTCATTTTATAACTAAATGATATTTTTAACCCAACTTATCATTTCCAAACCAAAAATGATAATTTTAATCTAACTTATCATTTCCTAACAAAATGATAATTTTAACTTTAACATAACATTTCTAATATATGTGATATTTTTTCCATTAACATGACCTTTCTAATAAAATAGTATTTTAATCCACATGACATGCTTTATAACAAAACGGTATTTTTATTCACATATCAAATTTTTATATATTTTACATTTACATTGAAAATGGGATTTCCAATGACAACCTATCCTTCTCTTCAAAATATGATCATTTTCTACTTTTCTACTTTACATTAAAAATGAGATTTTTAATGTAGTCAAGTTTTCAATTTAAAATTATGATCCCTTTTTCTAAATTTTACTTTACATTGAAAATGAGAATTTTCAATGAAATCACGCTTACACTTTAACATTAAGATCAATTTTCTATATTCTAACCTTACAATAAAAATGAGACCTTTAATGTTAGCATATTTTTATTTTAAAAATATGATCATTTCCCTCGTTTCATGACTTGCTTAAAAATGTATTGTTTTCCTCATATAAAAAGAAATGTATTCTTTTCTTTATTCTCTTTTATTACATTATAAAGAATGTAACTCTTTTTAACTTCTTTCACTACATTATAAAAATGTAATTTTCTTCTTTTTGATTGCATTACATACAAATGTATAAATTTTGTCTTTTTCTATTACATTGAATAGAAGATGTAAACTTTTCGCCTTCTATCTATTACATTAAATAAAATATAAACTTTTAATGCATTCTTTTTAATTTAACAATTTCACATTAAAAATACATCTTTTTAGCGTAACCAATTTGACACTAAAATATCTTCTTTTTAACACACTAAAAAAAGATGTTCTTTTTAACGTACTAAAAATGTGTTCTTTTAATGTAAATTTCACTTACTTAAAATCTAATTACATGAAAATGGTAATTTTATCCTTAAATCTTAATTACAAGAAAATGGTAATTTTACTCCTTAAATCTTAATTACATAATAAATGTAAATTTTTCACTTTAATCTAATTCACTTGTAAATTGACTTAATTACATAAAAATGTAATTTTTATGTTCTCTAACTTAATTACATAAAAATGAAATTTTCTTCTAACTCTTATTTACATTAAGAAAGATATAAAATTTTCTAATTCTTATCTACATTAAGAAAATATAACTTTCTTTTATAACAACTTGGAGGTGAAAATATTCATTTCTTTATTAACACATAACGGTGCAAAAATGTTCATTTCTAGATTGTCACATAACAGTGTGAAAACAATGTCAATTTCTAATTTAAATCATGACGGTGTACATAAGCCTCATTTTCTAATTTCAACATAGCGGTGTAAATAAGTCTCATTGACGAATAACTGTGCAAATAAGTTTCATTTTCTACACTAATACATAATGGTGCAAATTAATGTCATTACCGATTTCTTTATAAACAAAAGTGATTCTTTTCATTATAAATGAAAAATGATTTCCTTTCATTTATAATAAAAATCAATATTAACTTATTTTAATTCAATTAATATTAAAAATCAGTATTAATAATAAAACAATGTAAAAATGTAACTTTTCCTTCTTTAACATAATCAATGTAAATTTCCATTCTTTTCATTCTTAACAAAACAAATGCATAATTTGTTTTCTTTTTATTAACAAACAAAAATAACAAATCATATTTTTGTTATGAATTGATAAACTAGATCAATTCAAATCAAACAAAAGTGATACCACAAAATGTGATCTTTATAATGCTAATGTAAAAATGAGATTTTTATAATATTAACATTTATACATAAAAATATGTTCTTTTCCAAATAATGACATTTTTAAATAAAAATGTTATTTTTCTATTCTAACAATTTATATAACAAAAATAATATTTTCCTTGATGTAAAGATTTCATATATTTCATATCATCCATCAACACAATACGGTCAATTCACCACAATATAGTCAATTCAAATAATCTCAAACATCACAAAATGTTCAATTTGGTGTCAAATAACTAATGAACAAAAATAGGGATTTTTGTTTTAACTAATTTACCTTGACAAAAATAACAAATTTGTTTTGACAAAAATCTATATTTTTGTTTTCAACAATTTTTTATTACAACACGATATCATCCAATTAACAGATCTATACAACACATCAATCATAGAATCAAATCACGTCACATAACAATAGAATTTAACCGCAGAGTGATGATAACACAAACATTATTCAACCTAATAAAAAATGTGATATATAACTGGTCATATAATCGTGGGTATATAGATATTTTTTATACTAAGATTGGTTTATCATTGGATGAATTGCATTGCTGATATTGATCCTAAAAAAAAGGTAGGTACAGCTAGTTCGTGAATAGCTAACCATCGCACTGTAAAAATTGGATAGTTATTTAAGAAGAAATAAAATAGAATTTCTCACATCGTTTTGAATTTCTGCGCCGTTCAGATCCAAAAATTGGCCAAATTTCAACTTGTTCAGAATCAGGTCTAGTCAGTTTCATCGCGAAGGTCTCAATCTCACGATCGTGGCGCACCTGAAATCGTTCAGTTTCGAGTTCGTACACATTAGTTATGATTAAGTTAAGATCGGTTAAATTTGAATTAATTAAATTGTAAAGTCAAAGTATGGAGAAGTCAAAGCTACCTCATCTTCCTCCTCCCAACATTCAAGCCGTTACTTTTATTTCTTTTGAACCCATAGAGCTCAAAATTAGGTTTCTAATTATCTCGGAATTTATGAAGCTTGAAGACGATCGGGTGGTATGACATCGAAGAGGGAGGAGAGGGGTGTCGGCGCCCTAGGTGATGGAGGGGGCAGTGGGGCCTACGTGGTGCGGTGGGGCTGTTTTGGCCGCGGGTTGGGTGGAGGAATCCGGCTAAATTACTTCAGTACATCTCATCATCTCCGTATAGAATCGAAGAGAAGGAAGAGAGCTTCGATTTGGTATGAAGAGTGAGTGATTTCATTGACTAGATTGTGAGAAATTGAGGAAGGAAGTTTCAGATGAATGTGGCCATTGAAAATGAAGGTGGCGGATGAGCTTTTAGTCTAGGGTTTTGCCTTGATTTAATAATATATTTATATATTTAATTAACTAATTAACCCAATTAAGGCCCGATTAGCAACTTTCTCTGATTTCAGCCCAATGACTGTCGTTCTTACCTATTTACCCCCATTCCGGACTCATCTAGCTATGTACCGCAGGCCAAACGGCTGTCTTGACCTAGTTTTCTTTAATTTAAAATATTTTCTTTTATTTTTAATTTAACCGTACGAATAAATTCACCGGGGCCACAAATTAACTTCGAAAAATCCCAAAAAATATATTTAGCTATGTTTTGACGATGCGGACCTAGGAAAATTAATTTCGTTCAATTCTGAGTCCGTTTGAAAAAGGGCATTTTTCCAAGTCGATTAAATTTTGACCGAAATTGACCAAACTGAAATTTTTTTGCCACGGTCACAAATTAATTCTAAAAATTATGAAAAATTAAACTTAACCATATTTTCACATTCCATATCCAACAAAAGTGGTTTCGTCGAAAACCGAGGTCGTTTGAAAAATGGCTTTTTTCAAGGCGTATATATTTAATATTAAAAATACATTTTTAAACAAATAAATTTCGAACTCGAAATGTAGAAGTGTTTATACTTTTTAAATGCAGAAACATCATTCTGAACTCAATGGAAGTGGTTTCGAGTCCAAATTCCTTCGTATGCAAAAGGTAGCATTTTTGACCTTTATATTATATATAAATTTCATAGCGACCTTTCTAAATTTTAAATTAGGCATAACTTTTGATTCCCGTTATGAAATTTCAATTTTTCGGATTCGTTGGAAATATATTTTTAAATAGATTCTAATGTTTTTGGTTTCACTAAAATCCGTTAAATTTTGCATCCTGTACGGTCAGTCAAAGTTCAAATTTGACTTTTCAAACTACCGCGTTATTTCTAACTCCTTTTATAATTAAAGTTAAATTATTCATTCTAACTTCGATTTAAATCAATTTTTAATCATTATTATTTTTAATAAATTATTTTAAATATCAAAACCCATTAAAATTAGTTAAAATAAATTTTTAAATTTACCCCAAAATTCAGGGTTGTTATAGGAAGCATTCCAAGAAGAGCTGGGAGCAAAGTTAAATTTGAGCACCGCATATCATCCTCAAACAGATTGCTAAACTGAGAGGGTGAATCGTATACTAGAAGATTTATTGAGGGCATGTAATCTTGATTTTGGCGGATCGTGGGAAGATCACTAGCATTTGGCTGAGTTTTCATATAACAACAGCTATCAAGTAAGCTTAAAAATGTCACCATTTGAAGCATTGTATGGTAGACCATGTAGATCGCCCGCATGTTGGGTAGAATAAGACAATCGACTAGTATTGGGTCTCGACATGATTCATGAAGCTTCGGATAAAGTCGATTTCATTAAGAAGCGACTACAAATAGATCAGAGCCGACAGAAGAGTTAGGCAAACTCTAGAAGGAGAGATTTAGCATTTGTCGTTGGTGATTATGTATATTTGAGAGTTTCTCCGATGAGAGGAGTAGTCCGGTTCGGGAAAACAGGGAAGTTGGCACCTAGATTTATTGGTCCATTTCCTATACTTGAAAGGATTGGAACTCTTGCTTACAGGATTCAGTTACCAGACCGGTTGCCAGGATTACATGATGTATTTCATATTTCTCAACTTCGAATACATGATCCAGATTCGATTGTAGAAGAAGCAGCGCAACAGGATTTGGATATTACTCCAAAATTAGCAGTGAGAAGAGAGCCACTGAAAATTATAGGCAAAGAAACCAAGGTTCCGAGGAACAAAAAGGTTCACTTAGTCAAAGTGCAGTGGAGAGGAGATCCTAGAGACTGTACATAGGAGATAGAATATAGCATTAAGTAGGCTTATCCTAAGTGCAGAGTGGACATCTCTGATTAGCTCTGGTACAAGGTAAATTTACAACATTTTGCATTTTCGTTTTGTTTCCTACTTTACTGTTGTTTCCTTTTCGAGGATGAAAAGTTTTAAGTAGGGGAGGTGTAACAACCCAGAAAATTAGAACCAAATTAAAATTTCTATTTTAAGAATTTTTTACAGAAATTCGGTCAGAAATTCGGTCAGAAATTAAAAATTCCATTTTTAAGTAACACCAAAGCCCTTAAAAATAGACATTTTGTAAATGATCTCCATTTTTTATGAAACCACTTTGGTTGAATCCGAAATGTCAGTTTATTGCTAGGTTTAAAATTCCATAATTTTTGGAATTAAAATGTGAGCGTGGCAAAGGAAAACGCATTTGGTAATTTCAGTTTGAATTGGATCAATCAGAAAAAGACCATTTTTCAAACGGTCTCCGAATTCGACGAAATTAATTTTTTTGGGACTGTATCGTCCGAACATAGCTAGATTTATTTTTCGGGAATTTTTGGAATTAGTATGTGGCCTCGGGAAATTAAAATGTACGTTCAAATCTAATATTGAATGTTTTATATTTTAATTTGAAGAATAACTGACTGAAACAGTCGAATGGGCTTACGAAACATATTCCATTGTGTTCAGAATAGGGGTATTTAGCAAGGGGCAACAATCGTTGGGTTTGATTTGGAGTTCGTATTGAGAAACAAATATTTTTAAAATTAAAAGAATAGAAAAATTAAAATATAAATATAACGGCCAATAAGAATTCATCTTCACTTTCACGCCCCAGGAATAAAAACTCCCGTAACCCTTAAACGAATGGCGGCTACCCTTCCCATCTTCTCTCCTCAATCTCTCTCAAACCACGCAATAAAATCCAATGTTTCTTCAGAGGTTTTTGTAGAGAATCTTGCCTTCTTTAAATACATACAACTCTCGCCTTGTATCGTGGAGTATTTTCGTCGAATTGTTGCTCTGAAGATCCGCCGTTCGCACCGGAGTTGCGCTTCCATCTTGCTGTCGAGTTCAACCAGAGGGGGACCTCCGGGTGCACCTCTCCGAGCTCCTCCACATGGCGATGTCCGATCGTTGCAAAGTTGAACGGTTGAAGCGAAAATTCAAAACCTAGTTTTGAACAGTGGTGAAGAACACCGGCCTGATATAGCAGGTATATATTTAAATGGTTTACAACATATAAAAGCGTTGCAAAGTTGATTAATCGAACAAAAATCATATCTTTTTTGTATGTTTTCGAAATCCAGTGAAACAAGAGACATTGGAACCGCGACATCGTACACTACATTCTAAAAGAGACTAAAATGCATTTGGAGCACTCTACAAAACTATAAGGAGTGGAAACCAATGTGAGATTTCTAAATTCAAATTGGAATGAAAAAGCGATGTATAAATTGTATACGCGTTGTATATCTCATATATGAGCGTTGTATAAATTATATGAGCAATGTATAAATTATACATACATTGTATAAATCATATATGCATTGAATGAAATTAAAATGGAAATAAATACTTATATATATATATAAACCCCCCTCGTCCATGGACCATGGACGATATAAATTGATTGTGTTGTGGAAATTGATTGTGGTTGTGAATGATTGATTGTGGTTGCAACAAAATTGGTTGTGTTTGTGGTAAATTCATTGTATTATGAAAATGAATAGTATTGTCGAAATTATGGAAATAAAATTATTGTAATGCTGCAAAGCCTAGGATAGAAGAGGAGCCCTACTGGACACAGTACCGGTACTAAATACCCTGTCGTTGTAATGCCAAAATTTTCTAAAATGAATCATATAAAATTGTTGTTGTGTTTGAAATAAATTGTTTGAACAATAAAAATAACATTTTTGTTGTATGTATGAAGTATATAAAATATTCATGTTTGAAATAAATTGCTTGAACAATAAAAATCACATTTTTATTGTATGCATGAACCTTTAAAAATAGTTATTGGTTGAAATAAATATGTAAACATTAAAAACATCATTTTTAATGTGTTAACAAACTATATAAAATAGTCGTGTAGTGAGATAAATGTTTATTCCTTGAAAATATTATTTTTAATATGTAAATGAAGTGTTTAAGACAATCATGTGTTGAAAAATATTTTTGTTCGCCAAAAATATCATTTTTATCATGTATATGAAGTGTTAAAAATAGTCATTTGTTGAAAAATAATTTTATTCGCCAAAAATATCATTTTTATCACATGTCTAAAGTGTTAAAAATAACCACGGGTTGAAATAAATGCTTGTTCATTAGAAATATTATTTTTAACTTGTATATGAAGTGTTAAAAATAGTCATGTATGAAAATAATTATTTGTTCGCTAAAAATATTGTTTTTAGCTTAGATAGGCATGTATATACACATGCTAAACATGTAAATGGATTTGCTGTTGAGTAAAGAATTTATTTGTGTGCCCGACAAATAGGTAAACCTTAATGAGTTGGCTTCGCAATTTTATTTATTATACAAACTCCTGTGAATGCCATTGGATAAGGTGTGTTGATTGTTCTATGTGAGATTATAAACAACGCCATATGATAGTTACATTTAATTTTGGACTACACTACATGGCATACTTTGTGAAGATAACATACTCTATCATATCCCATATAAGCATTTGGAGCTTGTATGATGAGGTTGGAATTACCATACAAGCGAGAAGCTTGTATGGCGATGACTGCATTTCAGGTTGACCCGAAAACAAACTATTGATGTCATAGCATATCATATTCCGCATATGCAATAGGTGCTTATATGACGAGGTTGAGATTACCAAACTAGCAAGACGCTCGTATGGCGATGACTGAATTGCAGGTTGAACTGAGGACTGATATGGACTAAATAAAATATAATGGTAAATTGTCAAATTTAATAAAAACCCCACATGGGTCTGGGGTTGACAATAATCACGTCTCTCTAGTTATTAGATACGGCACATGGATTATTTATTTTCCAATACTGGACAAGGTGATGAGAATTTATTCTCTTGAGAAATGATTTTTACACTCTCCCTTGGGCTTAGATTAGTCACTGAAAATTGTGTATGCTTACTCTGGATTTATTGGGTGCCTAATACGACCCAATAAATTTCCAAACCCCTCTCCGTACAATGGAGGTTATGGCCAAATTTTTCGAAATTAAAAGGTGTTAGCCAAATTTTTGAAGTGAAAACGGATTGGAAATCGTCGAATGAATTATATATATATATATATTATTATATTAAATTAAAACGAATCACGGCGCTGCAGTTCGCGTTTTAGAATCGTAACTTTAAACGATTATACCGAGAGATCCGACCGTCGGATTTTCCCGAAACCGGAACCGTTGGGTTCGCTTTGGAAAGATCTTCCAATGACATAAAATTTATTAAGATCCAATGGTTAGATTTTGAGAAATGTGTAATTCAAATCCGAAGAAAAACAGTGCAAGGGTCGCGTTATGACCTGAAACGTTGTTTAATTAAAATGGGTTATTTTTATATAAATAAAAATAGCGATAAATCGTTATAAAATATTATAAATGATATGGAATGGAAATAAACCAAAATTACTTGGTTTATCAGACATTTTGATGGTTGAATGTATTTGACATGAAAATTATATTAATGAACTTAAACGTGAACGTCATATAATTTAACCACAGAAAGAATTGATTTGAATTCTATGAATACGTGAATTATTTGAAAAGGCCGAGTTAATTCTCATTTCAAATAATTGATCGAAGATTAAAGGTCGAAGATATGAAGACGGTGCAAGACCGGTGATCTTCACATTGTGTGGATTACTACCGATGCCTTAGATATGGGTAGCTCCCTTGATGAGGTTACAATGGCAGTGGTCTGGACGTACTTGTTGATTGTCCGAATGTGCAACTACCTCTCTTCCGTATTGGACATATGGAACGAGGAACGAGGTGCCGCCGGTTTCGTTCAAACCCAGAACGGACTAGTAAATGAATGTGTGTCTGACATTGGATTTCGTTCTGTGTTGATTTGTCTCTATTAAATATATATTTGTTTGGTGGCGGAGAATTTAATCTCTTGCTTAACACCCTTCTCTAAGACGTACGAGCTTAGAGGTTATATATCGATAGACATCAGTCGCATGGCGTGGAATGTCAATGTGGCATGCAGAGATGTAGTGAGCAAGGCTTTATTCAAAAGCATGGCCTCGAGATTTACGATCAAAGCATGGTTTTAAATAGCATAGCTTTGTGTATAGCGTTAATTTGCGAGCCTCACACCTCGGTATGAGTTAAAAACGGGATAAGAGACCCAAGGAGGACTTGACGTTTCTTTCTAGCTATGGATGGTGTCATGGTATGGAGCCCAGACATTTATTATAATTTTTTTACCTATGTGGATGATGGATAGCGAGGCGCCTAGGATATATCGATTACTACGGAACCGATGGATAGGTCATATACGACTAGAAAACGTGTATTCAGGAATAATTAATCCTCAAACGTAAGGGAGGACCGACCTTAGAAGATCATAGGGTTCTCTGTGGGGAATCCAGACGCATTTGCTAGAGTGTCTCCAAGCCGGCGAGGAGTACATCCCTTGCCTCGACTCATGACGGAAATCCAATTTCTAATACGACATTTTGGTATTGATTGTAAACCTATATATGGCAACATGATATATGGTACCCATGCCGTCTATGATTGATACATCATGATTGAAATTGCTTTTGAAACATATATGCACTAGTAATAATATCAAATGATTTTGTTTTATACGTATCAAGCATATTTTGGCCATTATAAGATAAAGCTGTATCCTCCAGCTTGCGTTGCATTGTGTGATGGGACCTGAGTCTTATAATGGCTTCATTTTTCTAAAAAGCACTACGTTGTTTAAAAGATTTACTTTATTTCATGCACTGGCAATAAACGGAGTAAACCCGTTCTGCATTAGCGGCTTGGTACTATGATTTGCCCTATTATTATTATTGTTAAATCAATTAAGCAGATTTCTCATACCAATCCTACGACTGACTCGTAGTTTGTTTCACTTGCAAACTCGGGTGCCCTTATTTTTAAACGGGCAGCAAAGTAACAGGCTGCAGGATGTATTTTGGCTTAGCACTATAGATTGGAGTGCGCTTTTGGCTTATGGCGAAGACTGATTTCATCTATATTTTGGACTATTGACATTACCTCATGTATTACCTTATGTATATGTACCGCTGATCGCGATGTAGACTGATTATCTCTATTTTGTATTATCTGATGTATATGTACCAGCTGATCTCGATGTAGATTGATTATTTCTTTTATGCACTAAGTTGTATCCTATGACTGTGCAACTCTAATGTTTATTACATTTTATGGTTCCGCTGTCATATTGATGTAAATTATTCTATTTCATGTTTATGCTATTATCTGTAATCTGCTAATGTTGGTTAATGTGTTATATTCCAAATGATTGTCCTTACTTCCATGACACGGGGGTTTGGGATTTTCACAGGAGGGGCCCACAAGGCTGCCGACGTGGCCGGACAGCGGGGGAGGTGGCGGCAGCCTACTAGGTTGGCGGCGGTGGTGGAGAAAGGAGGGAGGAATAAGAGGGAAGCCATAAATGGGTTTCTTAAGCTTTAAACATGGTTTTGCAGAATTGAAATGAATTAAACCCTAAACTAAGCATCAAATAAAGCTCAATGATGTCATGTAGGCACAAAAGAAGGGTAGGATTCCAAGTGGGGGAGTGAGGTGCTTGTATGACTAATTCTAATTGGTCCAACACTGTTCATGAAGTGACACCATTTGCAAATGTATTAATTCCAACATGCAAACATCGCTCTAGTCTCACGGCCACATGTTAACACCAAAAATTATGAATTTTGGAATCTCATTACATTATGGAATTACGGTTCCAACAAACCTAGCCGCGTCGGATTTGGAGACCGTTTGAAAAATGGCCTTATTTTGTGTTTAAACTGAAAACTGATTGAATTTTTAGCTTACGTTTATATACCGTTCTCTCACATACGAACTCCGTTCGACTTGAAATTTTGGGGTCCTAACATATTATGACATTCTGGATCAAAAAAAATTGGTTTCGTTGAATTCTGAGACTGTTAGAAAAATGGTCATTTTATCAGCGATCGCTATCATCCTAAAATATCGATATTCAAATCTAAATCTTATAAATCAATTTAAATATTTTACTAAGTTTGTTTTAAGTCAAGTAAAAGATAAAAACTAATTTTAAAGTTATTGTCAAATTTTATTTAACAAAAATAACCAATTTATATTCAAAATTCATTAAAATAGGTCAAATTAAAATTTTAAATTGGTTCAGAAATTTCGCGTTGCTACAATCTTCCTTACGTAAAACTTTTTCTTCCCCAAAAAAGAACGGAACTGAATGTTGTTTAACTAACCAACTCAACTTTCATTCCAGCTTGAGTTCTTCAACTTTTCAGTTTCTAAGAACTTCTAATTTCTCTTAAATTTGGCTAACACCCTAAATTTCGCCATAACCTCCTTTGTACGGGTTGATCTGAACAAATTTATTAGGCCATATTAGACACCCAATAAATCAATATATCGCATAAAAATCAAATGTGAATTTCTATGCTCAAGGAAGATGTGAAAAAAAAATCATCCCTTGACCCAGTGATAGGAACTAAACATAATCCATGTGTCGTATCTAAAACAACAGAGATGAGTACATTTTTGTCATCTCAAGACCTGTGTAGGGTTTATTATTAAATCCTGCAATATTCCTTTACATGTTATTAAGTCCATAATCAGTCTTCAGTTCTTCCTGTAATTCGGTCATCGTCGTACAAGCTTCTCACTCATATGGTAATCCAAACCTCATCATATAAGCACCAAATGCTTATATGGAATATGATATGCTATACCATCTTCAGTAGTATGTTATGCGGCGTAGTCCATAATTTATTTGTTACTTCCCTATGGCGTATTTTTAATATCATACAGAACAATCATCACAGCGCATCCAAATCACTCACAATAGTTTAGTATAATAATAAAATTGCGCAACCAACTCATTAAGGTGCACCTGATTGTCGGGCACGCAATTTATTTCTCTACTCAACGCTAAGCCATTAACCTACTCAACATATATATATGTATGTATGTATATGTATAATTATACAGTTCTAACTAATTTGCAATTCAGTTGAATTTAACTCAATTAGATTAAATAAAAAGTGTGTCGTATGTTCAAGGCCCAAAATTGCCGAAGGTTTCGTCTAATTTATTTAAATCAAATGTCATAAGTAATCAAACAATCAATTGGTTAATTCAATTTTCTAAACATATTACTATTATATACTCAAAAGTATTTATTTTATAAGATCAAATTATAAAATAATCACAAATACGTTACTTATAAACGTGCAACTCTTAACTCATTCTAGGGCATTACTAATTACCTCACTAATGAGTTTCTCATTTCAGGATACTACTGATCCTATCTGTAATGAGCATTCTTAAATAGAACGTTACTAATTCTATCTCCGATGAATTCTTTCGTTCGGTCTAATGTGTGTTGTTCTCGAGCTTTGTAAACCAAAGCTCTGATACGAAGCTGACACGACTCAAAATCCCCATCCGGCCTAGACTGAACAAGAACGCTGATTGCGTGAGAACACGACTCATCATAACACAGAACGACAGAACTTTTCATTGTTATCACAACAATTTACATCTGAGTACAAGATATCAGAGCACAAATAGATATTACATAGTGGAAAAATACAATATCAAAGAATAAATTACAAAACAGCGAAAATAAAAGTGTATAAATGCAATGCACAGCGGAAATACATCAACTACCACAACTGAAAGAAATACATAGATACAAAGCTTTCCGAATATAGCTCCAACTGTAAACCAGGATCCGATGCAAAACCAAAACTGCCAGCTGTCTGTGTGGAAAATATGGGCACCCAGAGTTTAGGTTAAAACAATAAACTCTGTGTTAGTCATGGGACTGGTGTGAGAACTAAAACAATTATTAAATCTTTTCTTTAAAAGTGGGACAAATGATGGGATCACGCCATATGGCACGAAACGGGTTTACTCCACATGAATACTTGTTGATCGCAGAATTTGTATCAACACCAAGAATGCAAGATGCACTTCACAATATCCTCAAGAATAGTAAAATGGAGCCAAAAAACAAGAAAAATGCAAGTAAAGAGAGACACAAAGTTTTTATAGTGGTTCGATCAAGTGTGATCTGCATCCACTTTGCCAAGTGATTCCATTATTGCATTTAGGATTACAAAGCAAACATATTCTCTCAAAACATTCATAATTCACCCCACTTTTCTCACTCTTTGACTTAGTAAAATTTTATAAGAAACAAATGAGATCCTCCAAGTATGGATGTTGATAGAATCAATCCATATTATCTCACAAGTTTTGATGAATCTTTATGTCTTTGTAATGAATCCGGAAATTAATATTTGAATTGAAGTGTTTGAGATAATCAAATTTGTAACACCCCATATTTTCGGTTAACGGTATAGTAACGAATTAAACAATATTTAATTTAAAATGTGAGAATTAAGGGAAACGGGTTATGCCATTGTGTTCGCCTCGGAATTCTGGTTGAGATAGAGTCCGAGTTTACGTAAATTAGACTAGGTATGAAGAAGTTATGGCTGTCGGAAGTTTCCAGAAAATTCAAATAAATTCAAACAGCTCGAAAACAAATTCAAATTCAAATCAGAGAAAGTAGATGTATGATTTGGACTCTTCTCATGTTGGCTATGGCTCTTGGACATTATCCTTGGGGATTTATGTAGTTTTATTTATGGTTTATGCTTCTTTATTAAATAATCCAGACATAAATTATGTTGTAATGTTTTGGAAGTTATTTTAAGACAATTTGATGTAATGCTTTTGTATTGAACCACGTATGGAATAAATAATTGAATTTTGTTACTTATATTTATCTGTCTTGTAAAATTTTCTGTGTCTTGTACCTATAACCCTCCACCAAAGTTAAGGCATTCCCTATGTGTGTGACCTTAATGGAGGTGGGGTGTTTCAAAATTGCTTAGAAGAAGTTGGGAATAGAGTTTAACAGCCCTTCGGGATCATCCAAAAAAATCTCCCATTAAAGTGGAGTTGAACCTCTATTTATAGAAGTGAGGAATGAGTGTAATGTAGCTTTCAGGATCTGGATCGGGGTGTTGAGTATTTACGAGAATGCCACTGCAGCTAATTGCCTATTTCCAAGCTTCTGCCCGATCCAAAGCCCCTCGAGCTGATTCAACATGTTCCCATCCGATCCAGAACTTCTCGAGCTAGTGCACTACGCTTCAGCCCGGTCCAAAACCTCTCGAGCCAATGCGACACGCTTCAGCCTGATCCAGAACCTCTTGAGCCAACATAATGTGTTTCTATCTGATCCAGTTGCTTCTCGTGTCGAACCAAATGCTACTGTCCAATCCAACTACTTCTCGAGCCCAACTAGATGCTACTGTCCGATCCAACTGCTTCTCGAGCCGAACCAGATGCTACTGTCTGATCCAACCTATTATGAAACTGACCGATCTGATGCCATGTAAATTTTATGGATAATATTTTGCCCCTCGGAGCCCATAATTGATTCATGAAAATTGTGGGCTTCGAAACATATAGTTTTGATGGGTTATTAGCATTGGATCGGGTATACTATTTCTGTGGTTTGGGTTGGTCTGACTATTTAATCATGGATTGGTTTTGGCCTGTTCAAACTGGATCGGCGAGATTGATTTGACCGATGTGACTCTTCTCTCTCTCATGGTTGTTGAGTTTCTCAATGCACCATTACATATTGCAGCCCTTTGAAAGGTCATTTATACATTGTTTTGTTTTCTTTCTCAAGAGAAAATCCATGGCAGACCAATTTTAATCGAAGAAAATCAAAAATGAAGCTTTGTCTCTCAAATTCTACGTCGAATTCTCAGCCGCCATGTTCTTTCTTACCTTCGTTTTATTCTTCATCAATTTAACTTGAAAGGTTTCCACTGTTTTAAATTTGTAACACTCGATCGTAGAACTGCCATTTAGTGTAGACTCGGGCCATAGGGGAATGATTTAGTCACGTTACTTTCTAAGTTAAAATTTTGCTTTGATTTGCTTTTATATTCTGTCGAGTCTTGTATGTTTAACCTTTTGTTTCTCCCAAAGTTTTGATAAGAACTTGATTCTACATGTTTGATTATCTGCATAATTCGTTAATAGGTAGAATTTTTTTAAGAAACCCCCTGTGTAAAATCGACACTTAATATGCAGCGCAAGCTTTGTTTATTCCACAACTGGTCAATCGAATTTCACGGCGGATTAAATCTGGATTAGCTGTGTTTGATCCGATCCGTGTTGGTCTGACCAATTCAGTTTGATTCGGTTTTGGCCGATTCAAATTGAATTGATCTGGGTCGATCTGACTCGATGGTTATGACTGATTCATTTCAGATCGGTCCTAACTGGCCTAAAGTGAATCGGTCATAACCAACCCATCTTGGATCGGTCTTAACTGGCCTAAAGTTAGTCGGTCATAACTGGCCTAAAGTGAATCAGTCATAACCAACCCATTTTGGATCGGTTCTGTTCGATCTAATATGTATCGGTTATGACTGACCCACTTTGGATCGGTTACTTCTTGATGCCATCCAGTTACTTCCCTTTTCCTTGTTCGTTTTAGGAAGTTAACCAAAAAATTATTTGAGCACTTCCCTTTCTTATGCAGGATGGATCCATCTTCTGAAGAATTCAGGATAAAGAGGTTTTTTGACTTGGACAGTCAGACAACCGGTCAACCTCCAGTGAATTCCCCTTCCCTCATCGTCCCTTCCTATCCAGAGATTCAAATGATTGTGAACAAGCCTCGCTACACTCCAGGAGCCAGCAATGCCAAGCTTACCAGACAACTTCCGGGTTGGAGCTTGCAGGGGGTCTCCCTCAATTTGGCTGTGTCTTCCTCTGATCGTCAAGTAATATCCAGCGACATAGTTGTCACTAAGTCTAGATTGCTCAATCGCATGGAGGATACCCTGCGATAGTTTGAGAGACAGATGAACGTGCTTAAAGACCAGAATGCCAAGAAGCTTCAGGACTGGCACAGATTGGCTGGGGATCTGTAAAGACTCCATCGAGGGAATCTTGAGCGCATCGCAGTTCTGGAAGATGACAAAGTGAAGTTGATTCATGCTTTGAGAAACCAGGATGTCTTGTTGCTGCTTTCCCTAAGGAAGGTGTTGAGCTGGGGGGTTCTTCTGATAAAAGGACAGCTTCTGATGCTTCCCCATCGAGTTCTACTCCAATGAAGAGGAAGGTGGGAAGGCCTCGAAAGAATCAGAACACATAGCTCTCCTCTCCCGGTATTTGATAGTTTTTGGCTTTATGAATTCTACCTTTAGACCGGTTGTACTTAAGCGAGTTCCGGTCCTCGCCTTTGACTTTTAAGCTAGTTTATTTTGGTACTTTGTGACTGCTATGGTTGTGTTTGTTATCCCATTTTGCTAGTACTGGCATATTGGTTATGTTGATCAATGCTTGGCTTACTAGGTTACTTAGCTCACTGCTCATTTTCTCTTATAAGTTTTGCACTTTGCATTTGAACTTGGTCTGCTAATTTCCGCGAACCATTCAACCGGTGCCACTTTCCATTAGCAACATATTGGTACTACCTTTTAATGACACACAGACTTGTGTGAATCGTCCTAGACTGACCCAATATGGATTGGTCATGCCCGATCCACTTTGGATCAGCCTTGACCGATCCAAGTGGATCGGTCATGGCTGATCTAATCTGGATTGGCCGTGATTGATTCCATCTGGTCTGACCAATTTAACTTGGATCAGTCGTGATTGGTTCTAATATACTCCTAGGCTAATTTTGATAGGTTTCTCCAATTCTAACTAAGGAATTTTTGAGATTTTACAAATAACCACTTTTATCCTTACTGCAGTAATATGGTTATGAATTTTGTAGCTTTAGCCGATCTAAGTTGGATCGGTCTTGATTCATACTGAATTGGCTTTGGCCGATCCAATTTGGATTGGCTCTTAGCCGATTCAATTTGGATCGGTCTTGGCCGATCCAATTGGAATTAGCTTTAGCCGATTCAAGTTGGATCGGCTCTCCTCTAATTCTAAAATCATAGCCATGAGTTATCACTAGTTCGTCCAGCTCAACGAATTTTTCCATTGCTCCTTCTCGATTTTGGCTGAAGCAACTCCTGAGACTTCTTTTCTGCAAGCAATCATCTTTGTGTTTGTCACGGTACTGAGGTTCTCAAGTTTGCCATAGCCATTTCGGGGTTTAGCTTAGGTTGAACTTTTGGTCTAAGGTTGTGACAAATCTGTGGTATGTTTAAGAGACAAACATTATTGAATTTTAATGTGGTAGTATTATCCCCATACCAAGATTTGCCACAGACTTCTTAGAGTTTAGAGACCATACTTTGTGATTGATTTCCTTCGGAACCTTTGAGTCATGTGTTCCCGCTATTACTGACTTTTAACGTACTCATGACTAAAGGTTCTCGGCTTAACTGCTCAAGCCCATACCTTTTAAATGAGGATGAGGTCTTTGTTCTTTGTGCCCCTATTTGAGAGGTTTTATATTTTCGTTTCCCTGAAGAAATATTTATAAACCCGTTATTCATTGTGGCTGGATGACTTAGCCACTTGTAGTATTTGTAGGATGCCTCAGGGAAGGTCTTTGGGTCCATCACTAACAAAATTTGGAAGACCCGGCTTATGATCGGATGCCCCAGTAGGGGTCTTTTAAAGTCCGTCGGTAACTGGATTTGGAAGATCCAGAATTAATAGTTGTGTTTGAAGGACCCAACATCTGATCGGATGCCTCTGAAGAGGTCTTATAAGCCCAGTGTTTATATCGCTATCCAACCATGTATTAATGGCATCGACGATGAACTGAGTGCCCCACGAGGAGGTCTTTGGTTTATAAACTCAATATTTATTGTGCCTAGACCATGTATAAATAGTTCGGACAACTAATTGAGCGCCCCTCAGGGAGGTCTTTGGTTTTAAAACCCAATGTTTATTGCAATCCGTCCATGTATTAATGGCGTTGGCGATTGATTGGGTGCCCCTAGGGGAGGTCTTTGGTTTATCATTGTGCGGTTTCTTGGGTCAAACGCTAGCTCATTAGTCGGTTTTTATTACGACTTGTTAGAGCCAGGGCCTTTAACCTTCCAATTAAGAAGGTACCCCTTTGGCGAAACTCATAGTTTCATTTGTGATTTAAGCTTCCTGTCATTTGACAGACCAGTCCTTGGTGTCTCGTACTTGCACCGCAATATCTTCATCATCGAGCTACTTGCAAGTGTTGTTTTTGAGCATTAAGTGGTGGGTGTCGGATTTATTTTACCCAGGTTGTGTTATAACATTCTTAAGGACTGGTTAGGTCATAATGATATCGGCGTATCTTTTGGAGGTTCTGCAATTAAAATCGAACTTTAGTGAGTAACTTGCAAATGTATGATTCAGGCAAGTAATTCGATTCCTTTCATTTATATTTACTAAACTTGTAATAGCATTGCATGGTATGTATAATGCATGATTTTTACAAACAATAAGAAAGGAACATTAAAAGAAGTAGCGCCGGAGATGTACAGCATTCCATGCTCTTGGGAGTTGGACTCCGTCCATTGTCCTCAGTTCAAATGTACCATCCGAGAATTTTTGGCTTATCACATGAAACACCCACCCTCCGTTGAGGTCACTCACAAAGGGAATGCTTTAACTTTGGTAGGGCATTTTAGGTAAAAGATGCAGATAATATTACAACACAAACAAATAAAGCAGCGGAAAATAAAGTCATTTTATTAACAATATGGTTCAGTCAAGCTTTTACAACAGTTGTCTCAATCATACTTAAAGGTAATACATAGAACTTCTGTCTTGATTTAAAAACTTCCAAGTATAAAAGAAGCATAAAAATAACAATGATATTCCCCAATAAAGCATGAACCAGCCTTAGCAGTGGAAGAGAGAGTCCAAAGCAATACATCGACTACCTTCGAGCTTGGAAGGAAAACTGAGCTAAGTGGTAACATTTCCTCCCTGTGAACCTGGGGGGGAATGGAAGAAAAGAGGCGAAACAAAACTAGGTCAGACATAAATCTGGTAAGTCCAGTGACTTTCAGCATATAAACAGGCAAAAGCATCATGAAATGAATAAACTGAATATAAGACAAAACCGTGATAACAGGGATTACATGATAACATAAGAGAAGCATAGATATGATAAGGCAAGATAAACTGAATGCGCTTCTACTCTTTCTCTGCTTCGCTACTACCTTGTTATTCTAATTTTTATATCGCTACACCACCTAACTAGTGTTCCAATAGTAATCTGTATAAAATGATAATATGATCCCAATCCCCGCAATTGTGGTAGCCTTCAGATGTACATCTAGTGTGAGGATTCCACCTCAACCTGCCTAATTGCCATGAGTATGTTAGATGTACCCTTACTACCCTATCGATCGGCTCCCTACTGTATTAACTTTTCTTGTGTCTGTGTCAATCGACCCTCTCTTACGTGTAGATACCCTGTGCTGGTCCCATCATAAGGTGCATCAATCCTTATGATTGCAACCCGACACGATTCAAGATGCAGTGTATAACTACTAGTACCCAGTGCCTGCTTTTTCCCACTCCGGAGTACATGCATGCCCGTAAACCGTCGGAACCTACACTGACGTACCCTCTGCCACTGTTTTGACCGCTTATAATCAGCCCAGTAACCGTGCCCCACCCTGCCTAGTTAAGGGTAACATGATACATCTATGTGAGTTACTACTGAAATGGGTACCCGTTACTAGGGTTTCCTACTGGTTAAGTTTCTGGGCCTATATTTACTAATATTACCCACCAACCCGATATGTACTTAACCCTCCCACTGATTCAAGCATGTTTATTTAATGGTTAAGTATTGTGGGCCTATATTTACTAATATTACCCACAACCCCAATATGTACTTAACCCTCCCACTGATTCAAACATGTTTATTTAATGGTTAAGTTTGTGGACCTATATTTACTAATATTACCCACCAACCCGATATGTACTTAACCCTCCCACCGATTCAAGCATGTTTATTTAATTGTTAAGTTTGTGGGCCTATATTTACTAATATTATCCACCCAACTTGATATGTACTTAACCCTCCCACTGATTCAAGCATGTTTATTTAATGGTTAAGTTTGTAGGCCTGTATTTGCTAATATTACCCACTCAACTTGATATGTACTTAACCCACCCACACATTATGCCATATTGGTTAAGTGTTGTCCATTCATGTTAACTTAACCCACCCATTCATCATGTCATGTTGGTTAAGTGTTTCTTATTAACTTAACCCTCCTCACTTATCATGTTGGACTGGTTAAGTTTTTCCTATTAACTTAGCCCCGTTCGTCCATCAAGTTATATTGGTTAAGTATTTCTTGTTAACTTAACCCTACCCATTCATCATGCTATACTGGTTAAGTGTTTCCTATTGACTTAACCCTATCCATTCATCTTGTTATATTGGTTAAGTGTTCCTATGAACTTAACCCTAGTCATTCATGTTATATTGGTTAAGTGTTCCTATGAACTTAACCCTAGTCATTCATCTTGTTATATTAGCATTAATTGATTTATTAATGCACCAACCTCTCACATTAGATATGTGTTGTTGCGGTTATTGGATGTGCCAGGTGGTTCCGGGAAGTTTTACACCACAACTCAATCTAACCTTGGGTTTTTCTTGGGCATGATGCACTAACCTCTCACATCAGATAGGTGTTGTTGTGGTTACTGGATGTGCCGGGCGGTTCCGGGCAGTTTTACACCACAACTCAATCTAACCTTGAGTTAGGCATGTTCATCTTTATTTTACACATTTATCATGTATACCCAAATCTAGATTTTACATGCTAATTACCAAATTCACCAAAACTAGTCATGTTCCAATTCCTAAGTTATACCCAACAAATTTCAATTTCAAGCTATTAATCAAAATTGGCTATACCTAGTCTTTCCTAAATTTACAATAATAGTCATGCCCAAAGCCACTATGCATTATGTTTGGCATCCCAAATCAATAGTTAAGACCAAGCTAAATTTAATATTCCAATTTACAGTTTATGCCCAAAAATAGGTTTTTCATGCCAAATTTCATACTTTGTCGTCAGGCTAATTCTAGGTTCAATATGTCAAATTACATATTTCATAATTCATGTCAAATTACCCCAAATTGCATATTCACAGTCAAGCCATAATACATGTTCCAAATTATGCCAAATAAATGTCAATTTCGTGTTATAGCCAATTACCCCAAGTTCGCAACAAAGACAATTATGCCCCAAATCATAAGTTACAAAATTATGTTTCACCATTACCAAATAGACTATTCCCTAATACCACTGCATTCCAATCGCACGTATAATACGTTTCAGTCTAGATTCGAGGTTAATCTAGATTCATAAAATAAAGGGGAAGAAAGAGGAACACAAACAAAAGTAGACATAAAACAGACATTAAAATGGTAGATCTGTCAAATATAATATTATGGACCTAAGAGGATTACAGATCTGTTAGAGTTGAGATATATCAAAGATAGATCTGAAACAAACTGACCGAAATAACCTCATAGACATATAGATCTGATATAAATAACATCATGAACCTAAAAGGATTATATATCATATGTCCAACAAAGATAGGCATGATTTGAATAGTAACATCCTCGGCATGCATATCATTGATTCAATAGAAAAATAGGAATTAATCTGAAAGATTTGTCTTATCATCAAGCATGGACTTAGATCCATTTCATTACATGACAAAATCACTGTTAGGTGTTTAAATCTGAAACGAACTTGAACTTACAAAAGGAGAATGATTCTTGTATTTCTGGAATCTATTTTCTGAAACTGAACAGCTCTCCCTTGACGTAGATTATTGATTCTTTAATTTAGATTTGATTCTTAGAAAAAAGTTGTTGAAGTCATTGAATTAGCCTTTGAATCTTTACTTGAATTCTAAACTTGATTACTTGTAGAACTTTAGCAGCATAACCCCGTCTTTGATTTATTTTGATATGAATTAGGTTAGAGTATAGACATAATGAAGTTGTCTAGAGAAAACTGTAGCCTTAGGGGTGTTTATATAGCATAGGGATCAACGAATACGGTCAAAACGGGCGTCCAAATGCAGAAAAATGAACTAGTCCTCGGATCTGGAAATAGGGGGAGGTCGACCCCCTGGTCGATCTGGGTCCTGGGTGGGAAATTTCCCGTCCAGCCCGGGTGTATGATTTAAATTCGAATTTTGAATTTAGAACTAAGCTGTTTTAATTAATTTAAATTTTCTGAAACTTCTGAATGCCATATCTTCTTCATACGGAGTCCGATTTACGCAAACTCGGACTCTATCTCAAGCAGAATTTCGAGACGAACGCAATGGCGTAACCCGTTTCCCTTAATGCTCACATTAAAAATTAAGTATTCTTTAATTCGTTCTTTTAATAGACATAGAAAATTCAGGGTGTTACATTCTCCCCTCCTTAAAGGATTTCGTCCCCAAAATCTTCAAGTCAAGAAGAATGTATATTCTACCATCCAATCGTCCATCTACTCAACCATCAAATACAGGCGTCCATCGTCCTTAAAAAAACTTCTAATGCTTTCATGATCATATGCATAGTGTGTGCACATGTCCTTATCTAATGCAAAATCAGATGGTCTACTGATTCAGTTGACCTCCTTAATGCGGATTATGTTGGTGCCATGAGTCCATCATGTATGCAATTATTCCTAATCGTACTTTATAACTTCTACATGAGTGCACAGTCATTCATACAAATGCAACATCCATATGATAACACGTCAAATTTCAGTTCATATATATAAAAATTCACTTATGCATATGCAATATGAAAGTGGCTGAGCCGATCTAGTGCCTAATGTGTGTATATGCATCCACGAGCAACCACTTGCAACCACCAATCATAACATGTTTCAAACACATGTTTACATCCATTGGCTTCTACCTAAGGATTGAGGGTAGGATCGAGAGGATATACTTAAAATGTAGATACAAGCATGCATAACTTAAGGAAAGAGAAATCAAGGATGTACCCTCAAAAAGAAAAGGGTAGGCTGTGCTTATCTAGTCTTCAGTCTTCTAAGTCGCATCTTCTTGAGCTTCACTCCACTGTACCTTAACTAATTTAACTTCACGATTGCGAAGCTTCTTGACCTCCATTTCCAAAACCCACAAGTAAAGATAGGACCTCGATGACTTACTACGCTAGAGGGTATCCAATGTAGTCGAACTATCTTTCCAAGATAAACAGGTGTTAACCATGATACCAAGTGTATATACTAAGATGATTAGAGGTCTCTCTTCTACTTAGCTTATCCATCATGTCACAAATTTAAGGGTCTAAAGCTAAAGGTTTCTATGTACTTTTAACCTCTCATAAGGTTAGTCTTACTTAGGGCGCCTGCCCCAACCATTTATTTCTCATGCAAACCATCCTAGTCAAGTTCGGCATCCCTCAAGTACAAGCCCCAAAGGCCTAAACCAATATCAGACAAGCACCCAAGTAATACCTCCTCCGAGTTTGGACGATCTATGTGAGATGATACTAGCAAAACAACCAAACAATTGAGCACTTAACCGACTCCGGCTATCCTCGCAAATCTTGCTCCAAAACTATCGTTGATCGCATAATTGGCTTTGCATTGCCAACTAGATATATGTGGAAGTCTATCTCGAGTTTTAGAGGGAAAACCCCTAACCTAATTAAAAACATCTATGGACTATTCTAACAGATCGCAAATCGTCGATAGATGCGTCAAGTGATTCTAGGTAGCTAAGCCAAACTGATCCCTTAGGAATGCACGAAATCTCGAGGGTATTCCCGAGGCAAATCAACAGTCTAACTACCCTCCTTTCACAATTACTAGCTAACCAATCCACGCCTAGAATCAACCCATAGCCCACAAAACCAAAAACATAAGCATTACACTTAAACTCAATACTTAACATAGCTATTCTCATATCCTTACAAACCCAAGATAAACGAGCCGAACCACCAACCGGATTTGAAACAATAATGGGATCTTCTATTAAACTAGTACTAAGGTGCAGAGACTCAACTATGGAAGAAGATACGAGAGAATGCGAAGCGCTGAAATCAAAAAGAGTACTAATAGGATGATCAAAAAGAAAAACTAAACTTTACTATCTTTCTCTCAAGTACGCTGGCGGTGAAAGCATGCACTTGCCTTCCTGAAAATCCTGTCCTTTGTCCTTGTCCTTATCCTTGTCCTCTGGGAAATCCTTGATAAGATGCCCTGCCTCACCGTGCTGAAAACAACCACTTGTCTTTCACTTCCTACAATTAAATGACCCGCTATACCGCAGAAAAGATACTTCCTCTTGTTGCGGGATCTATTATTTACTCCGCCCTTTTTATATTCCAATCCCTTGTTTGTGATTCTTCTCCCTTTGGCCTCTTTCTCTTTACCTCCTTTGTGAACCATGTTGACAAGCCTTTCGAACGTTGCCTCCATCGCACGGGAAACCCTAAAAGCTTGGATGAGAATCAGCCGTAGGTGAAACTACTACAACTATGTATGGAGGTTGGGCACCTCTTCGCCCCTTGACAGGTATCCTAGAAAGCCAGGAGCCCCGGAGACTTAGGAAAGAAGGAAACAAGGGTTCAAACGGAGGATCAAAAGATAATGCATATGGCTTTGGGGAATATGCCTTTAAACAAAACCTTTCTTTTGAAAATGCTTCTTTTAAAACCGATTTGAAATAATTTTTTCAAATCTTTTGTCTGATACGGCAACCTTCAGCTCTGATACCAAGTGAAACACCCCACCTCCATTAAGATCACTCACAAAGGGAATGCCTTAACTTCGGTAGAGCATTTTAGGTAAGAGATACAGATAAATTAAGTTTGTAAAGCAGTGGAAAATAAAGTCATTTTATTAACAATGTGGTTCAGTCAAGCTTTTACAATAGTTGTCTCAATCAAACTTAAATGTAATACATAGAACTTCTGTCTTGATTTACAAACTTCCAAGTATAAAAGAAGCATAAAAATAACAATGATATTCCCCAATAAAGAGTGAACCAGCCATAGCAGTGGAAGAGAGTGTCCAAAGCAATACATCGACTATCTTCGAGCTTGGAAGGAAAACTGAGCTAAGTGGTAACATTTCCTCCCTGTGAACCGGGGGGGAACGGAAGAAAAGAGGCGAAACAAAACTAGGTCAGACATAAGTCTGGTAAGTCCAGTGACTTTCATCATATAAACAGGCAAAAGCATAATGACATGAATAAACTGAATATAAGACAAAACCTTGATAACAGGGATAACATGATAACATAAGATAAGCATAGATATGATAAGGAAAGATAAACTGAATGCGCTTCTACTCTTTCCCTGTTTCACTACTACCTTGTTGTTCTGATTTTTATATCTTTGCACCACCTAACTAGTGTCCCAACTAGTAATCTGTATAAACTGATAATATGATCCCAATCCCCCGCAATTGTGGTAGCCTTCAGGTGCACATCTAGTACGAGGATTCCACCTCAACCTGCCTAAATGCCATGAGTATGTTAGATGTACCCTTACTACCCTATCGATCGGCTCCCTACTGTATTAACTTTTCTTGTGTTTGTGTCAATCGGCCCTCTCTTGCGTGTAATACCCTCTGCTGTCCCATCATAAGGTGTATCAATCCTTATGATAGCAACCCAACATAATTCAAGATGCACAGTGTATAACTATTGGTACCAAGTGCCTGCTTTTTCCCACTCCGGAGTACGTGCACCCCCGTAAACCGTCGGAACCTACACTAACGTACCCCTGCCGCTCTTTTGACCGCTTATAATCAGCCCAATAATCGTGCCCCACCCTGCCTAGTTCAGGGTACCATGATATATCTATGTCGGTTACTGCTGAAATGGATCCCCGTTACTAGGGTTTCCTATTGGTTAAGTTTGTTGGCCTATATTTACTAATATTACCCACCAACCCGATATGTACTTAACCCACCCACTGATTCAAGCATGTTTATTTAATGGTTAAGTTTTGTGTGCCTATATTTACTAATATTGCCTACCAACCCGATATGTACCTAACCCTTCCACTGATTCAAACATGTTTATTTAATGGTTAAGTTTGTAGGCCTATATTTACTAATATTACCCACCAACCCAATATGTACTTAACCCTCCCACCGATTCAAGCACATTTATTTAATGGTTAAGTTTGTGGGCCTATATTTACTATTATTACCCACCCAACTTGATACATACTTAACCCTCCCACTAATTCAAGCATGTTTATTTAATGGTTAAGTTTGTGGGCCTATATTTAATAATATTACCCACCCAACTTGATATGTACTTAACCCTCCCACACATTATGCCATATTGGTTAACTGTGGTCCATTCATGTTAACTTAACCCACCTATTCATCATGTCATGTTGGTTAAGTGTTTCTTATTAAATTATCCCTCCTCACTTATCATGTTGAATTGATTAAGTGTTTCCTATTAACTTAACCTCGTTCGTCCATCAAGTTATATTGGTCAAGTATTTCTTGTTAACTTAACCCTACGTGTTCATCATGTTGTATTGGTTAAGTGTCACCAATCAATTCAAGTTAACTTAACCCACCTACTTGTCATGTTACTTTGGTTAATTGTTTCCTTCTTGTGTCAACTTAACCCTACCACAAATCAAGTTATATTGGTTAAGTGTTGCCCTCTTGTTTTAACTTAGCCTTACCACAAATCAAGTTACATTGGTTAAGTGTTTCCTATTACTTAACGCTACCCATTCATCATGGTATACTGGTTAAGTGTTTCATATTAACTTAACCCTAGTCATTCATCTTGTTATATTGGTTAAGTGTTCCTATGAACTTAACCCTAGTCATTCATGTTATATTAGTTAAGTGTTCCTATGAACTTAACCCTATTCATTCATCTTGTTATATTAGCATTAATTGATTTATTAATGCACCAACCTCTCACGTTAGATATATGTTGTTGCGGTTACTGGATGTGTCGGACGGTTCCAGGCAGTTTTACACCATAACTCAATCTAACCTCGGGTTTTTCTTAGGCATGATGCACTATCTTCTCACATTAGATAGGTGTCGTTGTAGTTACTAGATGTGCCGGGCTGTTCCAGGCAGTTTTACACCACAACTCAATCTAACCTCGGGTTAGGAATGTTCATCTTTATTTTACACATTTACCATGTATACCCAAATCTAGATTTTACATGCTAATTACCAAATTCACCAAAACTAGTCATGTTCCAATTCCCAAGTTATGCCCAACAAATTCCAATTTCAAGCTATTAATCAAAATTGGTTATACCCAATCTTCTTTAAATTTGCAATAATAGTCATGCCCAAAGTCATTATGCATTATGTTTGGCATCCCCAATCAATATTTAAGCCCAAGCTAAATTTAATATTCCAATTTACAGTTTATGCCCAAAACTAGGTTTTTCACGCCAAATTTCATACTTTGTCATTCGTGCCAATTCTAGGTTCAATATGTCAAATTACGTATTCCATAATTCATGTCAAATTACCCCAAATTGCACCTTAACAGTCACGCCATAATACATGTTCCAAATTATGCCAAATAAATGTCAATTTCATGTTATAGCCAATTACCTCAAGTTCGTAACAAAGACAATTGTGCCCCAAATCATAAGTTAAAAAATTATGTTCCACCTTTATAGTCTATTCCCCAATACCACCGCATTCCAATCGCACGTATAATACATTTCAGTCTAGATTCGAGGTTAATCTAGATTCATAAAATAAAGGGGAAGAAAGAGGAACACAAAAGAGAGTAGGCATAAAACAAGCATTAAAATGGTAGATCTATAAAATATAATATTACAGACCTAAGAGGATTACAGATCTGTTAGAGTTGAGATATAACAAAGATAGATATGAAACAAACTGACAGAAATAACCTCATAGACATATAGATTTGATATAAATAACATCATGAACCTAAAAGGATTACATATTAGATGTCCAACAAAGATAGGCAAGATTTGAATAGTAACTTCCAAGGCATGTAAATTATTGATTCAATAGAAAGATAGGAATTAATCTAAAAGATTTGTCTTATCATCAAGCATGGACTTAGATCTGTTTCGTTACATGCCAAAATCACTATTAGGTGTTTAAATCTGAAAATAACTTGAACTTACAAAAAGAGAATGATTCTTATATTTCTGGAATCTGTTTTCTGAAACTGAATAGCTTTCCATTGACTTAGATTATCGATTCTTTAATTTAGATTTGATTCTTAGAAAATAGTTGTTGAAGTCGTTGAATTAGCCTTTGAATCTCTACTTGAATTCTAAACTTGATTTCTTGAAGAACTTTAGCAGCATAACCCCGTCTTTGATTTATTTTGATATGAATTAGGGTAGAGTATAGGCGTAATGAAGTTGTGTAGAGAAAACTGTAGCCATATGGGTGTTTATTTAGCGTAGGGATCAACGAATCTGGTCAGAACGAGCGTCCAAATGCAGAAAAATGAACCAGTCCTCGGATCTGGAAATTGGGGGGAGGTCGATCCACGGGTCGACCCCCTGGTTGACCTATGTGACCCGGGTCGACCCCTAGGTCGACCTGGGTCCTGGGTGGGAAATTTCCCGCCCAGCCCGGGTGTGTGATTTGAATTCGAATTTTGAATTTAGAACTGAGCTGTTTTAATTAATTTAAATTTTCTGAAACTTCTGAAGGCCATAACTTCTTCATACGGAGTACGATTTACTCAAACTTGGACTCTATCTCAAGCAGAATTTCGAGACGAACGCAATGGTGTAACCCGTTTCCCTTAATGCTCACTTTAAAAATTAAGTATTCTTTAATTCGTTCTTTTAATAGACACATAAAATTCAGGGTGTTACATTCTCCCCTCCTTAAAGGATTTCGTCCCCGAAATCTTCAAGTCAAGAAGAATGTATATTCTACCATCCAATCGTCCATCTACTCAACCATCAAACACAGGCGTCCATCGTCCTTAAAAAAACTTCTAATGCTTTCATGATTATATGCATAGTGTGTGTACATGTCCTTATCTAATGCAAAATCAGACGGCCTACCAATTCAGTTGACCTTCTTAATGCGGATTATGTTGGTGCCATGAGTCCATCATGTATGCAATTATTCCTAATCACACTTTATAACTTCTACATGAGTGCACAGTCATTCATACAAATGCAACATCCATATGATAACACATCAAGTTTCAGTTCATATATATGAAAATTCACTCATGCATATGCAATATGAAAGTGACTGAGCCGATCTAGTGCCTAATGGGTGTATATGCATCCACGAGCAACCACTAGCAACCACTTGCAACCACTGGCAACCACCAATCATAACATGTTTTAAACACATGTTTACATCCATTGGCTTCTACCTAAGGATTGAGGATAGGATCGAGAGGATATACTTAAAAGGTAGATACAAGCATGCATAACTTAAGGAAAGAGAGATCAAGGATGTACCCTCAAAAAGAAAAGGGTAGGCTGCACGTATCTAGTCTTCAATCTTCTAAGTCACATCTTCTTGAGCTTCACTCCACTATACCTTGACTAATTTAATTTCACGATTGCGAAGCATCTTGGCCTCCATTTCCAAAACCCACTAGTAAAGATAGGACCTCGATCGCTTATTATGCTAGAGAGTATGTAATACCCCGTGAATTCTATAACGTTAAGCATCACGAATTAAAGTATAATTAATTATAAATGATGAAATCAAGGGAAATGGGTTACGCCATTGCGTTCGTTTCGAAATTCTGCTTGAGATAGAGTCCAAGTTTGCGTAAAACGGATATCGTATGAAGAAGATATGGACGAACGAAGTTGGGCAGAAAAACCGAAAAACGGGTCAGAATGCACTGGAGCACTTGTGAAGTGTGCCAGAACAAAGTTGAACTGGCGCACTTGTGAAGTGCTCCAGTACAATTTTGGCCTGGCGCACCTGCCAAGTGCGCCCAAGTCAGAAAGACCTGCTGGTCAGGCCCTGGCTGGCCTGGTCAGGGTCTGGTCGAATTCTGATGCTTGGCTGAGTCACTAGGGCTTACATGTCTCTTTCTTATTGGCCTCTCTTGAGATGGATGGTCTGGATTCACCCTAGCTTCATCGACGGCTCAAAACAATTTAAAATTCTATAAATACAACTCAAGTCTAACCTTAAATTCACACAAATAATAGAATACAAAAGCCGTCATGCTGCTGGAGAGGAACTAGGAATGGCCGTCAATTAGAAAGCCTAGAGACAAGCCAATAAGCCTAAGAGACGAATCAAATTAAAAGAAGATCAAAGCTTAATCAAATCATTCAACGCAACTTTGCTACCCAAAGGAGAGCATCTCCAAATCAAAATAACAGAAATCAGAAAACAAGAATTCATCACACGTTGTAAGTATAGTGACCTTTCAAAATATGAATAAAAACTGTGATGTGATTCGATGTAAATGAAAATAGAATCGTGTTGTTATAATCTTTGTGTATTGTGATGGTTCTATCATGACTTGTGTATTGATGTTTGTGGCATAAATTAATTGATGCAAGCCTATTGAACAATTGTATATGAAAAACAATGGCACTTGCAAGCTTGTGGCAAAAACTAGCAATTAATCCCTTTTTGTATATGTCGATGGCATGGACTATGTATATTCCCTTAGTCTAAATTAGAATTTGTGTAAACATGTTATAGGCCAATTATGCCTACATGACCCAAAACCTATGATATCATCCTTATGTTTATTGGCAAGTATAATTAGATCAATGTTTGCAAGTATAATTGGATCTATGTTTCATAAACTATGTAAGTTCATGTTTATTTGCAAAATATAATTGGTTCTATGTCAAACATCGTTTGGGTTTCATAAACTATGCAAGTTCAAGTTGAAATAGGCTATATGATTAGATGTAAAAATTGTACATTTTGATGAATATATATAACATGCTAGTTTTGTGGTCGATATTATGACAAGTTAACATGTTTAAACACAAGTTTGTATTTTCCTAAACTATGCCAGTTCATATGTCACCTACTTAGTCATACTTTGATTTGAATGCAAGTTCACATGACCCATGTTATATGTTAGTTGAATCGCCAAACTGCAAGTTCATACCTATGATGTTCATATTGATTATGCCAAAAATGCCAAGTTTACACCTATGTCACGTTTACGTTTATGAATTCCCTTATGCCTATTTGTGTGCGCTAAATTAGGCTAAGTTTTTAGCCTAATATTATATGTTAAAAACTATGCGAACGAAGATTAGGCTAAGATTGTTAGCCTAATGTTTAAACGGGGTAACGTTGGGAATGTTTGAAAACTTGACATAAAAATATATGAAATTGGCATGTTTGTCCATGCCAAAATTGGTGGCATTTAAACGGTATAAATTCTTATACCAAAAATGTTAAACTTGGAATGTGGGCCATAATATTTAATTGTTGACAAATTTACATATATTCAGTAATAAAGACAAATATGTAAATTTAGAAAACACGATATGCTTAACCCGAGGTTGGATTGAGTTGTGATGTAAACCTGCCCGGACCCGCCCGGCTGTCCAGTAGTCACAACAATACCTATCCAATGTGGGTGGTTAAGCATTGAGCCCAATAAGGACCCGAGGTTAGACTGAGCTACGGTGTAAACCTACCCGGAACCGACCGACATATCCAGTAACCGTAGCAATACCTGTCTAATGTGAGTGGTCTGGTGCTCCTAAGAGGCTAAGGACAGATGGTAGGGTTAAGTCAACTATAAGACTTAACCAAATTCAAAATGTTAACAAGAATTGATGGGTGGGGTTAGGTAAATACAGACACTTAACCACTTAACATGTTTGACTAGAAAATTCTAGTAACGAGGGACCTGTTTCTGTAGTAACCCAAAGTTAGGTATCAACGGTACCCTGAAACTAGGCAGGGTGGGGCACGATTACTGGGCTGATTGTAAGCGGTCAAACGACGGCGGTGGGTGCACAGTGCAGGTCTAACGGGGTGCGGGCGTGCACACATTCCGGAGCAGACAGCCAGGGCACTGGGGACACCAGTAGTATAACCTATGTCTTCTAGTTTTGTGTCGAGGCCGCCACCATGGGTCTTGATACACCCCATGGTGGGACCAGCATAGGTATCTACAATTCTTGGGGGTCGTATGACACATGTTAACGCGAGTAAGAGCCGATATTTAATAAGAATGGGGATCACTCCACCCTCACCATGGGGTGCCAGTTAGAATAAATTCAAGTAGGTGCAGAGATATAGTATGGGTGTGATAGTGCATTCGACACTTCCTTAGCTTGTGACACTTTCCTATTTTTAGTTTACATCCATCATACCCTTTTCTTATTCACATATTGAAGAGTTACTAGATTTACTCAGGCTTTATTTCTGACACTATTTTCTTTTCATCTTCTTTTCTTTCGCCCCCCCCCCCTCCCCAGGTCCACAGGGAGGAAACAGCTCAACTCAGTCAGGCTCTTTACAAGCACCAAGAACGTAGATGTATGATTTGGATCTTTCTTGCTCGGATAATGGCTTTGGATATCACTATGGGGATTTTTGTCACTTTATTTATGTTTTCATGCTTCTTTAATAATCAAGGCAGTTATGAGGTTGTAATGTTGAAAGTATTTTGAGACAATTATGGAAATCTTTGTTTGATACACGTATTGATGAAATAAAAGTTTGTTTGGTTTTCCGCTGTTTAAAATATGTGTATTTATATCTGTCTTGAGTTCATCTGTGGCTTTTACTTATAAACCTCCACCAAAGTTAAGGCATTCCCTTTGTGAGTGACCTTAAAGGAGGTGGGGTGTTTCAGAGTATCCAATGTAGTCGAACTATCTTTCCAAGATAAACAGGTGTTAACCATGATACTAAGTGTATATATTAAGATGATTAGAGGTCTCTCCTCTACTTAGCTTATCCATCATGTCACAAATTTGAGGGTCTAAAGCTAAAGGTTTCTATGTACTATTTACCTCTTTTAAGGTCGGTCATACTTAGGGGGTACCATTTATTTCTCACACAAACCATCCTAGTCGAACTCGACATCCCTCAAGGACAAGCCCCAAAGGCCTAAATTAATATCAAACAAGCACCCAAGGAATACCTCCTCCAAGTTTGGACGATCTATGTAAGATGATACTAGCAAAACAACCAAACAATTGAGTACTTAACCGACTCTGGCTATCCTCGCCAATCTTGCTCCAAAACTATCGTTGATCGCATAACTGCTTATGCATTACCAACTAGATATATGCGGAAGCCTATCTCAAGTTTTAGAGGGAAAACCCCTAACCTAATCAAAAACATCTGTGGGATATTCTAACGGATCGCAAATCGTCGATAGATGTGTCAAGTGATTCTAGGTAGCTAAGCTGAACTGATCCCTTAGGAATGCACGAAATCTCGAGCGTATTCCCGAGGCAAGTCAAAAGTCTACCTACCCTCCTTTCACAATTACTAGCTAACCAATCCATGACTAGAATCAACCGATATCCCATGAAACCAAAAACATAAGCATTACACTTAAACTCAATACTTAACATAGCTATTCTCAAATCCTTACAAACCAAAGATAAATGATCTGAACCACCAACCGGATTTGAGACAATAATGGGATCTTCTATTATACTAGTACTAAGGTGCAGAGACTCAACTACGGAAGCAGATATGAGTGAATGTGAAGGGCTGAAATCAAAAAGAGTACTAACAGGATGATCAAAAAGAAAAACTAAACTTTACTATCTTTCTCTCAGGTACGCTGGTGGTGAAAGCATGCACTTGCCTTCCTAAAAATCATGTCCTTGTCCTCTGGGAAATCCTTGATAAGATGCCCTGCCTCACCATGCTGAAAACAACCACTTGTCTTTTAGTTCCTACAATTAAATGACCTGCTATACAGCAGAAAAGATACTTCCTCTTGTTGCGGGATCTATTATTTCCTCCGCCCTTCTTATATTCCAATCCCTTGTTTGTGATTCTTCCCCCTTTGGCCTCTTTCTCTTTACCTCCTTTGTGAACCATGTTGACAAGCCTTTCGAACGTTGCCTCCATCGCATGGGAAACCCTACAAAGCTTGGAAGAGAATTAGCCGCAGGTGATACTACTACGACTATGTATGGAGGTTAGGCACCTCTTCGCCCTTTGACAGGTTTCATAGTCTCATCGAGCCTACGTGCAGCGATGAGGTTACCTCCCAGAAAGCCAGGAGCCCAGGAGACTCAGGAAAGAAGGAAACAAGGGTTCAAACGGAGGATTAAAAGATAGTGCATATGGCTTTGGGGAATATGCCTTTAAATAAACCTTTCTTTTGAAAATGCTTCTTTTAAAATCGGTTTGAAAATAATTTTTTCAAATCTTTTATCTGATTCGGTAACTTTCAACTCTGATACTAAGTGAAACACCCCACCTCCATTAAGGTCACCCACAAAGGGGATGCCTTAACTTCAGTAGAGCATTTTAGGTAAAAGATGCAGATAAATTACAAGACAAACAAATAAAGCAGCGGAAAATAAAGCCATTTTATTAACAATGTGGTTCAGTCAAGCTTTTACAATAGTTGTCTCAATCATACTTAAAAGTAATACATAGAACTTCTGTCTTGATTTAAAAACTTCCAAGTATAAAAGAAGCATAAAGATAACAATGATATTCCCCAATAAAGCGTGAACCAGCCATAGCAGTGGAAGAGAGAGTCCAAAGCAATACATCGACTATCTTCGAGCTTGGAAGGAAAACTGAGCTAAGTGGTAACATTTCCTCCCTGTGAACCTGGGGGAAACGGAAGAAAAGAGGCGAAACAAAACTAGGTCAGACATAAGTCTGGTAAGTCCAGTGACTTTCAGCATATAAACAGGCAAAAGCATCATGACATGAATAAACTGAATATAAGACAAAACCGTTATAACAGGGATAACATGATAACATAAGATAAGCATAGATATGATAAGGCAAGATAAACTGAATGTGCTTCTACTCTTTCTCTGCTTCGCTACTACCTTGTTACTTTGATTTTTATATCTCTACACCATGTAACTAGTGTCCCAACTATTAATTTGTATAAAATGATAATATGATCCCAATCCCCCGCAATTGTGGTAGCCTTCAGGTGTACATCTAGTATGAGGATTCCACCTCAACCTGCCAAATTGCCATGAGTATGTTAGTTGTACCCTTACTACCCTATCGATCGGCTCCCTACCGTATTAACTTTTCTTGTGTATGTGTCAATCGGCCCTCTCTTGCGTGTAGATACCCTGTGCCGGTCCCATCATAAGGTGTATCAATCCTTATGATAGCAACCCGACACGATTCAAGATGCACAATGCATAACTACTAGTACCTAGTGCCTGCTTTTTCCCACTCCGGAGTACGTGCACGCCCGTAAACCGTCGGAACCTACACTGACGTACCCCCTGCCGCTGTTTTGACCGCTTATAATCAGCCCAGTAATAGTGCCCCACCCTGCCTAGTTCGGGGTACCATGATACATCTATGTGAATTACTGCTGAAATGGGTCCCCGTTACTAGGGTTTCCTACTGGTTAAGTTTGTGGGCCAATATTTACTAATATTACCCACCAACACGATATGTACTTAACCCTCCCATTGATTCAAGCATGTTTATTTAATGGTTAAGTTTTGCGGGCCTATAATTACTAATATTATCCACCAACCCGATACGTACTTAACCCTTCCACTGATTCAAACATGTTTATTTAACAGTTAAGTTTGTGGGCCTATATTTACTAATATTACCCACCAACCCGATATGTACTTAACCCTCCCACCGATTCAAGCATGTTTATTTAATGGTTAAGTTTGTGGGCCTATATTTACAAATATTACCCACCTAACTTGATATGTACTTAACCCTCCCACTGATTCAAGTATGTTTATTTTATGGTTAAATTTGTGGGCCTATATTTGCTAATATTACCCACCCAACTTGATATGTACTTAACCCTCCCACACATTATGCCATATTGGTTAAGTGTTGTCCATTCATGTTAACTTAACCCACCCATTCATCATGTCATGTTGGTTAAGTGTTTCTTATTAACTTAACCCACCTCACTTATCATGTTGGATTGGTTAAGTGTTTCCTATTAACTTAACCCCGTTCATCTATCAAGTTATATTGGTCAAGTATTTCTTGTTAACTTAACCCTATTGTGTTCATCATGTTGTATTGGTTAAGTGTAACTAATCAATTCAAGTTAACTTAACCCACCTACTTGTCATGTTACTTTGGTTAAGTGTTGCCTTCTTGTGTCAACTTAACCCTACCACAAATCAGGTTATATTGGTTAAGTGTTGCCCTCTTGTTTTAACTTAACCTTACCACAAATCAAGTTATATTAGTTAAGTGTTTCTTATTACATAAGCCTACCCATTCATCATGCTATACTAGTTAAGCGTTTCCTATTAACTTAACCCTAGTCATTCATCTTGCTATATTGGTTAAGTGTTCCTATGAACTTAACCCTAGTCATTCATGTTATATTGGTTAAATGTTCCTATGAACTTAACCCTAGTCATTCATCTTGTTATATTAGCATTAAATGATTTATTAATGCACCAACCTCTCACATTAGATATGTGTTGTTGCGATTACTAGATGTGTCGGGCGGTTCCGAGCAGTTTTACACCACAACTCAATCTAACCTGGGGTTTTTCTTGGTTATGATGCACTAACTTCTCACATTAGATAGGTGTTGTTGTGGTTACTAGACGTGTCGGGCGGTTCCGGGCAGTTTTACACCACAACTCAATCTAACCTCGGGTTAGGCATGTTCATCTTTATTTTACACATTTACCATGTATACCCAAATCTAGATTTTACATGCTAATTACCAAATTCACCAAAACTAGTCATGTTCCAATTCCCAAGTTATGCCCAACAAATTCCAATTTCAAGCTATTAATCAAAATTGGCTATACCCAATCTTCCCTAAATTTGCAATAATAGTCATCCCCAAAGTAATTATGCATTATGTTTGGCATCCAAAATCAATAGTTAAGCCCAAGCTGAATTTAATATTCCAATTTACAGTTTATGCCCAAAACTAGGTTTTTCATGCCAAATTTCATACTTTGTCATTCATGCCAATTCTAGGTCCAATATGTCAAATTACATATTCCATAATTTATGTCAAATTACCCCAAATTGCACCTTAACAGTCATGCCATAATACGGGTTTCAAATTATGCCAAATAAATGTCAATTTCATGTTATAGCCAATTACCCCAAGTTCGCAACCAAGACAATTGTGCCCCAAATCATAAGTTACAAAATTATGTTCCACTATTGCCAAATAGGCTGTTCCCCAATACCACCGCATTCCAATCGCACGTATAATACGTTTCAGTCTAGATTCGAGGTTAATCTAGATTCATAAAATAAAGGGGAAAAAAGAGGAACACAAACGAGAGTAGGCATAAAACAGGCATTAAAATGGTAGATCTATCAAATATAATATTATGGACCAAAGAGGATTATAGATCTGTTAGAGTTGAGATTTAACAAAGATAGATCTGAAACAAACTGACAGAAATTTCCTTATAGACATATAGATCTGATATAAATAACATCATGAACGTAAAAGGATTATATATCCGATGTCCAACAAAGATAGGCATGATTTGAATAGTAACCTCCTAGGCATGTAAATCATTGATTCAATAGAAAGATAGGAATTAATCTGAAAGATTTGTCTTATCATCAAGCATGGACTTAGATCCATTTCATTACATGCCAAAATCACTATTAGGTGTTTAAATCTGAAAATAACTTGAACTTACAAAAAGAGAATGATTCTTGTATTTCTGGAATCAGTTTTCTGAAATTGAATAGCTCTCCCTTGACGTAGATTATCTATTTTTTAATTTAGATTTGTTTCTTAGAAAATAGTTGTTGAAGTCATTGAATTAGCCTTTGAATCTCTACTTGAATTCTAAACTTGATTTCTTGAAGAACTTTAGCAGCATAACCCCGTCTTTGATTTATTTTGATAAGAATTAGGGTAGAATATAGGCATGATGAAGTTGTGTAGAGAAAACTGTAGCCTTAGGGGTGTTTATATAGCGTAGGGATCAACGAATCTGGTCAGAACGGGCGTCCAAATGCAGAAAAATGAACCAGTCCTCAGATCTGGAATTAGGGGGGAGGTCGACCCCCTGGCCGACCTATGTGACCCAGGACGACCTGGGTCCTGGGCGGAAATTTCTCGCCCAGCCCGGGTGTGTGGTTTGAATTCGAATTTTGAATTTAGAACTGAGTTGTTTTAGTTAATTTAAATTTTCTGAAACTTCTGAAGGCCATAACTTCTTCATACATAGTCCGATTTACGCAAACGCAAATTCTGTCTCAAGCAGAATTTCGAGACGAACGCAATGGCGTAACTCGTTTCCCTTAATGTTCAATTTAAAAATTAATTATTCTTTAATTTGTTCTTTTAATAGACATAGAAAATTCAGGGTGTTACATCACATATGGCCCCTCCCAATTGGGTCCTAATACTCCGGTTCCTGTCATGATTTTCTTAAGAACAAGATCCCCAACTTGGAAGGTCCTTCGCTTATCTCGAGCATTAAAATGACGAGCTATTCTTCTTTGATGTGCCATCATTCTGAGTTCTGATTCCTTTCTTCTTTCCTCAAGTAAGTCAAGCGCTTCGAGTTGAAGTTTTTCATTCTCCGCTTGGTTGAAGTAGATCCTTCTATGAGTCGGAACTTCTAGCTCAACCGGGATCATTGCTTCAGATCCAAATGCAAGGGAAAATGGAGTGTTCCCTGTTGCAGTTTTATGGGTAGTTCGATATGCCCATAGTGCAAGCGGAAGCTCGTCAACCCAACAACCCTTGGCTTTCTCAAGTCGTTTTTTGATGGTTGACTTCAGGATCTTGTTGATTGCTTCAACTTGCCCGTTAGCTTGCGGATGGGTAACGACTGAAAAACTTTTCTTGATCTTATATTTGGCACAATAGTCTAGGAACTCAGCGCTCTCAAACTGAGTCCCATTATCAGTGATTATTTTCTGTGGTATGCCGAACCTGCAGATGATGTTTTTAAAACAAAGTTGATCACTTTCCTTGTAACACCTCACCTCCGCTAGGGTCACTCACAAAGGGAATGCACTAGTTTTGGCGGAGTATTATCTAGGTAAACATACATAGAGATATCACAAGGCAGAACATAAATAAAGCAGCGGTAGAAATTAAAAAAACCAAATTTCATTACTTTAAAGAAAAGAATCAAAACCTCATATATCCAAGGTACAAATTATTCCATTACATCAAGTTCTAAATAAAGAAGCATAAACTTAAGATAACAAAAGTAAATTATTCCCCAAAGATAGCAGAAGTGTAGCCATAGCATAGCTCAAGACCAAACCGTACATGAGCTGACAGAAAGCAAGCTAAATCCAAGCTAAGAGCTAGCCCCTGAGAACCTCGGGGGAAATGAAAGAAAAAGGGGCAAAAGAAAAAAGGTCAGTCATAAAGACTGGTAAGCCCTAGTGTGACTTTCAGCATAAAAACTAGTAAAAGTAACATGACATGTGAAAACTGGAATTAAACATAAGGATGATAACAGGACTGGTATGATAACTAAGATAACAAGATAAGTCAGGTCTAGCATCGCATATTCAAGATTCGCTGCACCAACTGTACTAGTATTCTAACCCATGACAAGTATTAACCATGAAATGATCCCTTGGCCCAATATCATGAAATGACCCATTACGGGGTCCTACAGTACGATCTACTAATCGATCGGCTCCCTACAAGTTCTAACTCGTCATGTGTCTGTGTCATACGGCCCAATCACGAAATGTAGTCACCTGTGCTAGGTCCACCATAGGGTGTATCAAGCCCTAGGGTGCAAACCATCGACACGAATCAAGCACGCACAGTGTAAACCTACTGGTGCCCAATGCCTGCTTTTTCAACTCCGGACTACGTGCACGACCATAGTCCGCCTGAACCTACAATGGTGCACCAACTCAGCCATCGTTCTGGTCGCTTACAATCAGCCCAATAATCGTGCCCCACCCTGCCTAGTCCCAGGGTATCGTGATACATCTAAGTGGGTTACTGCTGAAAAGGACTGCGTTACTAGGGCTTCTAATGGGTTAAGTGTTGGCATTCAAATCCGTGACTTAACTCTATCCAATCATGTATCAAGTTGGTTAAGTGTTGTCTTTCATGTTCATGACTTAACCCTATCATGTAGCATAAATTCATTAATGCACCCCAACCTCTCACTTTAGACTAGTTGTTGTGGTCACTGGATTTGTCGGGCGGTTCCGGGCAGATTTACACCACAACATAGTCTAACCTCGGGTTTTAGGTGCGACATGACCAACTAACCACATTGGATCCTATTATTTGCAGTCACTGGATTTGCCGGGCGGTTCCGGGCAGATTTACACTGCAAACTCAACCCAACCTCGAGTTGGCCATTTTCAAGTTCGTTCTAGAGTCATGACCATGTTCAAGTCTCATATCAAGTTCGTGACAAGTTTCAAGGTAAGTTTCATGTCCATATTCAGATTCAAGTTATAACAATGTTCATGTTCCAAGTTCATGGTAAATTCAGGTTTGCCTAAACTACCCAAATCATATTCCCATCGCACGTGAATTCGAATTGATACAAACAAATCTAATTAGGGGATAACATGAAAAGAACGGGCATAAGGTGGCAAAAGTGATTACAAGTCAAGCATGGTATAACTTGAGATAAACGATTACAGCAATACTGGCATATGAAGTAGTGGACTCAAATATCAAATCTAGCAAAATAGGGTGATAGTCATGGTAACAGTTGACATAAGATAATAACCCCAACTTGTGAATAACAAATAATTCAACATCGTAGGCATGAATATTATGGAAATTAAGGGTTTTAGATCTACAACATATATAGGCCCCAAATCAATTTAATATTACCACAAGTCAAAATTCAGGATGAATATATCCAAGGTGAACAAATAGTAGATCCAAAATGAACAATGATAGATCCAAGATATACAATGATAGATCCGAGATAATTTTCATACTTAGGTTCAATTTCAATTTACAACATGTCCATATTAAGTTTAAAGTTTAGACCTAAAAGTAACCGGGGCTTACAGATCGTGGTTTGAGAATTAGAAAACAAAGAGGCGATGTTGAATCTCGAGTCTGACAAAAATCCCCCAAACAGTAGTACTCTACACGTAGCCTTGTTGGAGAAGAAGCAATCCCTTTTTCTCTAACTTTTCAACTAGAATTTTTGCAGCATAAGGTCAGAGAGAATTTGTGTAGAGAGACTAGAGTTAGGTGCTGTTTATATAGGGTCAGGCTAACGAATTTAGACAGAAATCGGACTAGAAACATCAGAGTGAACTCTGACTCAAAAATGGGCTCGGCAACCAGGTCGACACCCAGGTTGACTCTATGGCCGACCTGGTCCTGGGCAGGTCGACACTATGGTCGACCCCCAGGTCGACCTGGTCCTGGGAGGGAAATTTCCCGCCCAGTCCGTTCTGGGGTTTGAGTTCGAAATCTGAATTCGAATTGTGAGCTGTTTTTGAACTTGAAATTTCTGAAACTTTGAAGGGTCGTAACTTGGTCATACGGACTCCGATTTTCGAAAACTCGGACTCGTTTCCAAGCAAAATTTCATGACAAACGTAATGCCGTAACCCGTTGCCCTTGATCCTTATTTTAAAAATTAATTTTGTCTTGATTTATGGTTATAACACGTTATTAAAACACGGGTTGTTACATTCTCCCCTCCTTAAAGGATTTCGTCCCCGAAATCTCTAAGTTAGAAAGAATATATCCTACCATCCAATCATCCATCTACTCAAAACATCATCCACAAGAAACCATTGTCCTTAAACGATTTCTAATGCTGTATGAACATATGCAGTAAGTGTGTGTATATGTACTTATCTAATGCAAAAGATCAGGCGGTTACTGATTCAGTAAACCTCCTTAATGTAAAATATGTTAGTGTAATGAGTCCAACATGTATGCAAATTCCTAACATAATTTATAATCTCTACATGAGTGCACATAACATTCATTCATATGCAACATCCAAGTGATAGCATAACAAGTTCCATCCATGTATAAGTATAAGCACTCATGCATATGCAACATGAAAATGTGATTGAGCCGATCTAGTGCCTAATGTGTGTCATGCATCCACTAGCAATCACTTGCAAACACTTGCAACCATTTGCAAACATCAACAATAACATGTTTCAATCACATGTTTACATCCATATGGTTCTACCTAA
This sequence comes from Allium sativum, assembly GCA_030737875.1. Lineage (NCBI taxonomy): Eukaryota > Viridiplantae > Streptophyta > Magnoliopsida > Asparagales > Amaryllidaceae > Allium > Allium sativum. Next base: position 213,068,366 of record CM060919.1, read on the forward strand.
GGTTCTCAAGATAAGATCAAGAAGATAACAAGGCAAATATAGGTAGTAAAAGCATGATACGAAAGGTTTCAAGTTTATAGGAAAAGAGATCAGGAATGTACCCTCAAAAAGAAATGGGTAAAGAGCGCGTATCTTCTCTTCGGTTTCCCAAGTTGCGTCTTCTTGGGCTTCACTCCACTGTACTTTAACTAGCTTGACTTCTCGATTTCTAAGCTTCATGATCTCCGTTCCTAAGATACGAATCGGAACTCGCCTCAATGTTGCTTCTTTTTCCACTTCTACGCCTTCAAGGATGCTTGGCTCAACCACTTCGGCCGACTCATGTAAGCACTTTCGGAGATGCGAGACGTGAAAGACATTGTGTACTCCGGTCAGCTTCTCGGGTAAGTCTACCTTATAGGCCATCTGCCCAATCCTCTCAGTGATAGGGAACGATCCTACGAACCTTGGTGCTAGCTTTCCAACCGCTCCAAAACGAACCACATTGCGTAAAGGAGAAACTTTTATGAAGATCATATCTCCGACTTCGAACTCTAGGTATGTCCTTCTCTTGTCCGCGTAAGATTTCTGTCTATCTTGGGCCGTCTTCGTATCAACTCAACCTTCTCAGAAGTGTCCCTTATCATGTCGGGACCAAGTATAAGCCTGTTTGTCGTCTCCCACCAACAAGTTGGCGACTTACATGGTCTTCCATACAGGGCTTCGAACGGTGCCATTCCGATGCTAGCTTGGTAACTATTATTATATGCAAACTCCACGAGAGGAAGATGGTCTTCCCAAGTACCACCAAAGTCAAGAATGCATAGCCTCAAAAGATCCTCTAGTACCCTATTTACCCTTTCGGTTTTTCCATCCGTCTGTGGGTGATAGGTCGTGCTTAAACTTAGTCGTGTACCCATTGCTTCTTGTAGACTATTCCAAATCTGGCTAGTGAAAATGGGGTCACGGTCACTAACTATACTAGAAGGAACCCCGTGCAACCGTACTATCTCTCGAAGGTAAATAGACGCAAGCCATGATGCGGTCCTCTTGCTTTTCACCGGAATGACGTGAGCACTTTTTGTGAGTCTATCAACTATGACCCATATGCTAGTATTTCCCTTCCTTGACCTAAGCAGTCCATCCATGAAATCCATCGAGATACTCTCCCATTTCCATAGCGGAACCTCTAAAGGATGTAATAGCCCACCGGGCTTCTTCGGCTCGGCCTTTACTTGTTGGCACACCATGCACTTTGAAACAAACTCTGCCACATCCTTTTTAATTCCAGGCCAAAAGAAATTGCATTTCATATCCCTATACATCTTATCCCCTCCGGGACGTATGGTCATCTTCGAGTGATGCGCCTCCTCGAGGACTTTCCTTACTAATTCTCCCACTTGTGGGACACATAGCCTTCCATCACGCCTTAGCCATCCCTTGTCATCTATGGCATACCTACCGAGGTGACTTAACGTCTCACCACTAATAAGCTTGTCCATGATTTCGACTATCTGTGGATCTTCCTTCTGTGAAGTCCCTACTTGATCTAGAAGTGTAGGTATTAACTCAAGAGATGCTAACGTAACAGTCAATGACTCAACAGCAGGTGTAAAATCAAAGGTTGTTATAAACTCTAGACTTTTCCTTTCAACAAACAAGGGGCTCAAGGTCAACCTTTTCCTACTTAGCGCATCCGCCACCACGTTACCCTTGCCAGGGGTATAAGCTATATCGAAGTCATATGATGCCAAGAATTCCATCCACCGCTGTTGTCTCAGATTCAAATCTTTTTGTGAGAAGAGGTACTTAAGCGATTTGTGGTCGGTATACAGCTCGAACCTCTCCCCTAGAAGATAATGGCACCAAGATTTAAATGCAAAAATGATCGCCGCCAACTCCAAGTCATGTGTGGGATAGTTCTTCTCATGAACTTTAAGTTGTCTACCCCCATAGCATATCACTTTCCCTTCTTGCATTAGGACAGCGCCTAATCCTGTGCCACACGCATCTGTGTACATCGTAAACATCTTACTTCCATCGGGTAATGCAAAAACTGTAGCTGTGGTGAGGGCTCTCTTGAGTCTCTGAAAAGCATTCTCACATTCTATGTCCAATGCAAACGCTAGGTTTTTCTTCGTTAACCTAGTAAGAGGGGCTGAAGTCTTAGCGAAGTCCTTAATGAACTTCCTATAATAGCCTGCCAAACCGAGAAAGCTTCTCACCTCCGTTGCATTCTTAGGAATTTTCCAGTCTTGCACCGCAACTACCTTTGCGGGGTCCACGGCTATGCCTTGCTTAGAAACTACATGTCCAAGAAACCGAACTTCCTTCCTCCAAAAATGGCATTTGGAGAACTTAGTCTTTAACTGGTGTGTTATAAGCGTATCCATGACTTCCTTGAGACGTCTAGCATGCTCTTCTTCATCCTTTGAGAAGATCAAAATATCTTCCATGAAAACCACTACAAACTTGTTAAGGAACTCCCGAAACACCCTACTCATCAAATCTACAAAGTACGCGGGTGCATTCGTTAACCCAAACGGCATGACGAGCCATTCGAAGAATCCATCTGGAGTCCTAAACGCAGTTTTGTCAATGCTACCTCAGCCACTCTAAGCTGATGGAATCCTATGGCTAGATCGAGTTGAGAGAAAATAGATGCTCCCCCAAGCTGGTCAAACAAATCGTCGATTCTTGGTAGTGGGTGTCTATTTTTCTTAGTTAGCTTGTTTAACTCACGATAATCTACGCATAGACGAAGCGAACCATCCGCCTTAGTAGCGAATACCACCGGAGCACCCCATTCAGAAATGCTTCGTCTTATGAAATTTTTCTCAAGCAACTCCTTAACTTGTTTACTGAGCTCTCTTCTTTCTCGCGGGGCCATGTGCCTAACGGGCAATGAAACTGGCTTGGCATTATCAACAAGATAAATTCGGAAGTCTATCTCGCGTTTAGGAGGTAACCCCTTCACCTCATCAAAGACATCTGGATATTCTCGGATCACTCTTACAGACTGCAAATTGTCGATGGATGAGTCAAGAGATTCAAGATAACACAACATGACTGGACCCTTAGGGTTACAAGAAATTTCAAGGGTATTACCAAGGCGAGTCATGAGCCTCACTACCCTTCGTTCACAATCAAGAATGGCTCCATAATTGGACAGCCAATCCATACCTAGGAACAAACCGTATCCCATAAATTCGAAAACATAAGCATTACACGTGAATTCTACGCTTAAGATAGAAATCCACAAATCCACACACATCATAGATAAATGAGCAGAGCCCCCAATTGGATTTGAAACTATAACGGGATCCTCAACCAGACTAGTACTTAGGTGCAGATTTTTAACAACATCAGAAGAAATAAAAGTATGCGATGCGCCAGAGTCAAATAAGGTTCGAACAGGAAATTCAGAAATGTAAACAAGGCTTTCTACGGAAATATTATTACCTTGGTCAAGTGCTGGAGTGGTGTTGAGAGCATGCAACTACCCTCCAGAAGGTCCTACTCGCTGGGCCTGCCCTTTCCCCTGCCCTTGCTTCTTAGGGCAATCTTTGCTGATGTGTCCAGCATCTCCACAATGAAAGCATTCACCCAACTTTCTCTTCTTCCTTCTACAGTCTTTAGCTAGATGTCCCGTAATACCACAAAAGTTGCACTTCCTTGTCTCACGTGGTTTATTAGTATTGTTGTTCTTGTTATTCTTGTTATTCCTGTTGTCTCCCTTCTTGAAGTCAACCTTCTTATTCTGAGTCTCATTAGGCTTAACCTCCTTCTTGCTATTCTTGTCTTCCTCATGAAGTAGGGCCATATCCACCAAGCTTTCAAAGGTCGCCCCCATGGGTATATGAGTTATGGCCAAACTGTGTAGTGGCTTGTTCAATCCTCGAGCAAAGCGTACAGCCTTCTTATGAGCTGTGTTAACCAAGTCCAATCTGAACCTAGCAAGCTGATTAAACTTATTTACGTACTCCTAACGGTCATCTCCCCTTGCTTAAGTGCTAGGAACCTCTCCATCTGAAGGTTCTCTTCTGCTAACGATAAGAATTTAAGCCCAAACCTCTCTCTAAAGTCTGCCCAAGTCTCAACTAGCCTAGTAGCGTTGGTGACTTCCCACCAAAATGCAGCTTCCTCTTTCAACAACCATGCTGCTAACTGAACTTTCCTATGATGCTCTACATCGAAGATAATAAACAAGTCTTCATTCTCCTTTAGCTAGTTTTGTGCCTCAATGAAGGTTTCATTTCCAACGAAGTTCTTGTCGCCCATTGCCTTAAAGTCTTTGCATATTTTGGCAAAGGCGTTACCAGGAGGGGGAGGAGGAGGAACCGCGGCCACTGGGAGAGGAGGAGGAGGGATGTCTGTCGTGTCCGCGCCGTTGGCCCTAGCTTCCAAGTACCTTCGGAACCATCCAGGTACGGGTACTCCCTCAGGAAGGTTAAGATCAGACATGCTGAAAAACGAAAAAGATTCAAACGAGGAAACAAAGGAAAGTGCTAATGGCTTTTGGGGAATAGCCTTTTTTAAACATAAAACTTTCATTGAAAAAATGCTTCTTTATAAACGGTTTTGGAAAATAGTTTTAGAAGGTTTTTAAAAAAAAAACTTTTGCCCTGTCTAGTAACCTTCTGCTCGGATACCAAATGTAACACCCCCACCTCCGCTAGGGTCACTCACAAAGGGAATGCACTAGTTTTGGCGGAGTATTAACTAGGTAAACATACACAGAGATATCACAAGGCAGAACATAAATAAAGCAGCGGTAGAAATTAAAAAAACCAAATTTCATTACTTTCAAGAAAAGAGTCAAAACCTCATATATCCAAAGTACAAATAATTCCATTACATCAAGTTCTAAATAAAGAAGCATAAACTTAAGATAACAAAAGTAAATTATTCCCCAAAGACAGCAGAAGTGCAGCAATAGCATAGCTCAAGACCAAACCGTACATGAGCTGACAGAAAGCAAGCTAAATCCAAGCTAAGAGCTAGCGTTTCCTCCCTGAGAACCTGGGGGAAACGAAAGAAAAAGGGTTAGTCATAAAGACTGGTAAGCCCTAGTGACTTTCAGCATAAAAACTAGTAAAAGTAACATGACATGTGAAAACTGGAATTAAAAATAAGGATGATAACAGGACTGGTATGATAACTAAGATAACAAGATAAGTCAAGTCTAGCATCGCATATTCAAGATTCGTTGCACCAACTGTACTAGTATTCTAACCCATGACAAGTATTAACCATGAAATGATCCCTTGGCCCAATATCATGAAATGACCCATTACGGGGTCCTACAGTACGATCTACTAATCGATCGGCTCCCTACAAGTTCTAGCTCGTCATGTGTCTGTGTCATACGGCCCAATCACGAAATGTAGTCACCTGTGCAAGGTCCACCATAGGGTGCATCAAGCCCTAGGGTGCCAACCATCGACACGAATCAAGCACGCACAGTGTAAACCTACTGGTGCCCAATGCCTGCTTTTTCAACTCCGGACTACGTGCACGACCATAGTCCACCTGAACCTACAATGGCGCACCAACTCAGCCATCGTTCTGGTTGCTTACAATCAGCCCAGTAATCGTGCCCCACCCTGCCTAGTCACAGGGTATCGTGATACATCTTAGTGGGTTACTGCTGAAGTTCTAAATAAAGAAGCATAAACTTAAGATAACAAAAGTAAATTATTCCCCAAAGAGAGTAGAAGTGTAGCCATAGCATAGTTGAAGACCAAAACGTACATGAGCTGACAGAAAGCAAGCTAAATCCAAGTTAAGAGCTAGTGCTTCCTCCCTGAGAACCTGGGGGGGAAACGAAAGAAAAAGGGGCGAAATAAAAAGGGTCAGTCATAAAGACTGGTAAGCCCTAGTGACTTTCAGCATAAAAACTAGTAAAAGTAACATGACATGTGAAAACTGGAATTAAACATAAGGATGATAATAGGACTGGTATGATAACTAAGATAACAAGATAAGTCAAGTCTAGCATCGCATATTCAAGATTCGCTGCACCAACTGTACTAGTATTCTAACCCATGACAAGAATTAACCATGAAATGATCCCTTGGCCCAATATCATGAAATGACCCATTACGAGGTCCTACAGTACGATCTATTAATCGATTGGCTCCCTACAAGTTCTAGCTCTTCATGTGTCTGTTTCATACGGCCCAATCACGAAATGTAGTCACCTGTGCAAGGTCCACCATAGGGTGCATCAAGCCCTAGGGTGCCAACCATCGACACGAATCAAGCACGCACAGTGTAAACCTACCGGTGCCCAATGCCTGCTTTTTCAACTTCGGACTACGTGCACGACCATAGTCCGCCTGAACCTACAATGGTGCACCAACTCAGCCGTCGTTCTGGTCGCTTACAATCAACCCAGTAATCGTGTCCCACCCTGCCTAGTCCCAGGGTATCGTGATACATCTAAGTGGGTTACTGCTGAAAAGGACCGCGTAACTAGGGTTTCTAATGGGTTAAGTGTTGGCATTCAAATTCGTGACTTAACCCTATCCAATCATGTATCAAGTTGGTTAAGTATTGTCTTTCATGTTCATGACTTAACCCTATCATGTAGCATAAATTCATTATTGCACCCCATCCTCTCACATTAGACTAGTTGTTGTGGTCACTGGATTTGCCGGGCGGTTCCGGGCAGATTTACACCACAACATAGTCTAACCTCGGGTTTTAGGTGCGACATGACCAACTACCCACATTGGATCCTATTGTTTGCAGTCACTGGATTCGCTGGGCAGTTCCGGGTAGATTTACACTGCAAACTCAACCCAACCTCGAGTTGGCCATTTTCAAGTTTGTTCTAGAGTCATGACCATGTTCAAGTCTCATATCAAGTTCGTGACAAGTTTCAAGGTAAGTTTCATGTCCATATTCAGATTCAAGTTATAACAATGTTCATGTTCCAAGTTCATGGTAAATTCAGGTTTGCCTAAACTACCCAAATCGTATTCCCATCACATGTGAATTCGAATCGACACAAACATATCTAATTAGGGAATAACATGAAAAAAACGGGCATAAGGTGGCAAAAGTGATTACAAGTCAAGCATGGTATAACTTGAGATAAACGATTACAACAATACTGGCATATGGAGTAGTGGACTCAAATATCAAATCTAGCAAAATAGGGTGATAGTCATGGTAACAATTGACATAAGATAATAACCCCAACTTGTGAATAAAAAATAATTCAACATCGCAGGCATGAATATTATGGACATTAGGGGTTTCAGATCTACAATACGTTATTAAAACACAACTTGATTTATGGTTTTAACACGTTATTAAAACACAGGTTGTTACATTCCTTGAAGTAATAGTGGCTAGTGGCTCAGCTTCATCCCATTTAGTAAAATAGTCAACTGCCACTATTGCGTACTTCATATTCGATTTTGCAGTGGGTAGTGCCCCAATCAAATCTATGCCCCAGACAGCAAATGGTCATGGACTGACCATTTGGGTCAATTCGGTTGGTGGTGCTCTCGGAATTTTTACGAATCTTTGACACTTATCACATCTTTCGGTATAGGTCATCGCATCCAAGTTTATGCTAGGCCAAAAATAGCCATATCACAGAACTTTCTTGGCTAATGTCTGACCACCAATGTGACCTCCACAGTCTCCCTCATGCAGTTCTGCCATGATTGCTTTCAACTTTTCTTTAGACACACATCGTAGTAGTGGCATAGAGAATTGTCGTCTATACAACCTCCCATTCGGAAGAAGATATAAAGGAGCCTTGCGCAGTATTTTCCTCTGCTTTTTTGATTCCTCAGGAAGCGTTCCGTTGAGGATATATTCCTTAATCAGTGTCATCCAGGACATAGGTTCTTCAACTGTTTCCATGATCCAGTCAACATCTTCATCTTCAATGGCAGGGATTGTAAGGACTTCAATAGGTATTAGCCCAAGCAAGTGTGCATCAGAAGAACTAGAATATTTATTGAGAGAGTTTGCCTTTGCATTTTCTTCTCTTGGAATGTGAGATATGGTGTAGTGATCGAGGTTGTTGAGAATTTTCATAGCTTTAATAAGATAGGAAGGAAGATTTCCAACTTTGGTCTGGAATTCCCCAAGGACCTGACTCACTACCAATTGGGAATCGCTGAAGATATGCATGGTTTTTAAATTCAACTCTTTTGCTAGTTTTAACCCGTTTATCAATGCTTCATATTCGCCTTCATTATTGGTTAACGTAGATTCAAACCATAATGCATAACACAAGGAATGGCCTTCTGGAGTTTCTAAGACAATTCCGGCCCCCGAACAGTAATCATTCTTTGAGCCATCAATGTATAGCTTCCAACTAGCGATTGCTCTTGTTGGTTCCTCAACTTCATCTCCCATGTCTGTGAATTCGGCAATGAAATCTGCTAAGTCTTGCTCATTGATAGCTCTTCGAGGGTGATAGGTGATGTCATATTGGCTGAGCTCAATATTCCACTTCAATAGCCTTTCAGAGGTTTTCGGATGGAAGAGAATTTGCCTTAGCGACTGATCAGTAAGGACTTTTATCGGATGGGACTGGAAATTTGGTCTCAATTTCTTTGAGGTAACGAGTAGACAATACACAAGTTTTTCTAGCTTTGGGTAATTCAGTTCTGCCCTAGCAAGTCGTTTACTAATATAGTAAACCGACCGTTGGATCTTAGCATCCTCCCGGACGAGTGCGGCGCTCAGGGCATGTGGTGATATAGCCAAGTATAGGAATATATCTTCTCCATTTCTGGGTTTAGAAACCATCGGTGGAGACTGAAAATGTTGAATTAATTGTTCGAAACTATCTGACATTCGGGGGTCCATTGGAAGTCTTTCCTTTCCTTTCCTTAAAGCGTCAAAAAGTGGGATACATTGATCCGTTGCTTTAGAGATGAAGCGGTTAAGGGAAGCGATTTTCCCATTCAAGCTGTAAAGCTCCTTTGTTGTTTTTGGTGATCGCATCTCTCGTAATGTCGTGATCTGGGAAGGATTTGCTTCGATGCCCCTGGCATTGACTATGAATCCAAGAAACTTCCCTGAAAAAACCCCAAATGAGCATTTAAGAGGATTTAACTTCATGCTGAATTTTCTAAGGATATGGAACATCTCTACTAGATCCTCTAGGCAATCTTTAGCCTTTTTTAACATGTCATCGACGTAAACCTCCATAGTGTTCCCAATTTGGGATTTGAACATGGAGTTCACAAGACGCTGGTAAGTTGCTCCTGCATTCTTTAGTCCGAATGGCATAACCTTATAACAGTACAAGCCTCTGTCAGTTATAAAACTTGTGTTCTCCTGATCCGGTTCATGCATCATAATATGATTGTATCCATAATACGCATCCATGAAAGATAATAGTGCATGCCCTGCGGTTGCATCGACAAGCTGGTGGATTCTAGGCAGGGGGAAACTGTCCTTGGGACATGCTTTGTTAAGGTCTCAGTAGTCTATGCATACACTCCACTTGCTATTAGACTTCTTGACGAGGACAGGATTCGAGACCCAGTCGGGATATGTAGATGCTCGTACGAAATTATTCTTAAAAAGTCTATCTACTTCTTCTTTTAATGCCATTGATATTTCAGGTCCCTGAGTTCGTCGTTTTTTTTACAGGAGTTAAATTGGGATTAATATTTAATTTATGTACAATTACATCTGTTGATATTCCACATATGTATGAATGCGTCCAAGCAAAGACATCTAAGTTTGCTTTTAGAAACAATATCAAATCCTTTTGCAGCTTTTGGCCCAACTGAGATCCTATCTTTAAGACTCGGTCAGGATCTTTATCATGTATTGAAATAGAAATGGTATCTTCAGCCGGCGCCGCTCTGTCTTCCCCCATACTGGTTTTTCTTAGATCAATTTCCTTCTAAGCCCCACTATGTTCACTAGTATGAGGGGCCCACCTTAATTTCTATAAGGTGGACTCATGAATGCGTGGCGGAGGCTCCGCATTCTTTTTCACTTCTTTCTTCCTTGCCTCGGCAAGTTCCATCAGGTAGCATTCCCTTACTGCTTGCTGATCGCCTTTAACTACTCCAACCCCATTTTCTGTGGCTAATTTCATCGTTAGGCACCATGGCACCATTGTTATTCTGAAAGTTGCGAGAGTTGGTCTTCCCAGGAAAGCGTTATAAGCGGACTACTCATCGATTATGACGAAATCTTGCTTCTGTGTCGCCTTATTTTCCCCTTCTCCGAGCTCAACAAGTAGATTGATGACTCCGATTGGTTGAACTGCTTGTGCAGTGAATCCATGAATTTTGCTTTGATAAGCTTTCACATCCTCCATGGAGAGCTTCATCCTTTGGAAAGCACTGACGAAAAAAACATTGACGGATGCTCCACTCTCAACTAGAACTCTTCTAACCATGGCAGGACCCAAGCCTATGTTTATCACCATTGGATCTTCAGTTGGAGTTATCAATCCCTCTTAGTCTTGATCCTTAAACACAATGTCATCCCAGGGTGACCTTGGTATCTTTGCTCGAAAAGCTTCATCCACAATCATGAGTTCCTCTCCCCTCGGGAGGTTTTTCATCTCATTAGTATAATTCACAATGTCCCCCCAGTTTTTCCCGGCAGGGTGTGTACCTCCTGAAATGTTGTTAATGATCAACCTTGGCATGACAGCGTTTGCGGCATTTTCACTTTGCTTTGGTTGTCCTGTGGAGGTTCCTTGACCTTGGGGTGCCTGAAAACTTTGCGGGTTCTTCGTGTATTGCTGAAGTCTATTCTTCCTTATTAGTTCCCCGATTAGGCTCTTTAAGTGCCTACACTCATTCGTGTTATGACCTAGCTGGTTGTGAAATCGACAAAATCTCCCGGATTTTATGGCAGCATCGCTAACCTTTATCTGCTTTGGTATTGGGTACTCTTCAGTCTCCTTAGTGGCCATGAAAATATTTTCCACTGTATCGTTGAGTGGAGTCAACTCCGAGTTCTTGAAGAAGCGGAACTTTTTGTTGACTCGATTGTCTTTCCCATCATTACCCTGTTTCTGACCTTAAGGGTTTTTCTGATTGCTTTTTACGTCATTATTCTTGTTTTCAGATTGTATGTTGCTTTCCAGGATATCCATAGCATAGGCAGGATCCTCATCCACACCTATGTCTTCTTCAGCCTTATCAAACAACTCCTCTAAAGTACCCGGCTTCTTCTTTTTTATCCACCGTCCGAGCTTAGTTTTCTTACTTATATCCCCCTTTAAGGCCATCAAAGCCAGGCGAGGCTCATAATTTCCCACCCGCGGCGGTATTAAAGCGAGTAAGGAAGGCACTAACGGATCCTCCTGGTCTTTGCTCGAGTTCATTCAATTCCATAACATCTCGAACTTTTGTGGCTTGAAGTTTGAATTTCTCCCTAAACAACTTGGCCAGAGTAGCGAAATCGTCCACTGATCTTGGTGGCAATTTGGTGAACCAAAGCGACGCCACCCCCTCAAGGTAGGTCGGAAAGTACAAACACTTCAACTCATCGGTGGCATGAGCCCCATCTATGTGTTGGTCGTACTTGAACAAAAACACATTTGGATCAGTCGTCCCATTATAAGCTTGCACTACTGGTGGCTTGAATTTTTTCGGATATGGTGCCATTTTGATTCTTTCGGTGAGCGGAGTTTTTGTGGGAGAAAATTCCCATTCTTTTTCATCATCCTGTTTCTTCTGATTTCTCTCCATGATTTTATGGATCATTTCTGATATTCACTCCTCCTCATTGTGTTGGTCCATGGGGCGGACGCCGTCTTCCTTACCGTACGTCTGCCTAAGCAGACGGTCACGGTTCAGATTTCGGGGCCCTTAACCTCCCTCTTAGAGAGGTTCACCTCTGGCGGAACCAAGCACTTGTTGAGAAGTCGCTTTATCAGGGTGGTTGCGAGCGGGTAGCTTTGCCTCCTTATGGTTAGGATTTTCCATCTCTTGGACAGAATTTTCTTGGATTGGGTTTGGTAGCATTTTTCTTACCTTATAAATTTCGAGGATAAAATTCTCTTTGGGGGGAAGACTATAACAACCCAAAATTTCAATGATCGTACATTCAATTAATTTTAGATATTTAAAATGGTTTAAGAAATTGAATACCTTGAATTCAAATTATATAAGTTGATTGATCGATTTAATTGACGTTTAAATAATGGAATTTGAAACCTAATATGAATTAGAATGGTTGAATTATTTAACTAATTTACGATTGAATTAGAATGATAATAAGGAATTATTACAGTCGAATGGGAGAGATTTAAAATCACTTAATAATCATAGTTGTAATTAACGTGTGAATTTAGAAACTTAGTAAACTTTCTTAGACTTTAATAAAACCAGTTTCATCGGGCCTGAAAGAGCGAATTATTGTAAGATGTAAAATTTCATGATGATTCGACTTAGTGTGCGATTCTACGTGCTGAAAACACATAACTTTTAATGATTTGAAATTTTAATATTATAATTCGATTTCGAAAAGCTGGCTTCTATTCAAGTTAGAATCAGGTCCTAGAACTAGTCCCATTGATTCAATAATAAGGGTAATTAATTGTGAACGTCACTGAGCACGCCTGGTTTGGAGTTCAGGAAACTTTTAATACAAAGTTACGTGAATAGTATTTTAGGATTGTCTACATATAAACCTTATTTCATTCATTTTCCCTAACCCTAAACAATATAATCCTAGTCATCGTTTTCATTTCTTTAATACAATGATCCAAATTAACTTGACCAATCCAAGCCAAAATTGCAAAAAAAAATAGCAACATCATATATCCTGACTAGGAGAGTATATCAGAAGTGCAATCGTCGATTGGAGTTATGTGGCGTCGTGAATCTCGGTTTGAATGGAAAAGGATGGGTTTTGGATTTCATCAATTTTTGGAAAACATATTAAATTTCAGGCGAAATCATCAAATGAAGAAGTGTAGAGGGTGGTGTAATGGACACTCGGATTGGGTGTCGGGGAAGTCTATGGTGGTCGGAAACTGTCAATGAATGAAAGCAAGGGAGTTTTGGTTTTCTAGATAATACGTCCTCGTCGCTCGACAATCGGCAATGGGACCTGAAGAAGGATTATAGAGAATGTTAGCCTCGGCATGCTGGCCAAGTTTAGTGGTCCATGGTTGCTTGTAGTGGTAGGTAGGGCTAGGTAAATGGATTTTTTTTATGCCCAAGCATTGGCTGGCGAACTAGAGGTTAGCAAGGGAGGTGTAGGGGCTGTAGGCTGTGTCGGTGTTGGCGGTGGGGTCATAGTGATCTTTGATGGTTGAAGCATCATCGTGATGGGAGATTTTGGAACCGTGTGATGGGTCATCCTCTTCGAACTGGAAATAGTCATACGGAGAGAGGGTTAGTTTTAAACCTGGGTAATTATCCTAGTTAATGATCTAATTAAGTGAATTAATTTTATTTTAATTATGTACAAACTTGTAAACTTAATATTTCTCGTACAAGGTCTAAATCCAACTTCATTCAACCACATTGGATTCATAACAACGACGTCAATGTTTTTGGAATTGGATTTGCAAAATTTCAAGCTTGTTGGAATTTCTAATAATTTTGTACGGCATTCGTAATTAATCAGAGCTTAAACACAAAGGCGACAACTAGAACTATCAATCGATATAAAGTAAATTTGAATATATTATCTGCTTGATTATGTAGATTGTTAATTAATTGTTTTGGCTGATATTATAGTATCGTTTATCTCATATTTGAATCAACAAAGAGATCGATTGTTTTAGAATCGATCTAGGATCACGATATTGCATCTTGAAATGTTATTAATTTGGTTGAACCTAATTTAAGATCATGATATAGCATCTTAGATTGGTATTATATATTTTTGAGTTTATTGTTATTCAAATTTATTGAATAATTAATCAGATGTGAATTTATGTATGATATTGAATAACTACGTTGTTCAGTTATTACGTAATAAATTTTAATAAATGTTGGGTATGATCTATTTCGCCAAACAAACACCTTCTCAATAAATTGGACAAATTGATCTAATGACATCTATTAAGCAGAATAAATTCCTTTTTGTTATATTATTAATGTGATTGCCAAAATAAATTATGATATGAGTCATGTTAGCTGTTAATTGTTAATTAGTGGTTTATTTGCATATATGCCTGTTTTATAAAATATCAGTATTATGACTGGAAAACGAATTGAACTGGATAGCTTATTTAAGTACAGTTATGATTATTGAGCTTTATTTAAGTAATGTTTTAAAATCATAAATTATTATTATTTCTTCTAAACATTATAAACCAATGGGAAATCTAATAATACAATCATGGAGTGTTATATCTATGGTTACTTATGGTTTTGTTAGAATAGCGATGAAACTATTGCGTAACTGCGATCTATGGGTTGTTTTTAAGATAGCGTAATTCGAGGGGTGGAGATTGACAGAAGTCTACTTATGGTTTTGCTAGGAAACAATGCGACTATCACATAACTGTCATCTATTGTGTTTTTATGTCATCGAGAGGTTAACGCCCGCAGCCCATAGACTACGGTGTATCGGGTACCATATTTCAAACCTTGGGTTTTGATGCCTTCAGTTACTTCTGGCAACTCTGTGATAGAGACATAACCATTAGATGACTGCAGTTGTTAAGCCTATTTAAACAAATGGTTTAAAATTATAAATTATTTTGTTTATAATGTTTTAAATTTAAGTTATGCACCTTACAAACATTTTAAAATGTAATGATTTGTTTATTTAAATAATGATTGAAAGTTAATAACTGATTATATAAAATAAGTTATTTATTTTATTAGTAACCTTTTAAAAGATTAATCAATTATATTTAATCAATAAATGTTTTAAAGGAATTACTCTTAATTACTTATGATGATTAAAAGGTTCTTTAACTATTTCATTATTAGTTGCTTAAAATTAATTAATTATCTTACTAATAAGGTTAAATAATTGGTTAAATATTTTATTAGTAAATATTCCTAAATTTACTAATTTTTTGTATATGATGGTCTTAACATAATTAATTAAATCTAAATAATTGTTTAAAATTATAAAATTGTTTTATAAAGAAATTCTATTTTATAACTAGTATTTATTAAAGGGAAATTATAAACGATATTTATATTTAGATGTTTTATTCAAAGATTTAGAAAACCACATTTTGAAAATAAATGGGTAAAAACCCATTAATAATAACTTGAAGTTAAGGATCTTTCTGTAATGACTTGCGAATATATTTTCTAAGTACTGAAAGTATAGTAGTTTGTGAATATACTTATACCATTGTGATAAGTATATGGAAATGTTTTCCAAGTATACGAAGATATTTAGTTAATAAGAAATTAATTTAATGAGGCTTTGTGATTTCCATGGAAATTGTATATATAATTGATGTGATTGCTTGCATGTTTATTAATAGTTAAATAACCGACTATCAAATTGTAACCTAAAAGAGAAATAATTTTTAAACTGGTGGTGTGGAAAGTTTCCCATACATAACACCGAACTCATGAAATATCTAGAATAAAATTGGAAAATGTGTGGTATACTTACCATCGGTGGTGCTAGACTATATGCATAAGTTCATGGCTCTTATAGGGTAAATGATAAGAAGATCTATTCACTTAAACGGTTAGGACGTAATACCCGCTCTTCTCTATTATCTGCTTATTTTTAAAGAACCAGAGTTGAGCACATCGAAATCGAAAATCGATCAATTGGTTTGTGGGGCGCTAAGTAATTGGAGGTGTGTACTCGTAGGAAATGACTCGAAACAAAACCACTCTGAAAATTAAAAACTTGTTTTACAGAGAAGAATCAATATTACTTTGGATGCTGGAATCATGTAAGACTTCGAGACCCGTTAGGCTATCAGGATCCTGGTGTGATTCTAAGATCTTTCAAGATGTGGGTAACCCATGTGTGATTCCATACCTATAGAGGTATGTGAATCTAAGTAGGATTCCATGATCTATCTTTGTTTGTTTGTTGAGACGGAATATCGGAAATTGCCTCATCAGCAGAGTTGACTAAAGTCAGACACAGGAGTCATGGGCAGTAGGATTGGCAAATCAATATGGTGTAATTGAACCCCTTTTCTAGCAACACTTTCATATGTTTAGCATGCTAGGGTAATGCATTCGGTCTTAGCAAGATTATCCATATTTTTCCTATATTACCCTGGCTAGCTGGGTATAGTGCTTCAGAAGGATAGCTTTAATCCTTATGTAGGAGAATCGTTCTAAAAGTAATAAGGGCACCGCCAATGGGACTCTGCAGAATTAGCAAATGTGTCACATTGGTTTGATTACATATCTAGTATTGTTGTGACGTATGCTCACAAGCATCACATCTACTTGATTAATTATATATGTGCCCTTAGACATTATTATAATCTAATTAGATTTTGATATGAAATGGTTTAGTAATTATAAGGTAAAAATCTTTTCAAGTTTATCTATGGTAGGGTGTTAACATTTTATTGGAAAGATTTTGTAAGGTAAAAATCCAATTAACGTGTGTTTTCTCATGCTAGTTTACCAGACCGATCTGGGTGTTATTTTGTTATAATGCTCGGATCGGACCGAACATATTTGCATACTAGATTTATATTGTTTTGAAGCTATAGAAGAAGTGCCGGAATCCAAGATGTGTACTCGAATATTCCTTTATTTTTCCACTGTATATGTGGTGTATTTATTAGAAACTATGAGGATAGGATGTTATAACTGTCCATGCTGATTTATAGTTTAATGCTATGATGAATTGTATAAATTGTTTCAATCTATGAAGGTCTTTCTATTTAGTAAAGTTTATGTTTATATTATAGATTATTCATTCTGCTGTAAGAATCTGTTCTATATCTTTTTTCCTTTTCCTTTAATAATATGTATTTTCGGCGTTTGAATATTCAGCACATGAATATATGGATGTATTAATGTCGACCTTTGCAGGTCGCTACATCTTTAGTGAGGTTGACTAATTTTTGCCACACTTAGCCTAGATGTTGAACTTTTAGATATATTCCATCAAAGAAAGATTCCCTTATCGTAAATCGATGAACTCCCTCAATAGCACACTCCTTTGAGACTTGGTAATAAACTAGGCTTCAAAGTCCTCGAGTTATTCCAAGTAATCTCCTTCTCGGACGTCTCAACTGTCGAGGCCTCTCACCATTTTAAAGCGTCTTCATGTAATTGTCTCAAACTAACCATTCCTTATGCTTGCCATTCAATCCTAAATCCTTAGCACTCACATGACTTCATCCAGTTCAACACTTCTCACGCTGGCTCTTTCCACATAAAAATCTTACCCCCAAGGTTCTTGTAGTCCTAACTTAAACAAGTTCACTCGAGCATTTAGTCTCAATTTGGCTACTTCTGACATGGAATCTATGCTATAAACTATCAAAATAAAACATTTTTATCCACTGTTGCTACCAAAAGGATTGTCTTATTTACTGCAGCTGAAGGAACTCCCCATCATTGTCTTTGATGGTCATAGTATTATCATTCTCTCTTCTTTTAGTAGCTCCTCATATTTTCATTCTTTCACTTCTCAAGGCCATTATCTGCTAAGAAAAACTTCATCATAAATGGAAGAAAGAAAGTGATTATGCAATAGAAAGAATTTAATATATTAAACTATATATCCATAATATAATTCATATAGCAGGGTATTCCCTTCTAAGATGTTTTTTTATCTATTCTCTAAATTTACTCAACTCTATTAAACTCCCCATTCCAAACCTGAGATGATACTAACCATGACAACTGCATCGTAATACGTGCTGATTAAAATCCTAAAATGACTTTCGAACTTGCATCGTGCACAGATGTATGAATCATTGGGTTTTTATAACGTTAATAGATATAAAGGAAGATACAATTTTAGATCTCCTGATGAAAGAAAATAAAATATAAGTAGTAAAAATAATTTTGCATAACAGGTCTCAAAATGAAAATGTATGTTATAGATAAAGTTTCCAAATAACCATATGAAATAAATTCTTACCAATAACATATTATAGGTACATAGAGGAGCAACTATAAGTAAGTAAAGCTTTAACATGCCAAGTAACCTCCTATGCGCACCTTGCTTTTACCCATCTTCAGCTACTGATTTGACTGCTTATGATTTATAAAGAGGAAGAAATGGAAAGGAATGGACATGTTCTTGTGAATGAAGTGTATTACTAGTGCATGGTGTCCATAAGTAATCTACATAACATAGGGTATCTATTTGTAATCACCTACTATGTATAAAAATGGGTAACTTTACAAATTATTTAAGGATTTTTTTTATTTGAGCCACTTTTTTGAACTTATAACAATATTAGACCACATTTCAAATTATTTACAAAAACAAACCATTTTTGGCTATAAACAACGGCATCTTAGATGTCGTCAGTTAATTATTATTTTTCGAAGGCGGTATCCCAGATGCTGCCCCAAAAAAAATACTTTTGGGCAGCATCTGCAATATCGCCAACTAGCATTATCTGGGATGTCGCGCAAATCTATTGGAATATATATTACTAGCAGCCTTGTTCTTCCTCTTTCTCTTTGATATTAAAAATTCCCAAAAAAAAACAGACTTCATATAATTTTAAAACTTTTACTACATTCATATCAGCTTTATAGTGGATCTACTCAACAATCAACAAGTTCTAGATTCCATCTTTAATTGAAGGTATAACTATTTAAATCACAATTTAGTAATGTTTGATTTTGGTTTTTGTTTAAGGGTGGGTTCTTTATTGGAATACTGAAATTGTTGTTATTTTATACTTAGAATGACTCCTAAATGTATTTCTATCATATGTTATTATGATGGTGAGTTGGTGGTAGACGAAGATAATTTCGGCAAATATGTTGGAGGGTCATATAAACCAACAAAAGTTGTTTGAGGATGTAATTTGGTTCAGTTGGCAGAATTAGTATATAAACTGACAAAAATTAAATCTGAAGAATTTGACATTGATTTAGTACGTAACTAGCCTATTGATTCCGGATCAAAAACCATTAAAATAGACAATGATGATAATGTGGATATAATGTTTTCAACAACATCGGAAATCATCGAGGTTTTTATTATAAAGAGCAAATAGACTCAACAAATAGAACCAATAGCACCAGTATTAGTTAATCATGAATGTCAAGATAATGGTAAAAGAATTGGTCTTCAAAATGTAACTTCGTGCTTTAATACTCCATCATTTACCCCGACCTACAGTCAGCAAGAAGGAATTTTTGGTTTTCCAGCATGTACGAGTTATCAACATGGTATTCAATACAATTATCCTCGTTCGACTCAAGAAAGTTTCACATAGATGATGGAAAGGTGAATTCTATTTTAGTTATTTGCTGGATCTATAAACATATGTTATTCTGTAGTTCTTAAATATTATGTTTTGTATGCAGTTATGTTACATAACCAGCGACTCCATTTTTCAGTGTTGAACCTTCAAATAATTACATCCCGCCTTACATGCCTCGTATAAAATATGAGTTACAACGTATAAGACATAGGTATGTGAAAGTTATTGCTCCAAGGCGGTCTCATTACCACATCTAGTCTCTTTCGGAGGATTTATACCAAGCAATTTCTCTGGAAAGGCCATATAATCATGGGAAATATAAGATTGAAGAATCGGGTCTCCGTCTATTGGCAAACCTAATAACACGGCCACATCCATAAGGTAATCGTCATCTCATCTACTTGAAGGTGAAATGTTGATGTCTCAGGCATCTACCTATCTAGCGAAGCCGTGATCAAGTTGCGATCAAGCTGTGCATACTCTAACTTATGCACCAAGCCAAACCCTGTTATATCTAACAGTGCCAATACCTCTGGATACTTCGACGTAACATGCTTAAGTGTAGAAGTATGGTCGATTGCCCCCTTTGGATCGCAAGCCTCCATCTAACAATAAAATAATCCACTGTAAGTAAACAGATAAACCCCAAAATGATTAAAAAAACTTGATAAATTATTCAAATAATTCTACCGCCATCAGGTTCGGATAATTAGTTCGATGTTGTGCTTACAAGTAAAATACGTTCGGATCATGCTATCCAGGTTTCATTTCTTCATATTTATCAACAATTAAAAAGCACAAATTAGTCCCATAATTCATCAACAAACACTCAATCAATTTTTGAAAAGCTATGCAAATGTTGTTAACACTCCGCACATTCGTACCCTTTTCAAATGTCATGACTCATTATCACTATCAATTTGGCAAAATTTTCACACGCAAACAACATCAACATACATACTAGTTTTCTCAAAAAGCTAAGTTATCAATGTACAAATAGACCTTTATGATACTATATAATACAAAGGCATCATATTTTCAGTTTTTCAATATACTATATGTCACATTCTCCTTCCACACATACTCAGTATACACATACAACCAACACACTCACGTTTATCATAGTTTCTATCCAATTGTCATATAAAGTCATACAAATTAAAAACTAAATTTATGAATTTGTTAGTGTAAACATCAATTAGAATGCTATAAGAACTATACAACTTATACAACATTATTTTCCAAAATCCTAAAATATGCAAAACCCTAAAATATGAAAAATAACAATATTAATCAAAAAAAGTGAAGGGTAGTTACCAATAGGAGGGACTTCATAAGATGAGGAAGCCATTCAAGTGAATTTATTGGAAAAAACGTGTTTTTTGGACTAAATTTGAAATGAAGAGGTCTATTTTCGTTTTAGATTTGTTCAGGTTTGAGAGAAAGTGAAAGAAAGAGAAGGGGAGGTTGGGTTTAGCCTGTAGATCTGGGCAACATCCCAGATAACACCAGTTGGCGCTATCTTGGATGCCGCCCAGAAGTATTATTTTTTGGATGACATCTACGATATCGCCTTCGAAAAAAGGAAAAAAAAAACTAGCGGCATCTGAGATGCCGCTAGTTATAGCCGAAAGTGACATATTTTTGTAAATAATTTGAAATGTGGTCTAATATTGTTATAAATTCTGAAAAATGGTCCAAATAAAAAAAATCCATTATTTAATATGATGCTTATTACATCTACATCAAAAACTTATCAAGGTTTTTGACTGAGGGTTGGAAAACTAACAAATGATATCTCTAGGTCAATTCCTTGTATACTGTCCCAACAAATAGCCCTATAACAAGCAATGAGTTAACATTTCTCAACGGAAAATGACGTAGCTCGCACATATACACTGAGCGATTGCAATGTCAAGGCGTACATCGAGTATACTACCTCAATTATTTATGGCCTACAAATGCATTAATGTTAGCTTCTCAATGGTAAATGTGTCACATGATCTTAGTCCCTCAAACTTGAAGCTAAAGAGATCACTTATAATGATTCCCGATAGGTGGTTCAACCACTACTCGACTGTATAGACCTAGGCCTGGCCTAAGTGGTAGGCCACCTGGCCTAAGTGGTAGGCCACCTAGGCCTGAGCCTAGGGCAGCAGATCAGTGGGGATAACAATTTGAAACATTTTACATATAAAATTCAGTAAAGGCAATTTTTCAAAATAGTATTTAGTTGAGTGGTTTGTTCGATGGCACCTAAACTGAATGGGGAAAGATCAACGCCTACTTTAGTTGTTGCATTTTGTACGGTTTTTGTTTTTCTTTGTGTTGCTTGCACTTGGCTTTATTTTGCATGCATTTTTTTGTGTTGCTTGCACTTGTCTTTATTTTGCATGTTTTTTTTGGTGCTCCTTGCACTTGGCTTTGTTTCAGGCATAAACATGCCTAGCTTTTTTCCCCTACACTACTAGCTGGCCCAGGGCAGCACTACTGATCGGGCCGACACTGTATAGACCTACCATTATGGACATCTCTATCTCCCTATCTCGATGTCCAACATGTTGCCATGTGACTAGGTATGCCTCAGTAATAATAAGATATTCTAGTTGCACTACAATAATATATCACACATCCTAATGAGTTTCATGGTACGCCTACCATGAAGTGTGGACCTGGGCACGTCATCCAATAATACTTCTTATTGCACTGCCCCATGCAGCTACGTAAAATCTTGAGAGTAGAGATAGTGGGAACAAGTCCTTATTCTCCCTACTTGTCTTACACTAGGTTTAGATTCAACCTGGGCATGACACAAGTCCAAACGCCATTTGGAACTTCAAATCGGGATGTCTAGAGGTGTCACAACAGTTATAAAGTCCTCATTCCAAAACCTAAAGATGGGACCTCCATGTGCTATAGTTACATTGTAATTATCTTTCAATAATAGAGATGTGATGAATATAATATACAACCTTAAGTAGATAGAGTATGTATATAAAATGAGACTCAACACTCCATAATTGTTATAGCAATAGTTTTTACATCCTAAAGTCATGTTCACATTAGGTTAAAAATATAATATATTTTAACTATCACTGTCGCTCATATGATGATGTAGGCATTTACACCAGATAAGGAAAAATATACATAAATAAACTCCCAAGCCTTTGATTTAATCTTCGAATTGCATTTTTGACCATTCCAAAAGCAACTTGTTTACATCCATAAACTCAACTTTCTTAAGTTAGCACCAGTGAGTATATAAGTAAAACAAGAATAAAAGCATAGAGCAGACATAAAGTTTGATATGAGTAACATGTTCCTTTATACAAGAAATAAAGAGATCTGTAACAACCTAGATTCTGACAGACCGATTTTTTTTCAAAAATCCAATATATCGAAACTCGAGTTGGGTGCTCTGGTATCCTGCAGAAAAAGACAGAGATAAAGAAACATGTCAGAACTCGTAAAGCATCTCTCAGCGGAAGGAAATAAAGTATAATATTCAAATATTGCTTTACCTTATTAACAATACTGCTAAACCAGTATCCAAAGCTATACCATCTCTGTCATGAACCTAACCTGGAAGTATGTAATGAGGAGGGGGTCAGAACATGAGTTCTGTGTAAGTGGACTTAGAATAAGCTTCTGTATAATCCTACATATATCGTTTAGTTATATTTTCTTGCTTATTAGGTTATTCGTGATATTAGCTCTCCAGGCTATACTCATATCCCATTAGTAGGTTAACCTAATACAACATATATGTAGATACCCCCAACTCGCCTAATCCTTTCCATGTATATATATAGTCCCTTGCCGTATGTCGTACGGGCTTCATCATGTAAATCTATACTACTTTAGTGTAGTGCCACCATTATCAAAATCGTCTGGACTGCCACTCTCGATCTTGCTAGATTCTTGTATCATCTAGATCTAATCTAAGGTTTACTATCGAGCGCTTCCTAGATTCAACCACGGTTTATGCTACCCAGGGCCACTGGGGTTTATGCTACCTATTGAACGCTTCTCGGATTCAGGGTTTACGCGACCTAGGTCCAAGTAGGGATTATGCTACCTATCGAACGATGCCCCCTAGTCTAGGACACACTACCCAGAGCGATATATGTTCCTAGACTTTCCCCACGTACGTGTCGTGAATCGTTATCGATGTCTAGTTGCACATGTCCTCTATATGTGTGGCCCGAGTCCCGTGGCAGGGCAAATCAAGAAACAAGGAACTCGGTCGGGATCTTTAAGTTATCTGCTGACGCAGATGCTAAGGTCTGTTTTTATTTGTGTGTGGCTATGGTCCCACTTGACCCCTCCCTCAACTAATGAAAGGCACCCAAGAAAATCAACAATGAGAACTGTAAGCAGGCCCTCTATGCCCCCACAAACCTATTGGCCAACCTCACCCATAACTAGATAGCAAGTATATGGTCTTTTGGAGTTCTCCGCCTTTCCGCTTCACGTGCTCGATTGACTCAAGGTGGTAGGTAGACGACGACGTGCTATCACAGGGCTAAACAAGATATCGCCGCCTCACGTTGGTCCATCCTAGTATTTAGGTTGCTTATATTGCAACCAAGGCATACCATTGGTTCTTCTAACGCAGACCTTAACCACTGTGAGCCCAGGAGGATCATCTGCAACCTCACAGAGGGATACCAAGAGTACCCTCACGTCCCCTCGAAGCCGCGTGCTTCGTAACCCAGACCATTGGAGCCTTCTTCATGATCATATGGATGTTCGCTCCTCTTCGTGTTCTTACTTGGTTTTCTTGACTGAGGTTTACTACTTAGTTCTCTTAACTAAGATTTACTACTTAGTTTCCTGAATCGTTCGTTTTCTTAACTAAGGTTTACTACTTAGTTTCTCTTAATCGTTCGTTTTCTTAACTAAGGTTTACAACTTAATCCTCTTAACTAAGGTTTACTACTTAGTTCTCTTTCTCGTTATTTACTTAGTTCTCTTAACTAAGGTTTATTACTTGGTTCTCTTAACCAAGGTTTGATACTTAGTTTCTGTTACTTAGTTCTCTTTAACTAAGATTTGTTACTTAATTCCTTTTAACTAAGGTTTACCTATGAATTCAAGCATGACTTAAGTTCTCTTTATCATATGATAGTGTACGGGTGTTCTCCCACATTTCTAGCTTAGATTAACTTATTTCATGGTATAAGTCGTCCCACCCTTCGAGTCTTGTATTACATCTTAAGTTTATTTATTATTTAATCTTATCATTCCCCACTTTTCCATACTTTGATACTGTTATATTGGTTGAGTTTACCCATGTGTCCAAGTTGACTTAACCCCCAATCACGTATTCAATTCAACCCACGCGTCATGTCAAATTGGTTAAGTGTTATCCAGCGGTTCACGTTGACTTAACCCACCCATATATTGAGTCAAATTGGTTAAGTGTTATCTAGCGGTTCATGTTGACTTAACCCACCCATATATCATGTTAAATTGGTTAAGTGTTATTTATCAGTTTGTGTTGACTTAACCTACCTACATATCATGTCAAATTGGTTAAGTGTTATCTAGTGGTTCATGTTGGCTTAACCCACCCATAGATCGAGTCAAATTGATTAAGTGTTGTCTAGTATTTCATGTTGACTTAACCTTACCATACTAGCATGTGTCATTAGCATTAATTAATTATTAATGCCTAACCTCTCACATTAGACCTATTGTTGCGGTCACTGGATGTGCCGGTTGGTTCCGAGCAGGATTACACCACAACTCAATCTAACCTCGGGTTTCAAGCACGTTATGACTAACTTCTCACATTAGAACCTACTATTTGCGGACACTGGATGTGTCGGGCGGTTCCGGGCAGGATTACACCGCAAACTCATTATAACCTCGAGTTAGCCATGTTTCATGTTTAGCTCATGTCCATCCTAGATGTTATATGTCAATTATCAATTCACAAGCATGTTCGTGTTTATTCTAGATGTCATATGTCAATTATCAATTTCATGTCGTGTGTTGAGTTCCATAATTACATAAAAACATGGTTTGTCCCACATATTCCATTTTCAATTATGTTTCTAGGATCTTAACAACATATCCAATTTCCAAGTCTCAAATTTAAGCTTTACCCAAAAAAAACCCAATTTATGTTCATGCTTATAATCCCATTAATAGGCTATACATATTATTCCAATTTTTCCATACATGTGTTCCTAACAGGTTACTATCATTCCTTATATGTTGGTTAAGTTTATTCATATGTCAAGTGCTACTTAAACCATTTCTACTTTGCTTATACAACCATTAGTGAAATAATCTTTTTACCCAAATTACTCAATTATAGCCAAATTCACCAATTCCATGTTATTCATATCCAAACATGCCAATTTCCAAAATCCCATTATACCCAATTTCATAAAATCAATATTTTCCAATATATTTCCCTACGTTTATACATATAATCTAATTCACCTTTTAGGCTTAATTTCAAGTCACAAACAAATTCTGCCAATTGTCCCAATATTTGCAATAATAATTGTTATGCTATAAATCCCCAAATTTCACCTTTTAGGCTTAATTTCAAGTCACAAACAAATTCTGCCAATTGTCCCAATATTTGCAATAATAATTGTTATGCTACAATTCCCCAAATTTCTGATTATATTCCTCGACTGCATAAAATAGATTATGCCCAACATTTCCATATTCCAACCATACGTATATATAATAAGATTTCGTCTATGTTCGAGATAAACTAGATCCAAAAATAAAAAGGGAAAGGAGAATAAAAGAACAATTACTATAACATGAATCTTGAATTGAATTTATAACTGGGGAATGATGAACGATAATAATACTATTATACAACAAGTTTATTATAATTCCACTCACCTTGCTTTTTATCTTCAATTCAAGGATTTGGCTTAACTTTGATCGATTTCATGCCCCAATTCATAGATATGATCTATCTTTGATTTCTTTGCGCAGCGTAAGTGGTGAATCTGAATTTCTCCTCCTTGCATAGTGTAAATTACAGATCTGAATCCCTTTTTTATCTTTAATTTGGTGGTTGTCTTGATTCTAAACTTTTTAATTTTAAGAATAGATGTTTTGAAGAGAAAAGGGGAAGAAAGTGGATCTAGAAATTTCTTGGAGAAGAGGATTTCTTTGTTTTGATTTAGATTAGGCCAGAGTAGAGACGTAATGGAGTTGTGCAGAGAAAGCACTAGGTCTAGGGGTGTTTATATAGGTAGGAACCAACGAATCTAGTCTGAAATCGCGTCCAGGTGCGAAAAAGTGAATTCTGCCCGAATCTGGGGGTAGGCCGACCCCCAGGTCGACCCCTGGGTAGGTCGACCTCCCTGGGTAGGTCGACCTCCCTGGGTAGGTCGACCCCAGTTCGACCCCCAAGTCGACCTGCCTGGGTATTTTCCTATGTAAATTCTGAATTTTTGTTGAATCTTCCGAAGGTCATAACTCTTTCATACGGAGTCCGATTTTCGAAAACTTGGATTCTATTCCAAGCAAAATTCTGAGACGAACGCAATGGTGATGTCCGTTTTACTTAATTCCTGATATTTAAATTAAGTATCCTTATTTTATTATCTTCTTTGTTACGTACACTGTTATCGAATTAATTTTTCATTCTCTTCCATACATTAATAAATTTTCATTATACATCACCATTCTTTACCTATCTATGCATATACACATATTTTTACATATTTTTAATTATATTACAAAACGCGGGGTGTTACAAGATCGATCTGCTAATAAACGAGATGGGTTTTCCCTATCCAATACCAATGCAATAAAATTTCCAATTTTTAAATGGATAGAATTCATAAGCTCATTTAACTCGATTTTGATGGAAAACTGTGATACCATGATCATAAGCGATCTCCCAGTTTTGCTTCACAGATTTATCCTGCTATTTTAACATAACTGAAATACCTTACACTTGACAAGTCCTAAGGGTTTACGTACATTTACGGCTATACACACACATACATACAATATATATATATTGTATATATGTATATGTGTATCATTAAAATTTCACTATTGGCCTATCACTAAGGCTTTATACCAAAATATTATATACATTTACAATGTTGTTATTGGCTTCCACTAAGGCCTTATGCCTCATCTTTCTTAGTTGTGTCGTATAGGTCATACGCTAGCAGTCGTGCTTTAGTTGCAAAACATGCCTCATCTTTCATTGTTACTGCCAAATACGCTATCGGAAAACATAAAACAATCGTTAGATTGAGGTAGATGGAGCTAGAAAGATCAAAATTTGTTAAAATGAATTTGATGTTTACCGGAAAAATGTCTAGAATATTCATATCGAAAAATATTAACTTTTCCTTAAAATATTAATTGGTTTTGAATTAAAATTGAAAAAAGAATAGATTTCCTAAAAAAACATTTTTTTAAAAGCAACACATAGCAAATGTAATAGATTATTTAATTTTATATTTTAATATTCGCATTAAAATTATGTTGGTTACTTCTATATTTGAAATAAAATGAGGGGATAACAAATTTAATAAAATTTACCATTTCTCTTTTTTTTAAGTGATATAACAACTCGTAATAATTTTTTATCATAAAGATATTTGTACTAAAAAATTTAAGCTGAGTGTTACAATCACTTTTGTACTATCTATGACTATGACTGTAAATATTGTTTCAAAATTCAATTTTTTTTCATTTCATAAAATTATACTTACCTTCAGAATGACAACGTTCGTTTTTTTCAAATATTCTTTTGCTTTCATTAAAAATATTCTTTCCATTCTATTGCAAATGTCAATTTATTTTATTAAACATTATTAATTTCAACTAAATTTTTTTCTTTGTTTTCTTACGGTTATAAAAACAAATTTTAAAATCTTTTTTTTAACTTTTGTTCAAATTTATTATTTAATCTATCATTTTTATATAGTTAAAAATACAGATTGTTACAATAAAGAGGAGAAAAGTGTACTCATATTCAAGAAAGATTTCATTTTACACAAATGAATGAAGAGATTAATCAAATGAGTTGGTAAGATGAATAATTCTCAGGTTTTTACTGTATTGGTTAGAAACAAGTTTAAAAATCAGTGTCTTCAACAAAACTAAACATTTTTCCATCCTCAACATGCAAGATGAATTTTACGTCTTCATCTTTGTTTTTATTAAAGAGGGAGGGTGAAGAAAAACGAAAGTAGTAAAAGCTTGAGTGAAAAAAAGGTAAAGTTGGTAAAAGTGAAGTAAGATCACTGTTTTCTAAACATTTTAGTGTCATCAACAACGTCCCTTTTTAATCAATCATGAGTCCATGACAATAAAAAATGCATCCGGAAAAGGCGGGAAAACGTTTCGAGCTCATATCTAACAAATTAAAATGAACTTGCATTTGCATTCTGATTTAAGTCGATAGAACGTGGGAGAGTCAACTAATATTGAAGGAAGGTATTGATAAATCTGTAATATTTTTTGAATATCAAATCTATTTTGACATCCAAACACTTTTTTTTTTTTTTTTTTTTTTTTTTTGCTTTGCATCATGTAAGTTCTTTTTTCATCGACATACGACATTTTGTTTAAGCAAAGCAGGCAAGAGCAAATGGTAAAGACAATGAATTTTTCATGAAGACAGGCCGAATGGTCGTCAACACAGGCCGAATGGCTCAGATTCGATCCTAGTAGTTAACCCAGGCCTAAGTTCTTTTACAAAGATCAAAACCCTAGCCCTTTGGATATTTCAAACCATTACCCAAAATCGGCTCTTTGAATTTTTCATTGAAAACTGTATTATCAACCTGACAACCATATTCACCATCCTAGCAATTACTTTTTGAAATTTAATACAAACAGAAGTAACAAAAAATTTACATAGCAATGTTTGACAAGCATATTTCTATTTTCAATAAAAAAACTAAGGGTGCGTTTGGTTCATCCTTTTTAGTTTTCGATTTTCGCCAATACAAATTGCAAAAGACAAACATAAACCATGGAAAATGGTCGTTTTAGAAAATGATGTTAACACATAAAACGGAAAACTAAGGTAGTGTTTGGTTTGCCATTTTAAGTTTTGGGTTTTCGTCCATACAATAATGTGCACAATGCATGTAAATCATGGAAAACAACAATTTTAGAAAACAAAGTTAACATACAAAATAAAAAACAACTTTTATCCATTTTTCATATTTTGAGAAATGAGAGAAATATGGAGACCAAATCCTCATTTCATGATTGCTACATCCCCTCCGCGGTCCCCTCCATCTTGCTTTCATTCTACCATTCCTCCTTCTACACCTTTAAAGTTTTATAATTAATTTTGAAAACTAAAAACCCAAAACTCATTTTTAACCAAACATACCCTTTAACTTTTTCTTATTTTTCATGTTTTCGGAAACAACGAATAAACGGCACACAATCCAACCTCTCCGTCGTCCTCCAACCTCTCCGTGGTCCCCTCCATGTTCCTTCTATCCCTTTCGTCGTTCTCTTACTCTCTCTATTTTGTGTAGCTAGCGTTAAAAATTTAAAATGCAAAATAAAAAACAAACCAAACTGCACCTAACTTTTTTGTTAAAGTTTATTAGTTTTGAGAACATCGAATTTACAGAAGACTTGAGAAATAAAAACAATCACCACCAGATTAGTTACATGCCCAAATTCAAATTCTTGCAATTTTCTTTCCATTTGGTTTGCATTGCATGAACATGTATATATACACATCACAAAAATAGCTTATAATGATGTTTAAGAGAGTAGGGAAACGTTATCTAGTCACCTATACTGCATCAAAACCTCCATTTTATTCCAGCATCACCAAAGATGTATATAATCTATCTGTAAGTTATATTTTTAGCCAACTACAGGCTCATATCTTGGAATTGAAGACAGGCTTCCTCTTCTCCAGTTTAGCCTTGACCGCCTCTTCCAAATCCTTGGTCTTCAACATACCAGCATTCCACGTGGCAACATAATCCAAACCCGTCTCCACGGTCATATCCCTGCCCTTCAGCATCACCTCCTTCGTTCCCATTACTGCATTACCTGATTTTCCTGCTATTGCTTTTGCTACTTCTTCTACCTTTCTATCCATTTCCTCCCTTGTGTCGAACACTTTGCTTACCAGTCCCATGTTTTTAGCTTCAGATGCTGGCACTGCTCTCCCAGTTAATGCCATCTCCATTGCATTTCCGAACCCTACAATTGTTGGCAATCTGTAAAATGACATGTGAATTGTTGGCTTCGCTTGAATCATATTTATTTGTATATGTAAATGTTATTGTTTTATGCATTGCTTAGCATCTAATCGAACATTTTTCTGAATGAATGAAAATGAAAGATGTCCCAAATTTTGATGCTTTCATTGCTCTTTCAGAACAAGTTGAAGAAAACAAACAAAATAAGTATTATATTGTAGGCTGAAGGAGGTTTTGAAAGTATACACAAGTTTTGTTCTGCTTCTACAGATAAATAAGTTTGAGCTGAGGAGTATACTTGATGCACCTAGGAAGGGTAACCCACGTTTACATACCTGATACCTCATTACTGATGATAAACGGTTGACCAACAGTCATGTTCTATCATCTATTTAAAGAATAAAATGCATGTAGCCCCAGGTTTACACATCATGGTTTTGCATCACTGCGTTTTGCATCGTGAAACCCGAATGATAAGGGATGTCACACTTAAGGTCCAGTTTGAACATAACATGTATGTTTGTATTATTTATTTAAGTCAAAAAATTATTCATTTTTTATTTGATTAAATAATTAATATAATCTAATCAGATAATAAGTAATTTAATAATAATAATCAATAACTTAAATTTAATAATTAATGATCTAATTTTACACAACTAATAAAAAAAATCTAATTCAACAATCCTAACTTATATGTTAATTAATTAATTAACTGAATTTTATTTTATTTTTAAAATACATGATAGATAACATATGACCAGTATTCAATAATTAATCATTTATTGCATTTGGCATTCAATATTTTAGTAGTTAATTAACAAAATAAATTTTCATTACTACAAAAAATTTAATTCGTCACCAAAAGAGAAGAACAAAGAAAACCACTCAAAACTCACATATTAAATATACGTGTCAAATTGTCTGGAGTTCATACTTCATACTGCTACGTAAGTACATGGAATGCATGTGCAAACCAAACTCATGATCAAATTGGAAAATCGTACAGTATGTCAAAATTGCAAAATCTAACAACATTCAAGCGCATAAATCTTTATGATATCTAAAATCCAAAGCATAAACTCTTCATGGTACGCTTAAAGTCATCGCTTTGAAATATAGTTATACATGGAAGGAAAGAAGAACCTGCGTTAAAATAACATTACGCCTCATAGCTCGTACTGGATGCTGGTGAGATGGAGAACTATACCTCAAAGGTCAACTGGACATCATCAAAATTCTGCAGAATCAATGTTCAAAATTTTGCAAAGAGAGTAAGGGGCTCTTCCACGCTCTCTGCTCTAATCTGATGAATCAACATTCTAGTTTCATGAAATTTCCAGTTCAGTAAGTGCTAATCGGATTCTCCGGTACCCTGAATCCTTATATCATACAGTAGAGGAAGTGTCGCTTGGATGGTGATTGCTTTTTGAATCTCTCAATGAGCAACAACACCAGCAACTTCTTCCAGGATGGAAACCCATTCTACACCTTCCATGAGTTTCTTGGAAATGTTTGTATTCTCAAGAAAGACTGTCAAATTCAATATTGTCTCTAACTCAATCCGTTTCCCAGTGATTTCCATAAGCATATAACAGACACCTTGATTTAAAAAAGGTTGAAAACCAGTTATTTTGTTGTTATTTCCTTCAACTGGTAACAACATTCAGTAAACAATTTTGTTTACCCTATCCAGTTAACTCGTTGAGTCGATAAAAAGAAAGAAAATTTGGAAAAGGAAGTTGTAGAATGATACGGGATAGTGATGCATCCGGCTGCACAAAAGGCACTGCAAACGCAAGCCTAAGAAAACCACAAGACTATCTAGCTATTATTAGGATTAAATGCAGGGATATGCACTGCAAGTGGGCACAACTACTTTTTATTATTAATTCTGTTATAAAAGGATTGACAGCAAATGATTATCAAATAATTGGTTGCCACTTGTACAAGTTTGTTAGAAAAGAAATTGTATGCATGTTTATATAAACCGTGAATGAGAATAGAAAGGCATGCAGAAATTAATCAACTCTTTCTTATACCAATGTCTTCTTCCTCTTATTGTTTCTTCAATTCTCTCCTCCTTTAAATTAATACTGTATCAATTAGTGTTTTCACTCTTGTTATCACCTCCTTCGTCTATATCCTTTCTCCTTCGTCATTTCACGAGAGTGAATCATGGATGAACCAGTAGCTTCTCAACAACTCCTATCATCTCGCCATCCGCAGCTCCCTACTAGTCATTCAAAGCACCCTTTCTTTCAAGACACCATGCTCCGATCCAACCACTCTGCCTTCGCCGACATAAAATCCGTCATCGTCTCTCAAAATACAACCCTACAACGTTTCGCAAAAACCGTCATCGAAACTTTTTCCAAAATCTCGTCCTACAAACCACCACTACCTCATCCTAGATCTACTCCATCAGCATTGGTACTAGCTGGATCTCCCCCTTTGATCACTCCAACAATTGCTGCTACAGCTGAAACAATTTCAGCTGCTATACCTACCTCCACTACAGCAACTCCTCCCATCACCAGTCCACTACGCGCCCCTCTATTGACTTCTTCCCGCTATCTAGCATATCCAACCAAATCTCATATCCTCACGGCTAGATCTACACCTCTTGCCTTCAGTTCACATAAGAACAGATGTTGCCACACCAGCAATTTCAGTTGTCAGCCCCACACCCAAACTTCGATTCTAACTCCTCTGTCTCCCCTTTATGTTAACTCTGAGAGCGAATCAGCCACACACCGATTCAATGAAGCTTTGCTTCTTGATGTAGGTGGATTCAGAAGGGTTTCAAAAGGAGACATGGACGGTAAGTCCAGGAAAGTGGAAATCAAGAGAGACGGCATGATGCAAGATCAAATCCGACTAGAGTTGTGCTCCTTTGATGTCATACTTTCTGTAGTCTTGTGCATGGGGTCAGTACTTAATCCTACATCGCCTAAAGGGCAGAAATAGATTACTGCACACATCATGTTTGTGGAAATGGACATGTTGGGATGTGACAGTAAAATTTCCATCTTCGATCCCGGTGGTATTTTCAACTTAGAATGCTTCTTCGACCTTGAGGACAAGGTCAATTTCGGGGGTGGTAATGATATGAGATAGTGATGCATTCGACTGCACAAAAGTCATTGCAAACACAAACTTAAGAAAACCACAAGGTTGCCTAGGTATTATTAGGATTAAATGTAGGGATATGTACTGCAAGTGGGTACAACTACTTTCTTTTTATATTATTAATTCTGTTATAAAAGGATTGGCAGCAAATGATTATCAAATAGTTGGCTGCCACCTGTACAAGTTTGTTAGGAAAGAAATTGTATGCATCTTTATATAAACCGTGAATGAGAATAGAAAGACAAGTAGAAATTAATCAACTCTTTCTTATATCAATGTCTTCTTCCTCTTAAAATTTCTTCAATTCTCACCTCCTTTAAATTAGTACTGTATCAATTGGTGCTTTCACTCTTGTTCTCACCTCCTACGTTTATATCATTTCTCCTTCGTCATTTCACGAGATTGAATCATGGATTAACCACTAGCTTCTCAGCAACACCTATCATCTCGTCATCTGTAGCTCTCTACTAGTCATTCAAAGCACCCTTTCTTGCAAGACACCATGCTCCGATCCGACCATCCCGCCTTCGCCGACATAAAATCCGTCATAGCCTCTCAAAATACAACCTTACAACGTTTCGCGAAAACCGTCATCGAAACTTTTTCCAAAATCTCATCCTACAAACCACCACTACCTTAGCCTAGATCTACTCCATCAGCATTGGTACTAGCTGGATATCCCCTTTTGATCGCTCCAACAACTGTTGCTACAGCTGGAACAATTTTAGCTTCCATACCTACCTCCACTACAGCAACTCCTCCCATCACCAGTCCACTACGCGCCCCTCTTTTGACTTCTTCCCGATGTCTAGCATATCCGACCCAGTCTCATATAATCACGCTAAATCTACACCTCTTTCCTTGTCTTCGGTTCACATAAGAACAGACGCTGCCACAACAGCAACTTCAGTTGTTGCTCCACCCTCGCCTAAGACTAATTCAACCCCACACCCAAACTTTGATTCCGACTCCTCTGTCTTCCCTTTATGTTGTTAACTCTTAGAGCGAATCAGCCAATTTCTGTCTGCCTTTGTATTCTCATTCACGGTTTATGTAAATATGCATACAATTTTTTTTAACAAACTTGCACAGGTGTCAGCCAACTATTTGATAATCATTTGGCGTCAATCTTTTTATAACAGAATTAATAATATAAAAAGAAGTTGTGACCACTTGCAATGCATATCCCTACATTTAATCCTAATAATAGCTAGGTAGCCTTGTGGTTTTCTTAGGCTTGCGTTTGAAGTGGCTTTTGTGCAGCTGGTTGCATCACTATCACGTATCATTACCAACCCCTCGAAATCGACCTTGTCCTCAATGTCGAAGAAGCATTCTAAGTTGGAAATACCATCGGGATCGAATATGAAAATTTTGCTTTCACATGTCAGCATGTTCATTTCCACAAACATGATGTGTGCAGTAGTCCATTTCTGCCCTTTAGACGATGTAAGATTAAGTACTGTCCCCATGCACAAGACCACAAAAAGCACGACTCCAAAGGAGTACAACTCTGGTCGGATCTGATCTGGTATCAGACCACCTCTCTTGATTTCCACTTTCACGGACTTACCGTCCATATCTCCTTTTGAAACCCTTCTGAATCCACCTACATCAAGAAACAAAGCTTCATTAAACTGGTGTGTGGCTGATTCGCTCTCAGAGTCAGCAACATAAAGGGGAGACAAAGGAGTTAGAATCGAAGTTTGGGTGTGGGGCTAAATCAGTCTTAGGCGAGGGAGGAGCAATAATTGAAATTGCTGGTGTGGCAGCGTTGGTTCTTATGTGAATTGAAGGCGAGGAAAGAGGTGCAGATCTAAACGTGATGATATGAGATTGGGTCGGATATGCCAGACATCGGGAAGAAATCAATAGAGGGGCGCGTAGTGGACTGGTGGTGGGAGTTGTTGTTGTAGTGGGGTAGGTATGGCAACTGAAATTGTTCCAGACTTCCAGCTATAGCAGCATTTGTTGGAGCGATAAAAGGAGGAGATCCAACTGGTACTAATGCTGATGAAGTAGATCTAGGCTGAGGTAGTGGTGGTTTGTAGGACGAGATTTTGGAAAAAGTTTCGGCAACGGTTTTTGTGAAACGTTGTAGGGTTGTATTTTGAGAGGCGATGGCGGATTTTATGTAGGCGAAGGTGGAATGGTCGGATCGGAGCATGGCGTCTTGCAAACAAAGGGTGCTTTGAATGGCTAGTAGGGAGCTACAGATGGCGAGATGGTAGGAGTTGTGGAGAAGTTGAGAAGCTAGTGGTTCATCCATGATTCAATCTCGTAAAACGACGAATGAGAAAACATACAGACGAAGGAAGTGAGAACAAGAGTGAAAGCATCAATTGATACGGTACTAATTTAAAGAGGGAGAGAATTGAAGAAATAGTAAGAGGAAGAAGACATCGATATAGGAAAGAGTTGATTAATTTTTGTCTCTTCCTATTTTCATTCACGGTTTATATAAAGATGCATACAATTTCTTTCCTAACAAACTTGTACAGGTGGCAGCCAACTATTTGATAATCATTTGCTGTCAATCTTTCTATAACAGAATTAATAATATAAAAAGAAAATAGTTGTACCCATTTGATAATTATTTTCTTACGGTTTTTCGTACCTTTGTTACCTCCCAAAACACAAAAAAATAAAATAAACTTGTTTTCTAATTTACATGTCAACTTCATTTTTCAAAATTGTATATTTTCCAACAATACACACAATGGACACACTTTTATTTACAAGAAAACACAAAACAAAAAACGACAAGCCAAACGGGACTTCAATATCTAATGATCCAAAGTGAATTTTACAGGTTTTTGGTACTTTTGAAAGCAACTATAGATGAAAACTACTTGAATCAAACATTTTGATGCTTTAAAAGCAACCAAATCTAATTTGGTGCATAAGATGTTCCTTCAAACCTTATATGCTTAGGTAACATGGTAAGTCTTATTTAGGCACATTAGAGCAATGGTTAGATGGTAAAACTAGCCTAGCATACAGGCGGGAGCCTAAAAGATTTTTACAACATAGCAAATTACACAACACAAAACAAAATATAATGAAATATCATATTTCTTCATCTTCAAAACTTTAATATATTGTCATCGACTATATATGGCTCAAAAGAAAGTTAAGAATGAAAAAGAAAAAGAAAATCAATACAAGTGGGTTTGTTTGCGATTTTGCTGAAAAATGATGAAAGTGCACTCAAATTTTTTTATCATAATGGAATACAGCAAGGAGTTCAATGGTGAGAAAAAACAAGCCTCGAAATGTTGATTTGAAGTGATCTAGACAAAAAGACCTATGAACATAGTTCTAAAATTGAAATCTCCACCTTGCCCGATATATCCCCTTTCCACACTTGGCAACGACTAACCTCAAACGTAACTTTTGTCAACGCTCTGAGATGTTAAGATCTCAACCACTGATTACAGACCGAAATATCGGTCTGAGATTTCAGTCGAAACCCAAGATGTGAAACCTTGCTTTTTTTAACATATTTGTGTACCTTTAATTTAAATTATGTAGTTCAAAACAGAAAGGGAAAACACAACAAAAAACAGTTTTGGCAAGAAGGAAACTTTATATCGTTCTGCATTAGAAGTGTCGGTTCCATTTGTTCGTGTTTTTGTATTGATTTACAAAAAATGCAAGCCTACAGCATACTGCATCTACAAGCTTATCAGTAAAGCAAAAGAAAGCATGCAGATTAACTATAAAACATAAGAATGGGAAATATAAAAACATGCTCAAAATCACTGATAAGAGTGGAATGTCAAACTTCACTGTTCACCTGCAACTGGCTATTATTTATCATCCAGATCTCTTATATTCAACAATGAATAAAAATACGATGAGATAAATGATTATTGAATTGCTTCAAAAGGTTACTCTCAGCTGTTGATGTTCTAGCAGATGAGTCGGGCTGTCAATGGATGTTTTCGGATGCAGATAGTGTCGCATCCGCATCTGAAATCATTTTCGGATATCGGATATCCGCATCTGCGGATATAGACGGATATCGGATAATTATCGATCCGCCAATGATCGAAAAATAATGGTGCATAAATGAAAATTTTGAGTTTATCATAAAGTTTATTTAATCCAATTAATTACTAAAGTAATAAAAATAAACAAATATGATGATAATAATAATTTTGAGCAATTAATATACGTTTAGTGTGTATAATGTAGACTTTCAACTTAATAAAATCATAAATTAAGATATTTCACTGTGCTAAAACATGCATAATTTAAACTATAATTATGAAAAAAACGGACGGATAATTTTCGGATACTGATGTGCCTATATACGCATCCGCATCTGTATTTCTAGACATCGATATTTATCCACTTTTCGGATGTGGATGTGGATGTGGACGGATTTCGGGTTTTTTGGGTATCCATTGACAGCCTTACAGCTGAATTGGTAAGAATGGAAAAGAACATGGTAACTATGGATCTGCAATTACAACTAGACAGAAGAATACCAAGACACCATGCAGATTTTTTATATTCTATACTTTTTGAGAAACTATTTGTATAACACATCATATATATAATTATAAAAAGAACACAAATACCCACTAACTACTCGATGGTGGAAAACATCTGGCACTTCTGTTCCAAATTCATGTCCTTCAGAGTTTGAAGTCTCAGATGTAGTGCTTCCGGAGATCTGATTGTTAAAGAAATTCGTGCGAATTTCAATATATAAGCTTGCTTAGATAATTAATCAATTAAATATAAATTAGAATTTAGTTAACAGTTATCAGACTGTGCTTTTGTAGCAAAAAAAATAAAAAAAAATAAAAAAATAAAAAACTTGAAGCTGAAGTTAATAATTTGGTATTTGTTAAATATAAATAAGTACATAATAAATCTACAAACTCTCTGTGACAACGTCAATTCAATATCATTGAAGAAAATTGACGATCTTAATGGACGATTAAGCAGAAATATGAACAATGAATACTTGAGGATGAGAATGATGGTTCGAATTGAAGCAATGTTGCTAAAGCCACAAAAGTGAGGGAAACAAAATATCTGTTGCTTTTCAGCATCTACTTCGCATTTTTTTCATCCTAATGAAGAAGAAAAGAATGAAATGAAACTGATGGAAAAAAAACTGAAACTTATGAGTTTAGGGATGCATATACTTATACATATACAAATATATCAATTGGGGATACATATGTTCACATTTACAATGTACAAGTAATTTTTATTATTATTTCCAGTTTCTACATTTAGGAAAATTTTTCTACATGCATATAGCATTATGTTTAATGATGCTTTGCAAAATGATTTTAGAACAAAAAAAATTGAACATGTTGGTAGTTAAAGAAATATAAATCATATTAATCATGTCTCATTGGTTGTGATGTAAAATAATACTCCCTCCGTTTTTAAATGTAAGATGTTTTACTTGTTTGCACACGAATTAAGAAATCAATTAATGGTGCTTAAATTCATACTCAAATTAGGTATCTTTCTTGAGTTAGCTTCTTTTCATGCATATCTATTGGCTGAAACATGAATAAATGCATAAAGTCTCATCATTTATTGTGAATAACGGACGAGGGCGTTAAAATTTTAAACATCTTATATTTTGAGACACACAACTTCTTAAAACATCTTATATTTAGAAACAGAGAGAGTAATAGATTATCTTCTTTTTTTTAA
Source organism: Allium sativum (assembly GCA_030737875.1). Taxonomy (NCBI): domain Eukaryota; kingdom Viridiplantae; phylum Streptophyta; class Magnoliopsida; order Asparagales; family Amaryllidaceae; genus Allium; species Allium sativum. Next base: position 213,107,681 of record CM060919.1, read on the forward strand.
ATAAATGCAGAGTATTTTAAAAGGGAATACATCGTTTATCCATGCATGCCAAAACTTTTGCATATTGTGCACTGGGCACTGGGGGACATAGACAACTCTAGCATGATAAAATTATTACGTTAACTGTAGAAATACTGAAATAGCTCTAGTATATGGTTAATAATCTTGTTACTCCTAATTATAAAGCTTCAATGGATGCTGCACCATATTCCATGAAAATGTATACGCAACTGTAACTGTTTTTTTTTTTTTTTTTTTTTTTTTCCTTTTTCAAGGCGACAGTAACTGTTTTTCCAGCCAGAAACAAGTTCAATCTTAGTTGGATGCTCAAAGCAATCTCGCGATTAGAATGTAATTACAAGCATAGGGAGTATAAAGTGTAAATTTTAGCCTGGTAGAAGGAAGGATGATCAAGATCGTTGTTATAGCGGGATAAACGCAGTTTGCATTGAACTGCAGATATTTTTTATCTATGAAACAGAAGGGGAAAAAGTTAAAAAGCAATTATGTTTGTGAAGAAGCCAAATTTTAACTATAATGCACTTTGTCTATGAACGAACGTGTCAATCAGCAAAAGGCAGCATTTGTTTTATTATTAACCATCATATGAAACAATTTTTCACCTCGAAATGATTCCATATGATACAATATATCAAGATCTGAAGTTTCGACTTCAAAAACTTGTATCTCAAACGTTCCACCTCGGTTTCACTAAGGGCCGAAACAAAACCAAGCCGAACTCCAGTACAATTAAAAAAAAAAAAAAAAAAAAATCTATCTTCAAATTTCACAAAAGAAACACAATATAATTAATTTAAATTTTAAATTTTGCAAATTTCAAATATTCAAAATTTGAAATTTTAACTTAGGGACATATAAAACTAAAATATATAAATAGTGCAACTAAAAAAAGTTGAAAGCAAAGTAATTAATAAACAATTTTTATATCATATTCATGATTAACCAGTGTTGTTGTATAGGGGTGAGCATTATTTGGTTAAACCAAATTAACCAACCAAACCAATTTATTTTGGTGGGTTTGGTTTGGTTTTTTAAATTAAATTGGTTTATAATCGGTTTGGAAAAATATTTAGTTTGGTTATCGGTTTAACCAAATTAACCATCACATATGTATGAAAATTACTTTTGAGAAGCATTAGAATAAAAAATAATAATATTTTAATCATATATTTATAATTTATCTCAAATTATAGTTAATATTATAAACATAAAGTCTAAAATCTTCTTTGTTCGGTTAAATCGGATAACCAACCAATCTTAATTTGGTTGGTTTGGTTTGGTTTTCATTTTTATCGGTTTTAGTTTGGTTTGACAATTTTCGTAATCGGATAAACCAAACCAACCAAACGCTTTGTATACTTGTATATCTTATTTTTCAATTAAACTTGTTTCAATAAAATAAACAGATGTAAGTATAGTATTGCGAAAACGAAATTGAAATTTCTGAAATTTACGAACTAGGTCGATATTCTAAAAATTACAAAAGACCAAAATCATGATCTTGAACCTAGTTATACATAGAAGAAGGCATTTGTCCGAAGTTTAATGCGCAATGTGTAAAACTACACATAAGTTGGTACCATCACAAGTGTAGCCAGATGGCTGGAGAGAGTTGTGATTGTAATTCAATAATACACTTGAGCGGTTCATGAATTTACCAAGCTAAAATGACATTAACTATGCCAATGTGGTGCCTCAACATATTTGGGTCTGAATCATTGGTTGCTTTGTACTGGGGCCATCAAGCTATGATGGCGAAGATGTAACAATGGTCTTCTTTTAAGTATGTATGATGATTGATTACTGGATCAAATACATAACTTGACATTCATATATGTAATTGTGTGTGCATTACAACTTCATGCAGTTGCAAATGTCCATGGGAAAAAGATATCTGTGCACATATTATCACAGTCTACCATCTGAATTTGTTCTATATTTAATAAACAAAATGACATCTCTGAAGGTGGTATGGAAAATTCCACATAATGGCACTCCACTGTATCGCAAACTGAGAATCCCCAAAATGTCCATAAATTTGAAATGCAAGTGATGTGTAATGGTGTACCACCTATTCTAAAGTGGTCGTACTGCCATCAACATGTGACACCACATTGAAACATTGTCACCAAATACGCATCAATAGAAAATGACCTACAATCCCGACATCCCAGATTAGAGGCAAATCGATTAGGAGTTTTTTATTTAGATTGGCCCCGTGTTACACCCACTGAAGATCTTGGTGCACCAAGAACAAAAGCTATTTTTGATGATGAAACCATGCAGAAGAAGAGGAATCACACTAGTACATTAAGAAATTATTTTAACTTGCAACCATGAATTTTATGGAAAGCCGCATAAAATCGTAGAAAACATAGTAAAAAAATTAGCAGTGCAAAAGATAGCAGTTTTAAGATGGAAGTAGCATTGAAACATGATAAAGATAGTTATGTCAGGTTTACACTAGGATTAACATGAAAGATTTAGGCTAACTTTACCGCATACACTTACAGACATGCATCTCATGATACGCATTGCCTCTCATAGATTACGCACAGATAGGCCAAACTTGTGAGTTATATGATATACCGCAATAACATTCCTACATCATACATATTATCATTAGCTTTGTAGGTGTACTCAAAGGATCAATGTTTGCATGACACATATTTTTTAATGTTTTCTTAGTTTATCACATAATATTTCAGTTATGACACATTTTTTGGGCTTACACCGACTAGTGTACAATTGTGCTAAAAAGAATCATGAGCCTTCAGAGAAAGATAATTTTTTATTGTATTTTATGATGTGCCGCAAAATGTTCTTATGTCGATTCTCCAGAAAAGTTCTTTATTAGGTATTGATGAGCAAGGTTATCACGACGCCAAGTCGAGCCACTACCGTCTAGAAGACTAGTCGACAAGTCGCCCGACTAGTCGTGACTAGTCGACAAGTCTTTTATATACATATATTTATTAGACCTAAATGTATAATATAATTAGATATAACATAATAATATGTTCAAATTCAACAAAGATAACATAATAATAGGTTCAAATTCAACAAATATCCATAACAGATCCTAGTCACAACATAATAATACCCATAATTATAATAGATCATAAAATTTGACAGAAGTATGGTTTACAGTAACCATATTGTTTGACAGAAGTACGATTTACATTAAAATGTATCCAATAGGAACAAATATGTACATATATTTGTAATTTTTTGACACATTACAATATTAATTTAAAAAGGATAGCAGTCAATTTATTCTATTACAAACATTAGTTTCTCATGTCACCATATTCTTAAGCATGGTTTACGTTTGACTTTTGGGTCCAAAAAAATAAAAAATCATGTAGCATACTTGGGGCTGCCAGCAATGAGCATGGCGGAGGAGCAGCGGCGAGCCAAGACGAGAAGCAATTAGTTTTTTTTTTAAATCGATGTATGATTTCTGTTATGACGAGGAGTATCAATGTCGACTTAGCTCAATTCAGGGTTTCTGGACTCGATTTAGGGTTTTCTGGCCCATTACCGTCGAAATGAAAAAGTCGAACGTCGTCAAATTTTTTTGAGCGACTTGTCGGTCGTCGACGTGATAACAATGTTGATGAGGCTTCAACTTTTAAGTGCATGCATAGCAGAAGTTCTTTGTTAGGTATCGATATTCTTAAAATTACAAAAGACCAAAATCATGATCTTGAACCTTGTTATACATAGATGTGAAATCTTCCTGAAGCTTTGATATACAACACAGCAAGCAACGTACATTTTTTAAATTATTATTATTTGTTATTTTTACTAGATACCTGTGTGCTCTAGTATATGCATAAAGAGATGAATGCATTTGGATTAGAGAAAGAGTTTACATTCACAATTTCAATAGAATCTACGTTTTTTTTTTTTTTTTACTTCTATCATGAACTTAAAATTTTCAGGCCATAATGTATGGCTTTTTTCCATTCAATGCAGAATGATTGCATACAAAGCTGGGACGAGAAGAATTCGGTTAGAACTCTCAAACGAATCTGAAAAGTCATTGGACTACATAACAAAAGCAACAAAATGTTTCAAAGGATAGGTTCCTAATGCCCCCAAGTAGTAATCCTAAAGGTCTATGGGTTCAGACTTCTTTGAAGCCACCACATGGCACCCGTCGGTACTGGTAAAAGTTTTGCCAGCTTTATAATCATCCGTTCAAAGACCAAAAGCTAGCAACTAAAGCTGTAGATGCCTTTCATCAAATGCACAAATTGACATCAATTGTAAATCAAACGTGTCAAAGGTCACCAACTCAAGTGGTAAAGTGGTATCCTCTAAACCAAGGTTTTAGAGGTCATGCGTTCCAACAATAAAGACATCGAAACCAATGGCCTGCTTTAACGAAGTATCAGTCTTATTTTCAAAAAGAAAAGGGTTGGGGGTTTGGGGGGGGGGGGGGGGGATTAGTATAACTTTAATCTATTTTACATCGAAAATATCAAATAAACTATTATTGGATGATTTTGCATCATAAACATAACAAAAGCCATTCTTAATGCCAAAATATGAATAATAAAATAAAAATACTCATGTTGATATTAAAATAGGTTTGATTGACGTGCCCAAATTTGTTGAATGACCCAGATATTTTTTTGTTTAATATGAATATGGTATGAAGTAATTTTTATCTTATATAATACTAAGTGTAACATGTGTGTGCACATGACAATATTTTTAATATAGTATTTATGATGTTAGCATTAAAATTAAGACTTTGTTATGCAGTGTACTATAATTTCAGCAAATAAGTGAACTGTAAATTAAAACGTTTGTTACTGTTTACATGCAATTTATGTTATGTAGCTTATATATCTTTTAATATTCTTAGAATCAATAAGAGAGGTTTAATTACATAAATGATGGTAAAGAAGAGAAACTCTCTTATTAATTCTAACAGTATCATCCCTTATATGACACGGGACACATTAGCAAAAAAAGCAGGTATTCGTGATGAATATTCAGTCAAAATATCACACGATGTGGAGGGTTTTTTGTTCGAGCAGCTGAAACTATATATCTAGCCTGACTGGTGAATCAAGCCAGAAGTGGCCAACTCTGCACCAAAATTAGAGTGAGAATGAATATTGACTGTGTTTTAATGTTTCTGAAAACATTAAAGCAAACAAAAATGTCAAAATAATAATAATAATAAAGTACTAAATGATATTAAAATTTGTTAGATTTGATTAATAGAGGAAGAAACAAGAACTAAAGGAAAAAGGGCGAGAGAAGATGAATAGAAGAAAGAGTTGTCATGTATTGAATACCAAAAAGTATTAAAGTTATATTCATGTAAGCATGTGCTTCGTAACGTGTGTATTTGTATTCATTACTAACGTTATATAAGTACTGCTAATTTTGAAGGTTCTACGTGGCTGAGGTTCATCTGAGTTTCAATTTGTTTCATAGTTAATATGCAAAATAAGTTGCAATGAATTTAATAATCAAGAAAAGTTTGAATGTAACTAAAAAATAGTTTGCAATTTATATTATAACTTCAGATATACAAACGACATAGATAACTTTTGATACACACCATAATTTTTCAGTTATACTGCAGCTTAGCACTTCACTGTTACTTTTTCTTTTCTCATAGTTCACATGTTAATTTAAATAGAATTACGTCTTCCCTTCTTTAGCATGGTTAATTGAAACGGAAGAAATTCAATCCCAAGACTTCTAGATATGCAATCAAGGATACTAGAACCATATCATTGTCCACGGTGAACATTTCGAACCTTCCTATTTTCATTTTCTAGCTATGCTCATGATGGTCGATGGATAAACGGAGTACGGTTAGAGACATGAGTTGTTGTGATGGTCTAACTTAATGCTCAATGGATAGAATTTGATCATGGCCAATGCAAAAGGTACTAGTACTAAAATACAATATGAATAAATTTGCATTATCCTTATGTTCTGACTTCAAGAAAAGGATAATGTTTTACAGATGCAAAACCTATAATAACTTTGTAAGCCTGCTTTTAAACTTATGTAAATCTAATAAACATACTATTTTGAGGTGTGGCAAAATAAATACACGCTTAATTTTGACATTCTCTTATGTGCATTTCATAAATGCACTAAAAGAAACATATAGTAAAGAAATGTAGTGGTATGGCTGATATAATGCTTAATGAAGTGTTGTGTTTCTGTGTAGATCGGGAGTTCAATTCATTGATTTGTGTGTGTTCCTTTCTACTGGTCACCGACACACACAAGCACGTGTGTATGTGGAGGGTGTACACACACATATATGCATTCTTATGTATGTGCATGTGCGCAACTTGAGTTTTTGTGTAGATAATGATTTCAATTTCTTGTACACACACTGTAACACCCCCATATTTAAGTAATAAAGATTAATAAATTAATTAATTAAATAATAAAATAAGCTAGTGAAACTGTCCGAATTTGGCTACAAAAATTGCACCGTTGAGGCCGTGACAATTTTTTGGATAATTTCCATATATAATTAAAAACAAAGAAGTTGTAAGAAAATTCATATGGCAGAAAAGTTTAAAAATTAATAGGAAAAAAATAAGACCCGTTATGGGTCGACTCGCTGTGCGTGTAGGTCGGCGAAGCAGTCGACCCCCATGGGGCACAGGTCAACCCATATTGTGACCTGAATAGTAAAATGTCCGCGTACATGCCGAACTAGTAAAAATACAATTTTCTAAAATCTAAAGCATTTATTTTTGAATTCAAAGGTTAGATTTGAACATGTGACATGTTCAGCTCAGATTTAATCAAGCTAATCCTATGGCATGAGATCCTCTAATACACCTATAAATAAGACCCTAGTCCAACCACTTCTGTTCACTCCATTCTTCTTCCAATTAGATTCTCTCTTAATTGAGGCGGAACCTAAAAACAAAATATTTTTTGGAAGAAGACTTTAAATTTAAAAATATTAGAAGGCCTAGGACACGAGGATCAGAGAGGACTGCAGACTTCAACTTTGAACGATAGGTGAGTGGCAGTTGTTATTTTAGAATTTAAATAGTAGAAATGCAAATAGTTGTAGTTTACAGTTTTCTAATTTGTTTTTAGTATAGAGTACATTTTCGGTCATGTCTTTACAGTTTTACTTTTTTAGTTTATCACAATTAACTACATTTCTTTTATATTATGGATATGGAACCTTATGATATTTCGTTGGGACGTAACCCTCTTAGTGACGCGCTATATCGAGGCTCGGATATGGTGTTATATATGCAAGGGTTGTGCCGCCATTCTCTCAGTGGTGCGCTATACCGACGCCCCGGTGTAGTGATAAGTGAGCAAAGGTCCTCGCATTTTTCTCGATGGATGCAAGGGGAAAGAAAGCTAGTCGACGATAGTAGGGTTCGGTTAGGTAGTTGGAATGTAGGGTCCTTAACAGGAAAATTAAGAGAGATAGTGGATACTATGATTGTGAGACGGGTTAACATCTTGTGCGTTCAAGAGACTAAATGAGTGGATCAGAAAGCGAAGGAGGTGGAGAACACTGGCTTCAAATTATGGTACACGGGAGAAGTACGTAACAAGAATGGGGTAGGCATATTGATTGACAAGAACCTTCAGAACAAAGTGCTCGACGTCAGAAGATGAAGGGATAGGATCATCCTAGTTAAGCTAGCAGTTGCTGAGGCGGTTTTGAATGTCATTAGTGCATATGCCCCACAGGTAGGTCAAAGTGAAAAAGCCAAGATGAAATTCTGGAAAGACTTGGATGTCATGGTTAGAAATGTGCATAGTAGCGAGAAACTTTTTATAGGAGGAGACTTCAATGACCATATTGGCTCATCTAGCGGGGGTTTTGAGCGAGTGTATGATGGTTTTGGCTTTGGCAGTAGGAACCAAGAGGGTGAAGTAATATTGAATTTCGCTCTCTCTTTTGATCTCATGATTGCTAATACCTTCTTTAGAAAGAGGCAATCACATTTGATCACCTTCAGTAGTGGCAAACAGGCTAGCCAGATTGACTTTGTCCTAACTAGAAGAGACAGTAAATAAGATTGTATTGATTGCAAGGTCAGACCTGGAGAATGTGTCGTCTCACAACACCAGCTCTTGATATGTGTGTTTCGTCTTCGGGTGGTGAAGGATAAAAGAGTAAAGATTAGTAGGACGAAATGGTGGAAACTCAAAGGAGATGTTTCACGGATGTTTAAAGATAGAGTGAGGGAGAAAGGGCTTGGAATGTAGAAGGAGAAGCAAATGTCATGTGGAATGTGATGGCAACTTGCATTCGGAGAGTCGCTACTGAGGTATTTGGGATAACAAGCGGAAGCAAGCGAAAACCCAAGGATTCGTGGTGGTGGAATGACGAGGTGCAAAAGACTATCAAAGAGAAGAAGGAATGCTACAAATGCATGCACCATCATAGAAGCGAAGAGAACATGCACAGGTACAAAGTGGTAAAGAAGACTACAAAGAGAGCAGTGAGTGAAGCAAAGGGACGAGCGTACGAAGATTTGTATCAAAGGCTAAGTACAAAGGAGGGTGAAAAAGCCGTTTACACAATAGCTAGGCTACACGAGAGGAGGACAAGGGACTTCAATCAGGTTAAGTGCATTAAGGACGATAATGATAAACTTTTGGTGAAGGACGGTGAAAAAAAGAATAGGTGGAGAGAATACTTTGATAAGTTTTTCAACGAAGAAAGTGATAGCTCTTCGATCGAGTTGGAAGACTTTGCCGACAGCACCAATAGACAATTTGTGCGGAGATTTCAAGAAGCTGAGGTAAAGGGGCCGTTGAACGGATGAAATCGGGCAAGAAGGTAGGGTCTGATGACATTCCTATTGAGGTGTGGAAACGCTTTGGAGATGCAGAGATAACATGGCTAACTAAGTTGTTTAATAATATTTTCAAATTAAACAAAATGCCAGATGAGTGGAGGAGAAGCATTTTAATTCTGATCTTCAAGAATAAAGGAGATATTCAAATTTGCACAAACTATAGAGAAATTAAGCTTATGAGTCATACAATGAAGCTTTGAGAAAGAGTTTACGAGCAGCGTTTGAGGAGGTTGACAAGTTTCTCTAGGAATCAATATGATTTTATGTCTGGAAGGTCAACAACTGAGGCGATTTTCTTGGTTAGGCAACTTATGGAGAGATACAGAGAACGGAAGAAAGATCTCCACATGGTTTTTATTGACTTGGAGAAAGCTTATGACAAAGTGCCGAGGAGGGTTATGTGGTGGGCGCTAGAAAGGAAGAGGGTGCTATCAAAGTATATTACTCTTATTAAGGATATGTACGAGGGGGTTGTGACTAGTGCCAGGGCATGCGATGGTGAGACCAGAGACTTTCCAATCAACATAGAGTTACATCAAGGTTCGGCTTTGAGCTCCTATATTTTTGCATTAGTGATGGATGAAATCACAAAAGATATACAAATGGAGATTCCTTGGTGTATGCTCTTTGCCGATGATGTGCTGATTGATGAAAGTAGAATAGGGGTTATTCGACAACTGAAGTTGTGGAGGGAGACCTTGGAATCAAAGGGTTTCAGGCTTAGCAGAACTAAAACAGAGTATTTGAAGTGTGAGTTTAGCGGTGTCAGTTCAGATGACGAAGAGATCACCCTAGCCGGTAGAGTCGTACCCAAGAAGGAATCGTTTCGATACTTAGGATCTATGTTGCAGTTTGATGGGGAGATTGATAAGGAGGTTTGTTTTAGAATTCAAGCAGGATGGGTGAAAAGGCGTCTAAAGTCTTGCATTCTCTGTGATAGGAAGATTCCTCAGAAACTTATAGGAAAGTTCTATAGGACAGCAATCAGGCCTGCAATGTTATATGGTGCAAAATGTTGGCCTACTAAGAGGCAGCACGTCCAGAAGATAAGTGTGGCAGAGATGCGGATGCTGCGCCGGAGTTGTGGCCATACCACACGAGATCGGATTAGAAATGAGGATATTCGGGAAAAACTTGGAGTTGCACCTATTGAAGAGAAGTTAGTCCGACACCGCTTGAGATGGTTTGGTCATATCCAACGTAGATCATACGATGCACCTGTGCGCGTTGGAATTACAGGTCGTCCGAAGGCCCAAAGAGAGGTAGAGGTCGACCTAAAATGACATGGAAGGAGATAATAAAGAGAGATTTAAATAATTGGAGTATATCCGAAGAGCTGATAGTGGATAGTAGTGCATGGAAGTTGGCAATCCATGAAGCAGAACCTTAGGTTTTTTTTTTTAGATTTTATTTCACTTTATTGAATCTTTTTATATATTTTTTAATTACTATTTTAGACTTTATTTCACTTTTACTGACCCTTTTTATTATTATTATTTAAAAAAACCTTTATCAGACGACTTTTTATCTGTTTGGTTATTTTAAACCATTTTATATATATATATATATATGTATTATTACCATTATTATTTACTTTAGTTTTGGGTTCCATATCTAGCCAACCCCCACTTGTTTGGGATACATGACTTTGTTGTTGTTGTTAATGTAAATTTAATCATTTAACTTATGTGAAAAATGATAAAAAGAGAGCGATCTTCACGAAATATGGATTAAATTAAAAAAAACACTGAATTTACAGAAAAACACTGAAAAACATATAGATCTGTAATTAAAAAAAGCAATGGGTTGAATTTATGGAAAATGCCTAAAACCTATAAAGCATGTAGATCTATAATAAAAAGAAAATGGACTGAAAAAGAGCAAGTTTTGGAGACTTACAAGTAAATTATGACATGTGTTATAATTAAAAAAGGAAGAAAATGAAAAGGATCTTTACGATATTGAAATTTGTCCTAAGAAATAAAGATATCATAATAAAATGAATAAGAAGAAAATAATAAAACTTATATTGTGATAATAGAAACTTGTTTTGAAAAAAGTAGAATATCGTAAGAAAGACCAAGTCATAGGACCGAGGCAAGTCACGGGACCGAGTCAATAAATAAAACTCAAGTCGGGAGACTGAGATGGAAATGGGTGCATTAGAACATTATTTGTTATGACCCATACCGATTGCATACTACTTAGGTCGGGAGACTAAGATCTCAGGTCTTTCGAAATGAGATTAGTCGCGCGATGCTGATTAAGGTAGATAAGCGGTCAATTAGGGACGACAGTGAGTGCGCCAAGATAACGAGCGTGCAGTGCAACGGCTTGGGTAAATAATTTGATACTGCGCCCAGATGCTAAATAGATGTCCATCTGGTAGATTTGCGGATGATGATTCGTTTGATGCAGATTTACATTCGAGCAAGTTCTCAGGGGTAAACTACCATACTAGTTAGGAGGTAGATAGGAAAGGCTGATCGTTGGGGTATAATTAGGGATTAATCCTAATAGTACTTCTACTATAGCAACTAAATGTGCAAACAATCTAACAATTTTAGAAATTACCTTAAGTTGTGTACAGACACATTACCCTTATAACATAGAACCACTATCAAATCTATTATCAATTAATTGTTCGAATTGTTGGTAACCATTTCTATTCGTCGGACTTTATGTCCGACTCTTTTTTCATTCTTATTTTCCTCTCCCATCACGCTCATAGGGCAGGGATTGATTCGGGCAACTTGGGCAACTCATCTCGATGTTCTTTTTTTTTCCTTGTACTTTCTTCTACTTTATGGCATTTCAACTTTTTTGGTTTGTGTTGGTAGTTGGAAGGGGAATGTTTGTTGTACTTTGATTTGACATTTGAGACTGAGATTATTGACATCTGAGATTTTATGACATTTGATTTGTTTTGAATAAAAGAAGTATTTTGAATAACAAGTTATTTATTTTTGAAATGTTTTCGCTATATTTATTTTTATGTGTAGTGAATCTTAGTCTCCATGATAGTTTTATTATACATATACGCTTTACATTTCTTAGCATGACTCGCTTGGGGGTGTTAAGATGTGTGGGGTGTTACCCACACACACACACACAAACACACACACACACACACACACACATATATATATATATATATATACATATATATATATATATATATTGATTTTTATTGGTCTTCATGTATTTTGGTATATAAGCACACAAATATGCAAGCACACATAAATTTGTATGTGTATTCGCATGTGCATGTATTTAAACATGCGCGTGCACAAACATACACTTAGATTGGTTTTTGTTATCAACTACATATTCTTCTACATATACATATATATATATATATATATATATATATATATATATATATAATTGTATTTTCACATAACAGACAAATATATTATAATAATCGAAGCAAGTGCGTGAAATCGTCGATATAATAGTTTCTTCTTGCCTGGCTTTGCATACTCATGTATATACATGTATCCAATTCATATTTTTATATAAACATGTTCTAAATAGTTTAAAATATTTTAAAAAAAAAATCATGAAATAATTAACAATTTATTACGGTAACCAAGTAGACTTGTAACAAATTTTCTATTTGGTTAGAACAATACAAAAGTATAGTAACTGACAAAAATCAAACAATATTATTAACAAAATATGAATAAATGATAAAAACAAATAAATCCATATACAGTTAGCAATAAAACTTTGAAGACGCTCGTTTTGTAACAAATTTTCTATTTGGTTAGAACAATACAAAAGTATAGTAACTGACAAAAATCAAACAATATTATTAACAAAATACGAATTGATGATAAAAACAACTAAATCCATATACAGTTAGCAATAAAATTTTGAAGACGCACGTTAAACAAGGAATCAAACTCTACATCCAACTGAAACATATTCTGAAGACATATAACTAACAGAACACTGCATAATTTTAATTTTTTCTTTTTTCCGTATTACATAGATGCACATTATAAGTACACATGCATATTTTCATGCACGGCAAATTTCAAGGCACCACTACGCTTAGAATCAGTTAATTTATGCAGCTTATATCAAAATTTTGTAATTTAAAAAACTAGAGAGCTGCTTAAAAGCTCATCAACAGTTCACAAACCTTTGCAAAGTTCCAAGATCTGCCGTCAAAGCCATGTCAACCTCCTTCACACTGAAATACGCCGACACATCACAGTACCTAACATCGCAAGCTGTAACCAAGTCGACTCCAGCACCTACACACGCACCTGAAACAGCCGCAAGAACCGGTACCCTACACTTCTCCACCGCAGTCAGCGCGTCTTGCAATGCCAGGATCTGCCTCCTCAGCTCACCGTTGTCCTCGCCAGACGACGTGGACGACAGAGCGGACAGGTGGATGCCGGAACAGAAGTGGGGGCCCCTCGCGGAGAGGATTATGGCACGTGCCGAACCGGACTGGAGGAGGGATAGAGCACGTGGGAACTCGGCGAAGAATTGGAGGGTGAGGGCGTTGCGTGCTGAGGGGTTGTTTAGGACAATTTTATACACCGATTTGACATGAGGGTCTGGATTGATTTGTAGGGTTGTGAATCCATTTTTGAGCTCTGAATCGATAGAGGGAGACGAGTTCATGTTTATCGTAAGATTTGGTTTCGGGATTCACTTTGGTTTTGCCAAGTTAAACAAGTTACGTCTCATTGTTAAATTAAGAAAACAAAACATAGTCGCAAACTCGTAAGCAAAGCAAGTTGCGTATCATCGTTAAATTTACAAAACGAGCAAAATATGAAAAGCCTGTCATTCTTCTCCTGTTTCTTTCCTTCTCCCTGGTTTCCTTTATTTTTAGCAGGTTTGATATTTTTAAAATAAAAGAATATATTTTTAGTGTGGTGCTAAAAGCACCCTGAAAGGTGCTTCCTAACACCTTCACTAAATACCACCATCCTTTGTATACATATATACCTCTGACCACCACAAATTAAAAAATAGGCACACAGCCCTAAATTATTCATGTTATTCCTTCATTCGACACTTCGAGCTCAATGCCTCTCTCGTTATCTTCGTCGATCTCTACATTCTTCATTGCTCTACATTCTTAATCGCTCCACATCAACTACTAAAATAAGTTTTTTTTTTTTTTTTTAATTACAATAAAATTGGGAATTAGGGTTTAAGAGGAATCAACTTGGGAAGAAGTAGATGGCGGATCATGTTAGGAAGCAGATCAGGTCGATGTTTAAATTTGATTGACCGAGACAAAATGATAAAGAGAATTAGGGTTTACGTTTGAACTAATGGCGGAAGAGGAATACATTCGGTGATTAGAGAATGAATAAAGGAATAAAACTGATGTTAGGAAGTATATTAAATTAATTAAGAGTGATTAAATTAAGCATGGTGTTAGAAAGCACGTTTCAGGGTGCTTTTAGCAACACACTATTTTTATATGGATCCGCTATTTGAACACAAAATTAAACATAAACTGAAAAACATAACATCTTGACCATTGAATTGTTTTGTTTTTATAAAAAATATGAAATTTATGAAGCAACCCAATAGTGTAGATTCATATTTTCTCCAATTATGTTTATTTTCTATGTCCAAACAAATTTTTCCTTTTTGTATTGACAAAAGACATAATATAAAAGGAATGTTTGTTATCTTCTTTTTTATCTATGTTATTGTTTGTTTTTTTTTCAGACATCGTAGAATAATTTGTAGTAGCTTATGATTAAATATAATTTAATTCAATAAACATTAAATCTGGAATTAAATAAAGAAGGATATATTGCAATTCAAAAAGCATATATGTGTGTATTAAAAAAGTTTGAAGTAAAAACTATCTTTATTGAATACTTGTAGTGATTTTTACTGAATGAATGCATAGATTATGTGCACGATATTGTATCATATTTATACATAGTTGATATACTAAAAAATAGAAAGGCGGGCTCGGATAGCACAGACCTAATACAAAATTTGTAATAATGTAGCGGTCTGCATCTCTTTAAGTGTGCTCAGTATCCACTTGCTTATATTATCATTTGTTCAAGGATAATTATATATTTCAATAACCGAACTCAGTTTACGTTAAGCCTTTTTTCTCCTCAATTTCTTTGTCTCTCTCAATAATCTTCAAATCAGTCCTCAATCGTGCGGAATTCTTAGCCGATAATGCTTTGGTGAGTATGTCAGCTCGTTGATACTACGATGGAACATGACTGACCATCAATTTGGGATTTATCGTCTGTTCACGTACAAAGTGTGGATCGGCTTCAAATGCTTTGTACGTGGATGTTGTACGGGTTTGATCGATGGCGAGACAGCGCTGAAAGTGTCACTCCTGCTAATTGACCTTCTAACAGATTGAACCCTAATTCTGAAATTAAGGTTTTTATACAAATTAGCCTAGTTGTAGTAGTGACGGTCAATCTGTACTCCACTTCTATGCTAGTCGAGATGGTCAATTGTTTCTTCATACACCAGGGTATGGGGTTCAACCTGAGGAACAACAATAACCAGAGAACGATGTACGATCATCTAGGTCATTAGCCCAGTCAGCATTGTTATAAGCTTCGATATTTATGTTTTTACTAGACTTGAGTGATAATCCATGATTCTGTGTTCCCTTTAAATAGTAATATACGCTTAACTGTCTTCCAGCGATCGTTGAGAGGGTTTTGCATGTGTTGACACACTTTGTTTACACTGTAGCATATCTCTGGTATTGTAACTGTGACATATTGTAGTGGCCCCGTTATGCTTATGTATTACTTGAAATTATCAATAGCTTCACCTTTGTGTTTTGATTATTGCAAGTTGTTGATCATGGGTGTTGATAATGGTTTGACTTGATCCATCTTCGCCCTTACTAATATCCGATTTATCTATTTTTTTTGAGATAGAAATAGTTCTGAATCTAATTTCCTTTTGACATGGATGCCCAGAAATAGTCCAGTTCTCCTAAGTCTTCGATTGCAAAACTTTCATCTAACTACTGCACCACTTTGTTGATTTCATTATTATCATTATCTGTGTAATTAGAATGTCATACACGTATACTAAAATCTATACTATACTATTAAATGTGAGTATGAAATATTTTGCTCACAACCCTCCTTGCATTTGAAACCCAACAGTCATGGGAAATTTTAATCTAGTTATGCCATGTGTACAATTGTAAGTTCAAAGGTATCATCTTGTACCATGCTTCTTCTTTAATTTTACCGCATCAACATATACCTTCAACGTATTATTTCTTTTTTTTTCGTTTGAATAATTCTAACAGTGCTTCATCCCGATTTTGTCCACTCCTTTATCAAATCCTTCTTACACAAAGAGCATGAAATATGCGATTCTATACTTGATCCCCCCATGGCAACGAGTAGCCCTGATTTTCTCTCCCTAAGCCCTAGTCAGTTGACCGAATTTTAATTATTACTTATCTTCTCCAATGTATAGCAAATGATTTATTCCTATCCTATTGAAGGTAATCCTTTAATTTGGAGCCCTTTTTGTGTATTTGTCGTCCTTATTTCTTTAATTTGAATGTTTGTTTTGGCTTTATTCTCTTTTCCACAAAAATAATATTATGACACTATTGAATTTTCTTTTCGTTATATATCTAATTATGCTTAATGACATAATCGCAATATCCTAAAGATTCATTGTCTTTGAGATAAAAAACATGCTTTATACATTGTAATTTTTTTATTGTTTTACTTTATAGTTTGTATTTTTTATTTTTTTATTTTTTTGAATTTGTTCAGGAGGGAAACCGACCGGAGTCGTAAAACCCTCCCTAGTGCACCTAGCTTGATTCGCAAGCACCACATAAGTGGATGATCTTAGCGTATGCACATGGTAAGCTCTTAGCATGTCATTCCAGGTTTTGAACCCGCACCACTGTTACCACGGCGCAAAGTCCTTAACCGCTGGGCTACTGCTACGGTCTTTTTAGATTGTATTTGTTGTTAAGATGGATAAAGTGAACATTGCATTTTGTATATTTTATATCAAGTATTGAAATATTATATTGTTTGATGGTTTCATGATAGGTGTTGTGGGTTGATCATGTTTGCAATGAAACTAAAGTGCTAAAATTACGCTCTTTGATGGATATGTAGATTCAACCATTAATCTTCTATAGCTATTAATTTGTTTATAATTAATGGTACAATACCATAAATGATAATTAATTACCATAAATAAAAACTAAGATTCTATGAAACACCCCACGCCCCTTAATGTTACCCAAAGCAGGGCCTCGTTAAAGAATATGAAGCATAATAAGTGTATAAAGACATAAAACATCACAGAGACTAAGATTCACAAGACAAAAATATTTAAAACACAACGGAAGAAGAAGACAATTTGCATAAAATGACAAGACCATTTATTTTTATTAAAACATTAAATAACATGTCTCATAAAGATAAATTTCAGCCATAGAGTATCAGAGTACATAGATAATAACCCCCCAAAACAGTAATCACAAATAGAATCAACCCATGGGAAAGAAATGAACTAAAAGGAGAATAATACATCAACAAAAAAGCAATTCCTCCAAAACAGAATCAGCTGAATGGTCCAAACTACGCACTTCCTCCCTGCGAGCTTTAGGGGAAGGAAAGAAGAAAAGAAAAAGGATCAGACATAAAGTCTGGTGGGCTGTCATGAGT
Source organism: Allium sativum (assembly GCA_030737875.1). NCBI lineage: Eukaryota > Viridiplantae > Streptophyta > Magnoliopsida > Asparagales > Amaryllidaceae > Allium > Allium sativum. The sequence goes on from CM060919.1 coordinate 213,125,235, forward strand.
ACTAGCGCGATTGATAAGCAAGAGAAAATAAACATAACAGTAGTTCTAGTGTTATAAAAGGTAAGTGTCTGTGTACACCTAATAGTGAACATATAGGATGACATGGAAGGTTACAAATAGTATTGACTTTTCTCACTCACTTTCAACTTTTGACTGTTTGCACAACTACGAATTCAGAACATAACATAATTAGGAAAAAATATTTCTAATACTACCCGTTGATCAACTGCTTATACCCAAAGTGATAGCACATGGTCACTGTGCGCCTTGGGCTTATCAGGCCCAACCCACCACTAAAGACATAGCTATTATCACAAGTGTCACAGTGTCTTATCAGGTTACTGCACGCACATTGAACTGTCGGAACGCATCTGTACCCACCTCTATTGGACCAACTTACTACCAATATACAGCATGGTGTGTGCCCTCACCCCCAAATGAGAATATATGTGATAAAAAAGGTATGAAGCATAGTATGGATCCCCAACAAACAATTTATGCTTGGCCTAAATCCCCCCTGATTTGCCCCCCCCCCCCCCCCAATTGTAATTTAGTTCTAGGCTCATAACTTAACTCCTATAAATCATTATGTTCATATTAACGCTTTCTACTTGTAACTTAACCATTTTTAAGTCATTATATTCATATTAAAGCCTGTGCCACACTTAAATGTAGACTCGTAACTTAACCTCTATAAGTCAGTATGTTTATATTAAAACCTAATGCTTTTTTGGCTCATAATTCACCTTCTTGTAAATCAATTTGTACATATTAAAGTCTAATGCCTAATTTCAAGGCCACCACAATATTTTAGTTTTAGGCTCGTAACTTAACCCTTATAAATTAATATGTTCATATCAAAGCCTAACACCCTTTTAGGCTCGTAATTGACCTTCTTGTATATCAATATGCACATATTAAAGCCTAACTATTATTTTTAACCATTTCCTGTCAAATTTCATATTTGCAAATAAACTACATTTGTTTATTTTGATTTCCCAATTATCATATTTGTGCAAATATAAGTTTTAGTTCATTTTCTATCCCAATCCTACATCATAGTCATTTTGCAAATTTTAATCAAGTTTGTATTTTATCAGTTCAACGTTCCTTTTTTATAATAGTTTTACAACATATGTCCAGTTAGCCCTAATTTTATTTAGTTATCCTAATTCAATCAAATTTCCCAAATGCATACATAATAAAGGATAATAATCAGACGTATGTAATTAGGCATACCAATATATGCCTAAATCAATCGTATATATTTATGCCTTTTAGGCATAATCACAAATAAATTGTAAAAATCCAACGAAGAATAGGGGAAATAAGACAGAGAATAATTTACAGTAATATGAATATTAATTAAACGGAAACTGAAGAATAAGGCAGAAAACTACAGAAATTACTTACATAAAGAAATCACAAAAACTAAAATAAACATAAACTGTAAACAGCTGTAAGCAAAAGAACTATAGATAAATCCACAACTATAACTACCATTATCCCTATTTATCCTAAAACTAAAACAAAAATCTAAATAATAATAAAAACTCACCTCAAAGCTTTCCCAGATGTGGATCCGGCAGAACCTTCCTCCAAAAGAAGATAGAATTGAAAATATTTTAATTTTATCTCAACCCCTAAAATTTAGATTAAGTGGCATATCTTCAAAAAGAAGACTAGCCTAAAAAATTAGAATTAGGGTGGCCTATCTCTAGAAGAAGACTAGCCTAGGCGGAGTAGAGATGTGTTGTGAGGAAGAGGAAGGGAGTTGCGGGTTTATTTATAGGTGACGCAAAAGACGCTCAACCATTAGATTTTGGTTTTAAATCTTAACCGTTTTGTACTAGGGTCAATCCAGATTAACCACATCAGCTAATAAAATCTAAACATGTAAGCCCCAAAACCCACAATTTAATCTCATTCGTTCTCGATTTCGTGTCAAGCACGAAATCGTGCCTAGTAACGTGTTAGGTCGATACATAGGTCGACCCACCCATGCTGGCCATGTGTTGGGTCGTCCTAGCACGTGTTATTTTTTAATTTGAATTTTCAAATGGTTGTATCTCCTTCGTTTTAAGTCTATTTATCGCAAACTAAATATGCATCTCAACCAGAAAATCATAGTGAACCCAATGGCATAATCCCCTTTGTCATATTCTCATTATATTTCAACTTATTCTTTAGTTAATTTATATGTTGATTAATTAATGTTTGTTAAAGTTTGGGTTGTTACATTCTCTCCTCGTTAAAGGATTTTGTCCCAGAAATTTCTAAGGTAGAAGAATAGGACAAATGTTTTCACAATAACATCTACAACCATCTACTCGGCCTCCATTCATAAACAAACACGATCCTTATATTTTCTAATGCAATTTTATATACTTATGCAATAGTGTAGTGTATATATCTCTAACTAATGCAAAAGACTGGACAGTCCACTGATTCAGTTGACCTCCTTTTTATGCAATTATGTTGGTGCTACATATCCAAATTTATGCAAAAAGTACTAATGAACAGATATTTTTGTATATGTGCTTCAACCATAATTCATATGCAATAGTCATACGATAACATCCATAAAATAATATAAAATGCATACACATCCATATGCATATTCAAGTGTCCTATTAACCGAGCATAGTGCCTATTGGGTGTAAATATGCATCCATTGCATCCACTTGCAAACAACTTCATTCATTTGCGAACATCAAACATAACATGTTCCAATAACATGTTTCAGTCATATCCTAACATCAATGACTTAAATCCTAAGATTATCGATTCAAATGAATGAAAAGGATAGATCATGTTCAAAACTATAGACGAGAAAAGGAAGATTGAAGCGTACTGTCAAAGAGAAAAGGATAAGAAATGTGCATCTTCTCCTCTGGTTCCCAAGTATCCTCTCTATCATCAACTCCCCACTATACCTTTACAAGTTTCACCTCCTTATTTCTTAGATTATTGGTCTCATAATCCAGGATCCATGTAGGTGCTCGTCGAATAGATGCCTCTCGCTCAAGTTCTACCTCCTCCGATGAACTAGGCTCTACCACTATTGTTGAGTCATGCAAGCACTTTTGCAAGTGCTAAACATGAAAGACGTCATGAACACGGGAAAGTCTCTCTGGTAGCCATCCTTATAAGTCATCTTCCCTACTCTCTTAGTGACCGAAAACGGTCCAACAAACCTCGGTGCTAACATGCCTGCGGAGCTAAATCTCACCACATTCCTCAACGGCGATACCTTGACGGATACCTAGTCTCCAACAAAAAAACTCAAGATCGGTCCTCCTTTTATCTGTGTATGATTTCTGTCGGTCATGTGTTGTCTTCATCCTCCCCCTAATCAGATCAATCTTCTCGGAAGTCTCTCTTATCATATTCGGACCGAGAAGTAATCTATTTGTCGTCTCCCACCAACATGAGGGGGATCTGCAAGGTTGTCCATAAAGAGCCTCAAAGGGTGCTATGCTGATACTAGTTCGGAAGTTATTATTATATGCAAAATCCACGAGGGGTAAATGCTACTCTCATGTCCATCCGAAATCTAAAATACGCAACCTCAATAGATCCTCTAAAATCCAGTTCACCCTCTCATTATGTCTATCCGTCCGAGGGTGATAAGTTGTGCTCGTTCTGAGAAGTGTCCCCAGAGCCTCTTGCGGACTCTTCCAAAACTCACTAGTGAAAATCGGGTCTCTACCGCTCACAATACTAGTGGGAACACCATGGAGCTGGACTATCTCTCGCACACAGATAGAAGCTAACCATGAATATGTAATCTTACGCTTAACAGGGAAGAAATGAGAGCTCCTCGTTGGTCAGTCTACAATAACCCAAACGCTGGTGCAACCCTTCCTCGATCTAGGCAACCCATCCATGAAATCCATAGATACATTCTCCCATTTCCAAAGCGGTACATCAAAAGGCTGGAGCAATCCCCCAGACTTCTTTTGTTCAACCTTTACCCTCTGGCATATCATACATCTTGCTATAAATTTTGCACTACAAGAAAAAACTGATTTTGCAGCGGCAAAATCCGTTTCCAATCCGTCGCTATATTGGTTTTAGCGACGGAATTCCTGTATAACACTGTTGTCGGTAAAAAAACCATGACGGTAATTGTGTCAATTTTTAGCGACGGAATTTAGCGTGAGTTTTCCGACAGCATCCAGTCATTATATTATTTATATAATAAAAATATAATTTTATTTATTAATTTAATTTTAATTTATTTACCGACTATTTACCAATGGATAAGTAATTTATAATAAATTATTATTTATGAAAAGCGCTGGTAAACCCTTACTAATTGCCAAGGGATTAGCGGCAAAAAGTTTTGACCAAAAAAACTATTTCAGGTATTTTGTCGGAAAACTCTTACTATTCAACAAAGTATTAGCGACAGAAATTAAATTGGAAAAACCCTTATAATCCGTCACTATACTGGTAATATCTTTCTATTTCATTGGTAATGTTAGTTTATATATATATATACATATATATATATATATATATATATATATATATGTATATACATATATATATATATATACATATATATATATATATATCAAACTTATATCATTCAACTATGAACACATAGAAACTTATATCCATTATAAAAGATCATATAACAATATGCATCCATACCAATAATGAATAATTTGAAGCCAAACTTTTGTACACATAAAAAAGGAATTAATACACCAAAAATCCTATTTGTTTCATATAGAATAAACATAATAAATCCATATTTGGCCTTAAAATATATAAATAGAATGGACAACGTATACAAGTAGCATGTTAATAAAAATAAATAAATATATAAGCTAATATAAATAAACTTGGCTCTGTCAATATTGCATGGCAATCTCAGACCTGCTTGAAGGGCCTGTTAATATTGCAACTTGGCTCTGTCATCAATGCACAGCTATAGCTCACTTTTCTACATGGCTTCAGCTGGATCAATAATGCAATCACATTCTACAACTTGTAACATGCCTATACAAAGCAAGTGACCCTCAGCTACAACAATGTCAACACTACATTGTCAGCACTGCACTCATCTTGCCTACCCTATTAAGCAACTTAACCTAGTTGCATCATTTGCTTTGCTCATTCAAAATTCCAATCAAACTCATGTAGAAAATTCAAATTGGCATTCATATGCTCACCTTACTTTCTAATCTACACGCAAGCAGCAAGCTTTCCACTTCCATTATGTCTCAACAATCCAAACATGTGTGCGAGCTCCAAGTTGAATATTTTGTCAGTCTCACCTAAGATCTATAGTACACTCTGTAAATATACATTTTATATATCAACATCAAATATTCAATTTGTATGTAGCATTTTTTTTTGGGATAAACTGGGCAAATAAATCAATACCTGGTCACTGACTTGCTCTTATGCAAATAACAAGTGATTCTCCAATCACGAAAAAATGAAGCCCAACTCCAAACAATAAGAAAGAAGCTCAACCTTGCCAGTAACATCATCTGTGTATTTATATGCTTTGGCTGCAGATGTTCAACCTCAATGTGCTTTTATGAATGCGCCCTTGCAATAAATTTGTGCATCCCACCTTTTACGAATGCACTCTTGCAATGAGCTTTTGCAGGCTACTTTTTGTGAATGCATACAATCCCACCATCGATTACTTCTTCCTTCGTTTAATATGCAAATAAATTTTATTAGATTAGTATTTGTATGTAAATTTCCACAATGACTTCTAAAACTTCTGGTATTTATAGAATTTTATGAATGCACCTTTGCAAAATAGTATGCACCCAATTTTACTGTCGCTTTTGTCTTTTTATTTCGCAGACTTCCTAAGCAGTCTCACTTCACATTCACTTACAGTAAACCAACACAGCACTACAATGATCAACACAACAACCAAATAGCGTCACATATTACAAAATGCAGCTGCAAATCAGTCTCAATTCAACTAAATATCATCAAAGTATCAGCAAGAGATCACCTTAAGGACTATACCTGAATAAGAACTTCACACTGACAGAAGCTAGTAAATAACACATTACTTCAGAAAAACAGATCCATAAATAGGTGTGAAGAAGCATACTAACCAAACGTTGTTTTTACCAGTTCAGTTCTCGTTGCAACGCAATCGCCAAAAAGGAACAATGGAGGAAAATGCAGATTCACGGCTTGTAAATGGCAGTCTTCACCTCAGTAAACTTTTGCACGGAGGAATCACAAAGCTGTAGAGGAGAAAGTCAGCAACAAAAAACAAATAGACCGAATGCTATAAAAATAGGACTCACCACAGCCTCGAACACCCAAACCCAAGACAAAACGCAAAAAACAATTCCACTACCAAATACAGGCAAGGGGTCGCTACCCTATAAACTTCAAAACACCAGGCCGTTTAGTAAACTCGTACCATTACCCTACCTATAGACCGAAGGATCTGAATGGTATTAGAGTGAAGCAGTGACTCCGCGACATAGAAAGGAAGGCATATGTAATGACCCGAAAATCCGGACCAATTTGAGCTGACCAAATAACACAAGTCCAACCCCAAATTGCATTCGAAATTCAAGAAATTTATAGAAAGAAGATAGAGGGTGAGGAAAGATAAGGTAGAAACTTTGAATAGAAGAAGAAGAAGAACACAACATCAGAGTAAAACGAACCTCACAGCGGAACGAATAACATATAATAGATAATATATCCTTGAAATAAATCATTATATGTATACAATACATTATCAGAGTACATCACTTACAACACAGCGGAAATAACTATAGCTATATGATCCTGAAGCCTCCTGCTCCAGCTCTTCAAGTGTATCTGTAAATCCCGACTACTTGACTGCCCGTACAAAATTGGGTACCCAAGAGTTTAGGGAAAACAAAACAAAATAAACTCCGGGTCAGTCATGGGACTGGTATGAGTAAAACAGTTTAAAACAGTCTGAACAAGTAAACGATATCTCATAAGACCACGCCGTATAACGGAACGGGTTTCCCCTTATGAGAATCCAAAATATCTTTATATAAAAACCTTTTGATATTATAATAATGCCTATCAACCACAATATAATAATCATTTAGCAGAAACGCTTTCATCTCACGTTCTACATATATAGTATACAATCAAAACCGCAAGCACGTATTGGGTAATGGATTTCCAACTATGACAAGGTATGGAACCACCTTCCGATCAGTGTACTCTAGGAACGATACACTGGAGTTCAACAAGAACATCTTGCAACTCAGCCACACATGACCGACCACTCATTTCGCTTGAGTGTATCGAATGTACATCACCAACGGTTGGGATCAGCAACCGTTCCCGTATATATATATGGGACAGCATTGATAGATTAAAGAAGCAAATGAATATTCTCTAGAAAGGTGATTATACACACTACTTCGGAGCGACCGACTTAGCCATGCTGCCTGCCCGATTTCTGTCATTTACCGTATGTGAGGCTAGAAGCTACGCTTATCCTTTTCATATCATATCTTCATTTACTTGGAATACCACATCGTCATACCCGCCAAATCATTCTCGATCTCCCTAACGGTATCACGAGTATGAAGCTAAGAGAAACGAATTCCTCCGCCACCAAACGTAATACGTTGAAGAGATCAACATATATGATTCGTTAGGAATACTCTGTCAGACATTCGTCCATACAAGTTGTCCTGGGACTGGACAAACCGAAGGCACTATTCAGTATATCCATCTTAAGCCCTATTATCTAAGATTTATACAACAGCCCTTGCACTTTACTCCGTCTTCAATTATCTTTGGCATATATGATTCGTAACGCTTATGCCAATACAGAGTGGTTCTTTGGATAATAATCCAACCGGTCTCTCCATATTAACATCGTAAAATGGTCAAAACTTCGATAGTCGGTGATTTAACTATCAAATGAAAACATGTCCGTGTACACAAAACGATCTTATTTCCAAATGGAAATATCGATCTAATCATCAAAACATATATATATATATATTCACATTTGCTTATTTTCTATGTTTTAGAAAATATACGTTATTAGCACTGGAAAACATTTCCATGTTATCTACACATCACTATTCTTCCACAACTATCAGTCCCTAACTGTAAACTAGTATGAGAACGATTTTCTAAGTATAAACCCCGAAGGCCGAAACCAACATCAGATCGATACTCAGGAAACCATTCAACTTACTAATCTCTAGTCAGTTTCTAATTTTTCTTAACTCTATTTCTTTAACTCTATTTGATTTAATCTCCATTCGCTTGACTCTAGATCGCAGCGATCACAATGGTTACGCCTGATTCCCTCAGGAAACATCTGACCGCCTTAGGTTATTTACAGCCCTGCGAATTACGCTAGCAGTCGTACGAGATGGCAACTCACCCTGAATAACTATGTTTGACTAACTTCTTCAAATAAACTATATTTGATTAACTTCTTTGAGTAAACTATATTTGATTAACTTCTTTGAATAAACTATATTTGATTAACTTCTTATCGACTAACTCTTTCCTATCTCGTTAATTTCCTTTTATCCTATTTATTTTCTAAATAAATGTTCCTTTTATAATTGCATCTATTTTCTAAATAAATATTCTCCTTTATAATATCCAATGATTTTATAAATGCTTTATTTTCAAATTATTCCCTTTTATAAAATCGGTTGATTTTATAAAATTCCTTTATTTCAATATATATTGAATTATCCCTTTTTACATCCCAGGGTCTTTTTATGATATTTAAAATATCGAATAACAATGATCAATATCATTCAAACATACCAAATCAACAACAGATTTTATAGCACAACATATATCACAATATATGAAAATGGTAAATTAAATGTTGAGGAATCCAGTCGGATCCCTCCAACCTTTCTCCCTACATCCACAGATGTTACACAGTATAATATACGTCAATTTCATTTCAATATGAAATGTTCTGATAAACACATCAACATATATTTAATGGTTTATATATATATATAATTGTGTATATATATATATAATTTCAACTAACTGACTAGCAGTTCAATCAATCAAATCAACACACAACAATCAACAGATGATTAACAGTTCTAAAAATACATTATAAAAATATAACTGTTCAGAGTTGGTGAGTTTTACTCACATTGGACGATCATCGTTAATAACGATAACCATCGCTCGATTTGATTCAGACGGACAATTTATTTTGCTAGAAATTGTAGCGAGCTTCGATGGACTTCCAGTCAGTTCCATCGTGTAGTGTCCGTTCATACGATCCAGTCGGATCTTGTTTCGCTGAATTTCGATATCGTATGGACAAGTTATATAATTTCAAAGTTAACACTATTTAATAACATAAAACTTGAATAAATAAAAAAAATACTTGGGCCTTAACTCAATACCTTGGCCCATTACCCTACCCTACCCGCTTCTACATATCAGCCCACCCGTTTAAAAGCTTTCTCCCCCAAATTAAAACTCCCGTAACCTGCTCCTCAAAGCCGAAGTTGACCCATCGTTTGACCGACCATCGCTACCTCTCCGGCCATCCGTTCTGAGTGCTACCACCCCCAAACCACTCGGTACCTCCTCATCTTTCACCTCCACCCGAGAATGTCGAGCTCGAGCCCACCCACTTCATCGCGTCCTCCGCGGTACCACCGATCAAAACCACCACCGGAATCTCCAAAACTCATCGTACGACCCTAAATTTCCCTTCTAAGTTCGAATACAACCATATTGACTTCAATTGAAGCTTCTACCTCGCCAAAACCGGAACCCTACTTCGCTGCCTTAATTCCAGCTCGACAGAATTTGGACCGCACCCAACAAAAGACCTATCCGATCGAAGAGAAGCATTGCAGGAATTCATAAATATGGGTCTTGAGATTTTTAGCATTTTTTTTGAGTTTCTATGAATTTTTTGAAAGGATCGAATTGGGTTTGAGAGAATGAAATGCGGCGGCTCATTCCCTTATTTTTCTCAGAAGTAGATTAGGTCTTAAGGAATGCAAAAAAAGGGGGTATTTATAGGGTTTAGGATTTAGATATTTTTAGTTAGGATATTTTAGAAATTTTATTTATATCGTTTTATATCCGTATCCGTCTTCTAAAAATCCGTACGATCACATATAATATTCAAAAATCATGAAAATGAACATACATCTGCAGTTCGACATTGTGGACCCAACGAAACTGGTTTCGCCAAATTCCGACTCCGTATGCTCACACAGCGTATTTTTAACTATCGAAATACTGACTGTTTTTCACTCTAAAAATCCGTACGGTCACACAGTGACTCTAAAAGATCACCAAACTTGTAATCTAACAACTATTTGACATTGCGGATCCAACAAAATTAGTTTTGTCGAATTCTGACTTCGTTTGCAAAAGTGGCTATTTTTAACGCTTTAAATAACCTATTTAAATATATAAATATATTTAAATAAAATTACATTAAATATTTAAAATTACATATTAACGTCTATATTCACAGAGGAATACCGTACAACTTTAGAATATCCCTATATGGATTTACAACTCGATATTACATCGTCAGAGTTATATCGATGTTCGATTTCTGTTTAAATCCTTATATAAAATATAATTAAATCATTATGGTCAGGGCGCTGCATTTCTGAGAATTTGATTTCAACGTAACTCAAAATCTACACGACGAAATCCCGATTTTTCTCTTCCACTAGAAAGATATACTTCACCAGCTCCACACGTTTCTTGTTTCACAGAAATCCGATTTAAAACGAACCCTGTATATTCGGTTGAAGTTCGAATCGCCAAATAGCGAACTGCCGCGTCGTTACGCGCTCTATTTTAATTATATTATAGTTCTACGTTTCAAACTGACGTCGATTGAATATATTCGTCAATATAATTCAACTCTAAGCTGAACTAAATCCTAGGGATGACCCAGTTCACAGAATATTGTGATTTCCAATATTTTGATTATTTCTGAATTAAATATATTATTTAATTTTAATTAAATAACCACTACAATTTAATTATCGACGATTTAATTTCCTAAATCACTATTTATATAATTAAATAAATTAATTATAATACCTCTGACAATGCGGGTCATTACATTCTTCCCCACTTAAAATAATTTCGTCCTTGAAATTGCTAAGTTAGAGGACGACCCTATCTATTGGATTAAAGTTTATCTGTTTACCTCTTATCTCCGGTTTCAACTGAACCAATTAATATTGACTAAAGTATTAATTCCTTTCGACTAACTAAAATTTTCAAAAATTCTGAGAATTTTCTAACACTTCAAATTTTCGGAAAATTTCGCCATAACCTCCTTTGTACAGCCCTATCGGTAAAACTACAACTCGCCTCTCTAGGCCTTTTCCAACCAAAAAGAAAATCAAACAGCCAAGCGGCTAGCAAATTCGGCTCATAAATCTCATGCTTATATCAAATATGAACTTGTACCTTTTTGTCGGGCATACCATTATATCATTTCTATCGATTAACACCCTGCATATACCAATGTCATACTAATCTAACTTCGATTAGTTTATATCCTCAACTCAAACCATTCGCTTTTACTTAAGTCGAATTCCATTTAAACTCCAATATCCAATTTCAACTCTTAGATTATCAACTTAATTTCATTCAGATTATTCTATAATCCAATCCAGTTTTAATTTAACTTAGTTCAAGTTAAATTCAAATTTCTCATTCACTTTTACTATCTCATTCTATTTAACTTCATTAGTTAAACTTTAATTCCAGAATTTAAATTCCTGGGTTCATTTCAAATTAATTCGAAATCACAATACCAATTCAAAACATTTGAATTTCTAAACACTTGTTTTCTCAAACCAATTCAAAAACAAAATCCTTTGGTAGTAATCCGTCACTTAGGAACTCGAAAATCACGCCGACAATGTATCGATCCATCCTCGGAATTATTTTCCAGTCCTCCAGGTGAGTTCAATACTATATTTATTTCAAATTGAAAAACACTTTTAAAATCTCCCAGGAACTTAAAATTTCCTTATTTTAATTCCTAATTCTGATTTAAATCCAGATTCAATCCATCTTATTTCATACACTTTACTTATATGAATCTGATTGGTTATCTATAACCGTTTCACTTTATAATCTTACTCGATTATAATAACAACCAATATATCCAATATATATATTTTCAATATATCTTCTCTATAACAAGATATACCTTGGGTAAACTTATTTTAATTTACCCTCTTTTCAAAACCTATCGTGTCGACCCATCGTATTCGAGTGTTTTTAAACTCCTATCGATACAGTGGATCAAACTGATCGACCATAACTCATCAACAACTCAACCAATGAATCCCCACAATATAAAACCATTTTTATATCAAATACAAATACGCACTCGTATATATACACTTAACTCAATCTAGGGTATTACTATCCCTGTCTCTACCGAGTCACGCTACAGAGCCAAGGTAAATTCTTAACTTAAGCTCTGATACTAACTGTAATGACCCGAAAATCCGGACCAATTTGAGCTGACCAAATAACACAAGTCCAACCCCAAATTGCACTGGAAATTCAAGAAATTTATAGAAAGAAGATAGAGGGTGAGGAAAGATAAGGTAGAAACTTAGAATAGAAGAAGAAGAAGAACACAACATCAGAGTAAAACGAACCTCACAGCGGAACGAATAACACATAATAGATAATATATCCTCGAAATAAATCATTATATGTATACAATACATTATCAGAGTACAACACTTACAACACAGCGGAAATAACTATAGCTATATGATCCTGAAGCCTCCTGCTCCAGCTCTTCAAGTGTATCTGTAAATCCCGACTACTTGACTGCCCGTACAAAATTGGGCACCCAAGAATTTAGGGAAAACAAAACAAAATAAATTTCGGGTCAGTCATGGGACTGGTATGAGTAAAACAGTTTAAAACAGTCTGAACAAGTAAACGATATCTCATAAGACCACGCCATATAACGGAACGGGTTTCCCCTTATGAGAATCCAAAATATCTTTATATCAAAAGCTTTTGATATTATAATAATGCCTATCAACCAAAATATAATAATAATTTAGCAGAAACGCTTTCATCTCACGTTCTACATATACGGTATACAATCAAAACCGCAAGCACGTATTAGGTAATTGATTTCCAACTATGACAAGGTATGGAACCACCTTCCGATCAGTGTACTCTAGGAACGATACACTGGAGTTCAACAAGAACATCTTGCAACTCAGCCACACATGACCGACCACTCATTTCGCTGGAGTGTATCGAATGTACATCACCAACGGTTGGGATCAGCAACCGTTCCCGTATATGTATATATATATATATGGGACAACATCGATAGATTAAAGAAGCAAATGAATATTCTCTAGATAGGTGATTATACACCCTACTTCGGAGCGACCGACTTAGCCATGCTGCCTGCCCGATTTCTGTCATTTACCGGATGTGAGGCTAGGAGATACGCTTATCCTTTTCATATCATATCTTCATTTACTTGGAATACCACATCGTCATACCCGCCAAATCATTATCGATCTCCCTAATGGTATCACGGGTATAAAGCTAAGAGAAAAGAATTCCTCCGCCACCAAACGTAATACGTTGAAGAGATCAACATATATGATTTGTTAGGAATACTCTGTCAGACATTCGTCCATACAAGTTGTCCTGGGACTGGACAAACCGAAGGCACTAATCAGTATATCCATCTTAAGCCCTGTTATCTAAGATTTATACAACAGCCCTTGCACTTTACTCCGTCTTCAATTATCTTTGGCATATATGATTCGCAACGCTTATGCCAATACAGAGTGGTTCTTTGGATAATAATCCAACCGGTCTCTCCATATTAACAACGTAAAATGGTCAAAACTTCGATAGTCGGTGATTTAACTATCAAATGAAAACATGTCCGTGTACACACAACGATCTTATTTCCAAATGGAAATATCGATCTAATCATCAAAACATATATATATATATATTCACATTTGCTTATTTTCTATGTTTTAGAAAATATACGTTATTAACACTGGTAAACATTTCCATGTTATCTACACATCACTATTCTTCCACAACTATCAGTCCCTAACTGTAAACTAGTATGAGAACGATTTTCTAAGTATAAACCCCGAAGGCTGAAACCAACATCAGATCGATACTCAGGAAACCATTCAACTTACTAATCTCTAGTCAGTTTCTATTTTTTCTTAACTCTATTTCTTTAACTCTATTCGATTTAATCTCTATTCGCTTGACTCTAGATCGCAGCGATCACAATGGTTACGCCTGATTCCCTCAGGAAACATCCGACCACCTTAGGCTATTTACAGCCCTGCGAATTACGCTAGCAGTCGTACGAGATGGCAACTCACCCTGAATAACTATGTTTGACTAATTTATTCAAATAAACTATATTTGATTAACTTCTTTGAATAAACTATATTTGATTAACTTCTTTGAATAAACTATATTTGATTAACTTCTTATCGACTAACTCTTTCCTATCTCGTTAATTTCCTTTTATCCTATTTATTTTATAAATAAATGTTCCTTTTATAATTCCATCTATTTTCTAAATAAATATTCCCCTTTATAATATCCTATGATTTTATAAATGCTTTATTTTCAAATTATTCCCTTTTATAAAATCGGTTGATTTTAAAAAATTCCTTTATTTCAATATATATTGAATTATCCCTTTTTACATCCCAGGGTCTTTTTATGATATTTAAAATATCGAATAACAATGATCAATATCATTCAAACATACCAAATCAACAACAGATTTTATAGCACAACATATATCACAATATATGAAAACGGTAAATTAAATGTTGAGGAATCCAGTCGGATCCCTCCAACCTGTCTCCCTGCATCCACAGATGTTACACGGTATAATATACATCAATTTCATTTCAATGTGAAATGTTCTGATAAACACATCAACATATATTTAACGGTTTATATATATATATATATATATATTTGTGTATATATATATATATATAATTTCAACTAACTGACTAGCAGTTCAGTCAATCAAATCAACACACAACAATCAACGGATGATTAACAGTTCTAAAAATACATTGTAAAAATATAACTGTTCAGAGTTGGTGAGTTTTACTCACATTGGACGATCATCGTTAATAACGATAAACATCGCTCGATTTGATTCAGACGGACAATTTATTTTGCTATAAATTGTAGCGAGCTCCGATGGACTTCCAGTCAGTTCCTTCATGTAGTGTCCGTTCATACGATCCTGTCAGATCTTATTTCGCTGAATTTCGATATCGTATGGACAAGTTATATAATTTCAAAGTCAACACTATTTAATAACATAAAACTTGAATAAAAAAAATACTTGGGCCTTAACTCAATACCTTGGCCCATTACCCTACCCTACCCGCTTCTACATATCAGCCTACCCGTTTAAAAGCTTTCTCCCTCAAATTAAAACTCCCGTAACCTGCTCCTCAAAGCCGATGTTAACCCATCGTTTGGCCTACCATCGCTACCTCTCCGGCCATCCGTTCTGAGTGCTACCACCCCCAAACCACTCGGTACCTCCTCATCTTTCACCTCCACCCGAGAATGTCGAGATCGAGCCCACCCACTTCATCGCGTCCTCCGCGATACCACCGATCAAAACCACCACCGGAATCTCCAAAACTCATCGTAAGACCCCAAATTTCCCTTCTAAGTTCAAATACAACCATATGAACTTCAATCGAAGCTTCTACCTCGCCAAAACCGGAACCCTACTTCGCTGCCTTATTTCCAGCTCGACAGAATTTGATCCGCACCCAACAAAAGACCTATCCGATCGAAGAGAAGCATTGCAGGAATTCATAAATATGGGTCTTGAGATTTTTAGCATTTGTTTTGAGTTTCTATGAATTTTTTGAAAGGATCGAATTGGGTTTGAGAGAATGAAATGCGGCAGCTCGTTCCCTTATTTTTCTCAGAAGTAGATTAGGTCTTAAGGAATGCAAAAAAAGGGGGTATTTATAGGGTTTAGGATTTAGATATTTTTAGTTAGGATATTTTAGATATTTTATTTATATCGTTTTATATCCGTATCCGTCTTCTAAAAATCCGTACGATCACATATAATATTCAAAAATCATGAAAATGAACATACACCTACAGTTCGATATTGCGGACCTAACGAAACTGGTTTCGTCAAATTCCGACTCCGTATGCTCACACAGCGTATTTTTAACTGTCGAAATACTGACTGTTTTTCACTCTAAAAATCCGTACGGCCACACAGTGACTCTAAAAGATCACCAAACTTGGAATCTAACAACTATTTGACATTGCGGATCCAACAAAATTAGTTTCGTCGAATTCCGACTTCGTTTGCAAAAGTGGCTATTTTTAACGCTCTAAATAACCTATTTAAATATATAAATATATTTTAATAAAATTACATTAAATATTTAAAATTACATATTAACGTCTATATTCACAGAGGAATACCGTACAGCTTTAGAATATCCCTATATGGATTTACAACTCGATATTACATCGTCAGAGTTATATCGATGTTCGATTTCTATTTAAATCCTTATATAAAATATAATTAAATCGTTATGGTCAGGGCGCTGCATTTCTGAGAATTTGATTTGAACCTAACTCAAAATCTACACGACGAAATCCCAATTTTTCTCTTCCACTAGAAAGATATACTCCACCAGCTCCACACGTTTCTTATTTCACAGAAATCCGATTTAAAACAAACCATGTATATTCGGTTGAATTTTGAATCGCCAAATAGCGAACTACCGCGT
Source organism: Allium sativum (assembly GCA_030737875.1). NCBI lineage: Eukaryota > Viridiplantae > Streptophyta > Magnoliopsida > Asparagales > Amaryllidaceae > Allium > Allium sativum. The sequence goes on from CM060919.1 coordinate 213,142,061, forward strand.
CGTTACGCGCTCTATTTTAATTATATTATAGTTCTACATTTCAAACTAACGTCGATTGAATATATTCGTCAATATAATTCAACTCTAAGCTGAACTAAATCCTAGGGATGACCCAGTTCACAGAATATTGTGATTTCCAATATTTTGATTATTTCTGAATTAAATATATTATTTAATTTTAATTAAATAACCACTATAATTTAATTATCGACGATTTAATTCCCTAAATCACTATTTATATAATTAAATAAATTAATTATAATACCTCTGACAATGCGGATCATTACATTCTTCCCCACTTAAAATAATTTCGTCCTCGAAATTGCTAAGTTAGAGGACGACCCTATCTATTGGATTAAAGTTTATCTGTTTACCTCTTATCTCCGGTTTCAACTAAACCAATTAATATTGACTAAAGTATTAATTCCTTTCGACTAACTAAAATTTTCAAAAATTATGAGAATTTTCTAACACTTCAAATTTTCAGAAAATTTCGCCATAACCTCCTTTGTACAGCCCTATCGGTAAAACTACAACTCGCCTCTCTAGGCCTTCTCCAACCAAAAAGAAAATCAAACAGCCAAGCGGCTAGCAAATTCGGCTCATAAATCTCATGCTTATATCAAATATAAACTTGTACCTTTTTGTCGGGCATATCATTATATCATTTCCATCGATTAACACCCTGCATATACCAATGTCATACTAATCTAACTTCAATTAGTTTATATCCTCAACTCAAACCATTCGCTTATACTTAAGTCGAATTCCATTTAAACTCCAATATCCAATTTCAACTCTTAGTTTATCAACTTAATTTCATTCAGATTATTCTATAATCCAATCCAGTTTTAATTTAACTTAGTTCAAGTTAAATTCAAATTTCTCATTCACTTTTACTATCTCATTCTATTTAACTTCATTAGTTAAACTTTAATTCCAGAATTTAAATTCCTGGGTTCATTTCAAATTAATTCGAAATCACAATACCAATTCAAAACATTTGAATTTCTAAACACTTGTTTTCTCAAACCAATTCAAAAACAAAATCCTTTGGTAGTAATCCGTCACTTAGGAACTCGAAAGTCACACCGACAATGTATCGATCCATCCTCGGAATTATTTTCCAGTCCTCTAGGTGAGTTCAATACTAAATTTATTTCAAATTGAAAAACCCTTTTAAAATCTCCCAGGAACTTAAAATTTCCTTATTTTAATTCCTAATTCTGATTTAAATCCAGATTCAATCCATCTTATTTCATATACTTTATTTATATGAATCTGATTGGTTATCTATAACTGTTTCACTTTATAATCTTACTCGATTATAATAACAACCAATATATCCAATATATATATTTTCAATATATCTTCTCTATATCAAGATATACCTTGGGTAAACTTATTTTAATTTACCTCTTTTCAAAACCTATCGTGTCGACCCATCGTATTCGAGTGTTTTTAAACTCCTACCGATACAGTGGATCAAACTGATCGACCAGAACTCATCAACAACTCAACCAATGAATCCCCACAATATAAAACCATTTTTATATCAAATACAAATACGCACTCGTATTTATACACTCAACTCAATCTAGGGTATTACTATCCCTATCTCTACCGAGTCACGCCACAGAGCCAAGGTAAATTCTTAACTTAAGCTCTGATACCAACTGTAATGACCCGAAAATCCGGACCAATTTGAGCTGACCAAATAACACAAGTCCAACCCCAAATTGCACTGGAAATTCAAGAAATTTATAGAAAGAAGATAGAGGGTGAGGAAAGATAAGGTAGAAACTTAGAATAGAAGAAGAAGAAGAACACAACATCAGAGTAAAACGAACCTCACAGCGGAACGAATAACACATAATAGATAATATATCCTTGAAATAAATCATTATATGTATACAATACATTATCAGAGTAAAACACTTACAACACAGCGAAAATAACTATAGCTATATGATCCTGAAGCCTCCTGCTCTAGCTCTTTAAGTGTATCTGTAAATCCCGACTACTTGACTGCCCTTATAAAATTGGGCACCCAAGAGTTTAGGTAAAACAAAACAAAATAAACTCCAGGTCAGTCATGGGACTGGTATGAGTAAAACAGTTTAAAACAGTCTGAACAAGTAAACGATATCTCATAAGACCACGCCGTATAACGGAACGGGTTTCCCCTTATGAGAATCCAAAATATCTTTATATCAAAACCTTTTGATATTATAATAATGCCTATCAACCACAATATAATAATCATTTAGCAGAAACGCTTTCATCTCACGTTCTACATATATAGTATACAATCAAAACCGCAAGCACGTATTAGGTAATGGATTTCCAACTATGACAAGGTATGGAACCACCTTCCGATCAGTGTACTCTAGGAACGATGCACTGGAGTTCAACAAGAACATCTTGCAACTCAGCCACACATGACCGACCACTCATTTCGCTGGAGTGTATCAAATGTACATCACCAATGGTTGGGATCAACAACCGTTCCCGTATATATATATATATATATATATATATATATATATATATATATATATATATATGGAACAACATTGATAGATTAAAGAAGCAAATGAATATTCTCTAGATAGGTGATTATGCACCCTACTTCAGAGCGACCGACTTAGCCATGCTGCCTGCCTGATTTCTGTCATTTACCGGATGTGAGGGTAGGAGCTACGCTTATCCTTTTCATACCATATCTTCATTTACTTGGAATACCACATCGTCATACCCGCCAAATCATTCTCGATCTCCCTAACGGCATCACGGGCATAAAGCTAAGAGAAACGAATTCCTCCGCCACCAAACGTAATACGTTGAAGAGATCAACATATATGATTCGTTAGGAATACTCTGTCAGACATTCGTCCATACAAGTTGTCCTGGAACTGGACAAACCGAAGGCACTATTCAGTATATCCATCTTAGGCCCTGTTATCTAAGATTTATACAACAGCCCTTACACTTTACCCCGTCTTCAATTATCTTTGGCATATATGATTCGCAACGCTTATGCCAATACAGAGTGGTTCTTTGGATAATAATCCAACCGGTCTCTCCATATTAACAACGTAAAATGGTCAAAACTTCGTTAGTCGGTGATTTAACTATCAAATGAAAACATGTCCGTGTACACACAACGATCTTATTTCCAAATGGAAATATCGATCTAATCATCAAAACATATATATATTCACATTTGCTTATTTTCTATGTTTTAGAAAATATACGTTATTAACAATGGTAAACATTTCCATGTTATCTACACATCACTATTCTTCCACAACTATCAATCCCTAACTGTAAACTAGTATGAGAACGATTTTCTAAGTTTAAACCCCGAAGGCCGAAACCAACATCAGATCGATACTCAGGAAACCATTCAACTTACTAATCTCTAGTCAGTTTCTATTTTTTCTTAACTCTATTTCTTTAACTCTATTTGATTTAATCTCCATTCGCTTGACTCTAGATCGCAGCGATCACAATGGTTACGCCTGATTCCCTCAGGAAACATCTGACCACCTTAGGCTATTTACAGCCCTGCGAATTACGCTAGCAGTCGTACGAGATGGCAACTCACCCTGAATAACTATGTTTGACTAACTTCTTCAAATAAACTATATTTGATTAACTTCTTATCGACTAACTCTTTCCTATCTCGTTAATTTCCTTTTATCCTATTTATTTTCTAAATAAATGTTCCTTTTATAATTCCATCTATTTTCTAAATAAATATTCTCCTTTATAATATCCTATGATTTTATAAATGCTTTATTTTCAAATTATTCCCTTTTATAAAATCGGTTGATTTTATAAAATTCCTTTATTTCAATATATATTGAATTATCCCTTTTTACATCCCAGGGTCTTTTTATGATATTTAAAATATCGAATAACAATGATCAATATCATTCAAACATACCAAATCAACAACAAATTTTATAGCACAACATATATCACAATATATGAAAACGGTAAATTAAATGTTGAGGAATCCAGTCGGATCCCTCCAACCTGTCTCCCTGCATCCACAGATGTTACACAGTATAATGTACATCAATTTCATTTCAATATGAAATGGTCTGACAAACACATCGACATATATTTAACGGTTTTTATATATATATATATATATATATTTGTGTATATATATATATAATTTCAACTAACTGACTAGCAGTTCAATCAATCAAATCAACACACAACAATCAACAGATGATTAACAGTTCTAAAAATACATTATAAAAATATAACTGTTCAGAGTTGGTGAGTTTTACTCACATTGGACGATCATCGTTAATAACGATAACCATCGCTCGATTTGATTCAGACGGACAATTTATTTTGCTATAAATTATAGCGAGCTCCGATGGACTTCCTGTCAGTTCCATCGTGTAGTGTCCATTCATACGATCCTATCGGATCTTGTTTCACTGAATTTCGATATCGTATGGACAAGTTATATAATTTCAAAGTTAACACTATTTAATATCATAAAACTTGAATAAATAAATAATTACTTGGGCCTTAACTCAATACCTTGGCCCATTACCCTACCCTACCCGCTTCTACATATCAGCCCACCCGTTTAAAAGCTTTCTCCCCCAAATTAAAACTCCCGTAACCTGCTCCTCAAAGCCGATGTTGACCCATCGTTTGACCGACCATCGCTACCTCTCCAGCCATCCGTTCTGAGTGTTATCACCCCCAAACCACTCGGTACCTCCTCATCTTTCACCTCCACCCGAGAATGTCGAGCTCGAGCCCACCCACTTCATCGCGTCGTCCGCGATACCACCGATCAAAACCACCACCGGAATCTCCAAAACTCATCGTACGACCCCAAATTTCCCTTCTAGGTTCGAATACAACCATATGAATTTCATTCGAAGCTTCTACCTCGCCAAAACCGGAACCCTACTTCGCTGCCTTATTTCCAGCTCGACAGAATTTGGACCGCACCCAACAAAAGACCTATCCGATCGAAGAGAAGCATTGCAGGAATTCATAAATATGGGTCTTGAGATTTTTAGCATTTGTTTTGAGTTTCGATGAATTTTTTGAAAGGATAGAATTGGGTTTGAGAGAATGAAATGCGGCGGCTCGTTCCCTTATTTTTCTCAGAAGTAGATTAGGTCTTAAGGAATGCAAAAAAAAGGGGGTATTTATAGGGTTTAGGATTTAGATATTTTTAGTTAGGATATTTTAGATATTTTATTTATATCGTTTTATATCCGTATCCGTCTTCTAAAAATCCGTACGATCACATATAATATTCAAAAATCATGAAAATGAACATACACCTACAGTTCGACACTGCGGACCCAACGAAACTGGTTTCGTCAAATTCCGACTCCGTATGCTCACACAGCGTATTTTTAACTGTCGAAATACTGACTGTTTTTCACTCTAAAAATCCGTACGGCCACACAGTGACTCTAAAAGATCACCAAACTTGGAATCTAACAATTATTTGACATTGCGGATCCAACAAAATTAGTTTCGTCGAATTCCGACTTCGTTTGCAAAAGTGGCTATTTTTAATGCTCTAAATAACCTATTTAAATATATAAATATATTTAAATAAGATTACATTAAATATTTAAAATTACATATTAACGTCTATATTCACAGAGGAATACCGAACAGATTCAGAATATCCCTATATGGATTTAGAACTCGATATTACATCGTCAGAGTTATATCGATGTTCGATTTCTATTTAAATCCTTATATAAAATATAATTAAATCGTTATGGTCAGGGCGCTGCATTTCTGAGAATTTGATTTGAACGTAACTCAAAATCTACACGACGAAATCCCGATTTTTCTCTTCCACTAGAAAGATATACTCCACCAGCTCCACACGTTTCTTGTTTCACAGAAATCCGATTTAAAACGAACCCTGTATATTCGGTTGAAGTTCGAATCGCCAAATAGCGAACTGCCGCGTCGTTACGCGCTCTATTTTAATTATATTATAGTTCTACGTTTCAAACTGACGTCGATTGAATATATTCGTCAATATAATTCAACTCTAAGCTGAACTAAATCCTAGGGATGACCCAGTTCACAGAATATTGTGATTTCCAATATTTTGATTATTTCTGAATTAAATATATTATTTAATTTTAATTAAATAACCACTATAATTTAATTATCGACGATTTAATTCCCTAAATCACTATTTATATAATTAAATAAATTAATTATAATACCTTTGACAATGCGGGTCATTACATTCTTCCCCACTTAAAATAATTTCGTCCTCGAAATTGCTAAGTTAGAGGACGACCCTATCTATTGGATTAAAGTTTATCTGTTTACCTCTTATCTCCGGTTTCAATGAACCAATTAATATTGACTAAAGTATTAATTCCTTTCGACTAACTAAAATTTTCAAAAATTCTGAGAATTTTCTAACACTTCAAATTTCCGGAAAATTTCGCCATAACCTCCTTTGTACAGCCCTATCGGTAAAACTACAACTCGCCTCTCTAGGCCTTCTCCAACCAAAAGGAAAATCAAACAGGCAAGCGGCTGGCCATAAATCTCATGCTTATATCAAATATAAACTTGTACCTTTTTGTCGGGCATATCATTATATCATTTCCATCGATTAACACCCTGCATATACCAATGTCATACTAATCTAACTTCGATTAGTTTATATCCTCAACTCAAACCATTCGCTTATACTTAAGTCGAATTCCATTTAAACTCCAATATCCAATTTCAACTCTTAGATTATCAACTTAATTTCATTCAGATTATTCTATAATCCAATCCAGTTTTAATTTAACTTAGTTCAAGTTAAATTCAAATTTCTCATTCACTTTTACTATCTCATTCTATTTAACTTCATTAGTTAAACTTTAATTCCAGAATTTAAATTCCTGGGTTCATTTCAAATTAATTCGAAATCACAATACCAATTTAAAACATTTGAATTTCTAAACACTTGTTTTCTCAAACCAATTCAAAAACAAAATCCTTTGGTAGTAATCCGTCACTTAGGAACTCAAAAATCACACCGACAATGTATCGATCCATCCTCGGAATTATTTTCCAGTCCTCCAGGTGAGTTCATTACTATATTTATTTCAAATTGAAAAACACTTTTAAAATCTCCCAAGAACTTAAAATTTCCTTATTTTAATTCCTAATTCTGATTTAAATCCAGATTCAATCCATTTTATTTCATATACTTTACTTATATGAATCTGATTGGTTATCTATAACCGTTTCACTTTATAATCTTACTCGATTATAATAACAACCAATATATCCAATATATATATTTTCAATATATGTTCTCTATATCAAGATATACCTTTTGTAAACTTATTTTAATTTACCCTCTTTTCAAAACCTATCGTGTCGACGCATCGTATTCGAGTGTTTTTAAACTCCTACCGATACAGTGGATCAAACTGATCGACCAGAACTCATCAACAACTCAACCAATGAATCCCCACAATATAAAACCATTTTTATATCAAATACAAATACGCACTCGTATATATACACTCAACTCAATCTAGGGTATTACTATCCCTATCTCTACTGAGTCAAGCCACAGATCCAAGGTAAATTCTTAACTTAAGCTCTGATACCAACTGTAATGACCCGAAAATCCGGACCAATTTAAGCTGACCAAATAACACAAGTCCAACCCCAAATTGCACTGGAAATTCAAGAAATTTATAGAAAGAAGATAGAGGGTGAGGAAAGTTAAGGTAGAAACTTAGAATAGAAGAAGAAGAAGAACACAACATCAGAGTAAAACGAACCTCACAGCGGAACGAATAACATATAATAGATAATATATCCTCGAAATAAATCATTATATGTATACAATACATTATCATAGTATAACACTTACAACACAACGGAAATAACTATAGCTATATGATCCTGAAGCCTCCTGCTCCAGCTCTTCAAGTGTATCTGTAAATCCCGACAACTTGACTGCCCGTGCAAAATTGGGCACCCAAGAGTTTAGGGAAAACAAAACAAAATAAACTCCGGGTCAGTCATGGGACTGGTATGAGTAAAACAATTTAAAACAGTCTGAACAAGTAAACGATATCTCATAAGACCACGCCGTATAACGGAACGGGTTTCCCCTTATTAGAATCCAAAATATCTTTATATCAAAACCTTTTGATATTATAATAATGCCTATCAACCACAATATAATAATCATTTAGCAGAAACGCTTTCATCTTACGTTCTACATATATAGTATACAATCAAAACCGCAAGCACGTATTGGGTAATGGATTTCCAACTATGACAAGGTATGTAACCACCTTCCGATCAGTGTACTCTAGGAACGATACACTGGAGTTCAACAAGAACATCTTGCAACTCAGCCACACATGACCGACCACTCATTTCGCTTGAGTGTATCGAATGTACATCACCAACGGTTGGGATCAGCAACCGTTCCCGTATATATATATATATATATATATATATATATATATATATATATATATGGGACAACATTGATAGATTAAAGAAGCAAATGAATATTCTCTAGATAGGTGATTATACACCCTACTTCGGAGCGACCGACTTAGCCATGCTGCCTGTCCGATTTCTGTCATTTACCGGATGTGAGGGTAGAAGCTACGCTTATCCTTTTCATATCATATCTTCATTTACTTGGAATACCACATCGTCATACCTGCCAAATCATTCTCGATCTCCCTAATGGTATCACGGGTATGAAGCTAAGAGAAACGAATTCCTCCGCCACCAAACGTAATACGTTGAAGAGATCAACATATATGATTCGTTAGGAATACTCTGTCAGTCATTCGCCCGTACAAGTTGTCCTGGGACTGGACAAACTGAAAGCACAATTCAGTATACCCATCTTAGGCCCTGTTATCTAAGATTTATACAACAGCCCTTGCACTTTACTCCATCTTCAATTATCTTTGGCATATATGATTCGCAACGCTTATGCCAATACAGAGTGGTTCTTTGGATAATAATCCAACCGGTCTCTCCATATTAAAAACGTAAAATGGTCAAAACTTCGATAGTCGGTGATTTAACTATCAAATGAAAACATGTCCATGTACACAAAACGATCTTATTTCCAAATGGAAATATCGATATAATCATCAAAACATATATATATATATATTCACATTTGCTTATTTTCCATGTTTTAGAAAATATACGTTATTAGCACTGGAAAACATTTCCATGTTATCTACACATCACTATTCTTCCACAACTATCAGTCCCTAACTGTAAACTAGTATGAGAACGATTTTCTAAGTATATACCCCGAAGGCCGAAACCAACATCAGATCGATACTCAGAAAACCATTCAACTTACTAATCTCTAGTCAGTTTCTAATTTTTCTTAACTCTATTTCTTTAACTCTATTTGATTTAATCTCCATTCGCTTGACTCTAGATCGCAGCGATCACAATGGTTACGCCTGATTCCCTCAGGAAACATCTGACCGCCTTAGGCTATTTACAGCCCTGCGAATTACGCTAGTAGTCGTACGAGATGGCAACTCACCCTGAATAACTATGTTTGACTAACTTCTTCAAATAAACTGTATTCGATTAACTTCTTTGAATAAACTATATTTGATTAACTTCTTTGAATAAACTATATTTGATTAACTTCTTATCGACTAACTCTTTCCTATCTCGTTAATTTCCTTTTATCCTATTTATTTTCTAAATAAATGCTCCTTTTATAATTCCATCTATTTTCTAAATAAATATTCTCCTTTATAATATCCTATGATTTTATAAATGCTTTATTTTCAAATTATTCCCTTTTATAAAATCGGTTGATTTTATAAAATTCCTTTATTTCAATATATATTGAATTATCCCTTTTTACATCCCAGGGTCTTTTTATGATATTTAAAATATCGAATAACAATGATGAATATCATTCAAACATACCAAATCAACAACAGATTTTATAGCACAACATATATCACAGTATATGAAAACGGTAAATTAAATGTTGAGGAATCCAGTCAGATCCCTCCAACCTGTCTCCCTGCATCCACAGATGTTACACAGTATAATATACATCAATTTCATTTCAATATGAAATGTTCTGATAAACACATCAACATATATTTAACGGTTTATATATATATATATTTGTGTATATATATAATTTCAACTAACTGATTAGCAGTTCAATCAATCAAATCAACACACAACAATCAACAGATGATTAACAGTTTTAAAAATACATTATAAAAATATAACTGTTCAGGGTTGGTGAGTTTTACTCACATTGGACGATCATCGTTAATAACGATAACCATCGCTCGATTTGATTCAGACGGACAATTTATTTTGCTATAAATTGTAGCGAGCTCCGATGGACTTCCAGTCAGTTCCATCGTGTAGTGTCCGTTCATACGATCCCGTTGGATCTTGTTTCACTGAATTTCGATATCGTATGAACAAGTTATATAATTTCAAAGTTAACACTATTTAATAACATAAAACTTGAATAAATAAATAAATACTTGGGCCTTAACTCAATACCTTGGCCCATTATGTAACGACCCAGAAAATCTGAGCCAATTTAAAATTTTTAAATTGGCTAAAATGGTGGATTTTAAATATTTAAAATAAATATTTTAAATAATAGTGATGAAAAATAGGTTTGAATCGACAATTGAAAACGAATATAATTAATTATAATTATAAACAAGGCCTGAAAGGGCGCTGTAGTTTCAAAAATTGAATTCAAACTTTGTCGGACTGTACCGGGTGCAAAACAAAACGGATTAGAGTGAAACCAAAAATATTTAAATCTGTTAGTGAACACCTTTCTAACGAATCTGAAAAATCGAAGTTTCATAGCGGAAAGCAAAAGTTATGGCCGAATGAATTTTCAGAAAGGTCACTATGGAATTTATATAGCCCGTGAAATTGGCCATTTTGCATACGACCTCGGAATTCGACAAAACCACTTTTGTTGGATCCGGGATGTGAAGTTATTGCTAGGTTTCAAATTTCATAATATTTGAAGCTAGTATGTGAGCGTGGCAAAGGAAAACGTGTTTTGGTCAATTATAGTTAAATTGGATCGACCAGAAATGGGCCTTTTTGCAAACGGTCTCAGAATTCGACGAAACTAGTTTTGTTGGGACCGTATCGTCAAAACATAGCTAGATTTATTTTTCTAGAATTTTTCGAATTAATTTGTGGCCCTGGCAAATTGAAATGCACGTTCAAATCAAATATTGAATGTTATATATTTTAATTTGAAGGAAAACTGGCTGAAATAGTCGAATGGGCCTTCGAAATATATCCCATTGTGTTCGGAATGGGGGTAAAACGCTAGGGACGATAGTCGTTGGGTTTAGATAGGTGGTTGTGTTAGAAAACAACTTTAAAACCCACCGGCCAATCAAAATTTAATAAAAAAAAGGAAATTCTCTCTCTTCCCCCTCGATGAACGACGGAAGTGGCTCAAAACTTCCCGAGCCTTTTGCCGCCGCCTCGTCGATCTTCAGCCCCGCCTCCAGTTGGGTTTTCTGTATGCCTCCCTCCCCTTCTCAAATCTATACCACCTTCGCCCCTCCTCGATTCGTGTACGTCGAGATCCAGGGCCAGGAAGTTGCATCGTTCCCTTCGCCGCCGCACCCGATTCCGTCCACCGGAGTCCACCGCGCCACCGTCGTTGGGTGCGCCTCTCTCCCCTCTACAGCGTGGCAGTGGCTGATTGACGCAACACCTCACGGATCGAGCGAAAAGTTGAAACCTAGTTTCGAAGATTACAAGCAGGTAACGGCTTATATATTCTGAACTGATTTTGACACCTTTAAACCGTTGCAAACCTTGTAAAAATCATATCTTTTTGCTATGTGGTCGAAATTCAGTGAAACAAGAGACAGTGGACTCGTGTGGACGTCTTCTACATTCAAGAAGAGACCGCATATTTTTCTGAGCCTTCTGCTATTTTTGGTGGAGTGGAACCCAATGTGAGATTTCTAATTTATAAACGATATGGAAAACGACGATGTATAAATTATATAGTCGATGTATGGGTTATATAAGCGTTGTACACCTCATGTATAAGCGTTGTATAAGTTGTACGTTCGATGTATAAGTTATATATGCGTTGTAAAAATTATATATGTGTTGAAATAGAAGTGAATTGCTATATATAAATACATATATATATATATATATATATATATATATACGCCCCTCGTCCACAAACCATGGACGATATTTATTGGTTGTGATTGGTGTGAAAATTGATTGATAGCGAATGGTTGATTGAGTTTATTTGTGGTTGATATTGATTGTTTGTGGTTGAAAAATACCCGTTTGTGGTTGAGAAATATTTGGTTGAAACCACATAGGATTAGTTTGTGGAAATGAAATAAATATCTACATGCCGCCTGCGTGCGAACTAGATGCATGATCCCCATTGTCAAAAACCGCGAGGTTTTAAGGTAGAGCGAGGAGCCGTACTAGGGATGGTCCCGGTTTTAACTACCCTGCCGTTATGCTGCCGAAATTTTGAATAATATTCATGTGTGTGAATTATTTTCATTTGTTGAAACTATATTTATTCGTTGAATTGAAAAAATCACCTTTTTATCATCTATATGAACTATATAAAATAGTCAAGTTTTGAAATAAATTGTTTTATAATAAAAATCCCATTTTTATCACCAATATGAACGATATAAAATAATCTGGTTTTGAAATGAATTGTTTTACAATAAAATCACATTTTTATCATATACATGAGTTGTCAAATATAGTGAAGTGCTGAAATAGGAGACAGTTTGATTAAAATATCATTTCTATCAAAAGTATGAAATTCATATGTCTTGGAAATCGAAGAATCGATATATATATATTTAAATAGAGGAAATATATTGAAAAACGACGCTGCAGTTCGTATTTTGAAACCGTGATTTCAAACGATTAGTATGGGGGATCCGACCATCGGATTTTCCTGAAATCACAACCGTTGGGTTCGCTTTGGAAATATCTTTCCGACGGCACCAACTTTGTAAAAATCCAACGGTTGGATTGTATGGAATGTTTAATTCAAATCTGAAGAAAAACAGCGCCAGAAACGATTATATTTATATATATATATAAATATAATTATATTTAATCGAATAACGACGCTGTAGTTCGTATTTTGAAATCGAAACTTCAAACGATGATACCGGGAGATCCGACCGTCGGATTTTCCCGAAACTGGAACCGTTGGATTCATTTTGAAAAGATCTTTCTATGATGTAAATTTTGTGAAGATCCAACGATTAGATTTTCAGATGTGTGTAAATCAAATCTGAAGAAAAACAGCGCCACGGCCGCGTTATGGCCCGAAGCGTCGTTTTGAATAAATTGGCTATTTTAAAATAAATAAAAATAGCGATAAATCGTTATAAAATATCATAAACGATATGGAATGGAAATAAACTGAATTTGCTCGATTTATGTGGTATTTGATGGTTGAATGCGTTTGGTGTGAAAATTACATTAAAGAACAAAATTGGTGTTGTCGAATGATTTAACCATTGAAATAAATTGATTTGAAATTCTAAATATACGTGAATTATTTGAAAAGGCTGAGTTAATTCTCGTTTCAAATAATTGACCGACGATTGAAAGTCGAAGATGAAGACGGTGGTAGAAGACCGGAGATCTTCACCTCGTTTGGATGGTAACCGAGGTCCTGATTGGGAGGCATCCCGAAATATGGATGATGAGTGGTGATCGTCCAGGCGTACGTGGTGGTCGATGGGTTTGCGAGGTATTTAGTGCCTACGGTTTCGTTCAGACCCAGAACGGACTTGTAAATGGACCGTGTGTCTGACATTGGATTTTATTCTGTGTTGATTGATCTCTATTAAATATACATCTGTTTGGCGGCGGAGAATTTATTCTTTAGCTTAACGCCCTTCTCTGAAACGCACGAGCTCAGAGGTTGTATATCGATGGACATCAGTCGCATGGCATGAATTGCTAGTGTGGCATGCCTAAGTGGCAAATGATCAGGGCTTCTGTTGAAAAGCAAAGTCTTGTGGTGATGATCAAAGCACCGCCTGTGTGGCGTAGCTTTGTGTATAACGTGAATACGTGAGCCTCACATCCCGGTATGAACCAGAAACGGGAGAAGGACCTCAGGGAGGGCATGCGTTTCTTCCTAGCTAGGAGTTGTGTCGGTGTTTTTACATGGCCTGACATTTTACTTATGTGGATGATGGATAGCGAGGCGCCTCAGATATATCGGTCGATCCGGGACCGATGGAGTCATTCGTTGGCTCGTTTACGCCTCATAGGGCAGGGAAATGTAGTGTTCAGGAATTTTAATCCACATCGTTGGGCCGACCCTGTCGCTCCAAGGGCTCACCTGTGTCTGGGTCCTGAGGCTCGGGCTAGGCAGTCTCGAATTCGGTAAGGACTATCTTTTGCCTTGGTTCATGACGGAAATCCAATTTCCAAATACGTGACTGTGCGGTTTTGATTGTATATATATATGGCGACATGATATATGGTACCCATGCCGTCTATGATTGATAGTTATGATTTGAAATTGTTTTTGAAACATATAAACACTAGTAGTAATATCAAATGCTTTTGTTTTATTCGTATCAAGCATATTTTGGCCATTATAAGGTAAAACTCTATCCTCCGGTTTGCGTTGCATTGTGTGATGGGAACTGAGTCTTATAATAGCTTCATTTTTATAAAAAGCATTGCGATGTTTAAAAGAAAGATTTGTTTTTAAAGCACTGGCAATCCAATGGAGTAAACCCGTTCCACGAAAGTGGCGTGGTCCTGTGATTAGCCATATTATAAATGTGTTGAGTAGATTTCTCATACCAGTCCCATGACTGACTCGTAGTTTGTTTCACTTTCAAACTCGGGTGCCCCTTTTTTCTACACGGGCAACCTTGTATTCAGGTTTAGCTGGTTCTTTCTGGATAGCTGGAGCTGAAGATGGATTCTACCATTTATCTCTTTTTATGCTGTTCAGCTCCTATTGTACATTATGTTTGTTTTCCGCTGTAAACATATATGTATAGTTGAACTGTATTTGTACTAAGTATGATCCTGTATACTGTGTAACTCTGATGATTACTCTTATCCAGTATATTCTATTGTTCATCATCTGGTGTATTTATTTATTTCTGTTCTACTATTATCTGTTTCTGTGTTATATTCCACGGATTACCCTTGCCGCCGTCAGAACGGGGTTTGGGGTCATCTCATTTGGTATCAGAGCTTTGGTTAAGCTTAGTTCTGGAATATTACTTATTAACGAACTCGTCAGAGATAGAACCAGTAGTGTTCTAGGACGGGTAACTCTATACAGATAGGATCAGTAATATCCTAGTATGAGTACAGTAGAATCAGAATAACTCTTTAGAGATGGGGTCAGAAGTGCCTCAGAACGAGTCAAGCGTAATATATTTTTAAATAACGTATTTGTGATTATATATATAGTCTGGTTTTAGAAATATAATTTTTGAATATATAAAAGATATATGTTTGAAAAGTTAAAAACAATTTGATTGTTGTTTGTGTTGTGTGTTGTGTGATTGTAATTTGATTAATTGAATTATTAAAACGATAGTTAAGTTAATTAATAAGAGGATAATGGTAGAATTTATTCGATTAAATCACACATTGAACTGATTAGAAAATAGATAGAAATATATATACTTGTGCATTATATATGTTTGAACAGGTAAATGGATTAGCTGTTGAGTAAAGATTTTATTTGCATGCCCGACAAATAGGTAAACCTTAATGAGTTGGATGCGAAATATTATTATATCAACTCCTGTGAATGCCATTGGATGCGGAGTGCTGGTTTTTCTGTGTGAAATAATAAATGTCGCCATAGGATAGTAACAATTAATTTTGAACTACATTACATGGCATACTTCTGAAGATAGGCATACTTCATCATATACCACATAAGCATTTGGAGCTTGTGTGACGAGGTGGAAGATTTACCATACGAGCGAGACGCTTGTATGGCGATGACTATATTTTACAGGTTGAACTGATGACTGATATGGACTATTTAAATTGTAACGATTAAATTGCCAGATTAATAAAAACCCCACACGGGTCTGGAGTTGACAATAATCACGTCTCTCTAGTCATTAGATACAGCACATGGACTATTTGTTTCCCACACGGAACGAGGTGACAAGGATTTATCCTCTGGAGCATTTTAAATACACACTCCCTCAGGCTTTGACAGGGTGACGAGAATTTATTCTCTGGAGTTATTATCAACACACACTCCCCTGTAAACACCAGAATATATCACTATAAATATGTGTATGCTTATTAGGATTTATTGGGTACCTAATACGGCCCAATAAATTTCCAAACCCCTCCCCGTACAAAGGAGGTTATGGCGAAATTTTTCGAAAATTCCGGGTGTTAGCCAAATTTTTGAAGAATTTGAAATTTCTCAGAAACTGAAAAGTTGGAGAATTGAAGCCAGATCGAGCGTAGAGTTGAATAATCAAACCACTTTCGACTTTGTTCCTTTTCGGGGACGAAAAGTTTTAAGTGGGGGAGATTGTAACGACCCAGAAAATCTGAACCAATTTAAAAATTTTAAATTGGCTAAAATGGTGGATTTTAAATATTTAAAATAAATATTTTAAATAATAGTGATGAAAAATAGGTTTGAATCGACAATTGAAAACGAATATAATTAATTATAATTATAAACAAGGCCTGAAAGGGCGCTGCAGTTTCAAAAATTGAATTCAAACTTTGTCGGACTGTACCGGGTGCAAAACAAAACGGATTTGAGTGAAACCAAAAATATTTAAATCTGTTAGTGAACACCTTTCTAACGAATCTGAAAAATCGAAGTTTCATAGCGGAAAGCAAAAGTTATGGCCGAATGAATTTTCAGAAAGGTCGCTATGGAATTTATATAGCCCGTGAAATTGGCCATTTTGCATACGACCTCGGAATTCGACGAAACCACTTTTGTTGGATCCAGGATGTGAAGTTATTCTAGGTTTCAAATTTCATAATATTTGAAGCTAGAATGTGAGCGTGGCAAAGGAAAACGTGTTTTGGTCAATTACAGTTAAATTGGATCGACCAGAAATGGGCCTTTTTGCAAACGGTCTCAGAATTCGACGAAACTAGTTTTGTTGGGACCATATCGTCAAAACATAGCTAGATTTATTTTTCTAGAATTTTTCGAATTAATTTGTGGCCCTGGCAAATTGAAATGTACGTTCAAATCAAATATTGAATGTTATATATTTTAATTTGAAGGAAAACTGGCTGAAATAGTCGAATGGGCCTTTGAAACATACCCCATTGTGTTCGGAATGGGGGTAAAACGCTAGGGACGACAGTCGTTGGGTTTAGATTGGTGGTCGTGTCAGAAAACCCCTTTAAAACCCACCGGCCAATCAGAATTTAATAAAAAAAAGGAAATTCTCTCTCTTCCCCCCCGATGAACGACGGAAGTGGTTCAAAACTTCCCGAGCCTTTTTCCGCCGCCGCGTCGATCTTCAGCCCCGCCTCCAGTTGGGTTTTTTGTTCGCCTCCCTCCCCTCTTCAAATCTATACCACCTTCGTCCCTCCTCGATTCGTGTACGTCGAGATCCAGGGCCAGGAAGTTGCGTCGTTCCCTTCGCCGCCGCACCCGATTCCGTCCACCGGAGTCCACCGCGCCACCGTCGTTGGGTGCGCCTCTCTCCCCTCTACAGCGTGGCAGTGGCTGATTGACGCAACACCTCACGGATCGAGCGAAAAGTTGAAACCTAGTTTCGAAAGATTACAAGCAGGTAACGACTTATATATTCTGAACTGATTTTAACACCTTTAAACCGTCGCAAACCTTGTAAAAATCATATCTTTTTGCTATGTGGTCGAAATTCAGTGAAACAAGAGACAGTGGACTCGTGTGGATGTCTTCTACATTCTAGAAGAGACCGCATTTTTTTCTGAGCCTTCTGCTATTTTTGGTGGAGTGGAACCCAATGTGAGATTTCTAATTTATAAACGATATGGAAAACGACGATGTATAAATTATATAGTCGATGTATGGGTTATATAAGCGTTGTAAACCTCATGTATAAGCATTGTATAAGTTGTACGTTTGATGTATAAGTTATATATGCGTTGTAAAAATTATATATGTGTTGAAATAGAAGTGAATTGCTATATATATATATATATATATATATATATATATATATATACACGCCCCTCGTCCAATAACCATGGACGATATTTATTGGTTGTGATTGGTGTGAAAATTGATTGATAGCGAATGGTTGATTGAGTTTATTTGTGGTTGATATTGATTGATTGTGGTTGAAAAATACCCGTTTGTGGTTGAGAAATATTTGGTTGAAACCACATAGGATTAGTTTGTGGAAATGAAATAAATATCTACATGCCGCCTGCGTGCGAACTAGATGCATGATCCCCATTGTCAAAAACCGCGAGGTTTTAAGGTAGAGCGAGGAGTCGTACTAGGGACGGTCCCGGTTTTAACTACCCTGCCGTTATACTGCCGAAATTTTGAATAATATTCATGTGTGTGAATTATTTTCATTTGTTGAAACTATATTTATTCGTTGAATTGAAATTCATGTGTTGAATGGTGTTCGTGTTTTAAATATAAAAATCACCTTTTTATCATCTATATGAACTATATAAAATAGTCAAGTTTTGAAATAAATTGTTTTATAATAAAAATCCCATTTTTATCACCAATATGAACGATATAAAATAATCTGGTTTTGAAATGAATTGTTTTACAATAAAATCACATTTTTATCATATACATGAGTTGTCAAATATAGTGAAGTGTTGAAATAGGAGACAGTTTGATTAAAATATCATTTCTATCAAAAGTATGAAATTCATATGGATTGGAAATCGAAGAATCGATATATATATATTTAAATAGAGGAAATATATTGAAAAACGACGCTGCAGTTCGTATTTTGAAACCGTGATTTCAAACGATTAGTACGGGGGATCCGACCATCAGATTTTCCTGAAATCGCAACCGTTGGGTTCGCTTTAGAAATATCTTTCCAACGGCACCAACTTTGTAAAAATCCAACGGTTGGATTGTCTGGAATGTTTAATTCAAATCTGAAGAAAAACAACGCCGGAAACGATTATATTTATATATATATATAAATATAATTATATTTAATCGAATAACGACGCTGCAGTTCGTATTTTGAAATCGAAACTTCAAACGATGATACCGGGAGATCCGACCGTCGGATTTTCCCGAAACTGGAATCGTTGGATTCGTTTTGAAAAGATCTTTCTAATGATTTAAATTTTGTGAAGATCCAACGGTTAGATTTTCAGATGTGTGTAAATCAAATCTGAAGAAAAACAGCGCCACGGCCGTGTTATGGCCCGAAGCGTCGTTTTGAATAAATTGGCTATTTTAAAATAAATAAAAATAGCGATAAATCGTTATAAAATATCATAAACGATATGGAATGGAAATAAACTGAATTTGCTCGATTTATGTGGTATTTGATGGTTGAATGTGTTTGGTGTGAAAATTACATTAAAGAACAAAATTGGTGTTGTCGAATGATTTAACCATTGAAATAAATTGATTTGAAATTCTAAATATACGTGAATTATTTGAAAAGGCCGAGTTAATTCTCATTTCAAATAATTGACCGACGATTGAAAGTCGAAGATGAAGACGGTGGTAGAAGACCGGAGATCTTCACCTCGTTTGGATGGTAACCGAGGTCCTGATTGGGAGGCATCCCGAAATATGGATGATGAGTGGTGATCGTCCAGGCGTACGTGGTGGTCGATGGGTTTGCGAGGTATTTAGTGCCTCCGGTTTCGTTCAGACCCAGAACAGACTTGTAAATGGACTGTGTGTCTGACATTGGATTTTATTCTGTGTTGATTGATCTCTATTAAATATACATCTGTTTGGCGGTGGAGAATTTATTCTTTAGCTTAACGCCCTTCTCTGAAACGCACGAGCTCAGAGGTTGTATATCGATGGACATCAGTCGCATGGCATGAATTGCTAGTGTGGCATGCCTAAGTGGCAAATGATCAGGGCTTCTGTTGAAAAGCAAAGTCTTGTGGTGATGATCAAAGCACCGCCTGTGTGGCGTAGCTTTGTGTATAACGTGAATATGTGAGCCTCACATCCCGGTATGAACCAGAAACGGGAGAAGGACCTCAGGGAGGGCATGCGTTTCTTCCTAGCTAGGAGTTGTGTCGGTGTTTTTGCACGACCTGACATTTTACTTATGTGGATGATGGATAGCGAGGCGCCTCGGATATATCGGTCGATCCGGGACCGATGGAGTCATTCGTTGGCTCGTTTACGCCCCAAAGGGCGGGGAAACGTAGTGTTCAGGAATTTTAATCCACATCGGCGGACCGACCCTGTCGCTCCAAGGGCTCACCTGTGTCTGGGTCCTGAGGCTCGGGCTAGGCAGTCTCGAATTCGGTAAGGACTATCTTTTGCCTTGGTTCATGACGGAAATCCAATTTCCAAATACGTGACTGTGCGTTTTTGATTGTATATATGGCGACATGATATATGGTACCCATGCCGTCTATGATTGATAGTTATGATTTGAAATTGTTTTTGAAACATATAAACACTAGTAGTAATATCAAATGCTTTTGTTTTATTCGTATCAAGCATATTTTGGCCATTATAAGGTAAAACTCTATCCTTCGGTTTGCGTTGCATTGTGTGATGGGAACTGAGTCTTATAATGGCTTCATTTTTATAAAAAGCATTGCGATGTTTAAAAGAAAGATTTGTTTTTAAAGCACTGGCAATCCAATGGAGTAAACCCGTTCCACGAAAGTGGCGTGGTCCTGTGATTAGCCATATTATAAATGTGTTGAGTAGATTTCTCATACCAGTCCCATGACTGACTCGTAGTTTGTTTCACTTTCAAACTCGGGTGCCCCTTTTTTCTACACGGGCAGCCTTGTATTCAGGTTTAGCTGGTTCTTTCTGGATAGCTAGAGCTGAAGATGGATTCTATCATTTATCTCTTTTTATGATGTTCAGCTCCTATTGTACATTATGTTTGTTTTCCGCTGTAGATATATATGTATAGTTGAACTGTATTTGTACTAAGTATGATCCTGTATACTGTGTAACTCTGATGATTACTCTTATCCAGTATATTCTATTGTTCATCATCTGGTGTATTTATTTATTTCTGTTCTGCTATTATCTGTTTCTGTGTTATATTCCACGGATTACCCTTGTCGCCGTCAGAACGGGGTTTGGGGTCGTCTCACATTACCCTACCCTACCCGCTTCTACATATCAGCCCACCCGTTTAAAAGCTTTCTCCCCCAAATTGAAACTCCCGTAACCTGCTGCTCAAAGCCGATGTTGACCCATCGTTTGACCGACCATCTCTACCTCTCCGGCCATCCGTTCTGAGTGCTATCACCCCCAAACCACTCGGTACCTCCTCATCTTTCACCTCCACCCGAGAATGTCGAGCTCGAGCCCACCCACTTCACCGCGTCCTCCGCGATACCACCGATCAAAACCACCACTGGAATCTCCAAAACTCATCGTACGACCCCAAATTTCCCTTCTAAGTTCGAATACAACCATATGAACTTCAATCGAAGCTTCTACCTCGCCAAAACCAGAACCCTACTTCGCTGCCTTATTTCCAGCTCGACAGAATTTGGACCGCACCCAACAAAAGACCTATCCGATCGAAGAGAAGCATTGCAGGAATTCATAATTATGGGTCTTGAGATTGTTAGCATTTGTTTTGAGTTTCTATGAATTTTTTGAAAGGATCGAATTGGGTTTGAGAGAATGAAACGCGGCGGCTCGTTCCCTTATTTTTCTCAGAAGTAGATTAAGACTTAAGGAATGCAAAAAGGGGGTATTTATAGGGTTTAGGATTTAGATATTTTTAGTTAGGATATTTTAGATATTTTATTTATATCGTTTTATATCCGTATCCGTCTTCTAAAAATCCGTACGATCACATATAATATTCAAAAATCATGAAAATGAAAATACACCTACAGTTCGACATTGCGGACCTAACGAAACTGGTTTCGTCAAATTCCGACTCCGTATGCTCACACAGCGTATTTTATCTGTCGAAATACTGACTGTTTTCACTCTAAAAATACGTACGGCCACACAGTGGCTCTAAAAGATCACAAAACTTGGAATCTAACAACTATTTGACATTGCGGATCCAACAAAATTAGTTTCGTCGAATTCCGACTTCATTCGCAAAAGTGGCTATTTTTAACGCTCTAAATAACCTATTTAAATATATAAATATATTTAAATAAAATTACATTAAATATTTAAAATTACATATTAACGTCTATATTCACAGAGGAATACCGTACAGCTTCAGAATATACCTATATGGATTTACAACTCAATATTACATCGTCAGAGTTATATCGATGTTCGATTTCTATTTAAATCCTTATATAAAATATAATTAAATCGTTATGGTCAGGGCACTGCATTTCTGAGAATTTGATTTGAACGTAACTCAAAATCTACACGACGAAATCCCGATTTTTCTCTTCCAATAGAAAGATATACTCCACCAGCTCCACACGTTTCTTGTTTCACAGAAATCCGATTTAAAACGAACCCTGTATATTCGGTTGAAGTTCGAATCGCCAATTGGCGAACTGCCGCGTCGTTACGCGCTCTATTTTAATTATATTATAATTCTACGTTTCAAATTAACGTCGATTGAATATATTCGTCAGTATAATTCAACTCTAAGCTGAACTAAATCCTAGGGATGACCCAGTTCACAGAATATTGTGATTTCCAATATTTTGATTATTTCTGAATTAAATATATTATTTAATTTTAATTAGATAACCACTATAATTTAATTATCGACGATTTAATTCCCTAAATCACTATTTATATAATTAAATTAATTAATTATAATACCTCTGACAATGCGGGTCATTACAGCATAGAGGCTCTTGCGTGAAGTCGGAAGGGGAAGAGGTCATAAAATCTTAGAACCAAACAAATCGAAAAGGGTCAAAGCCATATGAGATGGAGAAAAGGCCGACGATGGAGAAGATAGGCTATTGATGGCAGGCCTGAGGCAGAAGACACCGAACGACCAACTATTGATTGTAAAGGATAGGCCGTCGTCGGGGTTGAGTAAGGCAGGGAAGAATTTTGTGGAAAGATGTTTGAGGAGGAGAGGAAGGAGAGATAGGCGACGGAGGTTTGGGAACACAAAGCAAATAGAGGATTTTCTGAGGGACTGGGAATTTAGGGTTAAGTACAAATGGGGAAGGCGGTAACCTAGGGTTAATCAAAAATGGATAAGCAGGAAACGAAAGTCAAAAGGGGAAAAAAGGGTGGGAAAGAAGGAACACGCGTGTCCTAACCAAATTTGAAGGAAAACCTAATAATTAAATACAAGTTATTACATATATATTATTATAGCAATGATAATTACTAATATAGTATTAAATAGTAAATTAATCAACAATAATCGATTATTAATTATTAAACTATGTTAATCGCAATATAATAATTATTGAAATTGCAGATAAATTAAATATGTTAAACATTTAGCTTTGAGTATTAATTATTAAAAATTAATTATTATCCATTAATTATTTAACGTAATTAATAAATATTAAATGTAATTTACTAGTTAACAAACTATTGAATTTTATTTATAATTATTTATAATTATTTATTTTTTGTTATTAGTATATTATTATTAACATTGATTATTTAAATTTTGTATTCTTTTAATTTTTGAATTAATACATAATTATCAATTACAATTATTAAATTTTAGATACCAGATAATAAATTTTACTTTTTAATTATTAAAAATGACTTATTAATGACTGATTATCAAAAATTACTTATTAATCAATATTATTAATTATTATTATAACTTAATTATTGAGTAATTATTAATTAATCAATACTGACTATTGAACTTTATTTACTATTAATAGTAATTATTTATTTTTTGTTATTAGTATATTGTTATTCACATTAATTATTTAAAATTTAATTTTACTTATCAATTAGTTATTAAAAACATGAAAGTAAAACATTTTAAGAAGAATACACATACCAATCCCTCGCCAATCCCTTGGAAATCTGCTGCAAAATAGCTTCAAAAAAAGCATGACGGTAAACTGCCTCAAATTGCAATGGAATTCAGCGACGAAAAAATGATGATGTTAAATCATTGCAATTTGCTATGGTTTAGCGACGGAAATCAGAACTCGACAGTAATATTTTAAAACAAGTTAAAATAAAAAATCCTAGAAAATACCCCTTACAGATTCCACGAGAATCCGTCGCTAATTTGCGATGGAATTTTCCGTTGCTAATAATCTGTCGCTATTTGCGGTTTTTCTTGTAGTGTTGCCACGTCCTTTTTCATACCAGCCCAGTAGAAGATTCGCCTCATATCACGATACATCTTATCCCCGTCCGGATGGATAGTCACCCAAGAGTGATGTGCCTCAATCAATACCGTTCTCGCCATGTCACCCCTGCGGGGTACACAAAGTCTACCATCGTGTCGCAACCAAACTTTACTATCCAATGTATATCTGAGAAGGTGTCGAGAAGTCTCTCTCTACCAAGTCTATCCAAAATATCTACAAGCTCGGGATCCTCTCAGTACTGCCTCTACCCAATCTGTTCTAATAAGGTAGGCTGCACCTCTAAAGATGCCAACAGTCCTGGAGTGTAGTCCGTACATGGTCTAAAATTGAATGAGGATATGAGCTCTAAGCTCTGCCACTCTACGAAAAAATGACTCAATGATGCCCTCTGCCTTCTCAAAGCATCTGTTACCGCATTCCCCTTCCCCGGGGTATAAATCTCAAAATCTTAAGATGCTAAGAACTCCATCCATGTTGCTGCCTCAGATGGAGGTCCCTTTGCGAGAACATGTACTTCAAAGACTTATGGTCTGTCAAAAGCTCAAACCTATCGCTCAGTAGATAATGCCTCCAAGACTTGAGTGCAAAAACTATCGCAACCAACTCTTGATCATTAGTAGGTTAATTCCTCTCGTGAACTCTCAACCGCATGCTACCATAGCACACAACCCTACCCTTCTGCATCAACACTGCACCTAATCTAGTCCTATATGCATCGGTTTAAACAGTGAATATCTCAGAACCTTCAGGAAGTACCAATACCAGTGCACTAGTGAGAGCCTTCTTCAACCTCTGAAAAGAATCCTCGCAATCAACATCCCAAGAGAACCCTATGTTCTTCTTGGTAAGACGGGTGAGTGGTGTTGAAATTCGTGCGAAGTCCCTGATGAACTTCCTATAGTAGTCCATCAAACCAAGAAAGCTCCTTACCTAAGTCACGTTCTTGGGGGTTTTCCAATCTTGTACTGCCACCATCTTGGCGGGATCCACAACAAATCCATCCTTAAAAACCATGTGCCTTAAGAAAAGCACATCTCTTCACCAAAAATGACACTTGGAGAATTTCGACTTGAGCTGATGCTCCCAAAGAGTAGGGAGAACCTCTCCCAAATGCAAGGCGTACTCATCCTCAGTCCTTGAGAAGACAAGAATATCATCCATAAAGACAACTACGAACTTATTCTGGACATCCCTGAATACCCTACTCATTAAGTCCATGAAATATTTTGGTGCATTAGTCAGCCCAAAAGGCATAGCCAACCACTCAATGAAACCATCAGGAGTCCGAAATAATGTCTTATCAATACTATCATCTATCACATGCAACTAATGAAAACCAGTGGCAAAATACAATTGAGAAAATACAAATGCTCCTACCAACTCTTCAAACAAATCATTTATCTGAGGGAGTGGATAACGATTCTTCTTCGTAAGCTTATTTAATTCTTTGTAATCCACACTAAGTCGAAGGGACCCGTCCGCCTTAGTAGCAAAGACGACCGGTGCTCCCCATTCAGAGATACTGCACCTGATAAATCCTTTCTCTAAAAGCTCATCCACTTGCTTATTAATCTCCATCTATTTCCTCGGAGCCATATGATGAACAAGCAATGCAATCGGCTTTGCATTCTCACACGGATTGATCCGGTAATCAATCTCTCGCTTAGGGGGTAGTCCCTTAATCTCCTAGAACACATCTGGATACTTGGGAACAATAGGTACAGAATCAATGTCATCAGCAGGAGAATCTAGGGAATACAGGAAACTCAACATGACTGACCCTCGTGAGTCACAAGAAATTTCGAGGATCATACCACTACAAGTCATCAATCTAACGACCCTCCTTTTGCAGTCAAGGATAGCCCCGTACTTGGCTAACCAGCCTGTCCCTATAATCATTTCGTGCCGAACAAATCCCAATACGTTGGTGTCACAATCAAATTCAATGCCTCAAATAGAAATTTTCAAACCTTTACAAATCATAGATAAGTGTTGTGACGACCCGCATTCTACGCATCGGAGGATCGTAGAATATTTATTTCATTTTCATACGAAGTCATATGGTCGTGTAACTTTGGGAAACGACTATTGGGTCATTTCCCACATTCGTGATTTTTGCCGAATTTTAAATGACCATTTTGCCCCTCGCCAATCTTGTTTCGCCTATAACTTTTGACTAGTAAGGAGTTTTGACCTGAAACCTCTTCCATTGGTTTCAGCTAATGGTTTACCTTTTCATGAGTGGTCACATTAATCAAACGGACTTACCATTTTGGAGATATGGCTGAAATAAGATTTGAAGATGGAAAAACAGCCTAATTAGGTTTAATAGGGTGATTAGCAGCTAGGCACATAACCAATTTCGAGATTAAGGTTATGGTAGGGCTGAAAGGAGTTAAAGAATGGTTACTTTTCATTATCCTAGCCGCTATATGGGCAACTAGTGGTTTTGGTTTTTGCAAATATTTCTTTTCACATGATCTTGGATTTACAACTGGAGCTATATTCGGAAAGCTTTGTATCCGTATATCTCATTCAGTTGTGTTATGTAATATTTTTCCATTGCTTTGTAATTTAAAACTTTGATACTTTTTTGCTGTATATTATTTATTTTCACTCTGATATCTTGTACCTGATGTAAATTGTTGTAATAATAATGAAATGTTCTATTGTTTGCATTCTGATTTGTTGTGTTCTCAACTCAATCCGGGCTTTCCCTTACGGGTGAGTTTGGGTCGTTGTTTCACAATGCGTTGGCATACCAGTGTTTCTACCCAACCCAATGCTAAATGCAAAAGCATATTTTGCTCGTAAACTGGTCGAGCACAGTCCAAACAATCAATCAATCACAATCAATATCAACAACCAAGAATATTTGGTTTATACCACATCTCATGTTTTGGTAAATTTAATCATCATTCATTCATTTAAATCTAATAAAATATTTATTAAAACTCTTCTTCATTTTAATCTGTAGAATCATTACTTAATGATTGTTTAACTTTCTGGAAATTAATCCTGCTTTTAACTGTGTTAAAGAACCAATGACCTTAAAACACAATTCACGATAAACCCAAAATCATCTTCCGTCAAAATGGAATCTTCACGGAAATCATAACTATATATAATCGATATAAATTTCAGTATCAAACTAATACTATAAGTGGAATAGCGGCAAGGCCTTTTAAATTCCATATATAGTAACGGTCTTCCTTTACAGAAGCTTATCTCGGTTATTAACAAATCGAATTCAATTCAATACCAATTTAATATTTTAAATTGGTAAACTTTACTTTGGAAAATTTCCATTAAATCTTAATTAAAAGATTTATAAATTCCAAATCATAACTTCCCTGTTAATCGGGTTAAAGAACTAATGTTATTTAAAACATTGTTCACTATAAACCCCAAAATCCAATTCTAATTCATTTTCGATTCAATATTAATTACTTGGTAAACTTCTCTAAATCTTGATTAAAAGATTTATTCTTTTCTCAACTGGGTTTAAGAATAAAGACACCATTCACGACAAACCCAAAATCCTGTTTGATATTAAATACAAGGCTCTGAATATAAATTATATCGACTTATATTCAATATCAAATTCTGAAACTAACAGATATCGTATTGGGAATAACGATATCTGTATCTTCCAAATTCCTCAACAATATCCATATAATTACGGAATCCAACATCGAAACATTCCAAAGATGATTTCCATCCAAATCCATTCCAATTTATATGTTGGAAAAATTCAACTTATTTTAAAACCCATTTCAAATCCAATTTATTTATTTAAAACCATTGGAGTATTCTCCTAGTTAATAACTAGTTCATTTAGATAAAAATATATTTTTATCTTTTCAAAATTGGAATTTTTCATCCAAAATCTTTCCAAATCATTTATTATGATTTTACACAATTTTTTCATATTTTTAATAATTTTAATATCGCCATTTCTGTCGGTTTCCAATAACGACCACCGAACTACATCCATAGCGACCTTTTCCAAAACTGATTTGGAAATATTTTGAAATCCAACTGTTCAAATCTCAATCTCTTATATTCATTGGAAAGATATTTTTAATACGAACCCAACGGTTCCAGTTTTAGGAGAATGCGACGGCCGGATCTCCCGTTACATCAATTTGAAGTTAATGGTTGAAATTCGTGAACGGTCGCTGCGCATCACGTTCTGTTCAAGCCATTAAATATATATAATATATATATCATCGATTTCTATTTAAAACTTATTTTATAAATCGTTTATAAATTCGTTTTAAAAACGATTCCAACTTCCATTTCAATTTTTAATCAAAATTGAATATTCCATTACAT
Organism: Allium sativum; assembly: GCA_030737875.1. Classification (NCBI taxonomy): domain Eukaryota; kingdom Viridiplantae; phylum Streptophyta; class Magnoliopsida; order Asparagales; family Amaryllidaceae; genus Allium; species Allium sativum. Next base: position 213,170,906 of record CM060919.1, read on the forward strand.
GACAATTTTATACAATGCAAATATATGTTAAAAAATATATTTTTAACAGTCCAATAATTTTCCATTACATGACAGTTTTATAAATTCCATATCTACGTTGAAAATCATATTTTTAATGAACTAAAAACTATTCCATAGCATGACGATTTTATATATTGCACATATAATTTTATACAATGCATATGTATATTTTACTTCTCAACGCATATATATAATTTCTCAACGCATTTATATTTTATTTTACAATGCATATATATTTTTTCACAACGCATTTATATTTTATTTCACAAAGCATATAAATAATTTCACAGCGCATATATATAATTTTACAATGCATATATATATATATATAATTTTCACAACGCATATATATATATATATAATTTTCACAATGCATATATATTTTATTTTACAACGCATATATATATATGCACACACTCCATTTCACATCACATATATATATTTTATTCACATCGCATATATATATTTTTATTCGACATATATATATTTTTCACATCGTATATATATTTTCCATATCGCATATACATATATATATTCCATATCGCATATATATTTTTATTTTCCATTTCACATCATATATATATATATAAATTCCATTTCACATCATAATCACAACACAATACAGTCAATTAAATCGTCCATGGTTTGTGGACGAGGGAGGTAAGCTAACAAGAACCGTATACAATTTATAATAATTAAAACTGATAAAAATCTACACTGGCAATTCTATATATTTCATACATGAATACAATAACATGATTAAATAATTTTGAGTGAGAAGGAGTTCTCACTTTGATCGGATAGAAAATCATTAAAAACAATTGATTTTAATTGAATTAAACTGGGGTTTAAATTCAAATAAATTCTTAGCTACCCCTGTTTGCTTCCAAATCTGTTTGTACGCGTAGTGCTCGGCTCCACGATCCCAACGCAAGCTGTTTCGTTCCATTCGGATTTAAAATGAGCGAGTTATTGCAATTTAAATGTTAATTACAATTTTAATTAATTAAAATAATTAAATAAATCACTAAGCTAATTAACCTTAATCAAAGAGTATTAGGCCGCTCCCCTTTCTCTTCTTCGTTCAATTTCCTGAACTGAAACAAACCCCTTCCTCGACATCTAGGTCTGAAAGCTACCGCCTATTCTGATGATAGGAACTCGATCGAACTTGCCCACAACGTCGGCCTCGACTAGCGCCACCTCATTCCTGAACGGCGTTGCTCGCGCAACCATACGCTTCTCGAAAAACGCGCTCAAACTTCGGCCCTTTGTGGCGCTGCCATGTCCAGTACAAAACTCCATCTTCGATCATACATATACGAGATGAAAGCTCAGGAAAAATTCTTCGATTTTTGATTGATGAGTTTCTGGAATGAGTTAGGGGATTAGGAGAAATTTCAGAAACAAAATCAGAGCATTTCGGTCGTTGGTTTTTGCTAGGGCCGGCGCTGGAGAATGGAATGAGGGTTTAAACGTTTTGTTTTATACATATATTTTAATATTATTTTATTTCCAAAAATTCTAGTTTATCGATCTGAACTCCAAACGAGACCTAACGACTGTCGCTTCTAACCAAATAGCCCCATTCCGAACATAATGGGATATGTCTCATAACACAATTCGAATGTTTTGATCAGTTTTCATCAAAATTAAAGTATAAATCAATATAAATTGAATTTAAACATACATTTTAATTTACCGGGGGCACATACTGACTCAAAGAATTCCAGAAAAATAAATCTAGCTATGTTTTGACGATACAGTCCTAACAAAACTAATTTTGACGAATTTGGAGATCGTTTGAAAAATGTCATTTTCTGGTCGATCCAATTCAAACTAAAACTGTCAAAACACATTTAAATTTGCCACGCTCACATATTAATTCCAAAAATTATGAAATTTGAAAGCTAGAAATAATTTGATATTCCGGATCCAACATAAGAGGTTTCATCGAAAATGAAGGTCGTTTGCAAAATGGCTATTTTTAAGGGCTATATTTTATACTAAAATATATATAAATTCCATAACGACTATTTTAAATTTTAAACTGGATATAACTTTCAATTTATAAAGTGAAATATCAGTTTCTTACATTCATTAGAATGATATTATTAAACAGATTCAAATATTTCTGGTTTTACTGAAATTCGATTTATTTTGAATCCTCTACATTTAATTGAAATTTAAAATCGAATTTTCAAACTACCGCGCCATTTCAAACTCTATTTATAATTAAAATAAATTTTTACGTTCTAACTTCGATTTAAATAAAATTTTAAATCGTTATTATTTAAAATAAATCATTTTAAATATTCAAAATCCATTAAAATAACTAAAATAAAAATTTTAAATTGGTTCTGAAATACCGGGTTGTTACAATCTCCCCCACTTAAAATCTTTTCATCCTCAAAATGGAACAGAGCTGAAAGTTTTTTAACTAATCAACTCAACTTTCATTCTGGCTTCCATTCTTCAACTTTTCAGTTTCTAAGAATTTCTAAATTTTTCAAAAAAATTGGCAAACACCCTTAATTTTCGAAACATTTCGCCATAACCTCCTTTGTATGGGTTGATCGGTAAAACCACAACTTGCCTCACAGGGACCTCATCAATCCAAAAGAAAAAGTCAATCGTCTCATAAAATCATCAAAACCCAATAAATATAGTAAATATGTATCTATTTGTCGGGAATACAATTTTATTCCTCTTCTTAGCTTCCGTGCAATGACCTGTTCAATATACATACATGTACACGTATGTAATTCCAATCAATTTCAATTCAATTTAATATTTGATTCGATTTGGCTTAATTTACCTTTCATTTTCATAATGGTTTCAATAATTTTATTAGTGAAACTAATAATCACACAACACAACCAGCAGTCAATTTGTTGATTAAATTTTCAAACATATTTCTTTGATATACTCAAGAATCATTTTCTAAAATCGGATTATATATATAATCACATATACGTTAATTGTAAACTTGTCACTCTCAACTCATTCTAGGGCCTTTCTAACCCCATCTCTAATGAGCTTCTCATTCTAGGATACTACTGATCCTATCTCTAATGAGTTTTCTTTCATAGGATATTACTAATCCAATCTCTGATGAGTCTTTTATTATGTTCTAATGAGTTGCACCCCAAAGATTTGAGTTAACCAAAGCTCTGATACCATATGTAATGATCCGAAATCCCCTGATCCCCGAAGAGATGGAAAACAGAGGATGCGCTAACTTTGGGCGCACAACACATCAGAACAAACAACAGAAGACTTTTATAAACACCAGAGTACAGAATATCGAAGTACAGAATATTAGAGTATCGAAAATAATATACAGTGAAAAATAAGTTTACAATAAATGTAATACAATGCAGCGGAAACAAATAAACTAACATAGCGGAAGACTATCAATGCTCTGGACACAGCTTTAAGCTTCGATCCAAAATCCTGCTAAATGAAATAATCTGCAAAACCGAATCTACTGACTGCCTATGTGGAAAATATGGGCACCCAAAGTATAGGTACGAACAATAAACTCCGAGTCAGTCATGGGACTGGTGTGAGAACTCAAAACAGTTAATAAAATTTACTTTAAAATAAGGTAGGTAACGGGACCATGCCGTATGTCACGGAACTGGTTCACCTCCATGAATACCAGTGCATAAACAATAACCAATAATAGTCATATGGATCTATAATGCATCATACTACATGCAATTCCTCAATCTACCCATTTAGGCTTAATCCCAAATTTAGATTTTTCGAAATCCAATTCAATTTACAGAAATTATTCCTTTGGACTTTATTCCCAATTTCTTATTTCAAATCATTTGAAATACATATTGAGATTTCATATCTAAATAGATTTCACTTCGGGATCTCAAACCAAAATCTTTGGAAATATGGATTCAAAAATATCAAAATGCATACAAACAAGTATGCAACCAAATATCGAACTCCCCTTAGACAAGGCAAAGTGTACTCACCTAAGCAACTCGATATATAAATGTGCTCCTCCCACGATGGAGCAGGCTACACTGACGATGCACAATCCCACGCCCTCGGGGACTACACCGCCATCTCACCCATACTTTTAGTCGTCCGGGTTACCAGAATCTTTAGCCACATACTAAATCATTTTTATATCCCAAAGTAGGTAAAATCATTTCACAACATAATAATCACAAATACTTTCCAAAATATAGTACTTTAAATTAGCGATTCACACATATGATCAGTCACTATTAATCACATAACCTTTGTGCTCGTACGTCTCAAAGAAGGGTGTTAAGCAAGAGAATAAATTTTCCGCCACCGAACAGATACATCATCAATAACAACTAATTGGTTATGTGATGAACTACAATGTCAAACACATAATACATTTCGAAATCATTTCGACAATATCGGGTTTAGACCTCGAAATCCTTTTTGTTTTATAAAACATTCCCTGTCCAAAATTGGGAATATATTTCTTTTAAAAAATATCATTTCAAAATCTTTCATTAAATTTGAAATGAACTCAACATCGCTAACACCTCATAGTCAAATCGTGAAGTGTTCCACAAGGCGTTAGCATACCAGTATTTCTACCCAGCCCAATGCTAAATGTAAAAGCATATTTTGCTCATAAACTGGTCGAGCACAGTCCAAACAATCAATCAATCATAATCAATATCAACAACCAAGAATATTTGGTTTATACCACATCTCATGTTTTGGTAAATTTAATCACCATTCATTCATTTAAATCTAATTAAAGATTTATTAAAACTCTTCTTCGTTTCAATCTCTAAAATCATTACTTAATGATTGTTCAACTTTCTGGAAATTAATTCTGCTTTTAGCTGGGTTAAAGAACCAATGTCCTTAAAACACAATTCACGATAAACCCAAAATCATCTTCCATCATAATGGAATCTTCACGGAAATCATAACATTATATAATCTATATAAATTTCCATATCAAACTAATAATATAAGTGGAATAACGGCAAGGCCTTTTAAATTCCATATATAGTAACGGTCTTCCTTTACAGAAGCTTATCTCAATTATTACCAAATCGAATTCCATTCAATTCCAATTTAATATTTTAAATTGGAAAACTTTACTTTGGAAAATTTCCATTAAATCTTAATTAAAAGATTTGTAAATTCCCAATCATAACTTCACTGTTAATCAGGTTAAAGAACTAATGTTATTTAAAACGTTGTTCACTATAAATCCCAAAATCCAATTCTAATTCAATTCTAATTATATATTATTTAATTGGTAAACTTCTCTAAATTTTGATTAAAAGATTTATTCTTTTCTCAACTGGGTTTAAGAATAGTGTTATTAAAGACACCATTCATGACAAACCCAAAATCCCGTTTGATATTAAATACAAAACTCTGAATAGAAATTATATCGACTTATAGTCAATATCAAATTCTGAAACTAACAGATATCGTATTGGGAATAACAATATCTGTATCATCCAAATTCCTCAAAAATATCTGTATAATTACGTAATCCGATATTGAAACATTCCAAAGATGATTTCCATCCAAATCCATTCCAATTTATACGTTGGAAAAATTCTGGTTATTTTAAAACCCATTTGAAATCCAATTTATTTATTTAAAACCATTGGATTATTCTCCTAGTTAATAACTAGTTCATTTAGATAAAAATATATTTTTATATTTTCAAAACTGGAATTTTTCATCCAAATCTTTCCAAATCATTTATTATGATTTTACACAATTTTTCCATATTTTTAATAATTTTAATATCGCCATTTCAGTCGGTTTCCAATAACGGCCACCAAACTACATCCATAGCGACCGTTTCCAAAACTAATTTGGGCATATTTTGAAATCCAAACATTCAAATTTAAATCTCCTATATTCTTTGGAAATATCTTTTCGATATGAACCCAACGGTTCCAGTTTTAGGAGAATCTGACGGACGGATCTCCTGTTACATCAATTTGAAGTTAATGGTTGAAATTCGCGAACGGTCGCTGCGCGGCGCGTTCTATTCAAGCCATTAAATATATATAATATATATATCTTTGATTTCTATTTAAAATGTATTTTACAAATCGTTTATAAATTCGTTTTAAAAATGATTCTAACTTCCATTTCAATTTTTAATCAAAAATGAATATTACATTACATGACAATTTTATACAGTGCATATATATGTTAAAAATTATATTTTTAACAATCCAATAATTATTCCATTACATGACAATTTTATGTATTCCATATATACGTTAAAAATCATATTTTTAACGAACTAATATCTATTCCATAGCATGACGATTTTATATATTGCATATATAATTTTATATAACGCATATGTATATTTTGCTTCACAACGCATTTATATTTTATTCTACAACGCATATATATATTCACAATGCATTTATATTTTATTTCACAATGCATATATATAATTTCATAACGCATATATATAATTTTGCAACACATATATGTATATAATTTTCACAATGCATATATATATATATATAATTTTCACAACACACATATATATATTTTATTATACAACGCATATAAATATATATATTTAGTCCATTTCACATCACACACATATATATTTTATTTACATCGCATATTTTTTTTTATTCAACACATATATATTTTTCAGATTGCATATATATTTTTATTTTCCATTTCACATCACATATATATGTATTTTTATTTTCCATTTCACATGACAATCACAACACAATACTGTCAATTAAATCGTCCATGGTTTGTGGACGAGGGAGGTGAGCTAATAGGCACCGTATACAATTTATAATAATTAAAACTAATAAATATCTACACTTGCAGTTCTATATATTTTTATACATGAATACAATAACATGATTAAATAATTTTGAGTGAGAAGGAGTTCTCACTTTGATCGGATAGAAAATCGTTAAAAACGATTGATTTTAATTGAATTAAAATAGGGTTTAAATTCAACTAAATTCCTAGCTGCCCCTGTTTGCTTCCGAATCTGTTTGTATGCGTAGTGCTCGGCTCCATGATCCCAACGCAAGTTGTTACGTTCCATTATGATTTAAAATGAGCGATTTATTGCAATTTATACGTTAATTACAATTTTAATTAATTAAAATTGTTAAATAAATCACTAAGCTAATTAACCTTAATCAAAGAATATTAGACCGCTCCCCTTTCTCTTCATCGTTCGATTTCCTGAACTGAAACAAAACCCTTCCTCGACATTTAGGTCTAAAACCCGCTGCTTATTCTGATGATCGGAACTCGATCGAACTTGCCCACAATGTCGGCCTCGACTAGCGTCGCCTCCTCTCTGACGAGCATTGCTCATGCAACCCTATGCTCCTCGAAAAACATGCTCAAATTTTGACCCTTTGTGGCGCTACCATGGCCAGTACAAAACTCCATCTTCGATCATACATATACGAGATGAAAGCTTAGGAAAATTTCTTCGATTTTTGTTTGATGAGTTTCAGGAATTAGTTAGGGCATTAGGAGAAATATCAAAATTAAAATCAGAGCATTTCGGTCATTGGTTTTTGCTAGGGCCGGCGCTGGAGAATGGAATGAGGGTTTAAACGTTTTATTATATATATATTTTAGTACTATTTTGTTTCCAAAAATTCTAGTTTATCGATCCGAACTCCAAAAGAGACCCAATGATTATCGCCCCTAACCAAATACCCCCATTTCGAACACAATGGGATATGTTTCATAAGCCAATTCGAATGTTTTGATCAGTTTTCATCAAAATTAAAGTATAAATCAATATATACTGAATTTAAACATACATTTTAATTTACCGGGGCCGCATACTAACTCCAAAGATTCCAGAAAAATAAATCTAGCTATGTTTTGACGATTGTTCCTAATAAAACTAATTTCGTCGAATTTGGAGATCATTTGAAAAATGGTCATTTTCTGGTCGATCCAATTCAAACTAAAACTATCAAAACACATTTAAATTTACCACGCTTGCATATTAATTCCAAAAATTATGAAATTTGAAATCTAGCAATAATTTGACATTCCGGATCCAACAAAAGGGGTTTCGTCGAAAACGGAGGTCGTTTGCAGAATGGCTATTTTTAAGGACTACATTTTATATTAAAATATATATAAATTCTATAGCGATTATTTTAAATTTTAAACTGGACATAACTTTCAATTTATAAAGTGAAATCTCAGTTTCTTACATTCTTTAGAAAGATATTATTAAACAGATTCAAATGTTTCTGGTTTTACTGAACCGATTTATTTTGAATCTTGTACATTCAATTGAAATTTAAAATCGAATTTTCAAACTACCGCGCCATTTCAAACTCTATTCATAATTAAAATAAATTTTTACGTTTTAACTTCGATTTAAATAAAATTTTAAATCGTTATTATTTAAAATAAATCATTTTAAATATTCAAAATCCTTTAAAATATTTAAAGTAAAAATTTTAAATTGGTTCTGAAATTCCGGGTTGTTACACAAACTTTCTTCTAACCCTAGCAATGGCCTCCATCTTCTAAACTTCCTCTAATCAATTTCTAATTACTAATTAAGCAAATGAGCATCAAATTAATGCGGATTAGCATCAAAATCGAGACAGAGCTGCTGCAATACATAGAAATCTGTGCCAAAGCAGTGGAGCTTTCAGATCTATAATTTATTGTGGCTAAGGTGAGTGATTAGCATGTTTATTCACTAATTATGGCTAATTAGTGGTGATTAGTGATATTTAGCTAAATTATGATTCCGAAAATTTTGTAAGAATTCTAAAATAATATTTTATGTCACTGGTTAAAATTTGGGTTAATATGGATTAAGTTTGCTAATCCTATTGTTAGATATAGTTAAACATGGTTAAGGGGAAATCATGAATTTTGGGTATGCATGATCTAAAATAACCTATATGCTTAATGTTTTGATCTTTTTGATTGAACCCATATGTTGTTACTATTGTTTGGGATGTTTAAGATTGCATAGGAAAGTTAGAATGGTTGAAAATGCCGTCGTGTGGCGTAAATAGCTTGTTGTAAAAAGTGCAGGAAATTGGACCGGATCGGGCTCGCTACCCTCGAACTGACCCGCTCGTGACCTAGGTGCCACGAGCCGACCCAATGCTCTGAGGAACCGACCCGAACCCAGAGGACGATCATGAACAGGAGTACTACCCCGAACTGCGAATCGTGAAGCACCCAAACCGGGGTACCAGTCGAACCGGAATGACGAGCACGGACCGATGGCCACGAACCACGATTAAAGCCACAAGCCGATGCCAGGGAGTGAACCATGAACTAGAGCACCATGAACCGCCGGTCATGAACCGGCCCACTACTCCGAACCGGAATGCCTTGAGCCGAACAAGGAGTCTTGAACCGAACCGAGGAGTTGAGCCTGAACCGAACCGAGGACTTGAATACCAATTCGACAACACCCGAGATGCAAAGGAGGTCCAAGTAAGAAGTTATTACTCAAGATCCAGATGGGAACCAATGCTTTAACTTCTAGGGTTGGGCTTTGTTGCAAGACATGTGCAAAGGGTTTATTGGTATCTATAACTTTGGTTCACAATTGAGAGGGGGCATTGACTATGGACCAGTGCAGTGGGGTCAGAGGTTGCTTGGAGTCGGACTCCATCAGGGTCCCAAAGGGTAAAGTGGTCATAGTGATAGTTGTATGGAGTGGGAATCCGTCATAACCCCAATAGTTCTGGTGGTCAAAGTGGTGGATATCGTATGCTTTACGCATTGAGTGAGAGATGTGAGAATGATTGCTATGTTTGATGTTTTCCATCACTATGGCATGCACACTCCTATTTTTACGCGATATGTTAGTGTTACCTTAGAGTACTGTACATCTTGTTGTGCTAACTCTTTGGTTGCAAGTCCAGGTCCGGTATGATTATTTATACATGTTATTGTTTTAATTTGCTGCTATCGCTCATACTAGACTTTTGTCTGACCCAGGTTTTATGTCTCTTCTTATTACTCTGGGTGATCATAAACGACCAGATTAGAGACAAGTTAGGTGGTTATGCACGAGTTGTTGTCCGGTGACGAGCAGGAGGCTTCCACGTACTATTTACATATATTCTCCCTGTGTTGTCGCTGTGGGCATTAGTAGTGTACCTCTTTTATTTCCTTCTCGATATAGTATTTTGAAGTTGTAATATTGGTTTAGATCATAAGCTGAATTTTGGATTCTGCTACTTTGATGGATATGGTTTAGTTTTCAGCTTATGCATTGTCTCGCCTGTGTTATATCAAGTTATGTTATTATTATATTTTATTCCATGTGCTGTGATATATACTACAGTTTCTTGATGATTTATTTTGACGATCATCCTGTGCTAGTTGGACATTAGCACAATGCATTTCAAGGGAAATGTCAGCTGGTGCAGGGCGGGCCGTCACACTTGGTATCAGAGCCTAGGTTGCGTAGTTAACCTAGGGGAAGACATCAAGAAGAGATAGTATACGGATATAAGAGCACGTATTTGTGATATTTTGGTTTTCAAAAGCTATATATATACACACTATTAGTATCTAAGGATGACGTCGCACTGCACCGGCACCACTAAGGAGGTGGCTAATCGTTTTCTCTTTACAGATTTGACGATGAGCCGAAATACGAGGAGTACCAGTTCAGGGGCCAACAATGGGAATGTCCCTAACATAAGGACGATGTTTACTGCCTTTATGCGAGAGATGCTTAGGGATGCTCCGAGAGCAGTTCCTAATGCTGCTAATGGTGGTGGACGGCAGTGCAGGCACCTAGAGACGATTTCGCCAAGCTCAGCAAAGATTATACTAGTCTTGGTGGAAAGTCGTTCCATGGAACGGAATCGGCTATGGAAGTTCAAGATTGGCTTGGTAGTTGTGAGCGCATCTTCGAGGATTTGGGGATCGATGATGCAATGAAGAGAAAGCTAGCATCATGTCAACTTCAAAGAGGGCTATGAATTGGTGAAATGCCATTAAAGCGGCTACTCCCGAGGATCAAGTTACTTGGAATCAGTTTAAGACTCGCTTCAGTGACAAGTTTATTTCAACTGCTTAGAAATCAAAATTGTTTAGAAATTTTTGGAGCTTAAGCAGAATGGTAGGGCAGTCTTAGACTATATTGTTGAATTCGATACCTTATCGAAATATGGATTATCTGTTATTGATACTAATGAGAAGAAGAACGAGATGTTCGAAACTAGCTTAGATGAGTACTTGGGGGAAAGACTTATAAAACACATCGACAAGACATTCAAATCTATTGTGGGGAAAGTATTGAGATCAAAGAGCCTTTACCCTAAGTTGAAGACAGAGGTTGTTATTACAGCTGCAGAGGAGCCAAAGCCGCAGGCAAGTGGCGAAGGCAAGAATAATTCCCAGAATAAGAGAAAACAGAATCAAACAAAGGATGGTCAGAAAAATAAGAATAAGAAAGATATCGAGTGCTTTAGTTGTGGCAAGAAAGGCCATTATGCATAGATTGTCGAGCAAAGCCAGTAGACAGAAAGTGCTTCAACTGTGGCCAAGTGGTACATCATAAGGATAAATGTCCACAACATCCTAAAGAGAAGCAGATCGTGAAAGCATATGCCATCAACACTGTTCCTTCTTCATCGAATGCCCCAAAAACGACGGAGAAGGGAAAGGGTGTCGTTATTCAAGGTATGCTTTCTGTTTATGATGTTCCTATTCGAGTATTGTTTGATACCGGGGATTCCCATTCCTTCGTATCTAGTGACCTGGTAGATAGGTTGGAATTGGAACCTAAGATTGTCGATATACCTTTAGTTGTGACGAACCCGATCGGTGGTTCGACTAGCCTTTGTATGATTTGTCGTAATTTAGTCTTATCGAGTCATGGATGCATGTTTGCTTGTGATTGCTTTGTTTTGGGCTTTACTGGGTATGGCATTATTTTGGGAGTCAATTGGCTCCAAAGGTATGGGGTGGTGGTAGATTGTGAGGGGTCTTCGGTGACCATTAGAGCGGATGATGGGCAGAGGGTGGTATTGGGTTGCCTACATAGTGATGGGGTGATGACTAGTTTTCTAAGTTCCCTTGACATCCTACATGATGAGTTATCAGATGTGCCTATTGCTGGCGAGTATCTAGACATCTTCGGGGAAGTGACCGGGCTTCCACCACACCGAGAGATCAAGTTTCGGATTGATTTAGTGAAAGATGCCAGACTTATAGTGATGCCTCTTCGTCATATGGCGCCAAGGGAGAAGAGAGAGCTCGAAGTGCAAGTTGGCGATTTTTTGAAGAAGGGATTTATCTGAAGAAGTGTTTCCGAGTGGGGAGCACCAATTGTATTTGCTACTAAGGCAGATGGTTCCCTTCGCTTATGTGTAGACTACCGCGAGTTAAACAAGGTGACTAGGAAGAATAAGTATCCTCTTCCATGGATAGATGATTTGTTTGATTAGTTAAATGGATCAAGAGTGTTCTCCCTGTTGGATCTCGTGATAGGATTTCATCAGCTCCGAGTAGCGGCTGAGAGTATACCTAAAATGGCATTTCGAATGCCGTCTGGATTCTATGAGTGGTTGGTCATGCCATTCGGATTAACCAATGCACCCGCATATTTTGTGGATCTTATGAATAGGGTATTCAGGGATCAATCAAATAAGTTTGTTCTTGTGTTCGTGGACGATATCTTGGTTTGCTCGAGGACAATGGAAGAACATTTAAGGATAGTGATGGAAGTGTTGAGGAAACACCATTTGAAAGCAAAATTTTCAAAATGTCACTTTTGGAGGAGGGAAGTGAGGTTCTTGGGCCATGTTGTTTCAGATAATGGTTTTGTCGTGGATCCTGCGAAGGTGGCTACGGTACAAGATTGGTATACGCCCAAGAATGCAACAGACGTGAGAAGTTTTTTGGGGTTAGCTGGATATTATCGTAAGTTTATTCAAGACTTCTCCAAGATAGCTGCACCGTTAACTCAATTAACCAAGAAGAATCAAGCTTTCGTCTGGGATGAAAGGTGTGAGTATGCATTTGGGAGTCTAAAAGAAAAGTTGATGCGTGCACCAATGTTAGTTATTCCTAAGGGGAACGAAGAGATGGCGGTATACACAGATGCTTGTGGTACCGGACTAGGTGTTGTACTGATGCAAGGAGGTAGAGTTGTAGCTTATGCTAGTCGGTAACTGAAACCGCATAAGAAAAGATATCCAACCTAGTTAAGGAAGTTCATACACGATTCTAATACGATTATCTCACTAGACCAGTTGGATGATATCGAGGTAGAACCCGAGGCAGCTGGAAATCGCAGACCGGTTCGTATTATCGGACACGATACGAAACAACTTCCAAGGAAGACGGTGAAACTAGTCAAGGTCCAGTGGGGGCGATAATGGGAATGACTGTACTTGGAAAACCGAGGAGAACATAAGGAAGTCATATCCAGAGCTCTTTACCTGGTATGGTTTTAATCGCGATATAGTTATTCCCTTGTTAGTAAACCACATGCTTGGATAGGCTTGTTGTGTTATAATGTATGTTTGATTGTTTGTAAATGGCTGATAGGCATTCGGGGAACCATTGTATGTTTTGGTTAAGGAATTTCGAGGGCGAAATTTCTTAAGGGTGGGAGTGTAACGACCCGCATTATACGCGTCGGAGGATCATGGAATATTTATTTCATTTTCATACGAAGTAATATGGTCGTGTAACTTTGGGAAACGACTATTGGGGTCATTTCCCACATTCGCAATTTTTGCTGAATTTTAAATGACCATTTTGCCCCTAGCGAATCTTGTTTCGCCTATGACTTTTGACTGGTAAGGTTTTTTGATCTAAAACCAATTCCATTGGATCCCAATGATGGTTTACCTTTCCGTAGAGTGGTCACATTAATCAAACGGACTAACCGTTTGGAAGATATGGCTGAAATAAGATTTGAAGATGGAAAAACAGCCTAACCGGGCTTAATAGGGTGATTAGCAGCTAGGTCCATAACCCATTTTGGCATTAAGGTTATGGGAGGGCTGAAAGTAGTTAGAGAATGGTTACTTTTCATTTTTCTAGCTGGCACAAACTTTCCTCTCACCCTAGTAATGGCCTCCATCTTCTAAACTTCCTCTAATCACTTTCTAATCACTAATTAATCAAATCTACATCAAATTAAGGCGGTTAGCATCAAAATCGAGATAGAGCTGCTGCAATACATAAGAATCCATTCCAAATCAGTGGAGTTTTTAGATCTGTAATTTATTTGTGGGTAAAGTGAGTGATTAGCATGTTTATTCGCTAATTATAGCTAACTAAGGGTGATTAGTGATAATTAGCGAAATTATGACTCAGAAAAATATGGTAAAATTTGTAAAAATTCTAAAATAATATTTTATGTCATTGGTAAAAATTTGGGTTAACTCGGATTAAGTTTGTTAATCCTATTGTTAGATATAGTTAAACATGGTTCAGGGGAAAATCATGGATTTTGGGTATGCTTGATCTAAAATAACCTATATGCTTAATTTTTGATCTTTTTGATTGAACCCATATGTTGTTACTGTTTTTTGGGATGTTTTAAGATTGCACAAGAAAGTTAGAATGGTTGAAAACACTGTCGTGTGGCGTAAATAGCTTGCCGTAAAAAGTGTAGGAAATTGGACTGGATTGGGCTCGCTACCCCCGAACCGACCGCTCGTGACATAGGTTCCACGACCTGACCCGATGCTCTAAGGAACCGACCCGAACCCAGAGGACGATCACGAACCGGAGTACTACACCGAACCGCGAACCATGAAGTACCTGAACCAGGGTACCCCTCGAACCGGAATGACGAGCACAGACCAGTAGCCACGAACCACGATGAGAGCCACGAGTCGATGTCAGGGAGTGAACCACGAACCAGAGCACCACGAACCGCCGGTCATGAACCGACCCACTGCTCCGAACCCGAACCGATGTTCCCACAAACCAGAATGCCATGAGCCGAACAGAGAGTCTCGAACCGAACCGAGGACATGAACACCAATTTGACCATGATATGAGATGCAAAGGAGGTCCAAGTGAGAAGTTATTACTCAGGATCCAGATGGGAACCAACGAGTTAACTTCTAGGATTGGGATTTGCTGCAGGATGTGTGCAAAGGGGTTATCAATATCTATAACTTTGGTTCACTATTGAGAGAGGGGGCATTGACTATGGACCAGTGTAGTGGGGTCAGAGGTTGCTTGGAGTCGGACTGCATCAGGGTCCCAAAGGGCAAAGTGGTCGTAGTGATAGTTGTATGGAGTGGGAATCGTCATAGCCCCAATAGTTCTGGTGATCAAAATGGTGGATATAGTATGCTTTACGCACTGAGTGAGAGATGTGAGAATGATTGCTTTGTTTGATGTTTGCCATCACTATGACATGCACACTCCTATTTTTACACTATATGTTGGTGCTAACTTGGAGTACTGTACATCTTGTTGTTCTAACTCTTTGGTTGCAGGTCCAGGTTAGGTATGATTATTTATACCTGTTATTGTTTTATTTTGCTGCTATTGCTCATACCAGACTTTTGTCTGACCCAGAGTTTTAAGTCTCTTCTTATTACTCTGGGTGATCCTAAACGAGTAGACTAGAGACAGGTTAGGTGGTTATGCATGAGTAGATGTCCGGAGACGAGCAGGAGACTTCCACATACTATTTACATATATTCTCCCTGTGTTGTCGCTGTGGGCATTAGTAGTGTACCTCTTTTATTTCCTTTTCGAGACAATATTTTGAAGTTGTAATAATGGTTTGGATCATAAGCAATATTTTGGATTCCGCTACTCTGATGGATATGGTTTAGTTTTCAGCTCGTGCACTGTCTCGCCTGTGTTATATCAAGTTATGTTATTATTATAATTTATTCCATACGCTGTGAGATATACTACAGGTTCTTGATGATTTCTTTTGACGACCGTCCCATGCTAGTTGGACACTGGCACAATGCATTTCAAGGGAAATGTCGGCTGTTGCGGGACGGGCCGTCACAAGTGTACCGAACCACCTATAGGGTTCGAGACTACTATACGATCAATAATAAGAGAGATATCTAAGTGCAAACAGTCTACTAAGGTACTAGAAATAAATGAATGAGAAGTGCTAAAATCAAAGAGAGTACGTATTGGAAAGTCAAAAATGAAAATCAAACCTTCTACTGCCACTTTCCTACCTCTATTCGGACTACCGCTAGTTGGAGCTGTCTCCAACACATGAATCTGAGTTGTCATTGTACCATTAGCTTATCCAGTCTTCTATGGACATGCCCTACTATGATGCCTTGGATGCCCACAAGTAAAACATCTCCCTCCCATCTTTCTACAATCGTTCACAAAATGTCATGTCATCCAACATCCATGACACTTGATCTTAGTCTTGACCTGCTCTTTCTGAGAACCACCTGCTTGCTTCTTCTTGCCTTTCTTATTTTCCCACCAACTCTTCTTAGAATCAACAACCTTCGATACTTCTTCTTTAGTATCCTTGACCTCTTCCTTTTTGCCCTCGTGCATCAAAGACATCTCCACTTAGCACGGGACAACTCATATAATGGTTAACACGGCTAATCCTTTGAGAGATTAACATGGCTAAATAAGGTGGTTAGATTCGCAAATCTAACCACCTTACTAGCCATGTAAACCAAATGCATCCCAAATAGTGACAACTCATTGAACTAATTAATGTACTTCTTGACGGAAAGGTCATCTTGCTTTAGACTAAGGAACCGCTTTAACTACATACCCTCTTCTGCTTGCGAAATAAACTTCCTCTCAATTCTAACTCAGAATCCAGTCTAATCCATATGTCTACCCTTGGCCTCAATAATATCCCACCAAAATGATTCCTCTCCCTTAAGCTATCATACTGCCAACCGAACTCTATATCGGTCCTCCAACTCTAATAATTCAAAGATCCGCTCTGTGTCTCTAAGATAAGCGCGGGCATCTACAAAAGTTTCTATGCCCATAAAAGTCTTGCCACCAAATCCACGAATTCCTTGCAAATTTTGGAAAAGCCCAGAGCTGCTAGTGGATTAAGAGGAACCACCATAACGGGTACTGGAGTTTGCGTAGGTTCATGTCCTTCGGGTCGTGTCGTAGCCTCTAAGTATCTACAAAACCAATCGGGAATAGGGAAGCACTCGGGAAGATTAGTGACAAGCTGCGCAAGAGAGAGAAGATAAAGATTTTAGAATCCGAGGGAGTCAAAGGAAGGTTGTAACTTACTGAGGCAATATCTTTTTAAATAACTTTGGTTTTCAAAATATGGTTTTCTTCCAAAAAAAAAAATCTTTAACACAAAATTTTTGTGATCTTGCAACCTTAGGCTCTGAAACCATTAACATTACCCAAAGTAGGGTCCCATTAAGGAATATGAAGCATAATAGGTCTAAAGACATAAAACATCACAGAGACTAAGATTCATAAGAAATAAATATTTAAAACACAACGAAAGAAGAAATCAATTTACATAAATGATAAGACCATTTATTTTTATTAAAATTAGCTGTCATAAAATAATGTCCCATGAAGATAAATCTTAGTCAAAGAGTGTCATAGTACATAGATAATAATCACCAAAAAACAGTAGTCACAGATAGAACCAACCCGCGGAGAAGAAATGAACTAAAAAGAGAATAATACATCAACAACAAAGAAAATCCTCCAAGACATAATCAACTGAACGATCCAAACTACGCACTTCCTCCCTACGAGCTTGAAGGAAAGAAAAGATGAAAGAAGAGAAGAAAACGAGGCAGACATAAAGTATGGTGAGCTATCATGATTACTAGCACGATTGATAAGGGAAAATAGACATAACAGTAGTTCTAGTTTCATAAAAGGTAAGTGTTTGTGTACGCCTAAAAGTGAACATATAATATGACATGGAACGTTACAAATAGGATTGATTGTTCTCATTCACTTTTAATTTTTTACCACTTTCACGACTAGGAATTCAGAACATAGCATAATTAAGAACAATATTCCTACTACTACCCATCGATCAGCTGCTTATACCCAAAGTGATAACCTATGCCTACTATGCGCCTTGGGCTTATCAGATCCAACCCACCAGCTAAAGACATAACTATTATCACAAGTGTCACTATGTCTTATTTTCCCCAATCGGGCCTGTAACACGCCGGATTTTTGAATAATCGAATTAACTAAATTAAATAATAATTAATCTCAGACGTGAGAATTAAGGGAAATGGGTTGGTCCATTGTGTTCGTCTCGGAATTCTGGTAGAGATAGAACCCGAGTTTGCGTAAAACGGATATCGGATGAAGGAGATATGGACGAACAAAGTCAGGCTGGAAAATAGAAAAAAAAAGATTGCACTGGCGCACTTGGGAAGTGCGCCAGTACAAATTTGCACTGGAGCACCTGCTAAGTGCGCCTAGGCCGAGCAGTAGGCCTGCACAGCTTTCTGGTTCAGTCTGATCCATGTTGTGACTCATTGCTGAGTCCTTTCTGAATCTTTGCTGAGTCATTAGGGCTGAGGTGTCACCCTATCCCAACTGAATGGTTTTGATTAACCCTAAGATCATCCGATGGCTATAATTAAATTAAAATTCTATATAAACATTGGTAGACTCAAACCCGAAATCAAAATAAAAACTGAAACTATGGCCGTCATGATGTCATCATATAACCTAGAGTAGCCGCCACCAACTAGAGGGAAATCAAAGCTAATCAAATCAGTTCTTTTCAACTTTAACAATGAATCTTCTTCAAAGGAAAGATAATTCAACTTCAGAACTCAAGACCTTCTTTGAGTTGTGAGTTTGATTTCTTTAATAAAATAATTAGCAATTTAATTGGATTAAGTTATGATGTGGATTATATAGATGTGATGTGAATTATTGACCGCATGTTATAATTATGTTGTAAAATTGTGATGTTATCATATATGTTGTAAATTATATGATGTTATGTTGTTTTGTTATCATCTATGTTGTAAAGTTATGATGCTATCATCTATGTTGTAATTCTATGATTGGCTTATGTATAATCAAATCATCATGTTGTTCATATGTTAGTTTGGTTATATTGATTCATATGATAAATCATATGTATGTATGCAAGTTTAGATATTGATTTAGACATGAACCATATGGAAGTTAGTAAAGATTATGTATAACCTTACATGTTTCATGACATCTATTTTAGATCTAAAGTTAGGCTATGACATGTGTGAGATATATGCTAAATTCTACATGCTAGTTTACATGTTTAGATGTAAGTTTACACCATTGTTATATTGCATAAATCACATATGCAAGTTTATATAAATATATGAGTTTGAAATATGAATCATGTTATGCAAGTTTGTGGTTATTGCCTATGCAAGTTTACACCTTTAGATGTAGATCCATGACATACATGATTTATGCAAGTTTGTGACCATTATCTAAACAAGTTCACACCTTTAGATTTGGATCTATGACATATGTAGTTTTATGCAAGTTGTAATTTTAGCCTATGCAAGTTTAGATATAGAACATCATTCACACATGCAAGTTCAACCCTATGTTTAGATCTAGTTTTATCTATATGTATGTTGTGATGTTTTCCCTTTATTCCATGAGTTAGCCTATTCGAGTCTAACGTATATTTTACGTTAAACGAACAAATGTACAACGTGGGGGTAATGGGATAATATTAAAAGATTCAATATTGAGAATTGGCATAAATGCCTTAAATGGCATAAAATAAATTTGTGATGAAATTGGTATGATTTTGCATACCATAAATAGATGGACATAATTGAGTCAATTATGGACATCGTTAAGTTAGGAATTGATTGATAATTTGAATAGGGAAATTAATTCAAATTGGGGAATGATTAATTAGGTGTAATTAATCGTCTAAGACAAGAGGTTAGGCTCTTTTGTGGTGTAAGACTGCCCAGACCCGCCTATTAAATCCAGCTGCCACAAATGCCAGTCTAATGTGGGAGGTTTTAGGCATAAATTAAATACGTAACAATTATAAAGACATGAGGTTAGGCTCATTTGTGGTGTAAGACTACCCGGACCCGCCCGGCAAATCCAGCTGCCACAAATGCCAGTCTAATGTGGGAGGTCTTTATGAGGTTACGATCTTAATGAATTAAGAAGCACTTAACCAGATAAATATGTAGTGGGACATAAGGGGGTTAGGTGGGTGCCTTGGGTGGCATGTGGAATCTAGTGGGTGCCTTGGGTGGCATTTGAAATACGATTAGAAACACTTAACCAAAATTGAAACATGTAAGTGAACATGAATAAGAAGAGGGTTAAGTGGGATGTACTAGAGGGGACCAAGCTTAGGTGATAGCTTGTGTCAAGTAATGGTGGCCCGTTTCAACCAGTAACCCATACGTATCTTTGTGGGCTCGACCCAAGTCGAGGACGGGACACGCATACCGGGATTGACTGCAAGATGCCAAAATGGGTTAGCGGTGGCAACGCTAGTCCAACGGGTTCATATGCGTGTGTAGGCCCAGGCTGGTAGGTAAGACGTTGTTGCATCGTGTAGGTATAAGTCGTGCATTCTTTGTGGTATCGAGTTGCCACTTTGGGGAGTGATACACCCCACTGTGGGGCCAACACGGGTATCTACGAGGTAGGGAGCCGATCGCTTGGGGGTAGTGGGTACACCTAGTGGAGATAGGGGCAGGCGGCACCTATGAAGGTAGCTAGGGGTGCACGAAACTACCAATATCATTATTAAGTTCTGTAGGTGGGATCAACCTTAGGGTGACTAGTGGTGGTGCAGTATAGTAATGGTGGTGTAGTGTAGTAATTATCTCATAGTGGTTTAGGTGCGCTTTAACGATATCATTGTTCATCTTGTTTCCTTGTTTACTCTTCCATACTCGATTGTTCACAGTCATTTCCTTATTTTCCAACTTATGCCTTAGCCCAGTTATTTTGGTAATTATATTGTTAAAGTTACTGCACTCGCCAGACTTTATGTCTGACCCCCTTTGTCTCCTCCTCTTTTCTTCCTTCTACCCTCCCCCCTCAAGTGCTCAGGTTGGAACTAGTACCAGTGGAGCTTGATTTTGGATAGCTATATCTTTGCTTTTAGAAGATTGCTTGGATCGCTGAAGTAAAGTTCAGCCTCTCTTATTTATGGCTATTTTGTATTGGGGATTATGTCTTTCAATTTACGTACTTTGATTTGGTCAAGATGTATATTATGTACTTTGACTATGGTTTTTGATGATGTAATCAAACTTATGTATTTTCCGCTACAATGAAATAAAGCTTTAGTACTGTTTATATCTGTCTTGTTGTTAAGTTTCTGTTCTATACACACTTAAATTGCTCCATGAAAGTTAATGCATTCCCTTTGTGAGTGACATTAATGGACGTGGGGTGTTACACGTGGTATCAAAGCTGAAGGTTACTAGAACAGATATGAATTTTGAAAAAGTGTTTTTGAAAAACAACTTTTATAAAGAAGTACCTTCAAAAGTACGTTTTAAGGAAAGTATTTCCAAGAGAAAAGCTTATTTTAGAAAGCATAACCCCAAGAGCCATATATCTTTCCTTCGATTCTTTTGTATTGAATCTTTCCTTTTTTCGTTTGAGCATGTCTGGAATTCCCGAGATACCCGAGGGGATCCAATACTGGGATGGTTTAGGAGGTATTTGGAGACTAGGGCCGCCACCGCAGGTCCAGCAAATCCTCCTCCTCCTCCTCCTCGCATCGATACTTTTGCGAAGATATGTAAGGAGTTTAGGGCAATGGGTGGAAAACCTTTTCATGGGACGGAGACATTTGTTGAAGCTCGAAACTGGCTAAAGGAGGTGGAAGAATTGTTTGGGATCTTTGAAGTGGAAGATGGAAGAAAGGTCCAGTTAGCTGGCTGGCTAATGAAGGATGAAGCCTCGTTTTGGTGGGAGGTCACTAACGGAGAACGTCCAGTTAATACTTAGCCAGACTTCAGGCGGAGGTTTGAGGCGAAGTTTCTGTCACGGGCTGAAGAGAATCTATACATGGAAAGATTTTTGGCATTGAAGCAAGGGAATCTATCGGTGAAAGAATACATCAACAAATTCAATTAGTTGGCAAGATTTGGCTTGGACTTGGTGAATACACCAGAAAAAAAGGCCCTAAGATTTGTTAAGGGTTTGAACGAGCCGCTTCATGGGTTAGCTATGACCCACATCCCTATGGGGGCTACCTTTGAGAGACTAGTTGATATGGCGCTTATGCATGAAGAAGAGAAGGGCACCAACGCTAATAAGACACCCGAGAAGAAAAGGGATCAAAAGAAGCCGCAACAGCAACAACAAACCAAGAAAGGTGGAAAAGGCAACAACGGTAAGGGAAAGAAGAGATGCTTTAACTATGGGACACCAGGCCATCTAAGCAAAGATTGAAGGAAGAAAAAGAAGACTGGCTGTTTCCACTGTGGCGAAGCGGGACATCTAATTAAGGACTGCCAAAAGAAAGGATAGAGGGCAGGGTCTACCTCGGGAGGACAGGTGCAGGCTCTCATGGCACTGGGGCAGGCAAGGGGACAAGGTCAGGCTCTCGTGGTCCTACCGCTGCAAGAATGAGGTAGAGCAATTTCCGATGAAAGTTTAGTTTTTCTGTTTGATCATCCTGTCCGTACTTTATTCGATTCTGGCGCATCACATTCGTTTATCTCTACATCATTAGTTGAAACACTGCACGTAGATACTAGTCTAGTTACGGATCCCTTAGTAGTCTCAAATCCTATTGGTGGTTCGGCTCATCTTTCTATGATTTGTCAGGATTTGAGAGTGTTTATCTTGGGTGTTGGGTTTGAATGCAACGCCTTTGTTCTTGGCTTCATGGGCTACGGCTTGATTCTAGGTATGGATTGGCTAACTAGATATGGGGCCATCCTAGATTGTGAAAGAAGGGTAGTTAAATTGTTGACTCATTGTGTAAAGACCCTTGATATTTCTTGTGATCCTAGAGGTCCAGTAATGCTTAGCTACCTAGAATCCCTTGACGCATCCGATGATGATTTACATTCTGTTCGTATAGTCCGTGAATATGTTGATGTCTTCGATGAGGTGAGGGGTTTACCCCCAAAACATGAGATAGACTTTCGAATATATCTAGTAGATAATGCAAAGCCAGTTGCATTGCCAGTGCGCCACATGGCTCCAAGAGAGAGAAGAGAATTCAGTAAGCAAGTGAAAGAATTGCTTTAGAAGGGGTTCATCAGACGTAGTATATCAGAGTGGGGTGCTCCAGTAGTATTTGCCACGAAGGCAGATGGGTCCCTTAGACTTTGTATGGACTATAGAGAACTTAATAAGCTTACTAAGAAGAATAGACACCCACTGCCGAGGATTGACGATCTTTTCGATCAATTAGTTGGCGCCTCAGTGTTTTCGCAGTTGGACTTAGCCACTGGTTTCCATCAGTTGAGTGTGGCTGAGGATAGCATAGACAAGACTGCCTTTAGGACTCCAGACGGTTTCTTCGAGTGGCTGGTGATGCCCTTCGGTTTGACAAACGCCCTGCATACTTTGTTGACTTGATGAGTAGGGTGTTTAGGGAGTACCTCAATAAATTCATGGTAGTCTTTGTGGATGACATCTTGATCTTTTCTAAAAGCGAGGAAGAGCATGCCCTACACCTTAGGGAGGTGTTGGAGACTCTTCGAGCGCATAGCCTTAAAGCTAAATTTTCTAAGTGTCACTTTTGGAGGAAGGAAGTGCGATTCTTAGGACACGTGGTTTCCAAAGACGGGATAGCCGTAGATCCCGCGAAAGTAGTGGCCATCCAAGATTGGAAGGTTCCTAAAAACGCTACCGAGGTGAGGAGTTTCTTAGGGTTGGCTGGCTACTATAGGAAGTTTATCAAAGACTTCGCAAAAATATCAGCCCCATTAACACGCTTGACGAAGAAGAACTTAGTTTTCATGTGGGATGTAGATTGTGATGATGCGTTCCAACGTTTGAAGAGAGCTTTAACCACAGCCCCAGTCTTAGTGTTGACAGATGGGAGTAAGCCATTTACCGTTTATACCGATGCTTGTGGGACAGGACTAGGCGCAATCTTAATGCAAGAGGGAAGGGGAATAGCCTATGGTGGAAGGCAGTTGAGAGTGCATGAAAGAAATTACCCTACGCATGACCTAGAGTTGGCCGCTATTGTTTTCGCGCTTAAGTCCTGGCGCCATTATCTTCTTGGCGAGAAATTCGAATTGTTCGCTAACCACAAATCGCTAAAATACTTGTTCTCTCATAAGGACTTGAACTTAAGGCAGCAAAGGTGTATGGAATTATTAGCGTCCTACGATTTCGAGATAGCATACACCCCTGGCAAGGGTAATGTGGTGACAGACGCCTTAAGTAGAAAAAGGTTGTCCTCGAGTCCGTTGTTTGTTGAGCGGCGAAGCTTAGAGTTCATCTCTACGTTTGACTTTGGACCTTCCATTGACTTTGTACCCGGTTTGCTAGCATCCTTAGAGGTCAGACCTACATTTTTGGGATGGATCGGCGAGGCACAGCGAGATGACCCGCAGTTGGTTGAGTTAGTAGAGAAGCTCAAAAGGGGGGAGTCATCGAGCCATCTCCGTAGGTATACCCTAGATGATAAGGGTTGGTTACGTAGGGATGGTAGACTTTGTGTACCACGGGACGTGGATTTGAGGAAGACCATTCTTGATGATGCACATCATTCGAAGATGACCATTCATCCCGGCGGGGACAAGATGTACATGGACATGAGACAAGTTTACTTTTGGGTCGGCATGAAGAGGGATGTGGCTAAATTTGTTGCTAGATGCTTGGTGTGAAGAAACCCGGTGGGTTGCTTCATCCATTGGAAGTCCCACAATGGAAGTGGGAAAGTGTCTCGATGGACTTTATTGATGGGTTACCGAGATCGAGGAAGGGTTATACGGGGATTTGGATCGTGGTAGACAGACTTACTAAGAGCGCCCATTTCATTCCCGTGAAGAGTAAGAGGACTGCTCCATGGTTAGCCTCTGTATACATTCGAGAGATAGTTCGTTTGCACGGTGTTCCTTCTAGCATAGTGAGCGACCGTGATCCTATCTTTACTAGCAAATTTTGGAAGAGCTTGCAAGAGGCGGTAGGGACTCAGTTATGTTTAAGCACCGCATATCATCTTCAGATGGATGGCCAGACCAAGAGGGTGAATCGTATTCCAGAGGACCTATTGAGGTTGTGTGTCTTAGATTTCGGAGGTACATGGGAGGAACATCTTCCGTTGGTGGAGTTTGCATATAATAATAATTTTCAGTCTGGCATTGGCATGGCACCGTTCGAGGCTCTTTATGGACGGCCATGTCATTCGCTTACATGTTGGTGGGAGTCTACAGATAAGATCTTGCCTGGGCCCGATATGATTAGAGAGACTTTGGAAAAGATCGATTTGATTCGTAGGAGGATGAAGACGGTGCAAGATAGGCAGAAATGTTATGCGGACAAGAGGAGGTCAGATCTTGAGTTTGATATTGGGGACATGGTCTTTGTCAAGTTGTCTCCATTACGGAACGTCGTTCGCTTTGGGTCCGTAGGGAAGTTAGCACCAAGGTTCGTAGGGCCGTTTCCTATTAAGGAGAGGATTGGACAGATGGCGTATAGAGTGGAGTTGCCTGAGAGACTTAGTGGTGTACACGATGTATTCCATGTATCACATTTGAGGAAGTGCTTGCAAGAGACTGCGGAAGTGGTAGAGCCGAGCCTTCTTAGAGAGGTGGAGATCGAGCGTGATGCGACGATTCGACGAGCTCCTACGTGCATTCTTGAGTCAGAGATTAAGAAGTTGAGGAATCGAGAGGTCAGACTGGTCAAAGTGCAATAGGGAGATGATGAGAGCGACGCTACTTGGGAGATGGAAGAGAAGATGCGTTCATTGTACCCTTTTCTTTTCGAGGGTATGTCTTTTAATTTCTCCTTTATCGCTTACCTTGTACTTATCTTATCTTTAGTATGTCCTCTCGCTAGTATCTTTGACCTTTAGATAGGATAGTCCTATGGTTGAAACATGTGTTTGAGACATGTTATGTATGATGGATGCATGTGGATGCAAGTGTTTTCTAGTGGTTGCTCATGGATGCATATACACACACTTTAGGCACTAGATCGGCTCAGTCACTTTCATACTGCATTTTGCATATAAATTGCTGTATTTAGTAGAATAAATGTACATTAAATGTGTGTATCATATGGATGTTGCATTTGAATGAATGGTAGCGCACACATGTAGTAATGATATGTATAGGGTTCCTTGCATACATGATGGATACAAGGCACTATCATTATTTGCATTAAGGAGGTCGACTGAATCAGTAGACCGCCTGATTTTGCTTTAGTATATGGACATATACACACACTATGCATATGTACATGAAAAGCATTAGAAAACTTTTAAGGACCATGGTTGCTAGTGGTTGATGGTCGAGTAGATGGCTGTTTGGATGTTAGGATATGCATTCTCCTTCACTTGGAGATTTCGGGGGAGAAACCCTTTAAGGAGGGGAGAATGTAACACCCTGGATTTTTGAATAATCGAATTAACTAAATTAAAGAATAATTAATCTCAGACGTGAGAAGTAAGGGAAATGGGTTGTGCATTGTGTTCATCTCGGAATTCTAGTCGAGACAGAATCCGAGTTTGCGTAAAACGAATATCGGATGAAGGAGATATGGATGAACAAAGTCAGGCGGGAAAATAAAAAAAAAAGGATTGCACTGGCGCACTTGGGAAGTGCGCCAGTACAATTTTGCACAGGCGCACCTGCCAAGTGCACCCAGGCCGAGCAGCAGGCCTGCACAGCTTTCTGGTTCAGTCTGATCCATGTTGTGACTCATTGTTGAGTCCTTTCTGACTCCTTGCTGAGTCATTTGGGCCAAGGTGTTACCCTATCCCGACTGAATGGTTTTGATTAACCCTAAGATCATCCGACGGCTATAATTAAATTAAAATTCTATATAAACATGGGTAGACTCAAACCCTAAATCAAAATAAAAACTGAAACTATGGCCGCCATGCTGTCATCTTGTAATCTAGAGTAGCCGCCACTAACTAGAGGGAAATCAAAGCTAATCAAATCAGTTCTATTCAACTTTAACAACGAATCTTCTTCAAAGGAAAGCTAATTCAACTTCAGAACTCTGAATTCATAACTCAATACCTTCTTTGAGTTGTGAGTTCAATTTCTTTAATAAAATAATTAACAATTTAATTGGATTAAGTTATGATGTGGATTATATGGATGTGATGTGAATTATTGACCGCATGTTTTAATTATGTTGTAAAATTGTGATGTTATCATATATGTTGTAAATTCAATGATGTTATGTTGTGATGTTATCATCTATGTTGTAAAGTTATGATGCTATCATCTATGTTGTAATTCTATGATTGGCTTATGTATAATCAAATCATCATGTTGTTCATATGTTAGTTTGGTTATGTTGATTCATATGATAAATCATATGCATGTATGCAAGTTTAGATATTGATTTAGACATGAACCATATGCAAGTTAGTAAAGATTATGTATAACCTTGCATGTTTCATGACATCTATTTTAGATCTAAAGTTAGGCTATGACATGTGTGAGATATATGCTAAATTCTACATGCTAGTTTACATGTTTAGATGTAAGTTTACACCATTGTTATGTTGC
The DNA here is from genome assembly GCA_030737875.1 of Allium sativum. NCBI lineage: Eukaryota > Viridiplantae > Streptophyta > Magnoliopsida > Asparagales > Amaryllidaceae > Allium > Allium sativum. The sequence goes on from CM060919.1 coordinate 213,198,589, forward strand.
ATAAATCACATATGCAAGTTTATATAAATATATGAGTTTGGAATATGAATCATGTTATGCAAGTTTGTGGCTATTGCCTATGCAAGTTTACACCTTTAGATGTAGATCCATGACATACATGATTTATGCAAGTTTGTGACCATTATCTAAACAAGTTCACACCTTTAGATTTGGATCTATGACATATGTAGTTTTATGCAAGTTGTAATTTTGGCCTATGCAAGTTTAGATGTAGAGCATCATTCACACATGCAAGTTCACCCCTGTGTTTAGATCTAGCTTTATCTATATGTATGTTGTGATGTTTTCCCTTTATTCCATGAGTTAGACTATTCGAGTCTAACATATATTTTACGTTAAACGAACAAATGTACAACGTGGGTTAATGGGATAATATTAAAAGATTTAATATTGAGAATTGGCATAAATGCCTTAAATGGCATAAAATAATTTTGTGATGAAATCGGTATGATTTTGCATACCATAAATAGATGACATAATTGAGTCAATTACGGACATCGTTAAATTTGGAATTGATTGATAATTTTAATAGGGAAATTAATTCAAATTGGGGAATGATTAATTAGGTGTAATTAATCGTTTAAGATACGAGGTTAGGTTCTTTTGTGGTGTAAGACTGCCCGGACCCGCCCGTCAAATCCAGCTGCCTACGTAACAATTGTAAAGACACGAGTTTAGGCTCGTTTGTGGTGTAAGACTGCCCGGACCCGCCCGGCAAATCCAGCTGCCACAAATGCCAGTCTAATGTGGGAGGTCTTTATGAGGTTACGGTCTTAATGAATCAAGAAACACTTAACCAGATAAACATGTAATGGGACATGAGGGGGTTAGGTGGGTGCCTTGGGTGGCATGTGGAATCTAGTGGGTGCCTTGGGTGGCATTGGGAATATGATTAGAAACACTTAACCAAAATTGAAACATGTAAGTGAACATGAATAAGAAGAGGGTTAAGTGGGATGTACTAGAGGGGACCAAGCTTAGGTGTATAGCTTGTGTCAATTAATGGGGGCCCGTTTCAACCAGTAACCCATACGTATCTTTGTGGGCTCGACCCAAATCAAGGATGGGACACGCATAATGGGATTGACTGTAAGAGGCCAAAATGGCCTAGCGGTGGCAATGCAAGTCCAACGGGTTCATATGCGTGTGTGGGCCCGGGCTGGTAGGTAAGACGTTGTTGCATCGTGTAGGTATAAGCCGTGCATTCTTTGGGGTATCGAGTAGCCACTTTGGGGAGTGATACACCCCACTGTGGGGCCAGCACGGGTATCTACGAGGTTGGGAGCCGATCGCTTGGGGGTAGTGGGTACACCTAGTGGAGATAGGAGCAGGTGGCACCTATGAAGGCAGCTAGGGGTGCACGAAACTACCAATATCATTATTAAGTTCTGTAGGTGGGATCAACCTTAGGGTGACTAGTGGTGGTGCAGTATAGTAGTGGTGGTGCAGTGTAGTAATTATCTCATAGTGGTTTAGGTGCGCTTTAACGATATCATTGTTCATCTTGTTTCCTTGTTTACTCTGCCATACTCGATTGTTCACAGTCATTTCCTTATTTTCCAACTTATGCCTTAGCCCAGTTATTTTGGTAATTGTATTGTTAAAGTTATCGCACTCGCCAGACTTTATGTCTGACCCCCTTTGTCTCCTCCTCTTTTCTTCCTTCTCCCCTCCCTCCCTCCCCCCATGTGCTCAGGTTGGAACTAGTACCACTGGAGCTTGATTTTGGATAGCTATATCTTTGCTTTTAGAAGATTGCTTGGATCTCTGAAGTAAAGTTCAGCCTCTCTTATTTATGGCTATTTTGTATTGGGGATTATGTCTTTCAATTTATGTACTTTGATTTGGTCAAGATGGATATTATGTACTTTGACTATGGTTTTTGATGATGTAATCAAACTTATGTATTTTCCGCTGCAATGAAATAAAGTTTTAGTACTGTTTATATCTATCTTGTTGTTAAGTTTCTGTTCTATACACACTTAAAATGCTCCAAGAAAGTTAATGCATTCCCTTTGTGAGTGGCATTAATGGACGTGGGGTGTTACAGGGTCAATGCACGCACATTTAACCACTGGAACGCACCTGTACCCACCTCTATTGGACCAACTTACTGCCACTACTCAGCATGGTGCGTGCCCACGCCTCCTAACTAAGACCGTGTGTGATAAAAAGGGTTTGTCGCATGGTATGGATCACCAACAAACAACTTATGCTTGGCCCAATTCCCCCTTGATTTGTCTCCTATAGTATTTTAGATCTAGTCTCGTAACTTAATTCCCATAAGTCAATATGTTCATATTAAAGCCTTCTACTTGTGTGACGCCCCACTTCTATACCTATTGTCGTCCAGTTCATTTCAGAGAAATGTCGTAGACCATAATGGAGAATGATGTTTGTGAAGAGCGACCGATTGTATGATTACTCCATGTGAGGAATGCACATCAAATTCTGATACCGATTAAAATTTCGACATGACCATTTGGCACATAGGGCAACTACACAACGGCTATATGCAATCCGAAAAGCAGTATAAAATAGACAACAACAATAATATAAATATGGTACATCTCAAAGCCAGACATAGAATAATCATATCACAAAGGCGGAATAAATATGAATAAACCAAGAATGTGTACAACAAAATAGTGGTCAACAAAGATCCACTAATCCCAAAAGAATAGATACATGCACCAAGATCTAAATACAAGACTATGTACACAATAAATGATAATGTCATAGGTACAAAAGTACATAAAACTACGGAGACCGAGTAGCAAGATGAAAGTGGAAGATCAATCCTGCGAGGAGTCCCAAAGGAGTACCTAAAATGACTCGGCTGTCTGACCCGAGTATTATTTATAAGAATAAACAATAAACGGATCAGTCTAGTTGTACTCATCAAATAAACCGAGATAACAAGAGATATAACATAGGATGACATGGACATGGCATGTTGACACAATCAGGAAACGACAATGGAATGTCAGCACACAAATATCTCTAAATAATCTCCTAACTAATATATAATGCAACATTCAAATAATAGCACACAACAGGAAATGACAGCGGAATGCCAAATATACTAAACACATGACGATCATAATGAAAAGGCTGCTGACACCACCCATAAGCAATTCTGTCAATAATGGACAGGTTGCTAACACCTTCCACATGCAGTTCGATCATAATGACAAGGTCGCTGACACCACTCATAAGCAATTCTATCAATAATGGTCAGGTTGCTAACACCTTCCACAAGCAGTTCAATCATAATGACAAGGTCGCTGACACCACTCATAAGCAATTCTGTCAATAATGGTCAGGTTGCTAACACCACTCATAAGACCTGTTCATAGATGAGATACGATCTCTAGGTAGCGAACCCATAAGTTTGAGCCGAAGCTCCCCATGAAGCTGGGTCGTGACCCCGGAAGAGAGAAAACACATAATCGTGAAATCCCTAGAAAACATCATAAATCATAGAAAGTTGGATCAAAGTCCCCCAGGTGAAATCCAAGAATCGTAAATCCCACTCGGGCGATCGAGGACCGCAAAACATAAATCATCAAAGGACCGCATCAGTCAGGTGAGTATAAATTACACCGAGATAGTTAATATAAGAAAATAGCTAAATGTCCTATAACCACTCGCTATTCTAAAATATTTACAAACTCGTTGTTGATTCATACTAAAAACAACAAGAATCATCACAACGTGTTCGAACGTACGAGTCCAAGAGTTATTCGCCGAAGTAAACATATAAGTGGTCATAGTCCTCAGTTTTACTAAGGTAAATAAACTAAATTTTTCGCCCGATTGAGTAAAGAGGATCCGTACAACCAAATAGATTGGAATCCGTAGAAGGATTTGTAGTCCATTAATAATATATAAACCCTCGCATAAGTCCGACGTGACAATGTACACGAGCACGATTGCCGAAGCGAATCGATTAAGGGAATTCACATTACAATAACGTAAATTCAATTCATAAATCATCAAACATAAATTCGATAAATCGAATAAATATATAGTTCGTTAGTGAACCCAATGATGTTAAGGGACGATTAGAAATCACTTTGAGCTACAGGAAACAAAGACACAAAACTGGGTGCCACAGATCAAAGTACAATCACCAAGGTGATCGATCACTCGTAATCCACATTGCAACAATCATATAAGAAATCAAAGAGATAACGGTTGTAATTTCGATCAACGAACTAATCGAAATCCCAAACTAGCACCCGATGGTTTTAAACTACAGCGGAATAGGCTCGAAGGATATCGAGTCGATAATTCACGTTTTAATGGCGTGAATTATATTAACAAGAGTATCGAATAATTTCGATATAAAAATAGAGCGCACGGGCTCTAGAATGATCACCTATTCAGTTCACATCATAACAATGTGAATAGACCAAAAGAATCAACATCGGGAGAATCACTTGAGAATCAAAGACGACGAATCGAGCTATTGGAATCTGTGAATTCGTGATGCTGAAGTTCACAAAAGAAGTCCGAACGGCCCGAGCTCCGGCCAGGAAAGAGCCTGGATGGGGGTAGACTGTGGACCGAGGTCCCCTCTGGTCCACAGCAGAAAAACAGATTCAGACATCCGAATCATTTAGGTAAGATGGCTAAACTGGGATTTTCAAAAACCAGAAAGGATTTAGTTCATTTGGCCCCCTTTTAGACGTCTGAATTATTCCGGCCAGAGGTCTGAATTACAATTCAGATGTCTGAGCAATAATTTTCAGACTTCTGAATTATGTTGCTTGAAATTATAATTATTTGGAGCAGGTCAGACGTCTGCTCAGAAATATTCAGACGTCTGAATCCTGTTCCAGAGCACAATTTGCCTTGAAAACATGTTCAAAACGATATCGACGAATGCCCGAAGGCCTATGATATTATGCACATGTATATGAGGCTTCAAGGACTTTCCGAAACACCTTAAAACACCCAATATGCATGCATATATGTTCATACAAGAGATTAGCAATGGTTTTGATTTTAAATTCCAAAACAGGCAAATTTTCTAACTAAAGCAATCAAATACGATTGAAGCAACTTGTGAAGACTTAGAACTTTGTCAGGGTGGCAACGGAGCATCACAGTATCACCAAAACAACCCATAGCATATGAATTAGATTGTGTGGACAATTCTAATCATAATTTCCAATTCAATGAAAACATGAACACATGAAATTAACTAAGCTACACTAGATGCATACACAACATACACAAGGTATAAATGCACTAAATTACACTTTACAAGCACAAAAGCTTGAGGCATAGATGTGAGTTCATCAAAGAACTCACCTTTGGCTCTTGAATATCAAGAACAAGCTCCAACAAGGAAGAACAAGCACAAATCCAAGCAAAGAGGCTTTCTTTCTTCAATCACTCCTCTCTAATCGCCATATAAACCCACATACAAACTCATGGATGTTATAACATCATAAAAATCCGAAATTGAGAGGAGAGAAAGGTAGAGAGGGAGAGTAGAGAGCTTACCCATGTCTTGAAATCAAATTAGCACATGAATTGAGCTTGGAATCAAGAACCCTAGCTTAGGGAATTTCTATTTCCCATTCCTTTCCCCATTTTCTGTTTTCTTTGAAGTGAAAATGAATGAAGGAGGAGAGAGCTAAGTGGAGCTCTTAAATGAATGAGCTAGGTTGGATAACCAAGCCCTAGCCAAGGTGCCAAAATTCTGAATCCCGTAACATATTGAACGTTATAGTTTTCGAACACCTAAACGACGTTTTGAACTCGAAGGAAGTAGTTTCGAGTCCAAACTCGTCCATATATAGAAAGTGATATTTTGGTCTTATATCCAAACGAAAAAGACCAAAATCGCCCAACTCAAAAGGTATCGATGTTTATAGTCAAAAAGGTCGTAAACGATTATTCAGACTCAGTGGAAGTGGTCCCGAGTCCTAATTCAACCTTATGCAAAATATGACTTTTTGGATACACATTCGATTAACTATAAACGATGATATATTTAAATAAAATATTTAAATAATTATCGTTAAATGAGCGTGTTGTTACAGACTTTCCTCATTAAAAGAATTGCATCCCCGCAATTTCTTAAGATTGAAGTAATGAGTAACAACCAAAAATAACACCATGGAGTGGTACCAGAAGAACCGACACGAAATGAAAAGATCACACCAACGGCTAGGTGAGATCCCAATTTCGTCTCGCAAGATCATAAAAACTAGAGTTCAATCTCGAATTCCATTACCTATGAAGGTAGTCATCCCAAACGGGTAAAATAATTCCAGAAAAATTCATCAGCGCTATGAATTCAAAAAGACTCGCATTCCTTCGTATGATTATTAAGGGAATGAGAATCAATAGAATGCACAAAAACCAAGCGAATCTAATTTGGAATTTCAAGGAGCAATGGGACTGGGTCCTACAGACGCGAGATATCAATAGTAGATATTTCTCTTAGGATATGAAATGGGAAATTACGGTGATTGACTATTCCACTCCCAAAACTCAATCACGACGATGTAGTGAACACCGAACCTGAGCACTTTAGTCTTTCGACAAGGTGGCTGACACCAACAAAAGCACAACACAGAGATTCCAATGAACTTAGCTAACGAGAGCAATTCTCGATGGAATAATCAATTTTAATATCAATGATTCAAGGTTAGTAAGGAATAACAACGAGTTAGAAACTGATAAACAAATATTGGTAACGAAATACCAATGAACTACAAGTCAATAATCAAATATTGGTAACGGAATACCAATGAACTAGAAATCAATAACAAATATTGGTAACGGAATACCAATGAACTATTCAGGGAAATCGATTTCTAACCAGGTACTAAATCTCATTTAGTAACCATAAAGATGAATCATTAGGAATCATACGAAATTCCCAATATTCAAAAACTTGAGTATCGATTTCAGAAAATCAGAAACATCAAGAAGATGATGGATAAGTAGTGCACAACTTACCATTTCGGAACAACATGATTTAAGATAATTTTCCGCTAAAAATCTCAAATCGCAAAAACATCAGCAATTAATCAAAGAAGCAATAAACAAATTCTATAACAAAATGAGATTAAGCCAAAGAGGTCGTAATCCCTAAAAAATTTAGATTCACAAGGGTTAACAAACGTGGGGAGACAATTGTCAATCCAAATGATTCAAACAAACAAAGGAGGAATATCAAAAGAGCTCATCCTTTCGATATTCATTTCTACGAACAACGCAAGGATAAGTCCATAAGTGAATCGACTATAGCACTTCTGGATGGTCGACTAGATCATGGATTCGAAGAAAAGAATTATAGAATTTGCCGCGGATCGCAAATACTCAAATTTCCCCTCTCCACACAGGACTCTCATTCTCCCGAGTGATCGTTCACTAAAGAAAATAAGAAGACCCATGGAATCACAAGAATACTAAATTCTCTTTAGCAAATCAAAACAAGGATTAAGAATTAGGCGAGATTCTTAGTGATTGAGAATCTCGAAAATCAAAGATCTGAAACCCAGAAACAAGAGACATAAATAAATAAGACCCTGGAGTTATTCATTTACTCAAAGAAAAGATTCAAGATAATTTCTAATTGAAAACATTGAACCAATCAAATTCTTGGAATTGCTCCAAGGATACTAGGAAAAATAACAAACGATTACGAAAAATCGCAAAAATCCAAAATACTATTATTTTGATTAATTTATGAGGAGAATATTAATTTTAGGAATCATTTCGAATGTCGGATTGTCACATAATGGTGTTTAGGAATTCCAAACTACAATATGGCGTCCCATATCTCGTTCGAGATCCTTAACGCACCCGATGGACAAGTTAACACAAGAAAGTCCTCTCAATTTCTAACGTTCACGCAGAACTCGTGAAAATATAAAAATTCGATAAATCATTCGGGGTGGCATAAAGGAAATAACCCTCCTTTATCAACTTACGAATAAAACACAAATGATATCTTTCGATAACGAAGAACACGATCGTCGTATATCGAAAGAACATAAATAAAATAATCGCTGAACAAGGTAAATGACATTAAGGAATTAATGACACGTACCTTGACTTAAGAAGAGGGATCACAAGAAGCAGGATGCTTTCCCTCGTTCTTGATCTTGAGTTTGGAATGCAACTAGGTAACACAAATGTATTGTTGCACATTTGTTGAGTTAATTTAGCACAAATGCTTGGTGACTCACACCGGCATAACGAGGTAACAAATGAGTTGTTTTAGCCCGAAGGCTTGTTGATCTCACACCGAACTAGAACTATATATATGACAACAAGGGAGTAGATTTAGTCATAATGACATGGTATCTCCATACCAGTCGACAAGAAACCAATAGACTATGTTAGGTACGTAACGACGTACGAAACAATCTTAACTAGAAATCAACAAATATCAGGATCAAAGGCGCTTACCACATGCGTAATGACACACGGGCAAGATATCCAATGATTAATCAACTACAAGGATCATAAATGATCAACAAGATAAGTATGATACCATTTATACAGAAACAGGCATCGGTTAGCAACTCGAGTCAAAGAATAAAACATAAGCATCACTAGAGCACACGGGTCCTAGATGGACTATAGAAATCAACCCGAAGAGGACGAGTCGATAACTATTCTAAAAGACTAAAGTTAGGCGACTTGAGACATAATAACCCCTCAAGCAGGAGGTACACTGGGTGAACCGACACTCGCACGATTACGACTAACTATTTCTCTTCTTTTAAGGAAAAAAGAAGGAGGAACAATTTAGTCTCAGCTTGAATTCAAACAATGCGAATTAATTCAAAATGGAATCATATAGGAAGATAAGCTATGATGGGTCTTAAGACTCTAACTAAAACCCTAAAGCACGATTCCCGAGAGAGGCTTAAGACAATACCATCATCATACTATCTTACACTGTTTCGGAAAGTGGCTCTGATACCAAATTGTGACGCCCCGCCTCTATACCCACTATCATCCAGTTCATTTCAGAGAAATGTCGTAGACCATAACGGAGAATGACGTTTGTGAAGAGAGACCGATTGTATGATTACTCCATGTGAGGAATGCACATCAAATTCTAATACCGATTAAAATTTCGACATGACCATTTGGCACATAGGGCAACTACACAACGGCTATATGCAATCCGGAAAGTAGTATAAAATAGACAACAACAACAATAATATAAATATGGTACATCTCAAAGCAAGACACAGAATAATCATATCACAAAGGCGGAATAGATACGAATAAACCAAGAATGTGTACAACAAAATAGTGGTCAAAAAAGATCCACCAATCCCAAAAGAATAGACATGCACCAAGATCTAAATACAAGACTATGTACACAACAAATGATAATGTCATAGGTACAAAAGTACATAAAACTACGGAGACCAAGTAGCAAGCTAAAAGCGGAAGATCAATCCTGCGAGGAGTCCCAAAGAAGTACCTAAAATGACTCGACGGTCTGACCCGAGTATTATTTATAAGAATAAACAATAAATGGATCAGTCTAGCTGTACTCATCAAATAAACCGAGATAACAAGAGACATAACACAGGATGACATGAACATGGCATTTCTACACAATCAGGAAACGACAATGGAATGTCAGCACACAAATATCTCTAAATAATCTCCTAGCTAATATAGAATGCAACATTCAAATAATAGCACACAACAGGAAATGATAGCAGAATGCAAAATATACTAAACACATGACGATCATAATGACAAGGCTGCTGACACCACCCATAAGCAATTCTGCCAATAATGGACAGGTCGCAACACCTTCCAAAAGCAGTTCGATCATAATGACAAGGTCGCTGACACCACTCATAAGAAATTCTGTTAATAATGGTTAGGTTGCTAACACCTTCCACAAGCAGTTCGATCATAATAACAAGGTCGTTGATACCACTCATAAGCAATTCTGTTAATAATGGTCAGGTTTCTAACACCACTCATAAGCAGTTCGATCATAGACCTGTTCATAGATGAGATACGATCTCTAGGTAGCGAACCCATAAGTTTGAGCCGAAGCTCCCCACGAAGCCGGGTCGTGACCCCGGAAGAGAGAAAACACAAAATCGTGAAATCCCTAGAAAACATCATAAACCATAGAAAATCATAGAAAGTTGGATCGAAGTCCCTCAGGTGAAATCCAAGAATCGTAAATCCTACTCGGGCGATCGAGGACCACAAAACATAAATCATCAAAGGACCGCATCGGTCCGGTGAGTATAAATTACACCGAGATAGTTAATATAAGAAAATAGCTAAATGTCCATAACCACTCACTGTTCTCGAATATTTACAAACCCGTTGTTGATTCATACTTAAAACAACAAGAATCGTCACAACGTGTTCGAACGTACGAGTCCAAGAGTTATTCGCCGATGTAAACATATAAGGGGTCAAAGTCCTCAGTTTTACTAAGGTAAATAAACTAAATTTCTCGCCCAATCGAGTAAAGAGGATCCGTACACATAAGTAGACTGGAATCCGTAGAAGGATTCGTAGTCCATTAATAATATATAAACCCTAACATTAGCCTGACGTGACAATGTACACGAGCACGATTGCCGAAGCGAATCGATCAAGGGAATTCACGTTGCAATAACGTAAATTCAATTCATAAATCATCAAATATAAATTCGATAAATCGAATAAATATATAGTTCGTTAGTGAACCCAATGATGTTAAGGAACGATTAGAAATCACTTTGAGCTACAGGAAACAAAGACACAAAACTGGGTGCCACGGATCAAAGTACGATCACCAAGGTGATCGATTACTCGTAATCCACATTGCAACAATCATATAAGAAATCAAAGAGATAACGGTTGTAATTTCGATCAACGAACTAATCGAAATCCCAAACTAGCACCCAAAGGTTTTAAACTACAGCGGAATAGGCTCAAAGGATATCGAGTCGATAATTCACGTTTTAATGGCACGAATTATATTAACAAGAGTATTGAATAAATTCAATATAAAAATAGAGCGCACGGGCTCTAGAATGATCACTTATTCAGTTCACATCATAACAATGTGAATAGACCAAAAGAATCAACATCGGGAGAATCAATTGAGAATCAAAGACAACGAATCGAGCTATTGGAATCTGTGAATTCGTGATGCTGAAGTTCACAAAAGAAGTCCGAACGGACCGAGCTACAGTCGGGAAAGAGCCTGGATGGGGGTAGACTATGGACCGAGGTTCCCTCCGGTCCATAGCGGAAAAACAGATTCAGACGTATGAATCATTTAGGTCAGATGTCTGAACTGGAATTTTCAGAAACTAGAAAGGATTTAGTTCATTTTGGCCCCCTTTCAGACGTCTGAATTATTTCGACTGGATGTCTGAATTACAATACAGACATTTGAGCAATGATTTTCAGACTTCTGAATTCTGTTGCTTGAAACTATAATTATTTCGAGCAGGTCAGACGTCTGCCCAAAAATATTCAGACGTCTGAATCTGTTCCAGAGCACAATTTGCCTTGAAAACATGTTCAAAACGATATCGACGAATGTCCAAAGGCCTATGATGTTATGCACATGTATATGAGGCTTCAAGAACTTCCCGAAACAACTTATAACACCCAAATACACATGCATATACGTTCATACAAGAGATTAGCAATGGTTTTGATTTTCAATTCCAAAACGGGGGAATTTTTTAACCAAAGCAATCAAATACGATTCAAGCGACTTGTGAAGACTTAGAACTTTGCCGGGCTGGCAACAGAGCATCACAATATCACCAAAACAACCCATATCATATGAATTAGATTGTGTGGACAATTCTAATCATAATTTCCATTTCAATGAAAACATGAACACATGAAATCAACTAAGCTACACTAGATGCATACACAACATACACAAGGTATAAATGCACTAAATTACACTTTACAAGCACAAAAGCTTGAGGCATATATGTGAGTTCATCAAAGAACTCACCTTTGGCTCTTGAATATCAAGAAGAAGCTCCAACAAGGGAGAACAAGCACAAATCCAAGCAAAGAAGCTTTCTTTCTTCAATCACTCCTCTCTAATCACCATATAAACCCACACACAAACTCATGGATGTTAGAACATCATAAAAATCCGTAATTGAGAGGAGAGAAAGGTAGAAAGGGAGAGTAGAGAGCTTACCCATGTCTTGAAATCAAATTAGCACATGAATTGAGCTTGGAATCAAGAACCCTAGCTTAGGGAATTTCTATTTACCATTCCCTTCCCCATTTTCTATGTTCTTTGAAGTGAAAATGAATGAAGGAGGAGAGAGCTAAGTGGAGCTCTTAAATGAATGAGCTAGGTTGGCTAACCAAGCCCTAGCCAAGGTGCCAAAATTCTGAATCCCGGAACATATCGAACCTTATAGTTTTCGAACACCTAAACGACATTTTGAACTCAATGGAAGTAGTTTCGAGTCCAAACTCGTCCATATGTGAAAGTGATATTTTGGCCTTATATCCAAACGAAAAAGACCAAAATCGCCCAACTCAAAAGGTATCAATGTTTATAGTCAAAAAGGTCGTAAACGATTATTCGGACTCAGTGGAAGTGGTCCCGACTCCTAATTCAACCGTATGCAAAATATGACTTTTTGGATACATGTTCGATTAACTATTAACAACGATATATTTAAATAAAATATTTAAATAATTATCGTTAAATGAGCGGGTTGTTACAACTTGTAACCTAACCATTTTTAAGTCAATATGTTCATATTAAATCTTAGTGCTACATTCAATTGTAGACTCATAACTTAACCTCTCTAAGTCAATATGTTCATATTAAACCCTAATGCCTTTTTAGACTCGTAATTATCCTCTTATAAATCAATATGTACATATTAAAGTTTAACGCATAAATTTAAAACCACCATAGTATTTTAGTTTTAGGCTCGTAAATTAACCCTTATAATTCAATATGTTCATATTAAAGCCTAACACCCTTTTAGGCTCATAATTTACCTCCATGTAATCAATATGCACATATTAAAGCCTAATTGTCCTTTTTAATCATTTCATGTCAAATTTCATACTTGCAAATAAACTACGTTTGTTTATTTTGATTTCATAATTATCATATTTATGCAAATATAAGTTATAGTTTATTTTCTGTCCCAATCCTACATCGTAGTCATTTTACAAACTTTAATCAAGTTTGCATATTATCAGTCCAACGTTCCCTTTTTATTATTTTTAGAGAATAATATCCCTTTTTATTATTGTTTTACAGCATATGTCTAATTAGCTCCAATTTCATTCAATTATCACAATTCAATCAAATTTTGCCAAATGTGCATATGATAAAGGATAATAATTAGACGTATGTAATTATGCATATTAATCTGTGACTAAATCAATCGTACATATATACTTGTTAGGCATAATCAAGCATAATAAAAAACAAAATTGTAAAAATCCAACGAAGAACAGGGGGAAGAAGACTGAGAATAATTTACAGTAATCTTAATATTAATTAACAGAAACTATAGAAAAAAACTGAAAACCTACAGAAATTACTTATAAAAAGATATTACAGAAACCATAATAAACATAAACTGTAAATAACTGTAAGTAAAAGAAATGTAAATAAATCCACAACTACAACGACCATTATCCCTATTTATTCCAAAACAAAATCAAAAATCTAAATAATCATAAAAACTCACCTCAAAACTTTCCCAGATGTAGATCCGACAGAACCTCCCCTAAAAGAAAAGAAAATTTAAAATATTTTAATTATATCTCAACCCCTAAATTTTATAATAAGGAGACCTACTGTAACGACCCACATTCTACGCATCGGAGGATCGTAGAACATTTATTTCATTCACATACGAAGTTGTATGGTCGTGTAACTTTGGGGAACGACTAGTAGAGTCATTTCCCATGTTCACGATTTTTGCCGAATTTTAAATGACCATTTTGCCTTTGGCAAGTCTTGTTTCGTCTATAACTTTTGATTGGTATGGATTTTTGACCTAAAATCGCTTCCATGGATTCAGTTGATGGTTTACCTTTCCGTAGAGTGGTCACATTAATCAAAAGGACTTATTGTTTGGGAGATATGGCTGAAAAAAGGTTTGGAAGGTGAAAAACAACTTAACCGAGCTTAATAGGGTAATTAGTGGAAGGGCCCATAACCCATTTTGGGATTAGGGTTATGGGGAGACTGAAATCACTTAGGAAACCATCTCATTTTATTTTCTTAGCCTCCACTTTCATTTCTTCAAACCGCCACTTTCATTTCTTCAAACCTAACAGTGGCCTCCAACTCCCAAATCACCTTTTAATCACTTTCTAATCCAATATTAAGCTAATCAACATCAAACCAAGGCAAATTAACGTCAAATTGGAAGTAGAGCTGCTGTGTTACATTGGGATTCGAACCAAATTAGAGATATTTTCATATCTGAGATTAATTTGTGGCTAAGGTGAGTGATTAGCATATTTTTACATTAATTACGGCTAATTAGGGGTGATTACTGATAATTAGCGAAAATATGACTTAGAAAAATATGTAAAAATTCTAAAATATTATTTTATGCCTTTGATAAAAATTTGGGTTAATTTGGATTAAGTTTGCTAATCTTATAGTAAAAACACGCTTAAGGGGACAATCATGCTTTTGGGGTTGGAGTTGGGTTAAAGTTTGAATGGAGCACTGAACCGGAGTAGCACCGAACCAAACCGCTTAAGGAGCACCGAACCGAGCCAGAACGGGAGCATCGAACCGAGCCAGAAGGGGAGCACCGAATCGAGCCGCACCTTGAGGGACCGAACCAAACCGCACCATGGAGCTTCACGACCGAACCGAGGTAATGACCACAGACCGAACCGAACCGAGTTCGAGCCTCAACTACTTCTACACGACGACTCTTCTAAAGACCAACTCCAATTCGACCAAAGCTCGTAATGCAAAGGAAGTCTAAGTGGGAAGTTATGACTCAGGATCCAGATGGTAACCAACGAGTTAACTTCTAAAGTTGGACTTTGTTGCGGGACATGTGCAAAGGGGTTATCGATATCTATAGCTTTGGTTCACCACTGAGAGATGGATTAACGGCTATGGATCGGCGCAATGGGATAATTAAGACTCCCAAGGGCAAGTGATCGTGGCATGGCTGGATCAGTGCAATGGGGCCATTAGAACTCCCAAGGGCAAGGTGATCGTAGCAAGGGATTAGTGGCTATGGACCAATGCAATGGGGTCATTAAGACCCCAAGGGAAAAGTGGTCGTAGCAAAGGATTTTGGGGATCAAAGTGATGGATATCGTATACTTTACGCACTGAGTGAGAGATGTGAAGTTGATTGCTATGTTTGATGTTCTTTATCACCATGACATGCACAGTTGTAATGTCCCGTATTTTTGGTAGTCTGATATTTAACTTATTTTATTATAATAAATATTGATTTGGAATTTTAAATGGATTTAAAATATATAATCTGTTTATATAACGAAGTTTAAACATTTAATTTATTTATAATTATAAATTGAGCTCGTTAATGTCGCGGTAGTTCGTAAATTTCGATTCGAACTTCATTTGAATATACAGGATCCAATATAAGTCGAAATTCTATAAAATAAGAAACATCCGGATCGATTTGATTATAATTTTCTAGTCAAAGAGAAAAATGAAAATTTCATATTATGGATTGATAGTTATGTCCAATTCAAATTCTGAAATAGTCGCTATGAAATTCATTAACATATTATAACGATTTATTTAATAATATAAAAGGGATTATGTAGCCAACGTTCATTATTATGTGTAGAATGAGGAGTCGTAGGCTCAGTTTTGGTCGAGGATGGGATGAGGCAACTTCAGGTGGTTTGAGAATGGAGGCGGCACTGATCGCCGGAGCGATGGTGGATGGGTCGGATTCATTCTAGGGGAGTAGTAAGAATTGGTGCATGCATTTTGGAAGAGGAGGAAGAACAGTAATATCCTGAGTATTAATTTATACGTTAAACTAGTAGGAAGCCTGTGCTTTGCATACGGCAGGGTAGGGTATTGAAATGTAAAGTATGAAACGGTTGGGTAGGATATCATTCCGGTACGGGATATATATGTTTGTGTAGTTTATTAAGTTGTGTGCTTTAAAAAGGTGAATTTGGTTCACCAAATTATATAGAGGAATGATTTACTTTTAATAATGGCTCACGACTAAAATTTTATGGGCTTACCTTAATGAAACATGTCCACATTCTACCCTTATTCTTATGCGTATCTAGCAGTAGATAAAACCCTCCCCAGCTAATAAAAGAACTCACGAATAGCTTAGTTTCTAAGCAAACCAAAGTCCACCCCTATATTCCCCAGCTACTCTACTGAAAAAAGTAAACAGCTACCTATGCTAACGAACTAACATGGTCCTTAACCGAAATTTCTTCGTCCCTAAGTTACTTTCATTTATATATATGTATAAATACAAGTTACTATTCTCATTTTTCTTATTTTCTACCATGATTTCCCTTTTCGTCAGTGATAAATAAAGCTCCTCCACTAACTAAATATAAGCACGATTGTTTTAACTGCAGACTTTAATTCAAACTTCTTTATTCATCTGTGCTACTTTCAGAAAATCGAACCTATACGTATAGAAAAGAAGGAAATCGTGATGGCTTGTGCTTTCGAGTGAACGAAGTTGGTGGACACTGATAGTGATCTGGCGGTCCGGAACGGCATAGCGACGTGAAGTGGCTTCGTACGAACTTGGGTTGGTACCGAAACATGGGTTCATAAGGATGATGGAAGTTAGGCCTGTAGATGGTTTCAACATGAAACAATGAGGTTTCCTGATGCTCGTATGAAACTAGGAAGGTTCACGTGGAGCAAGGAGTTGGGGAGAATGAGCGGGACTCAGGCCAGGGGGTATGAAGGTTTAGGGATAGGGAGCATTCGAATGGGCATACAGGTAGAAGAAGCGGTATGGCTGAGGATGTGCAGGCAACAGTAAAGAGTAAGCTAAATTTGCAAGTTAAAAGTGGGTAGTTTAGTTGTGAACATGAAGCAAGTGATGAGGTATGGCGAGCTGGATGGTTTATTCATGGAGCAATTTTGGTGATTACCGTATATAAATAAACAAAAGACAAACATGATTAACAGGAGTATTAGGCAACACAAATTCTAATGAAGATTGGGGCGATGTGGGTTGGCCAGAATGAAAGCAGATGTATCAAAGAAGAAAATGGGCGGTTGCATTTGTTGCAAAAGCCACGTTTTGGTCAATAAGTGTATGGAGCGGAAAAATCAAAAAGGTGGTGTATACTTTAGAACAGTGGACTTAACTTTGAATTGTAGAGTGGTACCAGATTCAAATGAAGACCATGAAGGAAGTATTTTGAAGAAGCAGTGATGGTGGAAACAAAAGTGACATGTGTTTTGAACAGTAACTATAACGTTGAGATCATTGGGTTGTGCGTGGGCATGAGAAGCAACAGAATGAAGAGATTGGGCAAAATCGCTTACATATGAAAAGAAATGGGAATTTAGAACCAAACAGATGGAAGTAAAAGCTAAAGGAGGTTGAAACAATTATATCGGCCACCTCCTAGTATTTCCAAATGCAAATCCAAGAAGCGTGGAGAATAGCAGTGAGAAGCAGTATATGGATTAGCAAATGTTTCAACAACAACTCGGTGCATGGTTTACAACAATTGAACCAGACAGGAGACACTAGAATTGTATGGACGGACATGACATTCTGGAACTATTATGGATATAAATGGAGATAGCTAAAAATTATGGTTAAATTAAACGATTGTTTTAATTTAACTGTAACCAAACCGCTATAGCGATAAAATGGATAAAACCAATGTGAGTTTAACTCACTCAGTTTACCAATTTATATTTATATAAGTCGGGTTAATTATTTATGTGCTATATATGTTAATTATTTGATGGATGCTATATATATTTATATGTGTTGAATTGGTCTGATTAAATTAAATGTTCGTTTAATTTAATTTGAACTAATTGTTATTTTTAGTGATTATTTGCGAATGAGGTAACTTACCTCATTGGTTACGCTTATAATAATATAAATATATTTGATAAAAATATGGGTGTTTTGATTACTGTGGTTTATTTATTATTGAATATTATATATGTTTATTGAATTGAAATTGAGGTAACGTATTTGGATGCAGGGAGAAACAAGTTAGAGGGATCCAACTGGATTCCTCAAATTTATTGTTTATCTTCATATCACTATTATATGAACTATATGACCAACCTGATTAGATGGTTGATTTATTTATTAATTTGTTGAGTCGTAATTCAACATTTGTTATGATATTTACCAATGGGCAGCATTGGCTGGGTAATTGGCATCACATGGCATATAAAATCAATCATTTGAAGAATACGGATTTACCGTCAGGTGAATCGACAAAAATGAAGTTATAAAATTTATTTTAAAACTGAGTATAGATTTTGAAATTTATTATTTTAAATTTAAAATTTATGAAAAACGAAATTAATATTTATTATTAATTATTTAAATTTATAAATAATTATATAATGATTTTATAATGCAAATTCTTATGTAAATAAAATTTATAAGCAGTTGAGCAAAATTTAAGGTAACGGTTAAGAATTGGATTTACTTGTTCTACAAAACAATTAAATAAAGTTATTTGAATTAATTATATTGTTAATTAATTTAAAAAGAGGATTAAATGGAATTGATTTAACAAGATAATCATGGGATGAGTTGACTAATTCAATTTTTTTAATTGAAATTGGTTATTTTACTTTTAATTAATCGAATAGAATAGTTAATGAACAATTGTTTAATTTTAATGAGACTTTAAAAGGGGACTTATTATTTATTTAGTTAATAAAGAATTTAACTAATTCAACAGTAGTTAATAATGAAGGAAAATCATTATTTTAATTAATAAGGATTTAATTGATTATTATTTAAATGAAATTTATTTAAATAAGTAATCAAGTTTGAAATGGAATATCAGTAAGGTTTGAAAGGAGCAATGGCTAGGTTATATTAAATCCTAGTTTTTATAATTAAGTTATAAAAGGAATTTTAAGCGAATTGACAGCTTAAGGTAAATGTTTGCTCAATATTTAAAATTAAGTAAAAGAAGTCGAGATAAGAAGTTTATATTAAAACTTGAGATTTTATAAACACGGTTTATAAAGGAGATGTGAAGTCGAAGTGTTGATTCCGAACTGACGTTTCTTAATAATGAGATTAAGTGAAAGAGATGGAAACGAAACGATATTTTCAAATGGAAAATAAAATGAATTAGAAATGGAATAGTATGGGTTAATAACGAGCTAAGAAAAGAATTGGAACCTAACTGGAGATTGGTTGAGTCGAGTGATTTTCTGAATATTAATCTGATTTGGTTTCGGTATTCGGGGTTGATATTTACGGAATTGTTCGCTTACCAATTTATGTCCAGGGACTAATGAATGTTGAAATATCGAAAGGAGTTTTAAGTTGTAAATTAATCATTTATTTAATTATTTAAATAAAAGAAGCCAAGTGATGCCGAGTACTAAACTAGTAAATCTATTTTTATTTTTTTGGCTGTTTTATTTGATAGTTAAATAACCGACTATCAAATATGACCTTTACGATTGTTGGTAAGGAAAGACCGGTATCTAATCTATATTCGAAAATCATTCCGAACCAGCGAATACGTAGAAGATGATTATTGAAGATGGAGAAGTTGAAGACCATTGATCTTCAGGAGCGGAAGAGCCACTTGTTGAATTTCTCTGGTTTAGTGGCCAAAGATATTTCGAGAGTGATTCTGTCGTGATTGGAATCTACGGATTGCAAGGACTACTCGCAACTAATCTATAGATACCAACTGTAACGACCTGGAAATCCGTACCTTTTGAATCGACAATAATCCACACATGTCTAACTCAAAACTGTACATATTTACAGATTGTTAAATGACGATCCACATCTTCAACCATTATAGTCAAAAATATAGATAATCAAGGGGATTAATTTAGAATTAGAAAGAAAGAAGAAAACAAACACAGAATCTCGCAACGGAATGAACAAAATATAATAATCAAATAACAGTTCATGAAGCTGTTTAAAATAAACATTTGATCATTTTACAACATTTATCAGAGTTATACATTTATATACATAACTGATAATACAGAGTAATGCAACAGAATAGTAGTGGAATACGATAGTAATAATAGTATACCATCTTCGACTTCATCCTTCAGAAGATAACCTTTGAAACTGGAATGCTCAAGTCTGACCCGAGCGTAATAGCGTGAAAATAAAACAAGCTCGGATCAGGCAAAAATATTCTCATCTAAGTCAAATCGATATCATATGAACATGCACACACATAACTCAAGAGATGTTACGGGAAATTCCATCTCCTAAGGATCCGTCAAACTAGATACTATATAATATAATTTCGCTATTATACTAGTTTCTATTCACAAATACTTGTCAGAAAAATAGCGTAAGCGGGGTTACATTGATTACCCTTACACAGTTTATAAGTACATGGTCTATGCAGGTCCTGTAACACAACCAGTAACGTCGGTAGCCAGTGAGTCCCCTATAGACCTATGCCAAAAATCAAAATCGTAGTTGTCTCGCATAAGGATAAACGTATGACAAGGCACATGAGGCTATACCCAAAGTAGTATGCTACTAGTTTGCCTGATCCAAACTGGTGGTTACCCCTAACGGCCCACCGTAGACATCCGCCCCATATCAAATCAAAGGGAAATACATCCCATCAAGGGTGCGCACCAATAAAACGACAACAACTGAATAGTAATAGTATGGACACGAGGTCCAGGAAAATCGAAGAGCAGATGTCCACTAAGAGGTAGTCAAGCCTCATTTGGTCTGGCACGGCTCCTGTTTTAGTCATTTCAAATCGACACAAGTGTCGGGGTCATCCATTATCGTTCACTTTCTTCAAATCCAGTAATCGCCTCCAAATTCCCCCTACTTCATTTCTGGAACTCCACCGCGTACACAGTTGTTAAAGTGGTTCCAACATTGACAGAGAGTATGTCAATAAGAGGTCCCGGTCTCTTTGACAACAAAACGTCATGTTACACACCGATTGGTACTTTTATATTTCAAAAGCGAATCGTTATGATATCAAAATATCATATTTAACTAAACCGATTTCACTTTAAAATATCATATTATTTTAATCACAATAATATTTACTTTCAGAATTTATATTCACTTTGAGATAAATTTCAATTTCAATAATTGGTTATAACTTCAATTAACCACATTTCATTCGAATTATTCGATTTACTTCAAAAATAGTTTTGAATTCATTTCAGATTTTAACATCAAAATAATCATATTTACTTTTAAATCAGAGATTTAAATGTAAACAAATTTCCACTTCTAAAACAGTTTATAAGTTTGAAATAGTTTTGAGGTTTAAATAAATTTTTGAATAATTGTAAATAGTTTTGGGAGATTTGGAATAGCTTGGAAATCAAAACAGCTTGAGTATTGAAAATGGTTATGTATATATAAAATATTTTATAAAATAACTACTTAATATATATACAGAAAGAATAGGCTTTGGAAACAACTTATATAAAATACCCCATATATCAAAGGGATAAAATTTAGAAAATAGTTTATATATAAAATAGTTTGTATAGAAATAATTTCAAATCAGCAGTTTCTTTCCATTTTCAATAAATATGAACCTAAGTTCAAATCTCAAAACAACCAAATCGTTTTCCAATATCCAGTCCAAATCGATTCCCAAAATCAAATTCATTTGAGAACAATCCATTTTAAAGGATAACTTCCCATTTCAAAATATTATTTGAATCTATTCGATTCAAATCAAACTCAAGTTCAAGTTCAAGTTCATAATATTTATTCAAACCATTCAATTCGAATTAAATTTCAAAGTTTAAATAAAGATTTAAATCTTTGAAACAATTCAAATTATAATCAATTTTAGTTCAAATTTCAAATAACAGATTTTAGATCATTTCATTTCGAATTTAATTTCAAATTTCAATGTGAAATTCAATTTATATAATTTCAATTTATTTTCTTTACACAGAATCACTTATTTTAGTCGGTTTCACAAATTCTAAAATTTATAGATTTAACCAATCCGGTGTCCGTATGATAATTCTCTATCCTATGGCCAAGTGATCAGTTATTTCAAATTTTAAATTTTAATTTCAGGGAATGGATATATATCATTTCAATCCAAATGTTAGATGTCATAGGTATATATCATTTCAACCTATTTCTTAATTTATTCGAAATTACAGTTTATGATGATGCCCGTAACATCCAATGTGATAACACTGATATACAAATATAAACAACATCAGTACAGTTCAATATATCCACAAATGAACATCCATCACAACCATCAAACAAAACAGTTCAATTTTTGCAATAATTAACTGATTATACATGTCGGGGTTTAACTAGCAATTTAATAAAAAAACTAACTGTCAATTCAATTTCTACAGTTTAAATTTGATGTCCATTTAAATATAGCAACCAACAACCAAATAATCAAATCAACCACAGATTTCAATTTCACAAAAATGTGAATATTTTTGCAGTGTGAGAAAACTCACCTTTCGTGGCACGAATAGAGATGATGATACGGATGGAAGAGAGATAACAACGAAATCTGAGCACGCTCGAAATTTGAATTGACTACTACAACCGGATCGAATCTGTTTACGCAACAAGAAGCGTACAAAAAAATTAATTACATAATATTTTTTTTTTCTTTTTTTTTAAATGAATGCCCTTCTCAAGCTCATGCCTTAGCTTATAAATTATATATACAAAGTTCACATATAAAAGAGGGGACATTAAACTATTTTGGCCACTTCAAAATGATTTCTACTTGAATGTAACTCAGCGATGAACGAACTTGCGTAATTAACCCTCATTAAAATTCAAATACTTAGAAATATCTCACCCCAAACAAAGTTAGGAAGTCTGAACCACCATGTCGAGACCTAAAAGCTCCCATGCGTACCAATATCCATGTTAAAGTGGACCTAACTGCAAATCCTTTTTGTTTTAACGTGAAGTGAAATTTTAAACGTGGGAACCGCACTCAAAAATATATGAAGAGGCTTGAACAACAAAATATAGGGCATGAAAGGCTAAATGAACCATCCAACGCATGCATGAAATGAATTGAAATTAAGGACTAAATGTGTCCATTTTGAAAACAAAAAAATATTTTGGTAGTTTAGTAAAATAAAAATACATCTTTTGCAGACCCAAAATATATAGAAAGATATGAAAGATCGTAAAAGGGACACATCGAACTCAAATGGCTCTATTTTAAAAATGAACTGTCCAAGCATTTTCACAATTTCAGCGCGAACCGAACACCGAAACTGACAAATGAATATATTTCTGTAATCAACGCGACGAGACGGACATAACGGTATATAATTTGCAGTGTCTGCACGCTCCGTTCAAAAACGCGTTACGGACCCCTTTAACGTAGAAATGCGGAATTTCAGCGCACACCGAACCCCGAAACTGACAAATGAATATATTTCGATAATCAACGCGATGAGACGGACACAACGGTATATAATTTGCAGTGTCAGCATGCTCCGTTCAAAAACGCGTTACGGACCCCTTTAACGTAGAAATGCGGATGAGAAACGGAGATCAAAACGTCCGATTTTCGCGAAACGAATTTCGTCATTGGATTACTGACAACGAATAGAATATTTTCCGTGTTTGTCCGAACTGGTTTCGGGGAGATTTTAAAATCGCTAAAAAAATTTAACCGTTATGCGCAGCTTTACACTGAAAATTGCGCGACCGACAACATTCAAATTTTCCGATGAAATTTTCACAGCTGCTACATCTTACTGAACGTATTTCAAATTGAAAATTCTCATTACGAGAAATTATAGAATATTTTCAAAATAAAATGTGATTTAAATCGCAATTTAAATCGTTAAAAATTGCGGGATGTTACATTCTCCCAACCTTAAAACTTTTCGTCCTCGAAAAGGAACGAAACATGGTAGCAAGTACATATATATACTTACCCAAAGTAATTTACAAAAAAAATAAATTTGTAAGTTTCGAATTTTAAAGTCTCCAAAAAAATTTCCATCGCCCGAAATCACAAAAAAATTTCGGCAGCATCTCGTTTGTACGGAGAGACTTTGGCAACACGCCAGTAAAGATTAAACTTACACATCGGCTCTCATGGCCGAAAAACCCAATATATATCAATATACACGTCCTATTTATATTTTTGTGTAGACGTACTTTTAATTTTATTTATATATAAGAGAGTTCGCTTATATACGCAAGCCAAACGATAAACGCGCGCAAGCTTCCAAATTAAATCAAACACCTTTTGTACCTACCAATTACTCAATAACAATGACATGCGAATCATGTACTTGAGACAACATCCATGCATACATCAAAATGCAACAACAATACACATGAACATAGCAAATGCAACATAATAACATACAACAATCAAATTTATATAGTTTATTCATTCCCATACAATTTTCGTTTGATTTGTTCATATATGTCTTTATGTTTATTGTATTCGCATTAAATTGTTTCTCATCCAATTTTGCTTCCATTTATTGATTTCTATATATTCATTCGTGTTTAATGAATTTTTAGTCTATAGTTTTCATTAGTTCAAAATCTATTTATTTCAACTATATTGAAATTTTCTATATGCTGGCATTTAGTTTTATCTATACTTATTCTCAACATATTTGAAGTTTACATACTTACTCATTTCAATTTCTATATATGTTAATACTTTAATTTCATCTACATCTTAAGCTTTCTATGTTTTTAATTAACTTGCTTAAATAGATTTACAATCGATTTAACTCATAAACTTATTTACATCGCAAAATAGCTTATTGTAAATTTTCTTAAGCTTATCTTTGACATATTATTCAATCAGAATCTAAGTTCATTATTTTCATAACTTGGATTAACTGATTACATTAGTTTAATTTGTTTAGCTCACTTCCTTTGTTGTAATTGCACATTACATTTCACTTTTCAACATTCGTATTGAACAATTTAGAATTTTATTAGTATTAACTTATCTCTCAACTGCAGCTTATAACTCACTTAAGTTTGATATTTCATTTACTTAAATGACGCTATCCTTTGCGAATATTCCATCCATTTGTTAATCGTTCCAGAACATTAACAATTTTTTTTTTATTACAACCACTTGATTAACCTTTATAAACATTTATTTGGTTCAAATTCAATTTTTTTTTTGAACATCTTTACTTTTCTTTATCTTCATAACATTTCTATGATTCAACATATCATTTTGGAACATGTTATTTATTTAAATTTCATATGTAAAATATTTCATTACATATTTATATACTCTTAAACTTTTCATTTAGGTAGGTTTGTATATATTACAAATGAAATTTAGTATTTCACAACTTTACTCTTTATTATCAAAGTAACATGAGTATTTGTTTCTAATTTACTTTAACATTTTCCTTACTTTATGTTTCAATTTTTTATATAATATTATATTATATTTTCATTTATATTTCTCTTATTCATTTATCGTATTTCTTTATTCACTTATTCAAAATTTCATTTGATATTAATACTGACAATTATTTATTTCATTGATTATCACCAAGGAGAGTAATTTATATAAATGGAGACTTGAGAATCTTAAATACCAATTTATTTTCAAAACATTTTGAAATACTATATACTATACATAATTTTTGTATATCAAAACATACTCAAGATTTCAAATTAAAATTATTTCCAAAACGAAAATGTAGCTATGCTACCAAGTGGTCTCCCCCACTTTGAGACTTGAAAATGAAAGTCGATGATGGTATACTATTATTACTATCGTATTCCACTACTATTCTGTTGCATTACTCTGTATTATCAGTTATGTATATAAATGCATAACTCTGATAAATGTTGTAAAATGATCAAATGTTTATTTTAAACAGCTTCATGAACTGTTATTTGATTATTATATTTTGTTCATTCCGTTGCGAGATTCTGTGTTTGTTTTCTTCTTTCTTTCTAATTCTAAATTAATCCCCTTGATTATCTATATTTTTGACTATAATGGTTGAAGATGTGGATCGTCATTTAACAATCTGTAAATATGTACAGTTTATCGTTTTGCTTACGTATATAAGCGAACTCTCTTATATATAAATAAAACAAAAAGTACGCCTACACAAAAATATAAATAGGATGTGTATATTAATATATATTGGGTTTTTCGGCCATGAGAGTCGATGTATAAGTTTAATCTTTACCGGCGTGTTGCCAAAGTCTCTCCGTACAAAGGAGGTGCTACCGAAATTTTCTGTGATTTCGGGCGCTGGAAATTTTTTTTGGAGACTTTAAAATTCGAAACTTACAAATTTAGTTTTTTGTAAATTAATTTGGGGTAAGTATATGTATGTACCTGCTACCATGCTTCGTTTCTTTTCGAGGACGAAAAGTTTTAAGGTAGGGAGAATGTAACATCCCGAAATTTTTAACGATTTAAATTGCGATCTAAATCAAATTTTATTTTGAAAATATTCTATAATTTCTCGTAATGAGAATTTTCAAATTTGAAATACGTTCAGTAAGATGTAGCAGCTGTGAAAGTTTCATCGGAAAATTTGAATGTTGTCGATCGCGCCATTTTCAGTGCAAAGCTGTGCATATCAGTTAAAATTTTAACGATTTTCAATTCTCTCCGAAACCAGTTCGGACAAACACGAAAAATATTCTATTCGTTGTCAGTAATCCAACGGCGAAATTCGTTTCGCGAAAATCGGACGTTTTGATATCCGTTTTCCATCCGCATTTCTACGTTAAAGGGGTCCGTAACGCGTTTTTGAACGGAGCATGCAGACACTGCAAATTATATACCGTTGTGTCCGTCTCATCGCGCTGATTACCGAAATATATTCATTTGTCAGTTTCGGTGTTCGGTTTGCGCTAAAATTGTGAAAAAGCTTGCACTGTTCATTTTTGAAACTGAGCCATTTGAGTTCGATGTGTCCCTTTTACGATCTTACATATCTTTCTAAACATTTTGGGTCTGCAAAACCTATCTTTTTATTTTACTAAAGCACCCATTTATTTTTTTGTTTTTCTCCTTGGGCACATTATGGATATAAACATGCATGCCCGTCACTACAAAGTGCCTTTTCATTTTCAATGGCAAGTTACGTACATGCAAATGTTTATTCCCTTTCTATTTATCCTAGCTCATTTCTTTTATTTCCAAAGAACATGCATGACACGTTGGTTCCTCCTTTTCTTTCATTGCCTTCCAACATGAACTTCCAAATACATTTCCAAAGTTGAAAACGTTTGTTCACCTTTTGAACTTTAAACCGTTGTTTTATATATATGTAAGTGTCTGTCCATTTACAATGCAATGGGTTTCAATGCAACGGTCCTTTCCACCTTTCTTCATTTCGATTTCCAGACTAACTTAAAAAAAAAAGCTACGTCCTCTTTTCAAATGCGTATATAATAATAAAAAGGGACACATCAGTCTCCATCCCCTTCATCTAACCCATACTCTTCGAAAGCGCACCAATTCTGTTCTCCCCAGATTTAATGCTACCGTTCGTATACTTTAATCTAAATATATTAATAGTAGGTGTATGCTTCGTTCATCCCCATCCCTACAAAGCAACTGCGCACGTCCAGTCTATTGCCCATCACGTTCTTCGTTTTATAAAAACATGACAGCAGCCTTCCATTTATTTCCCTTCACCTTCTTTTACTCCTCGCCCATGCTTTCTCATTAAGAAAAAAAAAGGACAGAAGTTGTCTGCAATTATCGCCTCATATATTCCTCCTATCGGCGGTGCCTTCCATCCCATTTTTTTTCCTTCTTCTCACCGCTATTCTCTCTTTCCATTTGCAGTCTCCATCCCCTCTGTTGTCGAGCCCGCATGAAGCCCCAACCACCCATCAGCCTGACCACATCCTCCTCCGCCCATGCACTCACCGCCAAGCTTCCCTTCCGCCTTCTGCTGTTTTACTCAACCGAACCCAGCCCCGCCACCCTCATCCGCCGACCCCGCGCCTCCCTTCTCCGGAGCGGACCTGCTCCACCTCCAACAGCTCCGCCCTCCCACCTGCCGAGTTCGGCTCGCTCCCCATTTGAATCAAACCACTGCCTCCCATGCTGACTGAACCCGAGCTCCGCTGTGGCCTTACCTCCTCGGATCCGAAACCGACCACGCTGAACCATTCCCTTCACCTGCTGAGCCTCTTCCCATCAGCTCTGTTTCTCCGCAAATCCGAAGCCGACCAGCACACCTGCCGAGCTCCTCCATTCCATAAGTCGAACCCCTGTGTCCTTGAGTGTGCATTGTTGCGAGAGGTTTGTGTGTGAATCATCGTGTTTGTGTTTTGGTTCTGTGTGGTTTTAGTGTGAGTTATTTTTTTAAATGGGTAAAATAACTATTAGGATAAGTTATTTTATATAAAATAGATTCCATGCTATACAGTGAAACCTATACAGTGAAATGAATAATATTGATAGCTGGTTTCATGGTAGAGGACTGATGCGGTTTTAATCTTCTGTGCACAGCTATAGAGCAAAGTGTGGAAAATTCTAGTTAATTATTTAAGGTATGTCATTCCTGTGTATGCAACGTGTATATTTGAGTTTGTGTGTGTGTGTGACTGTGGTGAATGCGTGAGTGTGTATGTTGCGTGTGTTATACTTGGTGTGTGTTTTAAAAATAAATTATATATATAATGGATTTTGGGTGTGTATATATAATTTAATTATATATATTTTATACGGTTTTGTTGATGTTTGTGCGCGGATTGATTTTAAAATATGTATTATGGTTTCTATTTATTCGTATATAAAAATATTTATATGATATTTTGTGAATGAAAGAGTTGTGTTTATTTTTGTTAAGTCGAATGCGGTGTTGAGTTCGAAATCCATTCCCATAACCCATAGCTGTACCGATCCATTGAGTCATCCCTTACCTCTTCTTATAAAATAACATATATATGGAGTGGTTCCGTGGTTGAATCTATTATGAATCGTGTTGGGAAGTCGTCCTTTCATCCGATGTCAAATCCGTCTGCTGTCTAAATTTCTGTGCCACGAAAGGTGAGTTTTCTCACACTGCAAAAAATATTCACATTTTTGTGAAATTGAGATCTTTGATTTATTTGATTATTTGGTTGTTGATTTCTATTTTAAATGGACATCAAATTTGAACTGCTAGAAATAAATTTGACAGTTAGTTTATTTTTCTGAATTTAATTTGCTAGCTAAACCCCGACATGTATAATCAATTAATTATTGCAAATTGAACTGTTTTGGATGATGATTGTGATGGATGTTTATTTGTGGATATATTGAACTATACGGATGTTGTTTATATTTTTATACAGTGTTATCACCTTGGATGTTACGGGCATCATCATAAACTGTCATTTCGAATAAATTAAGAAATAGGTTGAAATGATATATACCTATGACATCTGACCTTTGGATTGAAATGATATATATCCATTCCCTGAAATAAAAATTTAAAATTTGAAATAACTGATCACTTGGCCATAGGATAGAGAATTATCATACGGACACCGGATTGGTTAAATCTATAAATTTTAGAATTTGTGAAACTGATTTAAATAAGTGATTCTGTGTAAAGAAAATAAATTGAAATTATTTAAATTGAATTATACATTGTAATTTGAATTTGAAGTTGAAATGTTGAAATTGAATTGTTTCAAAGGTTTAAATCTTTATTTAAACTTTGAAATTAAATTCGAATTAAATGGCTTAAATAAGTATTATGAACTT
Organism: Allium sativum; assembly: GCA_030737875.1. Lineage (NCBI taxonomy): Eukaryota > Viridiplantae > Streptophyta > Magnoliopsida > Asparagales > Amaryllidaceae > Allium > Allium sativum. The sequence goes on from CM060919.1 coordinate 213,228,514, forward strand.
GAACTTGAACTTGAACTGGGATTTGATTTGAATAGAATAGATTCAAATAATATTTTGAAATGGGAAGTTATCCTTTAAAATGGATTGTTCTCAAATGAATTTGATTGTGGAATCGATTTGGATTGGATTTTAGAAATCGATTTGGTTTGTTTGAGATTTGAACTTAGGTTCAGATTTATTGAAAATGGAAAGAAACAGTTGATTTGAAATTATTTCTATATGAACAAAATTTATATATAAACTATTTTATGAAATTTATTCCTGTGATATATGGAGTACTTTATATAAATTATTTTCAAAAAACCTATTCTTTATATACATATAAAAGTAGTTTATTTTATAAAATATTTTAATATACATAAAACCATTTCCAATACTCAAGCTGTTTTGATTTCCAAGCTATTCCAAATCTCCCAACTATTTACAATTATTCAAAAATTATTTTAAACCCCAAAATTATTTCAAACTTTTAAACTGTTTTAGAAGTGGAATTGTTTACATTTAAATCTCTGATTTAAAAGTAAATATGATTAGTTTGATGTTAAAATCATAAATGAATTCAAAACGAATTTTGAAGTAAATTGAATGATTCGAAGAAAATGCGGTTAATTGAAGTTATAACCAATTATTGAATTTGAAATATCTCAAAGTGAATATGAATTTTGAAAGAAAATATTATTGTGATTAAAATAATATGATATTTTAAAGTGAAATTTATTTAGGTGAATATGATATTTTGATATCATAACGATTCACTTTTGAAATATAAAATACCAATCGGTGTGTAACATGACGTTTTGTTGTTAAAGAGACCGGGGCCTCTTATTGACATACTCTCTGTCAATGTTGGAACCACTTTAACAACTGTGTACGCGGTGGAGTTCCAGAAATGAAGTAGGATGAATTTGGAGGCGATTACTGGATTTGAAGAAAGTGAACGATAATGGATGACCCCGACACTTGTGTCGATTTGAAATGACTAAAACAGGAGCCGTGCCAGACCAAATGAGGCTTGACTACCTCTTAGTGGACATCTGCTCTTCGATTTTCCTAGGCCTCGGGTCCATACTATTACTATTCAATTGTTGTTGTTTTGTTGGTGCGCACCCTTGATGGAATGTATTTCCCTTTGATTTGATATGGGGCGGATGTCTACGGTGGGCCGTTAGGGGTAACCACCAGTCTGGATCAGGGAAACTAGTAGCATACTACTTTGGGTATAGCCTCATGTGCCTTGTCATACGTTTATCCTTATGCGAGACAACTACGATTTTGATTTTTGGCATAGGTCTATAGGGGACTCACTGGCTACCGACGTTACTGGTTGTGTTATAGGACCTGCATAGACCATGTGCTTATAAACTGTGTAAGGGTAATCAATGTAACCCCGCTTACGCTATTTTTCTGACAAGTATTTGTGAATAGACACTAGTATAATAGCGAGATTATATTATACAGTATCTAGTTTGACGGATCCTTAGGAGATGGAATTTCCCGTAACATCTCTTGAGTTATGTGTGTGCATGTTCATATGATATCGATTTGACTTAGATGAGAATATTTTTGCCTGATCCGAGCTTGTTTTATTTTCACGCTATTACGCTCGGGTCAGACTTGAGCATTCCAGTTTTAAAGGTTATATTATGAAGGATGAAGACGAAGACGGTATACTATTATTACTATTGTATCCCACTACTATTCTGCTGCATTACTCTGTATTATCAGTTATGTATATAAATGTATAACTCTGATAAATGTTGTAAAATGATCAAATGTTTATTTTAAACAGCTTCATGAACTGTTATTTGATTATTATATTTTGTTCATTCCGTTGCGAGATTCTGTGCTTGTTTTCTTCTTTCTTTCTAATTCTAAATTAATCCCCTTGATTATCTATATTTTTGACTATAATGGTTAAAGATGTGGATCGTCATTTAACAATCTGTAAATACGTACAGTTTTGAGTTATACATGTGTGGATTATTGTCGATTCAAAAGGTACGGGTTTCTGGGTCGTTACAGGGTGACACCTAGGATGTAGTAGGAGTGTGCCTTCGGTTCATCATGTTCCTGGATGACTGGTATGGACGAGTGTCTGACTGAGTATTTCTTAAGAGTCGCGTACGTTAATTTCTACAAACGTATTTCTGTTAGTGGCGGAGAAGACCCCTTCTCTTAGCTAACACCAGAATATTTTTGGGGTCTCAATTAGTGATTTGGCGGATCTGACAATGTGGCATTCTAAGCGAATGGTGATATGATGTTCTAAAGGTAGTGTAAAACCTCAAGCCTCTTCAACTGGGAAATGACAAAAATCGAGCAGGTAGCATGGCTAAGTGGGTAGCAAGACGGTGTATAATCACCTATCTAGAGATAATTCATTTCCTTCTTTAATCTATTTCGATGCTGTCCCTTATCGGGAAACGGTGGGTCGCCCCCAACCGTTGGTGATATACATTCGATACACTCAAGCGAAATGAGTTGTCGGTTATGTGTGACCTGGTTGCAAGATGTTCTTGTTGAACCCAGTGTGTTTGCCTCTAGAGATACACTATCAGAAGGTGGTTCCATACCTTGTCATAGTTGGAAGTCCAATCTCCAATAAGAGCCCGTGGTTTTGATTATATACTATATATGCGGAGCGTGGGATGAAAGCATTCCGCTAGATTGATATTTACTTGTGTTTGTGCACTATTATAATATTAAAGAAAAGTTATGATTTCAAAAAGAAATAGTTGACTTTAAAATCAAGTGTGTGATGTTTTTAAAATTAGCGAGTTTTTCTCACTTTGGTTCACCAGACTGATCCGACATTTTGTAAATGTTCGGGTTAGACCGAGTTGTACAGGTTCAGGTTGTCGGATGCTGTGAAGTCCGAAGACGAGCCGAAGGAGTTCAAACATATGATATCTAGTAATTATTCCGCTGTGTGTTGTATATAAGGACAGATTAAAATAACTGTCCAGATGTATTGATGTACTCTGGCGATTGTAAGTTTTTATTTCAAAGCTCTCAATAAAGTTTTGTTTCTATTATATTTTATTCCGTTGCGATGTGAGACTCTGATGTTGTCGTGTTCTTCTTCTTCTATTCTAATATTTCTTTCTTTCTTATCTCACCCTCTATATTCTTTCATTAACTATCTGGTATTTTCGTTACTTGAGTTCTGGCAAGTAATATTGGTTTATGTATTATTGTTGGGATTCAGGCGTCGAATTTCCTGGGTCGTTACAGTGGTATCAGAGCAATGGTTTAGTAATAACCTTGGCTCTGTGGCATAACTCGATATAGATGGGGTTAGGAGTACCATATATTGAGTTGAGTGTGTGTGTGTATATATATATATATATATATATGAGAGTATTTGTATATTTTGTATAAAATTTTTTTGTATTGTGTTTTTTGATTGGTTAAATATTGTACTGGCACTGGACATGATATTATTTTGTAAAGAAGGTAAATGAAATAATTTTACCCAAAATATATTTTCATATGCAAAAGAAATAATTTTATCAAATTATTTAGATATTGGTTTATTCGATTGATTTGGATGGATTTATTCAAATTGAATTAAAAATTTGAATGGTTTAATACAACCCAAAGAGATTTCACATATGGAAATTGTGAATCATAATTTCAATTTGGAATTGAAATGAATCAGGATTTAACTTCAAATAAGCTAAACAAATTTTGAACTGGAATTGGATGATAATTGGAATGAAAATTAGAGTTTGGATTTTTAAGTAGAAGTGAACTAATTTTGAAATAAATTTGTTAATTGAATATGGAGTTGAGGCTTAACTTGGTTAAGTAAGAAATAATTTGGGAATAAATGTGGAGTTAGAATTAAATAAGATAATTTTGGAATTGAATTATAATAGTGGAACGGAAATCAACCGGATATTAATCGATAGATAATTACAGTCGATAAAACCGAAGTAAATATTAATATTGAATATTAATTAAAGTTAACCGAAGTTGAATGATTGGTTATATTGGGTGTGCATTGTTTGTTGGTTATTTGTTAGATTCATGAATATAGAATTCATAAATGGTTTGATAAGGAATTGAATGAACTGTAAGCTAAAGAAAAGAATTCCAGTATTACAAATTGGAATTGAATCGTGTATAAATTGAAAATTTGATGATTTAATCCTTGATTAGTTGTGGGATTTGTGAAATATACTGGTTAATAATTGAAATATTATTTAGAATTTCATGTTTTGGTTACTTACATGATAAACTGAGTTGAGTACAGGTAACTAAAGGCTTTGAGATTGATTTTGGATGAGTATATTGTAATAAATTAAGCTAGTATGCTCGATAATGCTCGCATAAGGTATGTTTACGTGGAAATATAAATTTTTAGTTTTTGAATTTTGTTTTTTGACCATGTGGATCGATGTATATATATTTGCTAATCCTACGACATTGCAGAAGTCACTTTGTACAGGGGGGACTCCGCCGAATTTTTCCGAAAATTTAAAGTGTTAGAAAATTTTCAATATATTTGATAAGTTTTATTAATAATAATAAATTGGTTTTCAATTTAAAATAGATTGGAGTTCGAATAGTTGATGGGTTGTAGTGTTTCTTCCAACTTAGTAATTTCGGGGACGAAATTCTTTAAAGGAGGAAGAATGTAATGTCCCATATTTTCGGTAGCATGATATTTAACTTACTTTATTATATTAAATATTGATGTGGAATTTAAATGGATTTAAACTATATAATTCGTTTATATAATGAATTTAAACATTTAATTTATTTATAATTATAAATTGAGCTCGTAAATGTCGCACGAGTTCGTAAATTTCGATTCGAACTTCATTTGAATATACAGGATCCAATATAAGTCAAAATTCTGTAAAATAAGAACCATCCAGATCGATTTGATTATAATTTTCTAGTGATAGAAAAATGGAAATTTCGTATAATGGATTGGTAGTTATGTCCAATTCTAATTCTGAAATAGTCGCTATGAAATTTGTTAATATATTATTAATAATATAAAAGGGATTATGTAGCCAATATTCGTTATAACGTGTAGAATGAGGAGTAGTGGGCTCTGTTTTGGTCGAGGATGGGATGAGGCGTCTTCAGGTGGTTCGAGAATGGAAGCGGCACTCGTCACCGGAGCGATGGTGGATGGGTCGGATTCATTTTAGGGGAGTAGTAAGAATTGGTGCGTGCATTTTGGAAGAGGAGGAAGAACAATAATAACCTGAGTATTAATTTATACGTTAAACTAGTAGGAAGCCCGTGCTTCGCATACGACAGGGGTAGGATATTGAAATGTAAAGTATGAAACGGTAGGGTAGGATATCATTCCGTTACGGAATATATATGTTTGTGTAGTTTATTAAGTTGTGTGTTTTAATAAGGTGAATTTGGTTCACCAAATTATACAGCGGAATGTTTTACTTTTAATAATGGCTCACGACTAAAATTTTATGGGCTTACCTTAATAAAACACGTCCACATTCTACCCCTATTCCTACGCGCATCCAGTAGTAGATAAAACCCTCCCCAGCTAATAAAAGAACTCATGAATAGCTTAGTTTCTAAGCAAACCAGAGTCCACCTTATATTCCCCAGGTACTCTACTAAAAAAAAGTAAAACTCCTACCTATGCTAACGAACTAACATGGTCCTTACCCGAAATTTCTTCATCCCTAAGTTACTTTCGTTTATATATATGTATAAATACAAGTTACTATCCTTATTTTCTTATTTTCTACCATGATTTCCCTTTTCGTCAATGATAAAATAAAGCTCCCCTCTAACTAAATATAAGCACCATTGTTTTAACTATACACTTTAATTCAAACTCCCCTTCTTCTTTCATTTATTCTTCTGTGCTACTTTTAGAAAATCGAACCTATACGTATAGAAAAGAAGGAAATCGTGATGGCTTGTGCTTTTGAGTGAACGAAGTTGGTAGACACGGATGGTGATTTGCGGTCCGGAACGGCGCAACGACATGAAGTGGCTTCGTACGAACTTGGGTTGGTACTGAAACATGGGTTCGTAAGGATTGTGGAAGTTAGGCCTGTAAATAGTTTCAGCGTGAAACAGTGGGGTTTCGTGAAGCTCGTATGAAACTGGGAAGGTTCACACGGAGCTAGGAGTTGAGGAGAATGAGCGGGACTCAAGCCAGGGGGTTCGAAGGTTTGGGGACAGGGAGCATTCGAACGGGCATATGGGTAGAAGAAGCGGTATGGCTGAGGACGTGCAGGCAACAGTAAAGAGTAAGCTAAATTTGCAAGTAAAAAGTGGGTAGTTTAGTTGTGAACATGAAGCCAGTGATGAGGTATGGTGATCTGGATGGTTTATTCATGGAGCAATTTTGGTGAGTACCGTATATAAATAAACAGAAGACAAACGTGATGAACATGAGTATTAGGCAGCACAAATTCAAATGAAGCACTGGGGCGATGTGGGTTGGCCAGAATGAAAGCAGATGTATTAAAGAAGAAAATGGGTGGTTGCATTTGTTGCAAAAGCCATGTTTTGGTCAATACGTGTACGGAGCGGAAAAATAAAAAAGGTGGTGTATACTTTGGAACAATGGACTTAACTTTGAATTGCAGAATGGTACCAGATTCAGATGAAGACCGTGAAGGAAGTATTTTGAAGAAGCAGTGATGGTGGAAACAATAGTGACATGCGTTTTGAACAGTAACTATCGCGTGGAGATCATTGGGTTGTACGTGGGTATGTGAAACAACAGAATGAAGAGGTTAAGCAAAATCACTTACATGTGAAAAGAAATGGGAATTTGGAACCAAACAGATGGAATTAAAAGCTAAAGGAGGTAGAAACAATTATATCAGCCACCTCATAGTTTTTCCAAATGCAAATCCAAGAAGCGTGGAGAATAGCAGTGAGAAGAAGTATATGGATCAACAAATGTTTCAACAACAAATCGGTGCATGGTTTACAACAATTGAACCAGACAGGAGACACTGGAATCATATAGACGGACATGACATTTTGGAACTGTTCTGGATATAAATGGATATAGCTGGAAATTACGATTAAATTAAACGTTCGTTTTAATTTAACTGTAACCAAATCGCTACAGCGATAAAACGGATCAAACCAATGCGAGTTTATCTCACTCAGTTTACCAACTTATATTTATATAAGTCGGGTTAATTATTTTTGTGCTATGTTTGTTAATTGTTTGATGGATGCTATATATATTTATATGTGTTGAATTGGTCTGATAAAATTAAATGTTCGTTTAATTTAATTTGAACTAATTGTTATTTTTAACGATTATTTGCGAATGAGGTAACTTACCTCGTTAGTTACGTTTATAATAATATAAACGTATTTGATAAAAATATGGGTGTTTTGATTGCTGTGGATTATTTATTATTGAATATTATATATGTTTATTGAATTGAAATTGAGGTAACGTATTTGGATGCGGGGAGAAACGGGTTAGAGGGATCCAACTGGATTCCTCAAATTTATTGTTTATCTTCATATCACTGTTATATGAACTATATGACCAACCTGATTAGATGATTTATTTATTTGTTAATTTGTTGAATCTTAATTCAACATTTGTTATGATATTTAACAATGGGTGGTATTGGTTGGGTAATTGGCATCACATGGCATATAAATCAATCATTTGACGAATATGGATTTACCGTCAGGTGAATCGACATAAATGAAGTTATAAAATTTATTTTATAACTGAGAATAGATTTGGAAATCTATTATTTTGAATTTAAAATTTATGAAAAAGGAAATTAATATTTATTATTAATTATTTAAATTTATAAATAATTATATAATGATTTTATAATGCAAATTCTTATGTAAATAAAATTTATAAGCAGATGAGCAAAAATTAAGGTAACAGTTAAGAATTGGATTTACTTGTTCTACAAAACAATTAAATAAAGTTATTTAAATTAATTATATTGTTAGTTAATTTAAAAAGAGGATTAAATGGAATTGATTTAACATGATAATCATGGGATGAGTTGACTAAATAAATTTTTTTAATTGAAATTGGTTATTTGGTTAATTTACTTTTAATTAATCGTGTAGAATAGTTAATGAATAGTTGTTTAATTTTCATAAGACTTTAAAAAGGGAATTTATTATTTATTTAGTTAATAAAGAATTTAACTACTTCTACAGTAGTTAATAATGAAGGAAAATCATTATTTTAATTAATAAGGATTTAAGTGATTATTATTTAAATGAAATTTATTTAAATAAGTAATCAAGTTTAAAATGGAATATCAGTAAGGTTTGAAAGGAGTAATGACTGGGTTATATTAAAACCCAGTTCTAATAATTAAGTTATAAAAGGAATTTTAAGCGAATATGACAGCTTAAAATAAATGTTTACTAATATTTAAAATTAAGTAAAAGAAGTCGAGATAAGAAGTTTATATTAAAACTTTAGATTTTATAAACACGTTTTATACAGGAGATGTGAAGTCGAAGTGTTGATTCCGAATTAACGTTTCTTAATAATGAGATTAAGTGGAAGAGATGGAAATGAAATGATATTTTCAAATGGAAAATAGAATGAATTAGAAATGGAATAGTTTGGGTTAATAACGAGCTAAGAAAAGAATTGGAACCTAACTGGAGATTGGTTTAGTCGAGTGATTTTCTGAATATTAATCTGATGTTGATTTCGGTCTTCGGGGTTGATATTTAGGGAATTGTTTGCTTACCAATTTATGTCCAGGGACTAATGAATGTTGAAATATCGAAAGGAGTTTTAATTTGTAAATTAATCATTTATTTAATTATTTAAATTAAAGAAGCCAAGTGATGCCGAGTACTAAACTAGTAAATCTATTTTTATTTTTTTGGCTGTTTTATTTGATAGTTACATAACCGACTATCAAATATGACCTTTACGATTGTTGGTACGGAAAGACCGGTATCGAATCTATATTCGAAAACCATTCCGAACTAGTGAATATGTAGAAGATGATTATTGAAGATGTAGAAGTTGAAGACGGCTGATCTTCAGCAGCGGAAGAGCCACTTGTTGAATTTCTCTGGTTTAGCGGCCAGAGATATTTCGAGAGTGATTCTGTCGTGATTGGAATCTATGGATTGCAAGGTCTACTCGCTACTAATCTATAGGGTGACACCTAGGATGTGGTAGGAGGGTACCTTCGGTTCATCATGTTCCTGGATGACTGGTATGGACGAGTGTCTGACAGAGTATTTCTTAAGAGTCGCGTGCGTTGATTTCTACAAACGTATTTCTGTTGGTGGCGGAGAAGACACCTTCTCTTAGCTAACACCCAGAATATTTTTGGGGTCGTCAATTAGTGATTTGGCTGATTTGACAATGAATGGTGATATGATGTTCTAAAGGTAGTGAAAAACCTCAAGCCTCTTCAACTGGGAAATGAAAAAAATCGAGCTGGTAGCATGGCTAAGTGGGTAGCTCCCAAGTAGGGTGTATAATCACCTATCTAAAGATAATTCATTTCCTTCTTTAATCTATTTCGATGTTGTCCCTTATCGGGAAACGGTGGGTCGCCCCCGACCGTTGGTGACATGCATTCTCATACACTTAAGCGAAATGAGTGGTCGGTTATGTGTGACCTGGTTGCAAGATGTTCTTGTTGAACCCAGTGTGTTCGCCTCTAGAGATACACTATTAGAAGGTTGTTCCATACCCTGTCGTAGTTGGAAATCCAATCTGCAATAAGAGCCTGCGGTTTTGATTGTATACTATATATGCGGAGCGTGAGATGAAAGCGTTCTGCTAGATTGATATTTACTTGTGTTTAGACACTTTTATAGTATCAGAGAAAAGTTATGATTTCAGAAAGAAATAATTGACTTTAAAATCAAGTGTGTGATGTTTTTAAACTTAGCGAGTTTTTCTCACTCTGGTTCACCAGACTGATTCGGCATTTTGTAAATGCTCGGGTAAGACCGAGTTGTACAGGTTCAGGTTATCGGATGCTATGAAGTCCGGAGATGAGCTGAAGGAGTTCAGACGTATGATATCTAGTATATGTTCCGCTTTGTGTTGTATATAAGGACAGATTAAAGTAACTGTCCAGATGTATTGATGTACTTTGGTGATTGTAAGTTTTCATTTCAAAGCTCTCAATAAAGTTTTGTTTCTATTATATTTTATTCCGTTGCGATGTGAGACTATGATGTTGTTGTGTTCTTCTTATTCTTCAATTCTAATATTTCTTTCTTTCTTATCTCACCCTCTATATTCTTTCATTAACTATCTGGTGTTTTCGTTACTTGAGTTCTGGCAAGTAATACTGGTTTATGTATTATTGTTGGGATTCAGGCGTCGAATTTCCTGGGTCGTTACAACACTCCTATTTTACACTTTATGTTAGTGTTACTTAGAGTAATGTACATCTTGTTGTGCTAACTCTTTGTTTGCAGGTCCAGGTTCAGGTATGAATCTTTATACCTGTTATTTTTCGTTTTGCTGCTATCGCTCATACCAGACTTTTGTCTGACCCAGAGTTTTATGTCTCTTTTTATTACTCTGGGTGCTCCTAAACGAGTAGACTAGAGACAGGTTATGTAACACCCCACCTCCGTTAAGGTCACTCACAAAGGGAAGGCCTTAACTTTGATGGAGCATTTTAGTAGACAAGACAGATAAAACAATACTTGAAAATTTTATAACATTATTACAACAAAAACCGAAATAAGTTTAGTTACATCTTTTCAAATCACAATTTCAGAATTCAAGTACAAAATATCAGTCTTGTACAAAAGCCTTAAGAATGCATAGTTTTTAAAGTCATAATCCCCAACATAAACTGCCATGGAAAGATAGTGCCAAAGCCAAGCGATACTTCAAGCAGAGAAAATCTGAATCAAGCTCCTATATTTCCATCCAAAAACCGGGTGGGGGGGGGGGGGGACGAAAGAAAAGGGGCGAAAACAAGAAATGTCAGACATAAAGTCTGGCAAGTCCAGCGACTTTCAGCATATGAACAGATAATAATATCTTGACATGAAAATAAAGCTGGATAAGAGACAACAGCAACAGGAGTAACTGGTATACTTAAGCTAAACAGAAGAAACAGAATGATATAGCCCAAGTTATGCTTCTTACTTAGATCTTACTTCTCTGCACTAATACTAGTATAACAGGATTAGGTGTTACCCTAACGTCTAAACTAAAAGAGAAATGGAGCAGAATAATCTATACAGAAACAGAATGCCAGTAATGGGCCTTTACCACCCTAATAGACAGAAGGTACATAAACAGAATCAGAGACGGAAACAGAATAATCCCTACGTAAACAGAATGTTAGAATTAGGCGTACTAGTAAACTGGCCTTTACCACCCCAACAGACGGTACCACGCAGAAACAGACATGTGTTACCACCCAACAGAAACAGACGATACCCCAATGGAAACAGACAGAACTAAGTGTACCCTAAATCTAACCTAAGCGATCGGCTCCCTAATACATAAATACCCTGTGCCAGCCCCAAAGAAGGGTGTATCACTCCCTAAAGTGGCAACCTTTGAATGACACATACCTATTTACAGATGTCACGGCGTCTTACATCCTCAGAGGCAGATCGGGATCCATGCACACACATGACCCGATTGGAACGCACCATCAACACCTCTCGCCATTATCAGAATGAACCGCTTATAATTAGTTCAGTAAGCATGCCCGGACCCTACCTACTATTGGGTCATAGTTTTGATACCAAAAAGGGTTACTGACTAATATGGGTCCCAAACAACAGATGACTCAAGTATTTTCCCTCCTAACCTTGTGTCCCCAGACTAACAGATTTCAGATTAACTTGTTTACAAGTTTTAGGTCTACAGAGTTCAGAATCAACTAGTACATAGACCAGAAAATCAAGTCAACAGGTTTTCAGACTAACGGATCAGATGTATAGTTTTAACAGACTTGCAGATTGTCTAACTTTGTATTGGATCTACAGATTCACGAAACAGGTTTATTAATTCATCAGTCTAGTTGGTTTAGCCTTATCTACCCAACACGTTTTAGATATCATATTTATCTCAGATTTGCATTAATTAAATATTAATGCGCAGACCTCTCACATTAGGTCGGTAGCTTGTAGTCGCTGGATAAGCCGGGCGGTTCCGGGCAGACTTCTGCCACAAGCCAGACCTAACCTCGTGTCTAAGCATATTTTAGTTATGCCTACGACCTCTCACGCTAAACTAGCAGTTTGCAGTTGCTGGTTAAGCCGGGTGGGTCCGGGCAGGCATCTACCGCAAACACGAGTCTAGCCCCGTGTCTCAGCATTTTTATTTTAACCAGTTTATTCCATTATAAGTTATACAAATATCAAACTAATTATGTCAATCTAACAGATTTGACTTCTTTTCAAGTCGCTGCAGATTAAACAAATTAACATGTTTTACACAAATTACAATCATTTAGCTTTTCAACAGATTTAACAGATTTAGCAGCTCAGAAGGTTCAACAGATTTAGCAGATTAGGAAACTCAACAGATTTAGCAGATTGAGCATAATTAGCAGATTAGGCGATTCAACATATTTAACAGTTTAGGCAATTCAGCAGATTAAACAGGTAACAGATTTAGTAGATTAGACAAATTTAACATATTAAGCAGATAACAGTTTTAATTGATTTAAACATTCCTTAAAGTCTTACTCACATATCTTGCCTAATTCATAAAGTAGGCCTAAACTTATATGCCCAATTTATGGTCATAATCCACCATATAACATATTTCTCAAATTCTAGTTAAACTTGCATAGTTCAGAATATTCTCCAAAAACTCTAATCGTGATTCACATATAAATTATGCCAAATATAGCCATTGATTACAATGCATGTCACATATCCAAAAAACCCCATTTAGATGTGTTCACACTTAAACTTTACGCCTCAAATCCCAAGTCATATGTATAATATTCTTTATGCCTCAAAACTCAAGACATACGTTAAATACACCTTATGTTTTAAATACAACATGCCCAATTATATGCCTCAGATTTATGTTCTAAGTTACAACCTATGTTCTTTATGTTCTAAGTCACAATAATCCTTTCCTTCCAAGTCATAGATCGTCTTATGCAGTATGCCTCAAATTTATGTCCAGAATTACAACATGCGTTGTATCCTCAAATTAATTACAAATCAATTATGCCTCATTCAATATTCTTCCCGAACTTAACGTTTATGCATTCGTCTCTTATGAGACTTGGCTCAGGCTCGTGGTAGCCTGACTATCAAACAAAAAAAAAGGAGGAAGAAATGCAGAATAATAAAACAGAGGAACAGATTTGATAAATAGAAAAAGGCCTAGTCTCAGATTCAGAATTATAATTATGTCAAGATCATGATTAGATTTCATATCGGAAAATAACTGCACTTGCCTTGATTGGATTATCGAAGAAGAGTTACAGTTGTTCTCTATTAATCTTATTCAGATTTGGAAGAAGATGCTCTAGTTCTAGTTTTGATCCCAGAAGAGTAGCGACGCCATTATTTTATTTATTTATTCCTATTATTTCAGCGGCAGCATAAGGAGAGAAGAATGGTGTAAAGAGAATGAGGCTAGGGGGCTGTTTATATAGAATTTCAAACTAATTAGAGCCGTCGATGAAGCTAGAGTTAATCAAGGCCATCCGTCTCAAGAGAAGCCAATTAGAAAGTGATAAATCAGCCCTAGTGACACAGCCAAGCACCAGAAACCGAGCTAGGACCAAACCAAGCAGGTCAGGTCGACCAAGCAGGTTGACCCCCAGGTCGACTACATGGTCGACCTGGGTACCCAGGTCGACTCCCAGGTCGACCCCCTGGTCGACCTGGGTCCTCGGCGGGAAAATTCCCGCCCAGCCCAGCTCTGGTCCAGTTTTGAATTTTGAACTTGTTTTCAGGCTGTTTGAATTTTAGATCTAATTCTGAAACTTTCGGAGGTCATAACTTCTTCATATGGAGTCCGATTTACGCAAACTCGGACTCTATCACAAGTAGAATTCCGAGATGAACGCAATGGTACAACCCGTTTTACCTGATTCTTAATTTAAAATTTAATTCTGCCTGATTTACTGTTTTAACATCTTATTAAAAATTCGGGTTGTTACATTCTCCCCTCCTTAAAGGATTTCGTCCCCGAAATCTTCAAGTTAAGAAGAATGCATCCTATCATCCAATCATCCATCTACTCAACCATCATCCACAAGCAACCATTTTCCTTAAAAGATTTCTAATGCTGTATGAACTTATGCAAGAGTGTGTGTATATGTACTTATCTAACGCAAAGATCAGGTGGTCCACTGACTCAGTTGACCTTCTTAATGCGAATTATGTCAGTGCCATGAGTGCAACATGTATGCAATTTTCCTATTTGATACATATCATTTCTATATGAGTGCACAACCGTTCATTCATTTGCAACATCCATGTGCTGAGTCAACCATTTTGCATTCATATAAAAAAAGCACACACATCCATATGCAGTATGAGAGTGTTTTTGAGCCGATCTAGTGCCTGGTGTGTGTATATGCATCCATGAGCAATCACTAGCAACCACTTGCATCCACTTGCAACCATCAAACATAACATGTCTCAAACACATGTTTACACCCATTAGTTTCTATCTAAAGGTCGAAGGATAAAGTCGATTGATAGAAGCAAGTATGATTAAAACTAAAGCTAGGTTCCCATTAGACATCGGTTTAAGAGAATAACTTCTAAGTATCAACCCCGAAGACCGAAATCAACATCAGATTAATATTCAGAGAATCACTCCCATTAAACAAATGCCCAACTGGAAATCTATTTCACATTTTGAGTAAAAATTCCTATCCTTTTCAGTAACCTACAGACTACTGATACAGATCAGATTACCAAATGATTCTTAGGAAACTAAGCATGATAAAAAAATCAGAATGTATGCGTCACTCCCAACACAGATGCCCTCAAACCCCAACTTATCAAAACCAGATGAATCGTAATCCTCATGGGGTCTGAGACTATAACGGAAACAAAAACAAGACTAGTATTAAAGTGCAGAGTTTCAATTGCAGAATCAAAATGCCAGAATTCAGAAAGAGTTTTTAACTCCTCAATCAGATAAGGAAATTAAACCTTCTACATAAATTTTCTTATTTCTACTCTATCTACCAGTCACTTAAGCATTCGCCTGTCCTCCAGAAGTGGGTTCTGCCCTCTGCCCTTGCCCTCGTTTCTTTGGGCAGTCCCTTGTGAAGTGCCCCATTTCTCCACAGCTGATGCAAGTGCCCTTCCTTTTTCTGCAATCCTTGTTCATATGGGTCGAGCTTCCACAATTAAAGCACTTCTTCTCCTTCTTATCTTCTGTCTTCTCATCCTTCTTTTGTGTTTTGGGTCCCGCCTTCTTGTTCTGTGGTCCTTCAAGCTTTTCCTCTTTCTTTTTACTTTCGGCTTCCTCTTCATGCATTAACACCATGTCCACCAATTTTTCGAAGGTTGCCCTCATAGGAATGTGGGACATCGCCAATCCGTGTAGCGGCTCATTCAAACCTTTAGCAAAACTTAGTGCCTTCTTATGCGGTGTATTTACCAATTCTAAGCCGAACCTTGCCAATTGATTAAACTTGTTGACATACTCTCTCACTGATAAATCCCCCTGCTTTAACGCCTAGAACCTTTCTACGTATAGACTCTCTTCCGCTCGTGAGAGAAATTTCATCTCGATCCTATGCCTGAAATCCATCCATCTCTCTACCGGACGCTCTCCATTTGTGACCTCCCACCAAAAAGAAGCTTCGTCCTTAAGCAATCATACTGCCAACTGTATCTTCTTCCTGTCATCCACCTCGAAGATAACGAACAAATCCTCAGTTTCTTTGAGCCAGTTCCTTGCTTCCACGAAGGATTCAGTTCCATTAAAGTTCTACCCACCCATGGCTCGAAAGCCTCTACATATCTTCGGGAAAGTATTCACGCATGGAGGAGGAGGAATCGCTGCAGCTGGGGGAGGAGGGACGTTTGTTGGGCCCGCATCATTAGCCCTAGCTTCTAAGTACCTCCTGAACCAGCCAGGTATCGGTACACCCTCCGAAAGGTTAAGATCCCCAGACATGCTGAAACGAAAGAAAAAGGAAAGATTCAAAACAAAGGATAGAAAGATAGGCTATGGCTTTGGGGATTATGTTTTTCAAAATAAACTCTACTTTTGAAAATACTTCCTTTTTAAAAACCTTTTTGAAAATAGTTTTCCAAAACTTTATCTCAAATCTGGTTACCTTCGGCTCTGATACCAAGTGTATCATCCCACCTCCGTTAAGGTCACTCACAAAGGGAATGCCTTAACTTTGATGGAGCGTTTTAGTAAACAGAACAGAAATTTACAAGACAGATAAAACAGTACTTGAAAAATTTATTACAACAGAAACCGAAATAAGTTTAGTTACATCTTTTCAAATCATAATATCAGAATTCAAGTACAAAATATCGGTCTTGTACAAAAGCCTTTAGAATGCATAGTTTTTAAAGTCATAATCCCCAACATAAACTGCCATGGAAAGATAGAGCCAAAGCCAAGCGATACTTCAAGCAGAGAAAATCTGAATCAAGCTCCTATATTTCCACCCTAAAACTAAGGGGGGAAACGAAAGAAAAGGGGCGAAAACAAGCAAGGTCAGACATAAAGTCTGGCAAGTCCAGTGACTTTCAGCATATGAACAGATAATAATATCATGACATGAAAATAAAGCTGGATAAGAGACAAAAGCAACAGGAGTAACTGGTATACTTAAGCTAAACAGAAGAAACATAATGATATAGCCCAAGTTATGCTTCTTACTTAGTTCTTACTTCTCTGCACTAATACTAGTATAAGAGGATTAGGTGTTACCCTAATGTATAAACTATAACAGAAACGGAACAGAATAATCTATACAGAAATAGAATGTCAGTAATGGGCCTTTACCACCCTAACAGACAGAAGGTACATAAACAGAATCAGAGACGAAAACAGAATAATCCCTATGTAAACAGAATGTTAGAATTAGGTGTACACTAGTAAACAGGCCTTTACCACCCAACAGACGGTACCACGCAGAAACAGACATGTGTTACCACCCAACAGAAACAGAGGTACCCCAACGGAAATAGACAGAACTAAGTGTACCCTAAATCTACCCCAAGCGATCGGCTCCCTAGTACATAAATACCCTATGCCAGCCCCACAGAAGGGTGTATCACTCCCTAAAGTGGAAACCTTTGAATGACACATACCTATTTACAGATGTCACGGCGTCTTACATCCTCAAAGGCAGACCGGGATCCATGCATGCACATGACCCGGTTGGAACGCACCATCAACACCCCTCGCCATTATTAGAATGAACCGCTTATAATTAGTTCATTAAGCGTGCCCAGACCCTACCTACTGTTGGGTCATAGTGTTGATACCAGAAAGGGTTACTAACTAATATAGGTCCCAAACAACAGATGACACAAGTATTTTCCCTCCCAACCTTGTGTCCCCAGACTAACAGATTTCAGATTAACTTGTTTACAAGTTTTAGGCCTATAGAGTTTAGAATCAACTAGTTCGCAGACCAGAAAATCAAGTCAACAGGTTTTCAGACTAACGGATCAGATGTATAGATTTAACAGACTTACAGATTGTCTAACTTTGTATTGGGTCTACAGATTCCCGAAACAGGTTTATTAATTCATCAGTCCAGTTGGTTTAGCCCTATCTACCCTACATGTTTTAGACATCATATTTATCTCAGATTTGCATTAATTAAATATTAATGCGCAGACCACTCACATTAGGTCGGTAGCTTGTGGCCGCTGGATAAGCCGGGCGGTTCCGGGCAGACTTCTGCCATAAGCCAGACCTAACCTCGTGTCTAAGCATAGTTTAGTTATTCCTACGACCTCTCACATTAGACTAGCAGTTTGCGGTTGCTAGTCAAGCCGGTTGGGTCCGGGCAGGCTTCTACTGCAAACACGAGTCTAACCTCGTGTCTCAGCATTTTTATTTTTACCAGTTTATTCCATTATAAATTATACAAATATCAGACTAATTATGTCAATCTAACAGATTTGACTTCTTTTCAAGTCACAGCAGATTAAACAAATTAACACGTTTTACACAAATTACAATCATTCAGCTTTTCAACAGATTTAACAAATTTAGCAGCTCAGGCGGTTCAATAGATTTAGCAGATTAGGAAACTCAACAGATTTAGCAGATTGGGCATAATTAGCAGATTAGGCGATTCAACATATTTAACAGTTTAGGCAATTCAGCAGATTAAACAGGTAATAGATTTAGCAGATTAGGCAAATTTAACATATTAAGCAGATAACAGTTTTAACCGATTTAAACATTCCTTAAAGTCCTATTCACATATCTTGCCTAATTCATAAAGTAGGCCTAAAGTTATATGCCCAATTTATGGTCATAATCCACCATATAACATATGTCTCCAATTCTAGTTAAACTTGCATAGTTTAGAATATTCTCCAAAAACCCTAATCGCGATTCACATATAAATTATGCGAAATATAACCATTGATTACAATGCATGTCACATATCCAAAAAAACCCATTTAGGTGTATTCACACTTAAACTTTACGCCCCAAATCCCAAGTCATATGTCTAATATTCTTTATGCCTCAAAATTCAAGACATACGTTAAATGCACCTTATGTTTTAAATACAACATGCCCAATTATATGCCTCAGATTTTTGTTCTAAGTTACAACCTATGTTCTTTATGTTCTAAGTCACAATAATCGTTTCCTTCCAAGTCATAGATCGTCTTATGCAGTATGCCTCAAATTTATGTCCAGAATTACAACATGCGTTGTATCCTCAAATTAATTACAAATCAATTATGCCTCATTCAATATTCTTCCCGAACTTAATGTTTATGCGTTCGTCTCTTATGAGACTTGGCTCAGGCTCGTGGTAGCCTGGCTATCAAACAAAAAAAATGAAAGAAAGGAGGAAGAAATACAGAACAAATAGAATAATAAAACAGAGGAAAAGATTTGATAAATAGAAAAAGGCCTAGTCTCAGATTCAGAATTATAATTATGTCAAGATCATGATTAGATTTCATATCGAAAAATAACTGCACTTGCCTTGATTGGATTATCGAAGAAGAGTTGCAGTTGTTCTCTATTAATCTTATTCAAATTTGGAAGAAGATGCTCTAGTTCTAGTTTTGATCCCAGCAGAGTAGCGATGCCATTATTTTATTTATTTATTTCTATTATTTCAGAGGCAGCATAAGGAGAGAAGAATGGTGTAAAGAGAATGGGGCTAGGGGGTTGTTTATATAGAATTTCAAACTAATTAGAGCTGTCGATGAAGCTAGAGTTAATCAAGGCCATCCGTCTCAAAAGAAGCCAATCAGAACGTGAGAAATCAGCCCTAGTGACACAGCCAAGCCCCAGAAACCGAGCCAGGACCAGACCAAGCAGGTCAGGTCAACCAAGCAGGTCGACCCCCAGGTCGACTACATGGTCGACCTGGGTACCCAGGTTGACTCCCAGGTCGACCCCCTGGTCGACCTGGGTACTGAGCGGGAAAATTCCCGCCCAGCCCGGTTTTGGTCCAGTTTTGAATTTTGAACTTGTTTTCGGGTTCTTTGAATTTTAAATCGAATTCTAAAACTTTCGGAGGTCATAACTCCTTCGTACGGAGCCCGATTTACGCAAACTTGGACTCTATCTCAAGCAGAATTCCGAGACAACGCAATAGCGCAACCCGTTTTCCATGATTCTTATTTTAAAATTTAATTCTTCCTAATTTACTATTTTAACATGTTATTAAAAATTCGGGTTGTTACAGGTTAGGTAGTATGCATGAGTAGCTGTCCGGAGACAAGCAAGAGGCTTCCACGTACTATTTACATATATTCTCCTTGTGTTGTTGTTGGTTACTACTTTGGGCATTAGTAGTGTACCTTTCCTATTTTGCTTTGAGACAGTATTTTGAAGTTGTAATAATGATGGTTTGGATCATAAGCTATATTTTGGATTCCCCTGCTATGATGGTTTAGCTTTCAGCTTATGCACTATCTCGCCTGTTTTATGTCAAGATATGTTACTATTATATTTTATTCCATGCGCTGTGAGATATACTACAGGTTCTTTGATGATCCATAGTTTCAAATCCCTTTCTTTTGCTGATCATCCCGTGCTAGTCGGGCATCGGCACAGCGCGTTTCGTAGAAATGTCGGCTGGTGCGGGGCGGGCCGTCACACCTACCTTCAAAAAGAAGACTAGCCTAAAATTTTAGAATTAGGATGGCATGTCTCTAGAATAAGACTAGTCTGGGCAGAGAAGAGATGCGTTACGAGGAAGAGGGAGAGGGTTGGGGGTTTATTTATAGGTGTAGCAAAAAACCCTCAACCATTTGATTTAGGTTTTAAATCTGAACCATTATGTCCTTGGGTCAATCCGGATTAGCCATATTAGCCACTTAAATAAAAACATGTCAGCCCCAAAACCCATGATTTAACCTCATCCATTCTTGATTTCGTGCCAGGCACAAAATCGTACCTGGCAACATGTTGGGTTGACCCAGTACCCAACTGGGTCGACATATGGGTCAACCCAGCCATGGCTTGAGTCGACCCATGGGTCGACCTAACCATGTGTTGGGACGTCCTAACAAATGTTATTTTTTTATTTTATTCTTTAATTTGAATTTTAAATTTTTTAATGGCCATATCTTCTTTGTTTTAAGCCTGTTTCTCGCAAACCAATTATACATCTGAACCAGAACATCGTAACAGACCTAATGGTGCAATCCCCAATGTCAAATTCCCATTATTTTTCAACTTATTATTTATTTAATTAATTTTTTAAGTAATTGCCATTTGTTAAAATTTTGTTTGTTACATTCTGGGCATAATAGGATCTAATAGGGTTATGATAAAACGATTTAAGCAAAGAAAGGTTATCCTTATTAGTAATCTACACTTATATTAAATAGTAAAACTGATGTTAAATAAGCAATTTTTTTATATCCATTGTAGTCAAGTTGACTAGAGTGTGCTTAGAACTATACCACTTTTTAGTATTGTTGTCGTATGCAATTTGTTAGCAATTTGAAGTTTTTGTTGGTTAATGAGGCACATGTAGATGAGCTATAGAAAGTGGTAAACCGGCCTGTAGATTTTATTGATTCTATATTTAGAAAAGATATGTTCACACTTTTCAAAATCTATGAATAAATATTTAAGTGAGATTTGTTGGTTCATTTTCAAACATTACAGGTTTTATATCTTCCCTTTTTCTAATAAATGGAATTCACAGAGGAAAAGACCTATTTAAGTGAGATTTGTTGGTTCATTTTCAAACACTACAGGTTTTATATCTTCCCTTTTTCTAATAAATGGAATTCACAGAGGAAAAGACCTTCATGATTGTAAGGTTGGCACTTTAATGCAGTTTTAGTGATCAAGCAATGAAATATTTATTAGCTTATACTTTTTAAACTTAATTACTCTGTTTAAATATTCATTCATCTTGTTTGATTAATTTCATGAGAATTCCATTATTGCTCTCAAGTCACGGTAATGTTGTAGTTAAATTACCACTCTATTTATAAGATTATTGTTAATGTTTGCATGCGCATGGAATATGTCGTATTTTTTAAGTTATAATTTATTTAGACTATTTTAACTCCTATAATTAAAAAAATAAATGCTTTTATGTGCATAACCCGTATTCATTTTTTTTAATTGTTTGAATCAATATAAAATTTCTAGGTTTTGAAATACTATACAATGATTTAACTTTTTGTTGGTTTCTTTATGAATTTAAAAATCTAATTGTTTGTTTTTATACAAATGTTATGGCAGTAGTATTCACTTTAGTTTTCTCAGCTTTTTCTGTAGAATCGTGACGTAAAGGTGTAGATGGATATTATGTGATCGAAGGAGAGTCATATATGTACAACCGTATTTGCTCCTTTTTTGAAGAATCTTGCAGCTCTAACATCTAAGGTAATTTTGTTTTTTTCCTACATCTTTATTTTCAAGTTTAATTTGCTGTAATCTGAAAGCTTCATTATAATTTTCATGTTTGGTTGCCTTAGGTTTTCATGCCCTCGGTCCATAAAACTTCAACAACTTTTCAAGGGTAATATTTTGATGTTACTACTTAGTGATTGAAAATAAAGTATATAAATAACTTTTCAAAAAAATCTAGCCTTTTTCTCATGTCCATATTTATACGAACTTACTTACAAACTTTATGCAGTCAATAACTTCAGTGGTAAGAAATGTTAGCTAAAACATGCATGCATGAAAACTCTTAGTGGAAAAGAATAAGTAAGAAGAGTAAATGGAAATTGTTATCTATTTTTTAGTATTACATCTATTTGCATAAATTTATTTAACAAACGCACCTTGTATTAATTCCTTAAATTTGTTTTGTAAAACTTCCATTCTGATTAAGTTTTTTATTTGTTTATGATTTTTCACAACAACAAAAAGTCCATATTACAACTAAATTTTTGCAACTATCACAAAATGACCGTTGTAAAAAAGGATTTTTACAACTCCTTTTTTGAAAAGTTGTAATAAACTTATTTTCAACAACTTTTTTAGTTTGTTAGTTGTAATAAATGCCTATTACAAAATTTCATTTTTTATCAGTTGTAATAATAAATAATATTTTAATAAATATACTTGAATAATAATACTATTTAAATAATAATATATAATAATTATTAACTACTATTAAATAATTCTAATAATAAATTTAAGATATGAAATAATTCCTATTAGTATTTATTAATCAATAAGTACATAAATTAAAATCATTAATAAATGTGTAAATAATAATTAATAAATAATTAAAAATTGACAATTGGTTAATAATTAATGAATACTTGATTATAAATAATAATTACTAACAAATGAATAAATAACTATTAATTATGCATATTTATTTTGAAATATGAAATAATCAGTAATTAATAAATAATAAATAATGATCAACTTTTTAAATAATTAATATCCAATATTCAGAAATCATTTATTAATTACTAATAGTTTGGTATTAAATCAATATTCAATAATTAAGAATTACTAATTAAGAATTACTAATTAAGAAGTAATAATTAAAAATTACTATTATATATTTAATAAAAATTTCAAGTAATTTATATAATATTTTAATACAATTTTCCAAAAAAATTAAGGAAAAGGAAAATTTTAAACTTGATTAATAGCTACTATTTATTATTTAACTTATCGTATTAACATACTTTCAAAACAATAGTTAGTTAATGTGATTAGTGGTCCACTTCCCTCCATATTGAAAATTTTCCCCAAATATACTCTTCAAAACAACATTTAATTAACTTAGAGTGCGTTCTTAACGAACGGGAACGGGGTATTTGAGCGTGACATTTGAGCGGGGAATTTGAGCATGGTACTGTAGCGAACGGGGAATGTGTTTTTAGCTACGAAAGGGGTATTTGAGCATGGTATTTAATTGTTAAATTAATTGTTTTGAATTAATTAATTACTAATTGCATAAAACAAAATGACTATATTTTTCATTACACGATCAGAAATACAAACATAAAGAACACAACAAGAATGAAATTAAAACAAATACATGAAAATCTAAAATAAATGACGATGTGGTAATGCGTTTAACTCCGATAAAATAAACCCATGTATGCCCTCATTGGTAAGCTCCTGAACAATCTCCACATTCCGCGCATTATTGAGGAAAATCGTCAGAATCTCCCAAAGCTCGACACACGTCAATTCCTGAACAATCTCCAAGCAATGAGCAGCAAGTTGCCTCACGTGGTCTGCCATAAACGAGCTGGCACTCTCTACCTGTCTGCGCCTAGAGGGCTGACTAGAAGGGGGATCTCCCGAAGCCATCCAACTAGTATAATAACCGGCTTCGGTAGCGGTGAAAGAAGCAGCTGGTACAGGCGATGGTAGAGGTGGAGGTACAGTAGGAGGCGCAGCATCACGAATCGGGCATGCACAAGTAGCTTTGCGCAAACAACCCTCGAACATAATATCCTGCTCTCGGAACTTCAACGACGACTTCTTCCTGATTCGTCTGTATTGTCTGCCACCGCCGGTACCCCAAAAATCATCAGAATCGTCCAGGTAATCGAACTTTGCATTCCATACACCGCCAGGTGTTCTTAGCAGTCTGTCCCAATCATGAAATGAGCGCTTCATGTTGTCCCATTTATTTTTAATCTGGGTTTCTATGAAATCTAGATTATACTGATCGTTCATTGCTGTCGCGACTGTTGAGTAGAAGTGGCTGACGCCAGTATCGCACTCGGCTATAAACTCTATGCAAATATCTATAAACGCGGACTCCCGATCGTCCGTCCAGTATGCAAATAGTTGTGAAGTAGTAGAGGTTGAAGAAGTAGACATCTGCATAGCCGAAAAAAATTTCAGAAAAATTCGAAAAAAACATATGTTATAGAAAATTAAAAAATAAACATAACGGTATAAAAAAACCTTTTTTGCAGCTTGAAATGGCTCAAAAAAATCGTTTTTGGGCTTAAGAGGGGTGAGTTCGGGTTTGTTGGAGGAGAATGGGAGGGTGGAAGTGATTTTATAGCGGATGAAAGGGTATGTTGGAAAAGTAACCGTTGGCATCGGATGCGTTGGACGCGTCGGAGCCAACGGCTACTTTTCCAACGTTCAAGACTCGTTTCATCTGGAAGGGGAAAAAGTTGTTGGCATCCGACGCTAACGAAAGTTTAAATGTGCCAAATTTTGCCTGCGAACAGACCCTTATAATATATAAGACTGCGTTCAAGAGAATCAGGTCAAAGCTCATGATTTTCTAATCGAAAATTGTGGCTCTAACATCTGGAAAATTCTACCCGCCTACCCAAAATTAAAAATTTCCCTCTATACACTAACCCTTGTATTTTTCTAATTATATCACCCTACAACTTCCAATAACACATCGCTTCCTTTTCATCCTTGCCATATTCGTTATATTCTTCAAATTTGAATCCTTTATCTACCATTTCAAATCCAAATTACATCAGATCAAAGTCGTCGAATTCGGATCCCCCCTTCAAGACGAATTCGCATCACCTATTCTACCCATATTGGCATCTAATCTAAACTGATGAACTCGTAGATTGAAGCCAACATAAATGGGTTCACCGAGGTCAAAGCGGGTTTTATGGGTTTCGGGTTTTTGGTTATTTGGTAGTCATGTTTTTTCTAATTTGGTCTTAGGCTTGATTTAGTCGGTTTATTTTGTGTATTTGATTTTGGATTCTGATTGGGTGTTGCAGTTCAGTAGCGTGAAGGTGATACTTTGGCTACTGTAGCTGAGATTGATGGGTTATACTCTGAAAAGGAACATGGGCAGGTGATGCTACTGGCACTTGCTCGGTTTGATGAAGATGAAACCTTGGCTACTGGTTTGTGTTTAGTGTTACGCCACGACATTCTAGAATTTATAGGACAGGGCACTTTTGTGTTTAATGTGCGGGATTCACCATTGACGCACTTCATCATTTTAACTATTGAGAGTCACCGCGTGCATACTGTCGCTACTCTTTGTGTTGTCACTTCATGTCACTCCTCTTTAAGAATAATCAATCCATCCTCTTTTTTACTTGTATATTTAATTAATTTGCTCTCTCCTTTAGCACATGGCTTCTCCATGTTGTAAATATGTCTTCTCTGCATCATGAACCACGAAAACATCTCATAATAGCATTGAAGTGCAGTGATGGTAGTTTGGAAGTGAAGTGCAAGTCCAAGCGCACGTGTAGGCGAGCTCATGGCAGCGGCCGATGGTTGGAGGAAGCTTGCATGTGCAGGGTGCAAGTTAGGTACCGTATTTTTATGGTACTTGAGTTTTCAGTTCTTTTGACTATGAATACTAGTGATGTCGAATAATGTTTGGACGTGGGCCGGGTGAATGGTGTTGGGCCTTGGAGGTTATAGTCCATGTGAATTTGTTGTGCACCATAGTCCATGTTATTATATTAAAGAAAGGAGATAACAAAGGCATGGACGAGTTGTGCACAAGCCGAGGACTCTTTAATGATGTCACCTGCTACTGGGAAGATGATGAGTATTTATGGCCTGGGAGTTTGGGCCGATGGGCCATGTTTTAATTCTACATTTATGTCAGAATAAATTTTAGCTAATACTCAAAGAAATGAGCAATTTTCATTTGTTGCCTCCTTTTTTTTTCCCCACTTTTAGCCTCTTTTTGCAAAATATTACAAATATAGCCCCCTTTTAGCCACATAAGCCTTGACCGGGCCAAGGCATGAATACTGGCGCAATCACAGATTGCACCAGCATTTTTTAAAAAGAAATTTCCTTTTGGGCGCAATCCAGGATTGCACCCGAGAGATTTACAAAGAGCTAGCAGCTCTCTGTAAATTACCCTATGCCTAGGGCACAATTCTGGATTACGCCCGGAGAGATTTACAGAGAGAATATAAACATGCTTTTCCTTTGTTTTCTCATTCTTCATTTCTCATTCTTCACTCCTCAATAAAAGAACCCAAAAGTTAAATTTAAAAACTTCAGATCTTTCATTGTTATTCAACAAAAGAAGAATCTTTTATTGCGGATGAAAGTGAGAAGTAAAGAAGTTTGGCATTTGTTAGATTATCGAAAGGTATGGGTATGTTTTTCATTTTTTTTTAGATCTATCCAATCTAAGTTTTTATGAACTTGCGTTTAACGTAGAATGGCACCGAACTATATAGCTACTATATGCTATTATGACAGAGAATTGGTTGTTGATGAACATAAATGTGGAACATATAACGGTGGATCTAGTAAACCTGCAAAAGTTTTGAAAGGATCAAACTTTGTACAATTGAAGGAGGCTGTCTACAAAGCTACTAAAATTAAATTGGATGAGTTTGACATTGAGTTAGTTTGCAATTGGCCGACTGATTCTGGATCGAAGGCAATTATAATTAGAGACGATGCCGACGTTGAAATTATGTTGTCCGCCGTGTCAAAATATATTGAATTATTTGTAATGGAAGAGCGGAGATTGTCAGCAGAGCCACATGTAACTCCAATCGTTCTGGCTCCCGCAGTATACCATCTGAATCCGTCTACGGGCCTACCTACTCATGAGCAACAACAAATGTGTTTTGTGTGGAATCCAGTCGTGAATTCGCAACATGGTAATCCATATCCGACGCAGGATACTGTCCAAAATACGACTTAAGGGTAATACGAACTATATAATTCTCTTATTGTGGATAATATAACCATTGTCTTGTGTATGGTAAACAAACTTTTTGTATGTTTTAGGTTTTTTTCGAATTACTTCACGATACAAACTACAGCCGGACCATCTACAAGTTACCATTGTGCTCCCATGCACCCAACGCCCTCCGATGTTAATCACGTGAGCTAACAGTAAGTTACTTGTGTTATTGATGTAGAATTATGTTGCGTATTAAAATGTACTAAAAAATATGTCGCTTGCGTACACAGGTATCCGACATAAGCTACCGAAGCCGAATCTAACGTAGAACCGAATATTCCTGACGTCGATATGGAAATAGATGAACCAGGCCTGAGCGAGTTAAATCCGGATCCTTCACTTGATAGCATGACTGTTGTTAGCCTTCCTGATAATGACACGACATGGGTTGAGTTAATGCAAGTAAACAATGCTTCCCTGAATTTTGATTTCGGAGGCGAAGACAATGCTCCGGAAGATAGTGATGACGAGGAGCCGGAGCCGATGTTCGACATACTATTGGATGATGATTTATGCAATGCATAAATGTTGGCTAGATCCGTGGTTACTAATATACAGTTCAACAACGAAATTTTCTCATTGGCTTGTAT
Organism: Allium sativum; assembly: GCA_030737875.1. Taxonomy (NCBI): domain Eukaryota; kingdom Viridiplantae; phylum Streptophyta; class Magnoliopsida; order Asparagales; family Amaryllidaceae; genus Allium; species Allium sativum. The sequence continues at coordinate 213,256,355 of CM060919.1, forward strand.
TCAGAATGGTTTCAAAGTTGGTATGATTTTGGAGCATAAAAGCAAATTTCTTCAACAACTTAGTGAATGGTCAATTTTGCATGCGGTTTCGTTTAAGCCGATCCGGTCGAACAAAAGATATACACTGCTATTTGTAACATGGATCCCAACTGCCCTGGAGAATACGTGCCATAGATTCTAAAAAATCACAGAAAGGTTGGTGGATCATTACAAAATACACAACTGAACATAGTTGCATAAATCCAACAGTTAACTCCAATCACAAGCAAACAGCGTCCGCATTTTTGGTTTCGAAGATCATGCCATTTGTTAAAGCAGATTTGAGTATTACTCCTGGGACAGTGCAAGTGTTAATACAGGAGCAACTATTTATAAACATTGGTTATACTAAGGTGTGGAGAGCATTAAGCAAAGCAATCGAAGGGATATATGGTGACTGGGCGGAGTCATACTCCACCCTACGTCAGTATTTCGACGAACTGATCAAAGCTAATCCCAGAAGTGTTGCCCATATAGCAGCCGAACCATGCAGTGTATTTGAAAGATCATTTTGGGCATTTGGGCCTTGCATCAAAGGATTTGTACATTGTCGACCTTTGTTTTCCATAGATGGTACACATTTATATGGTAAATACAAAGGTACGTTACTGGTTGCAACTGCTGTAGATGCGAATGATTCATTGTACCAGTTGGCCTACGATATTGTTGAGGCCAAATCAGCCAATACTTGGGGTTGGTTTTTTGCATGTATTCGAACATTCATCCATAGTATTACCAATCGACGAATCACTTTCATTTCTGATAGGATGAAGGGAATACCGATAGCCTTAGAGGATCATTGGAGATACCTCACAAACACAAATATTGTGTAGGGCATCTAAAAGCCAATTTTCAAGCTGCTGGGCATAAAGATAAAAAGTTGATAGGTTTATTTTATATAGCAGCATGTGCTTCAGAGGTGATTGAATACAAAAGGATTTGTGACGAACTTAAACTAACCAGTGTTGATGCACATAATTGGATCGAGCGTAGTTTATGTGGGAAGGAAGAGAACTGGGCTTTATGTTTCGATGACGGTGGAAGATTTCATTTCGTGACGACAAATGCCTCCAAAAGCTTTAATGGTGTACTTAAAGGTGCACGATCATTTCCCATCAAAGCTTTAGTTGCTCGCACGTTTTTCTGATCGGTAGATTATTTTTGTAAACGAAGAGAGCTTTGTATGTCACCAACGGCTAAATTAACCCCAAAATGGGAGTTAAAGATATGTGAAACAGCAAATGAAGCAAGGCGTTGCCGCATTGTCCGATATAACGCAGGCGAGTGGGGAGTGATTATACATTTTGGTCACGAGTACAAAGTAACAATCGATGGAAACACATGTTCCTGTATATGTAGAATTCCTTTACTTCAACATCTTCCATGTTAACATGTAATGGCGGCTTGTTCAAATGTAACCAACAGCGCTAATCGATTTCATCATGACTTTGCTTCCAAGTGGTATTCGGTCATGAAGTACTACGCCTCTTACAAACCGAAATTTGATCCTATTCCAGATAAATGGTACTGGACTGCATTTGAGGGACAGGTTCTTTTCTTGCCAACGGATCGAAGAGCAGCTGGGAGACCTAAATCAACAAGAATTAAAGGAACCATGGATGAAATGAGGGCTCCTAAAACAAATAGATGCAGTAAGTGCGGAGTGATTAGTCATAAAAGAAGCCAATGTAGATCAGTAAATTAGGATTTTATTTTATATTTTATGTTCGAACTATTTGTATTAATGTTTGATTGTAGAAGAACTTCTTTCTTTCGCGCAATGACAACAATTTGCAATGAGCTTATATTCATCACTTTCATTCGTACATTCAAGCAATACATACATTGACTAATGCATTGCCGCAAACTACTTTATCATTTGGATACATTTGATACATTGGTACATTGGTACTACTCATTGGGATATCGTGGAAGCTGGGCCTCTAAGTCCGAATTCAATAATTTCAGATGGAAAATCTCCTTTTTAAGTCGTTCATTCTCATCCTGCATCTCTAATGCATACTCATGTCCTCTTCGGCACATCGGAGGATCAACCCACTCGCAATAGTTATAAACTCGAAAGGTGCTCGGATAAAGGAGGCTCATTTCATAGCGATTACATCTATACATCCTACGCCCTGTACTAACGCTTTTATTTTTGTTCACAACCATGCAATAGTCTGACCTGCAATAACAAATTTTTCTTGCTACTGGCTCGCCGATTGCTAGTGCTCGGCCTCGATTAACATATTTACCTCCATCCACCGCAATGAAATACTTTTGTGGTGCGCAAGGGAGATGATCTGGGAGTTCAGCCATTCCAGACATTTCTGGATCGGGACAAATTTCCTTACCCGATCGACGAACAATTGGTGACAATGGAGCTTGTGGTGTAGCATCAACATTTTGAATGCTATCATACGCTCTTGACATCAAACTTTCCTAATTCTCCGATAGAGTCTCATCGTCAATTTTTCATTGATCCATCCTACCTAATGATAAAACTAAACTCGGGGAGACCCAATCGTATAGCGTTCAATGTATGAGAATAAGGGAAATCTGGAACATACCTATGAATTTGAGCTCCAATTTTTGATTTCCAATTTTTATAAAGTAGAAGTAAAAAATGGTTATAAGGTAATTTTTTGTAAAGGAATTTGGTAAAGTTTTGAGGAAGAAAGGGAAAGTGATTGGGATATAGTAGTTGAGGGGAAATTTAAAAGAGTTGGTGCCTCTATAAATCTCTCGGGGCGCAATCCTGGATTGCGCCCCAAGAGAAATTTAGCCTTTATTCTCTAGGGGCGCAATCCAGGATTACACCCCAGGCATAGGGGAATTTACAAAGAGCTGCTGGCTCTCTGTAAATCTCTTGGGGCGCAATCCTGAATTGCGCCCCAAAGAAAATTTCTTTTAAAAAATACTGGCGCAATCTGTGATTGCGCCAGTATTCATGCCTTGGCCCGGTCAAGGCTTACGTGGCTAAAAGGGGGCTATGTTTGCAATATTTTGCAAAAAGAGGCTAAAAGTGGAAAAAAAGGAGGCCACAAATGAAAATTGCTCCAAAGAAATAGAATGGAAAATTGAAACGTGTGTTGGTCATTTCCTATCACATGAATCAAAAGCCAATGTTGTTGAGATTCTTATTGAATCTAGATTGTGAAAGCTCCAAACTTCATTTGATTCAGACAAGTTTCCAGTTTCTTAACATTTTGAACGTGCTGAACAATTTGTGAACCAAAAGAAGATAATTGTAACTTAATAATTACTTGCACTTTTAGCAATTCTTTTTTTAAACACTTTATTGCTAACTATTGACTTTATTTATTTATCAAGATTAGGGAGAATTACCATCAAGGAGAAGAATTTGAAGTTAACAGCAGAACAACTGGTGATGCAAAGCAGAAAGAAGTTCTTAAGGTGACATATTGATATTTTCTTTTGGTAAACACACAACATAGAATGATAGCTTAAAGTATTTCTAGCATGTAGGAAAATTACAACATATATCCGGATTACATGGCTGCATAAGTGACACAGTGTGATGTTCCTTTTTATTTTTGAATTAGCTCAGTCTTGCCTTGCAATCAACATACATTAATAAACTTATGCTTGTAGCTAAAGATCTATGCCAATATTGGTGTTGAAAAAAATAGTTACGAGCAACGAATATTCTATCATACACATGGTGTAAATCATTATTGTAACAACCCGTATTTTGAATAACAAGTTATAACATAAATCAAGGCAGAATTAAACGATAAAATCTGAATCAGTGGAAATGGGCTGTGCCATTGCGTCAGTCTCGGAAAAATACGCAAAATAGAGTCCGAGTTTTCGAAAATCGGAGTCCGTATGACCCAGTTAAGGCCCATAGAAGTTTTCAGAAAATTCAAATTTCAAAACAGATTTCAAATTCAGCTGGGCAGGATAGGAGGGAAAAGATCCCGCCACTCCCCAAGTCGACTGGGGAGTCGACTTGGGAGTCGACACACCCCAGGCTGTGTCGACTGCCCAGTCGACACCCCTATCGACTTGGATGGTCGACCAGTCTGGCCTGAGTGCACCTGACTTGTTTCTCAAGACATGTTTGGAGGCTAGTGACGTGAATTGATGGCCCGGATCTGAATTAGGGTTAATCCTATGGCCTAAACTAACCTAATCTTCTATAAAAGGACCCTAATACCTAGCCTAAATCATCATAAATCAATCCTACAACTAAACTATGCCAAAATGTTTAATCATGGCCTCCACCCTCTTGTCATAGCCTCCATCTTCATTCATATGAGAGTTCCTAAGCTTGTTTGAGAGTTTCTAAGGCCAAAGTTCGATCTTTCTTCATCAAAGCAAGGATCTACTTCTTATTTCTCAAGGGTTTTCATTGAAGCTTGCTATTTGGGGGTCTTTAGGTTGCTAGTGGCTTCGTCTCAATCTTATTTTTATTTTACAAGTCTTCATAGCATTGTAAGCCCTATACTACTCTTAGATTCTAACTATGAAGTTAAATATGACATGTTGCAAGTTTGAATTTGGGCCTAAGTATGATATGTGCTTTGATCCTATCAAGTTATGCATAGATTTATTCTATGCATGTTTGTAAAGCTATCACCTTTACCTTATGCATAGAAAGCTATGAGCTTTGATTGGAAATGTTGCATAAAGCAACATAGAAACTCTCATAAACCTTATGTCATCTTGCATGTGATGATATATGCGAATCACTAGCTATCATCCTATGTCATTTATGATCATGTTTCAACTATTTGCTAAAGTTTGATATCATGCATGTTTTGAGGCTTATAATGTAATATGCAAGTTTATGATCTTTCATAAACCTTATGTCATCTTGCATGTGATGTTATATGCGAATCACTTGCTATCATCCTATGTCATTTATGACCATGTTTCATCTATTTTGCTAAAGTTGATATCATGCATGTTTTGAGGCCTATAATGTAATATGCAAGTTTATGAACACATTTGCCTCATATGCCACCATGATTAACTTGTGGCCCAAACCTTATTAATTATGTCATGCTCTTAAGTTCCCTCTTTGAGATCTATTTTCGTCTATGCGAACTTACATGCGATGGGGTTACGTTATGGGTAAACTAAAATGACATAAGGACATGACTTGAAAAGATGACATGAAATATGACATGTGATTATGCTTGAAACATGAACATGAACTTGGACATGACTTCTAGAAAACATGAGAATGGCCAACTCGAGGTTGGGTTGAGTTTGTAGCATAAATCTACCCGGAACCGACCGGCTTAACTAGTGGCTACAAGCAATAGGACCCAATGTGAGTAGTTGGTCATGTCGCACTTGAAACCCGAGGTTAGACTTAGTTGTGGTGTAAAGCTACCCGGACCCGCCCGGCTTAACTAGTAACCACAACAAGGTCTAATGTGAGAGGTTGGGTGCATTAAATTAATTAATGCCACATGATAGGGTTAAGTCATGGACCACTTGAATACTTAACCGATTAAACACGATGGGTTGATAGGGTTAAGTCATGAACCTTGGGTACACTTAACCAACTTGATTGGGTAGGGTTAACCACATTTAACCCGTTAGAAACCCTAGTTACGTGGTCCTTTTCACCAGTAACCCTCTTGATTGTATCATGATACCCTAGGGACTAGGCTAGGGTGGGGCACGATTACTGGGCTGACATGTAAGCGACCAAAACGACGGCTGAGTAGGTGCGCCGGTGTAGGTTCAGACGGACTATGGTCGTGCACATAGTCCGGAGTTGAAAAAGCAGACACGGGCACCCGTAGGTTTAGACTGTGCGTGCTCGATTTGTGTCCGTGGTTGGCACCCTAGGGTGGACCTAGCACAGTTTGACTACACTTCGTGATTGGGCCGTATGACACCGACACTTGACGAGTTAGGCTTTTAGGGAGCCAATCGACTAGACCGTGTTGTTGGACCTTGATCTAGGTCATCTCGTGATATTGGGCCAAGATTGGGCCAAGGGATCATTTCTTGTTTATACTTGACATGGATTACTAGTACACACTTGGTGCAACTTAACCTTGTATATGCGATGCCACACTTGATCTATCTTTTCACCATGCCAGTTATCACCCTATGTTTCATCTCTGCTTTACATGTCCAGTTAACTTTATTAGTTTTTATACTAATAGTAGGTAGGACTTACCAGTCTTTTTGACTGACCCGTTTTCTTTTGCCTCTTTTCTTCCGTTCCCCCCACCCCCCCAGGTTTGCAGGGTGGGAACACTGGTACCTAGCTGGATCTTTAGCTGCTTTTCTGGATAGCTCATGTACGGTTTGGACTTGAGCATGCTATGGCTTTATTCTACTTTGGGGATAGTTACTTTATGTTTTTTTCCAGTTTTCAGTTTATGTTCTAGACTTTGTTTTGTGGGAAAATAATGACCAAGTACTTTGATGTAACTTGACTATGGTTTTGAAATGTTAGTTTTATCCGCTGCTTTACTACTCTGTTTTACTTATATGTTCCGTCTTGTGATATATGCATGCATGTTTACCTCGTTTAACGCCCCCACAAAGCCAGTGCCCTTGCAAGAGTGGCATTGGCGGAGGTGGGGTGTTACAATTATTTTGCTAGAACCATAAACATTAATCATTTTATTTATCATGGTACACTTAATATAAATTTGTCTTGCAATAAGCTGGGTGGACGGTATTTAGGAGTTCATATCCGCAACCGTATCTGTATTTTTGCATATCAATTATGAATTCAGAAAGTTTAGGTATCCGTTTAGGGTATCTACGACTTTGGACATCCCATTACCAAAATATCTTTTGAAAATTAGATGTATTATTTGACAGACCCACTGCCTCAATGAATAAGTTGTGCGATCTTTATGAAGTTGATCAATAATCACAAAATTTGCATTCATACTGATGATGATTTAAAACAGACGATATTATCCATACCGTGAAGTATCTCTACTTAAATATAGAGAGAGGCCTAAGCAATTATCTCAAGATCTTGAATTATAACAAGTGGATTTTGATTTTTTTTTAAGGTTCTACCGTCTTTTCCCTCTGTAACTATGGAAAATTTGCTTGCCTTCAAATTTGCCTTGTCAAATACAAGTAGTCCAAAGGAGCAAAAGCAGCTTATAAGGAACCTGGTTCAGGTGGCTTTTGGAAATAAACTAAAAGCACTTGCAGCTCAGAAGATAACAAAAGTGATCACTAATGTTACAGGCGACTTGTTTTTGTGTATATTTATTTATAAAAAACATAAAGATTTAACGTTCATATCTTCTCTCATACGGCCACATTTTTCTACATATTCTTTCAAACAATTTTTTTGCTTTGATTCTTGTTGAATAAAAATACCAAGATATTTATTTGTACATATAATTCATCTTTGTAGGTTTCATAGGTTTCTGATGCAAATGAGCTTTGTAGATTTTAGAGGAAATTCCTGATGTGAATAAAAGATACGAGGATAGCATTAGGTGGAGGCCAATTACATTTCAAAGGAAAATGAGCTTTGTAGATTTCATAGGCAAATGAGCTTTGTAATTAGGTTAAAGGCTTTCAGAGGCAAATGAGGAGGCAGTTGTAATTTTATACATTTTTATGTGGTATATAATTTATAATTATTATTCTGGATATAAAGTTGTGATTTTTATTAATGAATGGATGATGATGCCTTTAAACTTACATCTTTTTCTTATGTTATTTATCTATTCATTGTTGCACATATAATATATATATATATATATTTATACATATAATTTGTGGATATATTACAACTGTAAAATAATAGTTGTAATAAAATATATCACAACGTTTACAAACAGTTGTAAAAATTGTAATAACAATGGTGCACAACAGTTGTAATAAAGTTTATTACAACAATGAAAAATTGTTGTAAAACATACATATCACAATGGTGTCACAACGGTGCAAAACAGTTGTAAAACATTTTAGTCTATTACAACTTCTTAATATACGACGGTTACCCCACCGTTGTAAAATGTATTTTACAATGGTTTCCACCATTATAATATGGTCAATTTGTTATAGTGTTTGTATTTTCATGTTGTAACCTTTTGAAATAACTATTGTGTCTTAGGCAGATCTAAAACCCAAATCACAGAATATGCATTTATTTACCTTTATATGTTGCATGAAAAGGAAAAATTAAAATTAGTAACAATTATTGCTTAAACAATTAAAAATCTAAACATGATCATCACTTGTTTCTTCTCGTAGTAGCATCATTATCACTTATAAGGAACATATTTAATGATATATTCTTATCGAAGCCTTTTGCACTACAAGAAAGTGTTTTATTGATAGCAAGTAAGGATTGCACCAGAAGTTAAGTTGCTATAGTTAAGTATACTAGTCATTTTTAGGGTAAAACATAGCTTTGAGTTGGTTAAACATAGCTAAAGGCCATGCAATCTTTAAGATGCCCTAAAAATTTGGTAGTCAAAAATTCACGTTCCTTCTAATTCACTTCCGCTAAAATTTGGCAGCTAAAATTTTATTTCGCTTTTCACTTCTTTCCTCACCAATTCAGTGGCCTTAAATCGCAGCTTCGCTCCCTCCCTAAAATCGCCACAAATTGCAAATCCCTTTCCTGTTTGAACATAATCCTCCTCCGCAAGTTGCCGTCATTGCCAGTCGCATCTCCGTTCACAAATATATCTAATTCGAAGAAGTGGCGTGAGGAAGTACTATCTGTGAATTTGCCTTCAGGTAAACACTTCTCCATGCATCAATAGTAATTGCGTTAAATTTTAGGCATCTAATTACAAATTTTGATTACATTTTTTGTTTTAATAATCCCATTCAATTTTGTTTAATGTTGTAACTTTTTGATAATCCCATTCGTCAATAGTAATTGATTGCAACAAAATTCGTCAATAGTAATTGATTACTTTTTTTTTCTTATTTATGGCTGCAAATGTTGTAGGCTTGCAGTGTTACATTATAGCTGGTGGTGTTTGTTTAGTGGGTTGGTTCCTTACTGAATGTCATTTGTTGTGACAATTCAAAGTTTTGATTCCCTTGTTGATGTGACAATTCAAAGTTTTGAGCTTTGATTTACTTAGATTAAGGTATTTTATACTCTTCTTTCTATGTAAAAAAAAACTCATGGATTCGTTCATAATGGTCATTGCTTACTGATTCTACAAAGAAGTTTAATGTTAGATACAATATCAGTATAGGATAATGCTGCAAATTGGAAAAGCGGCATGGATAATAAAATTATAACATAAATCTTTTTTCTATATAATTTGACTATAGCAGTGTTAGTTAGAAGTCAGGTTTTTGTTTATTGATGTGATAATTTCAGTATTGTCTGTTGCAGGGTTTCTTCTACATTATATCCTTTCTCGACATTGAATATAAGTTTCGGTGTACGCTTTTGAGAAAGGTTAGGACGAACATTTCCCAAGATTCACGCAGGTTTTATAAGTTTCAGGTAAATATATATGTTTGGAGACATTATATATTTTTAGATATTATATATGTTTTTAGACATTATATAAGTTTTATTTTGGGATCTCATTTTCGATTTTCAGTTTTAAACTGTTTTGAAAAAACAGTAGAGCCAAGTGTATTTTCTAAAATATTAAAAATAATGAAAATGTAAAACTGAAAATGATGCTCAAAAAATGAAAATTAAAAGTTAAAAATGAAAACAAACAAGGACTTAGTATTTCATTCCCTTTTTAGGATTTTTTGTCTTGGATAAACAAAAGATGTACATAGACTGTAATGTCCCCTATTTTTCGTCATCAAATATTTAATTTAATTTAATTTATTATTTTAAATATTTTATATGAAATATTTATCGATTTTAATATTGAATTCGTTTATTAAAACGAAGTTTGAACGTTAATTTATATTTAAATTAAATCGAGCTCGAAATGGCGCTGTAGTTCGTAATATGGAGTTTTGAAATTTGATTGGATATACAGGATCCGATATAAGTCGGATTCCTGTGAAAAAATAAAAATTCTAATCTTGTTGATTATAATTTTCATATGAAAGAGAAAAATCCAGATTTCGTGTTATAGATTGTTAGTTATGTCCAAATCAAATTTTAAAGTAGTCGCTATGGAAATCATTATTAAAATATAACGTTTATTTAATATATTTAAAAGGGAAATTTAAATCGTTTAACTCAAAATTGACGATATTGAGTTGTGTAAATTATATTTGGAATTGTATATATATGCTGTTTGGATATATATGTTGGAAATAATTTATTATGATTTATTTGACTATTTGAAAATTTAATTAATATTTAATTAATATTATATAAGCAGTAAAAATAGCTATTTTTGCAAATGGTCTCAGTTTTCGATGAAATCAGTTTCATTGGAACCGTATCGTTAAATTATTGTTAGAAAATCAAATTTCGTGGAAAACGGGTGTCGTATGTGACTTTGGTGGCCAAAAATGCCTTTGTTTCTATTTAATTATTTATATAATTTAGACAGGGATAACTTTTAATGAATAAACGACAAGCCAAACAAACTTTAATCTAACGAAACAAGATTCATTGAATCCATTAGGAAGAGGTCTAATAAAATGTCAAGGCCTCAGATTTATTGGATTTTTCTGTAATTATAGGAATTTTAAATGCTTGACTTTTTATTGATATTTATGAAGGACTTTTCACAGACGACCTCGGAATTCGATGAAATCTGTCCCATTGTGTCCAGAATATTTTTCATGCTAGGATTAGTTATTACATCTCGATTTGAAGATTGTTTGTAGTGTTTTTACACGTTAATTCATGGTTAAGTAAAAATAATAATAAAATATTCTATCGGTTCCTATAAATACTCAACTACCTAGTCAAATCCTAAAATTTTATACTCTCGTGGTCAACAAAAAAAGGAACTACCGCCAGTTTAAAATGAACAGTCGGAAATCCTCCAATCTTTTCCCATTCGATCCAACCTTTCATTCGCAAAAATTAAAATCTTTACACTTGAAACCTATTCACCTTGGCTAGCTCAAGCAACTTGACGGCGGTGATCGGGAAATTCATTGTGGCGTGGCCGGAATTTAGCTTGAAGGAGTAGCGGTCGATCTCGAATTAGGGACAGACGGCGGCTACGAATGACATGGGACCGGGTGCGATGGTCGACGGCGATGTGGCGCAGGTCTGGGTGATGGTCGATATTGGTCCGATGGCGGTGTAGGGATGCGGTGCAACACGTTAAGTCGAGGTCGAGCAAAAATTTGGACCTAAGCAGGATTATTTCAAGAGCAACAGTTAGAAAGGGACGAGCTGCAGTAGAAAACATTTCATCCAAATATATATTATACATGTAATTGTTGAGCTAAACAACTTACTAGTCAATTCCATTAAAACCCTATTATGCTGAAACACGTAAATTATATTAATGCAGGATTCGTGATCTCGAATTGATGAAGAAAAGGAGACCATGAGCTGGAGGAAAACGTGTAGGGAAGGGGTAGATTGACCTGATGATTTTTATCCTAAGTAATTATTGAATTTATAATAATATTAGTTATAGAATTATTACTTAATATAAATTGTTAAAACTTATAATGAGAAAAGATGTCGTGTTTTTTTGAAAGAATGAAAAGTGTATGGACAAAAGAGGCGAGAAGAAGTTGAGCCATAAAGAGCGTGAACAGTAAAGAAATGTCGGTTCCTATTTGTTTACATCAATCCAAAAGTGAATCGGCCAGTTTTATTTGTGGTGATGACCAAAGTTGAGTTTTATTGAATATCATTGTTTAAAACGTTAGATAATAATTTAGTTAATTAGTTTAAATAATTAGGGTTAAATGTTTTTAGGAATATTGGTTATTTAATCGACTTCTTTTAAATTGCAGATTGAGGGAACATTGGGTTATCGGGCAAAAACAAATAACATGATAACGAACGTGCATTTCAAACGATGAAGGGTACATCGAACCTGAGTTTTTACTAAACGTAATTCATTGGCCTGTTCGTTTATAATAAAATAATTAGTGGGGAAGTAAGAATAGTTAATTAGTAATTTATACTTGTATACTAAAATGCGTATAACTTTTTATGTGATAATCAAAATTTGACGGAAAAAAATTGCAATGGGATCGTGATGACGAGTACAACATTCTGGAAACCGTTTGGTAAGATCTGGAATCAATAAGAAATTTTCAATTAAATTAAACAACTGTTTAATTTAACTGGAATAAACTGTCAGCGGTAAATCAAGGTAAGTTAAACTCAATCAGTTCTTCCCACTTATATTTTATATAAGTTGAGTTTATTTGTGTAACACCCCACCTCCGCTAGGGTCACTCACAAAGGGAATGCACTAGTTTTGGAGGAGCATTATTGAGGTAAAAAAACACAGAAATATTACAAGACATAACATAAATAAAACAACGGAAGATTCAAGAGTTAAATTTCATTACTTTCAAAAAGAGTCAAAACCTTTTACATCAAATAGCCAAGGTCATTATTTTCCATTACAACAAATTCTGTCTTGCATAAAAAAAGAAGCATAATCTTAAAACAACAAAAGTAGCTTAGTTCCCCAAAGGTAGCAGAAATGCAGCCATAGCATAGCTCAAGATCAAACCGTACATGAGCTGAACCGAAAGCAAGCGAAATCCAAGCTAAGTGCTAGAGTTTCCTCCCTGAGAACCTGGGGGGGACAGAAGAAAATTAGGCGAAAGGAGACGGGTCAGTCATAAAGACTGGTAAGTCCTAGTGACTTTCAGCATAAAAACAGGTAAAGGTAACATGACATGTATAAACTGAAAGTAAACATAAGGATGATGACAAGATGGGCAAGATAGACTAAAATAGCATGATAATTCAAGTGTAATCAAGTATAGCATCACATATTCAAGGTTCGTTGCATCAACTGTACTAGAATCCAAACCCATGTCTTATATTAATCATGAAATAATACCTTGGCCCAATATCATGAAATGACATATTTCTAGGTCCAATGAAACGATCCACTAGTCGATCGGCTCCCTACAAGTTCTAGCTCGTCATGTGTCTGTTACATACGACCCTATCACGAATGTAGTCACCTGTGCTAGGTCCACCATAGGGTGTATCAAGCCCTAGGGTGCCAACCACTGACACGAATCAAGCATGCACAGGTAAACCTACTGATGCCCAATGCCTGCTTTTTCAACTCCGGACCACGTGCATGACCATAGCCTGCCTGAACCTACACTGGCGCACCAACACAGCCATCGTTCTAGTCGCTTACAATCAGCCCAGTAATCGTGCCCCACCCTGCCTAGTTCCAGGGTACCATGAAACATCTAGTGAGTTACTGCTGAAATGGACCGCGTAACTAGGGTTTTCATCCAATAGGTTAAGTGTTGTCATTTTAATTCGTGACTTAACCCTTATCAGTCTAGCATGTCAAGTTGGTTAAGTGTTGTCATTCAAGTTCGTGACTTAACCTGCCTACGAATCATGTATCAATTTGGTTAAGTGTTGTCTTTCATGTTCATGACTTAACCCTATCATGTGGCATTAATTCATTAATGCATCCCAACCTCTCACATCAGACCTGTTGTTGTGGTCACTGGATACGTCGAGCGGTTCTGGGTAGAATTACACCACAACTTAGTTTGACCTCGGGTTTTCAAGTGCGATATGACCAACTACCCACATTGGATCCTATTGTTTGCAGTAACTGGATTTGCCGGGCGGTTCCGGGCAGAATTACACTGCAAACTCAACCCAACCTCGAGTTGGCCATTTTCAAGTTCATTCTAGTGTCATGTCCATGTTCAAGATTCATGTCAAGTTCATTTCAAGTTTCAAGGCAGGTTTCATGCCAAGTTCCCTATAATTACCAATTTTTCCCAACGTTACCCCGTCTAAATGTTAGGCTAACAATCTTAGCCTAATTTTCCGTCCGCATGATTTTTGACATATAATATTAGGCTAAAAACTTAGCCTAATTTAACATACACAAAATTTGCATAAAGAAATTCATTAACATAAACATGACATAGGTGTAAACTTGGCATTCTCGGCATAGTCAATATGAACACCATAGGTGTGTACTTGCAAAATAATCAACATGAATATCATAGGTGTGATCTTGCAACGTAGACTAAATCAGCATACATGTATGTGAATTTGCAACATAGACTAAATCAACTTACATATATGTGAACTTGCAAATCAATCACGAGCATATGAATAAGTGTGATCTTGAAATATGACATAGGTTTAACATATACACATAAACATGTAGATCTAACATGTGGTCACATATGTGATACGATTTTACAACCTAAAACTTGCATAACATGATAAACTACACAACTTGTCATAACAGGTTATACTCCAATATACATATGAATAGACTTATTCATTAATTCCCAATTCAACATGATAATAGAATATCATTCAATTTCACATATAACATAATAAACGTTGTTCGATTATCAATTTATTTCCAAGGCATAACATAACTGAGTAAATTGAGTAAAACATCGCAGGCATATAGATCGGATACCATTATGAACATGAAAAGGTTTGAATAATAATCTAGGTTCAAGAACATGGATAGATCTAACTTAAATAGAAAAATCCCCAAAATCAAGATCTAAGGACAAAGAAAGAAAATAGGTCTGAATAGAAAGTCAAGCTTAGATCCAATTTCATAGCCATAATCCTAGGCAATAACCTCATGGTCATGAATCATAGGTGATTAGCCACAATTGTCCTTGTCATAGTAATAGGCAATAGTCTTATGTTCACAGTCATAGGCATAGGCATAGTCTTATGTTCACAGTCATAGGCATATGCATAGTCTTATGTTCACAGTCATAGGCATAGGCATAGTCTTATGTTCACAGTCATAGGCATAGTCTTATGTTCACAGTCATAGGCATAGGCATAGTCTTATGTCATTAACAATAGTTTCAACGTCATATGCAATATTCCCAATAGTCAAGATCCAAGAAGAAAACAAGAACAAATATGAATCATACATAAATCAATTCCAATTTATAACATGCCCATATTAAGTTTATAGTTTTTATCTAAAAGTAACTGGGACTTACAGATTGTGGTCTAAGAAATTGAGATGCAGAAGTTGAATCTATAAGCTAATCGTCGAATTGTTGAATCGTTGGATCTTGCTTTGATTGTAGAAGCAAATCCCCCAATATGAAATTCCTAGCCGTTGTCTTCAAGAAATAATCTTCACGTTTTAATTTAATTTAATTTAGAGGAAGAAAAAGAAGCCATGATCATCAAGAGTTTGTGCAGCATAAGGTTAGAGAAGAATGGTGTAAAGAGAACGAGGCTAGGAGACAGTTTAAATAGGATTAGGCAGATGAATCTGGACAGAAAACGAGGTCAGATACATCAGAATGTATCTGGTTCAGAAAATGGGTTCGGGAGGCAGGTCGACCCCCTGGTCGACACTATGGTCGACCTGGTCCCTGGGCGGGAAATTTCCCGCACAGCCTGTTTTGGGTTTTGAATTCGAATTTTAATTCGAATTTTCGAGCTGTTTTCGATTCTGAAAATTTCTGAAACTTCGGAGGGTCATATCTCCCTCATATGGACTCCGATTTTTGGAAATTCGGACTCGTTTTCAAGCATAATTTCGAGACGAACGCAATGGCACAACCCGTTTCCCTTGATTCTTATTTTAAAAATTAATTATACCCTGATTTTTAATTTTAACATGTTATTAAAATTCGGGTTGTTACATTCTCCCCTCCTTAAAGGATTTCATCCCCGAAATCTTCAAGTTAGGAAGAATGCATCCTATCATCCAATCAACCATCTACTCAACCATTATCCACAAGCAATCATTGTCCTTAAAAGATTTCTAATGCTATATGAACATATGCAGAAAGTGTGTGTATATGTTCCTTATGTAGTGCAAGTGATCAGGCATGATTGATCTTCTTAATGCAAAATATTTTTTAGTGCCATGAATCCATCATGTATGCAAATAGTCCTAGTCGCATAAACGCTATACGTGTGCACAAACATCCATCTATATGCAATATTCACATGATAACACATTCAATTTCATCCATAAACAAGTATAAACACTCATGCATAAGCAATATGAAAATGTGCCTGAGCCGATCTAGTGTCTAATGTGTGTTATGCAACCACGAGCAACCACTTGCAACCATTTGCAAACATCAACCATAACATGTTTCAATCACATGTTTACATCCAAAAGGGTTCTACCTAAGGTTCTCAAGATAGGATTGAGAAGATAAGCAAGATAAAGAAAGCATCAAAGAGAAGAAGTTAAAGATGTACCCCCAGAAGATCCTGCTTGCGGGGCTTGCCCTTGCTTCTTAGGGCAGTTCTTGCTGATATGTCCAATATTATCGCAATAAAAGCATGCTCCCATCTTTATCTTCTTCTTTCTACAATCCTGGACTATATGCCCCTCAATACCATAGAAGTGGCATTTTCTTTTTTCACGTGTCTTGTTGTCATTATTGTTGTTGTTGTTCTTGCCTCCTTTCTTGGAATCTACCTTCTTGTTTGGAGACTCATTCGCCTTGACCTCCTTCTTGCCATTCTTGTCTTCTTGATTTAAGAGCGCTATGTCTACTAGCTTTTCGTAAATAGCCCCTATAGGTGTGTGGGTCATAACCAAGCTGTGAAGTGGCTCATTCAATCCTTTGACAAAACGGAGAGCCTTCTTATTAGGGGTATTCACTAAGTCTAGTCCAAACCGAGCCAGCTGATTGAATTGATTGACGTACTCCTTGACCCTCATACTTCCTTGCTTAAGAGATAAGAATTTTTCTAGCTGTAGACTTCGTTAAGCTTGTGAGAGGAATTTCATCTCAAACCTTATTCTGAAATCCATCCATGTTTCAACCGGCCTCTCGGTGTTAGTGACTTCCCACCAATAGGAAGCTTCGTCTTTGAGCAACCATACCGCCAACTGTACTTTCTGCCTATCGTCCACCTCAAAGATAACGAACATATCCTCAGTTTCTTTGAGCCAGTTCTTTGCTTCTACGAATGATTCATTTCCCTTGAAATCCTTTCCACCCATGGCCCTAAAATCTTTACAGATCTTTGAGAAAGCAATTGCATGAGGAGGGAGCGGGGGAGAAGGAACCACTGCAGCTGGAGGAGGAATATTTGCTGGGCCTGCATCGTTGGCCCTAGCCTCTAAGTACCTCCTAAACCAGCCAGGTATTGGCACGCCCTCTGGAAAGTTAAGATTCCCAGACATGCTGAAATGGAAAAGAAGAGATTCAAAACGAGGAAACAAAGGATAGTGCTAATGGCTTTTGGGGAATAACCTTTAAATAAAACAAGACTTTTCTTGAAGAATGCTTCTTTGTAAACGGTTTTGAAAATAGTCTTAGAAGGTTTTTTTTTTAAACTTTTGCCCAATCCGGTAACCTTCTGCTCTGATACCAAATGTAACACCCCACCTCCGCTAGGGTCACTCGCAAAGGGAATGCACTAGTTGTGGAGGAGCGTTATCGAGGTAAACAAACACAGAAATATTACAAGACAAAACATAAATAAAACAGCGGAAGATTCAAGAGTTAAATTTCATTACTTTCAAAAAGAGTCAAAACCTTTTACATCAAATAGCCAAGGTCATTATTTTCCATTACAACAAATTTTTTCTTGCACAAATAAAGGAGCATAATCTTAAAACAATAAAAGTAGCTTAATTCCCCAAAGGTAGCAGAAATGCAGCCATAGCACAGCTCAAGATCAAACCGTACATGAGCTGAATCGAAAGCAAGTGAAATCCAAGCTAAGTGCTAGAGTTTCCTCCCTGAGAACCTAGGGGGGACAGAAGAAAAAGATGCGAAAGGAAACGGGTTAGTCATAAAGACTGGTAAGTCCTAGTGATTTTCAGCATAAAAACAGGTAAAGGTAACATGACATGTATAAACTAAAAATAAACATAAGGATGATGACAAGATGGGCAAGATAGACTAAGATAGCATGATAATTCAAGTGTAATCAAGTATAGCATCACATATTCAAGGTTCGCTGCATCAACTGTACTAGAATCCAAACCCATGTCTTATATTAATCATGAAATAATACCTTGGCCCAATATCATGAAATGACCTATTTCTATGTCCAACGAAACGATCCACTAGTCGATCGGCTCCCTACAAGTTCTAGCTCGTCATGTGTATGTTTCATACGGCCCTATCACGAATGTAGTCACCTGTGCTAGGTCCACCATAGGGTGTATCAAGCCCTAGGGTGCCAACCACCGACACGAATCAAGCATGCACAGGTAAACCTACTGATGCCCAATGCCTGCTTTTTCAACTCCGGACCACGTGCATGACCATAGCCTGCCTGAACCTACACTGGCGCACCAACACAGCCATCGTTCTAGTCGCTTAAAATCAGCCCAGTAATCGTGCCCCACCCTGCCTAGTTCCAGGGTACCATGATACATCTAGTGCGTTACTGCTGAAATGGACCGCGTAACTAGGGTTTTCGTCCAATAGGTTAAGTGTTGTCATTTTAATTCGTGACTTAACCCTTATCAGTCTAGCATGTCAAGTTGGTTAAGTGTTGTCATTCAAGTTCGTGACTTAACCTGCCTACGAATCATGTATCAATTTGGTTAAGTGTTGTCTTTCATGTTCATGACTTAACCCTATCATGTGGCATTAATTCATTAATGCATCCCAACCTCTCACATCAGACCTGTTGTTGTGGTCACTGGATACGTCGAGCGGTTCTGGGTAGAATTACACCACAACTTAGTTTGACCTCGGTTTTTCAAGTGCGATATGACCAACTACCCACATTGGATCCTATTGTTTGCAGTAACTGGATTTGCCGGGCGGTTCCGGGCAGAATTACACTGCAAACTCAACCCAACCTCGAGTTGGCCATTTTCAAGTTCATTCTAGTGTCATGTCCATGTTCAAGATTCATGTCAAGTTCATTTCAAGTTTCAAGGCAGGTTTCATGCCAAGTTCCCTATAATTACCAATTTTTCCCAACGTTACCCCGTCTAAATGTTAGGCTAACAATCTTAGCCTAATTTTCCGTCCGCATGATTTTTGACATATAATATTAGGCTAAAAACTTAGCCTAATTTAACATACACAAAATTTGCATAAAGAAATTCATTAACATAAACATGACATAGGTGTAAACTTGGCATTCTCGGCATAGTCAATATGAACACCATAGGTGTGTACTTGCAAAATAATCAACATGAATATCATAGGTGTGATCTTGCAACGTAGACTAAATCAGCATACATGTATGTGAATTTGCAACATAGACTAAATCAACTTACATATATGTGAACTTGCAAATCAATCACGAGCATATGAATAAGTGTGATCTTGAAATATGACATAGGTTTAACATATACACATAAACATGTAGATCTAACATGTGGTCACATATGTGATACGATTTTACAACCTAAAACTTGCATAACATGATAAACTACACAACTTGTCATAACAGGTTATACTCCAATATACATATGAATAGACTTATTCATTAATTCCCAATTCAACATGATAATAGAATATCATTCAACTTCACATATAACATAATAAACATTATTCTATTATCAATTTATTTCCAAGGCATAACATAACTGAATAAATTAAGTAAAACATGGTAGGCATATAGATCGGATAACATTATGAACATGAAAAGGTTTGAATAATAATCTAGGTTCAAGAACATGGATAGATCTAACTTAAATAGAAAAATCCCTAAAATCAAGACCCAAGGACAAATAAAGAAAATAGGTCTGAATAGAAAGTCAAGCTTAGATCCAATTTCATAGTCATAATCCTAGGTAATAACCTCATGGTCATGAATCATAGTGATTAGCCACAATTGTCCTTGTCATAGTTATAGGCAATAGTCTTATGTTCACAGTCATAGGCATAGTCTTATGTTCACAGTCATAGCATAGTCTTATGTTCATAGTCATAGACATAGTCTTATGTTCACAGTCATAGGCATAGGCATAGTCTTATGCCATTAACAATAGTTTCAACGTCATAGGCAATATTCCCAATAGTCAAGATCCATGAAGAAAACAAGAATAGATATGAATCATACATAAATAAATTCCAATTTATAACATGCCCATATTAAGTTTATAGTTTTTATCTAAAAGTAACTGGGACTTACAGATCATGGTCTAAGAAATTGAGATGCAGAAGTTGAATCTATAAGCTAATCGTTGAATTGTTGAACCGTTGGATCTTGCTTTGATTGTAGAAGCAAATCCACCAATATGAAATTCCTAGCCGTAGTCTTCAAGAAATAATCTTCGTGTTTTAATTTAATTTAATTTAGAGGAAGAAGAAGCCATGATCATCAAGAGTTTGTGCAGCATAAGGTTAGAGAAGAATGGTGTAAAGAGAATGAGGCTAGGAGGTTGTTTAAATAGGATTAGGCAGACGAATCTGGACAGAAAATGAGGTCAGATACATCAGAATGTACCAGGTTCAGAAAATGGGTTCGGGAGGCAGGTCGACCCCCAGGTCGACACTATGGTCGACCTGGTCCCTGGGAGGTCGACACTATGGTCGAGCCCCAGGTCGACCTGGTCCCTGGGCGGGAAATTTCCCGCCCAGCCTGTTTTGGGTTTTGAATTCGAATTTTCGAGCTGTTTTCGATTCTGAAAATTTCTGAAACTTCGGAGGGTCATATCTCCCTCATACGGACTCCGATTTTCGAAAACTCGGATCGTTTTCAAGTAGAATTTCGAGACGAAAGCAATGGCGCAACCCGTTTTCCTTGATTCTTATTTTAAAAATTAATTATACTCTGATTTCTAGTTTCAACATGTTATTAAAATTCGGGTTGTTACAATTTGTTTGTGTGTTATGGATGATTTTTATTAGATGATTGCTGAATTTTATATTCATATGTTGACTGAACAGTTAAGTTATAAATAAACAATTGGATGTTTGAATTGTGCTTATCAGCCTATTGTTGATTGTTACATTCCAGTGTTGACTGTTATTATAATTAAACTGTTTATTTCATCTATTTAGATGGAACCAATTATTGATTGGCTATATTGCACTGAATAATTTGAATTGTGGTAACCCATTGTTTTGCAGGGAATCGACAGGTTAGAGGAATCCAACAGGATTCCTTAGTGATATTGATAATATTTATCAATATAATTTGTTGTGTTCATTTTGATGTGAAATTGATTTATATTTCTCGGTTTGGTACTTCAGTGGATATTTGCCTCTTTAGTATCGTCGGTAAAAGAAAAGATTTATAAAACAACATTAAATCGATTGTGAAATGTTTTCAAAGTTATATTTATATACATTTGAAACACAGTTTGATTGAAAAAATAAATATCAATGTTTAATATACTGGTTTTATAATTATTTAAATTTATAGAGATATAAGATATTATTACATAAATAGTAAACGATATAAACTTATCGTAAATTGTGATTAAAATGTGTAAATGGTTTGTAAAGGCCTTAACGGCTGTAAAGTAAACTTAAATTGATTTCAAACCATTGAAATGAATAATTGAATCGTGGATTTATGAGAATATATTAAAGAGATTGAGAAGTGATGTTTTGTACTAAATGATTGTTTTAAACAAACATTGTTTTAAATATACGAAATGTAATTGAATAACATTTAGTGAATAAGATTAACGAATCAATAGAAATGGAAATGAGTATTGATTTTGAAATGGGATGTCAGGATATTAAATGAAATCAGAGTTGAAAATATAAATATGGGTTTATAATTAGAATTTGAGCTAGAATGATAAATAGAGATTTATAACTGGATTTAAGCCCGATAGCGGAATAGATTGTTAATTCAAGATTTTTCAAAATATAGTGTAACTGGATATACGAATATGAGTTGATTTATACGTGAAAAAGTGGTGAATAAATTCCAAATATAACGGAATTGGATAATATAATTTGAGAAGTGGGAAATGATGTAAATTGGCTAAGATGAGTTTTATTCCAACGTTCGAAATGTTATATTCCGAAGTTCGGAATGTTTATTGAGTGGAGTTTTACTCTGAGGTTCGGAATGTGATATTTCAAAGTTCAAAATGTAATCGAAAGTGAGAAAAGAGAAATGAATCGAATTATAAGGCATCATTAATGAATTGCAAATGGAAATTGTAATTGAAATTTAAGTCTTGGAAAGGAAATTTGTAACATTTGTTATAAAGGATAAATTAAACTATTTGATTAATTAATTGAAGATCTTATTAAAGAATCGTTATTCGATTTTAGACAACAAATAAGTTGTTGGGAATGAAATGACAACGTTTGATAAATGGCAGTAAAAGATTTGGAATTATAATCTGTAACGTTTGATACAAAAGTTAAGTTAAATTATTTTGAGAGAAGATCTGTAAAGGATAGCGAACTAAGATTTGAAAGATGTTCATATAAGATTGTGAAGATAGTTATATAAGTTTTGTAAAGAATGTTTATATACACTTTTAATCAATAAATAGTGATTATTGCAAATGTTGGTAAAATATATTTAAACGAGATATTAGAGAAATTTATAAAGGATCCTAATTATAATTGAATCGAGACTAGTGTATTATATTGTATAGGAGTTTTTAAGAAATAAAGAGAATTATAAATAAGAGTTTACTTAATCAATTAAGTAAACGTGTTGAGATCTTAAATAGAGTTTTAAAAGAAAACGAAGGTGTTAATAAATTTCTATCTATTCTGAAGATATGAATGTTGTTGATTAAGGTCTGAGAGTTAAATAGAATACCCCAACTTGAATGACTTCATGATTATCCAAGGATGGCATCAGTTTATAAACGAGAGGAGTTGAGGGAGTATAAATTGTGATTTCCATGAATGATTTTATGAACTGTATTAAAGAAGTTTATAAGTTGAATGAATGGGTTTAAGGATATTCATATTCGATAATAAGTATTAAAAGCTATATTCCATATATTGGAAGATTTATAAGGATTTAACTAACAAATGGTTAATTAAAGAGGTTAAATGATGCTGGGTACTGAATCAGTAAATCACTTTCTATTTTTATGGATGAATGTTGTTTATTTAAGTTTATTTGATAGTTAAATAATCGACTATCAAATCTGACCTATTAGCTTGTGGGTACGGAAAGACCGGGATCAAATTTATATTCGAAAACCATTCCGACCAACAAATACGTGGAAAATGTTGTTTGAAGATGGAGCAATTGTAGACCGTTGATCTTCGTGAGCGGAAGAGTTACTTGTTGAATTTCTCTGGTCTTGTCCACCAGAGTTATAACGACCTGTGATTCAATCATAATTGAAATCTTCAGATTGCAAGGACTTCTCGATACCGATCCATGGGGTGATTCCTATATTGGATGTGGTAGGAGGGTACCTTCGGTTCATCCTGTTCCTGGATGACTTTTATGGATGAATGTCTAATAGAGTATTTCCTGAAAACCACATACGTTGATTTTTACAAATATACCGAGTTGGTGGTAAAGAGGGGAACTTCTTTTACACCCAGAGTATATTTGTAGATGTCAATTAGTGATTTGACGGATCTGACGATGTGGCATTCAAAGTGAATGGTTGCCAGATGTGCTAAAAGAAAAGAGTAAATAAAATTAATTAATTAATAAATGAATTAACTAATAAATTATGACCTCTAGCCTCATCAACCAGGAAATGGCACAAAATTGGGTAGGTTGCATGGCTATGTAGGTCGCCCCCATCAAAAGGGTATATCATTACCTGATCTGGTGAAATTAAATGCCTTCGGTTGTCCCTTTTTATTCCTATATGTATGTTATCGGTTCGGTTGGCTGGCCCCCAACCGTGGTAATGATATATTCGATACTCTCAAAGTATAGTGAAGGGCCAATCATGTTTAGCCTAGGTTGCAAGATGTTCTTGTTGAACCCCAATGTATTCATCTCCAGAGGTACATTGTCGGAAAGGTGGTCCCATACCTTGCCAGGAAATCCATTCTCTAATAATCCCCCGCAGTTTTGATTGTATACTATGTATGTGGAGCGTGAGATGCAAGCGTTCCACTAGATTGATATTTATTTATATTTAGACACTATCATAATATCAGAATAATATTGTTTTCAAAAATGTTTTGGGTTATCGTAATGTAAAAACTGTCCGTATTTGTGTGTGGATTTTGGCTTACGATTATCCTTTTCTTTCGAAAAGGTTTTGACTTTAAAATCAAGTGGTGTGATGCCTTTAAACTTAGTGTGCTTTTCTCATATCTGGCTCACCGGACTGACCCGGTATTTGAAATGCTCGGGTTAGACCGAGATGTACAGATTCAGGTCATCGGGTACTATGAAGAGACGAGCCGGAAGATTTCTGACATTTGATATTATACATTCCGCTATGTGTTTGTACATGAGGACAAGTTATTATAACTGCTCGGATATGTGATGTACTTTGATGATTGTAAGTTTTTATTTAAGTTCTTAATAAAGTTTTATTTCTAGATTATATTTTGTTCCACTGCGATGTGAGACTCTGTTTCTGGTGTGTTTCTTCTTCTTCTATTCTAATAATTCTTTCTTTGTTATCTCACCCTCTAATATTCTTTCTAATAACGTTCCTGTGTTTTCGATGCTTGAATGTTCGACATGGGGTTTTGTGTTGATTTTCGGGGTCAAAAATCCTTGGGTCGTTACAGTGGTATCAGCTATTGGTTTAGTAATAACCTTGGCTCTTTGGCGTAACTCGATAAAGATAGGGTTAGTAAAACCCTAGATTGATTTTGAGTGTATATATATATATATATGAGAGCGTATTTGTAAATTTCGTATATATATGTTTTGTATTATGTTGTTTGATCGATTCAATTGCTGAAAAGCATTGAACTGACAGTGGACACAATATTGTTTTGTAAAGAGGGCAAATGAAATAATTTTACCTAAAACTTTATTTTTTGTATAGAAAAGAAAATAATTTTATAAAATTATTGAGATACAGTGTGATTGGTTGACTTGAATAATATTCAAATTGGAATGAAAATGTGAATTCAATTGGTTAAGTGAAATAAAATAAAGAATGATATTGTAATTAAGTAAATTAAAATAGATTTTGAATCTGGAAATTTAATATAATGAATAATAATTAAATAAAAATCAATCGGATATTAATTGATTGATGTTAAAATATGTGAAATTAAAGTAAATACTAATATTGAATGTACAATTGATGGAATTGGCTGTGTAGTGGTTGTTGATTGCTTACTAGATTGCTTGAATATAATTCATCAATGATAAGAGTTAAATGAATTGAAAATGAATTCCAGTTTATAAAATGGAATTAACTACACATGAATTGAAATTGAATGATTATCCTTTATATTCACATATACCTTTTTAGATGAATTGACACGGTATGTTGAGTTTGGAAATTTGTGTAGCTATGCTTGTCAGTTAATGAAATATTATCTGAGAATTTCATGCAAATGTTACTTACATGCTAATTGAGTAAGTACAGGTGCCAGGTGTCTTGAGATTTGAGTTTGATTGCGTAGATTGCACATAAATTAAGCCAGTATGCTCAATAGCGCTCGTAAAAGGTACGCCTACGCGAAAATATAAAATTTTGGGTTTTGAATTTTGTTTTCCGACCATGTGGGTCGATGTATATATATTATTTGTTCATGCGATATCGCAGAAGCCCCTCCGTACAAGGGAGACTCTACGAAATTTTCCAGGAATTTAAAGTGTTAGAAAATTTTCGATATTTTTGAAAATTTATATTGATTGTAATGAACTGGTTTTCGATTTATAATAAATTGAATTTTAAAATAATTGGGTTTATAATATTTTTCTTACCTTAGTAATTTCAGGGACGAAATTCTATTAAGGGAGGAAGATCGTAATATCCCGCATTTTTCGTCGTCAAATATTTAATTTAATTTATTGTTTTAAATATTTTATTTGCAATATTTATCGATTTTAATATTGAGTTCATTTATTAAAACAAAGTTTGAACGTTAATTTATATTTAAATTAAATCGAGCTCGAAATGACGTTGTAGTTCGTAATATGGAGTTTTGAACTTTGATTGGATATACATGATCCGATATAAGTCGGATTCCTGTGAAACAATAAACATTGTAATCTTGTTGATTATAATTTTCATATGAAAGAGAAAAATCCAGATTTCGTGTTATAGATGGTTAGTTATGTCCAAATCAAATTTTGAAATAGTCGCTATGGAAATCGTTATTAAAATATAACGTTTATTTAATATGTTTAAAAGGGAAATTTAAATCGTCTAACTCAAAATTGACAATATTGAGTTGTGTAAATTATATTTGGAATTGTATATATATGCTGTTTGGATATATATGTTGGAAATAATTTATTATAATTTATATGATTAATTGGAAATTTAATTAATATTATATGAGCGGTAAAAATAGCCATTTTTGCAAACGGTCCCAGTTTTCGATGAAATTAGTTTCATTGGAATCGTATCGTTAAATTATTATAAGAAAATCAAATTTCGTGGAAAAAAGTGTTGTATGTGAGTTTGATGGCCAAAAATGCCTTTGTTTCTATTTAATTATTTATATAATTTAGACATGGGTAACTTTTAACGAATAAATGACTGGTCAAACAAACTTCAAATTTAACAAAACAAGATTCATTGGATCTGTTAGGAAGAGGTCTAATAAAATGTCAAGGCCTCGGATTTATTAGATTTTTTCTGTAATTATAGAATTTTAAACGCTTGACTTTTCATCGATATTTATAAAGGACTTTTCACAAACGACCTCGAAATTAGACGAAACCTGTCCCATTATGTCCGAAATATTTTTTTTATGCTAGGATTAGCTATTACATCTCGATTTGAAGATTATTTGTTGTATTTTTACACGTTAATTCACCGTTAAGTAAAAATAATAATAAAATATTCTATGGGTTCCTATAAATACTCAAAAACCTAGTCAAACCCTAAAATTTTACTCTCGTGGCCAACAAAAAAAAAGGAATTGCTGCCACGTTAAAATGAACAGATGGAAATCCTCCAATCTTTTCCCATTCGATCCTACCTTTCATTCATAAAAATTGAAATCTTTACACTCGAAACCTCTCCAACTTGGCGAGCTCGAGCAACTGGACGGCGGTGATCGTGAAATTCATCGTGGCATGGCCGGAATTTGGCTTGGAAGGGGTAGCAGTGGATCTCGAATTAGGGACAGACGGCGGCTTCGAATGACATGGGACCGGGCGCGATGGTCGACGGCGATGTGGCGTAGGTCTGGGTGATGGTCGATATGGGTCCGATGGTGGCATAGGGGTGCGGTGCAACGCGTTGAAGTCGAGGTCGAGCAAAAATTTGGAGCTGGGCGGGATTATTTCAAGAGCAGCAGTTAGAAAGGGACGAGCTGCAGTAGAAAACATTTCGGCAAAATATATATTATACACGTAATTGGTGAACTAAACAACTTATTAGTCAATTCAATTAAAACACTATTATGCTGAAAACACGTAAATTATATTAATGCAGGATGCGTGGTCTCGAATTATGAAGAAAAGGAGACCGTGAGCTAGAGGAAAACTGAAACACCCCACCTCCGTTAAGGACACTCACAAAGGGAATGCCTTAACTTTGGTGGAGCATTTTAGTAAACAGAACAGAAAATTTCAAGACAGATAAACAATACTTGAGAAATTATAACTTTATTACAGCGGAAAACAGAAATTAATTTGGCTACATCTTTACCAAAAACTCAAGTACATAAATATCAGTCTTGTTCAGAAAATCATTAGAGTACAAAACTTTAAAATCATAATCCCCACAGAAGCTGCCATAAGGAGTCAAGCCATACTTTAAGCACTCTAAGTACTTCAAGCAGAAGAAATACGGATCAAGCTAAAGTGTTCCCTCCTTGGAAAACCTTGGGGGAACGGAAGAAAAAGGGGCGAAAACAAGCAAGGTCAGACATAAAGTCTGGCAAGTCCAGTGACTTTCAGCATATGAACAGATAATAATAATTATGACATGAAAATAAGCTGGATAAGAGATAACAGTAACAGGAGCAGCAGATGTACTTAGGTTAAACAGAAGAAACATAATAATATTACTTTTCATTTCTCTACACTAATACTAGTATAACAGGATTAGGTGCCACCCTAATGTCCAAACTGAAACAGAAACGGGAACAGAATAATTTCCACAGAAGAGAATGCTAGTAATGGGCCTTTACCACCCCAACAGAAACAGACAGAAACAGAATGCTAATAATGGGCCATTACCACCCGAACAGAAACATAATGCTAATAATGGACCTTTACCACCCGAACAGAAACAGATAGAAACAGAATGCTAATAATGGGCCTTTACCACCCGAACAGAAGGTACAGAAACAGAAACAGATTAATCTCTATGGAAACAGAATGTAGAATAAGGTGTACACTAGTAAATGGGCCTTTACCACCCGAACAGACGGTACCACGCAGAAACAAACAGGTGTTGCCACCCAACAGAAACAGACGGTACCAACAGAAACAGACAGAACTAAGTGTACCCTAAAACCCTACCCCAAGCGATCGGCTCCCTAATACATAAATACCCCGTGTCGGCCCCACAATAGGGTGTATCACTCCCTAAAGTGGCAACCAATTGGCACAGACCTATTTACAGATGTCACGACGTCTTACATCCTCAGAGGCAGACTGGGATCCATGCACGCACATGACCCAGTTGGAATGCACCATCAACACCCCTCGCCATTATCAGAATGAACCGCTTATAATTAGTTCAGTAAGCATGCCCGGACCCTACCTACTGTTGGGTCAAAGTTTTGATACCAGAAAGGGTTACTGACTAATATGGATCCCAAACAACAGATGACACAAGTAATTTCCTTCCTATCCTTGTGTTCCCAGACTAACAGATTTCAGATTAACTTGTTTACAAGTTCAGACATACAGAGTTCAGATCAACTAGTTCACAGATCAGACATGTTTTCAGACTAACGGATCAGATATACAGATTTAACAGATTTACAGATTTGTCTAACTTTGTAATTGGGCCTACAGATTCACGAAACGGGTTTGTTAAATTCATTAGTCTAATTGGTTTAACCTTATCCACCCAACACGTTTTAGACATCATATTTATCCCAGATTTGCATTAATTAAATATTAATGCACAGACCTCTCGCTTTAGGTCGGTAGCTTGTGGCCGCTGGATATGTCGGGCGGTTCCGGGCAGACTTCTGCCGCAAGCCAGACCTAACCTCATGTCTAAGCATATTTTAGTTATGCCTACGACCTCTCACATTAGACTGACAGTTTGCGGTTGCTGGTTAAGCCGGTTGGTTCCGGGCAGGCTTCTACCGCAAACAGAGTCTAACCTCGTGTCATAGCCAATTCATTCCAATACAAATTTTTCAGATATCAGACTAATTCTGTTTATTTAGCAGATTAAACTTCTTCATAGGATATAACAGATTAATCAAATTTCCATGTTCTACTAAATCTTAGGTCGAGCCTACGGATTTCCATACCCAGATTACCATTATCTAGTTTCAACAGATCAGACAATTCAACATGTTGCAGATCTAGCGGTTTAAGGGATTCAACAGATTTAGCAGATAACAGATTTAGCAAATAACAGATTTAGCAGTTTAGGCAATTCAACAGTTTTTGCAGATAACGGATTAGGCAATTTAACAGATTTAGCAGATAACAGATTTAGCAGATTATATATATCTAAAACTCTATTTACATATCTTGTCCAATCATAAATTTAGCCTAAACTTACATGTCTAAATCAAGGTCATAATTCATAATACAATATATGCCCTAAATTTTAGCCTTAATATTCCCATTTATAGTTCATGTCAAAACTAGATTTGATATTCTAGTTCACCATTTATGTCTAAGACTAATACACATGTAAATCATTCTCTATTATAGCCAACTCAGATTATGCCAACATATTTGTTATGCCAGATTTACTTAATTAAGCTACACCCAATCCCCGTATAACATGTTTCCACAAGTTCTCTAAATACTCATGAAATGGCCCTATAGGCTCGATGTACATAACAGTGAATGGGAATAAACTAGCAAAGTTACATACTAAATATGAGATCTAACATCATTAAGGGAATAGGCATAAGAAACTAACTACAATAGTTATAGGCAACTAACCACAATAGTCATGGGCGACTAATCACAATAGTTTCTTATTCAATGTCATAGGCAATAGTCTCATAGTCATGAATCATATTCATGAATCATATTCATAGGTAATAGTCTCATAGTCATTGAATCATAGTCATAGGCAATAGTTTCATGTCTAATTATGCATTATTATTTGTCCCAAAATTTAGCATTCGTGCGTTAATCTCTTATGAGATGTGGTGCAGGCTCGTGGTAGCCTGGATATAACACAGAAAGAAGAAAGAGATACAGAATAAAATATATCAGAACAGAACGTACACAACCTCAAATTCAGATTTACAACCATGTCACAATTATAGTTACAGTTTATAGCGGAAAATAACTGTACTTGCCTTTCGTGGTTTTAAGAAAGGATAATAAACTGTTGTTAATGCAGAAATGCTGAATTTTCCTCTTTAATTGTTGTTGTAGCTCTAAACTTTGATTTCAGATTTGATTTAGCTTTTAATTCTATTCAGGTTGGAAGAAGATGCATCAGTCCAAGTTTTGATTCCAGCAGAGTAGCGGCGCCATTTTTATTTTTTAATTAGAACAGAGGCAGAGTATAGATAGAATGAAATTGTGTGGAGAGAATGAGGCTAGGGTTGAGTTTATATAGGATTAGAGTCACGAATATGGTCAGAAAATAGGTCTAGATTCAGAAAAATACAAAAAGACTCGGATCAGGAAAAAGGGGCCAGGTCGACTCCCCTGTCGACCTGGTCATGGGGAGGTCGACACCCCAGTCGACCTGGTTGGGGGGGGGGTCGACTCCCCAGTCGACCTATGTATATGGGCGGAAATTTTCCCTCCAGCCTTCTCTGGGTTTGAATTTCGAATTTCTGGCTTTATTTTCGAGCTGTTTTATTTTATTTAAATTCCTGAAACTTTTGAGGGTCATAACTTGGTCATACGAACTCCGATTTTTGAAAACTCGGACTCGATTTCATGTAGAATTCCGAGATGAACGAAATGGCGCAACCCGTTTCCCTTGATTCTTATTTTGAAAATTAATTATTCTCTGATTTGTTACTTATACGTTCATAGAAAATGCGGGGTGTTACAAAAACGTGTAGGGAAGGGGCAGATTGACCTGATGATTTTTATCCTAAGTAATTATTTAATTTCTAAAAATATTAATTAAGAGAATTGTTACTTAATATAAATTGTTAAACTTACGATGGGAAAACTCGCCGTGTTTTTTTGACAGAATGAAAAGAGTATGGACAAAAGGGGCGAGAAGAAGTTGAGCCAGTTATCAACAATAATTTGTAAAGGGAGCGAACAGTAAAGAAATGTCGGTTCCTGTTTGTTTACATCAATCCAAAAGTGAATCGGCCAGCTTTATTTGTGGTGCAGACCAAAGTTTAGTTTTACTGAATTATCACTGTTTAAACGTTAGATAATAATTTAGTTAACTAGTTTAAATAATTAGAGTTAAATGTTTTTAGGAACAATTGGTTATTCAGTCGACTTATTTTAAATTGCAGATCGAGGGAACATTGGGTTATCGGGCAAAAACAAATAACATGAGAACAAACATGCATTTCAAACGATGAAGGGTACATCGAACCTGAGTTTTTACTAAACGTAATTCATTGGCCTATTTGTTTATAATAAAAATAGTTAGTGGGGAAATAAGAATAGTTAATTAGTAATTTATACTCGTATAATAAAATGCGTATAACTTTTTATGTGATAATTAAAGTTTAACGAAAACAAATTGCAATGGGATCGTAATGACGAGTACAACATTCTGGAAACCGTTTGGATAGATCTAGAATCAACAGGAAATTTTCAGTTAAATTAAACAACCGTTTAATTTAACTAGAATAAAATGCCAGCGGTAAATCAAGGTGAGTTAAACTCACTCAGTTCTTCCCACTTATATTTTACATAAGTTGGGTTTATTTGTTTGTGTGTTATGGATGATTTTTTAGATGATTGCTGAATTTTATATTCATATGTTGACTGAACAATTAAGTTAAATGTTCATTTAACTTAATTAAACCAAATTGTTATATTTAACGATTAAATCCAATTGAGGTAACTTACCCCAATGGTTACGTTTATAATAATATAAACGTCATAAATAAACAATTGGATGTTTGAATTGTCCTTATCAGCCTATTGTTGACTGTTACATTCCAGTGTTTACTGTTATTATTATTAAACTGTTTGTTTCATCTATTTAGATGGAACCAATTATTGATTGGCCATATTGCACTGAATAATTTGAATTGTGGTAACCCATTGTTTTGCAGGGAATCGACAGGTTGGAGGAATCCAACGGGATCCCTCAGTGATATTGATAATATTTATCAATATGATTTGTTGTGTTCATTTGGATGTGAAATTGATTTATATTTCACAATTTGTTACTTCAGTTGATATTTGCCTCTTTAGTACCATCGGTAAAAGAAAAGATTTTTAAATCGATATTAAATCGATTGTGAAATGTTTTCAAAGTTATATTTATATACATTTGAAATATAGTTTGATTGTAAAAAGAAATATCAAATTTTAATATACTGGTTTTATAATTATTTAAATTTATAGAGATATAAGATATTATTAAATAAATAGTAAACGATATAAACTTATCGTAAATTGTTATTAAAATGTGTAAATGGTTTGTAAAGGCCTTAACGGTCTTAAAGTAAACTTAAATTGATTTCAAATTATTGAAATGAATAATTGAATCATGGATTTACAAGAATATATTAAAGAGATTGAGAAGTGATATTTTGTAATAAATGATTGTTTTAAACAAACCTTGTTTTAAATATACGAAATGTAATTGAATAACATTTTGTGAATAAGATTAACGAATCAACAGAAATTGAAATGAGTACTGATTTGGAAATGGGATGTCTGAATTTTAAATGAAATCGGAGTTGAAAATATAAATATGGGTTTATAAATAGAATTCGAGTTGAAATGATAAATAGAGATTTATAACTGGATTTAAACCCGATAGCTGGAATAGATTGTTAAATCAAGATTTTTCAAAATATAGTGTAACTGGATATACGAATATGAGTTGATTTATACGTGAAAAAGTGGTAAAAAATTCCAAATATAACGGAATTGGATAATATAATTTGAGAAGTGGGAAATGATGTAAATTGGTTAAGATGAGTTTTATTCCAAGGTTCGGAATGTTGTATTCCGAAGTTCTGAATGTTTATTGAGTGGAGGTTTACTCCGAGGTTCGGAATGTGATATTTCAAAGTTCAGAATGTAATCGAAAGTGAGAACAGAGAAATGAATCGAATTATAAGGCGCCATTAATGAATTGCAAATAGAAATTGTAATTGAACTTTAAGTCTTGTAAAGGAAATTTGTAACATTTGTTATAAACGATAAATTAAACTATTTGATTTATAAATTGAAGATCTTATCAAAGAATCGTTATATGATTTCAGACAACAAATAAGTTGTTGGGAATGAAATGACAGCGTTTGATAAATGGCAGTAAAAGATTTGGAATTATAATCTGTAACGTTTGATACAAAGATTAAGTTTAATTATTTTGATAGAAGATCGATAAAGGATAGCGAACTAAGATTTGAAAGACGTTCATATACGATTGTGAAGATAGTTATATAAGTTTTGTAAAGAATGTTTATATACACTTTTAATCAATAAGTAGTGATTATTGCGAATGTTGGTAAAATATATTTGAAAGAAATACTAGAGAAATTTACAAAGGTACCTAATTATAATTGAATCGAGACTTGTGTATTATACTGTGAAGGAGTTTTTAAGAAATGAAGAGAATTATAAATAAGAGATTACTTAATCAATTAAGTAAACATGTTGAGATTTTAAATAGAGTTTTAAAAGGAAACGAAGGTGTTAATAAACTTCTATCTATTATGAAGATATGAATGTTGTTGATCAAGGTCTGAGAGGTAAATAGAATACCCCAACTTGAACGACTTCATGATTATCCAAGGATGGTATCAGTTTATAAACGAGAGGAGTTGAGGGAAATATAAGTTATAATTTCCGTGAATGATTTTATAAACTGTATTAGAGAAGTTTATAAGTTGAATGAATGGGTTTAAGAATATTCTTATTCGATAATAAGTAGTAAAAGCTATATTCCATAAATTGGAAGATTTATAAGAATTTAACTAACAAACGGTTAATTAAAGAGGCGAAATGATGCTGGGTACCGAATCAATGAATCAATTTCTATTTTTATGGATGAGCGGTTGTTTATTTAAGTTTATTTGATAGTTAAATAACCTACTATCAAATCTGACATATACGCTTGTTGGTACAGAAAGGCCGGGATCGAATTTATATTCGAAAACCATTCCGACCAACAAATACATGGAAATTGTTGTTTGAAGATGAAGCAATTGAAGACCGTTGATCTTCATGAGTAGAAGAGTTACTTGTTGAATTTCTCCAGCCTGGTCACAAGAGTTATAACGACCTGTGATTCTTTCGTAATTGAAATTTTCAGATTGCAAGGACTTCTTGCTACTAATCTATGGGGTGATTCCTATATTGGATATGGTAGGAGGGTACCTTCAGTTCATCCTGTTCCTGGATGACTTATATGGACGAATGTTAGACAAAGTATTTCCTGAAA
This sequence comes from Allium sativum, assembly GCA_030737875.1. Classification (NCBI taxonomy): domain Eukaryota; kingdom Viridiplantae; phylum Streptophyta; class Magnoliopsida; order Asparagales; family Amaryllidaceae; genus Allium; species Allium sativum. The sequence goes on from CM060919.1 coordinate 213,291,160, forward strand.
TCCACGTACGTTGATTTTTACAAATATACTGAGTTGGTGGTAAAGATGGGCACTTCTTTTACACTCAGAGTATATTTGTGGACGTCAATTAGTGATTTGACGGGTCTGACGATGTGGCGTTCAAAGTGAATGGTTGTTAGATGTGCTAAAAGAAAAGATTAAATAAAATTAATTAATAAATGAATTAACTAATAAATTATGACCTCTAGCCTCATCAACCAGGAAATGGCATAAAATCGGGTAGGTCGAATGGCTATGTGGGTCGCACCCATCAAAAGGGTATATCATTACCTGATCCGGTGAAATCAAATGCCTTCGGTTGTCCCTTCTTATTTCTGTATGTATGCTATTGGTTCAGTTGGCTGGCCCCCAATCGTGGTAAGGATACATTCGGTACTCTCAAAGTATAGTAAGGGGTCGGTCATGCTTAGCCTGGGTTGCAAGATGTTCTTGTTGAACCTCAATGTATTCATCTCCAGAGGTACATTATCGGAAAGGTGGTCCCATACCTTGCCACAAAATCCATTCTCCAACAAGCGCCCGTGGTTTTGATTGTATACTATGTATGTGGAGCGTGAGATGCAAGTGTTCCGCTAGATTGATATTTATTTTTATTTAGACACTATCATAATATCAGAATAATATTGTTTTCAAAAATGTTTTGGGTTATGGTTAGGTAAAACCCGTCTATATTTATGTGTGGATTTGGGCTTAGAATTATCCTTTTCTTTCAAAAAGATTTTGACGTTAAAATCAAGTGGTGTGATGCCTTTAAACTTAGTGTGTTTTTCTCACATCTGGTTCACCAGACTGACCCGGTATTTGAAATGCTCGGTTAGACCGAGCTGTACAGATTCAGGTTATCAGGTACTATGAGGAGACGAGCTGGAAGAGTTCCAACATTTGATATTATATATTCCGCTGTGTATTTGTATATGAGGACACATTATTATAACTACCCAGATATGTGATGTACTCTGATGATTGTACATTTTATTTAAGTTCTCAATAAAGTTTTATTTCTATATTATATTTTGTTCCACTGCGATGTGAGACTCTGTTTCTGGTGTGTTTCTTCTTCTTCTTCTATTCTAATAATTCTTTCTTTCTTACCCCACTCTCTAACATTCTTTCTAATAAACGTTCTTGTGTTTTCGATGCTTGAATGTTCAACATGGGGTTTTTGTGTCGATTTTCGGGGTCGAAAATCCTTGGGTGGTTACAGTGGTATCAAAGCAATTAGTTTAGTAATAACCTTGGCTCTGTGGCGTAACTCGATAAAGAATTATACACGCATTCAAAATGTTTATTTATCTATCACTGGAAGAAAGTGCAGGTCCCAATCAAAAAATAAGGGTTAAATATGGGTCATGGCTAATGAACATAAACAAGTTGAATCTCAAGAGCAAATTGATCTTGATGGAGAAAATGACATGGATGAAGAAGCGATGTATGATGAAGAAAATGCAGAAGATGAAAGCAATGAACCAACAACAAATGCCTACAGAGAAGAAAAATCTTCAGGTGATGTTCGCTATAAGAGAAGAAGAGATGAAGATGATGAAAATCAACATTCAGGAGATGATAATAGCTATAGAAGAGGTAGAGAGAAATACAAAGATTCTGACGATGATGAGAATGATAAAGATTCTGAACATGAAGAACCAAAAAAGCTTGTAGAAAAAAAGTTAAGACAAGAGATGAAGCTGATATTGAAAAGCATGCTGACTTGTTAGCACTTCCTCATGGAACTAAAAGTTTCATTGGCCCGCTGCTTTGAGATGTGACTAGGAGGATATAAGAAGTCTTTGTGAACCTTATGGTGAACTTTTTAAGGTGAGTCATTGGTTTGGTCTTTGCGATCGGTGGTTACAAGTTACAACTCTTTGAAATGACTCAATGTTGAATATCCAATACTCTTTCATATCGCTTACAAAATGCCAATCCATATGTTTAAGTTTCCATTGAGTTCTATGACAATAAAATTGCTAAAGCTATTTAGAATAAATAAATTAATGATAATGATGATGGTGTTCTATTTATTTTGTTATCATCGGATGCCATAAATACTGGATGAAAACGAATTATTCACAAGTTAAGATGGTGAAGGATAAGGAGAGGAGAAAGCAAGGGTTTTGCTTTCGTTATATACACCACAAAGGCTACTACTCGGGAAGCCATTGAAAATATACAACTAAAAGAATTCAAGGTAACATACAGCTTTACACTGCTGTGCATCACATTGTTTCCTTTTTCATTGTGTAATTCGATATATTCTTCTCTGCTATTTTAGGGGAAAACCTTGAGATTTTCATTATCTCAGGTAAAAAATAGATTATTTGTTGGGAATGTTCCCAAAGATTTGGAAGAAAAAGAAATTAAAGATATACTCAATGAGATTAGTCCTGGAGTAGTGAATATTGAAGTTTTCAAGGTATTCTTTTCACTGTCTTATTTTATACTTAACTTCTCTCTGCCACTTTACTTTGTTATTTCCATATATATATATATATATATATGTGTGTGTGTGTGTGTATGTGTATGTGTGTGTGTGTGGGTCTATCATAATATTACTGATATTGTCATTTTTTAGGATAATCTTAACCCAAGTCATAATCATGGTTTTGTTTTTATTGAATTTTGTAATCATTTCTGTGCTGAGTATGCAAGGGCGAAAATGAAAAGCGATAAATTTAGGCATGATGGGAGCACACGCACGGTCACTTGGGCGGACCCCAAATATGTGACTGAGGCATCTGCAGCCTCTCAGGTATGAAATGATTCTGGAAGGAACAAATATATTTATGAATGCTGTTTACGTGAATGATGAATCATTAATTGATCATCTAAACTCCAAACTCTTCAACCTCATTTGTGTACTTATTTTTTCTCTACCTCACAAACCATGTATGTCGGAAACCACCAAACTTTCTCATACTTCATGATGTTCATTTGTGGATTACCTTACTTTTGGCTCCAACTTTTCCGAGTACATGTATGTATAGGTAGGACTTTCTGAAACGGACCCAAAATGACGTTTTTAGATGTAATATGATTCGAAAAGGTTTTATGCTATTATTGGTTAAACATAAAGAACCAAAATAACAGATCTTGTGAAGTTCTTGAATCCTATCAAGTATCTTTCAAAATTAAGAGTATTCTCGTGTATTATTAAAATTGAAATCCGATAGATGCTTTCCTGTTTCCTCCAATATTATTTTGTAATAATGGCCCCACTAATGTTAGTGATTGCTTGATGATTTGAAAAGAAAATATTTTGTATACAGATATCATAATTATCCGTTGGTATGGTAATGGATGCTGATATTATCATTTCAACTTCATTTACATGATGATATAAACAAATTGATACGGACAGGTGAAGGCACTCTATGTTAAAATTTTACCAAATGTTGTCACCTCAGAAAAGCTGAAAGCTGTCTTTGAACGTCATGGAGAAGTCACAAAAGTGTTCTCCCACCATCTAAACCTGGGCAAAGTAAACGCGACTTTGGGTTTGTTTATTATGCAGAGAGATCTAGTGCTTTAAAAGCAGTAAAAGAAGACGAAAAATATGAAATTGATGGTAACACTTGTTCTCTTATGTAAATATTAGTAAACCAAATAAATGCACATCTGATGGTTACGAAATTTATAAAAGAAACTCATTTGAACTGCATGGTGCATCTACTATATACTCTTTATTAACTCCTGCAACATTTGAATGGTAGGTCCTGTGTTATTGTTCATCAAGTCATAACTATTTTCCATCGGAGACTGTATCAGCCCGTATTTTCTGTGAATATTAAAATTAACAAATCTAAGAACACTTATTTTTTAGGAGAAGAATTAATGGAAACGGGTTATGCCATTGCATTCGTCTCAGAATTCGGCTTGAGATAGAGTCCGAATTTGCGTGAATCGGACTCCGTATGTAGAACTATGGAGTTCAGAAGATTTCAAGAATGAACAGAAAATAATAATTAAATAATAAATCTAGTTCAAAATTCAAAATTCAAACAGAATAGGCTGAGTGGGAAAATTCCCGCTCAGGGTGTCGACCCCCCAAGGGGAGTCGACATAGGTGTCGATCCCCCTATAGGGGAGTCGACATAGGTGTCGACCCCCCTTGTAGGGAGTCGACCCCTTTGAGATCGGCTTCCTGTGACGAATTCTAGTAGCTCTGATCTGATGTGGTCTTCTCCTAACTAGAAAAATAAATCCAAACTAGTAATCGATTAGAAGAACTTCAAATCAAGCGTCTACATTAAAGGATAGCTTTTCAAATTCAGAAATCATATCCCAGAATACAAGATCCGTCCTTTTTCTGTAAGTTTAGTTATTATTTAGATTTAAACATCTATTAGAAATCAAGACTGTAATAATCGGATCTAGAACGATGCCTAATTCTGGTTCGTGCCTATCCTTTGTCTAATCTAAATTGCTTATGCCTATGAGACTGTTGGACTGACATAATAGAACCTATCATGCCTATGAGACTGTTGGACTAACATAATAGAACCTATCATGCCTATGAGACTGTTGGACTGACATAATAGAACCTATCATGCCTATGAGACTGTTGTACTGACATAAATGAACCTATCACGCCTGTGGGACTGTTGTGATAGATAGGATGGAACTTTTCATGTTGTAAAATCTATGCCTATGAGACTATTGTGATTTATCAAATGTGACTTATCATGTTGTACATTAAATTAGTAATTCTGTTAAGTCCAATTCTATATAATCTTTATATCTATGGTGTGAATTGCTTCGCTTGTCTCTACACATAGTTGTTGAATCAAGGAATTCATGGCATTTTGATTAATGATAAGGTGAAGTTTCAAGATCGACAAAAAGAAGAGATTCAATGGTATTGAAAGTTAGAGGTTGATTATTTAGTAATTTAGTTGTGTTAAAAATGTTAAAATCTATCGTCAAATAATCATATACCTCAGTAGTTTATATATATATATGTATATATATGAATGCACATTCATTGTGCATAATGCCAGAAACCGGTCGACCGGTTTCAATACGTGCGATCGACCAAGTCTGGGCAGAAACACACAATGAACATGCACACATGTATATAACGTATATATATTCAAATACCAGTCTACTGGTTATATTTTACCTGTCGACTGATCTTCGAACTGAAAGCAACTCTTCGTACAAACATCTTCATTCATCAATGGTTGCTTCCTTTTCCTTTCATCAAAAATCATTTCTATTCAATACTTCTCTTCACCAATGTTTGCAACTCTTTATCCTCTATAAATACAACATGAAATCATCAATTCCAAATAACTAATTCTTTCTATCTATTCTATCTATTGCTGATTTTATTCTTGATCATTCAAAGCATTCAAAAGCTCATAATCTTCTTATATCGCTGTTGAATCCTAGAATCTACATACTATTCTTTTGATTCAAACACGATATCAACTTCCAAATCTTCAAGGATTCAAATTCTATTTGAGGATAAGATTGTAGGATGGTTGTACAAGAATTGACAAATTTGTGTTATTAAGAACACACATTGTCAAATTACAAGTCTACTCATCTTGTGTGAAGTCCTCCGTGTTGTGTGAGGCAAAGTTGTGAAGTCCTCCGTGTTGTGAGAGGCAAAGTTGTGAAGTCCTCGTGCTGTAAGAGGCGTGAAATCCCGTTCGGCTGCTCGTGTATTGTGAACCTGTTCCTCCGGGTGAAGCGAGGTAGTTGATTAGTGAAAATCCAGAGAGAGGTCTGGGACTGGACGTAGGACGGTGCTCCGAACCAGTATAAAAATCCCTGGTGTGATTTTCCTTTTACTGCATTTACATTCTGTGATACTGTTTTTGTGAGATATTTCTATTTCATATTTATTTGCATAACTATTGTATTAGACAAATAGTTGTGTGTTATTCCATATTACACGACCCGAGTGTACTATTACCTGACAAGTACTCGCACTCACACTTTTAATTGGTATCAGAGCACGGTCATCTTATAACCGTAACACAATTATTTGATATATTCTACTAATATGGAAAATAACCCAAGTAGTAGCACTAACACCACTTACACTGAAGGTAAATCGACACAAAGACCTCCTTTCTTCAATGGTTTTAACTATAGCTATTGGGCAACATGTATGTCATTTTACATGCAGTAAACTAATTATGATGCTTGGAATGCTACACAAAAAGAAATAGTGAATCCAACAACTGAGTATTCAGAATGGACACCGGCTGAGAAAACGGTAGCAGTTGTAAATTCAAACGCAATAAATATGTTGTTTTGTGCATTAGATCAAAATGAATATAACCGTGTTAGTATCTGTACCGTTGCATATCAAATTTGGCAAACGATAAAAACCACTTATGAAGGTACTAACAAGGATAACAAGCAAAAATAGCATTGTTGAAAAGTCAATTTCAAATTTTCAAAATGAAGCCGAATGAAACAATCAATGAGATGTATTCGCAGTTTCAAACCATTCATCATGCACTTATCGGATTAGGGAAAAAATATTCTGATTTTGATGTAGTTTCAACAGTCCTACATTCTCTGACTAATGAATGGGAAGGAAAAGTATTAGCAATAGAAGAAGCTAATGATCTTTCCACCATGAAGCCAGATGAAGTGATAGGAAATCTTATGTTCTATGAAGCTAACTTGCAGGCTAGAAAAGAACAAAAAGAAGAAAAGAAAAATGTAGCTTTTCATGCTGAAAAAGATGAAGACATCTCAGATTCCGAAGATGAAGATCTAGCATTCATTGCAAAAGGATTCAAGAAATTCTTAAAGCAACGAAAAGCTAGTCGATACAACAAAAAGAAGTTCAGTTCAAACAAACCATCATCATCAAATATAGAATGCTTCAATTGTCACAAAAAGGGACATATGCAAAAGGATTGTCCGGAGCAAAAGAAGAAGTCAGAAAATGAAAAATTCAAACATAAGAAGGACAAGTCAAAGAAACTAGCATTCTCAGTGACATGGGATGATTCAGACTCGTCTTCTTCTGATAGTGAAAGTGACTCAGACAATGAACAAGCTAATGCATGTTTCATGGCGACAGAAGATGAGGTACAAATTCCTTCTTTTGAAGAGGTTCTTGATATAAATGCTGAATTAATATATAAAATTAAAGATATGAAACGACAATGCAAGCAAGCTCGAGCAGATTTAAGTAGAGCAGAATTTGAACGAGATATGTTAAAAGATGAGAAGAAAATATTAGAAGAGGAACTTGAAGAAGTTCAAGAATCATCATCTAATATTGATTCTCAATTATCTCTTTTAAGTCAAGAAATTGAAAATCAAAAAGAGAAAAATGATGCTCTTACTACTGAAAATCATGAGCTTAAGGCGAAAGTCAAAATTCTAGACCTAGAAAAAGCTAGTTTACAAACTAAGTTAGACAACATCACTCAAAATGTTTCTAACTTCAACAAAGGTCGAGAAAATTTGACAAAAATTATTAAAAGTTCACAATCTGCTACGAATAAACGAGGTTTGGGATATAAGAAACAAGATATCAAGAAACATCTTGTTAATAAAAGAAAAAGAAAAAATAAAAAAGTACAAGAAATTGAAGCAAAGAAAAATCTTAGTTTATTATATTCCAAACCAAAACCGGTTGTGAAATTTCAAAAGAAAAATGTCAAGACTATCAAAATATGGGTTCCTAAAACAAATAACATTTTGATTAGGAACAAATACATTCAAATTTTTTTGAATACTGTACATCATAATTCCAATTATTTATATAAAGGGGATACTGGACCCGTATGGGTTTGGACTCCTAAGACCTAACTCTTAGAACCCCATGAAAAGGTGGGTACCATGAACTTAATTTTATTTTTTGCAGGTCCCACTTAAGAAAATAGGAAAGTGGATACTGGGCAGTAGTTGCTCTCATATGACTGGAGACAAGAGCTTATTGACAAATATCACTTATTCAGATGGTGGCTCCGTCACTTTTGGAGATAATTCAAAAGGCTATATCATCGGCAAAGGCAATGTGAGCAATTGCGGTACATCTAACTTACCTCTTATTATAAATGTCATGCTAGTTAAAAATTTAAAACAAAGTCCAAACGTGCTAAGAAAGCATTATTTTGCTCCCCACGGACTAGAGAAAAGATAAGTGAGATTCACCACTACCAGAAACATCAAATAGGTCTCCAGCGTCAACTTCATTACGAACAAAAACTTACGTCCGACCGTTTAACTCTCTTAGAATGCATGACGTCATTTTTCTGTAGCACAGATAAACACGACGTTCATGAACCAATGTCACATGCTCCATCTTCATCTAGGAGTCCTAACTCCTGGGATCGTAACTACATGAGAAATGGAGCAAAGGAAACTTGGTCGCCATGGACTCCGAGAGTTACCAATATCAAAGAAATTTCCGAAGATAAGTCATCCAGCTCCCATTGATCTTATATCGTTATTACTTTGTTGGATACTAAGTGTTTTTTTCAATAAGATATCCTTTGTTTGTTTTCATATATTTTGTTTGATTCTTTCTTATTTTGAAATAAATTATTATAGAGCTTCGAAAAATCTCAGAAAATAGGAAAAACAAAGCTCAAACGAAACGGTCAACCGCCAGAAATCCACCAGTCGACCGGAAAAGTCTCTGGAAAACATATTTTTCATATACCGGTCGACCGGTATGAAGTTAACGGTCGACCGTGTCTCTGAAAAAATATGCCTTTTCATCAACCAGTCGACCAGATAAATTTTCACCAGTCGACCGAAAATGTTTCTGTTTGAAACCAGTCGACCGGTGAAAACTCAACGGTCGACCGGTTACGTGACTTTCTGTTTTTTAAAATCCCAATCAAAACATCGGCTCTATCAAACTCACCCATTCACTTCCTTTTTATCTCTCTCATACTCTCAAGCCCTTTGAAAACCAAAAAATCCCCAAATTTCTCTCTCCTACAAAATCAATAACTCCACCACAAAAGAGATTAAAGAAATCAAGTTCTACTCAAATCCAACCTATTGATTCCAATATCAAAAAATGGCTAATGGATCCAATAGTAGTGAGAAGATGGAATGCTATAAAAGATTATACGATTCACAAAGGTCATTTCATGAATTTCTCTGATTTTATTCTCTACGATGTAATAGAATTAGCAAAACAAGCTCGTATTCAAAATCTCCTAGACCATGATAAGAACAACGTGAAAATCAATCATATCATGATCAAGTTGTTCTATGTTAATCTTAACTCAGTAGTTCTTTTCATCCACGTCTTTTGGTATTATATTTTTACTTACGCAAGACTTAACTCAGCACTTGTACATAAATAGTGCTGTATTTCATTTTGGGTTTGTACATATTAACTCTTAGATACATAACTTGTTTGGCTATGTCTCGTGTGTATTGTATGCTACAATCCTTGTGCATTTCATGCTTAAGTTATGGTATTTGTATGATATCTACTCCTTTCTATCGATGACAAAGGGGGAGAAAATGTTACTAACAATATGTTTTGCAGATTTGTTTAATATATATTCCAGGGGGAGTATATATTCAGGGGGAGTTAGAAACACTTTCAGAGCATGTTGTCATCAATCAAAAAGGGGGAGAAAAAAATGTTACTAACAATATGTTTTGCAGATTTGTTTAATATATATTTCAGGGGGAGTACATATTCAGGGGGAGTTAGAAACACTTTCAGAGCATGTTGTCATCAATCAAAAAGGGGGAGAATGTTGAATCAAGAAATTCATGGCATTTTGATTAATGACAAGGAGAAGTTTCAAGATCGACAAAAAGAAGATATTCAATGGTATTGAAAGTTAGAGGTTGATTATTTAGTAATTTAGTTGTGTTAAAAATGTTAAAATCTATCCTCAAATAATCATATACCTTAGTCGTTTGAATATATATATATATATATATGTATGTATATATATGAATGCACATTCATTGTGCATAATGCCAGAAACCGGTCGACCGGTTTCAATACGTGCGGTCGACCGTTTCTGGGCAGAAATGCACAATGAACGTGCACATATGTATATAACGTATATATTCAAATACCAGTATACTGTATATTTTTACTTGTCGACTGGTCTTCGAACTGAAAGCAACTCTTCGTACAGACATCTTCATTCATCAGTGGTTGCTTCCTTTTCCTTTCATCAAAAATCATTTCTATTCAATATTTCTCTTCCCCAATGTTTGCAACTCTTTATCCTTTATAAATACAACATGAAATCATCAATTCCAAATAACTAATTCTTTCTATATATTCTATCTATTGCTGATTTCATTCTTGATCATTCAAAGCATTCAAAATCTCATAATCTTCTTATATCGCTGTTGAATCCTAGAATCTACATAATATTCTTTTGATTCAAACATGATATCATCTTTCAAATCTTCACAAATTCAAATTCTATTTGAGGATAAGATTACATGAAGGTTGTACAAGAATTGACAAATTTTTGTTATTAAGAACACACATTGTCAAATTACAAGTCTACTCATCTTGTGTGAAGTCCTCCATGTTGTGAGAGGCAAAGTTGTGAAGTCCTCCGTGTTGTGTGAGGCAAAGTTGTGAAGTCCTCCATGTTGTGAGAGGCAAAGTTGTGAAATCCTCGTGTTGTAAGAGGCGTGAAATCCCGTTCGGTTGCTTGGGTATTGTGAAACTGTTCCTCCGGGTGAAGCGAGGTAGTTGATTAGTGAAAATCCACAGAGAGGTCTGGGACTGGATGTAGGACAGTGCTCCGAACCCATATAAAAATCCCTGGTGTGATTTTCCTTTTACTGCATTTACATATCTATGATATTGTTTCTGTGAGATCTCTCTATTTCATATTTATTTACATAACTATTGTATTAGACAAATAGTTGTGTGTTATTCCATATTACACGATCCGAGTGTACTATTACCTGATAAGTACTCGCACCCACACTTTCAATAGTGTTAATGTACAACATTGAAACATGATTCTTGAATTTGGTACATCTTTACATGCCTATTTTTCCTTATGTCAATTCTTATGCTCCTTCTCTATTTTTCCCTTTTTTACTTGCTTTTGTGAATACTAAGTTCACTCGGAACTTAGATTGAATCTTGTTGCACGTGTGATTATAACGTGGGGAAAATTGGGTATCATTTAATTTAGTAAATTTTGGGCATAGCTTGGGAATGTGGCATAAACTTGTATTTACTAAATTTGTGGAAATTTTGACACACAGATTTGGACAAATATGACAAATATGTAAATTGGCTAAAGATGAACATGCCTAACCCGAGGTTAGATTGAGTTGCGGTGTAAGACCGCCCGGAACCGCCCGACACATCCAGTGACGGCAACAATATAGATCTAATGTGAGAGGTTAGCACATTTAAGCCCAAAAACTCGAGGTTAGATCGAGTTGCGGTGTAAGGCTGCCCGGAACCGCCCGGCACATCTAGCGACCGCAACAATAAAGATCTAATGTGAGAGGTTGGTGCTTTAATGAATAAATTAAAGCTAATAGACAGGCTAAGAATGGTAGGTTAAGTTAATCAAAGCAACACTTAACCAATATAAAATGATGTGTGACAGGGTTAAGTAACACAAGAGGGCAACACTTAACCAATGTAACATGACAAGTGGTAGGGTTAAGTAATACAAGAGGGAAACACTTAACCAATGTAACATGACAAGTGGAAGGGTTAAGTAACACAAGAGGGCAACACTTAACCAATGTAACATGACAAGTGGTAGGGTTAAGTAACACAAGAGAGCAACACTTAACCAATATAACATGATGTGTGATAGGAAGACGGAACACTTAACCAATGTAACATGACAAGTGGTAGGGTTAAGTAACACAAGAGGGCAACATTTAAGCAATGTAACATGACCAGTGGTTGGGTTAAGTTAACATTTAACCAATGAATGAGTGGGGTTAAGTTAATGGGAAACACTTAACCAATATAATATGATGAATGAACAGGGTTAAGTTAATAGAAAACACTTAACCAATTACAACATGATGAATGAGAAGGGTTAAGTTAATAAGAAACACTTAACCAACATGACATGGCGTGTGAATGGGTTAAGTTAACTTGAACGGATGGATAACACTTAGCCAATTTGGGGGGTATACGAATAGACCCTAGAAAACCCTAGTAACGGGGACCCATTTCAGCAGTAACCCACATAGATGTATCATGGTACCCTGAAACTAGGCAGGGTGGGGCACGATTACTGGGCTAATTATAAGCGGTCAAAGTAGCGGTAGTGGGTGCACCGGTGTAGTTTCGATGGAGTATGGGCGTGCACGTGCTCCGGAGTGAAAAAGCAGGCACTGGGCATCAGTAGTATACACTGTGCATCTAGAATTTGTGTCGGGTTGCTATCATAGGGATTGATACACCATATGGTGGGACCAGCATAGGGTATCTACATGCAAGAGAGGGCCGATTGACACAGACACAAGGAAATTTAATACAAGTAGGGAGCCGATCAATAGGATAGTAAGGATACATCTAACATCTTCATGGCAATCAGGCTGGTTGAGGTAAGATCCTCATACTAGATGTACACCTGAAGGCTACCACAATTGCGGGGTTGGGATCACCTTATTTTATAACACAGGATACTAGTTGGGACACTAGTAGGTGATAAGGATCCTTTTTCACAGGATACTAGTTGAGACACTAGTAGGGAATACAAATTGTTCTATAAAAGACACTAGTTAGGATGTTAGTTGGGTGGTGCAGAGAAAATAGGAAATCAGAGAAAGAACCGAAGCACATTCAGTGTATCTTACCTTGTCATATCTAACAATCATCATTTGTTGTCTTGCTATGCTTATTATCATGGTTATGGTCTGGTATCCAGTTTATTCATGTCATGATCCTTTTACCTGTTTACATGCTTAATAATCACTGGACTTACCAGGCTTTATGTCAAACTCTGTTCTGTTTCGCTCTCTTTTCTTCTGTTTCCCCCTCAGGTTCACAGGGAGGGAATATTACCACTTAGCTCAGTTTTCTTTCCAAGCTCGAAGATAGGCGATGTATTGCTTTGGACTCTTTTACACTGCTATGGCTGGCTCATGCTTCTTTATTTTGTTAAACAAGACAAATGCTTTGCTGTAATGGGTATTGTTGTTTTGGTGCTGGAAAACAATCTTTGTACAAGCTGTTTTACCAACCTGTTGTTTTATCAATAAAGTAAAGTTTTATTTATTTTCCGCTGTTTAAATTTTGTCTGTTTTGTAATTTATCTGTTCTATACATTTATGACGCTCCACTGAAGTTAATGCACTCTCTTTGTGAGTGACCTTAACGGAGGTATGGTGTTACACGTGGTATCAGAGCTGAAGGTTACCGGATCAGATAAAAGATTTGAAAAATTATTTTCAAAACGGTTTTAAAAGAAGCATTTCCAAAAGAAAAGTTTTGTTTTAAAGTCATATTCCCCAAAGCCATATGCACTAACTTTTGATCCTCTGTTTGAATCCTTGTTTCCTTCTTTTTTGAGTCTCCGGGGCTCCTGGCTTTCTGGGAGGTAACCTCATCGCGGCATGGTTCCGTAGGCTTGATGAGACTACGACACCTATCAAAGGGAGTAGAAGTGCCCAACTACCATCTATAGCCGCAATAGTTTCACCTGCGGCTAATTTTCTTTCAAGCTTCGTAAGTTTTTCCATGCGATGGAGGCAGCTTTCGAGAGACTTGTCAACATGTTACACAAGGATGGTAAAGATAATAATGAGGGAGTTTGGCTAAGGAGCACAACCGAAGGATGAGAAACTCATGGAAATAGACTTGGTTCACAAAAGAGGTAAAAAGAAAGAGGTGTAAGTGGAAGAACCACAGGACAAGAAGGGAGGAAAGAATAGTAAAACCTAAGACAAGAGGAAGTGTCTTTATTATGGTATAACGGGTCATATAATTAAGGACAAGGGCAAGAACAAAGGACATGATTTTCATGAGGGCAAGTGCGTGCTCTCACTGCCAGCGTACCAGAGCGAGAGGTAGTAAAGTTTCTAGTGAGAAAGCTTAGTTTTTTTTTTGATCATCCCGTTAGTACTCTTTTTGATTTTAGCGCTTCACATTCGGTTATATCTGCTTCCATAGTGAGTCTCTGCACCTTAGTACTTGTATAGTAGAAGATCCCATTATTGTCTCAAATCCAATTGGTGGTTCGGCTCATCTATCTTTGGTTTGTAAGGATTTGAGAATAACTATATTAAGTATTGAGTTTAAGTGTAATGCTTATGTTTTTGGTTTCATGGGCCATGGGTTGATTCTAGGCATGGATTGGTTAGCTAGTAATTGTGAAAGGAGGGTAGTTAGACTTTTTACTTGCCTCGGGAATACCCTCTAGATTTCGTGCGATCCTAAGGGATCAGTTTGGCTTACCTACCTAGAATCACTTGATGCATCTATCGATGATTTGCGATCCATTAGAGTAGTCCATGAGTACGCAAATGTTTTTGATTAGTCAGGGGTTTGTCCCTAAAAACGCGAGATAGACTTCTGCATATATCTAGTTGACAATGCAAAGCCAGTTGCATTACCTGTATGACACATGACTCCAAGGGAAAGTAAGGGCTCAGTAAACAAGTAAAAGAGTTACTTGAGAAATGGGTCATAAGGCGAAGTATTTCTGAATAGGGTGCTCCAGTTGTTTTTGCTACAATGGCGGACGGTTCACTTCGCTTGTGCATAGATGATATTTTGGTTTTCTCTAAGAGTGGGGAAAAACATGCTTTGTATCTAAGGTAAGTCTCGAATATCCTCCAAGCGCATCAGCTTAAGGGTATGTTCTCCAAATATCATTTTTGGAGAGAAGAAGTGAGGCTTATATGACATGTGATATCCAAGGAAGGGATAACAGTAGATCCCGCAAAAGTAGTTGCGGTGCAAGATTAGAAAGGTCCCAAGGAATGCAACAAAAATAAGAAGCTTTCTTGGACTAGTGGGTTAATATAAGAAGTTCATTAAGAACTTTGCGAAGGTATTAGCCCCACTTACTGGATTAACGAAGAAGAATCTAACCTTTGCTCGGGATATTGATTATGAGGTCGCTTTCCAACGATCAAAGAGGGCTCTTACAACGGCCCCAGTTTTGACTATTACCTTAAGGTAGTAAAAGTTTTACGGTATACACGGACGCATGCGGCACGGGACTAGGAGCCACTTTGATGTGAAAAGGACGGGTAAGGTCGTAGCAGATGCCTTAAGAAGAAAAAGGTTGACTTCAAGTCCTCTCTATGTGAAAAGGAAAAGTCCAGAATACACGTCAACCTTTGATTTTAAAACCTTCGGTTAAGTTAGTAGTTGACATCGCTAGCAGTAAGACCTACGCTTTTGGATTAAATAGGGACTTCATAGAGAAAAGACTCTCAGATAGTTGATGCAATAGATAAGTTAAGTAGAAAAGAGACCTCTAATCACTTTAATAACTACACTTGGAAACATGGTTAGCATCTGTTTATTTTCAAGAGATAGTTCTTCCACATGGAATACCCTCTAGTGAATTTTGAAGACCCTTTGAGGAAATGTTAGCATGACACAGTAGAAGTTGTAGTCCCGAGTATACTAGAAGGAGAAGAGGTAATGGGTTCCAACTCATGTTTTGGAAACAGAAATTAAGAAGCTACGCAATCGTGAAGTTAAGACAGTCAGAGCACAATGGTGGTGAAGCTCAAGAAGATGCGACTTAGAAGGCTGAAGACTAGATACGCGCATCATACCCTTTTTAGGGTATATCCTTGATCTCTCTTTTTCTGTAAAGTTTGTTTGCATGCTAGTCTTTATCTTTTAAGTATATCCTCTCGGTCCTATCCTCGATCCTTAGGTAGAAGCCAATAGATGTAAACATGTGTTTGGGACATGTTATGTTTGGTAGATGCAAGTGTTTGCTAGTGGTTGCTCATGGATGCATATATACACACACGCTAGGTACTAGATTGGCTCAGTTACTTTCATATTGCATATGCATATATGAATTTATATATGGATTGAAACTTGATGTGTTATCATGTGGAGAATGCATTTGTATGAATGATTGTGCACTCATGTATAAGTTACAAAATACAATTAGGAATAACTGCATACATGATGGACTCATATGATTGACATGATTCGCATCAAAGAGGTCAACAGAATCAGTAGACCGTCTGATTTTGCATTAGATAAG
Source organism: Allium sativum (assembly GCA_030737875.1). NCBI lineage: Eukaryota > Viridiplantae > Streptophyta > Magnoliopsida > Asparagales > Amaryllidaceae > Allium > Allium sativum. The sequence goes on from CM060919.1 coordinate 213,307,329, forward strand.
GACATACACACACTATGCATATGATCATGAAAGCATTAGAAGTCTTTTTAAGGACAATGGATGCCCGTGATTGATGGTTGAGTAGATGGATGTTAGATGCTAGGATACATTCTTCTTAACTTAGAGATTTCGGGGACAAAATCCTTTACGGAGCGGAGAATGTAACACCCCATATTTTTTCTGAGTATTAAAATTAACAAACCTAAGAACACTTAATTTTTAGGAGAATAATTAAGGGAAATAGGTTACGCCATTGCGTTCGTCTCGGAATTCTGCTTGAGATAGAGTCCGAGTTTGCGTGAATCGGACTCCATATGTAGAAGTTATGGAGTTCAGAAGATTTCAAGAATAAACATAAAATAATAATTAAATAATAAATCCAGTTCAAAATTCAAAATTCAAATAGAACAGGCTGAGCGGGAAAATTCCCGCTCAGGGTGTCGACCCTCCCTCCCCCAGGGGAGTCGACATAGGTGTCGACCCCCCTATAGGGGAGTCGATCCCTTTGAGATCGGCTTCCTGTGACGAATTCTAGTTGCTATGAGCTGATGTGGCCTTCCCTAATTGGCCAATGACTAATTTCTAAGGTGTTATGGCTTATGTGTCATGCTATGATTGGCTGGATAACACATCTCTTTGGTTTGATGGCTCTGATTTCTCCTAGACTAATCTAAAGGCTAGAATTAATTCTAGACATCTATATATACGTAGCCAAACCTAGACTCTAACCTCATAACCCTAAGACTATAGTGTTATCATGTTGTTCGTCTACAAGCTAGTCTAGTCTCCTATATCTTCTCCTAACTAGAAAAATAAATCCAAACTAGTAATCGATTAGAAGAACTTTAAATCAAGCGTCTACATCAAAGGATAGATTTTCAAATTCAGAAATCAGATCCCAGAATACAAGGTCCGTGCTTTTTCTGTAAGTTTAGCTATTATTTAGATTTAAACATCTAATAGAAATCATGACTGTAATAATCGGATCTAGAACGACGCCTAATTCTGATTCGTGCCTATCCTTTGTCTAATCTAAATTGCTTATGCCTATGAGATTGTTGGACTGACATAATAGAACCTATCATGCCTATGAGACTGTTGGACTGACATAATAGAACCTATCATGCCTATGAGACTGTTGGACTGACATAAGTGAACCTATCACGCCTGTGAGACTGTTGTGATTGATAGGACGGAACTTTTCATGTTGTACAACCTATGCCTATGAGACTATTGTGATTTATCAAATGGGACTTATCATGTTGTACATTAAATTCGTAATTCTTTTAAGTCCAATTCTATCTAATCTTTATACCTATTTTTCCTTATGTCAATTCTTATACTCCTCTATTTTCCCCCTTTTTTACTTGCTTTTACGAATACTAAGTTCATTCGGAACTTAGATTGAATCTCGTTGTACGTGCGATTATAATGCGGGGAAAATTGGGTACAATTTAATTTAGTAAATTTTGGGCATAGCTTGGGAATGTGGCATAAAATTGTATTTACTTGACTTGTGGAAAATTTGACACATAGATTTGGACACATATGACAAATATGTAAATTGGCTAAAGATGAACATGCCTAATCCGAGGTTAGATTGAGTTGCGGTGTAAGACTGCCCGGAACCGCCCGACACATCTAGCGACCGCAACAATATAGATCTAATGTGAGAGGTTAGAGCATTTAAGCCCAAGAACCCGAGGTTAGATTGAGTTGCGGTGTAAGGCTGCCCAGAACTGCCCGGAACATCTAGCGACCGCAACAGTATAGATCTAATGTCAGAGGTTGTGCTTTAATGAATAAATTAAAGCTAACGGCCAGGCTAAGAATGGTAGGGTTAAGTTAATCAAAGCAACACTTAACCAATATAACGTGATGTGTGATAGGGTTAAGTAACACAAGAGGGCGACACTTAACCTATGTAACATGACAAGTGGTAGGGTTAAGTAACACAAGAGGGCAACACTTAACCAATGTAACATGACAAGTGGTAGGTTTAAGTAACACAAGAGGGCAACACTTAACCAATATTACATGACAAGTCGTAGGGTTAAGTAACACAAGAGATGAACACTTAACCAATATAGCATGATGTGTGATAGGGTTAAGTAATACAAGAGGGAAACACTTAACCAATGTAATATGACAAGTGGTAGGGTTAAGTTAACACTTAACCAATGAACGAGTGGGGTTAAGTTAATGGGAAACACTTAACCAATATAATATGATGAATGAACAGGGTTAAGTTAATAGAAAATACTTAACCAATTACAACATGATGAATGAGAAGGGTTAAGTTAATAAAAAACACTTAACCAATAAGACATGGCATGTGGATGAGTTAAGTTAACTTGAATGGATAACACTTAGCCAATTTGGGGGGAATACGAATAAAATCTATAAAAACCTAGTAACGGGGACCCATTTCAGCAGTAACCCACATAGATGTATCATGGTACCCTGAAACTAGGCAGGGTGGGGCACGATTACTGGGCTGATTATAACAATCAAAGTAGCGGCGGGGGGTGCAGCATTGTAGTTCCAATGGAGTATGGGCGTGCACGTGCTTCGGAGTGGAAAACCAGGCACTGGGCATCAGTAGTATACACTGTGCATCTAGAATTTTTGTCAGGTTGCTATCATAGGGATTGATACACCTTATGGTGGGACCAACACAAGGTATCTACATGCAAGAGAGGGCCGATTGACACAGACATAAGGAAAGTTAATACAAGTAGGGAGCCGATCGATAGGGTAGTAAGGATAAATCTAACATCTTCATGGCAATTAGACTGGTTGAGGTAAGATCCTCATACTAGATGTACACTTGAAGGCTACCACAATTGCGGGGTTCAGATCACCTTATTTTATAACACATGATACTAGTTGGGACACTAGTAGGGGATAAGGATCCTTTTTCACAGGATACTAGTTGGGTCACTAGTAGGGAATATGAATCGTTCTATAAAAGACACTAGTTAGGATGCTAGTTGGATGGTGCAAAGAAAACAGGAAATCAGAGAAAGAACCGAAGCACATTCAGTGTATCTTACCCTGTCATATCTAACGACCATCATTTGTTGTCTTGCTATGCTTATTATCATGGTTATGGTCTGATATCCAGTTTATTCATGTCATGATCCTTTTACCTGTTTACATGCTGAATAATCACTGGACTTACCACGCTTTATGTCTGGCTCTGTTTTGTTTCGCTCTCTTTTCTTTCGTTTCCCCCCAGGTTCACAGGGCGGGAATATTACCACTTAGCTCAGTTTTCTTTCCAAGCCCGAAGATAGACGACGTATTGCTCTGGACTCTCTTTTCCACTGCTATGGCTGGCTCATGCTTTATTGGGGAATATCATTATCATTTCATGCTTCTTTACTTTATTAAACAATACAGATGCTTTGTTGTAATGGGTATTGGTGTTTTGGTGCTGGAAAACAATCTTTGTACAAGCTGTTTTACCAAGCTGCTGTTTTATCAATAAAGTAAAGTTTTATTTATTTTCCGCTATTTAAATTTTGTCTGTTTTGTAATATATTTGTTTTATATACTTATGACGCTCCACTAAAGTTAATGCATTCCCTCTGTGAGTGACCTTAACGGAGTTGGGTTTTTACAGAGTCTGCTATTGGAAATCTTGAAATTGATAGCTTCTGACCATAAGGCTTATAAAATATTGATTTTTTTCCTTCAAATTTTGTGCCAAAATTTTATGATTTCAAAGATTATACCTCACATTGGCTATGTTTTCATTTAAAGTAGTTTTAGATAAAAATTTACGACAGTTAAGTTCTTCTAACTTCTCCCTACAACTTTCTGATGTATTGCTAAGACTATGATATGCTTTTGATAATGATGTGAAAATATACTCATTTTTCGAAATATAATTACATGTTTTAACACAGGACAACCAAATGAGGCAGTAGTCGCTAAGGCTCAGACCGATTAAAAAAACATCAGATCACAAAAAACCTTCTTACAAATCTGCCCCCCCCCCCACAAGTTATCCACAGTACCCTTATAACGATCCAGAATTTTTAACCAAATTAAAATTGGAATTTTTATTACTCAATTTGAATTTAAATTTGAATTTGACATAAATATATATGGTTAAGTATATTTAATTGTATTTATTACTTATATAATATTTTTTATTTGAAATATTAATTTAATGAATGAGAATGATTATTAATAAGTTTGGATTTATTGATACTATTTCTCGTTCGATTGGATTTGTCAAACCATAACATGAATTATAGCATTAGAATTAAGTGTTGTCCTTAGTTTTCATAGCATTTAAGGGAAAGTGCTACCAAAAGTTCACCTTCTCTTCTTAAGACAGGTGTATGAACACTTGTAATTTTGCATGTATACTTTTCATGCATGGTTCCACTTGTCCCCTTATGTGTCTTTACCTCCTTACTCCTCCTTTCCTATATAAGGAGCTCTTTACTTCATTTTTTATCATCCACTTTCATTTTTCCTACCCTCCTTCTTCTTAAGTTATGGCCATGGTTTCCATGGCATAAGTCTTCCTCTTTTCCACCACTACCTTACTGAAGTTCTGAAACGACCCGAACTTCCCCGGTCTCCGAAGAGAAAGAACGAATTGTTTTGAGAACACGACAAATCAGAACACAGACGGAAGAACATCTCATTATATATTACAACAATGCATCAGAATACAAGAATATACAGAGTATAAATGAATATTACACAGAAATACCAGAGATTTAATTAATATTTAAATACATAGCAGCGGAAAATAATACAATACACCACTAGAAGAGATATACGGATACAAAGCTTTCTGGATATCATTCCAGCTGTAAACCAGGATCCTGTGAATATAAATCTGCAAAACCCAAAACTACAAGCTGCCCGTGTCAAAATAAGGGCACCCAGAGTTTAGGTTAAAAACAATAAACCCCAGGTCAGTCATGGGACTGGTGTGAGAACTAAAACAGTTATTTATCTTTATTTTAAAGTTAGGTAAATCAAGGGACCACGCCGCATAACACGGAACGGGTTTCTTCCCAAGAATACCAGTGCCTAAAACAAATAGCGCAATGCTAAATAAAGAAAAATGAAGCTGTTATAAGACCCAGATCCTATCACACAATGCAACGCAAGCCGGGGGATAGGGTTTTCCCTTATAACAACCAAAGAATGCTTGATACGTTTAAAACAAATAATTTGATACTATTATAAGTGCATAGTGTATAAAACAACTTCAAATCATAAGTATCAATCATAGGCGACATGAGCGTCCCATGCCACTATGTCGCCATATATAGGTTTACAATTAAAACCGCAAAATCACGTATTTGGAAGTTGGTTTTCCATCTATGAACCGAGGCCAGGGATCGTCCTCTACCGATTCGAGACGCTCTAGCCCGTGTCTCAGGAACAGCCGCAACTGCCCCTTGAATCGTCAGGGCCGGTCCACCGATGTGGATTATTATGGCTGAATAATACGTCTCCCCGCCCTTTGGGGCGTCAATGAGCCAAAAAATGACTCCATCGGACCCGGATCGTCCGATCAAACCGAGGCGCCTCGCAACAGCAACAACCACACAGGTGAAAAGTATATAAATGTCAGGGCTGGTAGGTCACTGACACCACCCTAGCTAGAAAGAAACGCATGCCCTCCCTGAGGTCCGTCTCCCGTTTTTGGTTCACAACCGGGGTGTGAGGCTCACGAATTCACGTTACACAAAGTTGTGCCACACAGGCTGTGCTTTGATCATCACCACAAGACTTTGCTTTTCAACAGAAGCCTCGATCAATTGCCACTTAGGCATGCCACACAGGCAATTCACTCCATGCGTTTGATATCCATTAATATATAACCCCTGAGCTCGTACGTCTCAGAGAAGGGCGTTAAGCAAGAGAATAAATTCTCCGCTGCCAAACAGATATATATTTAATAGAGATCAATCACACGGACTAAAATCCAATGTCAGACACACAGTCCATTTACAAGTCCGTTCTGGGTCTGAACGAAACCGAAGGCACCTAGTACCCCGCATATCCATCGATCTCCAAGTACGTCTGGACGATCACTAACTGTTTCCATCTTCTTGGGTGTACATCCCAATCAAGATCATCTGTAATCACCCAAACGACGTGAAGACCTCCGGTCTTCGACCATCGTCTTCATCTTCGACTTATCGTCGTATCAGTTATTCAGAATGGGATAAACCCGGACTTTCCGAATAACTCGCGTATATTTTAAATAAGTATTACACAAACACAACATACGCCTCATTCTAATTCATCAGTCACTAACCGTAAATTAACAAGAGAATAATTCCCCAAATATTAACCCCGAAGGCCGAAACCAACATCAGATCAATATCCAGAAAACCGTTCTGCTTAGCTAACCGACAGTTAGTTTCTAAATTTCACATTCATAGGGAAAGGTTCCCATTAATTTTTTCAAAGCTAAATCATTAAAATTTATTCTTTAATCTACTTTTGAATTTCGATTCAACTAGTCGGGGTTAACGAACCTTACCGAAGTAATCATTTGTTTTAATTTCCCAACCCCAACCTATTAATCCCATGAAGTAAAACTGGTCCTACTTCATATCTAACACCACGGTGTTATCGGTAAATTCAATTACCATTTCACGTTCAAATCTAATTAAAGATTTAACTATCGCCTGGAGCAAAACTGGTGATACTCCATTCTCGATCATTTCAATCTAATTAAAGATTCATTAAAACTCCACTTAGTTTTAATCTTTAACTGGGTTAAAGAATCAGTGTCATTTAAAACACAGTTCACGACAAACCCAAAATCACATTCCATTAATTATCGGGTTAAAGAACGAGTGTTATTTAAAACACTGTTCACGATAAACCCTAAAATCAATACCAATTCAATTCCAATTAAATATCATTTAATTGGTACACTTCATTAAATCTAAATAAAAAGATTTAATCTTTTCTCAACTGGGTTCAAGAACAGTGTTAGTCAAGACACCATTCACGACAAACCCAAATCACATTTGATATTAAATACAAGGCTCTGAATAGAAAATATATCGGCTTATATTCAATATCAAATTCTACGACCAACAGATATCATATTGGAAATAACGATATATATATCTATATCTTTCAAATTTCCATAACAACATCTGTATAATCACGAAATCCAACATCAAAATATTCCGAAGACAATTTCGATTCAAATCCATTCCAATGCAATCATTGGAAATTCTGGTTATTTTCAAAACCATTTCAAATTCAATTTATTTATTTAAAAATAAATAGAATTATAATTCTAGTTCAAAACTAGTTCATTTCGATAAAAATCTATTTTTATCTTTTCAAATATGGAGTTTTTCATCCCAATTCTTCTCAAATCATTTCTTATGATTTTACATAAATTATTACCATTTTTAATAATTTTATCAAGGCTCGTACAGTCGATTTCCATCAACGGCCATCGAACTGCACTTACAGCGACCTTTTTCAAATTTGATTTGGACATAATTCCAAATCCAACCGTTAGATTTCTAATTTCTAATATTCATTAGAAAGCTCTTTTCGATATGAACCCAATGGTTCCGGTTTTAGGAGAATTCGACGGTCGGATCTCCCGTAATATCCGTTCGAAGTCAATGGTCGAAATTCACGAACTGCCGCGGCGCGGCGCGTTCTATTCTGGCCATTATATTATATATATAATATATATAATATATACTTCGTCTATTTCCTTTTTCAAAACGTATTTTATAAATTGTTTAAAATTCGTTTTCAAAAACGGTTTCGACTTCATATTCAATTTCAAATCAAAATTGAATATCCCAATATAAATTCGTTTTAAATTCATTTCAAATCGATTTCAATTCAATTGCAATTCGAATTCATTTATATTCAATTTCAATTCGAATTCATTTCTATTCATTTAAATTCGAATTCATTTCTATCCATTTTCAATTCGAATTTCAAATCTATTTCAATATTTATTGAAAAATGAATAAAATCGATATAAATATCGTTCACGTCAAAATGGCGTCAATCTAACCAACACGGCTTCATATGTTTCTATTTTCAAATATTCTATTTCAAATATTTCTATTTCAAATATTTCTATTTCAAATTTTTCTATTTAAATATTTCTTTTTCAAATATTTTTATTTCAAATATTTCTTTTTCAAATACTTCTTTTCAAATATTTCTATTCAAATATTTTTATTTCAAATATTTCTTTTCAAATATTTCTATTCAAATATTTTTATTTCAAATATTTCTTTTTCAAATATTTCTTTTCAAATATTTCTATTCAAATATTTCTTTTTTGAAACTGGAATGAGGCCCAATCAATTACCATATAATGTTAATTATATGGACTTTCTACAACACATGCATATATCAACAACGATGAATAATCAATCATCATCCAAAGTGCATTCTACACTGTATAAGCATCAAATATAAATATTCAACGCTTATAACAGTCTATCAATTAATCGATCGACATACAACTAAACAATCGGGATTAGTGTACGTCAAATATCTTCCCAATACCCGTGTGGGGTTTCAAACAATCAAACACAGATTTTATTTGTGCAGTTGGGCGATGTGTAAAATTTATCGTCCCAATCAATGTCCTTCAAATAGGTGTACATAAACAAACCGTCCGGTTTGTAAATGAATATTTATTTATTCACATTCACGTTAAAAATTATATTTTTAACGATCAAACTATTTTATTCAACCTATGAATATTCTATTCGGTTCATTTATTAAATAAAATGTTATCTTTATTTTTCTAACTTATTTTTATAAAATTTCGACGGTATAACGGCACGATACTAGAAACGGGACAAGGCCTAGCCTTATCCCCGGTCTAGTGAAGGCCCATGCCATTCACACATCAATCAAATCAATTTCGTTTCACCAAACAATTCAATTCAAACCAAATAATCTAACCAACTACACAACCAAACAATTAAACAAACAAGCCATCCATGGTCTGTGGATGACGGGTGTCGGGTGCTACTAAACACCGTCTGCATCCTATATATATTTTAACTAGAAAAAGAGATTGAAGAGTGAGAAATTCTCACCGATAGCTATCTCAACTTCACGACACTTCATTTATAAAAATCTTCGCCGTTCTCGCTTTTCGTCACTTTCGTTGCCCGTAGCCAATACATATGTAAAAATCGAATTTTTACTTTACTATTCAATATAGAAAAATCAAAATTTTACTTTGCTATATATATAAAGATAATATTTTTATATTCTCTATTATATAAAAATCATATTTCTATCTACTACATCATATGAAAATTATATTTTTATTTATAAAGATCGAATCTTTTTACTGTGCTATACCCTACATCATTAAAAATCATATTTTTATTTCTAAAAATCGTGTTTTTATCTATATAACAATCATATCTTTTTATAACCAGAAATTATAATTTCATTAACAAGAAAATCCATTTTTCAATTCAAAGATATTAACCTTTTCCTTTGTAAAAATCAAATCTTTCATTCAAAGAAAAATCTAAGCTATCATATACGAAGAAATCGGATTTATATCTACGAAGAAGTCAGAATACGTACCGCAGAAACTAGGGTTTCACTTTGCGGTCTTTGATGGTCGGAGACGAGGGTAGGCGCACGATGGCGGCTCGCTGGGGTCTTCTGGGCTAGGGCGCGGTGAAGAACGTCGGCCGGTGGAGGAGGAAGCGGAGCTGAGGGGCGGTGGACGTCGACGATGGGGTGCATCGATTTCGGTTTAGCCATGGTTTTCAGCGGAGGAGGAGGAGCTAGGGGGGTCTCGTCGTCGTAGTGGGAGAGGGGGAGGTCGGCCTCCGGTGGCGGCGCCAGGATCACTGGCGATGGGGGCGACGATCCTCCGTCGAGCGATTTCCCCTTTTTTTTTCTTATAAAAATGTCGGGTATGGAACTGATTTGGGGGAGAGGGAAAAATATAAGGGGGGGGGGGTTATAAAATTTTATATTATTTAATTTATTAATCTCCTAAAAGCAACTTTAAATTTCGGACTCGAAATCGAACCCGTCGATTATCGTCCCTAGCTAATTACCCCCATTCCGAACACAATGGGATATGTCCTGTAAGCCAATTCGACCATTTCGATCAGTTTCCGTCAAAATCAACATATAACTCTATATATTGAATTTGAACGCGCATTTCAATTTACTGGGGTCACATACTAACTCGAAAAATTCCAAAAAAATATTTTCTAGCTTCGTATTGACGATACGGTCCTAACAAAACTAGTTTCGTCGAATTCTGAGACCGTTGGAAAAATGGCCATTTTCCAGTCGATTAAAATCAACTAAAACTAGTCAAACGCATTTTCCTTTGCCACGCTCACATATTGATTCGAAAAATTATGAAATTTGAAACCTAGCAATAACTTTACATCACGGATCCAACAAAAGTGGTTTCGTCGAAATCCGAGGTCGTTTGCAAAATTTCCATTTTTAAGGGCATGAATTCCATAACGACTATTCAGAATTTTCAACTGGACATATCTTTTGATCCCTGCTATGAAATTTCAATTTTTCGGATTCGTTGGAAAGATATTATCAAATAGATCCTATGATTTTTGGTTTCACTAAAATCCGGATTGTTTTGCACCCGGTACGTTCAATTGAAGTTTGAAATCGAATTATCGAACTACTGCGCCATTTTCAATTCCATTTATAATTATATATAATTATTTATATTCTATCGACGACGTATATAATATATACGTTCGAATTCTATTCAAAATAAATTTCTCGTCGATATTATTTAAAATAATCTATTTTAAATGTTCAAAATTCGCTAAAATTGCCAAAATAAAAATTTTAAACTGGCCCAGATTTCCGTGTTATTACAATCTCCCCCAGTCAAAACTTTTCGTCCCCGAAAAGGAACAAAGTCGAAAGTGGTTTGATCAATCAACTCTACGTTCGATCTGTCTTCCATTCTCCAACTTTTCAGTTTTTGAGAAATTTCAAATTCTTCAAAAATTTGGCTAACACCCTAAATTTTCGAAAAATTTCGCCATAACCTCCCCTGCACCGGGAGCCACGGGAAAATCCCGAAATTGCCATAAAGGCCTTCTGATCTCAAAAAGAAAAAGAAAAAGCCAAGCGGCTAGCCAATAGGCTCATAAAATCATCATCACCCAAACAAAACAGTAAATTATAGTAAACATGTACCTATTTGTCGGGCAAACAAATTTTATTCTCTGCTCTAGCCTCCTTGCTATGACATGTTCAATGTAAGTACATGTATATGCATGCAAATGCGACCAATTTTCGATATAGTTCAATATTTGATTCAATTAGGCGTAATGGTTTAAAATTATCAAACAATTAAACATACAACACAAACATCAATCAATTAGTGGATTAACGTTTGAAATTCATAATTTTGATATATATACTAAAATCCCATTTTTGATGCCAATTCACAACAATAAGCACTATCTAGTTTTGGTTCTCACACCAGTCTAATGGAAATATATAGGAATCCCACCTTCGAAACTCGAACATAAATGTTGATGATGCGATCGCTATCATCAATATCATCTCCGGGCGACTAGAGTGTGATGCTATATCTATCCAATATATTAAAACTTTGAATATACGTTTGCAAGGCGTATATGCAAATTCTTTATATATTGAATTATCCAAAATCAATATAACTAAATTATTCAAATACGTGTAAAACAATTTAAATTTCAAAACAGAATTGTTTTCATTTGAAAAATATACTCTCCACACTCGTTCTAGGATACTACTGATCCCATCTCTAACGAGTCATTCTCATTGGATATTGCTAATCCAATATCTGATGAATTCTTTCGTATGGTTCTAATGTGTCTTGCTCTCTGCTTTGTAAACCAAAGCTCTGATACCACGATGAAACGACCCGAACTTCCCCGGTCTCCGAAGAGAAAGAATGAATTGTTTGAGAACACGACAAATCAGAACACAGACGGAAGAACATCTCATTATATATTACAACAATGCATCAGAATACAAGAATATACAGAGTATAAATGAATATTACACAGAAATATCAGAGATTTAATTTATATTTAAATACATAGCAGCGGAAAATAATACAATACACCACTAGAAGAGATACACGGATACAAAGCTTTCCGGATATCATTCCAGCTGTAAACCAGGATCCTGTGAATATAAATCTGCAAAACCCAAAACTACAAGCTGCCCGTGTCAAAATAAGGGCACCCAGAGTTTAGGTTAAAAACAATAAACCCCAGGTCAGTCATGGGACTGGTGTGAGAAGTAAAACAGTTATTTATCTTTATTTTAAAGTTAGGTAAATCAAGGGACCACGCCGCATAACACGGAACGGGTTTCTTCCCAAGAATACAAGTGCCTAAAAAAAACAGCGCAATGCTAAATAAAGAAAAATGAAGCTGTTATAAGACCCAGGTCCTATCACACAATGCAACGCAAGCCAGGGGATAGGGTTTTCCCTTATAACAGCCAATGAATGCTTGATACGTTTAAAACAAATCATTTGATACTATTATAAGTGCATAGTGTATAAAACAACTTCAAATCATAAGTATCAATCATAGGCGACATGAGCGTCCCATGCCAATATGTCGCCATATATAGGTTTACAATTAAAACTGCAAAATCACGTATTTGGAAGTTGGGTTTCCATCTATGAACCGAGGCCAAGGATCGTCCTCTACCGATTCGAGACGCTCTAGCCTGTGTCTCAGGAACAGCCGCAACTGACCCTTGGATCGTCAGGGCCGGTCCACCAATGTGGATTATTATGCCTGAACAATACATCTCCCTGGCCTTTGGGGCATCAATGAGCCAAAAAATGACTCCATCGGACCCGGATCGTCCGATCAAACCGAGGCGCCTCGCAACAGCAACAACCACACAGGTGAAAAGTATATAAATGTCAGGGCTGGTAGGTCACTGACACCACCCTAGCTAGAAAGAAACGCATGCCCTCCCTGAGGTCCGTCTCCCGTTTTTGGTTCACAACCGGGGTGTGAGGCTCGCGAATTCACGTTACACAAAGCTGTGCCATACAGGCTGTGCTTTGATCATCACCACAAGACTTTGCTTTTCAACAGAAGCCTCGATCAATTGCCACTTAGGCATGCCACACATGCAATTCACTCCATGCGTTTGATATCCATCAATATATAACCCCTGAGTTCGTACGTCTCAAAGAAGGGCGTCAAGCAAGAGAATAAATTCTCCGCCGCAAAACAGATATATATTTAATAGAGATCAATCACACGGACTAAAATCCAATGTCAGACACACAGTCCATTTACAAGTCCGTTCTGGGTCTGAACGAAACCGGAGGCACCTAGTACCCCGCATATCCATCGATCTCCAAGTACGTCTGGACGATCACTAACTGTTTCCATCTTCTTGGGTGTACAGCCCAATCAAGATCATCAGTAATCACCCAAACGACGTGAAGACCTCCGGTCTTCGACCATCGTCTTCATCTTCGACTTATCGTCGTATCAGTTATTCAGAATGGGATAAACCCGGACTTTCCGAATAACTCGCGTATATTTTAAATAAGTGTTACACAAACACAACATATGCCTCATTCCAATTCATCAATCACTAACCGTAAATTAACAAGAGAATAATTCCCCAAATATTAACCCCGAAGGCCGAAACCAACATCAGATCAATATCCAGAAAACTGTTCTGCATAGCTAACCGACAGTTAGTTTCTAAATTTCACATTCATAGGGAAAGGTTCCCATTAATTTTTTCAAAGCTGAATCATTAAAATTTATTCTTTAATCTACTTTTGAATTTCGATTCAACTAGTCGGGGTTAACGAACCTTACCGAAGTAATCATTTGTTTTAATTTCCCAACCCCAACCTATTAATCCCATGAAGTAAAACTGGTCCTACTTCATATCTAACACCACGGTGTTATCGGTAAATTCAATTACCATTTCTCGTTCAAATCTAATTAAAGATTTAACTATCGCCTGGAGCAAAACTGGTGATACACCATTCTCGATCATTTCAATCTAATTAAAGATTCATTAAAACTCCACTTAGTTTTAATCTTTAACTGGGTTAAAGAATCAGTGTCATTTAAAACACAGTTCACGACAAACCCAAAATCACATTCCATTAATTATCGGGTTAAAGAACGAGTGTTATTTAAAACACTGTTCACGATAAACCCAACAATCAATACCAATTCAATTCCAATTAAATATCATTTAATTGGTACACTTCATTAAATCTAAATAAAAAGATTTAATCTTTTCTCAACTGGGTTCAAGAACAGTGTTAGTCAAGACACCATTCACGACAAACCTAAATCACATTTGATATTAAATACAAGGCTCTGAATAGAAAATATATCGGCTTATATTCAATATCAAATTCTATGACCAACAGATATCGTATTGGAAATAACGATATATATATATATCTATATCTTTCAAATTTCCATAACAACATCTGTATAATCACGAAATCCAACATCGAAATATTCCGAAGACAATTTCGATTCAAATCCATTCCAATGCAATCATTGGAAATTCTGGTTATTTTCAAAACCATTTCAAATTCAATTTATTTATTTAAAAATAAATAGAATTATAATTCTAGTTCAAAACTAGTTCATTTTGATAAAAATCTATTTTTATCTTTTCAAATATGGAGTTTTTCATCCCAATTCTTCTCAAATCATTTCTTATGATTTTACATAAATTATTACCATTTTTAATAATTTTATCAAGGCTCGTACAGTCGATTTCCATCAACGGCCATCGAACTGCACTTACAGCGACCTTTTTCAAATTTGATTTGGACATAATTCCAAATCCAACCGTTAGATTTCTAATTTCTAATATTCGTTAGAAAGCTCTTTTCAATACGAACCCAACGGTTCTGGTTTTAGGAGAATCCGACGGTCGGATCTCCCGTAATATCCGTTCAAAGTCAATGGTCGAAATTCACGAACTGCCGCGGCCCGGCGCGTTCTATTCAGGCCATTATATTATATATATAATATATATAATATATACTTCGTCGATTTCCTTTTTCAAAATGTATTTTATAAATTGTTTTAAATTCGTTTTCAAAAACGGTTTCAACTTCATATTCAATTTCAAATCAAAATTGAATATCCTAATATAAATTCGTTTTAAATTCATTTCAAATCGATTTCAATTCAATTTCAATTCGAATTCATTTATATTCAATTTCAATTCGAATTCATTTATATTCATTTAAATTCGAATTCATTTCTATCCATTTTCAATTCGAATTTCAAATCTATTTCAATATTTATTGAAAAATGAATAAAATCGATATAAATATCGTTCACGTCAAAATGGCGTCAATCTAACCAACACGGCTTCATATGTTTCTATTTTCAAATATTTTATTTCAAATATTTCTATTTCAAATATTTCTATTTCAAATATTTCTATTCAAATATTTCTTTTTCAAATATTTTTATTTCAAATATTTCTTTTTCAAATATTTCTTTTCAAATATTTCTATTCAAATATTTTTATTTCAAATATTTCTTTTCAAATATTTCTATTCAAATATTTTTATTTCAAATATTTCTTTTTCAAATATTTCTTTTCAAATATTTCTATTCAAATATTTTTATTTCAAATATTTCTTTTTCGAAACTGGAATGAGGCCCAATCAATTACCATATAATGTTAATTATATGGATTTTCTACAACACATGCATATATCAACAACGATGAATAATCAACCATTATCCAAAGTGCATTCTACACTGTATAAGCATCAAATATAAATATTCAACGCTTATAACAGTCTGTCAATCAATCGATCGACATACAACTAAACAATCGGGATTAGTGTACGTCAAATATCTTCCCAATACCCGTGTGGGGTTTCAAACAATCAAACACAGATTTTATTTGTGCAGTTGGGCGATGTGTAAAATTTATCGTCCCAATCAATGTCCTTCAAATAGGTGTACATAAACAAACCGTCCGGTTTGTAAATGAATATTTATTTATTCACATTCACGTTAAAAATTATATTTTTAACGATCAAACTATTTTATTCAACCTATGAATATTCTATTCGGTTCATTTATTAAATAAAATGTTATCTTTATTTTTCTAACTTATTTTTAGAAAATTTCGACGGCATAACGACACGATACTAGAAATGGGACAAGGCCTAGCCTTATCCCCGGTCTAGTGAAGGCCCACACCATTCACACATCAATCAAATCAATTTCATTTCACCAAACAATTCAATTCAAACCAAATAATCTAACCAACTACACAACCAAACAATTAAACAAACAAGCCATCCATGGTCTGTGGATGACGGATGACGGGTGTCGGGTGCTACTAAACACCGTCTGCATCCTATATATATTTTAACTAGAAAAAGAGATTGAAGAGTGAGAAATTCTCACCGATAGCTATCCCAACTTCACGACACTTCATTTATAGAAATCTTCGCCGTTCTCGCTTTTCGTCACTTTCGTTGCCCGTAGCCACTACATATGTAAAAATCGAATTTTTACTTTGCTATTCAATATAGAAAAATCGAATTTTTACTTTGCTATATATATAAAGATAATATTTTTATATTCTCTATTATATAAAAATCATATTTTTATCTACTACATCATATGAAAATTATATTTTTATTTATAAAGATCGAATCTTTTTACTATGCTATACGCTACATCATTAAAAATCATATTTTTATTTCTAAAAATCGTGTTTTTATCTATATAACAATCATATCTTTTTATAACCAGAAATTATAATTTCATTAACAAGAAAATCCATTTTTCAATTCAAAGATATTAACCTTTTCCTTTGTAAAAATCAAATCTTTCATTCAAAGAAAAATCTAAGCTATCATATACGAAGAAATCGGATTTATATCTACGAAGAAGTCAGAATATATACCGCATAAATTAGGGTTTCACTTTGCGGTCTTTGATGGTCAGAGACGAGGGCAGGCGCACGATGGCGGCTCGCTGGGGTCTTCTGGGCTAGGGCGCGGTGAGGCACGTCGGCCGGTAGAGGAGGAAGCGGAGCTGAAGGGCGGTGGACGTCGACGATGGGGTGCATCGATTTCGGTTCAGCCGTGGTTTTCAGCGGAGGAGGAGGAGCTGGGGGGGTCTCGTCGTCGTCGGAGTGGGAGAGGGGGAGGTCGGCCTCCGGTGGCGGCGCCAGGATCACTGGCGATGGGGGCGACGGTCCTCCGTCGAGCGCTTTCCCCTTTTCTTTTTTTTTTATAAAACTGTCGGGTATGGAACTGATTCGGGGGAGAGGGAAAAATATAAGGGGGGGTTATAAAATTTTATATTATTTAATTTATTAATCTCCTAAAAGCAACTTTAAATTTCGGACTCGAAATCGAACCCGCCGATTGTCGTCCCTAGCTAATTACCCCCATTCCGAACACAATGGGATATGTCCCGTAAGCCAATTCGACCGTTTCGATCAGTTTCCATCAAAATCAACATATAACTCTATATATTGAATTTGAACGCGCATTTCAATTTACTGGGGTCACATACTAACTCGAAAAATTCCAGAAAAATATTTTCTAGCTTCGTATTGACGATACGGTCCCAACAAAACTAGTTTCGTCGAATTCTGAGACCGTTGGAAAAATGGCCATTTTCCAGTCGATTAAAATCAACTAAAACTGGTCAAATGCATTTTCCTTTGCCACGCTCACATATTGATTCGAAAAATTATGAAATTTGAAACCTAGCAATAACTTTACATCACGGATCCAACAAAAGTGGTTTCGTCGAAATCCGAGGTCGTTTGCAAAATTTCCATTTTTAAGGGCATGAATTCCATAGCGACTATTCAGAATTTTCAACTGGACATATCTTTTGATCCCCGCTATGAAATTTCAATTTTTCGGATTCGTTGGAAAGATATTATCAAGTAGATCCTATGATTTTTGGTTTCACTAAAATCCGGATTGTTTTGCACCCGGTACGTTCAATTGAAGTTTGAAATCGAATTATCGAACTACCGCGCCATTTTCAATTCCATTTATAATTATATATAATTATTTATATTCTATCGACGACGTATATAATATATACGTTCGAATTCTATTCAAAATAAATTTCTCGTCGATATTATTTAAAATAGTCTATTTTAAATGTTCAAAATTCGCTAAAGTTGCCAAAATAAAAAATTTAAACTGGCCCAGATTTCCGGGTTATTACAATTTCATAGTCATTCACCTCCTCCTCCTCTTATAATATAAAGAGAGAGATTAGTGCATATTATATACATACATACATACATACATACACACACACAAACATATATATATATATATATATATATTGGTGAAGAAGACATTGCGCCGAAATACCGTTTGGCGGTTCGCTCAACTAGGCTCGCCTACCGTGAAGACTTGAAAAGCTGTTAGGTGAGAACTCTTTAACCACGGTTTATATATTTAATTAGTAGTTAGACTAATATAAATATAGTGATGAATTATTAGTGGTTAATGATATGTTGTGATGGATGATGGATGTGTAGTTTAGAACACACACATACACACACACACTATTAAGCGTTAATTTTATAACGCTTGTGCATAGTTATGATTTATTTAATTATGTTGATGATGGTTGCTAGGGATGTTTATAATAATTGTTGATGTTGTTGCGCACACACTATGACACAACAATTATGGTATCACATTGGTGATCGACAAATCTCCTTCGTAATTAGAAGCAATATTATTATTGAAGTTGAAGGTTAATAATTAGAAAAGACACATATGTATAAATCCATATACATTGATAAAGTTTCTTGAAATGAATAAATAAATACCTGAACGTTCTAGGATGACAGAGAGGATAGTGTCTAGGCTTGTGTTTGGAAATATAATTTCCTGCTCTCCCTATCTGATACGACGAATGTGATGGTTAATTTGAAGTCATTTGAATTTAGAAATGGGCTGGAATTTGATTTATTAAGTGAAAAATAAAAGTTGAATTTTAGATCCAAAATAATTTGGAAAGTAAATTTAAATGATTTTAAAAGGATTATATAAGGATATAATGGTTTTCTAAGGTATTTTGAAGTATCGCAGATTAATGGTTATTATAGTCAAAATAGAGGTTGTCGCACAGCGGAAATTTGTGAATTTTAGATGCGAACTTTAATGCTTATAACTTTTGCAATTTAAATCGGATTTCCAAGAAACAAAAAACATCTGATTTGGTTATAATTTTCAAGTTATATTCAAAGTCGTTTTGAATAAGGTCACTGTAAGAGCGGTAGTCGAACATAACTATAAACAGCTATTTTAAATGTTTAAAAAAAATTCATAAAATCATTATAAATTTTGTAAAAGTGTTTTGAATTGTAAAGTTTAAGTTTTTGCTAAGATAAACGATATTTTGATCAAAATAGTTAAGACAACTATTTTGTAATGCTTTTGAAAATACTATTGTAACGCTTTCTTCGAAAACAATCTATTTTGAAGTTTTTAACCTGCAAACTGTTTTCCAAACTATAAGTAATCATTTACAAATGATTAGTGGATTGTTTTCAAAGGTTTAAAAGTATTGAAAATGTTTTGTATGGAATTTAAATTGATTTATTTGATATTAGAATGGGGTTTTCAATTATAAATAATTGGATATGGTTAGAGATAAATATTCAAATGTTTGATATTGATTTAGTAAATGGTGGCTCTTGCTATTTGAGGAATTTAAAAGATAGTTCACTATTATTTCGCTTATAGTGGGAGTTGGATTTGAAGATTAATATTGAAGATGGGTTGATTTTATTTCTATCCAGATCTAATGTCAAAGAGTTGAATAAATCTTTTAATTAAGATGCAGGTTTCTCAATCTAATTGAAATAAGTTGGATAGAAATAATCTTAAGATGTTTGATACAGAATTTTGTGGTATAAACGTAATACTATTTGAGGAATTTGGAAGATATTATTATTATTATATCGTTATTCCACTTATAGTATTTGTTGATTATGAGAATTGATATCTAATATAAGTTGATACAACTTCTGTGTAACTTATGTTCAATATAGATTGATTTGGGTTTTATCATGAATCATATCTTTAATAATATCATTCTTGAAACCCAATGAGATTGACTTATGGAAATTCATATTGTAATATGGGGATTTTATCAAATCTTTGATTTGAGAAAATTAAAAATAAGGAATTCGGAAGGATGTATAATCTTTTAGTTAAGATTAAAGAATTGAATGTTGGGAAATCAATTTAATTAGAAACCAGGGTTGAAATGTCGGGCAAGGGTTTTCAAGGGAAACTGGGTTTTTGATAACGAGTTATCAAATGGAAAATTAATTAAGGCTTTGAGGCCAAATTATTTTTGATTTAAAAGGTGTGTTTTAAAGGAGAAAGGTTAAATACGAATTTTATTATAATTTGAGAATGGATTTAAAGAAGTTTAACAAAACTCAAGATGGAAGGAGATTTGGTTGAAAGCCTGTGTGTTCTGTAATTGTATTTTTTTAATTGCGCTTATTATTTGAAAAGACCGGGATTGAATATATGTTCGAAAACCATTTCAAGTAATAATACGACGTCATGAAGCAATTCAAGAGCTGGAAAACGACGAATGAAGACCGGGATTCTTTGAATTGTTTGGATTGATTGCTGTTGTCTCGGTTGGGCTGATCTCTCGATACGAGGTTATAAGTGGCATGAGGTCGGAATATATTTGGAGATTTTCAGATTGGTGTTTGGTTCAGACCCAGAACGAACATATATGGATTGTGTGTCTGACATTGTAATTGACTGCGTAGCGCTGATCTCTCTTAAATATATATATATATCTGCTTGGTGGCAGAGAATTTATTCTCTTGCTTAATCCACTACTCTAAGACGTATGAGCTTAGGGGTTATATATTGATAGAAATCAGTGATGCATTGTGAATGGACAATGTGGCATACTTATGTTATGTGACGAGCTATGGATGATCAAAGCATGGCTTATTTAAGCATAGCTTTGTGTATATCGTGACCTCGGCAAGCCTCACTCCCCGGTAAACGGCCAAAACAAGAAGAAATGCGGTAAGGTTATGGGATGTTGTCTCCTTCTAGATAAAAGGTGTACTATGGTGTGGAGCCCAGGTATTAACCTATGTGGTAAAAGCATATACTTTTGTGGTTGTCGTTGGCGCGCGCTCGGAAAGGTCGGTACCGACCGGGAGATGGCATACTCCGGCGTACTCTAAGTTACCCAGTTAAATGGTAACCAGGCCTTGTGTTGGCATGGGGAGCATCAGTTGATCCTCAGACATCCCTCTAGAGGTGTTCAAAATTCAGATCGGAAGGAAATTCCTTTGCCTGGTCATTATTGGAAACCCTATCTCCGCTACGAGCCCATACGTTTTTGATTGTATATTATATGTCAGTATAGTATATGGTACCTATGCTGGCTAAGATTGATACATTTACTTTCGAAATTGTTTTCACACTAAATTATAGTACTGAAAGAGGATTTTCACGTATCAAGCTTTTTTTGACTATCATAAGCAGAAACTACGCCCATGTGTGCATTTGCATTGTGTGTGTGCCGCGAGACCTTATGGTAGTTTCATTTTTTAAGTCATAGCGAATTTTTATGCATGGGAATTCACATGGAGTAAACCCGTTCCGCATTAGCGGCGTGGTCCATTGAATTACCCAACTTTAAAATGAATCCTAAATAACTACTGTTTTTAGTTCTTACACCAGTCCTTGTTTGGCATGAGGCAGTGTGATAGGGGGTTCTCGCTCTTGGTTTGGTGGCGAACGAGAGACTCTTACCTCTACACGTCCCAAGAGGGGTTGGCTAGGCATGAGGACGTGACAGTCGAGAGGTTAGCCGTAAAACAAGGTGTTGGGGTACCATTGTAATGCCACAGTGGGCGGTACCCACTACCCGATGGTTGAAAAAAGTCGGGTCGTTACAGAAAATGGTATCAGAGCTTTGGTTTATACAAAGCCGACACATTTGAACAAAAGGAAAGACTCATCAGAGTTATAATATCTCATTAGAGATAGGGTTAGTAATGCCTTAGAATGATATTTTGGAGTATTATATTTAAGAGAGCATATTTGAAATATAAAGTGAGTTCTGAAAAGTTATATTTTAAGAAAGAAACATATTTCAGAAAAAAATTTGAATATAAAGGAAAAAGTTCTTTGAAAATATTTGGAAATTAAAAATTGAGCACGGACATCTTGGGATTGGAATTTCTTAGTCGATTAAAAGACGTTTATGTAAAGTTGTAATTTACATAAGCAATCCAAGTAGTTCGGGAAACGATTTAAAGGCTAAGTTGAAATTAATCAACTAGAATATTTATAATTATTCCTCCCCACTAATTAAATTTGAAATGCAGATATCTTGAGAATTCAATATGACGATAAGATATTTGATGATATTTTAGTTAAGGACTACATTGGTTAAAGCTGTTTCTCTAAAGTTTAAAGGAAATAAGTTTCGTAACCTTGAATTTGGAATAATTAATGAGGATAGCCAAAATTAAGCAACATGAGGAACTAAAACCGGAATTATCGGCGATTTTGGATAGTCGATAAGTTCTAAAATATATTGCGGTCATAAAAGGAACTGTTAAATTAAGCATGGATACCGTGTGAATTAAGTTTCAAAATTTAATTAAAGGATATTTGGCAAGTGGGAATAGTAAGAAGAAATTACCTAAATTGAAACATTTAAACAAGCTGAGTTCGTAGATGATCAAGTTTTTTGTGTAACGAATAATAGTAAATTTTGGAAACCGAAAAGGAATAAGTTTCATAACCATTGTATTTGCAAGACAAGATCTAAGAGAATAAATTTATATTTCTGAATATTCTTGAAAGCGGTAAAAGGTTGAGCATAAGTAATTGGTCCAGTAAATGGTGAATCGAATATAAGGGTAATTGGAATTTTTGATTGGAGGACTTGATAGCTATGGTTGTCCGTAAATATGTGTGTTAGAATATTCTACCCGGTATACCCATTATGAGAACATGGAGCTTTGGTATAAAGAATTTTAATCTTGAGTTTAAAAATTTACAAGATGTTGAATGGGTAGTTTAGATTCCCTTTCCTTTTCGAGGATGAAAAGTTTTAAGAGGGGTGAATGTAACGATCCAGAATTTTTAACTAATTTATAATTGGAATTTTTATTACTCAATTTGAATTTAAATTTGAATTTGATATAAATATATATGGTTAAGTATATTTAATAAATTTGATTAGTTATATAATAAATTTTATTTGAAATATAAATTTAATGAATGACAATGATTATAAATAAATTCGGATTTGTTAATACTATTTGTTGTTGATCAGATTTGTCAAACCATAACATGAATTAGTAGCGTTAAAATTAAGTGTTGCCCTTAGTTTTCATAGCATTTAAGGGGAAATGCTACCAAAAGTTCACCTTCCCTTCTTAAGACAAGTGTATGGACACTTGTAATTTTGCATGTATGCTTTTATGTATGGTTTCCACTTGTCCCCTTATATGTCTTTACCTCCTTACTCCTCCTTTCCTATATAAGAACCTCTTTACTTCATTTTTTATCACCCACTTTCATT
This sequence comes from Allium sativum, assembly GCA_030737875.1. NCBI lineage: Eukaryota > Viridiplantae > Streptophyta > Magnoliopsida > Asparagales > Amaryllidaceae > Allium > Allium sativum. The sequence goes on from CM060919.1 coordinate 213,330,971, forward strand.
TTTCCTGTCTTCCTTCTTCTTCTTAAGCTTATGGCCATGGTTTTGATGGCATAAGTCTTCCTCTTCTCAACCACCTTGCTGAAGTTCGTAGTCATCCTCCTCCTTATCCTCTTATAATATAAAGGGAGTGATTTTTGTGTGTGTGTGTGTGTATATTGGTGAAGAAGACGTTGCGCTGAAATACTATCCGACGGTTCGCTCAGCTAGGCTCGCCTACCGTGAAGATTTGGAAAGCTGTTAGGTGAGAACTCTTTAACCACGGTTTATATATTTAATTAGTAGTTAGATTAATTTAAATATAGTGATGAATTATTAGTGGTTAATGATGGTTGATGTTTGTTGTGCTGGATGATGGATGTGTAGTTTAGAACAGACACACACTATTAAGTGTTAATGTTATAACTCCTGTGCACAGTTATGATTCATTTAATTATGTTGATGATGGTTGCTATGGATGTTTATAATAATTGTTGATGTTGTTGTGCACACACTATGACACAACAATTATGGTATCACATTGGTGATCGACAAATCTCCTTCGTAATTAGAAGCAATATTATTATTGATGGTTAATAATTAGAAAAGATGCATATGTATAAATTCATATACATTGATAAAGTTTCTTGAAATGAATAAATAAATACCTGAACATTCTAGGATGACAGAGGGGATAGTGTCTAGGCTTGGGTTTGGAAATATAGTTTCCTGCTATAACGTCCCAAGATTTTACGATAAATTTTATTATTTAATTTGATATGATTTTGATATTAATTGGTTGTAAATAATATTTAATTAATCTTGAAATTTGACGTTGAAAACATTATTGAATTGCTAAATTTAATGATAATTGTAGTCGCATTAAAAAAGTTTTGATTTCTAAGTATACATGAATTTTATTTTTGATTTGAATAAAAGTCAATGAACGTTGAAATTTATACATTGTTTAGTTAAAAATATGATGCTTTAGGTGAAACTGTTACAAACTTCGAACTTGAGTTCCACCACTAGTCCCATTGCGTTCAGAAGGCGTCAAAACCTATTGTCATACAGTGAGCAGGTCTGATTTGGACTCCGACCCGTTTTTGACTTTATAACACGTTAAACGATGAAAATATATTATTTTAATATTCCAAAACCCTAAAATATGCATCAGCCGCCACCTCCAATTCATGGTCACGAATTTTCAATTCTTTCTCCCTCAATATTTTTCAATCCATTCAATGAAATCAGAAAATTCCAAAGCGAAAATGTAGCCCTTGATCTCCTCTTCATATCCATACGGTGATTTGTTCTAGATCGAATCGGATTCACCAGAATTCATCGAAGAAGGTAGCACCTTTAGGCGCAGATTTCGAGGACTGGGTGCAATCGCGAGTGGTGGAATTCTAGGCGTTTGGTGAACCTTAGATGGCGGTTTCAGCGGTGCTAGTTAATCGGAGTCCGGGAGCTTGGATTGGTAGCGTGATTTTAATTTTGAAGGAGCAAATGGGTTAGGGTTTCTGCTGTGTGCGCATGAACGAACGGGGAGGCAAATGAGTAAGACCATGTGCTCACGTGGCAAGCCTTTTCCCCTTTTTTTGTCCATTTTTCGTTTTTTCCTTTATTTAAATTTCAACCACTAAAACGTGCATAACTTCTTCATACAAATTCAGAATGACACGCGGTTTGTTGCGTTAGAATTATATCGACGAGCTCTTCGCGATGCCGCTGGTTTGAACTGATTCTGAGACCATTAATTTTTGGGCTAAAATTGGAATTTCAATCGCATATAGTACCAAGGTGAGTGATTAAACCCACTCACGTTTAACAAAAGTATTCTAATATCAGTTAAATTAATATCATGTCATGATATGATTGTATGGATTGATGTTTGACTGTTAAATTTGCATATTTAAATTTATTTGCATTTATAGTGTTGTTAGATTTGACTGTCTTACAGTTAAGTTAAAATTTGACATTTAATTGCCAGTTTTATAAAAAAACATCATCTGATAACTAGTAAAATTTCGATATTGAACTGTTGTATATATTGGTGTGATGAATGGCTTGAATCTGATATGTTTGACAAACTGAAGTCAATTGTGTGAATTTACCTATTATTCACATTTATTCGTATATGACCATTGTTTGTGCCGATTAATCCCAACTATTACCCTATATGTTACGGGCATCAAATAAACCTAGGATTAATCATTAAAATGAATTAAGAACGTAGGTTGAAATGATAAATATCTATGACCTTGTTTTGGATTGAAATGATATATATCCTTTCCCAATTACTAAAATTAAAATTTAAGTATCACTTGGCCATAGGATAGAAAACTACATACGGACACCGGTTGGTTAATTTTTTTTTTTTAACCATGAATTTTGAAATACTGTTTTAAAGACAATATAAGAGATGTTCTATAATTTATTTCGTTTGAACTTGAACCTTGAATTTTGAAATCTAAACAAAAAGGGAAATAAATTAGTATTGTAGCTGAAGCTAAATAATGTGAAATATAATGTAAATCGAATTATTGACATCGAATGGTTTCACCCACCTTTGAAATTTATTATGAATCAACATTGATTTGAATTATATATGAATTATGAATTCGATATTTGTTATAAATTAAAATCGTTGATAATGAGAATCTGTTTTGGAATGTAACTATTTGAATTAATTCGATCGAATTGAAATGAATGTAAATCGGAAGTTTAATCGATGGAATTATTGAGAATTGAGTTGGTTGAATTGAAGATTGAAATATGACTTCAAGTTTAATTGAAAATGTTAGAGAAACGGTTCTAATTCCAATTACAGTATTTCAAATGATTTTATAAACTATTTTAATAATAATAATAATTTTTTCTTTATAAACTATTTTACTTTATTTCTATTTTATTTTATAAATTATTTCAAATAAATCATTTTAGAAATTACTTATTGTTTTAACTATATATTTTAATAAATTTGATAAATTCTATTTTAATTACAAACTATTTATTTTCAAACTATTTCAGTTATATATCTAATTTATTTTAAATATACTGTTAACTATTTTAATATTCAAATTATTAAAGTTGGAATTGTTTCAAGATTTTAATTGGTTTAAATGGAGATTTTACTATGAATGATATTCTATCTTGAATATTGAATGATTTTGAAAATATGATATTTTGATATGAAGTATGAACCTCTTCGAAATGTAAAAGAACTGACCAGTGTGAAAAATGTAAATGTTTGGTTGTTAAAGAGACCAGGATCGGATATTGTCATACTCTCTGCCAATACCGAAAACCACTTTAACAACTGTGTACGCGGTGGAGTTCCAGAAATGGTGTTGGATGGATTTGGAGGCGATTACTGGATTTGAAGAAAGAGAATGATGATGGATATCCTTGACCTTCGGATCATAATTAAAATGACTAAAACAGGGCTATACCGTGACCAAGTGGGGTTAGCTACCTCCATCGGCAACACTTCTTCCTTTATTACTATAGTCCCTCGGTTTGATTGATTTGATGCGCATCCGTGATTTGGGAGTGTTGTCCGAGGTGGGCGGTAGTCGCGGCTATGCGTTACCACCAGTCCGGGCGTGCAACTAGTATATTCATTCTTTAGGCATTCCTCATGTGCCTTGTCATATTATCCTAATCGAGCCCCCCTACGATTTTGATTTAACGTTGTCGTATCACGGCGCATCCCTATCCGCCGACATACTGGTGTGTTATATGCAAACTGTACGACAACGGTATAAACTGTGTAAGGGTAATAATGGTAATCCCGCTTACATTATTTTATTATGTTATATTTAACCATAGACATTATTATAATAGCGTATTATATTATATAGTATTAGTTTGACGGATCCTTAAGAGATGGAAATTCCCGTAACATCTCTTAAGTTATTGCACTCATATTGTTACATGAAATTTGATTTAACTAATATGAGAATGATTTAGTTCTGATCCGAGTGTTTGTTGTGTTTTTGTTTTTGCAATACGCTTGGGTCAGACCGAGTTGCAGTTAGCGAAGTTTCACTTGCTTTGAAGATACCATTATGAGGATGAAGATGGAGCTCAACAGACGTATTATTATTATTCAGAGGCAAATGCATTGGTATGTTGTATGTAAATTTACTCTGATAATCGTTGTAAAATATAATAAAATGTATGTTTTAACAACTTCATGAACTGTTATTTATTTATTATATTTTGTCCTTCCGCTGCAAGATTCTGTATTTGTTTTCTTCCTTTTTCTTTTCTTATTTTAATCCCAATAACTATCCGTATTTTTGATCTGTTTATGTCGACATTAAGGATCATTGTCGATTTGAATGGTCAAAATTTCGGATGTTACATTTGGTATCAGAGCTTTGGTTTAGCGAAAACCTTGGCTCTATTTGGGATTAACTCATTAGAGATAGGGATAAAATGCTCTAGAATGAGTTGGAGTGTATATGAGAGAGCGTACTTGTAATTTGAAATAAAAATGTTTTGAATTGTGTTAATTTGTTCTGTTGAGTATTTATGAATTCTGGTCGGTACTTGGAACGCTAAAGCATCGATAGGGATTTCTAAACACTTGAATAGGCGTCGTTGACATAATATTGTTTTGAACTATATTTTATTTATATATAGAATTATTTGAAAAATGTGAATTTTGATTTTTGATGATGATAATATTAAAATTTTCATCAATTATTACTCGATTAATCAATAATTTAAAACTATTGGTTATTGAATGATTTAAGAAATAAATATTGGGATATTGAAAAAAATTAATTCAGTAATGAAATAAGAAGTTAAATGTGAATTTGAGAATTTGATTTCGGGTAATTTTGTAATATTGATTTGCAAATGGTTTGAAATAATATATTTATATTTTAAAAGTGTTTCACATAGAAATTGTTTTAAATGAATTATTGGGTAAAAGAATAAATAAGTGTATACCCTCTTTTCTTTGAAAATGATTTCGGTGATGAGTGCACACACCATCAATGTTTATTTTCAAGAGTCTAAGTAGGGAGACATTTAATATTTTGTATTTTTTATACGAAATTGAACTTTATTTAAATCCCTTTTATAGTATGGTTTTATGTAAACAATATATTATATGAAAAAAATTTGAAAAAAAAAGAACCTAAAATTTAATTCTTGAAATCTTGAATAATAATGAATTGGAACTTCTGAATATTAAGGGAGTTATAATTAAAATAAAATTCTTAAGAATTGGATAATCAAATGAAACAAATGGTAAGCATTAAAATTTGTGTAATAATCAATTCTGTTGTATAACATGAATAACTTACCAATTAACTAAGAAGTCGAATGTTTTAAGAATAAGCAATTAATTAATGCATAAGTATAAGAATGGGCGATCAAAGTGGAAAATTTTGATTGGTTATAAATAAAATTTAAGTTATGTAATAAAAACGATATATGATTAGTTATGTTAATATGAATTAACTGAATCAATGAAAAATTAATTAAGCGAATTAATTGGTAATAAACTGAAATGTTTTGATATTAGTTTTTGCTTCATGAAAATATAAGTGAATGGGCTTATAATTATAAACTTAACGATGGTTGAACGAATTGATTAAATTAAATAAAAACGAGCTCGTCGCATAGCGATAGTTCGTAATTTTTCGAATTGAAGTTTAATTGAATGTATAGAATCCAAAATAAGTCGGAATTATTTGAAACAAGAATCTTCCGGTTCTATTGGATTATAGTTTCCTAATAAAAGAGAAAATTTTAAATTTCAACGTGTAAATATCAAGATGTGTAAACCAAAATTTTAGAAAAACAGTGCCAGAGAAATTCACAATTTAAAATTAAATTATAAATAAAATGGCAACAACTCAACTTGGACAATGATAAGAAGTAATAAATATAATAAACCAAGCGTTGACATTTGAAATGAATTTGAGAATGAAATAAACAATGAAATCATACAAATGAAATAGCGACATTGAAAAACCCTGTAGATTTGCTTGGTTGAATGAATATATTTGATTGGATATTTTATTTATGTTTTAGTTGCATTTGCTAATTCATGTATGTTTACTGTAAACATATAAATATATTTTCTTTTACTTGTTGTTGAGCGTTAGTGGTACTGAAGGCAATTTGCTTACATTGGAGCTACTAGCGCATAATTTTTTTTTTGCTAATGCTTGCTACAAAATAAATAAACCGCTAATAACGCAAATGGAAGGTACATATATCGAATTATATATTGTATTTTGGCAATTTATATTGTTTTCCTCTATTTTGGGATGCCTCATCATTGAGAGAGGGGTATATTTGGAATTATTATATATTATTGTTTTCCAGACCAAATCGTACAAAGGAGACTCTGCCGAAATTTTTTGTGAATTTATGACTTAGAAATTTTGTGAAAAACTGAGCTTTGTTTAAGTAAATGTTTTTTTAAGGTTAGTAGAAATTTTATATTACTTTAATTTCATTTTTGTCACTTCATTTCTACATTCCTTTTCGAGAACGAAAAGTTTTTAATTGGGGGAGAGTGTAACATCCCAAGATTTTACGATAAATTTTATTATTTAATTTAATATGATTTTAGTATTAATTGGTTGTAAATAATATTTAATGAATTAATTTTGAAATTTGACGTTGAAAACATTATTGAATTGCTAAATTTAATGATAACTGTAGTCGCAATAATAATATTTTGATTTATAAGTATACATGAATTTAATTTTTGATTTGAATAAAAATTAATGAACATTGAAATTTATATGTTGTTTAGTTAAAAATATGACGCTTTAGGTTAAACTATTATAGACTTTGAAATTGAGTTCCACCACTAGTCCCATTGCGTTCATAAGGCGTCAAAACCTATTGTTAGACAGTGAGCAGGCCTGATTTGGACTCCGACCCATTTTTGATTTTATAACACGTTAAACGATGAAAATATATTATTTTAATTATCCAAAACCCTAAAATATGCATCAGCCGCCACCTCCAATTCATGGCCACGAATTTTCAATTCTTTCTCCCTCAATATTTTTCAATCCGTTCAATGAAATCAGAAAATTCCAAAGAGAAAATGTAGCCCTTGATCTCCTCTACATATCCATACGGTGATTCGTCCTAAATCGAATCGGATTCACCAGAATTCATCGAAGAAGGTAGCGCCTTTAGGCGCGGATTTCGAGGACTGGGCGCAACCGCGAGTGGCGGTATTCTAGGCGTTTAGTGAACCTTAGATGGCGGTTTCAGCGGTGCTAGTTGATCGGAGTCCGGGAGCTTGGATTGGTAGCGTGATTTTAATTTTGAAGGAGCAAATGGGTTACGGGTTTATGCTATGTGCGCATGAACAAAAGGGGAGGCAAATGAGGAAGACCAGGTGCTCACGTTGCGAGCCTTTTCCCCTTTTTTGTCCATTTTTTGTTTTTTTCCTTTATTTAAATTTCAACCACTAAAACTTGCATAACTTCTTCATACGAATTCAGAATGACACGCGGTTTGTTGCGTTAGAATCATATCGACGAGCGCTTCGTGTTGCCGTTGGTTTGAACTGATTCTGAGACCATTGATTTTTGGGCTAAATTGGAATTTCAAACGCATATAGAACCAAGGTGAGTGATTAAACCCACTCACGTTTGACTAAAGTATTCTAATATCAGTTAAATCAATATCATGTCATGATATGATTGTATGGATTGATGTTTTACTGTTAAATTTGCATATTTAAATTTATTTGCATTTATAGTGTAGTTAGATTTGACTGTCTTACAGTTAAGTTAAACTTTGACATTTAATTGCCAGTTTGAAAAAAACATCATCTGATAACTAGTAAAATTTCGATATTGAACTGTTGTATATATTGGTACGATGAATGGCTTGAATCTGATATGTTTGACAAATTGATGTCAATTGTGTGAATTTACCTATTACTCACATTTATTCGTATACGACCATTGTTTGTGCCGATTAATCCCAACTATTACCCTAGATGTTACGGGCATCAAATAAACCCGGGATTAATCATTAAAATGAATTAGTGGTTTGGATTGAAATGATATATATCCTTTCCCAATTACTAAAATTAAAATTTAAGTATCACTTGGCCATAGGATAGAAAACTGTATACGGACACCGGTTGGTTAAATAATTTTTTTTAACCATGAATTTTGAAATATTGTTTTAAAGACAATATAAGAGATGTTCTATAATTTATTTCCTTTGAACTTGAACCTTGAATTTTGAAATCTAAACAAAAAGGGAAATAAATTAGTATTGTATCTGAAGCTAAATAAAGTGAAATATAATGTAAATCGAATTATTGAAATTGAATGGTTTCACCCACCTTTGAAATTTATTATGAATCAACATTGATTTGAATTATATATGAATTTTGAATTCGATATTTGTTATAAATTAAAATCGTTGATAATGAGAATCTGTTTTGGAATGTAACTATTTGAATTAATTCGATCGAATTAAAATGAATGTAAATCGGAAGTTTAATCGATGGAATTATTGAGAATTGAGTTGGTTGAATTGAAGATTGAAATATGACTTCAAGTTTAATTGAAAATGTTAGAGAAACGATTCTAATTCCAACTATAGTATTTCAAATGATTTTATAAACTATTTTAATAATAATAATTTTTTCTTTATAAACTATTTTATTTTACTTTATTTCTATTTTATTTTATAAATTATTTTAAATAAATCATTTTATAAATTACTTAATGTTTTAACTATATATTTTAATAAATTTGATAAATTCTATTTTAATTACAAACTATTTATTTTCAAACTATTTTAATTACATATCTAATTTATTTTAAATATACTGTTAACTATTTTAATATTCAAATTATTAAAGTTGGAATTGTTTCAAGATTTTAATTGGTTTAAATGGAGATTTTACTATGAATAATATTCTATCTTGAATATTGAATGATTTTGAAAATCTGATATTTTGATATGAAGTATGAACCTCTTCGAAATGTAAAAGAACTGACCAGTGTGAAAAATGTAAACGTTTGGTTGTTAAAGAGACTGGGATCGGATATTGTCATACTCTCTGCCAATACAAAAAACCACTTTAACAACTGTGTACGCGGTGGAGTTCCAGAAATGGTATTGGATGGATTTGGAGGCGATTACTGGATTTGAAGAAAGAGAATGATGATGGATATCCTTGACCTTCGGGTCATAATTAAAATGACTAAAACAGGGCTATACCGTGACCAAGTGGGGTTAGCTACCTCCATCGGCAACACTTCTTCATTTATTACTGTAGTCCCTCGGTTTGATTGATTTGATGCGCATCCGTGATTTGAGAGTGTTGTCCGATGTGGGCGGTAGTCGCGGCAATGCGTTACCACCATTCCGGGCATGCAACTAGTATATTCATACTCTAGGCATTCCTCATGTGCCTTGTCATATTATCCTAATCGAGCCCCCTATGATTTTGATTTAACGTTGTTGTATCACAGCGCATCCCTATTCGCCAACGTACTGGTGTGTTATATGCAAACGGTACGGCAACGGTATAAATGGTGTAAGGGTAATAATGATAATCCTGCTTACATTATTTTATTATGTTATATTTAACCATAGACATTATTATAATAGCGTATTATATTATATAGTATTAGTTTGATGGATCCTTAAGAAATGGAAATTCCCGTAACATCTCTTAAGTTATTGCACTCATATTATTACATGAAATTTGATTTAACTAATATGAGAATGATTTAGTTCTGATCCGAGTGTTTGTTGTGTTTCTGTTTTTGCAATACGCTCGGGTCAGACTGAGTTGCAGTTAGCGAAGTTTCACTTGCTTTGAAGGTACCATTATGAGGATGAAGATGGAGCTCAACAGACGTATTATTATTATTATTATTCCGCTGCAAATGCATTGGTATGTTGTATGTAAACTTACTCTGATCGTTGTAAAATATAATAAAATATATGTTTTAACAGCTTCATGAACTGTTATTTATTTATTATATTTTGTTCTTCCGCTGCAAGATTCTGTATTTGTTTTCTTCCTTCTTCTTTTCTTATTTTAATCCCAATAACTATCCGTATTTTTGATCTGTTTATGTCGACATTAAGGATCATTGTCGATTTGAACGGTCAAAAATTTCGGATGTTACACCTGCTCTCTCTGGCTATCCCTAACTGATCCGACAAATGGGATGATTAATTTGAAGTTATTTGAATTTAGAAATGAATTGGAATTTGATTTATTAAGTGAAAAATAAAAGTTGAATTTTTGATCCAAAATAATTTAGAAAGTAAATTTATGATTTTAAAAGGGTTATATAAGGATATAATGGTTTTCTAAGGTCTTTTGACGTATCGTACAATAATGGTTATTATGGTCAAAATAGAGCTTGTCGCACAGCGGCAATTTGTGAATTTTAGATGCAAACTATAACGCTTATAACTTTTGCAAATTAAATCGGATTTCCAAGAAACGAAAAACATCTGATTTCCGTCAACAAGAACCTTCAAATGAGTGAAAGCAGATTTTAATTTTGAGTTTTAATTTTCAGGTTATATTCAAAACCATTTTGAACAAGGTCGCTGTAAGAGCGGTAGTTGAACATAACTATAAATCGCCATTTTAAATGTTTAAAAAAAATTGTAAAATCATTATAAATTTTGTAAAAGTGTTTCGAATTGTAAAGTTTAATTTTTTGCTAAGATAAATGATATTTTGATCAAAATAGTTAAGACAACTATTTTGTAACACTTTTGTAACGCTTTTGAAAATACTATTGTAACGCTTTCTTCAGAAACCATCTATTTTGAAGTTTTTAATCTGCAAACTGTTTTTCGAACTATAAGTAATCATTTGCAAATGATTGGTGGAATGTTTTCAAAGATTTAAAAGTATTGAAAATGTTTTATATGGAATTTAAATTGATTTATTTGGAATTAAAATAGGTTTTTCAATTTTAAATAATTGGATATGGTTGGAGATAAATCTTCAAATGTTTGATATTGATCTAGTAAATGATAGCTCTTCCTATTTGGGGAATTTAAAAGATAGTTCACCATTATTCCGCATATAGTGGGAGTTGGATACGAAGATTAATATTGAAGATGGGTTGATGGTATTTCTGTCCAGTTCTAATGTTAGAGAGTTGAATAAATCTTTTAATTAAGATACAGGTTTCTCAATCTGATTGCAAAAAGCTGGATAGAAATAATCTTCGAATATTTGATATGGAATTCTGTGGTATAAATGCAATACTATTTGAGGAATTTGGAAGATGTTATTATTATTATTATAATGTTATTCCACTTATAGTATTCGTTGATTATAAGAATTGATATCGAATATAAGTTGATTCAATTCTATGTAACTTATGTTCAATATCAACTGATGTAACGATTAGGAATTTCGCTCGATCCGAATCGATAGCTAAACCGACCAAGACCGTTCAAAACCCCTGATTGTTTTGAGAACACGACCAATCGGAACACAAACAGAAGAACATTTCATTGTATATTACAACAATTACACCAGATTACAAGAATATTACAGAGTATGAATAAATATTACACAGAAAATATCAGAGATTTAAATTACCTTTAAATACATCACAGCGGAAAAACAATACAAAACACAACTGAAAAGAATATACGGATACAGAGCTTTCCAGATATCATTCAGCTGTACACCAGGATCCTGGATATAAATCTGCAAAACCAAAACTACTAACTGCTCGGGTCGAAAATAAGGGCACCCAGAGTTTAGGTTAAAACAATAAACTGCAGGTCAGTCATGTGACTGGTGTGAGAACTAAAACAGTTATTAATCTTTATTTTAAAGTTCGGTAAATCAAGGGACCACGCCGTATAACACGGAACGGGTTTCCTCCTTAGAATACCAGTGCATAAAACAATAGTGCAATGCTAAATAAAGAACAATGAAGCAATTATAAGACCCAGGTCCCATCACACAATGCAACACAAGCCAAAGGATAGGGTTTTACCTTATAATAGCCAAAGAATGCTTGATACGTTAATTTCATCATTTATTATTACTATAAGTGTATAGTGTCAAAACAATTTCAATCATAAATATCAATCATAGACGGCATGGGTACCATATATCATGTCGCCATACTAGTTCTACAATTAAAACCGCAAAGTCACGTATTGGAAGTTGGGTTTTCCGACTATGAACCGAGGCAAAAGATAGTCCTCACCTATTCGTGTGACGGCAAGGAATTTCGCTCGGTCCGAACCTGTCGCTAAACCGATCTAGACCGTTCGAAACGCCCTATCGTTGAGAACACGACAAAATAGAAACGCATACAAAAGAACATTTCACTGTATATTACAACAATGCATCAGATTACAAGAATATACAGAGTATAAGCAAATAAATACCACAGAGAAATATCAGAGATTTAAATTACATTTAAATACATAGCAGCGGAAAAGAATACAATACACAACTTGAAGAGATATACGGATACAAAGCTTTCCGGATATCGTTCCAGCTGTAAACCAGGATCCTGTGAATATAAATCTGCAAAACCAAAACTACTAGCTGCCCGTGTCAAAATAAGGGCACCCAGAGTTTAGGTTAAAACAATAAACTCCAGGTCAGTCATGTGACTGGTGTGAGAACTAAAACAGTTATTAATCTTTATTTTTAAAGCTAGGTAAATCAAGGGACCACGCCGTATAACACGGAACGGGTTTCCTCCCAAGAATACCAGTGCATAAAACAAACAGCGCAATGCTAAATAGAGAAAAATGAAGCTGTTATAAGACCCAGGTCCTATCACACAATGCAACGCAAGCCGGGGGATAGGGTTTTCCCTTATAACAGCCAAAGAATGCTTGATACGTTTAAAACAAATCATTTGATACTATTATAAGTGCATAGTGTATAAAACAACTTCAAATCATAAGTATCAATCATAGGCGGCATGGGTACCATATATCATGTCGCCATACTAGTTCTACAATTAAAACCGCAATTGTCACGTATTTGGAAATTGGATTTCCATCTATGAACCGAGGCAAAAGATAGTCCTCAACCGATTCGAGACAATCTAGCCCATGTCTCAGGCAAGCGCGCAGGCAAGCCTTGGATCGTCAGGGCCGGTCCACCGATGTGGATTATTATGCCTGAACAATACGTCTCTCCGCCCTTTGGGGCGTAAATGAGCCAACGAATGACTCCAACGGACCCGGATCGTCCGATCAAACCGAGGCGCCTCGCAACAGCAACAACCACATAAGTCAAACTCGTCAGGGCGTGTAAAACCACTGACGCCACTTCTAACTAGAAAGAAACGCATGCCCTCCCTGAGGTCTGTTTCCCGTTTTTAGTTCATACCGGGTGTGAAACTCGCGAAGTAAACGTTACACAAAGCTATGCCACAAAGGCTGTGCTTTGATCATCACCACAAGACTTTGCTTTTCAACAGAAGCCTCGATCCATTGCCACTTAGGCATGCCACACAGGCAATTCACTCCATGCGTTTGATATCCATCAATATATAACCCCTGAGCTCGTACGTCTCAGAGAAGGGCGTTAAGCAAGAGAATAAATTCTCCGCCACCAAACAGATATATATTTAATAGAAATCAATCACACAGACTAAAATCCAATGTCAGACACACAGTCCATTTACAAGTCCGTTCTGGGTCTGAACGAAACCGGAGGCACCTAGTACCCCGCATATCCATCGATCTCCAAGTACGTCTGGACGATCACTAACTGTTTCCATCTTCTTGGGTGTACAGCCCAATCAAGATCATCAGTAATCACCCAAACGACGTGAAGACTTCTGGTCTTCGACCACCGTCTTCATCTTCGACACCACGTCGAATCAGTTATTCAGAATGGGATAAACCCGGTCTTTCTGAATAACTCGCGTATATATTATAAAAGTGTTACACAAACACAACATACGCCTCATTCCAATTCAGAATATTCTTTTATTCAAAATTTCCTATACTTTGGGAAAAGTTCCCATTAATTTTATCCAAGATAAATTCTTTAAATTTATTCTTTAATCTCCTTTGAATATCAATTCAAACTAGTCGGGATTATCGAACCACACCGAAGTAATCATTTATTTTATTTTCCCAATCCCAACCTATTCATCCCATGAAGTAAAACTGGTAGTACTTCATATCTAACACCACAGTGTTATTGGTAATTCAATTACCATTTCACATTCAAATCTAATTAAAGATTTAACTATCGCTTGGAGTAAAACTGGTGATACTCCATTCTCGATCTTTTCAATCTATTTAAAGATTCATTAAAACTCCACTTAGTTTTAATCTTTAACTGGGTTAAAGAATCAGTGTCATTTAAAACACGGTTCACGATAAACCCAAAATCACATTCATTAATTATCGGGTTAAAGAACGAGTGTTATTTAAAACACTGTTCACGATAAACCCAAAAATCAATATCAATTCAATTCCAATTAAATATTATTTAATTGGCATACTTCATTAAATCTAAATAAAAAGATTTAACCTTTTCTCAGCTGGGTTCAAGAATAGTGTTAGTGAAGACACCATTCACGACAAACCCAAAATCACATTTGATATTCAATACAAGGCTCTGAATAGAAAATATCCCGGCTTATATTCAATATCAAATTCTACGATTAACAAATGTCATATTGGAAATAACGATATAAATATGTATCTTTCAAATTTCCATAACACATCTGTATAATCACGAATTCCAACATCGAAATATTCCGAAGACAATTTCGATTCAAATCCACTCCAATGCCATCATTGGAAATTCTGGTTATTTTTAAAACCCTTTTTCAAATTCAATTTATTTATTTAAAAATAAATAGAATTATATTTCTAGTTCAAAACTAGTTCATTTCGATAAAAATCTATTTTTATCTTTTCAAACATGAAGTTTTTCATCCCAAATCTTCACAAATCATTTCTTATGATTTTACACAAATTATTACTATTTTTAATAATTTTATCAAGGCCCGTACAGTCGATTT
This sequence comes from Allium sativum, assembly GCA_030737875.1. Lineage (NCBI taxonomy): Eukaryota > Viridiplantae > Streptophyta > Magnoliopsida > Asparagales > Amaryllidaceae > Allium > Allium sativum. The sequence goes on from CM060919.1 coordinate 213,345,973, forward strand.
CCATCAATGGCCATCGAACTGCACTTACAGCGACCTTTTTCAAATTTGATTTCGACATAATTCCAAATCCAACCGTTAGATTTCAAATTTCTAACATTCGCTAGAAAGCTCTTTTCGATACGAACCCAACGGTTCCGGTTTTAGGAGAATCCGACGGTCGGATCTCCCGTAATGTCCATTTGAAATCAATGGTCGAAATTCACGAACTGCCGCTGCGCGGCGCGTTCTATTCAGGCCATTATATTATATATATAATATATATATAATATATTTCGTCGATTTCTATTTAAAACGAATTATATAAATAGTTTTAAATTCGTTTCAAAAGCAATTTCAACTTCCATTTCAATTCAAATCAAAATTGAATTCTTCTTTATAAATTCGTTTTAAAAATTCATTTCTATTCAATTCAAATTTCAATTCAATTTGAATTCATTTCAATTCGCTTTCAATTCCATTTGAATTCGTTTTCAATTCAATTCATTTCGAAATCGTTTTCAATTCAACTCATTTCGAAATCGTTTTCAATTCAATTCATTTCGAAATCGTTTTCAATTCATTTCATTTCGAAATCGTTTTCAATTCAATTCATTTCGAAATCGTTTTCAATTCAATTCATTTCAAAATCATTTTCAATTCAATTCATTTCGAAATCGTTTTCAATTCAATTCATTTCGAAATCGTTTTCAATTCAATTCATTTCAAAATCGTTTTCAATTCAATTCATTTCGAAATCGTTTTCAATTCAATTCATTTCGAAATCGTTTTCAATTCAATTCATTTCGAAATCAATAAAATCGATATAAATATCGTTCACGTCAAAATGGCGTCAATCTAATCAACACGGCTTCATAAATTTCTATTTTCAAATATTCTATTTCAAATATTTCTTTTTCAAAATAGTGGTTGTTATCAAAATATTTCGTTCAACACATGACCAATCTCAACGGATGAGTACTGTCCACACATGAACCTTTATTTTATAATATTCTTTATTTTTCAAATTGGAATGAGGCCCAATCAATTACCATATAAAGTTAATTATATGGATTTTCATACAACACATGTATATAATAGCATTGAAAAATAATCAACCATCAACCAAAGTGCACTACACTGTATAAGCATCAAATATAGATATCTAACGCTTATAACAGCCTGTCAATCAATCGATCGACATATTCAATCAATCAGGATGAGTGAACTTCAAATTTCATCCCAACACCCGTGTGGGGTTTCAAACAATCAAACACATACTTTATTTGTGCAGTTGGGCGATGTGTAAAATTTATCGACCCAATCAACGTCATTCAAATAGGTGTACATAAACAAACCGTCCGGTTTGTAAATGAATATTTTATTTATTCACATTCACTATATTCATATTCACGTTAAAAATTATATTTTTAACGATAAAACATTTTATTTCAACACATGAATTCCTATTCAATTCATTTATTCAATAAAATGGTATTTTTATTTTTCTAACTTATTTTAGAAAAATTCGGCGGCATAACGGCACGATACTAGAAACGGGACAAGGCCTAGCCTTATCCCCGGTCTAGTGAAGGCCCACGCCATTCACACATCAATCCAAAATCACCAAACAACCCAATTCAAATCACATCATATAACTAATCTATGCAACCAAACAAACAAGTCCATGGTCTGTGGACGATTGTGTCGGGTGCTACTAAGCACCGTCTGCATCCTAGTATATATATATAAATAGAAATGAAATTGAAAGGTGAGAAATTCTCACATATAGCTATCCTAGCTCCACGGCACTTCATTGATAGAAATCTTCATCGCTATCGCAACTTCGTCATCTTCGTCATCTTCGTTGCTCGTAGCCACTATATATATAAAAATCACACATTTTTATATTTTGATGTCTTTAAAATAAAAATCACATTTTTATTTATTTTACTTTAATTTAAAAATCATATTTTTATAATCGCTTCCTATATTTAAAAATCGAATTTTTATTCCGTTATTCAATATATAAAAATCGAATTTTTACTACTATGTTATATAGATAAAAATTATAATTTATCACGCTATTTTCCATATGAAGATTTCGCCTTTTCTAAAATAAAGATTTCGCCTTTATAAAAACATAGACTTCGCCTTTTCAAATTTAAAGATTTCATCTTTATAAAAATCTCATTTTTATTTTTCTACACATATAAAGATGATATTTTTAATATTCCTATCATGTAAAAATTATATTTTTATTCTCTACCTAACCAAAAATCCTATTTTTACATCTTCTATATAGTAAAGATTATATTTTTAATACCTTAAAAATATAAAAATCATATTTTTAATCCTTTAAAAATATAAAAATCATGTTTTTATTAGTTCAAAAATCAAACCTTTACATGTTTAAAACTCTAATCTTTATGTAAATAAAATCTATATATTCAATAAAAATCGTATTTTCTTTCTAATCTAAATTTATAAAAATCCAAAAAAAATAAAATCGGTTTTACTGTAAAATAAAATAAAAATAAAAAATCGGTTTTACTTACAGAGGGGGGGGGGCTGATGCGAGGCGGCGCCGCTGGGGGCTCCGATGGTGGACTGCGGCGAGGGGGGGTCTGATGCGAGGCGGTCTTCGTTGGAGGGGCGGCGCGCGGTGCGAGAGGGGGGGGGGGCGTTGACGGAGAGGGCGCGAGCGAGGGGGAGTGGACTTCGGTCGGCGGTGGGGTGAACGGAGGTGGAGCGCCTCCGGCGGCGCTGGATCGAGACTCGCGGTTCCTCTTTTCTTTTCTTTTTTTTCTTTTTTTCAGATTCTGTAAAATGGAATTCGATCGGGGGGGGGGGGGGGCCAGAGATAAAGAAGGAGGGGTTTTTCTTTAATTATTTATTTTTATTATTTCAAAAAGGTAACTTTTTACTTCGATTTCGAAACGAGGCCCACCGCCTGCCGTCCATAGCGTTCTACCCCCATTCCGAACACAATGGGATATGTATCGCAAGCTGATTCGGCTGTTACAATCAGTTTCCGTTGAATTAACATTTAAATCACTATATTGAATTTTAAACGTACATTTCAAATTACCGGGGTCACATACTAACTAGAAAAATTCCCGAAAAATATTTTCTAGCTTCGTATTGACGATACGGCCCTAACAAAACTAGTTTCGACGAATTCTGAGACCGTTGGAAAAATGGTCATTTTCCAGTCGATTAAAATCAACTGAAACTGGTCAAACGCGTTTTCCTTTGCCACGCTCACATATTGATTCGAAAAATTATGAAATTTGGAATCTAGCAATAACTTAACATCACGGACCCAACAAAACTGGTTTCGTCGAAATCCGAGGTCGTTTGCAAAATGTCCATTTTTAAGGGCCTGAATTCCATAGCGACTATTTAGAATTTTCAACTGGACATATCTTTTGATTCCCGCTATGAAATTTTGATTTTTCGGATTCGTTGGAAAGATATTATCAATTAGATCCTATTATTTTTGGTTTCACTAAAATCCGGATTGTTTTGCACACGGTACATTCAATTGAAGTTTGAAATTGAATTATCGAACTACCGCGCCATTTTCAATTCTATTTATAATTATATATAATTATATATATTCTAACGACGGCGTATATAATATATACGTCGAATTCAATTCAAAATAAATTTCTCGTCGATATTATTTAAAATAATTCATTTTAAATAATTAAAATTCGCTAAAATTGCTAAAATAAAAATTTTAAACTGGCCCAGATTTTACGGGTTGTTACAATTCGAGACAATCTAGCCTACCATGTCTCAGGATCAGAGCTCGAGTGACCCTTGGATCGTCAGGGCCGATCCACCAATGTGGATTAAAAAGCCTGAACACTGCGTTTCCCTGCCCTTTGGGGGCATAAATGAGTCCTATGACTCCATCGGCTCCACGTAGTCACCGATATATCTTAGGCACCTCACAAACCAACAACCACACAGGTGAAAATAATATAAATGTCAGGGCTGGTAGGTCACTGACACCACCCTAGCTAGAAAGAAACGCATTTCCTCCCTGTGGTCCTCTCCCATTTCTGGTTCACAACCGGGGTGTGAGGCTCGCGAATTAATGCTACACAAAGCTATGCCACACAGGAGGTGCTTTGATCATCAACCACAAGACTTTGTTTTCAACAAAAGCCATGATCATTTGCATCTTAGCATGCCACACAGGCAAACCACTCCATGCAACCGATATCCATCAATCACACAGAACGATATCCAATGTCAGACACATAATCCATTTAGAAGTCCGTTCTGGGTCTGAACGAAACCGGAGGCACCTTGTACCTCACATATCCATCGATCTCCAAGTACGTCTGGACAATCACCAACTGGTTCCCTCCTCTTGGGTGTACAGCCCAATAAAGATCATCAGTAATTATCCAAACGATGTGATGACCTCCAGTCTTCGACTACCGTCTTCATCCTCGACACATCGTCGAATTAGTTATTCGGAATGGGGATAAACCCGACCTTTCTGAATAACTTGCGTATATAATCAACAAGTGTTACACAAACACAACATACGCCTCATTCCAATTCAGAATATTCTTTTATTCAAATATTCTTATACTTTGGGAAAGGTTCCCATTAATTTTATCAAAGATAAATTTTTTAAATTTATTCTTTATTCTTCTTTTGAATATCAATTCAAACCAAATTATGGTCTGTCCAAACTCGTCGGGATTAGAGAACCTTACCGAAGTAATCACTTGTTAAATTTCCCAACCCCAACCTATTCATCCCGTGAAGTAAAACTAGTCACACTTCATATCTAACACCACAGTGTTATTGGTAAATTCAGTTACCATTTCACGTTCAAATCTAATTAAAAATTTAACTACCGCCTGGAGCAAAACTAGTGATACTCCATTCTCGATCATTTCGATCTAATTAAAGATTCATTAAAACTCCACTTGGTTTTAATCTTCCCAAAAATCAATATTAATGATTGTTTAACTTAGGAAACCATATCCTGTCTTTAACTGGGTTAAAGAACCAATGTCATTTAAAACACGGTTCACGATAAACCCGAAATCACATTCCATTCTATCAGCCTTTAACCGTAAATTAGCAAGTGAACAATTCCCTAAGTATTAACCCCGAAGGCCGAAACCAACATCAGATCAATCCCAAGAAAGCATTCAGCTTAACTAATCTCCAGTTAGTTTATGATTTTCTTAACTTTGTTGGGTCTAAGAACATTATTATTAAAGATACCATTCACGACAACCCAAAATCACATTCCATTAACGATGGAATCTTCATGGAAAACAAATTGATATGTATAATCGATATAAACTTCCATATCTGACTAATAATATAAATGGAATAACGACAATGCCTTTTAAATACCAGATATATTAGCAGTTTACCTCCACAGAAATTCACTTCGATTATTACCAAATCGAATTCCATTCCATTCCAATTTATTTTATTAAATTGGAAAACTTTACTTTGGAAATTTTCCTTTAAATCTTATCAAAAAGATTAATAAATTCCAAATCACATTTCACTGGAAATCGGGTTAAAGAACGAATGTCGTTAAAACACAGTTCACGATATACCCAATTCACATTCCATTAACTATCGAGTTAAAGAACAAGTGTTATTTAAAACACCGTTCACGATAAACCCAAAAATCGATTCAAATTCAATTCCAATTAAATACCATTTAATTGGTATACTTCATTGAATCTAAATAAGAAGATTTAATCTTTTTCTCAACTGGTTTTAAAAACAGCGTTAATGAAGACACCATTCACGACAAACCCTAATCCCATTTGATATTAAATACAAGGCTCTGAATAAAAAATATATCGGCTTATATTCAATATCAAATTCTACGACCAACAAATATCGTATTGGAAATAACGATATAAATATATCTTTCAAATTTCCATAACAATATCTGTATAATCACGAAATCCAACATCGAAATATTCCAAAGACAATTTTGATTCAAATCCATTTCCACTTTATATATATTGGAAATTCTGGTTGTTTTTAAAACCCTTTCAAATCCAATTTATTTATTAAAAAATAAATGGATTATAAGTCTAGTTCAAAACTAGTTCATTTCGATAAAAATCTATTTTTATCTTTTCAAATATAGAATTTTTCATCCCAATTCTTTCCAAATCATTTATTATGATTTTACACAAATTATTGCTATTTTTAATAATTTTATCAAGGCCCGTACAGTCGATTTCCATAAACGGCCATCGAACTGCACTTACAGCGACCTTTTTCCAAATCCAACCGTTAGATTTCAAATCTCTAATATTCGTTAGAAAGCTCTTTTCGATACGAACCCAATGGTTCCAGTTTTAGGAGAATCCAACGGTCGAATCTCCCGTAATATCCATTCGAAGTCAATGGTCGAAATTCGTTTTATTCAGGCCATTATATATAATATATATTTCGTCGATTTCCTTTTAAAACGTATATTATAAATCGTTTTAAATTCATTTTCAAAACGATTTCAACTTCATATTCAATTTCAGATCAAAATCGAATATTCCATATCATATATAATGATAATATTTTCAAAAGTTATATTTTGAAATCACTTCCTTTTCGTTATTCATTATAAAAACGAATAAAATCTATATAAATATCGTTCACGTCAAAATGGCGTTAATCTAATCAACACGGCTTTATATATTGAAATATATTTGTGTCCATCCCAAATTGGACATCAAAATCATATTTTGATTCTTTTCTGAATATTATTTGAAAAATATTCGTTATTTTAAAATAATCGTTATTTTAAAATATTCATTCTTTCTGAACTGCAATCAGACACAGTCAATTACCATACAATGTGATTTATATGGATTTCATACACACATGCACATAACAACAATCAAACATAGTCAACCATCACCCAAAGTGCATTCTACACTGCATAAGCATCAAATATAAATATTTAATGCTTATAACAGCCTGTCAATCAATTGATCGACATACAGCTAATTATTGGGACTAGTGTATGTCCAATTTCATCCCAACACCCGTGTGGGATTTTCAAACAATCAAACACAGGTTTTATTTGTGCAGTTAGGTGATGTGCAAAATTTATCGTCCCAATCCATATCAGTCAAATGTGTGTACATAAACAAATTGTCCGATTTGTTTATAAATATTTATTTTATATGCACGTTAAAAATTATATTTTTAACCATAAAATAATTTATTCCATTCCACATCACACAATCAATATTCACACCACAAACAACAAACAAACAATACGTCCATGGTCTGTGGACAATGGGTGTCGAGTGCTGCTAAGCACCGTCTGCATCCTAGTATATAGTTCAACTAGAAAACAAATTAAAAGTGAGAAGTTCTCACCTTTGGGATCCACTCCGCCAGTTTTACTTCTGAACTTCTGAACCGTTTGGATTTGTTTGAAATTCCAATGCACTCCTTACCACGCTGTTCATAATAAAAATTATATTTTTATTGCTTTATTCCAATAAATAAAAATCACATTTTTATTTCTACTTCATATATTTACAACGCTTCTTTCTATGTAAAAAATATATTTTTATATTTCTACTTCTTATATAAAGATCGAATTTTTATCGCTACTATATATATATAAAAATCGAATCTTTCTATCGCTAATGAATATATAAAAATCACATTTTTACATTACCATTCAAACGAGATAAATCATATTTTTTACTTTGCTACATATACAATGATCAAAATTTTATTATCTATATATTATAAAATCATATTTTTATTATTCCTATAATATAAAAATCACATTTTTAATATCTCTATAATATAAAAATCAAAATTTTATCTTGCCATTATTTATATAAAAATCATATTTTTAATTCTCTATATTATATAAAAATTATATTTTTATGTTGCCATCTTTTTATAGCTACTTTGATGATAATCAAAATCAAACTTTTACTTTGCTTTCATGATAATCAAAATCCAATTTTTCTTTATTTAAAAATATGAACTTTCTTTATTTAAAAAAAATATAAACTTTCTTTATTAAAAAAATTCAATCTTTATGATATTAAAAATCATAACTTTATAATTAAAAAAAAGAATCTAAACTTTTATCTGTTAATCTTTTTTTCCTTCCATTAAAAGAATCTACATAAATAAAAAACAATGCTTTCAAATTAAAGAAATTACTCACATGTTTTCAGCAGGTGGGCCTGCGTGCCATTCGTCGGCGTTGGCGCCTGGGAGGCGGAGGGAGGCGTGCGGTAGTGGTTGGCCCTCAGGGGCACGGAGCAACTAGGTGCTTTTGCATGGGGTCTCGGTTTAGAAGAGGATTGGGGAAGGACGAGGTGGGGCTGGAGGGGTTCGCAGTCGCGAGGAGGAGGGAAGGAGGGGATTCCAATCGGCGCGGCGGCGGTCTAGTCTGCGCGGTTGAGGTTGATGGATTGACGGGTCAACGTGAGAGCTTTGGGGGGAGTTATTTTATTTTATTTTGAAATCAGTTTTGACTGAAGGGAGAGGGTTAGAGGGAGTTTTATATAATTTATATTTTATTTATTTGTTTAATTAACCCCATAAAGTAACTTTTTATTTTGAACTCAAAATCTAACCCACCGACTGTCGCCCCTAGCTAATTACCCCCATTCTGAACGCAATGGGATATGTCCCGTAAGCTGATTCGACTGTTTCAATCAGTTTCCATCAAAATCAAAATATAAATCTATATATTGAATTTGAATGTACATTTCAATTTACCGGGGCCACACACGAACTCTAAAAATTCCCGAAAAATTATTTCTAGCTTCGTATTGACGATATGGTCCTAACAAAACTAATTTTGCGAAATTCTGAGACCGTTTGAAAAATGGCCATTTTCTGGTCTAGCGAAATTAACTGAAACTGTTATAACACGTTTTACTTCGCCATGCTCACATATTGATTTAGAAAATTATGAATTTTGGAATCTAGCAATAACTTGACGTCTCGGATCCAACAAAAGTGGTCTTGTCGAAAACAGAGGTCGTTTGCAAAATTTCCATTTTTAAGGGCTAAAATTCCATAGCGAATATTCTGAATTTTCAACTGGGCATAACTTTTTATTCCCGCTATGAAATTCAATTTTTCGGATTTGTTGGAAATATATTTTCAAATAGATTCTAATATTTTTGGTTTCACTAAAATCCGGTTTATTTTGAATCTTGTGCGTTCATTTGAAATCAAAATTCGAATTTTCGAACTACCACGCCATTTTCAATTCCTTTTATATTTAAAATAAAATATTTATATTCTAACGTCGATTCAAATAAATATATATGTTCTATTTCTATTCAAAATAAATTTATCGTCGTTATTATTTAAAATAATTCATTTTAAATATTCAAACTTCATCAAAATTGCCAAAATAAAAATTTTAAATTGGCTCGAATTTCCGGGTTATTGCAATTGATTTGGGTTTTGTCGTGAATCATATCCTTAATAATATCATTCTTGAAACCCAATAAGATTGAGTTATGGGAATTCATATCGTAATTTGAGGATCTAATCAAATCTTTGATTTGAGAAACTAAAAATAAGGAATTGGGAAGGAAGTATAATCTTTTAGTTAAGGTTAAAGAATTGAATGTCGGGAAATCAATTTAATTGGAAACCAGGGTTGAAATATGGCGTAAGGGTTTTCAAGGGAAACTGGGTTTTTGATAAGAGTTATCAAATGGAAAATTAATTAAGGCTTTAGGGCCAAATTAATTTTGATTTAAAAGGTGGGTTTTAAAGGGGAAGGGTTAAATATGAATTTTATTATAATTTGAGAATGGATTTAAAGAAGTTTAACAAAATTTAAGATGGAAGGAGATTTGGTTGAAAGCCTGTGTATTCTGTAATTGTATTTTTTAATTGCGCTGATTATTTGGGAAGACCGAGATCGAATATATGTTCGAAAACCATTCCAAGTAATAATATGACGTTATGAAGCAATTCTAGACTTGGAAAACGAAAAATGAAGATCGAGATTCTTTGAATCGTTAGATTGATTGCTGATGTATCGGTTGGGCTGATCCCCCGATATGAGGTTATAAGTGGCATGAGGTTTGAATATATTTGGAGATTTTCAGATTGGTGTTTGGTTCAGACCCAGAACGGACATATATGGATTGTGTGTCTGACATTGTAATTGACTGCGTAACACTGATCTCTGTTAAATATATTTCTGCTTGGCGACGGAGAATTTATTCTCTTGCTTAACACCATTCTCTAAGATGTATGAGCTTAGAGGTTATATATTGATAGAAATCAGTGATGCGTTCTGAATGGACAATGTGGCATACTTAATTTATGTGATGAGCAATGGATGATCAAAGCATGGCTTATTTAAGCGTAGCTTTGTGTATATCGTGACCTTGGCAAGCCTCACTCCCTGTAAATGGCCAAAACAGGAAGAAATGCTGTAAGGTTATGGGATGTTGTCTCATTCTAGATAAAAGGTGTACTATGGTATGGGGCCTAGGTATTAACCTATGTGGTAAAAGCATCTACTTTTGTGGTCGTTGTTGGCGCATGCTCGGAAAGGTCGGTAACAACCGGGAGATGGCATACTCAGGCATACTCTATGTTACCCAGTTAAGGGGTAACCCAACCTGGTGTTAGCATGAGGAGCATCATTTGATCCTCGGACATCCCTCTAGAGGTGTTCAAAGTTCAGTTCAGAAGGAAGTTCCTTTGCCTGGTCATTGTTGGAAACCCAATCTCCACTATGAGCCTGTATGTTTTTGATTGTATACTATATGTCAGTATAGTATATGGTACCTATGCTGGCTAAGATTGATATATTTACTTTCGAAATTGTTTTCACACTATATTATAGTATAGAAAGGGGATTTTCACGTATCAAGCATTTTTGACTATCATAATGAGAAACCTCGCCCATGTGTGCATTTGTATTGTGTGAGTGCCGCGAGACCTTGTGGTACTTTCATTTTTCAAAAGTCATAGTGAATTTCTATGTATGGGAATTCACATGGAGTAAACCCGTTCCGCATTAGCGGCATGGTCCGTTGAATTACCTAACTTTAAAATGAATCCTAAATAACTACTGTTTTGAGTTCTCACACCAGTCCCATGACTGACCTGGAGTTTATTGTTCCCACACCTAAACTCCGGGTGCCCATCATTTTGCACGGGCAACTAGTAGCTTCTTTTGCAAGTTTAGCTTTTAGAGTTGGATTCAGGTTTGGAGCTAAAGATATATTTTGGATTTCCTTAGTCCGCTGAAGAGTTTATTTCCGCTGAGCTTATGTTGTACTCTGATGTTCTTGGTAACTTTGATGTAATATTTTGTAATGAAATGAAAATCTCTGATATTTTTGTGAAAATATGTTAGTACCCATAACAGTCCGTCTTTATGAACGGTTTAAGTTGGTTTAATTATTGGCGAAAACCGGGCAAAAAGCCAGGTCGTTACAACCCTTCTTATGGTGGCTATAATGTTGGTTCTGGATACGGGAAAGGTGTTAGTCAGGTTTTCTCATGTCTAATAAAACATATTAGTTTTATCGACTATTGCGGTATTCATATTTTCAAATTAAATGCTTTTTCCGAAACTGCAAATTAGCATTATAGCTTTACAGCCTGTTATATATGGTAGGGGTCCGTTTCATTACTTCATTGTTATTGTATCTGACATTTCTAATTTCTGGTAGTTTTGAAAAGACAACATTTTCAATTATACTATTATACTGAAATAAAAATGCATCAATTTTCATTCACTAATTGTTACCACAACTTCACTAATGCAATGTCATCAATTTTCACAAGGTTGAGCGTGGCGCATATCAACCAAATGTGGTTCATATTAGCTAAGTGAAACATCAACAAATTATTGATGCTTTATTTCTTCTCAATTGGTCACATGATATTTCTCTCATTTTAGAAATAGTAATATTGTTACTTATTTTTTTATATTTATACTTTTTCATTTGTGTACAAATGCATATACGTGAAACTTAGTTAAATTATATGTTATTCTTTCTGCGTTTCTTTGTGATAACACGAGTTTTACCTTGATCTTTGAAAATATATTTCTATCAAACCTATTTAGTTTTTTTATGCTGATGTTTGTTATATGGATGGACATGATTTATGCGGAACCATGCATAACCAACTGTTGTCTTTTACATGGCTAAGAGATCTTGATGAAACAAATGTCAAATACGATGAACAGACTTTTGATGCTTAGCACGATAACAAGTACATTTAAGGATAAAAATTTCATCATGGCATAGATTGTGCTCATATTTACCATGTGTAGGCAGAACTCACCTAATGGATTTGTTGAAAGCAGGTTCATCAGGCATAGATCATGCTCTTGGTACTACGATAGCTTGGCCTGCTGTGAACTTCATAATGGAATCGGTTTCTAGTAAGTATAATTCAAATGTTCTTTAGATATACTACAAGAACAGACATGCATGCACATAATCTTGTGTACACTTAAATATCATGCATGCACACATAAACTATACACACACGCACCCCTATATTCATTAAACTCAGCTGTAAATAACCTGAAACTCCCCACACACCCGCACAATTCATAGAATAACCACTCACAAAAATATCGTATATTAATTTAAGTGTAACCCGCACAATTTAAATGTTCGGGTTCTGGGTTGTTGAATAGTATAATGTGGTGGTTTTAGCAGTTTAGGTAGGGTGAAATTGGAGTTCTGTTTTCTGGGTTCTGGGTATGTATGGTAGTTGTATTGGAGTTTGGCAGTTGAAATGATAAAGTGGTTGCAGGTCAAAATTAGGCAGTGGGGTGATTTACCTGATGGGTTAATTTCTCCAAAATCAGAATAGTTCATATGGTTAGAGTTAATATTTGCAATGAAGATCTATGGTTTCATTTCTAAATGATAACAATTATGTAAACTCAAATAGCAACAAATTATCTCCACGAAATTCAAAGCAGACGCAAAAAACATAAAAACAAGGGAAAAAAGAAGAAGCTGAACACAGAAGGGAGATGAAGTGGATTTTCAACTCAAATCTAAAGAGCCTGATTAACATCAATAAAATTATAAAAAACAAAAAAAGTCAGATTATATTTAACTTTAATGCATCAAAACAAATTTGAACGAAAAGTAATAACATTCACAATATATTTCAAACAACTAGACTTGCGCAGAAATGCAATAATGATTGTTTGAATGTAAAGGAGTGCTGCACCGTTTAATTCACAATGCGATGGAGGTAGTATGCAGGGTCAAGCTGTGTTACACTGGTTATTTGCTAATTAAAGGTGGAACACAGGCAGTGTGATGAAATTTGTAGCTGTTTGGTTCTGGTTCTGATTCAAGGAGTTATAATTGCAATAAACTCGAAGTTGTAGAAGTTGGCACGGTTCTGATATTTTGAGGGTGGAATGATGACAATGATGTATGTTGAGTGGTATGAATGAAAATTTCAGTAAGTCATTCTTGAACAATGGAGGTTGGAGTCTTTGGGTTGAATGTTTTGATCCTGTTGAGCTGGGGAGGTTAGTGGTTGTATGGAGGTAAAAGGCTGTGTTGAGATGGCCTTGAGTTGGAAGGAAATGGTGGAGCAGGCTGTATAGTTGATGGTTTACGGTGGTTTGTTTGTGGTAATGATTGTTTTAAGGCTGTGTAATTAATGGTCTATGGTAGTTTTTTTCCTTCTTCTCGTATGCCCTTTTCACAATAATGTACCCATACATTTTGTAAACTTGTCAGTTTGGAAACGAAAATATTAAAATCGAATACACTGAGGATACATACACCCAGATATATGAACTTCGTCACACTTTACTGGATCAAAAAAATCATATATGTGCAAACTTACTAAAATATGCAAAGCAAATTGTCATCACAAAATCATAGTTCTTTTATCCACCGCTGATTGGACAAATTAGGCACTCCGAGTTGGGTCTAGAACAGCCTACCTGTTTACTGAAGGATATGAAAAACCACATCTACTATTACAAAATAACAATAATCAAGAAAAAAAATCTTTTACCTGGCAACTTTAAACCTTTTTTATAAATTGTTTTTAGTTCAAGAAAAAATAATTTGAGGTAAAACAATCTACTCAATGTTTATTGAAATTTCTTTGCTTTTATAATTGTTGTGCAAATGGTTTAATCAACAGAGATTCAAGAACCACCAATTTGGGGATTCTTAATATTTACTTTGGTCTGACCATGTCCATGTTTGAGCCCCGATATTCACAATGTCGATTGGCGTTCTGCAAGGCTTACATTGTTTTTTCTTTATTGGATGAATTACACGATAACACTGCAAATCGTAAAGGATTGAATTCATTTCAAAAATCCTTTCAGAGGTAACTTTTTATGCTTATTCCTTTTGCATACCCATTAATGTAAAGAAGGGCTTTATATAAAAAGAAAAAAATAGCCCAAGGATCGCTTTTCTAATTTGAGAAATAATTTTATTTATTTGTAAAAAATGTTATTTTATTGATAGGTTTTTTGACTTACAGCATTATATAGATAAATTTCTTGGTTTATTATTTTATAATTATATATTGTGGGTTCTGGTCTGGTTTTTTGTATGAATATTAATTGCAACAACTCAATGTAGTTTAAATATTGGGAAGAAAACACATGCATACTACTGGGATCTAAACTTGCAACCTCTACTACATGTAAAAATTAATTAAGCGACATGCAAAATTTATATATGCAGACTCATAGTTACTCAAAGCTAACAACAATTTAAGTTATAACTTTTTTTTAAGCAAGTTGAGAATTAGTATATCGTTTTAAGGTTATAGGTAATCTCAAGTCATTATATTTAACAAAAGAAATTGAAAATCACGTCTCTAGCCAATGCATCTTTTGTAATTATACATACTTGTATATACTCACAAATATACGTATATTTATGCTTCTTCGTGACAGATGTTGTATGGTGCTTTTGAGGCTAATATATGATGTCGCACGCTTTCTTCTTCAAATCGATTATGCTTGTTGACGTTCATGAATATTTATAGTATGTATTGTTTTGTTTTGCAACAATTGTATGTATTATTAATATTTAAGTTCCAATTCTTCATGTATGAAATATTGTGGATATATATACATTGTGATTTGACTCATAATTCCATTTGTATAGATTAATGAGACAAATGCTGTTTTCTGAATTATTATAATATATTATGAGAATTGGAAATTGTAAGCTTTAAATGTTATGGCAATAAAATGATGCAATAGAATTTTTTGTATAGCGTTCTAAGTTTGCAATGGAAAGAAAATCTGTTTAGCTTTGTTATACTATAGCACTATGCCAGTGCTATACAACATATTTTTCAGGGAATAAACTGTTTTTATAGCAATGAAATGATGCTGCAGTAGATAGTAGTTAATTTTCTATAGCGTTTCGATGCATCATAAAAGTTTGATATGGTAATTCCACAACATGCTTAGATGCATCATAAAAACTTTCCATAGCATGCTTTGCACGCTGTAGAAAAGAAGTTGCACCAATGTGGCCTGTTTAAGATGGCAGCAAAACTGCATTTTTCATTGCAAGTATGAAACGCTATGGTATCTACAAGACTTTTGACAACATGTTGATTTATGATGATTATAGAATCGCTGTAGAAAGTTTTTATAGCAGTTTTTAAACGCTATAAAAAATCTTTTTTCTTGTAGTGTTGAGTGAACAATTACACGTTGTAAACACACATATAATTTTGGAATATTTTGAGCATACTAACACAATAATAGTGAATGTGAAGCAAAAACCGAATTTATACAACTTTGTAATAATTAGGAATGATAACTTTAAAGTTGTTGTGACATTATACTGCACTATTTTGCTTTTTTGCTAGATGTAGCAAGTTTTTTATCACTTCCGTTTTTACATTAGATTTTTTTTAATATATAAAGTTCTTTTAATGTCATTTTCCTACTTTAAAAGCTTATATACATATACTACTCTGAATAAATATACATTCTATAAACATTTTCCAGTTATATATTTAATTTCATCCTAATATTTTGTACAATGCATGTTGGTTGTTTCATCCTTCATTTGTTATGTAAGTGCAGTGGTTCGAAGTTGGTGCAGCCAATTGATTAATATATAACTTGACCTCAAACCATCATTAACTAATGCCTTTTTCATTAATAAGGGACTAAAAATGATATTCATCAATATTCATTGGTTATTTACTGCACAACGGCATTTTTCATCATGCATATTTTATGAAAACAATTGTGGAATTGTCTAGCTAGCCAAAGGTTAGAAAAATTATAGAATTTATTAATATGACATAATACTATGCACTCCTGCGAAAAAAATAGAACAAAAAGGGAAAATGGAAGGAAAAGATTATTCTTATTGCTTGAAAGAGTCGAGGAACCTCCAATGTTGAATCCTCAATTTCAAAAAAAAAATATAACACTTTGCATGTTTGTAACTTATATAGGATTTGGGATGATCTTCCAATAAGATAACTTGGTTTTCCAACAAAAGCTTCACAAGGACTGTGATGCCCCTACCCCAAGACCCACCATAATAAAGAGAATTAACGAGTAATGTTGTATATTTGAGCAAAGAATGAGGATGGTTAGCAGCGACCATCTTTGTCTCGTATTAGACGAGTATTGAATACATCGATTGGGTGTATGAAAATTTTCTTTCTTACCTCTGGTGGATCAAGGTAATAAATTCATGTCTAATATAAAAATACGATGGCTAAAGATCGTATTCAAAACAGAGTTTAAAAATTTGACCTGAGTATAAAAATGCACAGGTCAGTCTAGCTTAAACATATCGGTTATAATATGATAAGTAAAATATTAAATCATGTAGATGATAATTTCTTTTTATAAAAATGAATAAGTTAATCCCAATGAAGAATTTGTTCGTGAGACAATTATAGTTAAAATAGCATATATGATCTTGTGAACAACACAAATAACCACAAGTGGGAGTTTATTCATGACAAAAAGGTGTTAAGCATCAGACCTAAGCACAAAAATAAATCATCAGAGAATAATACAAGAACTCCATCAAATAACAACATATAAACTCGAATATGAGTTTACTCAACTTACAAGTGACCACTATATATAAACATGTATCAAAATAGCTTTTAGGCTATAATTTTCAACATCAACAAATAATCATAAATAGGATCCAAAGCATCAAATATAAACTAAATCAACAAAACATCATAAAGTGGATTTAAAATATCAAATTGCACGCGCATCAACAAAGGAAAGTTATTTTTACCATGTAATAAATACATATTTAGAGTCTATTACAATGACCCATCGCGGTCTAGTATAACTTCATTACGACTTGTCTCGGTCGAGTGCAACTTCACTACGATCCCCCCGATCGAGTATAATCTTACTATGACACGTCTTGATCGAATATAGCCTTAGTATGGCTCATCTTGGTCGAATGTCTTGACTACAACCTGTCTTGGTTGAGTATAATTTTACTACGACCCTTCTCGATCGAATATAACTTGACCACTTCGATCAAGTGAACACGTATATCCATAGGACTCCTCCAAGTCTAGCTTCACTTCGAAGTAAGTACCAACACCACAATAATGTGTCATAGACTTCCAAACATTAATTGAAAAAATGAAAAAAAATAAGTCGCATACTATGTTTTACTAATCGGTTCTCAAACACCCCACCTCCATTAAGGTCTTCGGTGGAGGTTTATAAGTAAAAGTCACAGATAAAACACAAGACATATATAAACACACATATATATAAGCATCGGAAAACAAACAGACTTCTATTTCATAAATACGTGTTCATACAAAACATTTCCATAATTGTCTCATAGTAACTTCCAAAACATTACATCATCATTTCTGTCTTGATTATTAAATAAAGAAGCATAAAACATAATAAAATCTGCATAAATCCCCATAGAACGTGTCCAAAAGCCATAGCCAAGGAAAGAGAGTCCAAACCATACATCAACTATCTTGAAGCTTGCAAAGAGTCTGACTAAGCTGGGTTGTTTCCTCCCTGTGGACCTTGGGGGGGGGGGGGGAAGAAAAGAAGACGGAAGAAAAATAGAGTCAGACATAAAGCATGGTAAGTCTAGTGACTCTTCAGTATGAGAATAAGAAAAAGGGCATGATAGGTATAAACTGGAAATAGGAAAGTATCATAACTAAGATAAAGCAGTTTGAACAGAATATACTATCGCACCCCACACTATATCTTTGCACCTACTTGCATTGTCTCAACTAGCACCCCATGATCGGGGTTAAGTGATCCCTTTACTAAAGATCGGCTCCTACTTGCAAAATCATATGTGTCATACGGCGCCCAATTGATTGTAGATACCTATGCTGGTCCCACCATGTGACGACAAGAATTTCGCTCGATCCGAATCAGTCGTTAAAATCGATCTAGACCGTTCGAAACCCCTGATCGTTTTGAGAACAGGACAAATCAGAACGCAGACGGAAGAACATTTCATTGCTATTACAACAATTCCATCAGATACAAGAATATACAAAGTATAAATGAATAAATTACATTCGATAAATATCAGAGATTCAAATACAGTACTGCAGCGGAAAATAATACAAAGCACAACTGAAGGTGATATATGGATACAGAGCTTTCCGGATATCATTCCAGCTGTAAACCAGGATCCTGTGAATATAAATCTGCAAAACCAAAACTACTAGCTGCCCGTGCGGAAAATAGGGGCACCCAGAGTTTAGGTTAAAACAATAAACTCCAGGTCAGTCATGTAACTGGTGTGATAACTAAAACAGTTATTTAAAACTTTACTTTAAAAGAGAGTAATTCAATGGACCACGCCGTATAACACGGAACGGATTTCCTCCCAAGAATACCAGTGCACAGAATAAACAGCGCAATGCTTTTTCGAAAAATGAAGCTATTATAAGACCCAGGTCCCATCACACAATGCAACGCAAGCCGGAGGATAGGGTTTTCCCTTATAATAGCCAAACATGCTTGATACGTTTAAAACAAATCATTTGATACTATTATAAGTGTATAGTGTCAAAACTTTTTCAATCATAAATATCAATCCTAGGCGGCATGGGTACCATCTATCATGTCGCCATACTAGGCTCTACAAATAAAATCGAAATACACGTATTGGAAATTGGATTTCCGTCATGAGTCGAGGCAAGGGGCAAGCTCCTCTCCGCTGCGAGACACTCTAGCAAATGCCTCAGGACTACACACTCTGGGTAACCCTAGATTCGGCTGGGCCGGTCCTCTCTTACGTTTGAGGATTGGCAATTCCTGAACACACGTTTCCCGGTCCTTACAGACCTAATATCGAGGCGCCTCATTCCAACAACCACAAAGGTGAAAAGTATATAAATGTCAGGGCTGGTAAGTCACTGACACCACCAAAGCTAGAAAGAAACATCGTGTTCTCCCAGCGGTCCGTATCCCGTTTTTGACTCATACCGAGGTGTGAGGCTCGCGAATTCACGTTATACACAAAGCTACGCCACGTAGGCCGTGCTTTGATCATCAACCACAAGACTTTGCTTTTCAACAGAAGCCTTGATCCATGCAACTCAGCGTGCGACACAGGCAATTCATGCCATGCGATTGATATCTATTGATATATAACCTCTAAGCTCGTACGTCTCAGAGAAGGGCGTTAAGCAAAAGAATAAATTCTTCGCCGCCAAACAGATATATATTTAACAGAAATCAATCAACACAGAATAAAATCCAATGTCGGACACACAATCCATTTACAAGTTCGTTCTGGGTCTGAACGAAACCGGAGGCACTTTCCTCGCATATCCATCGATCTCCAAGTACGTCTGGACGACCACCAACTGATTCCCTCATCTTGGGTGTACAGCCCAATCAAGATCATCAGTAATCACCCAAACGATGTGAAGACTTCCGGTCTTCAACCACCGTCTTCATCTTCGACTTATCGTCGAATCGGTTATTCAGAATGGGTATAAACCCGGCCTTTCCGAACAACCCGCGTATATTAAAAACAAATGTTACACAAACACAACATACGCCCCATTCCAATTCAGCAGCCACTAACCGTAAATCAACAAGAGAACAATTTCCCAAATATTAACCCCGAAGGCCGAAACCAACATCAGATCAATACTCAGGAAACCATTCTTCTTAGCTAACCTACAGCTAGTTTCTAAATTTCATATTCTTAGGGAAAGGTTCCCATTAATTTTATCCAAGATAAATTCTTTAAAATTTATCCTTTAATCTTCCTTTGGATGTCATTTCAAACCAAATTATGGTTTTCCCAAACTAGTCGAGATTAGCGAACCACACCGAAGTAATTATTTATTTTATTTCCCAATCCCAACATATTCATCCCATGAAGCAAAACTGGTAATACTCCATATCTAATACCACGGTGTTATCGGCAAAATTAATTACCATTTCACGTTCAAATCTAATTAAAGATTTAACTATCGCTTGGAGCAAAACTGGTGATACTCCATTCTCGTTTATTTTTCAAATTTGATAATTTAGATTATCAATTCACAATTCAATCTAATTGCAGATTCGTTAAA
This sequence comes from Allium sativum, assembly GCA_030737875.1. Lineage (NCBI taxonomy): Eukaryota > Viridiplantae > Streptophyta > Magnoliopsida > Asparagales > Amaryllidaceae > Allium > Allium sativum. The sequence continues at coordinate 213,366,541 of CM060919.1, forward strand.
ACTCCTTTTACTGGGTTAAAGAACTAATGTCATTTAAAACACAGTTCACGACAAACCCAAATCACATTCTATTTACTATCGGGTTAAAGAACAAATGTTATTTAAAACACTGTTCACGATAAACCCACAGATCAATTCTATTTAAAACCCATTTCAAATCCAATTTATTTATTTAAAAATAAATGGGTTTTAATTTCAGTTCAAAACTAGTTTACTTCGATAAAAATCTATTTTTATCTTTTCAAATATGGATTTTTTTTCATCTCAATTTTTCCCAAATAATTTCTTATGATTTTACACAAATTATTATTCTTTTTAATAATTTTACCAAGGCCCGTACAGTCGATTTCCATCAACGGCCATCGAACTGCACTTACAGCGACCTTTTTCAAATTTGATTTGGATGTATCTTCAAATCTAACCGTTAGATTTCAAATTTCTAATATTCGTTAGAAAGCTCTTTTCGATACGAACCCAACGATTCCGGTTTTAGGAGAATCCGACGGTCGGATCTCCCGTAATGTCCGTTCGAAGTTAATGGTCGAAATTTACGAACTGCCGCGGCGCGGCGCGTTCTATTCAGGCCATTATATTATATATATAATATATATATAATATATTTCGTCGATTTCTATTTAAAACGAATTTTATAAATCATTTTAAATTCGTTTCAAAAACAATTTCAACTTCCATTTCAATTCAAATAAAAATTGAATTCTTCCTTATAAATTCGTTTTAAAATTCATTTCTATTCAATTCAAATTTCAATTCAATTTGAATTCATTTCAATTCGTTTTCAATTCAATTCGAATTCGTTTTCAATTTAGTTCGAATTTGTTTTCAATTCAATTCGAATTGGTTTTATATTCAATTCAATTCAAATTGGTTTTCTATTCGATTCAATTCAAATTGGTTTTCTATTCGATTCAATTCAAATTGGTTTTCTATTCGATTCAATTCAAATTGGTTTTCTATTCGATTCAACCCAAATTGGTTTTCTATTCGATTCAATTCAAATTGGTTTTCTATTCGATTCAATTCAAATTGGTTTTCTATTCGATTCAATTCAAATTGTAAAAACGAATATAATCGATATAAATGTCGTTCGCGTCAAAATGGCGCATCTCTAATCAACACGGCTTTATAAATTTCAATAATTCCGTTATTCTATTCAACAATTGAATATTTATTCCATTCAATACGTGAATCTATATTTTCGTCAACACATGACTAATCTCAACGAATGAGTACCGTCCACGTGTGACTCTTTTTGTTATTTAATATATTTTATAAAAATTATGGTATCTATCGTTTGATTTTAAATCAGACTCCAACCGTAAATTAGTAAGAGAATGATTCACTGAATATTAACCCCGAAGGCCGAAACCAACATCAGATCAATACCCAGGAGACCACTCATCTCATCTATTTTCCAGTTAATTTCTAATTTTATATGATAAAGATGTAAATTTTATTGTTAAAATATTTCGTTCAACACATGACTAATCTCAACGGATGAGTACAGTCAACACATGAAACTTTATTTTATAATGATAAAGATATAAATTTTATTGTTTAAAATACTTCGTTCAACACATGACTAATCTCAACGGATGAGTACAGTCAACACATGAACCTTTATTTTATAATATTCTTTATCTTCTAAATTGGAATGAGGCCCAACCAATTACCATAAAAAGTTAATTATATGGATTCCACACAACACATGTATATAATAACAACGATAAACAATCAACCATCATCCAAAGTGCACTACACTGTATAAGCATCAAATATAGATATCTAACGCTTATAACAGCCTGTCAATCAATCGATCGACATACAACTAATTATTGGGATTAGTGTATGTCATATATTATCCCAATACCCGTGTGGGGTTTCCAACAATCAAACACAGATTTTATTTGTGCAGTTGGGCGATGTGTAAAATTTATCATCCCAATCAATATCAGTCAAATCAGTGTGTATAAACAAATCGGCCGATTTGTTTATAAATATATATTTATTCACTTTCGCGTTAAAAATTATATTTTTAACGATAATTAATTTATTTCAACACATCTACATTTTATTATCGATTTCACATCAACAACGCAAACAAATTGACAACACAACAATTAAACAAACAAGCCATCCATGGTCTGTGGATGACGGGTGTCGGGTGCTGCTAAGCACCGTCTGCATCCTAGTATATATATAACTAGAAAAAGAAATTTAGAGTGAGAAGTTCTCACCAATAGCTATTCCAACTTCATGACACTCCATTTATAGAAATCTTCGTTGTTTTCGCCTTTTGCCACTTTCTTTGCCCGTATTCTCTACAAATGTAAAAATCACATTTTTACCTCGCTATTCGATATATAAAAATCGAATTTTTACTATGCTATTCAATATATAAAAATCGAATTTTTACTTTGCTATTCAATATATAAAAATCGAATTTTTACTTTGCTATTCAATATATAAAAATCGAATTTTTACTTTGCTATTCAATATACAAAAATCGAATTTTTACTTTGCTATTCAATATATAAAAATCAAATTTTTACTTTGCTATTCAATATACAAAAATCGAATTTTTACTACCACGCTATATGGATAAAAATTCTATTTTCACACCGCTACTATATAGATAAAAATTCCATTTTTACATCGCTACTATATAGATAAAAATTCCATTTTTACATCGCTACTATATAGATAAAAAAATTCCATTTTTACACGCTATTTTCTACATAAAGATTTCGCCTTTTTCCATTTCAAAAATCTAATCTTTTCTATTTTAAAAATCTAATCTTTTCTATTTTAAAAATCTAATCTTTTCTATTTTAAAAATCAATTTTTTTTCTATTTTAAAAATCAATTTTTTTCTATGTCATTTATATAAATAAAAATCCTTTTTAAACTCTATATACATATAGAAAATCAAATCTTTAACTAAGAAAGATCATATTTTTTTCTCTACAACTAAAAATCTAACTTTTATACTAGAATTCATATAAAATTTCTATACGAAGAAAAATCACATTTTGATCTTCATAATGTATATATAAAAATAGCAATTTTATTTTGCTAAAGTATAAAAGAAAACAGAAAAAAACTGATTTTTTTATATAAAAATAAATAAATAAATAAATAAATAATTAAATGACTTACAGTTATCGAAGGAGGAAGGGGGGTGCTTGCTGACGCGAGGCAAATCGCGAGGGGGGGGGGTCTTCGATCGGCAGCAAGGGGAGGGGGGCTGTGTCGCGAGGGCAGAGGGGAGGGAGAAGAAGGGGACGGGGCTGGGGGAGGGGGGTCGACGGAGGAGGGGGGCGACTGGTGGCGACGCGAGGTAGGGGGGTCGGGTCTAGGCGGAGGGCGGCGGCGCGATTAGAGGGGGGCGGCGGCGAAGTCTGGGAGGGTGGCGGCGGGTTTTTCTGCGATGGGAGGTTTTTTTTTCTTTTGATTAGGAAACTGAACGGGGGGGGGGGGCAGAGAGGATGTAGGAGAGAAAGGGTGAATTTTTTTTATTTTTTTATTTAATTTTTTAATTCTAAAAAGGTACTTTTATCTTCGACCTTGAAACGAGGCCCACCGCCTGTCATCCATAGCTAATTACCCCCATTCCGAACACAATGGGATATGTAACGTATGTTGATTCGATCGTTTCGATCAATTTCCGTCAAAATCAACATATAACTCTATATATTGAATTTGAACGCGCATTTCAATTTACCGGGGTCATATACTAACTCTAAAAATTCCCGAAAAATATTTTCTTGCTTCGTATTGACGATACAGTCCTAACAAAACTAGTTTCGTCGAATTCTGAGACCGTTGGAAAAATGGCCATTTTCCAGTCGATTAAAATCAACTGAAACTGGTCAAACGCGTTTTCCTTCGCCACACTCACATATTGATTCGAAAAATTATGAAATTTGGAATCTAGCAATAATTTGACATCACGGACCCAACAAAAGTGGTTTCGTCGAAATCCGAGGTCATTTGCAAAATGTCTATTTTTAAGGGCCTGAATTCCATAGCGACTATTCAGGATTTTCAACTGGACATATCTTTCGATTCCCGCAATGAAAATTTGATATTTCGGATTCGTTGGAAAGATATTCCCAATTAGATTCTAATGTTTTCAGTTTCACTAAAATCCGGATTGTTTTGCACCCGGTATGTTCAATTGAAGTTTGAAATCGAATTATCGAACTACCGCGCCATTTTCAATTCTATTTATAATTATATATTAATATTATATTATAACGACGACGTATATAAATATATACGTTGAATTCCATTTAAAAATAAATTTCTCGTTGATATTATTTAAAATAATCTATTTTAAATGTTCAAAATTCGCTAAAATTGCCAAAATAAAAATTTTAAACTGGCCCAGATTTCCGGGTTATTACAATCTCCCCCACTTAAAACTTTTCGTCCCCGAAAAGGAACCAAGTCGAAAGTGGTTTGATTAATCAACTCTACGTTCGATCTGGCTTCCATTCTCCAACTTTTCAGTTTCTGAGAATTTTCAAATTCTTCAAAAATTTGGCTAACACCCAAATTTTTCGAAAAATTTCGCCATAACCTCCCCTGCACCGGGAGTCACGAGAAAATCCCGAAATTGCCATACAGGCCTTCTGATCTCAAAAAGAAAAAGAAAATGCCAAGCGGCTAGCCAATAGGCTCATAAAATCATCATCACCCAAACAAAATAGTAAATTATAGTAAACATGTACCTATTTGTCGGGCAAAAAAATTTTATTCTCTGCTCTAGCCTCCTTGCTATGACCTGTTCAATGTAAGTACATGTATATGCATGCAAATGCAACCAATTTTCAATACAATTCAATATTCGGTTTAATTAGGCTAAATGTTTCAAAATTATCAAACAAATAAACAAACAACACAAACATCAATCAATTAGTGAATTTAACATTTCAAATTCATAATTTTGATACATATACAGAAAATCATGTTTTTGATGCCAAATCACAACAATAAATCTAGCTATATAAGTTTTGGTTCTCATACCAGTCTAATGGAAATATATAGATATCACACCTTCGAAACACGAACATAAATACTGGTGATGGCGCGCCATCATCGGAATCATGTCCGGGCGACTAGAATGTGATTCTATATCTATCTAATATATTAAAACTTCGAATATACGTTCATGACGCGTATATGCAAAATCTTTATATATTGGATTGTCCAAATTCAAAATAGATAAATATTCAAATACGTATAAAATGGTTTAAATTTTCAAAACAAAATTGTTTTCATTTGAAAAATATACTCTTCACACTCGTTCTAGGATACTACTGATCCTATCTCTAACGAGTCATTCTAATTGGATATTACTAATCCGATATCTGATGAATTCTTTCGTATGGTTCTAATGTGCCTTGTTCTCGAGCTCTGTAAACCAAAGCTCTGATACCAAATGTGACGACAAGAATTTCACTCGATATGAATCAGTCGTTAAACCGATCTAGACCGTTCGAAACCCCTGATCGTTTTGAGAACAGGACAAATCAGAACGCAGACGGAAGAACATTTCATTGCTATTACAACAATTCCATCAGATACAAGAATATACAGAGTATAAATGAATAAATTACATTCGATAAATATCAGAGATTCAAATACAGTACTGCAGCGGAAAATAATACAAAGCACAACTGAAGGTGATATACGGATACAGAGCTTTCCGGATATCATTCCAGCTGTAAACCAGGATCCTGTGAATATAAATCTGCAAAACCAAAACTACTAGCTGCCCTTGCGGAAAATAGGGGCACCCAGAGTTTAGGTTAAACAATAAACTCCAGGTCAGTCATGTGACCGGTGTGAGAACTAAAACAGTTATTTAAAACTTTACTTTAAAAGAGAGTAATTCAAGGGACCACGCCGTATAACACGGAACAGGTTTCCTCCCAAGAATACCAGTGCATAGAATAAACAGCGCAATGCTTTTTCGAAAAATGAAGCTATTATAAGACCCAGGTCCCATCACACAATGCAACGCAAGCCGGAGGATAGGGTTTTCCCTTATAATAGCCAAATATGCTTGATACGTTTAAAACAAATCATTTGATACTATTATAAGTGTATAGTGTCAAAACTTTTTCAATCATAAATATCAATCCTAGGCGGCATGGGTACCATCTATCATGTCGCCATACTAGGCTCTACAAATAAAATCGAAATACACGTATTGGAAATTGGATTTCCGTCATGAGTCGAGGCAAGGGGCAAGCTCCTCTCCGTTGCGAGACACTCTAGCAAATGCCTTAGGACTACACACTCTGGGTAACCCTGGATTCGGCTGGGCCGGTCCTCTCTTACGTTTGAGGATTGGCAATTCCTGAATACACGTTTACAGGTCCTTACAGACCTAATATCGAGGCGCCTCATTCCAACAACCACAAAGGTGAAAAGTATATAAATGTCAAGGCTGGTAAGTCACTGACACCACCAAAGCTAGAAAGAAACGTCGTGTTCTCCCAGCGGTCCGTATCCCGTTTTTGACTCATACCGAGGTGTGAGGCTCGCGAATTCACGTTATACACAAAACTACGCCACGTAGGCCGTGCTTTGATCATCAACCACAAGACTTTGCTTTTCAACAGAAGCCTTGATCCATGCAACTCAGCGTGCCACACAGGCAATTCATGCCATGCGATTGATATCTATTGATATATAACCTCTAAGCTCGTACGTCTCAGAGAAGGGCGTTAAGCAAAAGAATAAATTCTTCGCCGCCAAACAGATATATATTTAACAGAAATCAATCAACATAGAATAAAATCCAATGTCGGACACACAATCCATTTACAAGTTCGTTCTGGGTCTGAACGAAACCGGAGGCACTTTCCTCGCATATCCATCGATCTCCAAGTACGTCTGGACGACCACCAACTGATTCCCTCATCTTGGGTGTACAGCCCAATCAAGATCATCAGTAATCACCCAAACGATGTGAAGACTTCCGGTCTTCAACCACCGTCTTCATCTTCGACTTATCGTCGAATCGGTTATTCAGAATGGGTATAAACCCAGCCTTTCCGAACAACCCGCGTATATTAAAAACAAATGTTACACAAACACAACATACGCCCCATTCCAATTCAGCAGCCACTAACTGTAAATCAACAAGAGAACAATTTCCCAAATATTAACCCCGAAGGCCGAAACCAACATCAGATCAATACCCAGGAAACCATTCTTCTTAGCTAACCTACAGCTAGTTTCTAAATTTCATATTCTTAGGGAAAGGTTCCCATTAATTTTATCCAAGATAAATTCTTTAAAATTTATCCTTTAATCTTCCTTTGGATGTCATTTCAAACCAAATTATGGTTTTCCCAAACTAGTCGAGATTAGCGAACCACACCGAAGTAATTATTTATTTTATTTCCCAATCCCAACCTATTCATCCCATGAAGCAAAACTGGTAATACTCCATATCTAATACCACGGTGTTATCGGCAAAATTAATTACCATTTCACGTTCAAATCTAATTAAAGATTTAACTATCGCTTGGAGCAAAACTGGTGATACTCCATTCTCGTTTATTTTTCAAATTTGATAATTTAGATTATCAATTCACAATTCAATCTAATTGCAGATTCGTTAAAACTCCTTTTACTGGGTTAAAGAACTAATGTCATTTAAAACACAGTTCACGACAAACCCAAATCACATTCTATTTACTATCGGGTTAAAGAACAAATGTTATTTAAAACACTGTTCACGATAAACCCACAGATCAATTCTATTTAAAACCCATTTCAAATCCAATTTATTTATTTAAAAATAAATGGGTTTTAATTTCAGTTCAAAACTAGTTTACTTCGATAAAAATCTATTTTTATCTTTTCAAATATGGATTTTTTTTCATCTCAATTTTTCCCAAATAATTTCTTATGATTTTACACAAATTATTATTCTTTTTAATAATTTTACCAAGGCCCGTACAGTCGATTTCCATCAACGGCCATCGAACTGCACTTACAACGACCTTTTTCAAATTTGATTTGGACGTATCTTCAAATCTAACCGTTAGATTTCAAATTTCTAATATTCGTTAGAAAGCTCTTTTCGATACGAACCCAACGATTCCGGTTTTAGGAGAATCCGACGGTCGGATCTCCCGAAATGTCTGTTCGAAGTTAATGGTCGAAATTTACGAACTGCCGCGGCGCGGCGCGTTCTATTAAGGCCATTATATTATATATATATATAATATATATATATAATATATATATATAATATATATAATATATATTTCGTCGATTTCTATTTAAAACGAATTTTATAAATCGTTTTAAATTCGTTTCAAAAACAATTTCAACTTCCATTTCAATTCAAATCAAAATTGAATTCTTCCTTATAAATTCGTTTTAAAATTCATTTCTATTCAATTCAAATTTCAATTCAATTTGAATTCATTTCAATTCGTTTTCAATTCAATTCGAATTCGTTTTCAATTCAATTCGAATTCGTTTTCAATTCAATTCGAATTGGTTTTATATTCAATTCAATTCTAATTGGTTTTCTATTCGATTCAATTTAAATTGGTTTTCTATTCGATTCAATTCAAATTGGTTTTCTATTCGATTCAATTCAAATTGGTTTTCTATTCGATTCAATTCAAATTGGTTTTCTATTCGATTCAATTCAAATTGGTTTCCTATTCGATTCAATTCAAATTGGTTTTCTATTCGATTCAATTCAAATTGGTTTTCTATTCGATTCAATTCAAATTGGTTTTCTATTCGATTCAATTCAAATTGTAAAAACGAATATAATCGATATAAATGTCGTTCGCGTCAAAATGGCGCATCTCTAATCAACACGGCTTTATAATTTTCAATAATTCTGTTATTCTATTCAACAATTGAATATTTATTCCATTTAATACGTGAATCTATATTTTCGTCAACACATGACTAATCTCAACGAATGAGTACCGTCCACGTGTGACTCTTTTTGTTATTTAATATATTTTATAAAAATTATGGTATCTATCGTTTGATTTTAAATCAGACTCCAACCGTATATTAGTAAGAGAACGATTCCCTGAATATTAACCCCGAAGGCCGAAACCAACATCAGATCAATACCCAGGAGACCACTCATCTCATCTATTTTCCAGTTAATTTCAAATTTTATATGATAAAGATGTAAATTTTATTGTTAAAATATTTCGTTCAACATATGACTAATCTCAACGGATGAGTACAGTCAACACATGAAACTTTATTTTATAATGATAAAGATATAAATTTTATTGTTTAAAATACTTCGTTCAACACATGACTAATCTCAACGGATGAGTACAGTCAACACATGAACCTTTATTTTATAATATTCTTTATCTTCTAAATTGGAATGAGGCCCAACCAATTACCATAAAAAGTTAATTATATGGATTCCACACAACACATGTATATAATAGCAACGATAAACAATCAACCATCATCCAAAGTGCACTACACTGTATAAGCATCAAATATAGATATCTAACGCTTATAACAGCCTGTCAATCAATCGATCGACATACAACTAATTATTGGGATTAGTGTATGTCATATATTATCCCAATACCCGTGTGGGGTTTCCAACAATCAAACACATATTTTATTTGTGCAGTTGGGCGATGTGTAAAATTTATCATCCCAATCAATATCAGTCAAATCAGTGTGTATAAACAAATCGGCCGATTTGTTTATAAATATTTATTTATTCACTTTCGCGTTAAAAATTATATTTTAAACGATAATTAATTTATTTCAACACATCTACATTTTATTATCGATTTCACATCAACAACGCAAACAAATTGACAACACAACAATTAAACAAACAAGCCATCCATGGTCTGTGGATGACGGGTGTCGGGTGCTGCTAAGCACCGTCTGCATCCTAGTATATATATATAACTAGAAAAAGAAATTTAGAGTGAGAAGTTCTCACCAATAGCTATTCCAACTTCACGACACTCCATTTATAGAAATCTTCGTCGTTTTCGCCTTTTGTCACTTTCTTTGCTCGTATTCTCTACAAATGTAAAAATCACATTTTTACCTCGCTATTCGATATATAAAAATCGAATTTTTACTATGCTATTCAATATATAAAAATCGAATTTTTACTTTGCTATTCAATATATAAAAATCGAATGTTTTACTTTGCTATTCAATATATAAAAATCAAATTTTTACTTTGCTATTCAATATACAAAAATCGAATTTTTACTTTGCTATTCAATATATAAAAATCGAATTTTTACTTTGCTATTCAATATACAAAAATCGAATTTTTACTACCACGCTATATGGATAAACTTCTATTTTCACACCGCTACTATATAGATAAAAATTCCATTTTTACATCGCTACTATATAGATAAAAATTCCATTTTTACATCGCTACTATATAGATAAAAAAATTCCATTTTTACATGCTATTTTCTACATAAAGATTTCGCCTTTTTCCATTTCAAAAGTCTAATCTTTTCTATTTTAAAAATCTAATCTTTTCTATTTTAAAAATCTAATCTTTTCTATTTTAAAAATCAAATTTTTTTCTATTTTAAAAATCAAATTTTTTCTATGTCATTTATATAAATAAAAATCCTTTTTAAACTTTATATACATATAGAAAATCAAATCTTTAACTAAGAAAGATCATATTTTTTTCTCTACAACTAAAAATCGAACTTTTATACTAGAATTCATATAAAATTTCTATACGAAGAAAAATCACATTTTGATCTTCATAATGTAAATATAAAAACAACATTTTTATTTTGCTAAAGTATAAAAGAAAACAGAAAAAAAACTGATTTTTTATATAAAAATAAATAAATAAATAAATAAATGACTTACACTTATCGAAGGAGGAAGGGGGGTGCTTGCTGACGCGAGGCAAATCGCGAGGGGGGGGTCTTCGATCGGCAGCAAGGGGAGGGGGGGCTGTGTCGCGAGGGCAGAGGGGAGGGAGAAGAAGGGGACGGGGCTGGGTCGACGGAGGAGGGGGGCGACTGGTGGTGACGCGAGGTAGGGGGTCGGGTCTAGGCGGAGGGCGGCGGCGCGATTAGAGGGGGGTGGCGGCGCGATTAGAGCGGGGCGGCGACGCGATTAGAGGGCGGCGGCGGCGAAGTCTGGGAGGGTGGTGGCGGGTTTGTCTGCGATGGGAGGTTTTTTTTTCTTTTTTTCTTTTGATTAGGAAACTGAACCGGGGGGGGGGGGGGGCAGAGAGGAGTTAGGAGAGAAAGGGGGATTTTTTTTATTTTTTTATTTAATTCTAAAAAGGTACTTTTATCTTCGACCTCGAAACGAGGCCCACTGCCTGTCGTCCATAGCTAATTACCCCCATTCCGAACACAATGGGATATGTATCGTAAGTTGATTCGATCGTTTTGATCAGTTTCCTTCAAAATCAACATATAACTCTATATATTGAATTTGAACGTGCATTTCAATTTACCGGGGTCACATACTAACTCTAAAAATTTCCGAAAAATATTTTCTAGCTTCGTATTATCGATACGGTCCTAACAAAACTAGTTTCATCGAATTCTGAGACCGTTGGAAAAATGGCCATTTTCCAGTCGATTAAAATCAACTAAAACTGGTCAAACCCGTTTTCCTTCGCCACGCTCACATATTGATTCGAAAAATTATGAAATTTGGAATCTAGCAATAATTTGACATCACGGACCCAACAAAAGTGGTTTCGTCGAAATCCGAGGTCGTTTGCAAAATGTCTATTTTTAAGGGCCTGAATTCCATAGCGACTATTCAGGATTTTCAACTGGACATGTCTTTCGATTCCCGCTATGAAAATTTGATTTTTCGGATTCGTTGGAAAGATATTCCCAATTAGATTCTAATGTTTTTAGTTTCACTAAAATCCGGATTGTTTTGCACCCGGTATGTTCAATTGAAGTTTGAAATCGAATTATCGAACTACCGGGCCATTTTCAATTCTATTTATAATTATATATAAATATTATATTCTAACGACGACGTATATAAATATATATGTTGATTTCCATTTAAAAATAAATTTCTCGTTGATATTATTTAAAATAATCAATTTTAAATGTTCAAAATTCGCTAAAATTGCCAAAATAAAAATTTTAAACTGGCCCAGATTTCCGGGTTATTACACACCATGAGGTGTATCAAGTCCCATGGTGGCGGCCCGACACAATCCTAGAATGCATAGGTTATACTACTGGTGCCCAGTGCCCTGTTTGTCTGCTCCGAAGTGTGTGCATGCCCCCACTCCGTTAGAACCCACACTGCTGCACCAACCGTCATCGCTTTTGACTACTTACAATCAGCCCAGTAATCGTGCCCCATCCAGCCTAGTTTCAGGGTACCATGATACCTAATTGGGTTACTGCTGAAATGGGTCCCCGCTACTAGGGTTTTCTAGTCAAACATGTTAAGTGGTTAAGTGTCTGTATTTACCTAACCCCACCCATCAGTTTAATTAACATGTTGAATTGGTTAAGTGTTTTAGTTAACTTAACCCTACCATCCTGACTTGTATGTCCTTAGCTTTTTAAAGCACCGACCACTCAGATTAGACAGGTATTGTTACGGTTACTGGATGTGCCGGTCGGTTCCGGGCAGGTTTACACCGTAACTCAGTCTAACCTCGGGTCCTTATTGGGCTCAATATTAACCTCTCACATTGGATATGTATTGTTGTGACTATTGGACAGGCGGGCGGGTCCGGGCAGGTTTACATCACAACTCAATCCAACCTCGAGTTAAGCATACTCGTATTTTCTAAATTTACATATTTGTCTCTATTACTTGTTATATGTAAATTTGTTAACAATTGAATGTTGTGGCCCACTTTCCAAGTTCATCATTTTTGGTATAAGGATTTATACCATTTAAATGCCACCAGTTTATGTCAAGTTTGCTATAATTACCAATTTTTCCCAATGTTACCCCATCTAAATATTAGGCTAACAATCTCAGCCTAGTTTTTCGTCCGCATGATTTTTAATATATAATATTAGGCTAAAAACTTAGCCTAATTTAGCGTACACAAAATTGGCATTCATTAACATAAACATGACATAGGTGTAAACTTGGCATTTTTGGCATAATCAATATGAACATCATAGGTGTGAACTTGCAACATAGGCTAAATCAACATACATATATGTGAATTTGCAATATAGGCTAAATCAACTTACATATATGTGAACTTGCATTGAAATAGGGGTCTAACTAAATAGGTGTCACATGAATTAGCATATGATTTAGACAACATAAGCCTAAACATGTTTAGATCTAGGCATAACATCGAACATCACTAGCATATGACAAGAATATGACATATCCATAAAGTATGTATAATTTTATCACACATGTGAACTAGATTTGATCATGTTTACTACTATAACATGAAACTTGTATTAGAATGGATCTTGGCATGGATCCAATTATGAACTTGCATCTTTTGTATAAACATATGAGCATGTATATGAACTTAATCATTTAGGCATAGAAGTTCTATTGTACAACATATAACTTGTCATAATCACCTAAACATATAGGTGCAGATATGAACCAAATGACTTGTATGTGAATTTGAATAGATCGAACATCAACTAGATTAATCCACAAACATTCTAATGGATCCAACATCAACTCAATTATACCATAAACATCCCAATACTATTAACAACACAATCATTGCAACAAATAGATATGAATTAACATCGTCGTTATACAATAGCACAATTCCATTTCCATTTTACATCGAATTAAATCTTAATTTTATTCCCATCGGGAAAATCACTATACTTACAACAAACGACGAACTTGAATTCTGGATTCTGAGTTCTGAATTTGCAATGCTTTCCTTTGGGTAGATAAACGTTGTTCGAATCTTGTTTTTACTTTAGTTTTTCTCGTCTCTAATCTTTCTTCAAGTGGAGGCTACTCTTGGCTTCCTTCCAGCAGCATGACGGCCCTAGCTCTATTTTATTTGTGTGAATTTAGGTTGAGACTAAGGTTGTTTATATAGAATTTCAAACTAATTAGAGCCGTCGATGAAGCTAGAGTTAATAAAGGCATCCGTCTCAAGAGAAGCCAATCAGAAAGTGACAAATCAACCCTAGTGACACAGCCAAGCCCCAGAAACCGAGCCAGGACCAGATCAAGTAGGCCAGGTCGACCAGGCAAGTCGACCTGTAGGTCGACCCCTAGGTTGACTACATAGTCGACCTGGGTACCCAGGTCGACCCCTGGTCAACCTGGGTCCTGGGCCGGAAAATTCCCGCCCAGCCCAGTTCTGGTCCAGTTTTGAATTTTGAACTTGTTTTCGGGCTGTTTGAATTTTAAATCGAATTCTGAAACTTCCGGAGGTCATAACTCCTTCATACGGAGTCCGATTTTCGCAAATCCGACTCTATCTCAAGCAGAATTCCGAGACGAACGCAATGGCATAACCCGTTTCCCTTAATTCTATACTTTAGAATTAATTATACTTTAATTTTTTAACTTATCGTTAATAGAAAATTCGAGGTGTTACGTTCTCCCCTCCTTAAAGGATTTCGTCCCCGAAACCTTCAAGTCTAGAAAAACATATATCCTAACATCCAATAGCCCATCTACTAAACCAACAAACACAGGCGTCCATTGTCCTTAAAAGACTTCTAATGCTTCATGATCATATGCATACTGTGTGTATATGCCCTTATCTAATGCAAAAATTAGGCGGTCTACTGATTCAGTTGTCCTCCTTAATGCGAATCATGTAAGTGTCATGAATCCATTATGTATGCAAAAAAAAAATTCCTGCTCATAATTCTACATGAGTACGCAACCATTCATACAAATGCGACATCCATATGACCACATATCAAGTTTCAACCACATACAAATATGAATACACATATGCATATGCAATATGGAGTGACTGAGCCGATCTAAAGCCTAGGTTGTGTGTGTATATGCATCCACTTGCAACTACTAGCAACCACTTGCAACGACTTGCAACCATCAACCATAACATGTTTCAATTACATGTTTACATCCAAAGGGGTTTCTACCTAAGGATAAAGGATAATATCGAGGAGATATACCTAAAAAGATAGATACAAGCACAACTTAAGGAAAAAAAGAAATCAAAGATGTACCCTCAAAAAGAAAAGGGTAGGCCGTGCGTATTCTGTCCTCAGTTTCCCAAGTCGCGTCTTCCTCGGCGTCGCTCCACTGAACTTTGACAAGCTTGACTTCGCGATTGCGTAGATTTTTCACTTCAGTTCCTAAGATGCGGGTTGGAACTCTCCTCACAGTTGCTTCGCGTTCCACTTCGGCTTCTTCTAGAATGCTTGGATCCACCACTTCCGCAGATTCATGTAAACATTTTCGGAGATGAGAAACGTGAAAGACATTGTGAATTCCAGCCAACCTTTCGGGCAGCTCTACTCTATAAGCCATCTTCCCAATCTTCTCGATGATAGGGAACGGTCCTACAAATCTTGGTGATAGCTTCCCTGCGGATCCAAAGCAAACGACGTTCCTTAAAGGAGATACCTTAAGGAAAACCTTGTCCCCAACCTCAAACTCAAGGTTGGTCCTTCTTTTGTCTGTGTAGGATTTCTGTCTATCTTGGGAAGTCTTCATTCTCCTTCGTATCAAGTCCACTTTTTCTGGAGTCTCTCTAATCATGTCTGGCCCAAGTATAAGCTTGTCTGTAGACTCCTACCAACAAGTTGGGGATCGGCATGGTCTTCCATACAAAGCTTCGAAGGGCGCCATGCCGAGAGTGGCTTGTTGTTGTTGTTGTAGGCGAATTCCACTAAAGGAAGATGATCCTCCCATGTCCCTCCAAAGTCAAGAACGCACAGTCTCAGAAGATCTTCTAATACTCTGTTCACCCTTTCTGTCTGACCATCAGTTTGGGGGTGATAGGCCGTGCTCAAGCATAACTGTGTGCCTATAGCTTCTTGCAGACTCCACCAAAATTCGCTTGTAAAGATAGGATCTCGGTCACTCACTATGCTGGAGGGTATTCATGGAGTCGAACTATTTCCTTGAGATAAAGAGACGCTAGAGACGAGGCAGTCCTCCTACTCTTGATGGGTATAAAGTGGGCGCTTTTTGTGAGCCTGTCCACTATTACCCAAATGCTAGTATTGCCCTTCTTGACCTAGGAAACCCATTAATGAAGTCCATTGAAATGCTACCCCACTTCCATTGCGGGACTTCTAGAGGATGAAGCAGTCCTCCAGGCTTCTTTTGTTCCGCCCTGACCTGTTGGCATATCACGCACTTAGAAACGAAATCTGCCACATCCTTTTTCATGCCGCTCCAAAAGAAAACTCTCTTTACGTCCTGATACATCTTGTCTCCACTTGGGTGTATTGTCACCTTGGAATGGTGTGCTTCCTCGAGAACCATCTTTAATAAATCCCTTGCTTGTGGGACGCATAGTCTTCCATCTCGCCTTAGCCAACCCTTATCATTGATGGAGTACCTATTGAGGTGACTGGAAGTTTCACCCCTAATAAGTTTATCAATCACATCCACAAGCTGAGGGTCTTCACGTTGTGCGGCCCCTGTTGAGTCTAAAAGAGTGGGCCGTACTTCTAGTGATGCCAACAAACCAAGTACAAAATCAGAGGAGGGCCTAAAGTCAAAACTGGCTATATACTCCAAACTTTGCCTTTCTACAAAGAGAGGGCTTAAGGTCAGCTTCTTTCTACTCAAGGCATTTGCTACTACGTTGCCCTTTCCAGGAGTATAGGAAATCTCAAAGTCATACGAGGCAAGGAACTCCATCCACCTTTGCTGCCTCAAGTTAAGATATTTCTACGAGAAAAGATCAACGATTTATGGTCAGTATATAATTCGAACTTCTCACCTATGAGATAATGGCGCCAAGACTTTAGCGCAAAGACAATGGCGGCTAACTCAAGATCGTGGGTTGGGTAGTTCTTTTCATGAACTTTCAATTGTCTTCCACCATAAATTACTACCTTCCCTTCTTGCATTAGAATAGCGCCTAGTCCCATACCACAAGCATCCGTGTATACTGTGAACATCTTGCTTCCATCAGGCAAAGTCAGAACTGGGGCTGTTGTAAGAGCCCTTTTAAGCGTTGGAAAGCAATATCACAATCCAAATCCCAAGCGAACGCTAGATTCTTCTTTGTTAGCCTTGTGAGTGGAGCTGAGATTTTCGTGAAATCTCTAATGAACTTTCGGTAAAAACCGGCTAGCCCACGAAAGCTTCGGACTTCGGTTGCATTTCTTGGTGTCTTCCAATCTTGCACTGCCACCACTTTTGCGAGGTTCACAGCTAACCCTTCTTTGGACTTTATATGTCCAAGAAACCTTACTTCTTCTCTCCAAAAGTGGCACTTGGAGAATTTGTCTTTTAGCCGATGAACTCGAAGAGTTTCCATGATCTCCTTCAGATGCTGAGCATGTTCTTCCCCATTCTTTGAGAAGATCAAAATATCGTCTACGAAGACAACCACAAACTTGTTGAGGAATTCTCTGAACACCCTGCTCATTAGGTCCACGAAATAAGCGGGTGCGTTTGTCAAACCGAAAGGCAAGACAAGCCACTCGAAGAAACCGTCTGGGGTTCTGAACGCCATTTTATCAATGCTATCTTCAGCTACCCTTAGCTGATGGAACCCAGTAGCCAGATCAAGTTGGGAAAAGACCGACGCATCTACAAGCTGATCAAACAAATCGCCTATTCTGGGAAGCGGGTGCTATTCTTCTTAGTCAGCTTGTTTAGCTCCCTATTGTCCACACAAAGATGTAGTGAGCCATCTGCTTTGGTGGCGAACACCACTAGAGCACCTCATTCTGAAATATTCCGCCTTATAAATCCTTTCTCGAGAAGCTCCTTAACCTGCTTACTGAGCTCCTTTCTCTCCTTTGGAGCCATGTGTCTGACAGGTAAAGCTACGGGCTTTGCATTATCAACAAGATATATGCGGAAGTCTATTTCCCGCCTCGGAGGTAAGCCCTTCACCTCTCCAAAGACATCCAGATATTCCCGGACCACTCTAACCGACGGCAAATTCTCAACAGAAGCATCAAGCGACTCTAGATAACTAAGCATAACAGCATTTAAGGGATTACAAGAAATTTCTAGAGTGTTACCGAGCCGAGTCAAGAGTCTAACCACTGTTTTCTCACAATCAAGAATGGCACCATTACTGGATAATATCAGTCCATATCCCGAGAAACCCCAAACAAAGGCGCTACATCTAAATTCAACACTTAGAATAGAGATTTTCAAATCCAAACAAACCATTGACAAATAAGCTGAGCCCCCAATTGGATTTGAAACAACCAAGGGAACTTCTACCATACTAGTGTCTAGGTGTAGAGATTCTACTAAAGCAGATGAAATAAAGGAGTGTGATGCACCAGAATCAAAGAGAGTGCGAAATGGATGATCATAGAGATAAACTAAGCTTTCTACGGAAAAATTTCTACCTCGTTCCTGCGGAGGTGCCACCAGCGCGTGAACCTGTCCCCCTGATGTGGATCCAGTCCTCTGTCCCTGCCCCCGCTTCTTTGGGCAGTCCTTAGCCATGTGTCCAGTCTCGCCGCAATGGAAACAACCACCATTCATCTTCACCTTCTTCTTTCTGCAGTCTTTCACTATATGTCCAACACTGCCATAGAAATTACACTCTCTTTTTTCATGGGGTTTGTTGTTCTTCCCGCCTTTCTTTGAATCAGCCTTCTTGTTCTGTGACCCTTCCCCCTTCTTATCTTGAGGCACTTCTGCTTTTGCCTCTTTCTTGCCTTTATCTTCCTCGTGTAGCAGCGCCATGTCCACCAAGCTTTCATAAGTCACTCCCATGGGTATATGGGTCATAGCAAGGCTGTGTAGAGGCTCATTCAAACCTTTGACGAAGCGAAGGGCCTTCTTGTGTTGGGTGTTTACTAAATCCAGCCCAAATCTAACTAGCTGATTAAACTGATTGACGTACTCCCTGATCGTCATACTCCCTTATTTAAGAGTTAGGAACTTCTCCATCTGCAGGCTTCTTTCAGCTTGGGAGAGGAATTTCATCTCAAACTTCATCTTGAAATCTTCCCAAGTTTCCACTGGCCTCTCAGCATGGGTAACTTCCCACCAATAGGAAGCTTCATCTTTAAGCAACCACACTGCTAGCTGTATCTTTTGCCTGTCGTCAATTTCGAAGATGACGAACAAATCTTCGGTCTCCTTCAGCCAGTTCCTTGCTACCTCAAAGGATTCAATTCCATAAAAGTCCTTTCCACCCATAGCCTTGAAGTCTCTACACGTCTTAGCGAAAGTATTTCCACGTGGAGGAGGAGGAGGAACCGCTGCCACTGTGGGAGGAGGAATGTCTGTTGGGCCCGCACCATTGGTCCTAGCCTCTAGGTACCTTCGGAACCAGCCAGGTATCGGTACTCCTTCTGGAAGGTTAAGATCTCCAGACATTCTGGAACAAAAAAGGAAAGTATTCAAGAAAAAAGGATAGAGAGATAGTGCATATGGCTTTGTGGGACTATGCCTTTTAAAAACAATGCTTTTCCTTGAAAAAATATGCTTCTTTAGACTTCTCTTTCGAAAATAGTTTCAAAAACCTTTATCTAATCTGGTAAATCTGTGCTCTGATACTAAGTGAAACACCGACCTCCATTAAGGTCACTCACAAAGGGAATGCCTTAACTTCGGTGGAGGTCTATAAGTAAAAGTCACAGATAAAACACAAGACAGATATAAACACATATATATATATATATATAAGCAGCGGAAAACAAATAGACTTTTATTTCATAAATACATGTTCATACAAAACATTTCCATAATTGTCTCATAATAACTTCCAAAACATTACATCATCATTTCTGTCTTGATTATTAAAAAAAGAAGCATAAAACATAATAAAAGCTGCATAAATCCCCATAGAACGTGTCCAAAAGCCATAGCCAAGGAAAGAGAGTCCAAACCATACATCTACTATCTTGAAACTTGCAAAGTGTCTGACTAAGCTGGGTTGTTTCCTCCCTGTGGACCTAGGAGGGGGAGGGGGGACGGAAGAAAAGAAGACGAAAGAAAAATAGAGTCAGACATAAAGCCTGGTAATTCTAGTGACTCTTCAGTATGAGAATAAGAAAAAAGGCATGATAGGTATAAACTGGAAATAGGAAAGTATCATAACTAAGATAAAGCAATTTGAACAGAATATACTATCGCACCCCATGCTATATCTCTGCACCTACTTGAATTGTCTCAACTGGCACCCTATGATCGGGGTGAAGTGATCCCCTTACTAAAGATCGGCTCCTACTCGCAAAATCATATGTGTCATACGGCCCCCAATTGATTGTAGATACCTATGCTGGTCCCACCATGGGGTGTATCAAGTCCCATGGTGGCGGCCCGACACAATCCTAGAATGCATAGGTTATACTACTAGTGCCTAGTGCCTTGTTTGTCTTCTCCGAAGTGTGTGCACGCCCGCACTCCGTTAGAACCCACACTGCTGCACCAACTGCCGTCGCTTTTGACCGCTTACAATCAGCCCAGTAATCGTGCCCCACCCTGCCTAGTTTCAGGGAACCATGATACCTAATTGGGTTACTGCTGAAATGGGTCCCCGTTACTAGGGTTTTCTAGTCAAATATGTTAAGTGGTTAAGTGTCTATATTTACCTAACCCCACCCATCAGTTTAATTAACATGTTGAATTGGTTAAGTGTTTTAGTTAACTTAACCCTACTATCCTGACTTGTCTGTCCTTAGCTTTTTAAAGCACCAACCACTCACATTAGACAGGTATTGTTACAGTTACTAGATGTGCGGTCGGTTTCGGGCAGGTTTATACCGTAACTCAGTCTAACCTCGGGTCCTTATTGGGCTCAATGCTTAACCTCTTACATTGGATAGGTATTGTTGTGACTACTGGACAGCCGGGCGTGTCCGGGCAGGTTTACATCACAACTCAATCCAACCTCGGGTTAAGCATACTCGTATTTTCTAAATTTACATATTTGTCACTATTACTTGTTATATGTAAATTTGTTAACAATAGAATGTTATGGCCCACTTTCCAAGTTCGTCATTTTTGGTATAAGGATTTATACCATTTAAATGCCACCAATTTATGTCAAGTTTCCTATAATTACCAATTTTCCCAACGTTACCCCGTCTAAATATTAGGCTAACAATCTTAGCCTAATTTTTCTTCTGCATGATTTTTAACATATAATATTAGGCTAAAAACTTAGCCTAATTTAGCATACACAAAATTGGCATTCATTAACATAAACATGACATAGATGTAAACTTGGCATTTTTGGCATAATCAATATGAACATCATAGGTGTGAACTTGCAACATAGGCTAAATCAACATACATATATGTGAATTTGCAACATAGGCTAAATCAACTTACATATATGTGAACTTGCATTGAAATAGGGGTCTAACTAAATAGGTGTCACATGAATTAGCATATAATTTAGACAACATAAGCCTAAACATGTTTAGACCTAGGCATAACATCGAACATCACTAGCATATGACATGTCCATAAAGTATGTATAATTTTATCACATGTGTGAACTAGATCCAATCATGTTTACTACTATAACATGAAACTTGTATTAGAATGGATCTTGGCATGGATCCAATTATGAACTTGCAACTTTTGTATAAACATATGAGCATGTATATGAACTTAATCATTTAGGCATAGAAGTTCTTTTGTACATCATATAACTTGTCATAATCACCTAAACATATAGGTGCAGATATGAACCAAATGACTTGTATGTGAATTTGAATAGATCCAACATCAACTAGATTAATCCACAAACATTCTAATGGATCCAACATCAACTCAATTATACCACAAACATCCCAATATTATTCACAACACAATCATTGCAACACAAAGATATGAATTAACATCATCGTTATACAATAGCACAATTCCATTTTACATCGAATCAAATCTTAATTTTGTTCCCATCGGAAAAATCACTATACTTACAATAAACGACGAACTTGAATTTCTGGATTCTGAGTTCTGAATTTGCAATGCTTTCTTTTGGGTAGATAAACATTGTTTGAATCTTGTTTTACTTTAGTTTTGCTCATCTCTAATCTTTCTTCAAGTGGAGGCTACTCTTGGCTTCCTTCCAGCAGCATTATGACCCTAGCTCTATTTTATTTGTGTGAATTTAGGTTGAGACTAAGGTGGTTTATATAGAATTTCAAACTAATTAGAGCCATCGATGAAGCTAGAGTTAATCAAGGCCATCCGTCTCAAGAGAAGCCAATCAAAAAGTGACAAATCAGCCCTAGTGACACAGCCAAGCCCCAGAAACCGAGCCAGGACCAGACCAAGCAGGTCAGGTCGACCAGGCAAGTCGAACCCCAGGTCGACTACATAGTCGACCCCTGGTCGACCTGGGTCCTGGGCGGGAAAATTCCCGCCCAGCCCAGTTCTGGTCCAGTTTTGAATTTTGAACTTGTTTTCGGGCTCTTTGAATTTTAAATCGAATTCTGAAACTTTCGGAGGTCATAACTCCTTCATACGGAGTCCGATTTACGCAAACTCGGACTTTATCTCAAGCAGAATTCCGAGATGAACGCAATGGCGTAACCCGTTTCCCTTAATTCTATCATTTATAATTAATTATACTTTAATTTGTTAATTTACCGTTAACAGAAAATTCGGGGTGTTACAGGTTCACCACAAGTCATCCCACTTCATACTAAAAGTAGCAATAATATCTTTAATCAATGAGTCTGAAATTAACCTATATGTCCTATACCATGTGGTTGATTATATCATTTAAATTTATTCCTTGTCTTCTTGAACGTGCAAAAACGTGTATTTATATAGAAAACGCTTGTTAGAGAAAATGAGTTATTGAAAGCTATTTTGAAATCATTGATTCTTTGGAATCTCTTTATAATAATAATTGTACATAGTATACTTAAATAATAATAATAATTCACTAGAAAACATTGTAAAATATTTCCTTAAAATGTTATATATGTATAAACTTCTTTTAAAATTAATTTCTAAAACAGGTGTAACATGTTCACAAAATCACAAAATACACATGAAATTCTCATCATAAAACATACGTGAATTACATAATCTAGATTCGGATCGATCATATTTATAGTTCACGATTGAATTAAGCTGATAAAATCCATGAAGATGAAACACATGTATTTCCATCACAAAAAGGCAACTAAAACACTCAAATAAGCACTGGAATAAAAAAATCAAGGCCGCATCATTACACAGCAAAGAGGCATGATAATGGCCCAAGTTCATTACGCACCCGGGCCGACCTTTACTATGTTTGAATCAACCTAGCTTGAAACAGGGTCGACCTATGGATGTGACTCTTCCCCTGTATATATAGTATACCTAGATAATAATAATAATTCACTAAAAAACATTGTAAAATATTTTCCTAAAATGTTACATATGTATAAACTTTTTTTAAAATTAATTTCTAAACCAGGTGTAACATGTTCACAAAATCACAAAATACACATGAAATCCTCGTCAAAAAACACACATGAATTACATAATTTGGATTCGGATCGATCATATTTATAGTTCATGATTGAATTAAGCTGATAAAATCCATAAAGACGAAACACATGTAATTCCATCACGCAAAGGCAACTAAAACACTCAAAATAAGCACTGGAATTAAATAATCAAGGCCGCATCATTACACAACAAAGAGGCATGATAATGGTCAAAGTTCGTTACGCAGCCGGGTTGACCTTTACTATGTTTGAATCGACCTAGCTTGAAACAGGTTCGACCTATGGATGCGACTCGTCCTCGGTTATGAAACCTCTCCAAACTCATTTTCTGACCAAGTTTTGATTGGAATCCGAAAGAATTGATGGAGTTCTGACATGCAATTGGATAGGTAAGTAAACCACAAAATGGAAGAAATGGTTCACCAAAACTATCCAAAATCAAGGTAGAAATAAGACCCTAAAGATCATCACATACATGCATGTATACTGTAAACATCTAAAACTCAGTTTCAAGTGACAGTAAATTGATTTCAACCTATAACTCAAGAAAATCAACTCAAAATCTATGCAAATCTAAAAGAGTGAGTTGAAAAAACTCACCTATAATTTAGATCAATGAATTTCAACAATATTGGGAAGAATTATTGAAGATTGAGCTTGGATTTGCCTTAAAGAAGCTCACATACACCTGGAAAAGTATCTTATTGTAACATGCAAACAATAGTATGGAGATTACTCCAAATCAAAGGAACCTGAGATAAATTTGGTTTTAGATCATTGATTACCTGTAAGGATGATGCTAACAACAATTTACCAGCTTCAAATTTTGATTTTGATTGGATTTGTGCAATTTGATAATAAAGTTTTAATCTATCTTTCTATGTAAATCTTCCAGAGAGAAGAAGAAGGATGAACAGGGAATGTTACGTTATTTCCTTTTCTTTCCTTCCAAGAATTTCAATATTTGGGTTAATCTAAACCCAGTTAAGTCTAGATGTAATTAAGTTATATTAATTTGGCTTACAAACATAAGTTAAACACCATTATCATCATTTTAAATCCATTTTAACAACACACACACACACACACACACACACACAACAATGTTGTGTTTACTTTATAAATTTCAACACATATGTTTACATAATTTTTAAACCTTTTAAGCATCATTTTAATGTAACACGCATTGAAATTCATATTTTTTTAATAAAAACATGTGCTTTAGTTCTTAATTACACAAAACTTACATTTATTAAGTTTAAATTCATATAAATTTATCTTTTTTGACAAAATGAACACTAAGCCTTTTTATAAATATTTTGATACACTCAAATATTTACTTCAAATCAATATTTGCACATTATATATCTTATTTACGACTCAATTAAATTCAACAATCACTAATTTTCACCAAAACTCGTTTTAACAACAATTTACAAGTTTATGAATACATCTTGTCACAACCCAATACCATTACAGTATAAATTTGTTTAACCAATATCAACATTTTTTTAATTACAACTCTTCTTTTATTATAGTTTCTACCACTTGCACTTTTCAAACACAATTCTTCAAATTACTAATGATCTCATTAAAACAACTTAACGCTTCATATTAAAAAATATTTTTCACTTAAATATTAATTGTTAATCAATATTTATATTTTTAATATTCTTTTGAATCATCAAAATATTAATTAACAAACGCAGATTGGAATAATTTCTTGTTGCATCAAATGGATCTAATTTATTCCAATACATATAATTTCCTATAAATAACAAATTATTTATTTTTCTTCCCAAATTATTGTACGAGTTAAGCTCTTGAACTTGTATTTTATACTTCTATGTCTAATAATTACAAAACATGTTATAATCTGTTTACCTCGGGTACCCACAAACCTAGATTGTTACAGACCTCCCCCCTTAATGAAATTACTCCCTCCTAATTTGATTAAGATAATTCATTTCTACCGACTCATCTTAAATTTACCCCTTAATAAAATTTTAATTTAAGAACCAAATACATAGTATTTGAAACTTTTAATATTCTATACTAACTCACTTAACTTAGAATAATTAAGTCTAAAATTTTAAATACTCAATTTACAAAAGTTCTAATTCCCATCCTAACTAATATACGCAAAAGATTTAAGTTATTATAATATATAATTCACAAAGCATATCTTTAAAATACACCCTTACCATTTCCTAATTTCCAGTCAATACTTGACGCTGCCTAGCCATAAAATTTGTGCTAATTATCCAAATAATAGTTGTTGTTTTGATTATAGAATCAAACAACCTCTCCATTTACTGGTTATTATTAACAACTTAAAGGCTGCACCTATCTTTTAAGCCTAAGTATGAGAGTGTATATCAAAAATATTGCACATATTCAGGATAGTCTCTTATTTAAATTGGCTCTTTATACTCAAAAACATTATATATTAATAATTTAATTTTAAATATTATCATAACTAAATTTTCATTTAACAACTCTTTAATTCATTTCGAATAATACTGAACCACTAAATTTTATAATGATTCTCCTTATTATTTAGCTACGCAATTGATATAACATCGTTACTGCTTCGCCAACTTTTCTACAATTCTTGTCTCATATGTTGGTTTAACACTATTCTCACATGAATGTGTTAAATTTCCCTTTCCAAAATTTATTTTATCATCCTAAAATAATATACTCAATTATCTCATGTAAGTATTTAAGAAATTCTTATCGATAATGTTGATCAGACGTACCGATTAGAACTTGTAAAATATCCAATGGACAATTCAACATAAGAGATAATCATAGATTTTAGTTTACTCAAAGTTGTATTTATTATTTATAATCATAAATACTCTTGAGTTATTTTAAACAAATACAACCCACCTTTAAGTCGTACATACCAATCATTCATTTGTATCCTATCCCTTTTATCCCACTTAAAAAATTATCAAATTTAGTTCAACAGCTACTTCAGCCGAAACAATTCGCTTTTTTCCGCTATGCATTTTGATTAATTTTAGATCAGTATGCTTTTATCCTAATATGAATTTCACTTTTATTATCTTGGATTTAATTTATTTTCCCATCCCAATTCATTTAATTTAGCTCAACCATCAAACATACTCAAGAGGATAGGATTCAAGTTTCACCATATTTTAAACCCAAGATTTGAAACATCGGAAGGATTTATGAGGATAAAACTTCTATAAGGATAAGCTATAAATAATATGAATCAACTCACGGAATACTACAGAATTTAATTTATTCCTAGAAGTATTCTCAAATCTAAGATTTACTCAAGATACAGATGGTCTAGAACATAGAGTAACGATAACAATGGAAGCGATAAAACCCGACACGAATGTTATACTCTCGTGTTGTAACACATGCACTATTTCAATTCTGTTATGTGTTTATCATACTTTGTTCTAAACCATACCATTTTGTAATGCCCCATCTTTAGACCCACACTAATAAAGAGCATTAACGAGTAATGTCGTATATTAGAGCAGAGAATTAGGCTGGTTTGGAGCGACTATCTACAATCTCGTATTAGACAAGTATCAAATTCATCATTTGAGTGTACAAAATTTTCTTTCTTACCTCTGGTGGATCGACATAAATAATTCATGTCTAATACATAATTATGGTAGCTGAGGATCGTATTCGAAACAAAGTATAATTACAAATACATAAAAAGATCACAAAACATGACACATATAGATACAACAGCAGAATAAAACATTTATATGTGCGACATACTCAGATGGCTTTACATATACCATAAACATATTCATCAGGTCCCGAAAAAATAAATATACATATGACATGTATACAAAACTTCACAACTTGGGTAACAGCTTCATAAGAGATAATCCAAGGGAAACGTAGCTAGGCACAAATCAACAACAAGCTATTAAATGTGAAACAACTCGGTTAGACCAGAGTATAAATTACAGGGGTCAATCTGGCTTAAACAGATAAATTATACTATGATAAAAAAAAATCATGCAGATAATCATTCTTTTTTATAGAAAAGGAATAAGTTAAGACCAATCAACAATTATTTCATGAGATAATTACAGCAAAAATAACATATATGATCTTGTGAACAACACAAACGACTATAAGTGAGTTTGTGATTTTGTTCCCAACAAAAAGGTGCTAAGCATCAAAGGCAAGCACAAAGATAAAACATCAGAGAATTATACAAGAATTCCATCAAGTAACGACATATAAACTCCAATATGAGTTTATTCGATTCACAAGTGATCATGATATATAAATAAGTATCAAAATAGCTTTTAGGCTATAATAGAATTTCAACATCAACAAACCATCATAAATTGGATACAAAGCATCAAATAGCAACTAAATCAACAAAACATCACAAAGTGGGTCCAAAACATCAATTTCATATCCATCATCAAAGTAAAGCTATTTTTTCCATGTACTATATATGTATTTAGTGTCTATTACTATGACTAGTCTCGGTCTGGTATAACTTCACTATGACCGATCTCGATCGAGTGCAACTTCACTACGCCTAGTCACGGTCAAATGTAATCTTACTACGACCTGTCTCAATCGAGTATAGCCATAGTACGACCTACCTTGGTTGAATGTATTTACCACGACTCGTCTCGGTCGAGTATAATTTCACTACGACCCATCTCGGTCGAGTATACCTTAACCACTATGGTTAAGTGAATGTGTATATATACAAGACTCCTCTAAGTTTAGCTTCGCTTTGAAGCAAGTACAAGCACCATAAGAATGTGTTGTAGACTTCCAAATAGCAATTCAAAAAGTGAAAACAATATGTTCTATACTGCATGTTTCAATAATCGATTCACCACAAGTCAGCCCACTTCACACTGAAAACAACATTAATAGCTTCACTCATTAAGTCTGGAGTTTACTTACGTGTCCCATACCACATGGCTGAATATACCATTTAAATCTACACATCATCTTTCAAAGGTGCAAAAACGTGTATTTATATAGAAAATACTTGTTAGAGAAAACAGGTTATTAAAATCTGTTTTGAAATCATTGATTCTTTGAAATCTCTTTATAATAATAATTATATATATATAGTGTACTTAAATAATAATAATAATAATTTACCAAACAGCATTGTAAAGCCTTAAATTAAAATGATATATATATAAACTTGTTTTAAAACTAATTTATAAAATATGTGTACGTGTTACCAAAATCACAAAATACACAGGGAATCCTCATTAAGAAAATACACATAAACTACACAATCCAGATTCTGATTGATCATATTTTCAGGATGTTTCACGATTGAATCAAGACGATAAAATCCATAAATACCAAACACTTGTAAATCCATTACTAAAAGAAACTAAAACCCTCAAAATAAGCTCTGAATTAAATGACCAAGGCCACATCATTACACAATAAAGAGGCACGACAATGGCCCAGGTGCATCACACACCCGGGTGTAATGACTCGGTTTTTATCAACTTTGGTTATTGACATAAACTCAATGATGACTAACCAAACATCGAAAAAACATGGTAGTTAATGAAAAAAATTGGAGGGTGAGGAAAGATAAGATAGAAACTTAGAATAGAAGAAGAAGAAGAAGAAGAACACAACATCAGAGTAACACGAATCTCACAGCCGAACGAATAACATATAACATAACTTTGAAATAAAAGATTTTACTTGAATATACATACATTATCAAGTACATCACTTATAATACAGCGGAATAACAATAGCTATATAAAGTCCTGAAGCCTCCTGCTCCAGCTCTTTAAGTATCTGTAAATTCCTGACTACTTGACTGCCCGTACAAAATTGGGCACCCAAGAGTTTAGGAAAACAAAACAAAATAAACTCCGGGTCAGTCATGGGTCTTGTGTGAGTAAAACGGTTTAAAACAGTTTGAATAAGTAAACGATATCTCATAAGACCACGCAGTATAACAGAACGGGTTTTCAGTTATGATAATCGAAACTAATCTTTATATCAAAACACTTTTGATATTATAATAATGTCTATCAACCACAATATAATAATCATCTAACAGAAACGCTTTCATCCCACGTTCTACATACATAGTATACAATCAAAACCTCAAGCACATATTAGGTAATGGATTTCCAACTATGACAAGGTATGGAACCACCTTTCGCTAGTGTACCTCTAGAGAGGAATACACTGGGTTCAACAAGAACATCTTGCAACCTAGCCATACGTGACCGACCACTCATTTCGCTTGAGTGTATCGAATGTATATCACCAACGGTTGGGATCAACAACCGTTTCCCGAATGGGACAACATCGAACAGATTATAGAAGTAAATGAAACTCTAGATCAGGTGATAATACACCCTAATGGGAGCTACCCACATAGCCATGCTGCCAGCCCGATTTTTGTCATTTACCGGATGTGAGGCTAGAAGCTACGCTTATCTTTTACATGCCACATCTTCATTCACTTAGAATTTCACATCGTCATACCCGCCAAATCACAAATTGATTTATCCAAAAATAACACGGGTATACAGCTAAGAGAAACGAATTCCTCCGCCACCAAATGTGAATACGTTTGAAGAGATCAACATAGGCCTTTTACTAGATATACTCTGTCAGACCTTCGTCCATACAAGTTGTCCTGGGACTGGAAAAACCGAAGGCACTATTCAGTACATCCATCTTAGGCAATTGTTATCTAAGATTTGTACAACAACCCTTGCACTTTACTCCGTCTTCAATTATCTTTGGCATATATGATTTGCAACGCTTATGCCAATACAAAGTGGTTCTTCGGGTAATAATCCAACCGGTCTCTCCATATTAACAACGTTAAAATGGTCAAAAACTTTGATAGTCGGTGAGTTAACTATCAAAGAAAAACACCTATGCAAACAACGATATTATTTCCAGATAGAAATTTTATCGATCAATCATCATTACCACATATATATATATATATATATTCACATTTCCTTATTTTCTATGTTTAGAAAATATATGTTATTAACACTGGAAAACATTTCCATTGTTTATTTACATATCACAATCATTCCACAACTATCAGTCCCTGACTGTAAACTAGTATGAGAACAATTCTCTAAGTATAAACCCCGAAGGCTGAAACCAACATCAGATCGATACTCAGAAAACTATTCAACTTAACTAATCTCTAGTCAGTTTCTAATCTTGTTTAACTCTATTTCGATTAACTCTAATTAAATAACTCTATTTGTTTAACTCTTATTCGAATAACTAATATTCGATTTAACTCCATTCGCTTAACTCTAGATCGCAAAATGGCAAATTATCCTGAATAACTATGTTTGACTAACTCTATTCGACTAACCATATTCGATTAACTAAATTCGATTAACTTGTTTATATCTCGTCAACTTTCTTTTTAATAAATCCTATTTATTTCCTAAACAAATATTCCTTTATTAATTCTATTTATTTTCTATATAAATATTCCTTTATTCTATTTATTTTCTAAATAAATTTCTCATTTATAACATTATATTTATTTCCTATAAATAAATATTTCCATTTAATTTATTTGTAAATGTTTTACAAATATTTCCTTTTATTCTACATCCCAGTATTTCTTACGGTATTAAACGTACCATATAACAATAATCGGTATCATTCAAACATATAAAATCATCAACAGATTTCATGTCACATCATATACACAATATATAAACAGAACAGTATTATAAATATTGAGGAATCCAGTCGGATCCCTCCAACCTGTTTCCCTGCATCACAGATGTTAAACACACGAATATAAAATATTCTATTAAACAGAATCAATATACGATTAACGATTTATATATATATATACCGTTATCTATGATTTCAATCAATACACAAACAACTCAACCAATCAGTTAACACACAGCAATCACAGATGATTAACAGTTCAAAAAGTACGTTATATAAAAATATAACTGTTCAGAGTTGGTGAGTTTTACTCACATTGGACGATCATCATTAATAACGATAACCATCGCTCGATTTGATTTGGACGGACAATTTATTTTACAATAAATTGTAATGAGCTCAGATTCGCTCCAGCCAGTTCCATTGTGGAGCTCTCGTCCGTACGACCCTAACGGATCTTGTTTCGTCAATTTCTGATCATGTATGCAAGAGATATTGATTTTACAAGTTACATATATGATTTAAATTTAAATAACTTGGTTTATTTATTATAAGGCCTTACCACATTTGAGCCCAGCCCAAATACCCCGTGTACAACTAATCCGCTTTCCCATTCCATCTTCTACACGCAGATCGCTCCTCCCAGTAACCTACTATTCGATCTTTCTCAAGCACAAAGCCCCTTTTGTTTCTTCTCTGATTTAAAAACCAAGACAACCATCCATTTTCTCTTCCACCGCTCTCCTATCTCATATCAAAAGTATACAACTCGAGCTCCATCTGTGATACCCGTCGTTCAGCCCATTTCCGCCATTACTGCATTTTTTTTCTTCACTCTAGTATGAAACCGCATGGTTCCAGGTACTACACACGAACACGAACCACCTCCTGTACACTAACCATCTATACGTTGGTACTCTTCTCTTCACAAAAATAATTACCATGACCACCTTTATTAACAACTCGCCCCACCATTTCCAAACTAACCATGCCCGTTCTCCTCTTCACCTCCTTCCATCGTCTTAAACAACTCTAGAACCTCATTCTCCTCATGATACACGTACCTACCTCCTCCTCCAATCCTCTTCTAGTTCATACCCTCCTGCTCCTTTGCGTGTACGACTCTCCCTTGCAAGCTATAGGAAATAACGAACTACTTTGCCACCACTCCCCTTCAAACCTTCCGCCCAAGTGCCACAAACAATCCTTGATGGCCAGTTCGCACTCGCGTCGACAGCAGTTTTTCCCAAGCTCGCAGATTTCGAACGGTTTACTGTAGCGAGAAAGAATTGGTTCGGGTGCTTCATTCTCCTACCGAGGAACGTAATGAGGAGTGTATACTATTTCTTTTAAGGTGGCAAGGTGGCGAAATGGATGAACGAAATGCTTCTGCTAGACTTTAAATGGTTTCTAAATTCTGCAAATGGGAGAGTTATAGACTGCGTCGTGTATATATTTATAGGAACAATTTTGTGGAGACGTGGTCTCTTGAGGATCCAAACATGGTATTATTGTTAAGGAATAGGCAACATTTTGTGGAGACGTGGTCTCTTGAGGACGTTGAGGACTCCAACATGGTATTGTAGTTAAACTCTTGAGGACGTTGAAAAGTGAAGACACAGGCTTTTTGAAAAGTACTGGGAATGGTCTGCTTAGAGTTTTCTTAGGGTAAGTTCAGCATGTGGACATAACTTAGGGGTAAGGGCTTTGTTTTTAAACATTTGTTTTTCATGACTTATTCATTCAATCTCTTCCCAGTTTGTTACGTGTTAAGTAAGGCAAACCAGTACATTCTTTTATGCTAAGAAATCAAAAAGTGTATATATACATATATATGTTTACGTTACAAAATATGTATGCTCCGTTACTTAAATTTTCGTTCATATCGGGCCACTACAGACAGAATTAAGAGTATAGTCGTGCTCAGTGAGGTGTCACAATCCCAGAAATATAATAATATCGGTAGGTTGACTCATATTGTGAAATCCCAAAATATTGATATAGGGTGCACAATACTCCAAATAAAAAGTTGCTTATTTAATTAATTAAAAATTACAATAAAATTCTAAAAATTAAATTATCACTATGTCTCAAAAGAATCTTGTCTAAATTCGAAACCGGTGTCTAGTCATATCGAATAAACTGTTACGGTCGATAAACGTTTCTATAGCGATTATTTTAAAATTTGATTTGATCATAAATCAAAATCTATACGACGAAATCCTGATTTTTCTCCTCCACTAGAAAAATATATTTCCCCAGCTCCTAACGTTTCTTGTTTCACAGAAATCCGATTTAAACAGCTTCTGTATATTCGTTTAAAGTTCGAATCACCAAATCGCGAACTGCCGCGCCATTTCGTGCTCGATTATAATTATAATATAAATTATACGTTCAAATTTTGTTTCAATAATATTTTCGTTATTCTAATTCAATTCTAAACTGAATTATATATTTTGAATTTCCCCATTCACAAAATATTGCCATTTCAGCCAATTCTAATTATTTCAGAATTAAATATATTATTTAATTATTATTTTAATTAAATATTCACTATTATTTAATTCAACGACCATTAAATCCTTTTAATCACCTTTTAAATAATTAAATAAATAAATTATTATATCGCTGAAAATGCGGGTCATTACATTCTTCCCCACTTAAATTAATTTCGTCCTCGAAATCGCTAAGGTAGAAAAACAAACCTTATCGACTAGTTAGAACTTATTTGTTCACTTCTTAATTTCAGTTTCAACTGAACCAATTTATTTCAATTAAAGTATTAATTAATTCTTATCAACGAAAATTTTCAAAAATCCTGAAAATTTTCTTACGCCTTAACTTTTCAAAAAATTCGTCAGCACCTCCTTTGTACGGCTCCATCGGTACAACCACAAATCGCCTCTCTAGGCCTTCTCCAACCTAAAAGAAAATCAAACAGCCAAGCGGCTTGCCAATTCGGCTCATAAATCTCATGCTTATACCAAATATAAACTTGTACCTTTTTGTCAGGCATATCTTATATCACTTCCATCTGCTGTTGATTCAGCATATACCAATGTCATCTCAACCAGTTTCAATCAATATCTGTTCAACACAGCTATTCACTTATATCCAAACCAAATTCCATTTCAATCTCAAGTATCATTCTTGATTTTCAAATTCTCAACTTGATTATCAAATTACACTTCAAATTCGAATCTTACAAATCCAATTCATCTCGATATCATTCAATTTCAGTTACCACTTAACTGGCTTTACTTTAATCCCAATTTATTTCCACAAACTTAATTTAAATTTGTTTTTAATTCAAACAGTCTTTCCTGGGAGTTTTTAAACAGTTTACTCTTTTCAAAAATCAAATTTTCCTTTTTGAAATTCAACACAACTTGTTTTTCCCAAAACAATTTCAAAACAAAAATTTTGGTAGTAATCCGTCACTTACAAACTCGAAATAAACACTAATGATGTCGTGATTCATCATCAGGGTTATTTCCCAGCCATCGAAGTGAGTTCAATACTATATCACTTTCAAAACCATTTCTAAACACTTCCATTTTGAAATACATTTCAAAATACCCTTCACAAACCTTTGAAAACATTTTCAAATCTCCTAGGATTTTAAAATTTCCATATATTATACATATATGAATTCTACTTGATTATATATAACCAATTTAACTTTTTATAATCTCATTTGATTATAATATCAAACAACACATCCAATATACTATATTAATTCCAATATATATTCCTTTATATCAAAATATAATTTCGGGTAAAATTATTTCATTTACCCTCTTTTCAAAACATATTGTGTCGACCCATCGTATTCGAGTGTTTAGAAACCCATATCGATATTGTGGTGCCCCACCATCGAGCAGAATTCATAAGCCACTCGACCAATAAATCATCACAATATAAAACCATTTTTATATTAAATAACAAATACGTTCACTCATATATATACACTCAAACTCAATCTAGAGTATTACTAACCCTATCTCTACTGAGTTACGCCACAGAGCCAAGGTAATAACTTAACTTTAAGCTCTGATACCAACTGTAATGACCCGGTTTTTATCGACTTTGGTTATCGACATAAACTCAATGACGACTAACCAAACATCGAAAAAACCTGGTAGTTAATGAAAGAAATTGGAGGGTGAGGAAAGATAAGATAGAAACTTAGAATAGAAGAAGAAGAAGAACACAACATCAGAGTAACACGAATCTCATAGCGGAACGAATAACATATAACATAACTTTGAAATAAAAGATTTTACTTGAATATACATACATTATCAAGTACATCACTTACAATACAGCGGAATAACAATAGCTATATAAAGTCCTGAAGCCTCCTGCTCCAGCTCTTCAAGTATCTGTAAATTCCTGACTACTTGACTGCCCATACAAAATTGGGCACCCAAGAGTTTAGGAAAACAAAACAAAATAAACTCCGGGTCAGTCATGGGACTGGTGTGAGTAAAACAGTTTAAAACAGTTTGAACAAGTAAACGATATCTCATAAGACCACGCAGTATAACAGAACGGGTTTTCCCTTATGAGAATCCAAACTAATCTTTATATCAAAACTCTTTTGATATTATAATAATGTCTATCAACCATAATATAATAATCATCTAGCAGAAACGCTTTCATCTCACGTTCTACATACATAGTATACAATCAAAACCGCAAGCACGTATTGGGTAATGGATTTCCAACTATGACAAGGTATGGAACCACCTTTCGCTAGTGTACCTCTAGAGAGGAATACACTGGGTTCAACAAGAACATCTTGCAACCCGACCACACATGACCGACCACTCATTTCGCTTGAGTGTATCGAATGTATATCACCAACGGTTGGGATCAGCAACCGTTTCCCGAATGGGACAACATCGAATAGATTATAGAAGTAAATGAAACTCTAGATCAGGTGATAATACACCCTAATGGGAGCTACCCACATAGCCATGCTGCCAGCCCGATTTTTGTCATTTACCGGATGTGAGGCTAGAAGCTACGCTTATCTTTTACATGCCACATCTTCATTCACTTATAATGTCACATCGTCATACCCGCCAGATCACAAATTGATTTATCCAGAAATAACACGGGTATACAGCTAAGAGAAACGAATTCCTTCGCCACCAAATGTGAATACGTTTGAAGAGATCAACTAACGCGATTTATTAGATATACTCTGTCAGACCTTCGTCCATACAAGTTGTCCTGGGACTGGACAAACCGAAGGTACTATTTAGTACATCCATCTTAGGCAATTGTTATCTAAGATTTATACAACAGCCCTTGCACTTTACTTCGTCTTCAATTATCTTTGGCATATATGATTTGCAACGGTTATGCCAATACAGAGTGGTTCTTCGGATACTAATCCAGCCGGTCTCTCCATATTAACAACGTTAAAATGGTCAAAAACTTCGATAGTCGGTGAGTTAACTATCCAAGAAAAACACGTGTGCAAACAACGATATTATTTCCAGATGGAAATTTTATCGATCAATCATCATTTAACATATATATATATATATATATATATATATATTCACATTTCCTTATTTTCTATGTTTAGAAAATATATGTTATTAACACTGGAAAACATTTCCATTGTTTATTTACATATCACTATCATTCCACAACTATCAGTCCCCGACTGTAAACTAGTATGAGAACAATTCTCTAAGTATAAACCCCGGAGGCCGAAACATCAGATCGATACTCAGAAAACTATTCAACTTAACTAATCTCTAGTCAAGTTCTAATCTTGTTTAAATCTATTTCAGTTAACTTTAATTGAATAACTCTATTTGTTTAACTCTTATTCGAATAACTAATATTTGATTTAACTCCATTCGCTTAACTCTAGATCGCAAAATGGCAACTTATCCTGAATAACTATGTTTGACTAACTCTATTCGACTAACCATATTCGATTAACTAAATTCGATTAACTCTTTTATATCTCGTCAACTTCCTTTTTTATAAACCCTATTTATTTCCTAAATAAATATTCCTTTATTAATTCTATTTATTTTCTAAATAAATATTCCTTTATTCTATTTAATTTCTAAATAAATATCTCATTTATAACATTCTGTTTATTTCCTATAAATAAATATTTCCATTTAATCTATTTGTAAATGTTTTACAAATAGTTCCTTTTATTCTACATCCCAGTATTTCTTACGGTATTTAACGTACCATATAACAATAATCGGTATCATTCAAACATATAAAATCATCAACAGATTTCATATCACATCATATACACAATATATAAACAGAACAATATTATAATATTGAGGAATCCAGTCGGATCCCTCCAACCTGTTTCCCAGCATCACAGATGTTAAACACACGAATATAAAATATTCTATTAACCAGAATCAATATTCGACTAATGATATATATATATATATATCGTTATCTATGATTTCAATCAATACACAAACAACTCAGCCAATCAATTAACACACAACAATCACAGATGATTAACAATTCAAAAAATACGTTATATAAAAATATAACTATTTAGAGTTGGTGAGTTTTACTCACATTGGACGATCATCGTTAATAACGATAACCATCGCTCGATTTGATTCGGACGGACAATTTATTTTACAATAAATTGTAATGAGCTCAGATTTGCTCCCAGTCAGTTCCATTATGGAGCTCTCGTCCGTACGATCCTAACAGATCTTGTTTCGTCAATTTCTGATCATGTATGCAAGAGATATTGATTTTACAAGTTACGTATATGATTTAAATTTAAATAACTTGGTTTATTTCCTGTAAGGCCTTACCACATTTGAGCCCAGCCCAAATACCCCGTGTACAACTAATCCGCTTTCCCCTTCCATCTTCTACACGCAGATCGCTCCTCCCAGTAACCCACTATTAGATCTTTCTCAAGCACAAAGCCCCTTTTGTTTCTTCGCTGATTTAAAAACCAAGACAACCATCCATTTTCTCTTCCACCGCTCTCCTATCTCATATCAAAAGTATACAACTCGAGCTCCATCTGTGATACCCGTCGTTCAGCCCATTTCCGCCATTACTGCATTTTTTTTCTTCACTCTAGTATGAAACCGCATGGTTCGAGGTACTACACACGAACACGAACCACCTCCTGTACACTAACCATCTATACGCTGGTACTCTTCTCTTCACAAAAATAATTACCATGACCACCTTTATTAATAACTCACCCCACCATTTCCAAACTAACCATGCTCGTTCTCTTCTTCACCTCCTTCCATCGTTTTAAACAACTCTAGAACCTCATTCTCCTCATGATCCACACACCTACCTCCTCCTCCAATCCTCTTCTAGTTCATACCCTCCTACTCCTTTGCGTGTACGGCTCTCCGTTGCAATCTATAGGAAATAACGAACTACTTTGCCACCACCCCCCTTCAAACCTTCCGCCCAAGTGCCACAAACAATCCTTGATGGCCAGTTCGCACTCGCGTCGACAGCAGTTTTCCCAAGCTCCCAGATTTCGAACGGTTTACTGCAGCGAGAAAGAATTGGTTCGGGTGCTTCATTCTCCTACCGAGGAACGTAATGAGGAGTGTATACTATTTCTTTTAAGGTGGAAAGGTGGCGAAATGGATGAACTAAATGCTTTTGCTAGCCTTTAAATGGTTTCTAAATTCTGCAAATGGGAGAGCTATAGACTGCGTCGTGTATATATTTATAGGAACAATTTTATGGAGACGTGGTCTCTTGAGGATCCAAACGTGGTATTGTGGTTAAGGAATGGGCAACATATTGTGGAGACGTGGTCTCTTGAGGACGTTGAGGACTCCAACGTGGTATTGTGGTTAAACTCTTGAGGACGTTGAAAAGTGAAGACACAGGCTTTTTGAAAATGTACTAGGAATGGTCTGCTTAGAGTTTTGTTAGGGTAGGTTCAGCATGTGGACATAACTTAGGGGTAAGGGCTTTGTTTTTAAACATTTGTTTTTCATGACTTGTTCATTCAATCTCTTCCCAGTTTGTTACGTGTTAAGTAAGGCAAACTAGTACATTCTTTT
This sequence comes from Allium sativum, assembly GCA_030737875.1. NCBI lineage: Eukaryota > Viridiplantae > Streptophyta > Magnoliopsida > Asparagales > Amaryllidaceae > Allium > Allium sativum. The sequence goes on from CM060919.1 coordinate 213,405,902, forward strand.
ATGCTAAGAAATCAAAAAGTATATATATACATATATATGTTTACGTTACAAAATATGTGTGCTCCGTTACTTAAATTTTAGTTCATATCGGGCCGCTACAGACAGAAGTAAGAGTACAGCCATGCTCAGTGAGGTGTCATGATCCCAAAAATATAATAATATCGGTAGGTTGACTCATATTGTGAAATCCCAAAATATTGATACAGGGTGCACAATACTCCAAATAAAAAGTTGCTTATTTAATTAATTAAAAATTACAATAAAATTCTAAAAATTAAATTATCACTATGTCTCAGAAGAATCTTGTCTAAATTTGAAACCGATATCTAGTTATATCGAATAAACTGTTATGGTCGATAAACGATTCTATAGCGACTATTTTAAAATTTGATTTGATCATAAATCAAAATCTATACGAAGAAATCCCGATTTTTCTCTTCCACTAGGAAAATATACTTCCCCAGCTCCTAACGTTTTTGTTTCACAGAAATCCGATTTAAAACGGCTTATGTATATTCGTTTAAAGTTCGAATCGCCAAATCGCGAACTGTCGCGCCATTTCGAGCTCAATTATAATTATAATATAAATTATACGTTCAAACTTCGTTTCAATAATATATTCGTTATTCTAATTCAATTCTAAACTGAATTATATATTTTGAATTTCCCCATTCACACAATATTGCCATTTCAGCCAATTCTGATTATTTCAGAATTAAATATATTATTTAATTATTATTTTAATTAAATATTCACTATTATTTAATTCAACGACCATTAAATCCTTTTAATCACTTTTTAAATAATTAAATAAATAAATTATTATATCGCTGAAAATGCGGGTCATTACACCGACTCAACCATGATTTCACTCGGGTCGACCCTCACTATGTCAGGGTCGATCACTAGGTCGATCCTGCTTAAAATGGGATCAACCTCGGGATGCGACTCTTCCCCAGTTATGAAGCCTTTCCAAACTCATTTTCTAACCAAGTTTTTGATTGGAATCCGATAGAATTGACCGAGTTCTGACATACAACTGGATAGGTAAGAAACCACAAACCGGAAGAAATGATTCATCAAAACTATCTAGAATCAAAGTAGAAACATGACCCCAAAGATCATCACATACATGCATGTATTCTGTAAACATCTAAAACTCAATTTTATGTGACCGTAAATTGATTTCAACCTATAACTCAGGAAAATCAACTCAAAATCTATGCAAAGCTAAAAGAGTGAGTTGAAAAAACTCACTTTTAATTTAGAACAATGAATTTCAACAATATCGGGAAGAATTATTGAAGATTGAGCTTGGATTTGCCTCAAAGAAGCTCATATACACCTGAAAAGTATCTTATTGTAACATGCAAATAATAGCAAGAAGATTAGTCCAAATCAAAGGAACCTGAGATAAATTTGGTTTTAGATCATTGACTACCTGTAAGGATAGTGCTAGCAATAATTCACCAACTTCAAATTCGTATTTTGATTGGATTTGTGGAATTTGAGAGGAAAGTTTTAATTTAACTTTCTCTATAAATTTTTCCGAGAGAAGAAGAAGGATGAACAAGGAATGCTACGTTATGCCCTTTTCTATCCTTCCAAAAATCACTTAATTTGGGTTTAGGCTAGTCTAGAACTAAGTAAGTCGAAATGTAATTAAGTTATGCTAATTAAGCTTACAAACATAACCTAAACACCATTAACATCATTTAAAATCCATTTTAAAAACACATACAACAATTTTATGTTCACTTTATAAATTTCAACTGATATGTTTAAATAATTTTAAAACCTTTTAAAGAATATTTTAATGTAACATACACTAGAATCCATACTTTTACTAAAACATGAGTTTTACATCTTAATTACTCACATTTCTTAAGTTTAAATTCATATAAATTCCGCTTTCTTGACAAAATGACCACTATGTCTTATTATGAATATTTTGAAACAATCAAATATTTACTTTAAATCAATATTTACACATTATACGTTTTATTTATGACTCAATTAAATCCGACAATCATTATTTTTGCCCAAAATTCACTTTAATAACAATTTACTTGTTTAAGAATACGTCTTGACACAATCCAATATTATTACTTTATAAATTTATATAACCATTCTCAGCATGGTTTTAACTTTTTAGCACTTCTTTTATTTTATAGTTTCTACAACTTGCACTTTTCAAACATAATTCTTAAAATCATTAATGATCTCATTAAAACAACTTAACACTTCATGTTAAAATTATATATTTCACTTAAATATTGATTTCTAATCAATATTTTTATTTTCAATATTCCTTTGAACTATCAAGTTTTTTATTAGTGAACACGGATTGGAATAGATTTCTTATTACAACAAATGAATGTAATTTATTCTAATACACACAATCTCCTATAAATCACAAATTCTTTATTTTTTCATCTTAAATTATTGTACGAGTTATGGTCTTGAACTCGTATTTTATAATTCTTAGTTTAATAATCACAAAACACGTTATAATCTATTTACCCCGGGTACCTAAAAACATGGGTCGTTACAAAGACAGTAACCTCTCAGGTTTTTGCTCATAACTTATCGGTAAAGAACGCTTTTGTAGTGGTTGTTGCTTGAAACTGCATTAAAAAATTGGTTACAATAGTTTATAAGTATGATTTGAAAGATCAACGTGTAAAACATGTACATATATTTTGGGTACCTACATTTGATCACCGATGTCAGTTAGACCTAGCATCAACCCATTTTCCTTTTCTCATCGCTTGAAATCCGAGAACCTCACATTGTGGTAAAATAGTGATAACATTCTATCTTTATGACCAGGCCATCGTTAGTTTTTATTAAGATAGCATAAGAAAAAAAAATCTACCATGCACATTCAGACACTATATTTAAAGCACACAGTATGCATTAACATTATTGCATGGTGTCTTTTTATTGTTCATTCCAAGAAGCCACTACAGTTTATCTGTTTAACACTACAGTTTATCTATTTAACATATGAAAAGTTTAATATCCATTTCTTTTCGCTTAGATGTATGGCTTATTGATGCGAGTATTGCTATTAGTTTACTTTATTTAATCATGTTTATGTAACTAAATTCATAATGGATGATTTATCTTTCTTTCATTAAAGGCATAATAGATGCATGCTTTATGTCCTTGAAGCTGTTTTTCATTCCAATTCAATACAAAAACAAACTTATCCACAAATCATAATTCTTGCATCATAGCACTTAGTTATCTACGGGCTTGTATACTGTTTTCCATAATGTAGGTAATGTGGGATAACACTGAGCATTGTTCCTCGTTCCTATTTTAGTTGATCATTTTTTGTTCAATTTGTTGATTACTGATGTAATAATTAAAGAGGAGAGAGCTTGGTTTTGTGCATTTGTTTTATAAAGTTTTGGTTGTTTGCTCTATTGTAGGAGGATGATTTTATTTTTTGCTTATTGATGAATGCACGTAAGTTTTAATTTTTATATGTTCCCTTATCATTCTTAGATATTTTCATCTTATTGAATTTATTATGCCTCTTATTTTCTTATAATCAATTAAAGTCTAATTTGGTATAAGTTAACAACATGGCTAACATACTAGTTAATACATAGGATAGACAAATATAAAAATGCAACAATGATAAAATTGCCATTTGACTATTAATTTCTTTTTTATGTCTTAATTATGAAATTTTAAATGAGAACCATGTGCAAAGCACAGGTTCGCACTAGTATATATATAACATTTTGTTCATTAATCCTTATATAGTGCGAGTTGTCAAATCTGATGTAACATCCATAATTTTTGTAATACATTATTCAAGAATTTAATTATATGATTAAATAGGAATAATATAGCGGATGAGGGAATGGAATTTGTGGTTAATAAATTAATTAGAAGGTTGACTTTTATAATAAATAAACTAAGTAAAATATGCATAAGGAGGAAGTGTATGAGAAGAGAAAAGTTGGATCTTTCAGCTCTATATATAACATAATATATTCTCCACATTCTATCATAACATTCTTTTTAAAAACTTACAAGAAAAATAAAGAAAGGCCGACCATTACAAGCTAGGAGATGAAGAAAAAAATCTATGAAACTTAGAGCTTGAAAACTATCATTAAAAAATCTCATTAATAATGGGAAGAAAGAATAATGGGAAACCAACAGTCACATGGCCATTATAACAAAGCAACAGTCACATGCTTATTATAACAAAGCAACGATCACATGCCCAATGGTTACATGCCCATTATAACAAAGCAACAGTCACATGCCCATTATTGAAGCCTATTTACATTTATTTCTTATACTATAAATAGAGTTTAACTCTATACACTTTATATCTATTCCAATTACAAGAATAATATAACAAAGTTTATTTTTCTCTTGAACATCCTCTGATCTTTTTTTTTTCATGGTATCAGAGCTCTTTACTTGGCTTAACAACCACTGATTCAACTTCTTTAACTCATTAGTTGGTCATCATGGCCAATGAAACTGTTTCATTGGCTTCTAATAATGCAACTGGAACTATTAAAAGCATAATTGCTATAGACAAACTCAACAAAACAATAAATTGTCCACATTCACAACTAATTACAGTACAGTTGGATGAAAACAATTACTTATAGTGGAAATTGCAAATCGAAACTGCAATTCAAGGTTATGGCCTTGAAGGGTTCATTATGGGTACTTTATCTATTCCCTCAAAATTCATCACTGATCAAGAGAACAAAGTCGTCAATAATGAAGAATACTTGAAATATCATAGATAGGATAGTATAATCAGCTCATGGCTTTTATCATCTATCAATCAAAGCTTATTACCACAGGTAATTGGCTGCAAAAGTGCCAATGAAATATGGACAACCATAGAAAAAGCATTCAACAACTAATATGTAGCTAAAGTCATGTACTATAAGAGGCAATTACAAAAGAGCATAAAAGATAATGTAACCATGAGAGAATACTTAAGCAAAATCAAATCTGTATGTAACATGAAGCAGCTGGACATAAGGTTCAAGACTTTGAACAAATTCTAAAAATACTCTATGGTTTAAGTGAAGATTATGAGGCTGTCAAAGCCATAATTTCTTCTCGAAAGGAATTTTCCTCCCTGGATGAAGTTTACCCAATTTTACTAGCACATGAAGCTAGACTTGAAAGCAAGAAATCTCAAGAAAGAGACTTTACCATTAATTATGTTATTAACAAAAGTAATGATATCAACAAAAATCAATCCAACAATAATATAGAGGAGAACAAACCTTTCAAAGAGGCAATCCCACCATCAGAGGAAGAGGTGGTAGAGGATGCTGGAGCAACAACAACCGACCAAAGTGCCAAATATGTGAAAGAGTTGGTCACAGTACCATCAAGTTTTATTTTCGATACAATTCAAACTACTCAGCAAATCAAGCCAACAACAGTGGTTAAAGAAATCCTAACTTCACTGCCAATGTTGCCCGACATAAGGTGGTTCAAGCAGTCAAATTAACAACTCAAGGAATAAAAATGAACATGCCAGAGCTGACCACATTCAAGATGAATCATGGTACCCAGACTCCAGAGCTAGCCATCACATTACCAATAATCTTGACATTCTGAATCTTGGGAACAAAGAGTACAAAGGTAATCAAACTATAAGTATGGGCAATGGTAAGTATGTTAAAATTTCTCATAATGGCACTGGTAGTATATCTGGTAATAGGAAATTATTTTTACACAACTTATTAAGAGTCCCCACTATTATGAAGAAACTAATTAGTGTGTCTCAATTTGCTAGAGATAATAAAGTATACTTGGAATTTTTTTCACTAAATTCTATGTAGTTAGAGACTACTAACTAGGAAAATTCTTCTACAGGGTAATGTTGTAAAGGGACTCTATGAACTCAATCTCAACAACTACAATTCTACTATCGACGAACATCCACATTGTAATCTGACTGATGTAACTGATGAAATTCAAACTAGAGACATCTTTGATTTATGGCATTATAAATTAGGTCATCCCGGTGCTAGTATTGTAATCAATTTTTTTTAATGATTATAATATAATTTTGTTCCTGCAAAATTACCTTTTCTTTACACTTATTGTCAGATGGGAAAAAGTCACAAATTACCCTTTTCTGATTCATTAACTGCATATTCAAAACCTGGACAATTAATTACCACTGATATTTGGGGGTCTATCTCCAATATTTTCTGATTATGGGTATAATACTACATATCATTTGTTGATGCTTACTTTAGATATACATGGATATACTTCTTAAAAGCTAAGCCTGATACTAAAAATGCATTCATTAAATTTATCAAAATATTTGAAAATCAAGTAAACTATCTAATTAAAATATGCAATCTAATGGAGGGTTAGAATACAAGCCTCTAACTGATTACTTTAAAAATAAGGGCATTATACATAGAATGACATGTCCCTATACCTTTGAGAAGAATGACATAGTTGATAGGAAACATAGACACATAGTTGAATTAGGTTTAACTTTACTAGCCGAAGCATCATTACCACTTAAGTTTTGGCCTAATGCTTTTAGTATTGCAGTATATCTAATAAATAGAATTCCCACTACAGTACTGAAAGACATCAGTCCTCTTGAAAGGCTACTTAACAAAAAACCTAATTACAATAGTCTAAAAATCTTTGCTTGTTTATGCTTTCCTTGCTTAAGGCCATATAATAATCACAAACTTGACTATAGATCTAAACCTTGCACATTCATAGGTTACTGTAATAATCAAAAAGGGTTTAGATGTGTAACGACCTAGAAATTTCGACATATGAAATAAAGAGTTAATTAAACAATTAACTATTAATAATTAATTCTATGTTAATAATTGTGTTAAAAATCGAATATGTGGTCTTGAGTATAAATTGAATGCAATATTTAATTCATAATGGTTGATGGTAAATCAAATATTTTTGTTGAATATTTGATTTGAATTTGATTGGATAGTTGGATAAGATTTGGAATTCGACTGAAAATATATAAATAATTGAAATGAACAATAAATGTGGTTGACGTTAAACGAATTGGAAATTTTATTTGTGAAGATATATGGAAATTTGGCTTGGATATGTGTGTATTTGTGTATATAAAAGAGATTAAATTTAACCTTTTAAAATTTTAAATGAACGAGGTTGATAAACGGAATAAAATCAGTGAGCAGTTAATATGAATATTAAATAATGTACACAAACGGAGTCTTTTACAACCAGGATAATGTTGTTGGATTCAATACGAGAAGACGAAGGAGTCCATATACTTTTTGTTGCATTTTGAGTTTGGGTGGATGGCTCAAATATTGAACGCTTGACGATAATTCAGGGTTGAATCTAATGTTTAATATTTAACCTCGTTAAAACCTTCCTCAGTAAATAATTGTGCCTACCTTCCCACCTATGTCTGAAACGCGCCCCAACCTATGACTCGATCTTGTTCTTATCCAAATTCTTACTTCTATAAAAATCTCGTTCCCTTCCATTTTCCAAAGCACAAATCATCTCCTCCTCTATAATTCTTTTTATGGGCGACACCCAAATCATGTCCTTTTCAAAATCCCCTCAGTAGAAATCATGCCCTCGTTCCTTTTCCATCAGCAAAGAAAATTATTTCATTCCCTCTAAAAATAGGAAGCAATAATGGCTGCTAAGCCCTAATCAAAATTAGCACATTCCCCTAAATCAATTAAAATCAGTCTTCCCAAATCAAAGACGATGTTCACCTCCATCTAGCTGCAACTGGCATCTTGTTTCCTGCCTCCGCCTTCTTCTTTGAAGCTAGCAACCACCGTTGCTACCTGTAAAGACCCGGAAATTCCCGCTCTTTGAATCGACCATAAACCACACAGGTCTGACCCAAAGGTTGGAAATCTTCGAATACTTTAACTTTGGGAATACAATACATTAGAACAATAACATCAGACTTTTATTACATTACAATAATATAACATCAGAGTACAGAATATCAGAGTACAAATAAAGTAAACTACAGCGGAAGATAAATTACAACAGATTTAATACATTAAACAGCGGAAGACTTCTAAGCTCTGGACACAGCTTTAGGCTTCGATCCAGGATCCTGCTAAAGAGAGAGATATCTGCAAAAAGCTACTCGACTGCCCGTGTGGAAAAGAGGGCACCCGAGTTTGCAAAGTGAAACAAACTACGAGTCAGTCATGGGACTGGTGTGAGAATTCTAAACTAATTTAACTAATAAGACAAATCCAAGGACCACGCCGCTAATGCGGAACGGGTTTTATTCCAATGGATTGTCGGTGCATAAAATAAAGTAAATCGAGGAATAACGCAATGTCTTTTTGGAAAAATGAAACCATTATAAGACCCAGGTCCCATCACACAATGCAACGCACACCAGAGGATAGGGTTTTTCCTTATAATGGTCAAAAGATGCTTGATACGTATAAAACGGATTTGATATTATTATTAGTGTATATATGTTTTAATAAAAAGATTTGAATCATAAGTATCAATCCTAGACGGCATGGTTACCATATAGCATGTCGCCAATACTAGTTCTACAATCAAAACCGCAAGGGCGTATTGGAAATTTGGATTCCATCATGAGTCGAGGCTAGGGGCAAGATCCTCTCCGATTCGAGACACTCTAGCAAATGCCTCAGGATTCCCCGCAGTGAACCCTTGGAAGCGGTAGGGCCGGTCCCCGCCTATGGGCAGTGGATTGGTTATGCCTGAACACACGTTTCCCGGTCCCTTTGGACCTATAGTATGACCACCAACGGCCTATAAAAATAACGAGGCGCCTCAAAATCCATCATCCACATAAGTAAAATGTCAGGGCTGGTAGGTCACTGACACCACTCTAGCTAGAAAGAAACGTGTGCACTCCCTACGGTCCATATCCCGTTTTTGACTCATACCGGGGTGTGAGGCTCGCGAAGTCACGATATACACAAAGCTATGCCTAAACAGACTATGCTTTGATCATCAACCACAAGGCCCTGCTTTTCAACAAAAGCCTTGATCAATGCATCTTAGTATGCCACATTGTCAGTCCATACTATACCATTGATTTCTGCCAATATATAACCTCTAAGCTCATATGTCTCAGAGAAGGGTGTTAACTACCAAGCAGATATGTATTAACAGAGATCAAAGAATGTAGTATAAAGGACTACAACGTCAGACATACATTCCATTTATAAACTTATGCTTTGGGTCTGAGCGAAAGTCAAATCCGTACAAATCAACACTTCGTCCGAATAACTACCATCTTAGCCCCGTCTTGGGAGCAAATCAATCAAGGACCTCAACGCTAGTTACCCATTCGATGTGAAGATCGTCGGTCTTCAATCGCCGTCTTCAACTCTTAGATTTAAAACGTCGTATAATCATTTGAAATGAGATTGAACTCGGTCTTCTCAAATGATTCTCGCATATATATATATATATATATATATATAATTTGAAAACATTTCATATCGTTATTAATATTTGATAACGACCTATTGCTATTTTTATTTATATAAAAATAGCTCGAATAAATTTAACGATGCTTCCCTAGCGCTGTTTTCAACCAAATTTGACTTACGCATATCTAACCATTGGATTTTGATGAAATTTATATCATGGGAAAGATTTTCCCAAAGCGGTCCTAACGGTTCCTGTTTTGGGAAAATCCGACGGTCGGATCTTTCGGTATAACCGTTTAAAGTTACGATTGTCGATACGCGAACTACCGCGCGTGTTTCATTTAAATTTAATATATATATATATATATAAATCGTTTTACTATTTCAATTATAAAAGTCTATTCTTTTTATCGCATCTAAAATGACGATAAAATATTTCTTGTTTTATTTTACTACCTTTCTTATTTTATTTATTCTAATTGTAAATAAATTATGCTTTATATATCCTTTTAATTTATTTTCTATTTATTTACCTAAATGTAAATAAATGTTTTACTATTCCTTTCCTTATTTATTTACCTAAATGTAAATAAATATTTCTCTACTTCTTTTATCCTATTTATTTACATTATTTATAAATAAATGTTTCTAATTCCTTTTCTTATTTATTTACACTATTTGTAAATAAATGTACTTAATTTCTTTTTCTTATTTATTTACACTATTTGTAAATAAATGTTTTTAATTTCTTATTCTTATTTATTTACACTATTTGTGAATAAATGTTTACCTTTACTTTTACTATATTTATTTACACTAATTATAAATAAATGTACCTTTTCCTTTTATCTTATTTATTTACATAAGAAAATGTAAATAAATATTATTCACATAATATTCTTTTAATCCCTTTTTATTTACATAAGAAAATGTAAATAATTTTTATTACATAGAAATGTAATTTTATTTACAATGTAAAAAACATATACTTTAATTACATATAAAATGCAATTTTATTTAATCTTTTATTTATCTAAGGTAAATAAATGTATTTCCTTTTTCTACGTTTTATTTACCCTAAATATTTGTAGTAATTTACATATAAAATGTAAATTTAGAAAATATGAATATGCTTTAACCTCCCACATTGGATAGGTATTGTTGTGATTACTGGACAGCCGGGCGGGTCCGGGCAGGTTTACATCACAACTCAATCCAACCTCGGGTTAAGCATATTAATTCTTATTTATTGGAAAATAATGTTATTTATTCCTTTCTCTTTACATAAAGAAATATAAATGGTTTCTTTTTATTTTACTTTACATTAGAAAAATAATATTTTCTATTCTATTTCTCTTTTCCTAGAAAATGATGTAGCTCTTTTATTTTTCTTTACATTAGAAAAATGTAACTTTTTATTTTACTTTTCTTTACATTAGAAAAATGTAACTTTTTATTTTACTTTTCTTTACATTAGAAAAATGTAACTTTTTATTTTACTTTTCTTTACATAAGAAAAATGTAACTTTTTATTTTACTTTTCTTTACATAAGAAAAATGTAACTTTTTATTTTACTTTTCTTTACATAAGAAAAATGTAACTTTATATTTTAATTCTTATACATTGAAATAGATGTAAATGTCTTTTATTTCCTATACATTTAAATAAATGTTTCCTATAGCTTATGTAAATATTTTTCCTAGTGTCAGCATTTCTAAATAACTATATTTCTAATGCCATTATTTGATCCATTTCAATTATATAATGTGACGATAAAATATGTGTCACGATACTCAAATTATCACATCGGTGGTTTTGGTGTCATAAACTCAATTTAACACAACGATGTTTTTGGTGTCATTTTATTCAAATTTACACAATGGTGTAAATTGTGTCATCACACTATTTTAATACAAATAAAATTTGGTGTATTTTTGATGAATCACAATAAAGGTCTCATCTTTATTTTATTTGTAAATCAAATAAAATATCTAGTCTTTATTTTATTCGTAAATCAAAATAAAATATTTATTCTTTCTTTATTTCATAAATCAGCATAAAGATTTAAACTTCCTTTTTATTTTGACAATTAAAATAAAAATCAAACTTTCTTTTTATTTGTGAATCAAAATATTCATCTCTTCCTTTATACCTTTATTTGGTAAATCAAAGATGTGAACCTTTCTTTTATTCATCAAAGATGTAAACCTTTCTTTTATTTTGTTTAACAAAGATGTAAACTTTTCTTTTAATTTGTAAAACAAAAAATATAAACCTTTCTTTTAATCTCGTAAACAAAAACTTGTATGTAAACAAAAATTACATAAACATTTGATTTTTTTTTTATAAACAAAAAGTTGTCTTTTTAATTATGTCAACAAAATAACATAAGAATTGTCTTTTTTAATTGTGTAACAACAAAAAAAAAATTGTCCTTTTATTATGTAACAAAAAAAAAAATCGTCTTTTATTTTACTACAAAATTACATGTTAAAATAGCCTTTTATTTTATTTGCAAACAAAATAAACAAAACCAAAATAAATTTTTCAATTTTATTTTAAAAAAAATAAATAGAGGATAAAAATCAAAGTAAGAATTTTGTCATTTACTTTGTAAGCAAAATTTATGTTAACAATTCCCTTTATTTGGTAAACAAAATATATGTTAAACTTTTGTCCTTGATTTTGTGAACAAAATTTATGTTAAGAAAATGTCTTTTATTTTGTGAACAAAAATTCATGTTAAAAATTGGTGTTTTATTTTATAAACAAAATTCATGAAACAAGGATTAAATATCTAATAATTTAAGAAATAAAAATAAAAATAAAAATAAAAATAAACAATAAAGATGAGACTTTATCTTGAATACATCAAGAAATGGAGATCCAGAATAATATGGCTGTTTCAACACAGCACAGAACATATTCATCACAAACAACGACAGAGAAACACAGGTGTATACAGTGCAAATCAACAGAACAGCAATCATAATTCCTCACAGCACAAATATGAAAATTAACAGACAAGCAATTATTTAACGGCGAGGAAACAAATAATTAAATTGATTTAATTATTTAAAATTAGAAATCTCACATTGAAACTAATCCTTCTTCTATATTTGTCTATAACCGTTCAAACCCATCAGCCCCCATCTAGAATCGTCGTCCATCTCGCACGCCTCCTCCTTTTCAAAATCCGCACCCAACCGACCGTGTTTGAGCCGCAATTCCGACCATCTCAGGCGATGGTTTTCGATCATGGCCGTAGGTATTGCCGAGCTCGAAGAGTACCATCAATTTCGCTTTGTAATTCAATTTGTTTGAGGAGATTTTAGTGGATTTAGTTCAGAGCTTTGGGAGGAAAAAAAAATTGAGGAAGAAGAGTAAATAAAAGAGTTGCGTGGAATGACAATATAAAGAGACGAATCACCGTAAAAATCAAGTCATGGCTATCTTTTTAACGTTGATAATTTATCTCAATCCCCAAAATAATGAGCTGATGTGTCATAAGCTCTCTTATGAAGTTAAGTTTTATTAGGAATGATATAATCAAATTTTAACCGTTATTAATGCTCCCCATATACTATCAATCAAATTTTAATTCAAACATTAACAGATTTAAATGAAATAAATGTTCATAAAATTGTAATTTCAAAGGAGAGTTATGGTAGAATTAATGGTAATTTGTAGACAAGAATTTTCAATGGTTTAATTAATGAAGAAAACATTCCATCTTTTTTTTTATTTAGTATTCATCACTGATTAACATAAATAGATTAATTCTAATCCAAATTACGACTTATATAAATTATAGAAATAAATTGCATATTTTGTAGGTCTAGAATTCAACTTTCCACAATTTAAATTGAGCTATTATTTGTTTATTTATTTATTTGTTTATGCACATGAAACATTAATATCATTGCCATCTTTAATACGCAGGTTTTGAACATTGCCATCTTTCATTGTGTGTATGTATATATCATGAAACGCTCAGCAGCGTTAAGGGAAGAAAATAATAATAATAATAATATATTATAACAAAAATTTCTTTTAACACGAAGATACATGCATGCATAAATTTCTATTTACCTGTTGCCTCACTATCCATTTGTTTGGTCTCACACCTATATAAAAAATATGTTACATACGTGCGTGTCAATATGACAATAAATTTTGTGTATTAATTGCAACTTATTTCCAATTTATCACCAATGAATTAAATAGCAACTGATTTTCTACGCTAGACAATTAATCTATCGCAATCCTTATTTTAAAATTAGTTAACATTCAATGTATTCATAATTAATGTTATCATTTGTCTTACAATTTATACAAAAAAAATTCCCAAATATATATATTTCAACACAATGTAAAATACACATTAATTCATATATATATATATATATCCTATGCATTGATTATTCTGCTTCTCATTTAATTAAAATATCTTTGTAAAAATTTACAAAATTTGTTAATAACAAAATGTCAGTTACTGTCCAATAGCTTAACCACTACTTTACGTAATAAAATTTGTTAACTCATTGAAATTAAATGTGAATTTCAAATCATTAGTATATACGTATATATTTCTCAATTTCATTGTTGGTTGTTGCTATAGTTTATTTATCTAGAATATATATGTTATTTGAAATCAAACATTCAACAGAAGTCAATAAATTTCATTAATAAAATCATATTTATTTTTAGTAACTATTTTAAATTCAATAATACAATTTATTTCTTCAATTATCTTTATTGCAAATTATTTCCTCTTTATTTCAATACATTAAAATTAAGTTTTGCAATTTATGACTAGTTACAACTTCTAGTTAAATATTATACGTCTATTGTTGTAAACAAATAAATAAATGGATTCAATACAAGTTAATTATACTAACTTAATAAGTTCCAATTGACCACGTAAAATCTTACATAATATTTGGTTCAATTCTTCTTTTTCTTTTCAAACAAATAACCAAATCATGACTGTCTTTACAGTAAATGCATATAACTGTGTTTACAACAAGTTGAAATCTCATTGCACAATCAAATGGATATATTATTTCCATAAATTAGAATTATCAATGTAAAATAAATCTCAAAATTAGTTAATCCATTTTATATTATTAATTCAATAAATATCACATTCCATTTCAAATAGATTATCAAACACGGTCATTATCACATATATAGCCATTTAGAATCAATTCTAAATAATCAAGTTAAGTTCATATTTTAACAACCTATGACACAAAGCATTAATTTTAATATTGATACCAACATTGTTCAAATTCACATTAAATTATTATACAAAGTTTAAAATCGAATTCTGAAATTACCGTGCCATTTCAGGCTCGTAATATAAATTTATAAACAAAAATTCTAACTTTGACTAAAAACAATTTTTTCTGTCGTTATTATTTAAAATAAATTATTTTAAATATTAAAAACCCATTAAAATTTCTAAAAATAAAATTTTTAAATTGGCCCCAAAATTTCCGGGTTGTTACAGTCGCCACCCACTTAAGATCTTTTCGTCCTCGAAAAGGAACTAAGCTAAAAGTTGTTTAATTTACTAACTAAATTTTAATTTTACTTTTATTAATTTCTTTTGTTGGCTAACTTATCAAATACATATATACTTTTATATATTTAAAAATCTTATCTTCTGAAATAGGATTATATATATATTCAAAATACTTTAATTATAAGCTTATCACTCTGAACTCATTCTAGGGCATTACTAACCCCATCTCTAATGAGTTTTCTCATTCTAGGATACTGCTGATCCTATCTCTAATGAGTATTCTTATTGGACATTACTAATCCAATCTCTGATGAGTCTTTTGTTTAGTTCTAACGAGTTGTATCCCAAAGATTTGAGCTAACCAGAGCTCTGATACCAACTGTAAAGACCCGGAAATTCCCGCTCTTTGAATCGACCATAAACCACACAGGTCTGACCCAAAGGTTGGAAATCTTCGAATACTTTAACTTTGGGAATACAATACATTAGAACAATAACATCAGACTTTTATTACATTACAATAATATAACATCAGAGTACAGAATATCAGAGTACAAATAAAGTAAACTACAGCGGAAGATAAATTACAACAGATTTAATACATTAAACAGCGGAAGACTTCTAAGCTCTGGACACAGCTTTAGGCTTCGATCCAGGATCCTGCTAAAGAGAGAGATATCTGCAAAAAGCTACTCGACTGCCCGTGTGGAAAAGAGGGCACCCGAGTTTGCAAAGTGAAACAAACTACGAGTCAGTCATGGGACTGGTGTGAGAATTCTAAACTAATTTAGCTAATAAGACAAATCCAAGGACCACGCCGCTAATGCGGAACGGGTTTTATTCCAATGGATTGTCGGTGCATAAAATAAAGTAAATCGAGGAATAACGCAATGTCTTTTTGGAAAAATGAAACCATTATAAGACCCAGGTCCCATCACACAATGCAACGCACACCAGAGGATAGGGTTTTTCCTTATAATGGTCAAAAGATGCTTGATACGTATAAAACGGATTTGATATTATTATTAGTGTATATATGTTTTAATAAAAAGATTTGAATCATAAGTATCAATCCTAGACGGCATGGTTACCATATAGCATGTCGCCAATACTAGTTCTACAATCAAAACCGCAAGGGCGTATTGGAAATTTGGATTCCATCATGAGTCGAGGCTAGGGGCAAGATCCTCTCCGATTCGAGACACTCTAGCAAATGCCTCAGGATTCCCCGCAGTGAAACCTTGGAAGCGGTAGGGCCGGTCCCCGCCTATGGGCAGTGGATTGGTTATGCCTGAACACACGTTTCCCGGTCCCTTTGGACCTATAGTATGACCACCAACGGCCTATAAAAATAACGAGGCGCCTCAAAATCCATCATCCACATAAGTAAAATGTCAGGGCTGGTAGGTCACTGACACCACTCTAGCTAGAAAGAAACGTGTGCACTCCCTACGGTCCATATCCCGTTTTTGACTCATACCGGGGTGTGAGGCTCGCGAAGTCACGATATACACAAAGCTATGCCTAAACAGACTATGCTTTGATCATCAACCACAAGGCCCTGCTTTTCAACAAAAGCCTTGATCAATGCATCTTAGTATGCCACATTGTCAGTCCATACTATACCATTGATTTCTGCCAATATATAACCTCTAAGCTCATATGTCTCAGAGAAGGGTGTTAACTACCAAGCAGATATGTATTAACAGAGATCAACGAATGTAGTATAAAGGACTACAACGTCAGACATACATTCCATTTATAAACTTATGCTTTGGGTCTGAGCGAAAGTCAAATCCGTACAAATCAACACTTCGTCCGAATAACTACCATCTTAGCCCCGTCTTGGGAGCAAATCAATCAAGGACCTCAACGCTAGTTACCCATTCGATGTGAAGATCGTCGGTCTTCAATCGCCGTCTTCAACTCTTAGATTTAAAACGTCGTATAATCATTTGAAATGAGATTGAACTCGGTCTTCTCAAATGATTCTCGCATATATATATATATATATATATAATTTGAAAACATTTCATATCGTTATTAATATTTGATAACGACCTATTGCTATTTTTATTTATATAAAAATAGCTCGAATAAATTTAACGATGCTTCCCTAGCGCTGTTTTCAACCAAATTTGACTTACGCATATCTAACCATTGGATTTTGATGAAATTTATATCATGGGAAATATTTTCCCAAAGCGGTCCTAACGGTTCCTGTTTTGGGAAAATCCGACGGTCGGATCTTTCGGTATAACCGTTTAAAGTTACGATTGTCGATACGCGAACTACCGCGCGTGTTTCATTTAAATTTAATATATATATATATATATATATAAATCGTTTTACTATTTCAATTATAAAAGTCTATTCTTTTTATCGCATCTAAAATGACGATAAAATATTTCTTGTTTTATTTTACTACCTTTCTTATTTTATTTATTCTAATTGTAAATAAATTATGCTTTATATATCCTTTTAATTTATTTTCTATTTATTTACCTAAATGTAAATAAATGTTTTACTATTCCTTTCCTTATTTATTTACCTAAATGTAAATAAATATTTCTCTACTTCTTTTATCCTATTTATTTACATTATTTATAAATAAATGTTTCTAATTCCTTTTCTTATTTATTTACACTATTTGTAAATAAATGTACTTAATTTCTTTTTCTTATTTATTTACACTATTTGTAAATAAATGTTTTTAATTTCTTATTCTTATTTATTTACACTATTTGTGAATAAATGTTTACCTTTACTTTTACTATATTTATTTACACTAATTATAAATAAATGTACCTTTTCCTTTTATCTTATTTATTTACATAAGAAAATGTAAATAAATATTATTCACATAATATTCTTTTAATCCCTTTTTATTTACATAAGAAAATGTAAATAATTTTTATTACATAGAAATGTAATTTTATTTACAATGTAAAAAACATATACTTTAATTACATATAAAATGCAATTTTATTTAATCTTTTATTTATCTAAGGTAAATAAATGTATTTCCTTTTTCTACGTTTTATTTACCCTAAATATTTGTAGTAATTTACATATAAAATGTAAATTTAGAAAATATGAATATGCTTTAACCTCCCACATTGGATAGGTATTGTTGTGATTACTGGACAGCCGGGCGGGTCCGGGCAGGTTTACATCACAACTCAATCCAACCTCGGGTTAAGCATATTAATTCTTATTTATTGGAAAATAATGTTATTTATTCCTTTCTCTTTACATAAAGAAATATAAATGGTTTCTTTTTATTTTACTTTACATTAGAAAATTAATATTTTCTATTCTATTTCTCTTTTCCTAGAAAATGATGTAGCTCTTTTATTTTTCTTTACATTAGAAAAATGTAACTTTTTATTTTACTTTTCTTTACATTAGAAAAATGTAACTTTTTATTTTACTTTTCTTTACATTAGAAAAATGTAACTTTTTATTTTACTTTTCTTTACATAAGAAAAATGTAACTTTTTATTTTACTTTTCTTTACATAAGAAAAATTTAACTTTTTATTTTACTTTTCTTTACATAAGAAAAATGTAACTTTATATTTTAATTCTTATACATTGAAATAGATGTAAATGTCTTTTATTTCCTATACATTTAAATAAATGTTTCCTATAGCTTATGTAAATATTTTTCCTAGTGTCAGCATTTCTAAATAACTATATTTCTAATGCCATTATTTGATCCATTTCAATTATATAATGTGACGATAAAATATGTGTCACGATACTCAAATTATCACATCGGTGGTTTTGGTGTCATAAACTCAATTTAACACAACGATGTTTTTGGTGTCATTTTATTCAAATTTACACAATGGTGTAAATTGTGTCATCACACTATTTTAATACAAATAAAATTTGGTGTATTTTTGATGAATCACAATAAAGGTCTCATCTTTATTTTATTTGTAAATCAAATAAAATATCTAGTCTTTATTTTATTTGTAAATCAAAATAAAATATTTATTCTTTCTTTATTTCATAAATCAGCATAAAGATTTAAACTTCCTTTTTATTTTGACAATTAAAATAAAAATCAAACTTTCTTTTTATTTGTGAATCAAAATATTCATCTCTTCCTTTATACCTTTATTTGGTAAATCAAAGATGTGAACCTTTCTTTTATTCATCAAAGATGTAAACCTTTCTTTTATTTTGTTTAACAAAGATGTAAACTTTTCTTTTAATTTGTAAAACAAAAAATATAAACCTTTCTTTTAATCTCGTAAACAAAAACTTGTATGTAAACAAAAATTACATAAACATTTGATTTTTTTTTTATAAACAAAAAGTTGTCTTTTTAATTATGTCAACAAAATAACATAAGAATTGTCTTTTTTAATTGTGTAACAACAAAAAAAAAATTGTCCTTTTATTATGTAACAAAAAAAAAAAATCGTCTTTTATTTTACTACAAAATTACATGTTAAAATTGCCTTTTATTTTATTTGCAAACAAAATAAACAAAACCAAAATAAATTTTTCAATTTTATTTTAAAAAAAATAAAAAGAGGATAAAAATCAAAGTAAGAATTTTGTCATTTACTTTGTAAGCAAAATTTATGTTAACAATTCCCTTTATTTGGTAAACAAAATATATGTTAAACTTTTGTCCTTGATTTTGTGAACAAAATTTATGTTAAGAAAATGTCTTTTATTTTGTGAACAAAAATTCATGTTAAAAATTGGTGTTTTATTTTATAAACAAAATTCATGAAACAAGGATTAAATATCTAATAATTTAAGAAATAAAAATAAAAATAAAAATAAAAATAAACAATAAAGATGAGACTTTATCTTGAATACATCAAGAAATGGAGATCCAGAATAATATGGCTGTTTCAACACAGCACAGAACATATTCATCACAAACAACGACAGAGAAACACAGGTGTATACAGTGCAAATCAACAGAACAGCAATCATAATTCCTCACAGCACAAATATGAAAATTAACAGACAAGCAATTATTTAACGGCGAGGAAACAAATAATTAAATTGATTTAATTATTTAAAATTAGAAATCTCACATTGAAACTAATCCTTCTTCTATATTTGTCTATAACCGTTCAAACCCATCAGCCCCCATCTAGAATCGTCGTCCATCTCGCACGCCTCCTCCTTTTCAAAATCCGCACCCAACCGACCGTGTTTGAGCCGCAATTCCGACCATCTCAGGCGATGGTTTCCGATCATGGCCGTAGGTATTGCCGAGCTCGAAGAGTACCATCAATTTCGCTTTGTAATTCAATTTGTTTGAGGAGATTTTAGTGGATTTAGTTCAGAGCTTTGGGAGGAAAAAAAAATTGAGGAAGAAGAGTAAATAAAAGAGTTGCGTGGAATGACAATATAAAGAGACGAATCACCGTAAAAATCAAGTCATGGCTATCTTTTTAACGTTGATAATTTATCTCAATCCCCAAAATAATGAGCTGATGTGTCATAAGCTCTCTTATGAAGTTAAGTTTTATTAGGAATGATATAATCAAATTTTAACCGTTATTAATGCTCCCCATATACTATCAATCAAATTTTAATTCAAACATTAACAGATTTAAATGAAATAAATGTTCATAAAATTGTAATTTCAAAGGAGAGTTATGGTAGAATTAATGGTAATTTGTAGACAAGAATTTTCAGTGGTTTAATTAATGAAGAAAACATTCCATCTTTTTTTTTATTTAGTATTCATCACTGATTAACATAAATAGATTAATTCTAATCCAAATTACGACTTATATAAATTATAGAAATAAATTGCATATTTTGTAGGTCTAGAATTCAACTTTCCACAATTTAAATTGAGCTATTATTTGTTTATTTATTTATTTGTTTATGCACATGAAACATTAATATCATTGCCATCTTTAATACGCAGGTTTTGAACATTGCCATCTTTCATTGTGTGTATGTATATATCATGAAACGCTCAGCAGCGTTAAGGGAAGAAAATAATAATAATAATAATATATTATAACAAAAATTTCTTTTAACACGAAGATACATGCATGCATAAATTTCTATTTACCTGTTGCCTCACTATCCATTTGTTTGGTCTCACACCTATATAAAAAATATGTTACATACGTGCGTGTCAATATGACAATAAATTTTGTGTATTCATTGCAACTTATTTCCAATTTATCACCAATGAATTAAATAGCAACTGATTTTCTACGCTAGACAATTAATCTATCGCAATCCTTATTTTAAAATTAGTTAACATTCAATGTATTCATAATTAATGTTATCATTTGTCTTACAATTTATACAAAAAAAATTCCCAAATATATATATTTCAACACAATGTAAAATACACATTAATTCATATATATATATATATATCCTATGCATTGATTATTCTGCTTCTCATTTAATTAAAATATCTTTGTAAAAATTTACAAAATTTGTTAATAACAAAATGTCAGTTACTGTCCAATAGCTTAACCACTACTTTACGTAATAAAATTTGTTAACTCATTGAAATTAAATGTGAATTTCAAATCATTAGTATATACGTATATATTTCTCAATTTCATTGTTGGTTGTTGCTATAGTTTATTTATCTAGAATATATATGTTATTTGAAATCAAACATTCAACAGAAGTCAATAAATTTCATTAATAAAATCATATTTATTTTTAGTAACTATTTTAAATTCAATAATACAATTTATTTCTTCAATTATCTTTATTGCAAATTATTTCCTCTTTATTTCAATACATTAAAATTAAGTTTTGCAATTTATGACTAGTTACAACTTCTAGTTAAATATTATACGTCTATTGTTGTAAACAAATAAATAAATGGATTCAATACAAGTTAATTATACTAACTTAATAAGTTCCAATTGACCACGTAAAATCTTACATAATATTTGGTTCAATTCTTCTTTTTCTTTTCAAACAAATAACCAAATCATGACTGTCTTTACAGTAAATGCATATAACTGTGTTTACAACAAGTTGAAATCTCATTGCACAATCAAATGGATATATTATTTCCATAAATTAGAATTATCAATGTAAAATAAATCTCAAAATTAGTTAATCCATTTTATATTATTAATTCAATAAATATCACATTCCATTTCAAATAGATTATCAAACACGGTCATTATCACATATATAGCCATTTAGAATCAATTCTAAATAATCAAGTTAAGTTCATATTTTAACAACCTATGACACAAAGCATTAATTTTAATATTGATACCAACATTGTTCAAATTCACATTAAATTATTATACAAAGTTTAAAATCGAATTCTGAAATTACCGTGCCATTTCAGGCTCGTAATATAAATTTATAAACAAAAATTCTAACTTTGACTAAAAACAATTTTTTCTGTCGTTATTATTTAAAATAAATTATTTTAAATATTAAAAACTCATTAAAATTTCTAAAAATAAAAATTTTAAATTGGCCCCAAAATTTCCGGGTTGTTACACTACCAATCGCCACCAGTAGACCGTTGTCAAAATTGAGAAAATATAGTAGTGGAGGTTAGCTATTCATTCACGATTAATTCCAATTCAAGTATTTTAATTTTAATTCAAACTAATAATTTTAATTTAAACTAAACATAATGACATGCTTCTGAGTATGCTTTCATCTCGTGTTTGTAATACTGATAATTATATTGTTACACGGTCCTGTACTCATCACCTTATGCGATAAACTAGGAACATATTGTTCTTAAATTTATACCTACCTGGTTCATGAAATGGGAATATATGCTAGGTATATATTTTCCATGCTTTGTACCTTTGGTTAGGCTTCTTACACTCGGTTTTCCTTTCAATTACTTAATGTTGCCATATTGTTTTACCTTGCGATTTACTAAGCTGTGCACATTCATTCATTTTTTTACTGTACTTCTCCATGTTGCTTTTCACCTTATGCCATACCTTGTATTGTTCCACACTTGGTCACACATGAAGTGCAGTAACTTAGAAACTACATGCTTTGCCACTTATACTGCTATAATGACCTCATATGCCTTGATTAAATGCTTACTGACCCAAGTTGAAAAATGTATTAGTTCACACCCTCTTGTTTTGATTATGGAAAGAACCCAAAGACACTTGCTTTGTTGTGTTTATATGAAACAATGCCTCACTTGGAAACCTATGTGGTAGAACACTTGGTCCCATTATAATTTAAATTTTGTATCGGCCCATGACATTTAAGTGAAATTCGTTCATTCTTGAGCCTTCATTATGGGAGTTGCTTGACATCTTACTGGCCACTTGAAAAAAATGAACTGATCCTTGTAATTGTGGTAATGTTAAGTAAAGTGGGTTCCTCATCAGCTTTCATGTTTCCTCAATTACGGTAGTTTCTTAATATTTATCTGACCTTGTCTTCTATGACATTGCATTACCGAATTTTGTACTTTTAGGGTATAGTTTTTGAACGTCACTTAGTATACACCTGGCCGTCATATAATTAAGTCCTTTGAGAATTTAAACACTTGAAATCACTATCTGTCATAAGTTTTACTTAAGTTGAGTTAGGTTTCCCCTCTTAAATGCTCTTATATCTTTTGTATGTGATCTGGACAGATCATAAACCTCAGTGACGACAACATACAACTTTAGACTCTTTATCATTATAATAAGGTGGTTGTATATAAAACACAAACAGTTGATGCAAACATAACTTTATTAAATAAAGTTTGAGAACCAATTTTGTTGAGAATTTATGGCATGGTTCACATTATATATATATATGTTAGGACAATGGTATTGAAAAATGATTGTTGAGAATGTAACTTGCTGAGTAACCAATTTACTGTCAAATTTATTTTCTATTGAAAACTTAAAATTAGGATGGACCCTTTAGCCAGCAAATGGCTTTGCCATTGAATGACGTGGTAAAATGTAACCACTTCCATAAAGAAAAGGGGAAGAAGATTGTAATAATAATAATATGAGAGCTAAAATAAAATAAAAGAAACATGAAGATACCGCATGCAGCAGCTTCTTCTCTTCGTTTTAGTTCCTGTATTTATAAACAAATCAATGATTTAAAAATGAGCAGTGTTAAGAATTGAAAAACACTTGTCGAATTGTTCATAAATGGTAAGTCACTTATACCTTAAAACAAACAATAGTGATAAGTATTGTGTTACAATCAGTTGTGTACAAATTAACAGATGAATTTGGCCTTATTCTGTAATCTAGTGACATGTACATAGTAAGCTAGAGTAAACGATACAAACTAACATGAGTAGTCATATTCTCACTGAACTGAAATATTGTTGTTTGATTCGTGTTTTGCTGCGCCATTGAGGTTTATGCATGCAACTTTTATTTGACAAAATGTAATTATTGTTCTTAAAGGTAGGATTAAATCCATTAGTTTAAAGTATAGCTAAACTAGGGTATGCATGTAGAACAGATCTAAGGTAAACAACATGAGAAGTTTTAAATTGACAAATGTAGCTGATGTCCTTAAATGTAGTTGCAAATGAAGTATTTTCTTTTAAGATCTACATGAGAAGGTTTGTCTTCATCCCAAACTGGAAATAAGTTTCTGTTCGCACCTAATTAAGACACCACTCACTCATCAGCATTTTATTTCTATTGACTAGCCGTATCTAAAAAATATACCATTGAGTTTTAAGTGTGCGAGTTGCTCTTGCTTGATCATTTGTGTCCAGTTCGAAATTTATATGTCCAGTTATGATATTTGCATGTCCAGACCTTTGCATGCCCAACTTTTGATATTCATACACCCAGTTTTGGAAAAAAATGAGGTATGCCATTTGTTTTTAGGTTTGATCATCACAATCCATACATATTTGGAATATTTGGTACTTAACCACATGTACCCGGTTGCTTGGGTGTTGAATCACATAATGTTTATTCCAGGATGTTGAGGCAATACACACGTGTGTGTGTGTATATATATATAGGTGTGTATTTGCAAACTCCTATAATCACTTGTACTTTCATCCGGTGTTCGGGAAGCTGAGGCGGTACACACGTGTGTGTGTGTGTGTGTATATATATATATATATACGTGTACACTCGCAAGCGCCCGAGATCGTTCGTCCCTGGAAATAGATAAAACTGATATGAACAAATAACACACTTGATCTAGATATACTGATATGAACAGGTACCACCACTTTTTATTTTATATATGACATCGATGTTAGGATTAACTATTAAATTTTAGTTTATATTGAATTTAATTTACTTGAACTATGATTAATCCTAACTCGAGTGTTTTATGTTTTGCATGGAACGCTCGAGTCAGACCCGAGTGTTATAGATTTAAAGATTACAACTTAGGATTTGAAGATTGGCGAAGCTGGAGTTCCAAAGATGGCGCGATCTGATGTTTTAAACCAGTAAATATTTTTCAGTATTCAAATTGTATTTTTAGTTCCATTGTATAGAATAAATATTGTATTCAAAAATTCTGATTGCATATAAAAAAAATTATTTCGCTATTCAATATTATGTTATTTATGTATTCTGTATTGATTCTGTATTTTAAACTTTATAAGCTAAATAATGATCCATCGATTTGAACGTCTTAAGTTGGTTTAATTACCAATTTGAGGTAGTCAAAATGGCTGGACGTTACAAGTGGTATCAGATCTTTGGTTTATTCAAAGCATAGCTTATCGAGTTTAGAAAAAATAAAATCGACACAAGAAAAAGCAGATTTTGGAAATAAAAGAGTTTTGAAAATAGATCTTGAAAGAATAAATTATTTTGGAAATATGATATATTTTGAAAATAATACAGGGGAAAAGAAAAAAATATTTTGAGATTTAAAATTTGTTCAGAATCCCCAGTCTTCGAATTGCGAGAGCCAATCTTTGATAAGATTCCCTTATATTTGAATCTCAAATTCGTCAACGAATGGTGTCTAAGGAAGATAAGTATAAGAGAATCGACTAAGTAATGTAATTGTGTGTCTTAGGATAACGGAAATCAATTGGAAATAAGTTTAGATGAGAATTTCAATGGAAAAGAGAAATTTGACATCGTTTCAAGGATGGAACGATGAGTTTTATTTCGATACTAGGACTATGAATTAATGAAAATAAAATCGAAATGGGTTATAATGGGAACTCGACCGTGTCAATTTTATTACTAGTTTGATTAATTCAGAACGTGACCAGATAAATTATAATTGGTCTCAAACCAATGATGTATGATCGAATATAGAAACTCGATAGAAAGTATAAACTTGTTAGTTAATCAACAAGAAGTGAATAGTGAATACGAGTTATAAACGAAGCAAGATATGGATGAAGATTTTAAAGAGATGTGGACTTATATTTGAATAAAAATCAAAGCAAATTTGATGTGATGAGTCCAGATACATATAAAAGAAATAATGTTTACTTTATAAAAGTAAATAACGTATGGAAGCAAAAATGTTGCAAATGGTATTGGCAATAGAGAAAATGGAGCTGGCGAGTAAGATGAGATTATTCTGAAGTTCAGGAGATAAATCAAATGATATTTTTTGAAGTTCAGAATATAGTATCGAATAACATATTGTTCGAAAGAAAGTTATTCATGAAAGTCAATTATGTTAAAATTTCGGAAAGCACTATTTACTTTCCATTTTAATCAAAATTCAATATATTATTAATTAATTGTTTAATAAACGGTATTTTAAAGTTAAATATTTTAAAGACGTGAATTATTTTTACAATCAATGATTATTGAAAAAGAAATAAATTCTTAACTTGAAATCGAAAATTATGAATAAATGTTTTGTTGGTGTTTGAAGTGGTGAATTTTATCTGTTTCAAAGTTAATATTGTTGTTCAGTTAAGGTTTGAGAGGTAAATATACGCCAAATCGATTGACTTCATTGTTGAAGAAGAAATGGTTAAGGTTAGATAGTAAGAGTGGATAAGTGAAGTAAATAAATGAAAGTCAAAAGTTAAGTGGGGATAACGATGTTTTATTTAACATCTGTTTAAATCCATATGACGAATTTAGAAACATTTCCAGGATAAATAGAATACATTTTCTATAGAGAATAAAGATTTGCAAATATATGGAAATGTTTTCTAATAAGAATTGTAGGAAATAAATATGATAACTGGAAATATTTTCAAAGGACCATGAGAGGATAACACGTTTTGATAAATTAGAATGGCGAGAACTGAAGAATAAAAAACCAACGATGAGAATGAAGAGTGGAAGAACGTAAGAGAAGTGGATTTGTAAACTGAATTTGAGAATTTCATAAGAATTGATTTAATAAGATAAGAAAAAGACTTAAGGAATTTAAGAACTGACTGGGGATTAGATAAGTTGAATAATTTCCTAAGTGTTGATCTGATATTGGTTTCGGCCTTCAGGAGTGATACTTAGGGAGTTGTTCGCTTGCTAATTAACGGTCGAAGGAAGTGAATAGAGAAGAATAATTGTGCTTGAATAAGAGAATGTGAAAAATTTGGAGATTTTGAAAGCATAAGGATTTGAGTTGAGCGATGAACTTAATTATTGGAAGAAATTGGTTTGTGGCAATGGATTTATAAATCTGAGTTTGAAAAGATATTAAATATTTGAATTGGATAAGAGATCAAAAATAAAATTTTGAAATTTGAATGGAAATTAAGAATATTCAATTTTAGATGTTGGATATAAAAGTTTCCGAAACTTGTATGAAAAATTATATATGAGAATATAGTGAATTCAGAAGCTATTGATTTGGAAAGAAATGGTTTGAGATAAAATCTTATATAACAGAATTTATATAGGAATGAAGGATTGAAAAAAATGATTTGGAAAATGTGTTGAGAAAATTTTATAAGAATGAGATGTTTGAAAAAGAGATGAAAAGGAAATTTTATGTATGATTTATAAGGAGTATGAAATGAAATACTGTATGTACATAGTATTATATGTTTTCAAAGTGAAATAAGGAAAGTACCTTCCTTCTTCTTTGAATTTTGGGATTAGATAAGATGTGCTACTGGTGGGAGTAGGTTCTCCGGATATAAAACTCGAGTTGTCTGAAAGAACACGACCTTATAACATAATTCACAGGGCTGTAGATGGCCTACGGCAGATGGATGTTTCTTGGGGGAACCAAGCGTAACCATTGTGTCTGCTGCGATATACAGTCGTGATAATGGCGTAATCCGCAAAACTGTGAAAGCTTAAGGGTATGGATGTTTCTTGAGGAAATTAGGTGTAACCATTGTGTACATGCGGTCCACATGGCATATCTACAAGTGAGAGAAATGTAACCACTAGAGTTACTAAATGTAGAATGGAGCCATGCGATGTTGAGATATCTTAGTCATGTGGAGCCACCTGCTTGATGCAACACTATGTCTTCATGACTTGATTGGTCTTCATACCTGATTTGTCTTTATGACTTGGTTTGTCCTCGTGACTTGAAGTATCTTCATAATTTCATGATTTTTTTGTGACTATGAGATAGATCAGTCAACGTTTAGTGACCTCGGTTTTCTCTTTTGATTCGTAAATATTTTTCGTTGATCTGTCCATGACGAAATTCATAGGGAAGTGAATTCCTATGGATACAGATGTTTTCTGGGGGATCCAGGTGAAACCATTATGTATCTGGGATTCATGAACAAACAACATATCAATATCACATTGATAGTATCTGTATCTGTTTTTTAAGGAATTTATGAAATATGTTTCACTGAGAGTTGAAACAAGGATAATTAGTGCTCAGAGATTTTAGTCATGCGCCTGGCCAGCGTATGTCTAACATCTGTGAGAACGACAATAGACTTGTCAAACTTCGAGTTATCAGCTAATTTGAAACTAAAATATACTTAACTAAATAAGTTAAGAAAGTGTATTTCGGAGGTGGAATTTGGAAAATTTCAAGTTACAAATTGTCATCTTGAAAAGGATGCATTTACACTCTTCAATGGGTGTTGGGAAAACTAAATGAATTAAAGGTAAGGAGATTTGGTTGAGCTGGAATTGTAAGAAATAAGTGCAAAAAAAGGTTAAGTATGCAGACGAATTTTACAAAGAAATTTGAGTTGCATGACTCCAATTTATGTAGAATTTGAAATTTGAGAAGAGATTAGTTTTGAAAAGAAATTTGTTTTTCCGAGTTACATGGGTATAATAGAGAAAGAAGTTCGACGACGTAAATATCGATATTTAATATAGTGAGTAAGAATTGCACACTAATATGTAATTTTGAAGATATGTTGTTGTAACTCTAATGATCTCTCCTTTTCGAGGAAGAAAAGTTTTGGGGGGAGGGGAGGGAGATTGCAACGACCCAGAAATTTTGACATCTGCAATATTAAGTGAATTAAGTAATTAACTATTAATAATTAATTTTATATTAATAATTGAGTTAAAAATCGAATATGTGGTCTTGAGTATAAATTCAATCCAATATTTAATTCATAATGGTTGGTGGTAAATCAAATATTTTTGTTGAATATTTGATTTGAATTTGATTGGATAGTTGGATAAGGTTTGGAATTCGATTGAAAATATATAAATAGTTGAAATAAAAAATAAATGTAGTTGACCTTAAACTAATTGCAAATTTTATTTGTAAAAATATATGGAAATTTGGCTTGGATATGTGTGTATTTGTGTGTATAAAAGAGACTGAATTTAACGTTTTAAATTTTGAAATGAACGAGGTTGATAAACAGAATAAAATCGGTGAGCAGTTAATTTAAAAATTAAATAACATATACAAACAGAGTTTATTTACAACTAGGATAATTTTGTTGAATTCAATACGCGAAGACGAAGGAGTCCATATACTTTTTGTTGCGTTCTGAGTTCGAGTCGACGACTCAAATATTGAATGCTCGACTATAATTCAGGGTTGAATTTATTATTTGATATTTAACCTCGCTAAAACCTTCCTCAGTAAATAATTGTGCCTACCTTCCCACCTATGTCTGAAACGCACCCCAACCCTTGATTTGACCTTGTTCTTATCCAAATTTTTACTTCTATAAAAATCTATTTCCTTTCCATTTTTCGAAGCACAAATCATCTCCCCCTTTATAATTCTTTTTATAACCGACACCCAAATCATGTCCTTTTCCAAATTCCCACAGCAAAATTCAAGCCCTCGTTCCTTTTCCAATAGCAAAGAAAATTGGTTCATTCTCTCCAAAAATCAGAAGCAATAATGGCCGCTGAGCCCTAATTTAAAATCATCCCTTTCCCCTAAATAAATTAAAATCAACCTTCCCAAATCAAATACGATGTTCTCCTCCATCTAGCTACAACCGACGTCTCGTTTACTACCACAACCTTCTTCTTTGAAGCCAGCAACCACCGTTGCTACCAATCGCCACTAGTGGACCATTGTCAGAATTGGGAAAATACAGCAGTGGAGGTGAGCTATTCACTCACGATTAATTTCAGTTCAAGTATTTTAATTTTTATTAAAACTAAACATAATAACATGATTCTGAGTATGCTTTCATCTCGGGTTTGTAATACTGATAGTTTTATTGTTACACGGTCCTGTACTCATCACCTTATACAAAAAACTAGAAACATATTGTTCTTAAATTTATACCTACCCGGTTCATGAAATGGGAATGTACGCTTGGTATATATTTTCCATGCTTTGTACCTTTGGTTAGGTTGCTTGCGCTCGGCTTGCTTTCAATTACTTAATGTTGCCATATTGTTTTACCTTGCGATTTACTAAGCTGTGCACATTCATTCATTTTTTATGGTACTTCTCCATGTAGCTTTTCAGCTTGTGCCATATGGTCGTACTATTCCACACTTGGTTAGTGGCACATGAAGTGCAGTAACTTAGAAACTACATGATTTGCCACTTATGTTGTATATAACGGTGTTGTATACACAATTATATGATTTTTGTTTGATGATAACAACCAAATATATATTATCAGATATGTGTTTGTAATTATACTGTTTCATATATACATCACAGACATGAATATAATATTTATATTTAAATAGAATACGACTGTACAAACATTCATATATTCATACTGTATTGTATTTAAATATAAATATTATATTTCAACATTCAAACAGTACAAACTATATGACTCCACTATTTGTACACACTCACAGATATTACACATGATACTGTACTTGTAAATAAACTGAATATGATAGACAAGGTTGTTTGACAACAATAAAATAATATTTTATTTCAAACAAACTTGTTTATAAACATAAGTACAATTCTGTTGTTAAACAGCTCCTCAATATAACACTGTCTCTACATCTAATATTTATATGCTATCACTGTTTTTACATTTTCATATCCATATACAGTCACTGATACATTTACATTCACAAACACTGACACTTTGTTCTTCTGTTTTTCCATCTTCAATCTTCTAACTTCAGTCTTCAGTCTTCACAGCATCTCCTCAGTCAGTCCAGTCATCACCTGTTTACCTGTCACATGAAACACACACACACACAGTACACTGCAATAGAAATAAAAACTGAATACATGCAGATTTGAATTCTATTTTTTGAAATTTTATTTGCCTCAGTTTTCTGGTGTGTTTCTCATCCTTTTTCATGACTTGATCTGATTTATAAAACCATCAATCTGTGTCTAGACAACTTGTGATATTCACAGTGATACACTGTAAATACCACAAGGCAGACAATATATATATCTCAAGCAGGGACAGGGACAACTCGTCTGATGGCTGCATGTACACACGTGTACACGTGTGCACTGCCACGCCAATCAGTACGCAGCTGAGGAGTAGCCACGTGGACCGTCTCGACTCAGTGCAACTCAGTGAAAATGTCAAGTACAAACAGCCCAATCTCAACACACATATATATACATACATGATTGTATGTATACACATGGAGCCGAGTACAAGTCAAACAAGACATGGCAGCAAACTCAAGTATATCAAACTTTTCAAGCATGGTGAAAACAGGTTAATGTACAGGTACAAATAGGAGATGGGGCATGCATCGTACAAAACTGTTTGCATATGAACATGCACAAGTGCATAGCACTAAAAACAGCAAGCACAGTATTAACATATACAAGAATGGGTGAAAGTGATCATGGAGCAGTATTTACAAGTGACAAATGCAACAAACTCAGAATCGACTTAACATGCTTTGGCAAGAAATCAATCATCAATTCAAACTTGCATGGAGCAATATAAAGAAGGTGATGTACACATGTGAATACAAGGCAGCGCTTGTCTACACAGTTCAACATTATATAGGAGACACAACATGATCTAGCACATTCAATGATACATGGAAATGTACAGATTTTGTTGCTCATACACAGCTCAAAATGATGAGCATATCAAATGTCCAAAGTGGAACATGCAAGTACATGAACAAGTAGAAATCAATGGTGAAAACAGCAAGAACATACCAAAGACAACGCAACAGCTTATACATGGAATGTGATACAGCCCAGTAAAGTGACAAGCTCAACAACAATGCAACCAAAAATTGGTTGATGCAGCCAAGCTTATGTGCAAAAGTGGGTCAGGTCATGTATTCTAGATTACAGATAATGTTTAAGCCAAACCAGATTCACACAGCAGGCTCAAATACATACACACAAGTGCACAAGTGTATTTTCATTTGAATATGCAAGAGTGAAAACAGCCGAGACTCAAGTTCATGCATTTTTGGAAAAGAAAAAAAAAAATCAGTAAATGGCAAGTATTGGATTTTGCCTGATCATGCATTTCTGCTTTCAAAAGTCAGTGGCACAATTAGGGGTTTTTGTGTTTGGCAATTATTTAAAATGTTTCCAGATTTCAAAAATCAGTGTTCTTGCAAAAACAGGAATCTTAAGCAAACATATACATGGCAAGAAACAAATATTTGTTTCCAGTTTTGTTTCACAAGATTTATTTGGCAACAAATCAGGGATTTCACATGGAAGCATTTAGAACAAATCAATTTTCAGAAATCAGAGAGTTACTGGTGTTTTACCTCTCTTAATCAAAGCTGAGAAAAATTAGAGGGCCAGCAAATTTTTGTTTCACATTCAAGGCCAAATTGAATTTCAATTATAAGGCAACAAATCGAGTATGTTATTCATGCAAGATTTCTTTATATCAAAGCCGATTCGATTCGCTCAAGCCAATTTGTCAAAAGAGGAAACCATGGCAACAGAAATCACGCAATTTTAAAGCCAAGAATTTCAAAAAGGGAAACCGCATCAATCAGACGAACCATTCAGTGAAATCAGAGCTCAATTAAAGGATTTCTAAATCCTATAAACACAACCATTCATCACTGGCAAGCTATCATCGAAAACTAACATAAAAAATCAGAGTATAATCAAAAGAAAAACTCAAAGAAAACTCACAAGCTTCACCATCTGTTTTCGATCGCAGAAAAATCCCAAATCGAAGAGAGTCAAGCCTCAAAGCTTTTGAAGCCATCAGAGAATCACCTTTATCAAGCAATCGATCAGTGACTGGGAGAAATTTCAGAAACCCTAGATATTCTTTTTTCGCAGCCGCCATTTCCAAGTTCCAGAGGAAAAGAGAAAAAGGATCGGGCTAATTAGAAAGTGAATGGGCCGGCCGATCTTCATTGGTTAAGCCATGTTTTTTAAGACAAAAGGGGATGACCCTTCTATGTTTAACTCCTAAGTTTTTTTTTCTTGTTTTAGTTTTAATTTGTTTTCGTTTTTTTTTATATTGTTGTAAAACCGTCCAAACAGTTCTGTCTAGAGTCTGTAAAATTCTAGAATTCTGGTTACAAGGTTGTAACTAGGGGAATCTAATCGAGGGGATATCGATTAGTCTTTGGTTTTGAGCATAGAGTTAGAATAGGAGTGAGAGTCGCGTGTGTACATGGTATTGTATGCGGGATCTGTTCTATCATCTAGTAGAAACCTTAGGAATGCAGCAGTAGGCAGGGTTTTGCCGAAGCTGGGTATTTCTTGTGTCATTTAATTTTTGCATTTTTATTTCTGCTATTATTTGTGATCTCTGTATTTTTAATATCTCGCGAATAATTGTGATAAACCCTATTCACCCCCCCCCCTCTAGGGTTAATCTTGATCCAACAATTGGTATCAGATCTTGGTTTTTGATTAACTCTAGAATTATGTTTTTACCTTGTCGTCAGTCTTCTAAAAGTCAATCTAGTTCATCTCCAACTATTTTAAATGGAACAGATTTTTCAAATTGGAAATCCAAAATGAAATTTTATTTAAAATCTGTTAATATTAAATGTTGGGATACTGTTAACAATGGGATTGATATGTCTGATAAGAGAAATATTGTTTTCGATTCTCGTGCTATGAATATCATGTTTAATTATCTCAGTTCAGAATAGTTTATTCACGTATCTCATTGTTTGACTGCGCAGGATGTTTGGAGGACTCTCAACGCGCTATTTGGAAAATCTGACAACAGCTCAAGACCCCAGTATGACAACTCAGATTCATATTTATGCTTAACAGGTCTTACAGATGATAATTCAGATGGATCAGCTGATGGAGAATCAATAGACAATGAAATAGAAAATTTCTCATATGAAGATCTAGTTTACATGTGTCTTGATTTAACGAAATCTGTTGATAAACTCCAACTGAAAAATAAGTCTCTGAAATCTAAGAATTCTGAGTTGACCAGCAAAGTTGATAATTTGGAATCACAACTTGAATTTTTAAAAACCCTTCAAATTCAGTTTGCAAAAATTGTTTGAAATTGGAAACCAATCTTGTTCATCTCAATAAAATTATTCAAAAGTTTGAAAATGAAATTCTGATCTTAAAAAACAACAAGATTGAGTTATCAAGTTTGAACAATCATCTGCAAAAGGAATTTGAAATTTTTAAAACTAATATTCATTCCAAACTTGAAATTGCTGAAAAGGAAAATTTGTTGAAATCGAATTCGATTTTGAAAGAACTTGAAAACGAGATTGAAAATTTCAAGAAATTTGAGTCTGAAAGTCGAAAACATTTTGAGTTTGAAATTGCTGAATCCCAAACCAAAATTAGATCACTTGAATCTGAAAATTTGTTTTTGAAACAATATGATGCTGAAAGGAAGATCATTGATAACCGCTGTTTAGATTTAATAAAAGAGAACGGTGATCTAAAATTCAAAGTTCAACGACTAGAGTCAACTTTGACTAAATTTTCTAATAGTGAAAAGTCGTTGAATATGTTGTTGCAAAACCAAAATTCTATTGGAAATAAACATGGTCTTGGTTTTGGAAAATCAGATGCTTTTGTAAATTCGAATTCAAATGATTTGAAAAATCCCTCAAACTGCCTTGAAAAAAATCGTTTTGAATATTTAAACTCTGAAAATTTCAAAGGATTTTTGAATCATAATCAAAGTGAAAATTCATTTGATAATAAACCATTTAAACAATCTTGGATCCCAAATAAAAGTAAAATGACTCCGACTAAATTCAAACAGTTTTGGGTCCCGAAGGGTACAAAGGTAATTTCGAATGGTTTGTTATATAAACAGGTTTGGGTACCAAAACGAACAA
Source organism: Allium sativum (assembly GCA_030737875.1). Classification (NCBI taxonomy): domain Eukaryota; kingdom Viridiplantae; phylum Streptophyta; class Magnoliopsida; order Asparagales; family Amaryllidaceae; genus Allium; species Allium sativum. The sequence continues at coordinate 213,441,376 of CM060919.1, forward strand.
ATACAACTGTGATTGGTTTTACTGCTTCTGTTAGACCACTCAATCCTCTAAACAGTTAGCTACCAAAGGAGGCTGAGGAACAACTGTGCTGAAAAGAGAAACTGATTTAAACTGCTTCACATCATTGAATCATCTACTGTTCCTTAGCCAAGTCTGATGAGTTAGAGATCCACAACGTCTTCTGTGAATCAGGTATGATTTCTAACCCCATCCTTGTAAATATTTTTTCATTGTTTATTTATGCTTCTTCTACCCCTTTCTATTTTATTTTCTTCTATTTGTTTTTATTTGATTTGTCACTGCCATATCTCTTTGTTTATTCTGTGCTTCTTAAACTTCCAATTGCAGTTCTCATGATTTTCTGGAAATTCATTTTATTTGAATAAAACTCTCTTGTTTATAATCATCTCCAGATTCTGAATTTAATCTTGTAACAATCTGCAATTGTTTAGAAGTTTATTTTATTCTTGAATTCATAACAGTGCTGAAGCATTCATGTCATATCTTGAACACTGTTAATTTGAATTCTAATTTTTTTTAAGATATGAATATTCAATCAAATTTTACACACCTTTGCTGTTCTGAGTTTATTCTAATTCATTTTAGAAAAGCTGAAAATATTATACTCATTACAGCCTCTATTATTTACCAGTTGTGATAATTTCATTGATTTTCGGATTGGCTTGAATCAGTGATACATCCTGAATTCCATCTTTATTCATGATCATTATGGTTAGAATATGTCTGTTTGAAATCATCTGAAATTCCTGATATTTTGAATATCACACACCTCTTGAATTTGAAATAATTAATCTTGTGTGAATAATTCATTATATCTCAAACTTGACATTGATTCAAATGATTTAAAATAAATTATTTATTTATGGATCATGAATATCTCTTAATTATTTGATGTAAATGATCTGAAATCATTCTTAAAAAAAATTTGTGAAAAATTCCTTTGAAAATCTGGTCTTGAAATTCACTCCTATTTCATGATTATTTGATCTAATTATTTGTTTGTTTAAAATCATTTGAAATTATTGATTTATTGAATCTCACATATATCTCAAATCAAATGATTTCAAGTAAACAGTATTTTAATCATTAGATCATGAATCATCTTGACAAGTATGATTTGAAACTATGTTCTGTGTTGCTCTGATACTGTTTTGAAAAATGTTTGTTCTGGAATCACATGCTTGCTGCTCTGATACATGTGCATAACCTATTATCTGTTTGTTTGGGCTTGGTACTTAATAAAAATTTTTTCTTTTGTCTATGACATTGTAGTTTAGTATCATGTTAAAATTCCTCGTAAATAGAGACACCAAGTGGTATCAGAAGCGCCTTATATTTGTTTCACCCATCTGTACTGAGATTCAAATTTTCACCCTGTATAGATTCATACATTTTTTTTTCAAATAAATGTGCTAAATGTGTCTGGCTGGGTTTGTGTCTAAATTTCTTTAGCCTGGGATGTCCATGATAGTCCATCAGGGTGTAATTAAATTCCTCGATAAGCGAGAACATTTGGTATCAGTCTTTTTCACTCATCTGTTTTTGAATTATCACCCTGTATAGGTTCAATTTTTTTAATCTGGTTGATTTCTTCCTGTAATTGTTTTTCAATTTTAAAATTGTTTATTTTTTATTCATTCAGAAATTGAAATCAATGTCTAAATTTGTGCTGTGTTTATAAGTCATCAAAATTATTATCAGTTTTTGAAATTGTGATGAATTGTGACTGCAGTGTATTTCACCACAAGAGGAGATTTTATTCGGATTTTCATGATGGTTGAATATTAATTATAATATCTTTGAACTGGCAATTATTTCACGATCATCTTCATTACCTATCATCATTCTGCCATCCATCATTTTTTTTAATGTGGAAAGTTTTTTTAAATCATCATGTTTTAAAACAGTGAAAATTATTTGTGATAGAAATGGGCTATATTATTTTTTCAGAATTGGTGATAATTGAAATTTTCAATAATCCCGGTATAGTTGAGCATATTTCATAATATAATTAATTTTGAAATTTATTTCACAGTCCATCTCTGTACCTACCACAGTTCTATCATCCATATTTGGTTTTATATACCGAGGAGTTTTTTTTTAAAAAAAAAAACTGAAATGATAAATATATATTTAATACATAAGTTTTGTCTCTAATCTCATTTAAAAATCCATGCTCTGGTCATGCATGGTTAAGAGACAACTTATAATTTAAGCTGCGACTGACCTCATTTAAAAATCCAAGCTCTGGTTATGCGTGGTCAGTGTGCTCTTAAATAAAAATAAAAGAAAAAGGAATAATATGCTATAAATTGAAATAAACTTGAAATTCTCCTTTATGTATAAAAACCAGCCTATCAATCCATTTTCTAATCTGTGAAATGTGTTAATATTTTATGACGTATTATGATTTGTTGATTGATAGTTATTGGGATTTGAGATTGTTTGATTTTCTCACATAAGTTGAATTATTGATTATAGTCCAAATCCATCACTGTTTTTTTGTACTTTATTTTTATAAAACTCCTTTGAAAATAATTGAAAATGAATTGTTTTTTAACTCTCTCTATTTTATATAAAATTCATCGTAAATCCGTCATTCTCTACAATGTGAGATATGCCACCAGTTCTTAGTTTATTATGATTTTTGTTTGACTGATTGAGATTTATGATGACTGTTCTTCCTCTTATACTGAAACTATATATTTTAGTCATTTTTTCATCTATATTTTAAATTCTGAATCCTTTTGATGATAACAAAAGGGGGAGAATGGATCAGATTTTGATTTATGAGTGAATATTTTATAAATATTTTTAATTTTGAAATTTCCAATTCAGTTTCACATTCTTTTCACTCATGCACAGTTATAGGGGGAGTTTCTGTTGTAGGGGGAGCTTTCAAACAGGGGGGAGTTCAGTTCTGCACTCTCAAACACATTTAATATATTCGAAATCTTCATATTTGTTTGTCATCATCAAAAGGGGGAGATTATTGTATATAACGGTGTTGTATACACAATTATATGATTTTTGTTTGATGATAACAACCAAATATATATTATCAGATATGTGTTTGTAATTGTACTGTTTCATATATACATCACAGACATGAATATAATATTTATATTTAAATAGAATACGACTGTATAAACATTCATATATTCATACTGTATTGTATTTAAATATAAATATTATATTTCAACATTCAAGCAGTACAAACTATATGACTCCACTATTTGTACACACTCAAGGATATTACACATGATACTGTACTTGTAAATAAACTGAATATGATAGACAAGGTTGTTTGACAACAATAAAATAATATTTTATTTCAAACAAACTTGTTTATAAACATAAGTACAATTCTGTTGTTAAACAGCTCCGCAATATAACACTGTCTCTACATCTCATATTTATATGCTATCACTGTTTTTACATTTTCATATCCATATACAGTCACTGATACATTTACATTCACAAACACTGACACTTTGTTCTTCTGTTTTTCCATCTTCAATCTTCTAACTTCAGTCTTCAGTCTTCACAGCATCTCCTCAGTCAGTCCAGTCATCACCTGTTTACCTGTCACATGAAACACACACACACACAGTACACTTCAATAGAAATAAAAACTGAATACATGCAGATTTGAATTCTATTTTTTGAAATTTTATTTGCCTCAGTTTTCTGGTGTGTTTCTCATCCTTTTTCATGACTTGATCTGATTTATAAAACCATCAATCTGTGTCTAGAAAACTTGTGATATTCACAGTGATACACTGTAAATACCACAAGGCAGACAATATATATATCTCAAGCAGGGACAGGGACAACTCGTCTGATGGCTGCATGTACACACGTGTACACGTGTGCACTGCCACGCCAATCAGTACGCAGCTGAGGAGTAGCCACGTGGACCATCTCGACTCAGTGCAACTCAGTGAAAATGTCAAGTACAAACAGCCCAATCTCAACACACATATATATACATACATGATTGTATGTATACACATGGAGCCGAGTACAAGTCAAACAAGACATGGCAGCAAACTCAAGTATATCAAACTTTTCAAGCATGGTGAAAACAGGTTAATGTACAGGTACAAATAGGAGATGGGGCATGCATCGTACAAAACTGTTTGCATATGAACATGCACAAGTGCATAGCACTAAAAACAGCAAGCACAGTATTAACATATACAAGAATGGGTGAAAGTGATCATGGAGCAGTATTTACAAGTGACAAATGCAACAAACTCAGAATCGACTTAACATGCTTTGGCAAGAAATCAATCATCAATTCAAACTTGCATGGAGCAATATAAAGAAGGTGATGTACACATGTGAATACAAGGCAGCGCTTGTCTACACAGTTCAACATTATATAGGAGACACAACATGATCTAGCACATTCAATGATACATGGAAATGTACAGATTTTGTTGCTCATACACAGCTCAAAATGATGAGCATATCAAATGTCCAAAGTGGAACATGCAAGTACATGAACAAGTAGAAATCAATGGTGAAAACAGCAAGAACATACCAAAGACAACGCAGCAGCTTATACATGGAATGTGATACAGCCCAGTAAAGTGACAAGCTCAACAACAATGCAACCAAAAATTGGTTGATGCAGCCAAGCTTATGTGCAAAAGTGGGTCAGGTCATGTATTCTAGATTATAGATAATGTTTAAGCCAAACCAGATTCACACAGCAGGCTCAAATACATACACACAAGTGCACAAGTGTATTTTCATTTGAATATGCAAGAGTGAAAACAGCCGAGACTCAAGTTCATGCATTTTTGGAAAAGAAAAAAAAAATCAGTAAATGGCAAGTATTGGATTTTGCCTGATCATGCATTTCTGCTTTCAAAAGTCAGTGGCACAATTAGGGGTTTTTGTGTTTGGCAATTATTTAAAATGTTTCCAGATTTCAAAAATCAGTGTTCTTGCAAAAACAGGAATCTTAAGCAAACATATACATGGCAAGAAACAAATATTTGTTTCCAGTTTTGTTTCACAAGATTTATTTGGCAACAAATCAGGGATTTCACATGGAAGCATTTAGAACAAATCAATTTTCAGAAATCAGAGAGTTACTGGTGTTTTACCTCTCTTAATCAAAGCTGAGAAAAATTAGAGGGCCAGCAAATTTTTGTTTCACATTCAAGGCCAAATTGAATTTCAATTATAAGGCAACAAATCGAGTATGTTATTCATGCAAGATTTCTTTATATCAAAGCCGATTCAATTCGCTCAAGCCAATTTGTCAAAAGAGGAAACCATGGCAACAGACATCACGCAATTTTAAAGCCAAGAATTTCAAAAAGGGAAACCGCATCAATCAGACGAACCATTCAGTGAAATCAGAGCTCAATTAAAGGATTTCTAAATCCTATAAACACAACCATTCATCACTGGCAAGCTATCATCGAAAACTAACATCAAAAATCAGAGTATAATCAAAAGAAAAACTCAGAGAAAACTCACAAGCTTCACCATCTGTTTTCGATCGCAGAAAAATCCCAAATCGAAGAGAGTCAAGCCTCAAAGCTTTTGAAGCCATCAGAGAATCACCTTTATCAAGCAATCGATCAGTGATTGGGAGAAATTTCAGAAACCCTAGATATTCTTTTTTCGCAGCCGCCATTTCCAAGTTCCAGAGGAAAAGAGAAAAAGGATCGGGCTAATTAGAACGTGAATGGGCCGGCCGATCTTCATTGGTTAAGCCATGTTTTTTTAAGACAAAAGGGGATGACCCTTCTATGTTTAACTCCTAAGTTTTTTTTTCTTGTTTTAGTTTTAATTTGTTTTCGTTTTTTTTTATATTGTTGTAAAACCGTCCAAACAGTTCTGTCTAGAGTCTGTAAAATTCTAGAATTCTGGTTACAGGGTTGTAACTAGGGGAATCTAATCGAGGGGATATCGATTAGTCTTGGGTTTTGAGCATAGAGTTAGAATAGGAGCGAGAGTCGCGTGTGTACATGGTATTGTATGCGGGATCTGTTCTATCATCTAGTAGAAACCTTAGGAATGCAGCAGTAGGTAGGGTTTTGCCGAAGCTGGGTATTTCTTGTGTCATTTAATTTTTGCATTTTTATTTCTGCTATTATTTGTGATCTCTGTATTTTTAATATCTCGCGAATAATTGTGATAAACCCTATTCACCCCCCCTCTAGGGTTAATCTTGATCCAACAACTTATACTGCTATAATGACATCATATGCCTTGATTAAATGCTTGCTGACCCAAGTTGAAAAATGTATTAGTTCACGCCCTCTTGTTTTGATTACGGAAAGAACCCAAAGAAACTTGCTTTGCTGTGTTTATATGAAACAATGCCTCATTTGGAAACCTAGGTGGTGGTAAACTTGATCCCATTATAATTTAAATTTTGTATCGGCCCATGACATTTAAGTGAAATCCATTCATTCTTGAGCCTTCATTATGGGAGTTTCTTGACGTCTTACTGGCCACTTGAAAAAAATGAACTGATCCTTGTAATTCTGGTAATGTTGAGTAAAGTGGGTTCCTGGCCAACTTTCATGCTTCTTAATTACAGTAGTTTCTTAACATTTATCTAACCTTATCTTCTGTGACATTGCATTACCGAATTTTGTATTTTTGGGGTAAAGTTTTTGAATGTCCCTTAATATACACCTGGTTGTCGTATACTTAAGTCTCTTGAGAATTTAAACACTTGAAATCACTATCTGTCATAATTTTTACTAAAGTTGAGTTAGGTTTCCCCTCTTAAATGCTCCTATATCTTTTGTACATGATCTAACCAGATTATAAACCTCAGTGACGACAGCATACAATTTTAGACTCTTTATCGTTATACTAAGGTGGTTGTATATAAAACACAAACAGTTGATGCGAACAAAACTTTATTAAATAAAGTTTAAGAACCAATTTTGTTGAGAATGTATGGTATGGTTCACATCATATATATATTAAGACAATGGTATTGAAAAATGATTGTTGAGAATGTAACTTGCCGAGTAACCAATTTACTGTCAAATTTATTTTCTATTAAAAACTTAAAATTGGGATGGACCCTTTAGCCAACAAATGGCTTTTCCACTGAATGACGTGGTAAAATATTACCACTTCCATAAGGAAAAGAAGAAGATAGTAATAGTAATAAGAATAATAATAATATGCGAGCTAAAATAAAATCAAAGAAACATGAAGATACCGCATGCAGCAGCTTCTTCTCTTCGTTTTAGTTCCTCTATTTATAAACACATCAATGATTTAAAAATGAGCAGTGTTACGAACTGAAAAACACATGTTGAATTGTTCATAAACGGTAAGTCACTTATACCTTAAAATGAACAATAGTGATAAGTATTGTGTTACAATCAGCTGTGCACAAATTTATGGATGAATTTGGGCTTACTCTGTAATCTAGTGACATGTACATAGTATACTAGAGTAAAGGATACGAACTAACAAGAGTAGTCATATTCTCACTGAACTGAATATTGTTGTTTAATTCATGTTTTGCTGCGCCATTGAGATTTACGCATGCAGCTTTTATTTGACAAAACGTAACTACTGTTCTTAACGGTAGGATTAAATCCATCAGCTTAAATTATAGCTAAAATAGGGTATGCATGTAGAACAGATATAAGGTAAACAACATGAGAAGGTTTAAATTGACAAATGTAGTTGTTGTCCTTGAACGTTTTTGTAAATGAAGTATTTTCTTTTAAGATCTACATGAGAAGGTTTGTCTTCATCCCAAATTGGAAATAGGTTTCTGTTCGCACCTAATTAAGATACCACTCACGCATCAGCATTTTATTTCTATCGACTAGCCATAACTCAAAAATATAACATTGAGTTTTAAGTGTGCGAATTTCTCTTACTTGATCATTTATGTCCAATTCGAAATTTATATGTCCAGTTATGATATTTGCATGTCAAAACCTTTGCATGCCCAACTTTTGATATTCATACACCCAGTTCTGAAAAAGAAAAAAAGGTATGCTATTTGTTTTTAGGTCTGATCATCACAATCCGTTCATATTTAGAATATTTGGTACTTAACCACATGTACCCGGTTGCTTGGGTGTTGAAATCATATAATGTTTATTCCGGGATGTTGAGGCAATACACACGTGTGTGTATATATATACAGGTGTGTATCTGCAAACTCCTATAATCACTTGTACTTTCATCTAGTGTTCGGGAAGCTGAAGGCGGTTGTAACAACCCGTATTTTCAATAACCTATTATAACGTAAATCGAGGCAGAATTTAATTTATATATCTGAATAAAGGGAAACGGGCTATGCCATTGCGTTCGTCTCGGAAAAATATGCGAAATAGAGTCCGAGTTTTCGAAAATCGGAGTCCGTATGACCCGATTAAGGCCCAATGAAGTTTTCAGAAAATTTCAAGTTCAAAACAGATTTGAATTTCAAGTTCAAATTTCGAATTTCGGGCCTGGAAGGCTAGGCGGGAAATTTCCCGCCAAGCCAACCAAGTCGATAGGCCTGTCGACTTGGCAGTCGACTTGGTTGGACCCAAGTCGACAGCCCTGTCGACTTGGCTGTCGACTTGGTTCAGCCGGGCAGTTTTGCCTGGTGCACCATTTTGGGGTTTTGGTTAGGTTTTGGGGCCAGATTCGGTTTTGAGGGCTGAGATTGGAATTAGGGTTTAATCCTAAGGTTGAAACTAATCCTAATCTCTATAAATAAGCCCCTAACCTAACCCTAAATCATCATTATTCAACCCTACAACTAAACTATGGCAAAATCATTCCTCTCATGGCCTCCACTCTCTTCATAAAATTCTAAGTTATTTCTATGAGAGATTTTCCATGCATACAAGTGTTTTCAAGCTTGTATGAGTGTCATTAGCTTGCATTCAAGTCAAGTTTCCATATTTACATCATAAAGCAAGGGTTTTGATCATTTTGGCTCAAGGGTTTTTCTATTGGAGCTTGCATTTTGGGTTTATTTGATTGCATAAGGGCTTTGTCTCAATCTATATATATTTTTGTGTCTTCATAAGCATTGTAAGCCCTTTTCTACTTTCATATTTAAACTCTAAAGTTAAATGAATGATGCAAGTTTGGTTGATCATTATGATATGCAAGTTTGCCATGATATGCAAGTTTACTATGTCATGTTATGCAAGTTTGATATGTTATGATATGCAAGTTTGCCATATTATGTTATGCAAGTTTGCCATGTTATGATATGCAAGTTGTCATGTTATGTATGCAAGTTTGGGTGGATCATTTTACTCATGTTATCATGTTATGCAAGCTTACCTTGGGTATATGAACATAAAGCTTCAAGCTTTATGTTAATGGTTGCATTTTGGCAACATGTAAGTTATCATATTTCTTATGATAACTTGCATGTGAGGCTAAATGCGAACTTATGGCCATTTCTACATGTCATTTATCACTATGTATCACCAATATGCTAAGTTTGGTTTTATGCATGCTTTTGAGGCTTAAAAATGTAATATGCAAGTATATGAACATATGTACATTTCACATGCCACCATGTTAAACTTGTGGCTTCAATACCTTTATGTCATGATTATGCCAAGTTCCCTCTTTCTATCCTTTATGCGCTATTGCGATATGTAAGCGATGGGATTGCGTTTGGGGTTGGGTAAACTTAAAAGACATAAAAACATAAGATTGGGAATTTACCTATTAAGTTAGGTCTACCCATTGGGAATTTACCTATTAAGTTAGGTCTACCCAAATGCTTGAAAACTTGTAATATGTTTTGGAAACATAATGGACATGACACTTAGAAAATATAAGTGTGACCAACTCGAGGTTGGGTTGAGTTTGTAGCGTAAACCTACCCGGAACCGACCGGCTTAACTAGTTGCTACAAACAATAGGACCCAATGTGAGAAGTTGGTCATGTTGTACCTTGAACCCGAGGTTAGACCAAGTTGTGGTATAAAGCTACCCGGAACCGACCGGCTTAACTAGTAACCGCAACGAAGTCTAATGTGAGAGGTTAAGGCACATTAATTAATTAATGCCACATGGTTAGGGTTTAAGTCATGGTCCACTTAATACTTAATCAATGTGGGCTTGGTAGATTAATCAGGGTTAAGTCGTGAACTCATCGTTACACTTAACCAAGTTAATCCATGATTAGCAAGAGGGTTAAACCGTACTTAACCCACTAGGAAATCCTAGCAATGGGGATCCACTCCAGCAGTAATCCCAAGTTTGTATCATCATGACCCTAGGGACTAGGCTAGGGTGGGGCACGATTACTGGACTTGAGGTAAGTGACCAAAGACGACGGCAGAGTGGTACGCCGGTGTAGTTCCGGACGGACTATGGTCGTGCACATAGTCCGTAGCCGGAGAAAATCAAGCACGGGTACCAGTAGATCTAAGACTGTGCACTTATGTTTATGGTGTCCAGGGGTTGACACCCTAGGGCTTTATACACTCGACGGGAGACCCAGCACAGTCTGACTATAATTATGTTTGGGCCGTATTGACGCCAACACGTGACGAGTTAGGCTTATAGGGAGCCGATCGACTAGACCGTTTGGTTGGACCTCGTATTAGGGTCACTTCATGTTATTGGGCCAAAGCTTGGGCCAAGGGATCAATACTTGTTTATTCAAGTCATGTTAGCTTGCTAGTACACCTGTGGTGCAAAAACCTTAAACCTGATTATGGGATGACACCTTTATCTACCTTGTTAGTTAATCATCATGCTAGTATGTTGTTATCCTTATGTTCATCCCTGCTTCTCATGCCAGTTAACTTTATCAGTTTACATTGATTGTAGTAGGGCTTACTCAGTCTTTTTGACTGACCTGTTTTTCTTTCGCCTCTTTTCTTCCGTTTCCCGCCCCCCCCCCCCCCCCCCAGGTTCTCAGGGTGGGAATATTGGAGCTTAGCTTGGATTTCTGATCGCTTGCTTGTGGGATTTTAGCTCATGTACGGTCTTGACATGAAGCTAGCTATGGTTATCACTTATTTTGGGGATAGTACTTATGTATTTCAGTTTTTCAGTGATGTTGTTTTTATCTAGACTTGTGTATTTGGAAAGTTGACATTATGTTGTACCAGACTTGTTTTGAAATAGTTTGAAATCTTCCGCTGTTTTACTTATCTTATTTACTCTGTTTACATATATACATATGTTCTTGTTCTGCCTTGATATATCATTATGCATGTTTACCCGGTACAAACGCCCCTCTAAAGTCAGAGTGCTTGCAAGAGCCACCCTGGCGGAGGTGGGGTGTTACATTTGGTATCAGAGCATATAGTTTACGAGAAGGAACAAAAAGGTTTTTAAAAACTTTTGGAAAACTATTTTCAAAACCAAGTATAAAGTATTTTCCAAAGAAAAGTCTAGTTTATTTTAAAGGCTATTCCCCAAAAAGCCATTAGCAAAATTCCTTCGTTTTTCTCCATTCTGAATCTGTCTTTTTCTTCGTTTTCAGTATGGCCGATAACTTTGCTATTCCGGAGGGAGTACACGTACCTGTTTGGTATAGGAGACTTTTGGAGGCTAGGACGACCGAAGCCGGCCCCGCAGATGTTCCTCCTCCTCCGGTAGTTAATGTTCCTCCTCCTCCTATCGTTGATGTTCCTCCTCCTCCTGTCGCTGAGGTTCCTATTCTTCCTCCCCCTCAGCATCCTCAAGCTGACTTCGCAAAGACTTGCAAAGATTTCAAAGCAATGGGTGGCAAGAACTTTCAAGGCACTGAGACTTTTGTAGAGGCCAGAAATTGGTTGAAAGAGACCGAGGATTTATTTGCTATCTTTGGGTTATACGATCAGAGGAAGATCTTGTTGGCGGTTTGGCTTATGAAGGATGAAGCCGCTTATTGGTGGGAAGTCACCAATGGTACTAGGCCTGTTGAGACTTGGGCCGATTTCAGGGCAAGGTTCGTGCTTAAGTTTCTATCTTCTGCTGAGGAGAATCTGCAAATGGAGAGGTTCATAACTTTGAAACAAGGAGATATGTGTGTCAAAGAATATGTGAACAAGTTCAATCAGTTAGCTCGTTTTGGCTTGGATATGGTGAGTACTCCTCAGAAGAAGGCTCTTCGTTTTGCTAGAGGATTGAATGAGCCGTTGCAGGGATTCGCTATGTCACATATTCCCCATGGGGCCACGTTTGAGAGCTTGGTTGATATGGCGTTACTTCAGGGAGATGTCAAGAAAGAGATCAATATGAATGATACTCAAGCCAAGAAGACTGATTCCCAGTGGAAAGGAAATCAGGGTAATCCAAGTGGTCAGAGCAGTCACGGCAATCAGATCAAGAACAAGAACAAGAGTCAAGGCAACAAGGGGAACAACAACAAGGGCAATAACAACAAGGGGAAGTGCCATTATTGCGGTTCAGTTGGGCATCTTATTAAGGATTGTAAGAAGAGGAAAAGGAAGAATGGTGAATGCTTTTTTTGCGGTGAGACTGGACATTTCAGTAAGGATTGCCCGAAGAAGCAAGGGCAAGGCCAGGGTCAGACTCAGCGTGCTGGACCTTCAGGAGGGCAAATTCATGCTCTCAATGCCGCTCCAGTTCCCGATCGAGGTAGTATTTCTGTTGAGAGCCTTGTATATATTTCTGATTTTCCAGTTCGTACCTTGTTTGATTCTGGCGCATCGCATAGCTTTATCTCATCCGATCTTGTTGATAGTTTGCACCTTAGTACTAGCTTGGTAGATGATCCCGTCTGTGTCTCAAATCCTATTGGGGGTTCCGCCCATCTGTCTATGATATGTGGGGATTTGAGGATCTCTATACTGAGTGTAGAGTTCTTGTGTAGTGCTTATGTTCTTGGTTTTAGGGGATACGGATTGATATTGGGCATGGATTGGTTGTCCAGATATGGAGCCATCCTTGATTTTGAGCATAGGGTTGTGAGGCTCGTGACTCGCCTCGGAAACACCCTAGAAATTTCTTGTAATCCGAGAGGTCCCGTCATGTTGTGCTATCTTGAATCACTCGACTCGTCAATGGAAACTCTTCAGTCTGTGAGAGTGGTTCGAGAGTATCCGGATGTTTTCGATGAAGTTAGGGGGTTGCCCCCTAAGCGAGAGATTGATTTCCGCATTTATCTGGTGGATAATGCAAAGCCGGTTTCTTTGCCCGTTCGGCACATGGCTCCGCGTGAAAGGCGAGAGCTAAGTAAGCAAGTGAAGGAGTTGCTTGAGAAGAATTTCATTAGATGAAGTATATCTGAATGGGGAGCGCCTGTGGTATTTGCTACCAAGGCAGATGGTTCTCTCCGACTTTGTGTTGACTATCGAGAGTTGAATAAGCTGACTAAGAAGAACATACACCCGTTACCGAGGATTGATGATCTCTTTGACCAGCTTATCGGTGCTTCTGTTTTCTCTCAGCTTGATCTTGCTACTGGATTCTAGCAGCTCAGGGTAGCAGAAGATAGTATAGACAAGACTGCGTTCAGAACTCCAGATGGATTCTTCGAATGGCTTGTCATGCTGTTCGGCTTGACTAATGCACCCGCATATTTCGTGGACTTGATGAGTAGGGTGTTCAGGGAGTTCTTGAACAAGTTTGTCGTGGTCTTCGTAGATGATATTCTGATCTTCTCTAAGGATGAGGAAGAGCACGCAAGGCATCTCGTGGAGGTGATGGATACGCTTGGAGCGCATCAGTTGAAGGCCAAGTTCTCCAAGTGTCACTTTTGGAGAAGGGAAGTTAGATTCCTTGGGCATATAGTATCTAAGCAAGGCTTAGCGGTGGATCCCGCTAAGGTAGTTGCAGTTCAGGATTGGAAGACTCCAAGGAATGCAACCGAAGTGAGAAGTTTTCTAGGTCTTGCAGGCTTTTACCGGAAGTTCATCAAGGACTTCGCGAAGATTTCTGCTCCTCTCACTAAATTGACGAAGAAGAATTTAGTTTTTGCTTGGAGCATAGAATGCGAGCTTGCTTTTCAGAAGCTCAAGAGAGCTCTCACATCAGCACCTGTTCTAGCTTTGCCCGATGGAGGGAAGTTATTTACAGTATACACCGATGCATATGGCACGGGGTTAGGAGCTGTTCTGATGCAAGAAGGAAGAGTGATATGCTTTGGCGGTAGACAACTCAAAGTGCATGAGAAGAATTATCCCACTCATGACTTAGAGTTGGCAGCAATAGTATATGCACTCAAGGCTTGGCGCCATTATCTTCTGGGAGAAAGATTTGAGCTTTATACCGATCACAAGTCATTGAAGTATCTCTTTTCTCAGAAGGATCTGAATCTGAGGCAACAAAGATGGATGGAATTCTTGGCGTCCTACGATTTTGAGATAGCTTATACCCCTGGCAAGGGGAATGTGGTAGCAGATGCATTGAGTAGAAAAAGGTTGACTCTGAGTCCTCTATTCGTTGAGATGAAGAATTTAGAGTATGTGGCAACCTTTGATTTCTCTTTGGCGATTGAGTCGATGACCGGTTCTTTAGCATCTCTGGAACTCAGACCTACCCTTCTTGATCAAGTTGGGGCTTCGCAGAGAGAAGACCCTCAGATAGTTGAGATTATGGATAAGCTGATTCGAGGAGAGGCGTCTAGTCATCTCGCTCGATATTCTATTGATGACAAGGGTTGGCTGAGGAGAGACGGAAGGTTACGTGTCCCAATGGTAGAAGATTTAGTAAGAAAAGTTCTTGAGGAAGCGCATCGCTCTAAGTTGACTATACATCCGGGCGGAGATAAGATGTATAAAGATATGAAGCGCATTTTCTTTTGGCCTGGGATGAAGAAGGATGTGGCAGAGTTTGTCTCTAGATGTATCATTTGCCAGCAAGTTAAGGCCGAGTCGAAGAAGCCCGGTGGGCTATTGCATCCTCTAGACGTTCCACTATGGAAGTGGGAGAGTATTTCCATGGATTTTATCGATGGGCTACCAAGGTCAAGGAAAGGGAATACGAGCATTTGGGTTATTGTGGATAGACTTACGAAGAGTGCTCATTTCATTCCGGTGAAGAGCAAGAGGACCGCATCTTGGCTAGCGTCTGTATATCTTCGTGAGATTGTGAGACTACATGGAGTCCCTTGTAGTATAGTCAGTGACCGTGACCCAATCTTTACAAGTCAGTTCTGGAATAGCTTGCAAGAAGCTATGGGCATGAGGTTGAATCTAAGTACGGCTTATCACCCATAGACGGACGGTCAAACCGAAAGGGTGAATAGGGTACTCGAGGATCTGTTGAGGCTTTGTATTCTGGATTTTGGTGGTACTTGGGAAGACCATCTTCCTCTTGTTGAGTTTGCATATAATAACAGTTATCAGGCAAGCATAGGGATGGCACCATTTGAAGCTTTATATGGGAGGCCGTGCAAGTCGCCTACATGTTGGTGGGAGACTACAGACGAGCTTATACTTGGGCCTGATATGATCAGAGATACATCCGAGAAGGTCGAGTTGATTCGGAGACGGATGAAAGCGGCCCAAGACCGACAGAAATCCTATGCTGATAAGCGAAGAACTGATTTGGAGTTTGATGTTGGGGATATGGTTTTCGTGAAGGTTTCTCCTTTGCGGAATGTGGTCCGATTTGGAGCCGTTGGGAAGTTAGCACCGAGGTTTGTTGGACCATTCCCTATTATAGAGAGGATCGGGCAGATGGCTTATAGAGTGGAGTTGCTCGAGAAGCTTGCCGGAGTACACGATGTTTTTCATGTCTCGCATCTCCGGAAGTGTTTACATGAATCAGCAGAGGTTGTTGAGCCAAGTGTTCTGAAAGATGTGGAAGTGGAGAAAGAGGCTACCTTGAGGAGAGCTCCGATTCGTATCTTGGGGACGGAGACCAAGAAGCTAAGGAATCGAGAGGTCAAGTTGGTGAAGGTTCAATGGGGTGAAGCCGAAGAAGACGCAACTTGGGAAACCGAGGAGAAGATGCGTGGGCTTTATCCATTCCTTTTTGAGGGTACACTCTCAATCTCTTTTCTTTGTTAGCATATCTTTCTCTTTGCTATCCATGTTTATCTAGTTTATCGTGTTAATCTCGTCATGAGAACCTTAGGTAGAAACCCTTTGGATGAAACATGTGTTTGAAACATGTTATGCTTGATGTTTGCAAGTGGTTGCAAGTGTTTGCAAGTGGTTACGCGTGGATGCATTATACATATTAGGCACTAGATCGGCTCAAACACTCCTCATATTGCATATGCATGAGTGTTTATGCTTATTCATGGATGAAAATTTTTGTGTTATCACATGGATGTTGCATACGGATGTATGTTATGTGCACACATATAGACGTATACATTATGTTAGGAATTGCATACATATGGATTCATTTCACTAACATAATTTGCATTGATGATATTTGCATTAGATAAGTACATATACAAACACCTTTGCATATGTTCATACAACATTTAGAATCTTGTAAGGACAATGATTGCTCGTGGATGATGTTTTGAGTAGATGGATGTTGGATGGTAGGATACGTTCTTCCTAACTTAAAGATTTCGGGGACGAAATCCTTTAAGGAGGGGAGAATGTAACAACCCGTATTTTCAATAACCTGTTATAACATAAATCGAGGCATAATTTAATTTATAAATCTGAATCAAGGGAAACGGGCTATTCCATTACGTTCGTCTCGGAAAAATATGTGAAATAGAGTCCGAGTTTTCGAAAATCGGAGTCCGTATGACCCGATTAAGGCCCAATGAAGTTTTCAGAAAATTTCAAGTTCAAAACAGATTTGAATTTCAAGTTCAAATTTCGAATTTCGGGCCTGGAAGGCTAGGCGGGAAATTTCCCGCCAAGCCAACCAAGTCGACAGGCCTGTCGACTTGGCAGTCGACTTGGTTGGACCCAAGTCGACAGCCCTGTCGACTTGGCTGTCGACTTGGTTCAGCCGGCCAGTTTTGCCTGGTGCACCATTTTGGGGTTTTGGTTAGGTTTTGGAGCCAGATTCGGTTTTGAGGGCTGAGATTGGAATTAGGGTTTAATCCTAAGGTTGAAACTAATCCTAATCTCTATAAATAAGCCCCTAACCTAACCCTAAATCATCATTATTCAACCCTACAACTAAACTATGGCAAAATCATTCCTCTCATGGCCTCCACTCTCTTCATAAAATTCTAAGTTATTTCTATGAGAGATTTTCCATGCATACAAGTGTTTTCAAGCTTGTATGAGTGTCATTAGCTTGCATTCAAGTCAAGTTTCCATATTTACATCATAAAGCAAGGGTTTTGATCATTTTGGCTCAAGGGTTTTTCTATTGGAGCTTGCATTTTGGGTTTATTTGATTGCATAAGGGCTTTGTCTCAATCTATATATATTTTTGTGTCTTCGTAAGCATTGTAAGCCCTTTTCTACTTTCATATTTAAACTCTAAAGTTAAATGAATGATGCTAGTTTGGTTGATCATTATGATATGCAAGTTTGCCATGATATGCAAGTTTACTATGTCATGTTATGCAAGTTTGATATGTTATGATATGCAAGTTTGCCATATTATGTTATGCAAGTTTGCCATGTTATGATATGCAAGTTGTCATGTTATGTATGCAAGTTTGGGTGGATCATTTTACTCATGTTATCATGTTATGCAAGCTTACCTTGGGTATATGAACATAAAGCTTCAAGCTTTATGCTAAAGGTTGCATTTTGGCAACATGTAAGTTATCATATCTCTTATGATAACTTGCATGTGAGGCTAAATGCGAACTTATGGCCATTTCTACATGTCATTTATCACCATGTATCACCAATATGCTAAGTTTGGTTTTATGCATGCTTTTGAGGCCTAAAAATGTAATATGCAAGTATATGAACATATGTACATTTCACATGCCACCATGTTAAACTTGTGGCTTCAACACCTTTATGTCATGATTATGCCAAGTTCCCTCTTTCTATCCTTTATGCGCTATTGCGATATGTAAGCGATGGGATTGCATTTGGGGTTGGGTAAACTTAAAAGACATAAAAACATAAGATTGGGAATTTACCTATTAAGTTAGGTCTACCCATTGGGAATTTACCTATTAAGTTAGGTCTACACAAATGCTTGAAAACTTGTAATATGTTTTGGAAACATAATGGACATGACACTTAGAAAATATAAGTGTGACCAACTCGAGGTTGGGTTGAGTTTGTAGCGTAAACCTACCCGGAACCGACCGGCTTAACTAGTTGCTACAAACAATAGGACCCAATGTGAGAAGTTGGTCATGTTGTACCTTGAACCCGAAGTTAGACCAAGTTGTGGTATAAAGCTACCCGGAACCGACCGGCTTAACTAGTAACCGCAACGAAGTCTAATGTGAGAGGTTAAGGCACATTAATTAATTAATGCCTCATGGTTAGGGTTTAAGTCATGGTCCACTTAATACTTAATCAATGTGGGCTTGGTAGATTAATCAGGGTTAAGTCGTGAACTCATCGTTACACTTAACCAAGTTAATCCATGATTAGTAAGAGGGTTAAACCGTACTTAACCCACTAGAAAATCCTAGCAACGGGGGTCCACTCCAGCAGTAATCCCAAGTTTGTATCATCATGACCCTAGGGACTAGGCTAGGGTGGGGCACAATTACTGGACTTGAGGTAAGTGACCAAAGACGATGGCAGAGTGGTACGCCGGTGTAGTTCCGGACGGACTATGGTCGTGCACGTAGTCCGTAGCCGGAGAAAATCAAGCACGGGTACCAGTAGATCTAAGACTGTGCACTTATTTTTATGGTGTCTAGGGGTTGACACCCTAGGGCTTGATACACCCGACGGGAGACCCAGCACAGTCTGACTACAATTATGTTTGAGCCGTATTGACGCCAACACGTGACGAGTTAGGCTTATAGGGAGCCGATCGACTAGACCGTTTGGTTGGACCTCGTATTAGGGTCACTTCATGTTATTGGGCCAAAGCTTGGGCCAAGGGATCAATACTTGTTTATTCAAGTCATGTTAGCTTGCTAGTACACCTGTGGTGCAAAAACCTTAAACCTGATTATGCGATGACACCTTTATCTACCTTGTTAGTTAATCATCATGCTAGTATGTTGTTATCCTTATGTTCATCCCTGCTTCTCATGCCAGTTAACTTTATCAGTTTACATTGATTGTAGTAGGGCTTACTCAGTCTTTTTGACTGACCTGTTTTTCTTTCGCCTCTTTTCTTCCGTTCCCCCCCAGGTTCTCAGGGTGGGAATATTGGAGCTTAGCTTGGATTTCTGATCGCTTTCTTGTGGGATTTTAGCTCATGTACGGTCTTGACATGAAGCTAGCTATGGTTATCACTTATTTTGGGGATAGTACTTATGTATTTCAGTTTTTCAGTGATGTTGTTTTTATCTAGACTTGTGTATTTGGAAAGTTGACATTATGTTGTACCAGACTTGTTTTGAAATAGTTTGAAATCTTCCGCTGTTTTACTTATCTTATTTACTCTGTTTACATATATACATATGTTCTTGTTCTGCCTTGATATATCATTATGCATGTTTACCCGGTACAAACGCCCCTCCAAAGTCAGAGTGCTTGCAAGAGCCACCCTGGCGGAGGTGGGGTGTTACAGCGGTACACACGTATATATAGATATATGTGCGCATACACTCGCAAGCACCCGAGATCGTTCGTCCCTGGAAATAGATAAAACTGGTATGAACAGATAACGCACTTGATCAAGATGTACTGATATGAACAGGTACCACCACTTTTTATTTTATATATGACATCGATGATAGGATTAACTATTAAATTTTTGTTTATATTGAAGTTAATTTACTTGAACTATGATTAATCCTGACTCGAGTGTTTTATGTTTTGCATGGAACGCTCGGGGCAGGCCCGAGTGTTACAGATTTAAAGAACTTAGGATTTGAAGATTGGCAAAGCTGGGGTTCTGAAGATGGCACGCTCTGAAGTTTTAAACGAGTAAATATTTTTCAGTATTCAAATTGTATTTTCAGTTCCGTTGTAAAGAATAAATATTGTATTCAAAAATTTTGATTTCATATAAAAATAATTATTTCGCTATTCAATATTGTTTTATTTATGTATTCTGTGTTGATTCTGTATTTTAAACCCTGTAAGCTAAATAACGATCCATCGATTTGAATGTTTTTAGTTGGTTTAATTACCAATTTGAGGCAGCCAAAATGGTGGGACATTACAAGTGGTATCAGAGCTTTGGTTTATTCAAAGCTTAGCTTATTGAGTTTAGAAAGAATAGAATCGAGACAAGAAAGAAATGGATTTTGAAAACAAAGAGTTATGGAAATAGATCTTGAAAGAATAAATTATTTTGGAAATATTATATATTTGAAATTGGTATTTTGAAAATAATACAGCGGAAAAGAAAAAAATATTTTGAGATTTAAAATTTGTTCGGAAACCCCAATCTTCGATTTGCGAGAGCCAATTCTTCAATAAGATTCCATTAGATTTGAATCTCAAATCCGTCATCGAATGATGTTTAAGGAAATAAGTATAAGAGAATCGACGAAGTAATGTAATTGTGTGTTTTAGGATAACGGAAATCGATTGGAAATAAGAGTTTTCATGAAATTTGAATGGAAAAGAGAAATTTGTCATTGTTTTAAGGATGGAATGATGAGTTTTATTTCGATATTAGGACTATGAATTAATGAAAATAAAATCTAAACGGGTTATAATGGGAACTCGACCATGTCAATTTTATTACTAATTTGATTTATTCTGATCATGACTAGATAAATTATAATTGGTCTCAAACCAATGATGTATGATCGAATAAAGAAACTCGATAGAAAGTATAAACTTGTTATTTAATCAACAAGAAGTGAATTGTGAATATGAGTTATAATTGAAGCGAGATATGGATGAAGATTTTAAAGAGATGTGGACTTATATTTGAATAAAAATCAAAGCAAATTTGATGTGATGAGTCCAGATACGTATAAAAGAAATAATGTTTACTTTTTAAAAGTAAATAACGTATGGAAGCAAAAATATTGCAAATGGTATTGGCAATAGAGGAATTGGAGTTGGCTAGTAGACGAGATTATCTGAAGTTTAGGATATAAATCCAATGAGATTTTTTGAAGTTCGGAATATAGTATTGAATAACATATTGTTCAAAACAAAGTTATTGATGAAAGTCAATTATATTAAAATTCGGGATAGCACTATTTACTTTCCATTTTAATCAAAATTCAATATATTATTAATTAATTGTTTAATAAAGGGTATTTTAAAGTGAAATATTTTTAAAACGTGAATTATTTTTACAATCAATGATTATTGTAAAAGAAATAAATTCTTAACTTGAAATCGGAAATTACGAATAAATGTTTTGTTGGTGTTTAAAGTGGTGAATTTTATCTATTTCAAAGTTAATAATGTTGTTCAGTTAAGGTTTGAGAGGAAAATATACCCCAACTTGATTGACTTCATTGTTGACTAAGAAATGGTTAAGGTTAGATAGCAAGAGTGGTTAAGTGAAGTAAGTAAATGAGTGTCAATAGTTAAGTGGGGGATAATAATGTTTTATTTAACATCTGTTTAAATCCAAATGACAAATTTAGAAACGTTTCCAAGGTAAATTGAATATATTTTCTATGGAGAATAAAGATTTGCAAATATATGGAGATGTTTTCTAATAAGAATTATAGGAAATAAATATGATAATTGGAAATGTTTTCAAAGGACCATGAGAGGCTAACGCGTTTTGATAAATCAGAACGGTGAGAACTGAAGAATAAAAACCACATGACGAGAACGAAAAGTGGCAGAACGTAAGAGAAGTGGATTCATAAACTGAATCCGAGAATTTCATAAGAATTGATTTAATAAGATAAGAAATAGAGTTAAGGAATTTAAGAACTGACTAGAGATTAGATAAGTTGAATAATTTCTTGAGTGTTGATCTGATGTTGGTTTCAGCCTTCAGGATTGATATTTAGGGAGTTGTTCGCTTGCTAATTGATGGTTGAAGGAAGTGAATAGAGAAGAATAATTGTGATTGAATAGGAGAATGTGAAAAGTTCGGAGATTTTGAGAGCATAAGGATTTGAGTTGAGCAATGAACTTAATTATTGGAAGAAATTGGTTTGTGCCAATCGATTTATAAATCCGAGTTTGAAAAGATATTAAATATTTGAATTAAATAAGACATCAAAATAAAATTTTGAAATTTGAATGGAAACTGAGAATATTCGATTTTAGATGTTGGATATAAAAGTTTTCAAAACTTGTATGAAAAATTATATATGAGAATGTAGTGAATTCAGAAGCTATTGATTTGGAAAGAAATGGTTTGAGATAAAATATTATATAATAGAATTTATATAGGAATGAAGGATTGAAAAACATGATTTGGAAAATGTGTTGTGTAACACCCCACGTCCGTTAATGTCACTCTAAAAGGGATTGCATTAACTTTCATGGAGTATTATTAGTGTATAGAACATAATATAACAAGACATATACATATATTGGTACTTGAAAATTTTAAAACAACTTTTATTGCAGCGGAGAAATAGTTTGATTACAACAACTTCATAAACCAAGTGCACTTAATATCCATCTTGACAAATTGTTTTCATAGTAAACAAACTAAAAAAGAACAACCCCAACATAAGTAGCCATAAAAGAGATGAGCTGAACTTTCAGCAATCCAAGCACATCCAAATGAAAGAGAAAGAGATCCAAACCAAGCTCCACTAGTACTAGTCCCACCCTGAGAACCTGAGAGGGGGAGGGAGGAAGAAAAGAGGCGAAAACAAGGGGGTCAGACATAAAGTCTGGCGAGTACAATAACTTTAACAATATAACTATTAAAGTAATTAGGATAAGGCATAAACTGGTAAAACAAGGAATGACTGTGAAACAAGTGGGCAAGTCAAAACAAACAAAAGGAATATTCTGGCGTTAATCTTGTTCCTAATCGCTATAGGATAATTACTATACTGCACCAATGATAATTACACCGCACCATTACTAGTCCCATACTAGAAGTTGATCCCTCTTACTAATCATAATTATAATAATAGTAGTTTCGTGTACTCCTAGCTGCTATCGTAGGTGCCGCTTGCTCCTACCTCCACTAGTTGTACCCACTACCCTCCCCAGTCTAGTTACAACATTTATTCATAATACGGTAGTTTCTTGTACTCCTAGCTGCTGTCATAGGTGCCGCCTGCCCCTATCTCCGCTAGTCGTACCCACTACCTTCCCCATTCGATCGGCTCCCAAACTCGTAAATACCCGTGCTGATCCCACAGTGGGGTGTATCACTTCCCAAACCGGCAATCCGATACCACTAATGATGCACGGCTTATACCTACACGATGCAACAACATCTTACCTACCAGACCGGGCCCACGCACGCACATGACCCCGTTGGACTTGCGTTGCCACCGCTAACCCGTTTTGACCTCTTACAATCAAACCCAGTAAGCGTGTCCCGTCCTCGATCTAGATTGAGCTCACTTAGATACTAAATGGGTTACTGGTTGAAAAGGGTCCCCGCGCTTGACACAAGCTTTCCACCTATGCTTGGTCCCCACTAGGATTTCCCACTTAACCCCCTCTTATTCATGTCTTCTTACATGTTTTAACTTGGTTAAGTGTTTATAATTATTTCCCACATGTCACCCATGTTACCCACTTATCAAATCAACATGTGTTATTGGTTAAGCTTGTCTTAACCTTATATGCTTATCGTATCAATATATATATATATATATATATATATATATTTGGTTAAGCTGGTCTTAACCCAATCCACTTATATTATTGGTTAAGTTGGTCTTAACCCTGTCCACTTATATTATTGGTTAAGTTGGTCCTAACCCTATCCGCTTATCAAATCAACAAATATTGGTTAAGTTTGTCTTAACCCTATCAGATCAATACATATTATTGGTTAAGTTTGTCTTAACCCTATCCACTTATTGGTTAAGCTGGTCTTAACCCTATCCACTTATCATGTTTTACTTAATTTATGATTAAGTACATCTAAGTTCACTCATACATTGGTAAAGAGAATAACTCCCTAAGTATTAACCCCGAAGACCGAAATCAACATCAGATTGTACTCAGAGAATTATTCACTCAACCAAACTTCTGTTTGTCATTCATATTCGTCTTTGGTCAGCATTAATTAATTATTAATGCACAGACCTCTCGCACTAAGTCGATTGCTTGTGGCTGCTGGATATGCCGGGCGGTTCCGGACAGACTTCTACCACAAGCCATACTTAACCTCGTGTCTAAGCATCATTTAATTTATGCCTTTGACCTCTCACATTAGACTACCGTCTATGGTTGCTGGATTTGCCGGGCAGGTCCAGGCAGTCTTATACCACAAACGAGTCTAACCTCGTGTCTTAGGCCTTTATTACTCATTTAATTTATGCCTTTGACCTCTCGCGTTAGACTACCATTTGAGGTTGTTGGATTTGCCGGGCGGGTCCGGGCAGTCATACACTACAAACGAGTCTATCCTCGTGTCTTAGGCATTTATTATGCATTATTATCATTCAACCCTAATTTGAATTAATATTCCTATTTCAAATTGCCAATAACTTCCAATTTTAATTCATGTCCATAATTGTCACCTAAATTATGTCCATACTTTTTAGGTATATAAATTATACCAATTAATGCCTCAATTTAATTATATGCCTTTAAAGCCATTTTATGCCAATTCACAATTTTGCAAAATTAATATTTTCCCATTGTCCCTATGTTATTCGTTCGTTTTAATACGATATATGTTAGACTCGAAAATAGTCTAACTTATAAAAAAAAGCAACATCACAACTTGCATAACACATAAAATAGATCATAACCTAAATTTGCATAGACAAGAACTTGCATAGGAAATGGATATATATATATATAACATAAATTTGCATAAACTATCATGGATCTAAATATAGATCTAAACATGTAATCGTGAACTTGCATATATGGATATGGTTTTCCTATAGCTTCATACAAACTTACATTCAAACTAGCATATGATTCACATACAAAACTAGCATATGATTCACATACAAAACTAGCATAGGCAATGGGCATATAGAACATAATTTTGCATAACTTTGTACTACCATGGATCTAAATATAGATCTAAACATAAAAATGTGAACTTGCATATGGACCTAAACATGTAAATTAATGTCACATGTTTTGCATATAAACTAGCATATGTATATACTTGATTCACATATGAACTTGTGTATAATCCACCTACAGACTTGCATAATTGCGTAGGATTCATATACAAATTAGCATATGTAGAAACAAACATGCATAAGCTTCATATATGTTTTAACATCCCAAACTTAAATAAGATTTGCATATGATTTAACATTCTAAACTTGCAAAAGATTCATGTATGATTTAGATCTACAAACATAAGTTAACAAAACAATCATATGTTCACAAACAAAATCAAGTAACATCACATGATTCAACAGACATGTTCTCATAATCCAAGTCATGACCCATCATAATTAATTTATTAATTATTTTGTGAAAGAAATTATACTCACAAACAAAAGAACAGTCATGTTTTTCTGGGATTTGTATTCTGGAACTGAATTGCTCGCCTTTGATGTAGACTAATTGTTATTCTAATTTAGATTAGATTTGATTTTGATTCTTGCTTCTATCTTGCTTTTGAGTTGAAAGAGAACGGCGGCTACTCTAGGTTCACCACTGACAGCATGATGGCTCTTGGTATGAATTAGTGTGATTTTAGGTTGAGGGTTAGGTTGCTTATATAGAATTTTAATTAATTAAGAGCCGTTAGATTAACCTAGAAGAAATCAAGACCATCCAGACAAGATAGAATATCCACCTCAGCCCTAATTAATCAGAAGTGAATCAAAACATCGTCACATTTCAGACCAGCCCCGGGGAGGGGGGGTTAGGTCGACTCCCAGGTCGACCTGTATAAGGGAGGTCGACCCCTTGGTCGACCTGACCTGGGGTTGGTCAACCCCCAAGTTGACCTGCCTTGGTATTTAATTTTCTGAATTGGTTTATATAAATTTCTAAAAGTTCTGAAGGCCATAACTTCTTTATACAGAGTCCAATTCACGCAAACTCGGACTCTATCTCAAGCAGAATTCCTAGATGAACGCAATGGCGTAGCCCGTTTCCCTTAATTCTCACTTTAAAATTAAGTATTCTTTAATTTGTTAATTTTAATATTTAAAATCACGGGGTGTTACATTCTCCCCTCCTTAAAGGGATTTCGCCCCCGAAATCTCCAAGTTAAGGAGAATGAATATCCTAACATCCAATCATCCATCTACTCAACCATCAAACACAGGCATCCATTGTCCTTACAAGATTTCTAATGCCATATGGACATACGCAAAAAGTGTGTTTATATGTTCCTTATCTAATTCAAAATCAGGCGGTTTACTGATTCACTTGACCTCCTTAATGCAAATCATAACAGTGCCATGTGTCCATTATGTATGCGAAAGAATCCTAACGATACATATTATTTCTACATGTGTGGACAACCGTTCATCAAAATGCAGCATCCATATGACAACACAACCATTATACATCCATTAAATATGCACACATATTTATATGCAATATGAAAGTGACTGAGCCGATCTAGTGCCTTATGTGTGTGTACATGCATCCACGAGAAACCACTAGCAACCACTAGCAACCACTTGCATCCATTTGCATCCACCAAACATAACATGTCTCAAACACATGTTTACAACCATAGGGTTTTTCCTAACTAGAGATCGAAGATATAATCGCGAAGACAGGACAAGTATCGACAAAGCGGTAAAAAAAGGGAAGTTAAAAATCATACCCTAAAAAAGGAAAGGGTACAGTGTACGCATCTTGTCTTCCGTTTCTCAAGTCGCGTCTCCTTGATCATCTCCCCATTGCACTTTGACCAACTTGACCTCTTTGTTGCATAGCTTTTACACCTCCGACCCAAGGATGCATGTAGGAGCTCGTCTAATCGTGGCATCTCACTCTACTTCCACTTCTCTAAGCATGTTCGGCTCCATTACTTCCGCGGTATCTTGTAACACTTCCACAAATACGATACGTGAAACACGTCGTGAACACCACTAAACTCGTTGCCTCTTCTCATGTCCCTCCAAAATCTAGGATACATAACCTCAAAAGATCTTCAAGGATTCTATTCACCCCTTTCTGTCTGTCCATCCGTCTGTGGATGATAAGCAATGCTCGTACTTGCCGCCTTTTGCATATCACCTTTTCCTCTTGCTTCGAAAACTGCTCCAAGCCTTGCCCCGCAAGCACCGGTATACACTGTGAATGGCTTACTTCCATTTGGCAAAACTAAAACTGGAGTTGCCATCAACGTCCCCTTCAAATGCTGGAAAGCATCATCATAGTTAACATCCCAAGAAAAAGTCAAGTTCTTCTTCGTTAATCGAGTAAGTGGGGCTGATATCTTCGCGAAGTCCTTAATGAACTTCCAATAATAACCAGCTAGCCTTAAAAATCTTCTTACTTCTGTTACGTTCTTCGGAATTTTCCAATCTTGGATTCCCACCACCTTTGCGGGATCCACAGCTATCCCTTCCTCAGAGACCACGTGTCCTAAGAACCTCACTTCTTTTCTCCAAAAATAGCACTTGGAGAACTTAGCTTTGAGTTGATGCGCTCGTAGGGTCTCTAAGACTTTCCTAAGATGTAGGACATGCTCTTCCTCGCTTCAAGAGAAAACCAAGATATCGTCCACAAAGACTACCACAAACTTGTTTAGAAACTCCCTAAACACCCTACTCATTAGGTCAACGAAGTATGCGGTGCATTCGTCAAACCAAAAGGCATGACAAGCCACTCGAAGAAACCGTCAGGAGTTCTAAATGCAGTCTTATCTATGCTATCTTCAGCCACCCTTAGCTGATGAAATCCTATAGCCAAATCCAGTTGCGATAAAACCGAAGCACCGACCAACTAATCGAATAAATCATCTATCCTCGGCAATGGGTGTCTATTCTTCTTGGTGAGCTTATCCAGTTCTCTATAGTCCACGCACAGTCTAAGTGAACCATCGGCCTTCATAGCAAAAAAAACTGGAGCACTCCATTCTGAAATATTTCCTCTTATGAACACCTTCTCAAGCAACTCCTTTACTTACTGAGTTCTCTTTTCTTTCTCGGAGCCATGTGGCGCATCGGTAATGCAACTGGCTTTGCATTATTTACAAGGTATATACGAAAGTCTATCTCGCGCCTCGGGGCAAACCCCGAACTTCATCAAAGACGTCACCATATTCACGAACCACACGAACAAATTCCAAATCACCGTTGGACGCGTCAAGAGATTCTAGGTAGCTAAGCATCACCGGACCTCTAGGGTCACAAGAAATATCAAGGGTCTTTCCATAACGAGTTATAAGTCTAACCACTCTCTTTTCACAATCGAGGATGACACCATTACTAGATAACCAATCCATGCCTAGAATCAATCCATATCCCGTGAAGCCAAGAATGAAGGCATTGCATTCAAACTCAACGCTCAAGATAGATACTCTCAAATCCCGACAAATTATTGAAAGATGAGCTGAACCATCAATAGGATTTGAGACTACTATGGGATCTGTAACTAGACTGGTATTTAGGTGTAGTGTTTTCAACTGACAATGAAGATACAAACGAGTGTGAAGCGCCAGAATTCAAACAAGTTTTGAACTGGATGATCAAAAAAAAAAGAAAACCAAACATCCAACCAAGATATTTCTACCTCTATCAGGTATGCCAGTCGTGAGGGAACGCGTCTGCCCTCCAGAAGATCCTGTACTTTGCCCTTACTTTTGCCTTTTGCTTCTTTGGACGATCCTAATAAGATGTCCTATTTCTCCATAACGATAACAACTAATCTTCTTCTTCTTTCTAACGTCTTTATTTAAGTAGTCATGTATTTCACAAGTGTTGCCCTTCCTTTTCTCTTGGCCCCTTGTTATCCTTACCGCCTTTCTTTGGATTTGCTTTCTTATCGTGTGCACTATCCATGTCTCTCCTGCACATTCTCCATTCGTGATCTCCTACCAAAATGAGGTTTCGTCCTTCATTAACCAAGCAGCTAATTGAACCTTCCTCCCGTCGCTTATATTAAAGGTACCAACAAGTCCTCCGCTTCCTTCTAGCTTTGACAAATGTCCCAGTCCCTTGATGCGGGTTTCCGCCCACCATACGGAAGTTCTTACATATCTTAGAAAAAGCGTCTATACGTGGAGGAAGAAATTCAAAGAGGAAAGAGGAAGACATTCAAAACGAAGAACCGAAGGAAAGATATATGGCCTTGGGGGTTATGTTTTTAAAACAAACTTTTCTCTTGAAAATACTTTCCTTAAAACATATTTTTGAAAGTATTTCTTTATAAAAACGCTTTTGAAAAATAGTTTTTCAAAATCCCTTATCTGTTTTGTTAACCTTCAGCTCCGATACCACATGTAACACCCCACATCAATTAATGTCACTCTCAAAGGGAATGCATTAACTTTCATGGAGTATCATTAGTGTATAGAACAGAATATAACAAGACAGATACATATATTGGTACTTGAAAATTTTAAAACAACTTTTATTGTAGTGGAGAAATAGTTTGATTATAATAACTTCATAAACCAAGTACACTTAATATGCATCTTGATAAATTGTTTTTAGAGTACATAAAGTAAAAAAGCACAACCCCAACATAAGTAGCCATAAAAGAGATGAGCTGAACTTTACTTTCAGCAATCCAATCACTTCCAAAAGAGAGAGAAAGAGATCTAAATCAAGCTCCACTAGCACTAGTCCCACCCTGAGAACCTGGGGGGAGAGGGAAGGAAGAAAAGAGGCGAAAACAAGGGGGATAGACATAAAGTCTGGCGAGTACAATAACTTTAACAATATAACTATTAAAGTAATTAGGATAAGACATAAACTGGTAAAACAAGGAATGACTGTGAAACAAGTGGGCAAGTCAAAACAAACAAGAGGAATATCCTGGCGTCAATCTTGTTCCTAATCGCTATAGGATAATTACTATACTGCACCAATGCTAATTACACCGCACCATTACTAGTCCCATACTGGAAGTTGATCCCTCTTACTAATCATAATTATAATAATAGTTCATGTACTCCTAGATGCTATCGTAGGTGCCGCCTACTCCTACCTCCACTAGTTGTACCCACCACCCTCCCCAGTCTAGTTACAACATTTATTCATAATACAGTAGTTTCTTGTACTCCTAGCTGCTGTCATAGGTGCCACCTGCCCCTATCTCCGCTAGTCGTACTCACTATCTTCCCCATTCGATCGGCTCCCTAACTCGTAGATACCCGTGCTGGTCTCACAGTGGGGTGTATCACTTGCCAAAGTGGCAACCCAATACCACTAAAGATGCACGGCTTATACCTACACGATGCAACAACGTCTTACCTACCAGCCCGGGCCCACGCACGCACATGACCCCATTGGACTTGCATTGCCACTGCTAACCCGTTTTGACCTCTTACAATCAAACCGAGTAAGTGTGTCCCGTCCTCGAGCTAAATCGAGCTCACTTAGAAACTAATCGGGTTACTGGTTGAAAAGGGTCCCCACGCTTGACACAAGCTTTCCACCTATGCTTGGTCCCCACTGGGATTTCCCACTTAACCCCCTCTTATTCATGTCTTCTTACATGTTTCAACTTGGTTAAGTGTTTATAATTATTTCCCACATGTCACCCATGTTACCCACTTATCAAATCAACATGTGTTATTAGTTAAGCTTGTCTTAACATTATCTGCTTATCATATCAATATATATATTATATATATATGTATATATATATTTGGTTAAGATGGTCTTAACCCTATCCACTTATATTATTGGTTAAGTTGGTCTTAACCCTGTCCACTTATATTATTGGTTAAGGTGGTCCTGATCCTATCCTCTTATCAAATCAATATATATTATTGGTTAAGTTTGTCTTAACCCTATCAGATCAATACATATTATTGGTTAAGTTTGTCTTAACCCTATCCACTTATTGGTTAAGCTGGTCTTAACCCTATCCACTTATCATGTTTTACTTAATTTATGATTAAGTACATCTAAGTTCACTCATACATTGGTTAAGAGAGTAACTCACGAAGTATTAACCCCGAAGACTGAAATCAACATCAGAGTGGTACTCAGAGAATCATTCACTCAACCAAACTTCTGTTTTTCATTCATATTCGTCTTTGATCGACATTAATTAATTGTTAATGCATAGACCACTCACATTAAGTCGATTGCTTGTGGCTGCGGGGTATGCCTGGCAGTTCGGGGCAGACTTCTACCACAAGCCAGACTTAACCTCGTGTCTAAGCATCATTTAATTTGTGCCTTTGACCTCTCACATTAGACTACCATCTGTGGTTGCTGGATTTGCTGGGCGGGTCTGGACAGTCTTATACTAGAAACGAGTCTAACCTCGTGTCTTAGGCCTTTATTACTCATTTAATTTATGCCTTTGACCTCTCACATTAGACTACCATTTGTGGTTGCTGTATTTGCCGGGCGGTTCCGGGCAGTCTTACACCACAAACGAGTCTAACCTCGTGTCTTAGGCATTTATTATGCATTATTATTATTCAACCCCAATTTGAATTAATATCCCTATTTCAAATTGCCAATAACTTCCAATTTTAATCCATGTCCATAATTGTCACCTAAATTATGTCCATACTTTTTAGGTATATAAATTATACCAATTAATGTCTCAATTTAATTATATGCTTTTAAAGCCATTTTATGCCAATTCACAATTTTGCAAAATTTATATTTTCCCATTGTCCCCATGCTATTCGTTTGTTTTAATACGATATATGTTAGACTTGAAAATAGTCTAACTTATAAAAAGAAAAGCAACATCACAACTTGCATAACACATAAAATAGATCATAACATAAGTTTGCATAGACAAGAACTTGCATAGGCAATGGATATTTATATATATAACATAAATTTGCATAAGCTACCATGGATCTAAATATAGATCTAAATATGTAATCGTGAACTTGCATATATGGATACGGTTTTCCTATAGCTTCATACAAACTTACATTCAAACTAGCATATGATTCACATACAAAACTAGCACATGATTCACATACAAAACTGGCATAGGCAATGGGCATATAGAACATAAATTTGCATAACTATATACTGCCATGGATCTAAATATAGATCTAAACATAAAAATGTGAACTTGCATATGGATCTAAACACGTAAATTAATGTCACATGTTTTGCATATAAACTAGCATATGTATATATTTGATTCACGTATGAACTTGTGTATAATCCACCTACAGACTTGCATAATTGCATAGGATTCATGTACAAATTAGCATATGTAGAAACGTACTTGCATAAGATTCACATATGTTTTAACATCCCAAACTTACATAAGATTCGCATATGCTTTAACATCCTAAACTTGCATAAGATTCATGTATGATTTAGATCTACAAACATAAGTTAACAAAACAATCATATGTTCACAAACAAAATCAAGTAACGTCACATGATTCAACAGACACGTTCTCGTAATCCAAGTCATGACCCATCATAATTAATTTATTAATTATTTTGTGAAAGAAATTATACTCACAAACAAAAGAACAGTCTTGTTTTTTCTGGGATCTGTATTCTGAAACTGAATTGCTCGCCTTTGATGTGGACTAATTGTTATTCTAATTTAGATTAGATTTGATTTTTATTCTTGCTTCTATCCTGATTTTGAATTGAAAGAGAACGGAGGCTACTCTAGGTTCACCATTGACAGCATGATGGCTCTTGGTATGAATTAGTGTGATTTTAGGTTGAGGGTTAGGTTGCTTGTGTAGAATTTTAATTAATTAAGAGCCATCAGATTAACCTAGAAGAAATCAAGACCATCCAGACAAGATAGAATAACCCCCTCAGCCCTAATGACTCAGTAGTGAGTCAAAACATCGTCATATTTCAGATCTGCCCGGGGGAAGGGGGGAGGTCGACCCCCAGGTCGTCCCCCAGGTCGACTTGTATATAAGGAGGTCGACCCCCTGGTCGACCTGGCCTAGGGTAGGTCGACCCCAGATCGACCTGCCTTGGTATTTAATTTTTTGAATTGTTTTATATAAATTTCTGAAAGTTCTGAGGGCCATAACTTCTTCATACGAGTCCAATTCACGCAAACTCGGACTCTATCTCAAGTAGAATTCCGAGACGAACGCAATGGCGTAACCCGTTTCCCTTAATTCTCACATTTAAAATTAGGTATTCTTTAATTTTTTAATTTTAATATTTAAAATCACGGGGTGTTACATGTTGAGAAAATTTTATAAGAATGTGATGTTTGAAAAAGACATGAAAAGGAAATTTCATATATGATTTATAAGGAGTATGAAATGAAATACTGTATGTACCTAGTATTATATGTTTTCAAAGCAAAATAAGGAAAGTACCTTCCTTCTTCTTTGAATTTCGGGATTAGATAAGATGAGGTACTGGTGGGAGTAGGTTGTCAGGACACAAAATTCGAGTTGTCTGAAGGAACACGACTGTGTTGTGTAATTCGCAGGGCTGTGGATGGCATACGACGAACGGATGTTTCTTTGGGGAACCAAGCGTAACCATTGTGCCTGCTACGATCTACAGACGTGATAATGGCGTAATCCGCAGAGCTGTGAAAGCTTACAGGTATGGATGTTTCCTGAGCGAATTAGGCGTAACCATTGTGTACCTGCGGTCATCTACAAGTGAAAGAGATGTAACCACTGGAGTTACTAAATGTAGAATAGAGCCATGCGATGTTGAGATATCTTAGTCATGTGGAGCCACCTGCTTGATGCAGCGCTGTGTCTTTGTGATTTGATTGGTCTTCATGCCTGGTTTGTCTTTATAACTTGATTTGTCCTCGTGATTTGAAGTATCTTCAAAATTCCATGATTTTTTTGTAACTCTGAGATAGATCAGTCAACTCTTAGTGACCTCAGTTTTCTCTTTTGATTCGTAAATATTTTCCATTGATCAGTCCATGACGAAATTCGTAGGGAAGTGAATTCCTATGGATATGGATGTTTTCTGGGGATCCAGACGAAATCATTGTGTATCTGTGATTCATAAACAATCAACATATCAATATCACATTGGTACTTTCTGTATCCGTTTTTTAAAGGAATTTTTGAAATATGTTTCACTAGGAGTTGAAACAAGGATATTTAGTGCTCGGGGATTTTAGTCATATGCCTAGCCAGCGTATGCCTAACATCTATGAGAACGACAATAGACTTGTCAAACTTCGAGTTATCAACTAATTTGAAACTAAAATATACTTAACTAAATAAGTTAAGAAAGGGGATTTCAAAGCATTTGCAAATATATAGCTTCAAAATAACAATACAAATATTTTATGTATAAAAAGTTATAAAAAGGATGTTAGAATTTGGAAAATTTCAAGTTACAAAGAGTCAACTTGAAAAAGATGCATTTACACACCTCAATGAGTGTTGGGAAAATTAAAAGAATTAAAGGTAAGGAGTTTTGATTGAGCTGGTGTAACGGCCCGCAAATCCGTAATATCAGAGTTGACTACATACATCATACATCCAACCCAACTATCACGAAAATACAAATCATTTTTTTAGAAGAAAAAGGTAGAAGATGAACAGAAATAACAACACAGAATCTCACATCGCAACGGAACAAAATATAATATATCAAAACTTTTGAATACAAAATTCTAACTGTATAACATATCATTATCAGAGTATCGCTATCAGAGTACAACTTATAACACAGCAGAAATGACAATAAATAGATAATAATGAAGCCTCCTGCTCCAAGCTCCTCTGGATAAATCTATAAAATCCTAAACTACTTGACTGCCCGTACAAATTTAGGCACCCAAGAGTTTAGGTAAAACAAAATAAAATAAACTCCGGGTCAGTCATGGGACTGGTATGAGTAAACAATTTTAAACAGTTTCAGAAACTAAATGATATCTCATAAGACCACGCTGTATAACACGGAACGGGTTTCCCCCCCATGAGAATCCAAAAACAAAGTCTTTATATCAAAACTCATTTGATATTATGATAGTGTTCTAAATCAAATAAATAGAAATCTAGTGGGACGCTTGCATCTCACGTTCCACATATATAATAACAAATCATAAACTGCGGGCTCTTATTGGATATTGGATTCCGACTATGACAAGGTATGGAACCACCTTCCGATAGTGTATCTCTAGAGGAGAACACACTGGGTTCAACAAGAACATCTTGTAACCCGGCCACACATGACCGACCACTAATTTCGCTTGGGAGTATCGAATGTATTTCACCAACGGTTTGGATCAACAACCGTTTCCCGAATGGGCAGCATCAAATAGAATAAGGAATTTAAATGAATCTCTAGATATGTGATAATACACCCTAATGGGAGTTAACCACATAGCCATGCTGCCTGCCCGATTTTTGTCATTTTCTAGTTGTTGAGGCCTGAGGCTACGATTACTTCTCTCATTGATAACACGATTACTTTGAATGCCACATTATCCGATCCGTTAATCATTAATTGGTTTACACAAATATTCTGGATGTTATGCTAAAGGAATAAATCCATTGCAACCATATATATTTATACAGACCAACCCGTGCGATCATTGGAAATACTTTGTCATACATTCATCCATTTATGTTCGTTCTGGGATTGAACGAAAACGAAGGCACAATTTCTATTAATAGAAAAAGTCCTTGCACTCTACTCCATCTTCGATTATCTTCGTATAATCTGATTCGCAATGCTACTGCAAATACACGGTGGTTTTTTGGATAATAATCCAACCGGTCTCTCCATATTAACAACGATGGTCAAAACTTCGATAGTCTGTGATTTAACAAACGAATAAAAACAAGTGTTCATTCAACATATCAGACAAATCACTGAGCTCTTTATTTAATATTTCATTAACTAAATCTGTTCTCCATTTCCTTATTAATATTTGTTAACCAAATATTTTCGATAATCATCTTGGCCTTTTACATTAATTGGAAAACATTTCCATATATCATCTTCTTTTATTTTATGTACTTAGAAAATATCTTCTATTTATAATTGGAAAATATTCCAATTACTTATCTCTTTCCTGGACTTGTTTATTTCTATACTTAGGAAATACTTATTGTTCTATTTCCAAGCTTACACTTATTTGGGTTAAAACGGACATTATGTACAACATCGTTACGACAACCCAAATACTATATACAACTAACTCTTATTCAACATTGATCTTCAAGCCTGAAATCTTACTATTTATTTGTTAATAATGAAATCAATCAAGTTGGGGTATAACTACCTCTCAGACCTTGACTGAATAACATTCATAACGTCAAAACAATTAAGACTACTTACTCGAATAATCAATACCATACCACTAATTATTCACTTTTAAACACGTACACTTTCTCTTTCTATTCTTACTAGATTTTATTCTTAGAATTCCTTTCCGATTATGCTATTTTATTTTATAGTTCGTTTTCTTATCGACTTCTATATATATTGATATTTAGATTTCTAGTTATCAAACTTCTTAAAAATATTCTAACTCTTTAAATTCCCGGAAAAATTCGCCATAACCTCCTTTGTACGGGGTTACTGGAAAAATTCAAACCTTGCCACATAGGTCCTCTCTAATCCAAAAAGAAAAGCCAAGTGGCTAGCCGATACGATGCATAAAATCTCATATACGAATTAAATACATACCCTTTTGTCGAGCATTCTAATATATCTCTTCACTAACTTCATTCCATAACTGTCTCATGTATATCCATACATTTCTAATTCATTTCAACTCAATTCAATCATTTATCTCAATTTGTTAATTAATTCTTTTCCTGTTTTACTTTTTCATTTGAACCTACATGTCCAAATATAATTCTAACTTGCTTGCAAGCTAACTGAATTCCGATTTCAACTTACGTTTCATATTCAAATTTCGAAAATCTAAGTTCTCAAATCCTATTTACCTTTCAAAGTTCAACTTCAATTAAAAATTCCATTAACTAATCTCTAGTTAACTGTTTTGCCTATTTCTCCCTTTCATTTGAATATAACATATTCAAATATAAGTTTAACTTATATATTAACTAGTTGGATTCCATTTTCAATTCACCTTCCATATTCGATTTCGAAAATCAATTTACAACTTTAATTTACTTATTCAAAGTTGAACTAAATCTTAAACTTTATTAACTAATTCTTGTTTTGCTTTAGTTAATTCTATTCAAAAAATCGAAAATATAATTTCCATTTCAGAAATCATTTCATTTACCTTACTTGAGTTCATATTCGTATTATAACTCAATTCCGGATTTATAAAATAAAAACCTAAGCTTTTATTTTCTTAAAATCCTTTTATTTATTTAAATAAACCGTTATCGTTTTTAAAATGATTTTGGCGTTGTTTTTTTGAAAACTTGATTTTGACTTAGCTCAAAATCAATACGACAAAATCAAGATTTTTCTCTTCCATTTGAAAACTATTACTCAATCGGTCCTGACGTTTCTTGTTTCACAGGATTCTGACTTAAATTGTGTTCTATATACTCAATTGAAGTTCGAAGTGCCAAATCACGAACTACCATGCCGCGGCGAGTTCGTTTTAATTATATTTATATATAAACGTTTAAACGTCGTTTCTAATTTATATTTCAATCTCGTTCGAATATATATATATATTCAAGTCTAGATTTCAAATCTAACTTAACATTTCTAATTATTCTTAATTGTTGATTATTTCCCTACTCAGTTATAATTTCATTTATAACTCTATCTCTTATACTATATTCCAATTCCTTTATAGATTATTTATAAAGTTCAATATATCGAGTTCTAATTATAAATCCTTTGATTTAACTTAACTCGATTTATATTCCGAATTCTAGAATAAAAATCTATTATTCTATTTCAATACGTTTTTCCTATTTCACCTTTTATTTTCATGTTCGAATTTAAACTGCTAAATTATCTAATGATAATTTATTTTACTTAATTTATAACCATCACTTATAAATTAACTTGTTGATTATATATCTTAACCCGAATTTTCATTTCAACGTCTATTTGAAAATCAAATCCTTTTATGTTTCGAATTCCGAAATATAAACTACCGTCCCCCTTTTTAAAACGATTCCCAATTCTCTTTTATAATTTCCTACGTGAATTTAAACTTCTAAATTATCTAACGATAATTTATTTCACTGAATTATAACTTCATTTATAATTTAACTTTCTTGTTTTATAAAGTTAAAACAAGTTTTCCATTTCGAAATCTATTTTAAACCAAAATGTTATTTTGGAGTATTCTATTTCTTATAACTTATCTATATAAATATAGATCTATTTTCATGTCTTATCTCAGTCTCTATTTAACCTAAATTTAAATATCTCGTTTAGGAATAATCTATTTTTATAAATCTGACATAGTCGAATTTAAACATAAATCCTAAGGATTTATTCAACTTCATTCATATTCCGAATATCAGAATAAAGTTAATCGTATATTATTTAAGTCGATTCTAAGTTCTCACTTTAAATTCACTTTAGAATTTAAATGTTTAAATTATCAAAATGATAATTTTTCACCTTTCTATTTACAAATACCATTATTAAACAAGTCTCGCTTTCGAATAAAATATTTCTTCTTTGGAAAAATATGTTTCCCTTCCCAAAGTCACACTTGTACTTCTATTTTCTGAATTATCCAATGATAATTCATTTCACTTTATTTATAAACTTCATTAATAAATGAACTACTTGTTTTTATTCTTTAAAACAAGTTAATATTTCTATTCTATTCGAATTTCAAAATTTTTATTTTATAAAAAATAGAATTTCCTTTTTAAATCTGAAAAAATCCTTTTAATGATATTTTTAAATATCAACATTTAGGCCAGTGGTATTTTAAACACACAAAACACCCAATTCAACAATCACAAATTTTTTAACATAGCATATATGGTAATATATATGAAAGCGAACAATAAATAAATTTGAGGAATCCAGTTGGATCCCTCCGACCTGTTTTCCTGCATCCACAGACGTTAGCACATAAATGATACCATCCTGCTTCGAGGCAGGATATCGCATCATGAAGGTCATCCACTAATATATATTTGTGGGGCGCATAGGGAAATCATCCGCTATGAAATTGCGGGCATCAGCTAATGAGACTGCGGGAAGAATCCAATCATCAACCCAATATATATATATATATATATATATATATATGTATATATAATAGTCAACCCTAAATAACTAATATATTTGAATCAACCAGAAAGCATTCAAACAAGCAACAATAATTATTTTTTACCGAATAAAAATAATTCTAAATAACAGGTGAGTGAGATTTACTCACCGAGATTTTTATTCGTTGAAATAGCGATTTATTTCCGATTATTCCAACTGACTCCATATCACTCCAAGCTAGTACATATGAGAAGCTTTAATCAATTCAAATCCATAATCAATTTGGTTTGATTCTGGGAATGTATACGAAGGTCATACATTATAAGTTAACTATTATAGAGATGATGAAAGTAATTTAAATTTATTTTAACCACCATTAGCTTTAATCAAATAAATTAACCTAACCTTGATTGAAGCCTTAACCTCATCTTCTCCTTAAATCTTTCGAACCACTGATAGTAAAGAGAATTCAATTTTACAGCTCTCTCTCTCTCCTTTCCTGAACAAACTACACTGACATTTCCTTTCAGCCTTCAAACCCAAGGCTTCTTCCCTTTTCAAAGTCCAACCAAAATT
Organism: Allium sativum; assembly: GCA_030737875.1. Classification (NCBI taxonomy): domain Eukaryota; kingdom Viridiplantae; phylum Streptophyta; class Magnoliopsida; order Asparagales; family Amaryllidaceae; genus Allium; species Allium sativum. The sequence continues at coordinate 213,481,190 of CM060919.1, forward strand.
CCAGTTAAGAGCTCCATTTGAGCTCGTCAACTGAACCTGATGTTGCCCCTTTTATACACCAATCGCGACTACCAGTATTCCATAACAACATCGAACCCCCTTTTGAACTACTGACATTGACATAGCCTACAAACCCATCGCGATCTCCCCAGACACCAAACAATTGAACTCGTCACCCTCCAACCTGACAACGCTTCTGTAACAACCCGGATTCCGACAGACCGATTTTTTTTCAAAAACAAAATCTATCGAAACCCAAGTTGGGCGCTCGAGTATCCTGCAGAAAAAGACAGAGATAAAGAAAACATGTCAGAATTCGTAAGCATCTTACAGCGGAAGGAATTCAAAGTATAATATACTTCAAATATAGCTTTACCTTATAAAACATACTGCCTAACCAGTATCCAAAGCTTATACCATCTCTGTCATTAACCTAACCTGGAAGTATGTAATGAGGAGGGGGTCAGAACATAAGTTCTGCGTGAGTAGACATAGAATAAACTTCAGTATAATCCTACTTTTACCATTCAGTTATATTTTCTTGCTTATTAGGTTATTCGCGATATTAGCTCTCTAGGCTATACTCATGTCCCACTAGTAGATTAACCTAATACAACGTATATGTAGATACCCCCAACTCATATAATCCTTTCCATTTATATATACGGTCCCTTGTCGTATGTCGTACGGGCTTCATCATGTAAATCTATACTACTTTAGTGTAGTGCCACCATTCTCAAAATCGTTTGGACTACCACTTTTGATCTTGCTAGATTCCATTTATTACCTAGATCTAATCTAGGGTTTTCTATCCAGCGCTTCCTAGATTCAACCAGGGTTTACGCTACCCAGGGCCACTAGGGTTTATGCTACCTATTGAACGCTTTCTAGATCCAACCAGGGTTTATGCTACCTAGGACCAATAGGGTTTATGCTACCTATCGAACAATGCCTCCTAGTCTAGGACACACTACCCAGAGCGATATATGTTCCTAGACTTTACGTCCCAATCGTGTCGTTAAACGTGCTAGATATCTAGTTGCACATGTCCTCTATATGTGCGGCCCGAGTCCCGTGGCAAGGCTAATCAAGAAACACGGAACTCGGTCGGGAGCTTTAAGTTATCTGCCGATGCAGATGCTAAGGTCTGTTTTATCTATATGTGGCTATGGTCCCACTTGACCCCTCCCTCAACTAATGAAAGGCACCCAAGAAAATCAAGAATGAGAACGGTATGCTGGCCCTCTATGCCCCACAAACCTATTGTCCACCCTCACCCATAACTAGATAGCAAAGTATACGGTCTTTTGGAGTTCTCCGCTTTTCTGCTTGCATATCACGATTGACTCAAGATGGTAGGTAGACGACGACGTGCTATCACAGGGCTAAACAAGATATTGCCGCCTCACGCTGACCCATCCAAGTCTTTAGGTTGCTTATATTGCAACCAAGGTGAAATGACCCAAAATCCCCCTTACGGGAAATCACGGATTGAGTTGAGAACAAGCCACATCGGAACGCAAACAGAAGAACATTTCATTGTTAATTACAACAATTCCATCAGGCTACAAGAATATACAGAGTATAAACAAATAATATACACCTGAGAAACATCAGAGATTACAATAAATTAAAAAGCAGCGGAAAACAATACAAAACACAACTAGAAGAGATATACAGATACAGAGCTTTCCGGATATCATTCCAGCTGTAAACCAGGTTCCTGTGAATATAAATCTGCAAAACCAAAACTATTAGCTACCCATGTCAAAAAAAGGGCACCCAAAGTTTAGGTTAAAGCAATAAACTCCAGGTCAATCATGGGACTGGTGTGAGAACTAAAACAGTTAGTAATCTTTATTTTAAAGTTGGGTAAATCAAGGGACCACGCCGTATAACACGGAACGGGTTTCCTCCCAAGAGTACCTGTGCAATAAAACAACAGCGCAATGCTAAATAAAGAATAGTGAAAGCTATTATAAGACCCAGGTCCCATCACACAATGCAACGCAAGCCGGAGGATAGGGTTTTACCTTATAATAGCCAAAATATGCTTGATACACTAAATTTCATGTTTTATTATTACTATAAGTGTATAGTGTTAAAACAATTTCAATCATAAATATCAATCATAGACGGCATGGGTACCATATATCATGTCGCCATACTAGGCTCTACAATCAAAACCGCAAATGTCACGTATTTGGAAGTTGGATTTCCATCCGTGAACCGAGGCAAAAGATAGTCCTCTACGGATTCGAGACGCTCTAGCCCGTGTCTCAGGTCAGAGCTCGAGTGACCTTTGGATCGTCAGGGCCGGTCCACCGATGTGGATTAAACTGTCTGAACACTGCGTTTCCCCACCCTTTGGGGTGTCAATGAGTCAACAAATGACTCCATCGGCTTCACATAGTCACCGATATATCCGAGGCGCCTCGCAACAGCAACAACCACATAAGTCAAACTCGTCAGGGCGTGTCAAACCACTGACGCCACTTCGAGCTAGAAGGAAATGCATGTCCTCCCTGGTATCCTCTCCCGTTTCCGGTTCACAACCGGGGTGTGAGGCTCACGAATCAACGTTACACAAAGCTATGCCACACAGGCCGTGCTTTGATCATCAACCACAAGACTTTGCTTTTCAATAGAAGCCTTGATCAATTGCCACTTAGGCATGCCACATAGGCAATTCACGCTATGCAACCGATATCAATCTCACAGAATGAAATCCGATGTCAGACACACATCTATTCACAAGTCCGTTCTGGGTCTGAACGAAACCGGAGGAACCTTATTCCTCGCATATCCATCGATCTCCAAGTACGTCTGGACGACCACTAACTGATTCCCTCCTCTTGGGTGTACGGCCCAATCAAGATCATCAGTAATTATCTAAACGACGTGAAACCACCGGTCTTCAACCACCGTCTTCACCTTCGACTTATCGTCGTATCAGTTATTCAGAATGGGATAAACCCGGTCTTTCCGAATAACTCATGTATATAATACACAAGTGTTACACAAACACAACATATGCCTCATTCCAATTCATCAGTCACTAACCGTAAATTAGTAAGGGAACAATTCTCCAAATATTAACCCCGAAGGCCGAAACCAACATCAGATCAATACCCAGGAAACCATTCATCTTAACTAATCTTCAGTTAGTTGCTAAATTTCACATTCTTAGGGATAGGTTCCCATTAATTTTATCAAAGATAAATTCCTCAAATTTATTCTTTAATCTTCTTTTGAATATCAATTCAAACCAAATTATGGTTTATCCAAACTAGCCGGCATTAACGAACCTTACCGGAGTAATCATTTGTTTTAATTTCCCAATTCCAACCCATTCATCCCATGAAGTAAAACTGGTAATACTTCATATCTAACACCACAATGTTATCGGTAAATTCAATTACCATTTCACATTAAAATCTAATTAAAGATTTAACTATCGCCTGGAGCAAAACTGGTGATACTCCATTCTCGATCTTTTCAATCTAATTAAAGATTCATTAAAACTCGACTTAGTTTTATTCTTTAACTGGATTAAAGAACCGATGTCATTTAAAACACGGTTCACGATAAACCCCAAAATCACATCATATTTCAATCAGTCCCTAACCGTAAAATAGCAAGTGAGCAATTCCCTAAGTATTAACCCCGAAGGCCGAAACAAACATCAGATCAATACCCAAGAAACCATTCAACTTAACTAATCTCCAGTTAGTTTCTGATTTTCTTAACTCCGTTGGGTCTAAGAACAGTATTATTAAAGATACCATTCACGACAACCCAAATCACATTCCATTAATTATTGGGTTAAAGAACAAATGTTATTTAAAACACCATTCACGATAAACCCAAAAATCAATTTCAATTCAATTCCAATTAAATATTATTTAATTGGTATACTTCATTAAATCCAAATAAAAAGATTTAATCTTTTTCTCAACTGGGTTTAAGGACAGTGTTAATGAAGACGACATTTACGACAAACCCAAATCACGTTTGATATTAAATACAAGGCTCTGAATAGAAAATATATCGGCTTATATTCAATATCAAATTCTACGACCAACAAATATCGTATTGGAAATAACGATATTAATTTATCTTTCAAATTCCCATAACAATATTAGTATCTTCACGAAATCCAACATCGAAATATTCCAAAGACAATTTCGATTCAAATCCATTTCCACTTCAATTATTGGAAATTCTGGTTATTTTCAAAACCCTTTCAAATCCACTTTATTTATTTTAAAAATAAATAGAATTATAATTCTAGTTCAAAACTAGTTCATTTCGATTAAAAATTATTTTTATCTTTTCAAATATGGAATTTTTCATCTCAATTCTTCACAAATCATTTCTTATGATTTTACACAAATTATTACTATTTTTAATAATTTTATCAAGGCCCGTCCAGTCGATTTCCATCAACGGCCATCGAACTGCACTTACAGCGACCTTTTTCAAATTTGATTTGGACATAATTCCAAATCCAACTATTGGATTCCAAATCTCTAATATTCGTTAGAAAGCTCTTTTCGATACGAACCCAACGGTTCTGGTTTTAGGAGAATCCGACGGTCGGATCTCCCGCAATATCCATTCGAAGTCAATGGTCGAAATTCGCGAATTGCCGCGGCGCGGCGCGTTCTATTCAGGCCATTATATATACATAATATATATATTATGTATTTCGTCGATTTCCTTTCAAAACGTATTTTATAAATCGTTTTAAATTCGTTTTCGAAACGATTTCAACTTCATATTCGATTTCGAATCAAAATTGAATATTCCACATCATCGATATACAAATGATAATATTTTAAAAACGTTATATTTTGAAATCACTTTCTTTTCTATATTCATTATAAAAATGAATAAAATCGATAAAAATATCGTTCACGTCAAAATGGCGTCCATCTAATCAACACGGCTTTTATTCAACACATGAATATTTTACAATTCAACACATGAATTTATTTTCTATTCAACACATGAATATATTTTCTATTCAACACATGAATTTATTTTCAATTCAACACATGAATTTATTTTCAATTCAACACATGAATTTGTTTTCTATATCGGAATTAGGCCCAATCAATTACCATATAATGTTAATTATATGGATTTTCTACAACACATGTATATAATAGCAACGATAAATAATCAACCATCATCCAGAGTGCACCACACAACTGCATAAGCATTAAATATAAATAACTAACGCTTACACAGTCTATCAACCCATCGATTGACATACAACTAAACAATCGGGATTAGTGTATGTCAAATCTCATCCCAATACCCGTGTGGGGTTTCAAATCAACAAACACAGATTTTATTGGTGCAGTTGGGCGATGTGTAAAATTTATCGTCCCAATCAATATCAGTCAAATCAGTGTATATAAACAAATCTTCCGATTTGTTTATAAATATTTATTTTATATACACGTTAAAAATTATATCTTTAACTATAAAATATTTTCCACTATAAAATATTTTATTTCATTCCACATCACACAATCAAATTTCACAACATAGCAACCAAACAAACAAGTCATCCATGGCCTGTGGACGACAGGTGTCGGGTGCTACTAAACACCGTCTGCATCCTAGTATATATTTCAACTAGAAAATAAATTAAAAGTGAGAAGTTCTCACCAAGAGCTAGACCAAACGCCATGACTCTTCTAATGTAGAAATCTTCGTCGTGCTCGTCTTTTGTCAATTTCATCGTCCGTAGCCACTACATATATAAAAATCATATTTTTATATTGTTGCTATGTACATAAAAATCACATTTTTATAATCATTCTATATGGATAAAATCTCATTTTTATACCGCTACTATATAGATAAAAATTCTATTTTTACACTGCTACTATATAGATAAAAATTCTATTTTTACACCGTTACTATATAGGTAAAAATTCTATTTTTACACCGCTACTATATAGATAAAAATTCTATTTTAACAACGGTGTTCATATAATAAAGATCATATTTTTATCACGCTAACTTCATAATAAAAATTATATTTTTATCACTTCATTTCAATAAATAAAAATCATTTTTTTATTTCTACTTCATATGCATTTACAACGCTTCTTTCTATATAAAAAATGCATTTTTATATCTACATTATATAAAAATCATATTTTTAATATCTATATTATATAAAATCATATTTTTATTCTTTCTATAATATAAAAATCATATTTTTACTACTCTACCTTAATAAAAATTATATTTTTATTACTCTACATTAATAAAAATCAAATCTTTACTTCATTAAAAATCCAACCTTTCTTCACTAATATCATATATAAGTATCCGACCTATACTAACTTTTCAAAGTTAAAAATACGATCTTTACTTCATTAAACATATAATCTTTCTCTTATTAAAAATTATAACTTTCTATCATTAAAAATCTAAACTTTATATATATATAAATTCTAACTTTCTTTACATTAAAATCATCATTTTATTTTTAGTTTTATACAAGTAAATAATTAAAGAAACTGAAATAAAATGAAATAAATAAAATTTACCTTTGTTTTGAATGGGGGGAGTTGCTGACGTTTTGTGGAGGAGGCAGGGGAGATGGACGGAATTCGGTGGTGGTAGAGAGGGACTAGGGCAGTGGCGACGGGTTCGATTGGGGTGCGGTTTCCGTTTTGGCGGAGGGGATGGGTTGCGGTTTCAGGTGAAGAAGGAGGGAAGAGAGAGGAGGAGGAGAGGAAGGAAGGGAGTCGCGCTAGGGGGGTTGCGGTGGCGCTCCGCCTGGAGGCGGCGGCTGCTATCGCGCCCTCCTTTCCCCCTTTTTTCCTTTTTATTTCAGTCGAAAATGAAATCGAGGGGGGGGCTGAGAGGGAATAAGGGGGGAGAGAGAGATTTTTTTTTAATTTCAAAAAGCAGCTTTTTATTTCGACCTCGAAATCGAACCCACCGACTGTCATTCATAGCTAATTACCCCCATTCCGAACACAATGGGATATGTATCGTAGGCTGATTCGACCATTTCGATCAGTTTTCGTCAAAATCCAAATATAACTCTATATATTGCATTTGAATGCACACTTCAATTTACCGGGGCCACATACGAACTCTAAAAATTCCCGAAAAATATTTTCTAGCTTCGTATTGACGATACGGTTCTAAAAAAACTAATTTCATCGAATTCTGAGACCGTTTGAAAAATGGCCATTTTCCAGTCGATTAAAATCAACTAAAACTGGTCAAACGCGTTTTCCTTTGCCACGCCCACATATTCATTCGAAAAATTACGAATTTTGGAATTTGGCAATAACTTGACATCGCGGATCCAACAAAAGTGATTTCGTCGAAAACCGAGGTCATTTGCAAAATTTCCATTTTTAAGGGCAAGAATTCTACGACTATTCTGAAATTTCAACTGGACATATCTTTTGATTCCCGCTATGAAATTTTGATTTTTCTGATTCGTTGGAATGATATTCTCAATTAGATTCAAATATTTTTGGTTTCACTAAAATCCGGTTTATTTTGAATCCGGTACATTCATTTGAACTTTGAAATCGAATTATCGAACTACCACGCCATTTTCAATTCCTTTTATAATTAAAATAAAATATTTATATTCTAACGTCGAGCTATATAAATATACACGTTCTAATTCTATTCAAAATAAATTTCTCGTCATTATTATTTAAAATAATTCATTTTAAATATTCAAAATTCACTAAAATTTCCAAAATAAAAATTTTAAATTGGCTCAGATTTCCGGGTTATTACAATCTCCCCTACTTAAAACTTTTCATCCCCGAAAAGGAACGAAGCCGAAAGTTGTTTAACTAATCAACTCAACTTCCATTATTTTCATCACGGCTTAAGTTCTTCAACTTTTCAGTTTCTAAGAACTTTTCAAATTTTTCAAAAATTTGGCTAACACCCTAAATTTTCGGAAAAATTCACCATAACCTCCCCTGCACCGGGGACTTCGGGATATTTCATATAGCCTCCCATGGCCTTCTTCAATCCAAAAGAAAAAGCCAATCGGCTCATAAAATCATCCAAAACCCAAGAAATACAATAAACATGTACTTATTTGTCGGGCAAACAATTTTATTCCTCTGCTCTAGCCTCCTTGCTATGACCTGTTCAATGTAAGTACATGTACATGCATGCATATGCGACAAATTTTCAATACAACTCACTATTTGGTTCAATTTGGCTAAAGGTTCAACATTTAATTAATCAAACAATAATCAAACAACACGACCAACAATCAATTAGTTGATTAGCTTTTCAAATTCTTAACTTTGATACATAGTCCAAAAATCATATTTTTGATGCCAAATCACAACAATAAGCCCTATCTAATTTTGGTTCTCACACCAGCCAATTGGAAATATATAGATATCTCACTTTCGAAACACGAACATAAATCCTGATGATGGAGATCCATCATCATAATCATCTCCGGGCGACTAGAGTGTGATTCTATATCTATCTAGTATATTGGAGGCTTCCAATACACGTGGATCAGACGTATGTTAAAATCTCTATATACCAGATAGTCCAAATCAATTTAAAATAAATATTCAAATACGTATAATACGATTTAAATTTTTCAAAACAAAAATTGTTTTCATTTTAAAAATATACTCTTCACACTCGTTCTAGGATACTACTGATCCCATCTCTAACGAGTCATTCCCATTGGATATTACTAATCCAATCTCTGATGAATTCTTTCGTATGGTTCTAATGTGTCTTGTCCTATGAGCTTTGTAAACCAAAGCTCTGATACCAAGCTGAAACGACCCGAAATCCCCCTTACGGGAAATCACGGATTGAGTTGAGAACAAGCAACATCGGAACGCAAACAGAAGAACATTTCATTGTTAATTACAACAATTCCATCAGGATACAAGAATATACAGAGTATAAACAAATTTTATACACCAGAGAAACATCAGAGATTACAATAAATTACATAGCAGTGGAAAACAATACAAGACACAACTAGAAGAGATATACAGATACAGAGCTTTCTGGATATCATTCCAACTGTAAACCAGGTTCCTGTGAATACAAATCTGCAAACCAAAACTACTAGCTGCCCGTGTCAAAATAAGGGCACCCTGAGTTTAGGTTAAAACAATAAACTCCAGGTCAGTCATGGGGCTAGTATGAGAACTAAAACAGTTATTAATCTTTATTTTAAAGTTGGGTAAATCAAGGGACCACGCCGTATAACACGGAACGGATTTCCTCCCAAGAGTACCAGTGCAATAAAACAACAGCGCAATGCTAAATAAAGAACAACGAAGCTATTATAAGACCCAGTTCCCATCACATAATGCAACGCAAGCCGGAGAATAGGGTTTTACCTTATAATAGCCAAAGAATGCTTGATACGCTAAATTTCATGTTTTATTATTACTATAAGTGTACAGTGTTAAAACAATTTCAGTCATAAATATCAATCATAGACGGCATGGGTACCATATATCATGTCGCCATACTAGGCTCTACAATCAAAACCGCAAATGTCACATATTTGGAAGTTGTATTTCCATCTGTGAACCGAGGAAAAGATAGTCCTCTACCGATTCGAGACGCTCTAGCCTGTGACTCAGGTCAGAGCTCGAGTGACCTTTGGATCGTCAGGGCCGGTCCACCGATGTGGATTAAAATGCCTGAACACTGCGTTTCCCCACCCTTTGGGGTGTCGATGAGTCAACAAATGACTCCATCGGCTTCACATAGTCACCGGTATATCCGAGGCGCCTTGCAACAGCAACAACCACATAAGTCAAACTCGTCAGGGCGTGTCAAACCACTTACGCCACTTCTAGCTAGAAGGAAATGCATGTCCTCCCTAATGTCCTCTCCCGTTTCTGGTTCACAACCGGGGTGTGAGGCTCGCGAATCAACTTTACACAAAGCTATGCCACACAGGCCGTGCTTTGATCATCAACCACAAGACTTTTCTTTTCAATAGAAGCCTTGATCAATTGCCACTTAGGCATGCCACACAGGCAATTCATGCTATGCAACCGATATCAATCACACAGAATGAAATCCGATGTCAGACACACATCCATTTACAAGTCCGTTCTGGGTCTGAACGAAACCGGAGGAACCTTATTCCTCGCATATCCATCGATCTCCAAGTACGTATGGACGACCACTAACTGATTCCCTCCCCTTGGGTGTATGGCCCAATCAAGATCATCAGTAATTATCCAAACGACGTGAAGACCTCTGATCTTCAACCATCGTCTTCACCTTCGACTTATCGTCGTATCAGTTATTCAGAATGGGATAAACCCGGTCTTTCCGAATAACTCACATATATAATACACAAGTGTTACACAAACACAACATACGCCTCATTCCAATTCATCAGTCACTAACCGTAAATTAGTAAGGGAACAATTCCCCAAATATTAACCCCGAAGGACGAAACCAACATCAGATCAATACCCAGGAAAACATTCATCTTAACTAATCTTCAGTTAGTTGCTAAATTTCACATTCTTAGGGATAGGTTCCCATTAATTTTATCAAAGATAAATTCCTCAAATTTATTCTTTAATCTTTTTTTGAATATCAATTCAAACCAAATTATGGTTTATCCAAACTAGCCGGGATTAACGAACCTTACCGGAGTAATCATTTGTTTTAATTTCCCAATCCCAACCCATTCATCCCATGAAGTAAAACTGAAATACTTCATATCTAACACCACGGTGTTATCGGTAAATTCAACTACCATTTAACGTTCAAATCTAATTAAAGATTCAACTATCGCCTGGAGCAAAACTGGTGATGCTCCATTCTCGATCTATTCAATCTAATTAAAGATTCATTAAAACTCCACTTAGTTTTAATCTTTAACTGGGTTAAAGAACCGATGTCATTTAAAACATGGTTCACAATAAACCCCAAAATCACATCATATTTCAATCAGTCCCTAACAGTAAAATAGCAAGTGAGCAATTCCATAAGTATTAACCCCGAAGGCCGAAACCAATATCAGATCAATACCCAAGAGACCACTCAACTTAACTAATCTATTGTTAGTTTCTGATTTTCTTAACTTCAGTGGGTCTAAGAACAGTATTATTAAAGATACCATTCACGATAACCCAAATCACATTCCATTAATTATCGGGTTAAAGAACAAATGTTATTTAAAACACCGTTCACGATAAACCCAAAAATCAATTTCAATTCAATTCCAATTAAATATTATTTAATTGATATACTTCATTAAATCCAAATAAAAAGATTTAATCTTTTTCTCAACTGGGTTTAAGGACAGTGTTAATGAAGACACCATTCAAGACAAACCCAAATCACGTTTGATATTAAATACAAGGCTCTGAGTAGAAAATGTATCGGCTTATATTCAATATCAAATTCTACGACCAACAAATATCGTATTGGAAATAACGATATTAATATATCTTTCAAATTCCCAAAACAATATCTGTATCATCACAAAATCCAACATCGAAATATTCTAAAGACAATTTCGATTCAAATCCATTTCCACTTCAATTATTGGAAATTCTGGTTATTTTCAAAACCCTTTCAAACCCACTTTATTTATTTTAAAAATAAATAGAATTATAATTCTAGTTCAAAACTAGTTCATTCCGATAAAAATTTATTTTTATCTTTTCAAATACAGAATTTTTCATCCCAATTCTTCACAAATCATTTCTTATGATTTTACACAAATTATTACTATTTTTAATAATTTTATCAAGGCCCGTCCAGTCGATTTCCATCAACGGCCATCGAACTGCACTTACAACGACCTTTTCCAAATTTGATTTGGACATAATTCCAAATCCAACCGTTAGATTTCAAATCTCTAATATTTGTTAGAAAGCTCTTTTTAATAGGAACCCAATGGTTCCGGTTTAGGAGAATCCGATGGTCGGATCTCCAGCAATATCCATTCGAAGTCAATGGTCGAAATTCGCAAACTGTCGCGGCACGTTCTATTCAGGCAGTTATATATATATATAATATATATATATTATATATTTTGTCGATTTCCTTTCAAAACGTATTTTATAAATCGTTTTAAATTCGTTTTCGAAACGATTTCAATTTCATATTCGATTTCGAATCAAAATTGAATATTCCACATCATCGATATACGAATGATAATATTTTCAAAACGTTATATTTTGAAATCACTTTCTTTTCTATATTCATTATAAAAATGAATAAAATCGATATAAATATCGTTCACGTCAAAATGGCGTCCATCTAATCAACACGGCTTTTATTCAACACATGAATATTTTACAATTCAACACATGAATTTATTTTCTATTTAACACATGAATTTATTTTCTATTCAACACATGAATTTATTTTCAATTCAACACATAAATTTATTTTCTATATCGGAATGAGGCCCAATCAATTACCATATAATGTTAATTATATGGATTTTCTACAACACATGTATATAATAGCAACGATAAATAATCAACCATCATCCATAGTGCAGCACACAACTGCTTAAGCATTAAATATAAATAACTAACGCTTACATAGTCTGTCAACCCATCGATTGACATACAACTAAACAATCGGGATTAATGTATGTCAAATCTCATCCCAATACCCGTGTGGGGTTTCAAATCAACAAACACAGATTTTATTGGTGCGGTTGGGCGATGTGTAAAATTTATCGTCCCAATCAATATCAGTCAAATCAGTGTATATAAACAAATCTTCTGATTTGTTTATAAATATTTATTTTATATACACGTTAAAAATTATATTTTTGACTATAAAATATTTTCCACTATAAAATATTTTATTTCATTCCACATCACACAATCAAATTTCACAACATAGCAACCAAACAAACAAGTCATCCATGGTCTGTGGATGACGGGTGTCGGGTGCTACTAAACACCGTCTGCATCCTAGTATATATTTCAACTAGAAAATAAATTAAAAGTGAGAAGTTCTCACCAAGAGCTAAACCAAACGCCATGAATCTTCTTATGTAGAAATCTTCGTCGTGCTCGTCTTTTGTCAATTTCATCGTCCGTAGCCACTACATATATAAAAATCACATTTTTATATTGTTGCTATGTATATAAAAATCACATTTTTATAATCACTCCATATGGATAAAAATCTCATTTTTATACCGCTACTATATAGATAAAAATTCTATTTTTACACCGCTACTATATAGATAAAATTCTATTTTTACACCGCTACTATATAGATAAAAATTCTATTTTTACACCGCTACTATATAGATAAAAATTCTATTTTTACAACGGTGTTCATATAATAAAGATCATATTTTTATCACGCTAACTTCATGTAACACCCCGCAAATTCTATAACTGTGAAACTCACAAATTAAAGTATAATCAAATTCAAATCAAAGAACTAAGGGAAACGGGATACGCCATTGCGTTCGCCTCGGAAAAATACGCGAAATAGAGTCCGAGTTTTCGAAAAACGGAGTCCGTATGAAGAAGATATGGCCTTCGGAAGTTTTGAATTAAGTTTAAAATTCAAACAGAATAAAATAATAATTCGAAAATGGGGCCCATTGGGCCAGAAAAACGCCGCCTGACACACCCAGGTCGACTGGGCTGTCGACCTGGTCTACCCAGGTCGACAGGCCTGTCGACCTGGTCTAACCAGGTCGACAGGCCTGTCGACAGGGCTGTCGACAGGGGTGTCGACCTGGTCGAGCCCAGTCAACCTGGCTGGCCAGGTCTGTGTTTGGTCGAATTTCTGTGGTCTGCTTTGTCATTAGGGCTAGGTGGCGGGTTTTTTATTGGTCTCTCTTCCTAATGAATGGCTATGATCTAACCTAGCAACATCAATGGTCCTAATCAATTCCTAACCTCTATATAAACAACCCTAGACTAAACCCTAATCTATTCATTCAAAATTAAGAATATAGCCGCCATGTTGCTGAGGAACGACAAAGAATAGCCGCCAACTAAAGAGAGGATTAGGAAGAAAGTTCTAAGCCTAAAGCAATTCAAGCAACCTAAAGCTAATCAATTCAACAAAGGAATTTGCGTCTTCAATCCCTAAACTAGAGAATTCATCAAACCATTGTAAGTAGAGTATTACTTTGGTATAATAAACAACTGTGTTAATGTGTATGCTTGAATTGTGGCAATGGAAGTAATTCATATTTGTGCAAAATTATGTTATTCATTATAAAGGACTACATGCGGTAGTTCTATGCAAATATACGTTTGGAATATTGCGCAAATTGTGTAATCTATGTTGAAGCTACATGTATGTAGTTAATTGAAATTCATGCAAGTTTGGGGCTTTGTTATTATGCCATTATGATGTATATTTTTGTGCATAAATCGTTTTGCAAGTAATTGAAACAAGATTTGGTTATTATAGTTCATATGAAACTATGTGGAATTTTGACACCATAATCCATGTATTAAGTCATGCTTTTGCAAACTTATGAATATGGCTAGGCTATGAAGTATATTTGGCATAATTGAAATCTATGATTAAGTCTATCTTGTTTAAAAGAATTATATAGTGACATATGTGAGACATGGCTAGGTTGGACTCAAAAATCCTCTTTTTGCAAGTTTTAAAGCAAACACCATGTTTAGGAATATTTATGCATAAGTATGTTTATACCATCGTTATGTGATTAGGCTTAAACCATGATTAAGTTGAATTATGCTATGTTCATGCTAGAAGTATTTATGCCATGCTTATGTTTGACCATATGCCATGCCTATGCAAGAAGTATTTTATGCCATGCTTATGTTTGACAATATGCCATGTTTATGCTAGAAATATTTAGGCCATGCTTATGTTTGACATTATGCCTAAATAAGAATATAGGTTCATGTTGTAGTTAAACCTATGCAAGTTTACATGCCTTGATTTATGTCACCTATGTTTTATGACCAAAATACATGTCACCACTATGCAAGTACACCAATTTCTATTATGTATTTTCCAACGTCATATGCAAGTTCATGCGCTCACTTTCCCCTCTTTGTGTATACGCCATAAGCCTCCCCTTTTCGCATGGCTAAATTGGGCTTTAAAAGGCTAAGCCCAATATATATGAACGAACGTGTAAAACGGGGGAAAATAACGTTGGGATAAAATTAATTAATGAATGAAAATATAAAATAGAAGGGCCCAAATTCAAGTATGGGTTGGGCCCATGATTGGTGTAACCTTTACACCATGAACTTAATAATGGGCCGCAAATATTTACATATAAGAAATAAAGAAGAATGACAAAATATGTAAATGTAGGAAAGACGATGTGTTTAACCCGAGGTTGGATTGAGTTGTGATGTAAACCTGCCCGGAACCGCCCGGCTGTCCAGTAGTCACAACAATACCTATCCAATGTGGGAGGTTAAACATGGAGCCCAGCAAGGACCCGAGGTTAGACTGAGTTGTGGCGTAAGACTGCCCGGAACCAACCGGCAACAGGCAGCCACAACAATACCTGTCTAATGTGAGAGGTCAGGGCCTTAATAAGACAATTAAGGCTGAGTCAGGATTGTTAGGATTAAGTGAACTAAAGACTTAATCAAAATGGAACATGCTAAACTAAACGGACTGGTGGGGTTAGGTTAGGAAACACTTAACCAACTTAGCATGTTGGCTAGAGATAGAAAACCTAGTAACGGGGGACCCCTTTCAGCAGTAACCCTAGAAGGTGTATCAGGATACCCTGAAACTAGGCAGGGTGGGGCACGATTACTGGGCTGATTGTAAGAGGTCAAATCGACGGCGGTGGTGTAGCAGTGTAGGTTCTAACGGTGTGCGGGCGTGCACGCACTCCGGCGCAGAAAAATAAAGCACTGGACACCAGTAGCATACCTTTGCACTCTAAGGTTGTGTCGGGTTGCCACTATGGGACTTGATACACCCCATGGTGGGACCAGCATAGGTAACTACAGACATCGGGGGCCGTAAGACACAGGTAACTATGCGAGTAGGAGCCGATCATCGTAGAATGGATCACACTACCCTGATTATGGGGTGCAAATTGGAAACTAGTTTATATGGGTTCAGAGATTAACATGGGGTACGATAGTATATTCGACCCTAGATAACTTAACCAAGTTCATAGTGTTTGCCCACTTCCTGTTTTACTTATCATACCCAGTTCTTTATTCATAGACAAAGTAGTACTAGACTTACTCAGGCTTTATGTCTGACTCTACTTTTCTTTCGTCTTCTTTCTTCCGTTTCCCCCCCAGGTCCTCAGGGAGGGAACACAGCAGCTTGACCTACCTCAACATCCAGCTTGAAGAAGAGAAAATGTATTGCTTGGACTTTCCTGTTTTGAACTATGGCTTTGGACAATCCACTATGGGGCTTTTGCAGTTTATCTATGTTTTATTTATGCTTCTTTAAATAATGTACTCAAGACAGATTATGAAAGTGTTATGTTATGTTTTTGGAAAGGATGTTGTTGTAACACGTATTTGACTTTATGAAATAAAAGTTTGTTGTTCTTCCGCTGTTTACAAATATGTGTTCTTATATCTGTCTTGTATATCTGTGACTTGTACTTATAAACCTCCACCAAAATTAGAGCATTCCCTTTGAGAGTGACCCTAACGGAGGTGGGGTGTTTCACTTCATAATAAAATTATATTTTTATCACTTCATTTCAATAAATAAAAATCATATTTTTATTTCTGCTTCATATGCATTTACAACGCTTCTTTCTATATAAAATTTTCATTTTTATATCTACATTACATAAAAAACATATTTTTAATATCTATATTATATAAAAATCATATTTTTATTCTTTCTATAATATAAAAATCATATTTTTACTACTCTACCTTGATAAAAATTATATTTTTATTACTCTACATTAATAAAAATCAAATCTTTACTTCATTAAAAATCCAACCTTTCTTCACTAATATCATATATAACCATCCGACCTTTACTAACTTTTCAAAGTTAAAAATACGATCTTTACTTCATTAAACATATAATCTTTCTCTTATTAAAAAATATAACTTTCTATCATTAAAAATCTAAACTTTCTATATATGTAAATTCTAACTTTCTTTACATTAAAATCATCATTTTATTTTCAGTTTTATATAAGTAAATAATTAAAGAAACTAAAATAAAATGAAATAAATAAAATTTAACTTTGTTTTGAATAGGGGGGGAGTTCCTGACGTTTGGGGAGGAGGCAGGGGAGATGGACGGAATTCGGTGGTGGTGGAGGGGGACTAGGGCGGTGGCGACGGGTTCGATTGGGGTGCGGTTTCCGTTTTGGGGGAGGGGATGGGTTGCGGTTTCAGGAGAAAAAGGGGGGAAGAGAGAGGAGGAGGGGAAGGAAGGGAGGCGCGCTAGGGGGGTGCGGCGGCGCTCCGCCCGGAGGTAGTGGCTGCTATCGCGCCCTCCTTTTCCTTTTTTTTCTTTTTTTCCGTTGAAAATCAAATCGGGGGGGGGGGGGCTGAGAGGGAATAAGGGGAGAGAAAGAGATTATTATTATTATTATTATTATTATTTATTATTTAATTTCAAAAAACAACTTTTTATTTTGACCTCGAAATCGAATCCACCGACTGTCGTTCATAGCTAATTACCGCCATTTCGAACAAAATGGGATATTTATCATAGGCTAATTCGACCGTTTCGATCAATTTTCGTCAAAATCCAAATATAACTCTATATATTGAATTTGAACACACACTTCAATTTACCGGGGCTACATACGAACTCTAAAAATTCCCGAAAAATATTTTCTAGCTTCGTATTGATGATACGGTTCTAAGAAAACTAATTTCATCGAATTCTGAGACCGTTTGAAAAATGGCCATTTTCCAGTCGATTAAAATCAACTGAAACTGGTCAAACACGTTTTCCTTTGCCATGCTCACATATTGATTCGAAAATTTTTGAATTTTGGAATTTAGCAATAACTTGACATCGCGGATCCAACAAAAGTGGTTTCGTCGAAAACCGAGGTCGTTTGCAAAATTTCCATTTTTAAGGGCTAGAATTCTACATCGACTATTCTGAAATTTCAACTGGACATATCTTTTGATTCCCGCTATGAAATTTTGATTTTTCTGATTCGTTGGAAAGATATTCTCAATTAGATTCAAATATTTTTGGTTTTACTGAAATCCGGTTTATTTTGAATCCTGTACATTCATTTGAACTTTGAAATCGAATTATCGAACTACCGCGCCATTTTCAATTCCTTTTATAATTAAAATAAAATATTTATATTCTATCGTCGAGCTATATAAATATACACGTTCTAATTCTATTCAAAATAAATTTCTCGTCGTTATTATTTAAAATAATTCATTTTAAATATTCAAAATTCACTAAAATTGCCGAAATAAAAATTTTAAATTGGCTCAGATTTCTGGGTTATTACACAAGGCATACCCTTGGCTCTTCTAATGCAGACCTTAACCTCTGTGAGCCCAGGAGGATCATCTGCAACCTCACAGAGGGATACCAAGAGTACCCTCACGTCGCCTCGAAGCAGCGTGCTTCATAACCTAGTTCGTTGGAGCCTTCTTCATGATCAGATGGACGTTCGCTCCTCCTTGTGTTCTACTTGGCTTTCTTGACTAAGGTTTACTACTTAGTTCTCTTAACTAAGGTTTACTACTTATTTTCCTGAATCGTTAGCTTTCTTAACTAAGGTTTACTACTTAGTCCTCTTAATTAAAGTTTACCACTTAGTTCTCTTAATCGTTCATTTTCTTAACTAAGGTTTACAACTTAGTCCTCTTAACTAAGGTTTATTACTTGGTTCTCTTAACCAAGGTTTGATACTTAGTTTCTGTTACTTAGTTCCCTTTAACTAAGGTTTGTTACTTAGTTCCTTTTAACTAAGGTTTACCAATGAATTGAAGTATGACTTAAGTTCTCTTTATCAAATGATAGCGTACGGGTGTCTTCCCACATTTTCAGCTTAGATTAAATTATTTCATGGTATAAGTCGTCCCACCCTTCGAGTCTTGTATTACATCTTAAGTCATATTCATTTCTTATCCCTAGGATAAGTTTATCTATTATTTAATCTTATCATTCCCCACTTTTCCTTGCTTTGATACTGTTATATTGGTTAAGTTTGTCCATGTGTCCAAGTTGACTTAACCCCCAATCACGTATTTAATTCAACCCATGTACCATGCTAAATTGGTTAAGTATTCTCTATCAGTTCATGTTGACTTAACCCGCCCATATATCATGTCAAATTGGTTAAGTGTTATCTAGTGGTTCACGTTGACTTAACCCACCCATATATCATGTCAAATTGGTTAAGTGTTGTCTAGTGTTTCATGTTGACTTAACCTTACCATATTAGCATGTGTCATTAGCATTAATTAATTATTAATGCCCAACCTCTCACATTAGACCTATTATTGTTGTCACTGGATGTGCCGGTTGGTTCCGGAGGATTATGCCAAAACTCAATCTAACCTCGGGTTTCAAGCATGTTATGACTAACTTCTCATGTTAGAACCTATTGTTTGCGGTCACTGGATGTGCCGGGCGGTTCTGGGCAGGATTACACAGCAAACTCATTCTAACCTCGAGTTAGCCATGTTTCATGTTTAGCCAATTAACAATTCATGTCTATTCTAGGTGTCATAAGCCAATTATAAATTTACAAGCATGTTCATTCTAGATATCAAATGTCAGTTACCAATTCACAAGCATGTTCATGTTCAAGTTATGCCACTATTGTCAATTTCATGTTATGTGTCATGTTCCATAATTACATAAAAACATGGTTTGCCCAACATATTCCATTTTTAATTATGTTTCTCGGATCTTAACGGCATATCCAATTTTCAAGTCTCAAATTCAAGCTTTACCCAAAAAACCCCAATTATGTTCATGCTTATAATCCCATTAATAGGCTATACCTATTATTCCAGTTTCCCATACATGTGTTCCTAACAGGTTGTTTTCATTCCTCATATGTTGGTTAAGCTTATTCATACGTCAAGTGCTACTTAACCCATTTCTATGTTCCTTACACAACCATTCATGTAATAATCTTTTTATCCAAATTGCCTAATTCATCGATTATATCTCAAGCCCTTCCCAAATAACTATAATTTACGCGATTTGACCTTGGATCGAAGGTAGCCAAAGTTTGAAAAATAAAAACAAAGAATTGGGAAGAGGAATAGATTAAGCATACAATGATTATTTTAAATTGCAACATGAATTTTAACTGAGGAATGGCGAATGATAATAATATTATCCCACTCACTGATTTAAGAACAGATCTTGAATTCTGGGATCTGATTTTTGAAACTTAAAAGCTATCCCATGACGTAGATTATCGATCCTCTAATTTAGATTTGATTCTAGAAAATAGTTGTTGAAGTTGATGAATTAGCCTTTGATTCTGTACTTGAATTCTAACAAAGAACTTGAGAAGCATAACCCCATCTTTGATTTATTTTGATATGAATTAGGGAAGAGTATAGGCATAATGAAGATGTGTAGAGAAAACTGTAGCCTTAGGGGTGTTTATATAGGTGCTCAAGACCTTATCGTACACGCAACGCTGAGTCAGCATTGAACCCAGTTAAGAAAATAGTCCAGGCCGCAGATGAATCTAGCCAAATCTTATCGTACATGCAACGCTGAGTCAGTATTTTGTCTCGCAAGCTGTTTTGGCGCAGAAATTCGAATTCAAATGTTTGAATTGTTTTGGCATAGAAATATGATTTTTGAACTTTTGAATTTCTGGAATTTATTTAACTGTTTTGTTCACATGAAATATTCTTATATGTATACAACTACTCTACCGACCATTTTATGCATATATATATTCGCACAATTTTCGTTTTATTTTCAAAATTCAAACGATGTTGCACCGTTATTTGATTCTTGCCATATTTCATTGGTTGTAGCCTTATCTTGAATTTTATCTTTTGTATACATATATTTATGCATATATATATATATTCTCATATATATACATATATTTTCTTTATTTCCTTATATGTACGTTCTTATCATTTCAAATTTTGAATTTGTATATGTACATATATTTGCATGTTCAGTTGGCCCTCTCTAAAACAAAGATAAAAATTATACTGCCGCCGGGGTTCGAACCCCCGACCTCCATGTTACAAATCCAATGTCCTAACCAACTGAGCTATGAAGTCTTTTGTTAATAGGTCTTAGAACAAGGATAATTATTGTTCTCTCCTTACTTCTCTTTTTCATGTTAGTTACATTGCTTAAATTAAACCATTGCATGAATCTTTTTCTTTTAATGTTAATGCATTATGTTTGCAAATCAGTGCATGCAACATATTTACATTGCATGCAACCAATTCTTTCTTTCTTTTAATGCATGCATTACATTTTTTAGTGCATGTATTTAATACATGCAATCCTTATTTTATTCTTTATTTTATATTTTTAATTTGTTTGTATATATATATACACATACATACATACATATATATATATATATTTCTTGTGCGTATACAAACTTCTAGACTTAATAACCTCTTCATATGATGTCCGTTTTACGCAAACCAGGTGTCTATCTTGACCAGAATTCTGAGACGGACGCAATGGTGATGTCCGTTTTACTTAATTCCTGATATTTAAATTAAGTATTTTTATTTTTTTCATCTCTTTGATTACACACATTATTATCGCATTAATTTCCTTACTCTTCAATGTATGAATTAATTTTTCATTATACATCACCATTATTTACCTATCTATGCATATATACATATTTGTACATTTTTAATTATATTAAAAATGTGGGGTGTTACAGCTTCCATTCCTGATGTCGAACTTCAAACAGAAATGCGACTTTCCATTCTCGCGTAACTCGACGGAGCTTAGACCCCAAAACTTCAAGCTTTTGTATAGAGTTTCTACAAAAAGGAAATAAGAGGATTTGATTTTGATTTGAAAAGCTCGGCCATTTTATTTGTTTCGGAAGCTTTTGGTTTACAGAGGAGCGAACTGGAAAATGAAAAGAGGAAATCTCGATTTATAGGAAAATGGTGTGGCTTTACTTTGAACAGCGAGGCCATTATTTGCTTGAAGCCTTCGAACCGCAGAAGAATCAAAAGAGGACGTGGTTTGATTTGAGCAGAAGGAAAGGAGTGGTGATTAACAAAGAGGGAGGTGTCCATTTATTTTACCTTTAATTTTATTCAAATTTTTATTTTATTTTTAATTAAAACTGGTATCCTTTAATTAAAATACCCCTTGATTCTGAACTCCTTTATGAACCCCACAACTGACAGTCTTAGGGTTATCCCTATATTCTGAACACACTAAGACAGGCTATGAAGTCTAATTTTATCATCTGAAGGAGATATTAATTTAAATAAATATAAATTAATTTTAACACAATTAATTTCCTCGATAATAAATAAATATTATTATTCCAATTCAAACAGAATTTCCTATTGATTATCTGAACTGTATTAAATTCAGTTTTAAATTTGAATTCAATTAACTTCGAATTCGATAAATTAATATAAAAATTGATTTATATTATCTACTCAATATTTAAATCCATATTAAATATTTAAAATTAGTTGACCGAAAATCCGGGTCATTACAATCTTTCCCCGTTAAAAGAATTTCATCCCCGAAATTACTAAGGTAGGAACATTGCTACAAACCTATTAACCTTTTCAAAATCTTACTTATGTTGATACTCAACATTTTATATTTCTACAACTTTAGTTTTACCAACACTTTGGTCTTTCATTCCTATTGCACACTATATCTGCTTACATTCATTTTATCTGAATGATTTCAAATCAAGTTACTCACATTCAATTCATATTCCATTCATATGCAACCCAATTTTATTTAAATTGATTCTGATCAATTTATTTACTTCGGTCCATTTAACTTACTTAAGTTAAATTTAATTTCAATCATTTAAATTCCTGGATTCTTATTTCAAATCTCCTTTGAAATAATATAAATATATACATATATTTATATTCATCTCAAATTCAAAACATTTGAATTTTCAAACTAACTTGTTTTCCTTCAAACAAATTTCCACCCAAAACTTTTCTAAGGTAGCAATCAATCACTTAGAAACTCGAAAATGAATATTGATAATGTTGCAATCATTATCAGAATTATTTTCCAGCCACTGAAGTGAGTTCAGTGCTTAATTACTTTCAAAATCCATTCAAAAATGATTTTTATTCACAAATCCTTTCAAAACAAAGCACTATTGCTTTAATATACTTTGGAAAATATTTTCCTAACTTCCCAGGATTTTAAATTCTGAATTCTGGTTGGAATTCAATTTGAATTTATCACATTTGTATATTTTATTTCTATACAAATTCTACTTGGTTATATATAACCATTTCATTTCTTATAATCTTAGTTGATTATAATAACAACCAACACATCCATGTATTATAATAATTTCAGAAAATTATTCCTTTCTATAATAAAATAGAATTTTGGGTAAAATTATTTCATTTACCCACTTAAAACATTACTACGTTGAATTTCTCTGTTCAAGTGTTTAGAATTTTTTATCGACTTCATGATGTCCCATGATTCGATTAGAATTCATAAACCACTCAACAGACTAGCCAACACAATATAAAATAAATTTTTATATCAAATAACAAATACGCGCTCTCGTATATATATACGCTCAACTCATTCTAGGGTACTACTGACCCTATCTCTAATAAGCACAACTACACAAATCCTAGGTGTACCTAAGCTCTGATACCAACTGTAACGGCCCCCAAATCCGTAATATCAGATTTGACTACATACATCATACATCGAACCCAAATATCACGAAAATTCAAATCATTTTTTTTAGAAGAAAAAGGTATAAGAAGAACAGAAATAAAAACACAGAATCTCACATCGCCGTGGAACAAAATATAATATATCAAAACTTTTGAATACAAAATTCTAACTGTATAACATATCATTATCAGAGTATCACTATCAGAGTACAACTTACAACACAGTAGAAATAATAATAACTAGATAGCGCTGAAGCCTCCTTCTCCAAGCTCCTTTGGATAAATCTGTAAAATCCGGAACTACTTGACTGCCAGTACAAATTTAAGCACCCGAGAGTTTAGGTAAAACAAAACAAAATGAACTCCGGGTCAGTCATTGGACTGGTATGAGTAAACAATTTTAAACAGCTTCAGAAACTAAATGATATCACATAAGACCACGTCGTATAACACGGAACGGGTTTCCCCCCCATGAGAATCCAAAAACAAAGTCTTTATATCAAAACTCATTTGATATTATGATAGCGTCTAAATCAAATAAATAGAAATCTAGTTGAACGCTTGCATCTCACGTTCTGCATATATAATAACAATTCATAAACCGCGGGCTTTTATTGGATATTGGATTCCGACTGTGACAAGTTATGGAACCACCTTCCGATAGTGTATCTCTAGAGGAGAACACACTGGGTTCAACAAGAACATCTTGTAACCCGGTCACACATGACCGACCAATCATTTCGGTTGAGTGTATCGAATGTATTTCACTAACGGTTGGGATCAAAAACCGTTTTCCGAATGGGACAGCATCGAATAGAATAAGGAATTTAAATGAATCTCTAGATAGGTGATAATACACCCTAATGGGAGCTAACCACATAGCCATGCTGCCGGCCCGATTTTTGTCATTTTCCGGTTGTTGAGGCCTGAGGCTACGATTACTTCTCTCATTGATAACACGATTACTTTGAATGCCACATTATCAGATCCGTTAATCATTAATTGGTTTACACAAATATTCTGGATGTTATGCTAAGGGAATAAATCTGTTGCAACCATATATATTTATACAGACCAACTCATGCGATCATTGGAAATACTTTGTCAGACATTTGTCCATTTACGTTCGTTCTAGGATTGAACGAAACCGAAGGCACACTTTCTATTAGTAGAAAAGTCCTTGCACTCTACTCCGTCTTCGATTATCTTCATATAATCTGATTCGCAACGCTACTGCAAATACAGAGTGGTTCTTTTGATAATAATCCAACCGGACTCTCCATATTAACAACGATGGTCAAAACTTCGATAGTCTGTGATTTAACTATCGAATAAAAACAAGTGTTAATTCAACATATCAGACAAATCACTGGGCTCTTTAATTAATATTTCATTAATTAAATCTCTTCTCCATTTCTTTATCAATATTTGTTAACCAAATATTTTCGATAATCATCTTAGCCTTTTACGTTAATTGGAAAACATTTCCATATATCGTCTTCTTTTATTTTCTATACTTAAAAAATATCTTCTATTTATAATTGGAAAATATTCCAATTACTTATCTCTTTCCTGAACTTGTTTATTTCTATACTAAGGAAATACTTATTGTTCTATTTCCAAGCTTACACTTATTTGGGTTAAAACAGACGTTGTGTGAAACATCGTTACGACAACCCAAATACTATATACAACTAACTCTTATTCAACATTGATCTTCAAGCCAGAAATCTTACTATTTATTTGTTAATAATGAAATCAATCAAGTTGGGGAATAACTACCTCTCAGACCTTCACTGAATAACATTCATAACGTCGAAACAGGTAAGACTACTTACTCGAATAATCAATACCGTACCACTAATTATTCACTTTTAAACACGTACACTTTCTCTTTATATTCTTACTAGATTTTATTCTTAGACTTCCTTTTCGACTATACTAATCTATTTTTAAGTTCGTTTCCTTATCGACTTCTATATATATTGATATATAGATTTCTAGTTATCAAACTTCTTAAAAATATTCTAACTCTTTAAATTCCTGGAAAAATTCGCCATAACCTCCTTTGTACAAGGTTACCGGAAAAATTCAAACCTTGCAACATAGGCTCTCTCCAATCCAAAAAGAAAAAGAAAAGCTAAGTGGCTAGCCGATATGGCGCATAAAATCTCATATACGAATTAAATACATATCCTTTTGTCGAGCATTCTAATATATCTCTTCATTAACTTCATTCCACACCTGTCTCATGTATATCCATACATTTCTAATTCATTTCAACCCAATTCAATCGTTTATCTCAATTCGTTAATTAATTCTTTTCCTGTTTTACCTTTTCATTTGAATCTACATGTCCAAATATAATTCTAACTTGCTTACAAGCTAACTGAATTCCAATTTCAACATATGTTTCATATTCAAATTTCGAAAATCTAAGTACTCAAATCCTATTTACCTTTCAAAGTTCAACTTCAATTAAAAATTCCATTAACTAATTTCTAGTTAACTGTTTTGCCTATTTCCCCCTTTCATATGAATATAACATATTCAAATATAAGTTTAACTTATATATTAACTAGTTGGATTCCATTTTCAATTCACCTTCCATATTCGATTTCGAAAATCAATTTACAACTTTAATTTACTTATTCAAAGTTGAACTAAATCTTAAACTTTATTAACTAATTCTTCTTTTGCTTTAGTTAATTCTATTCAAAAAATCGAAAATATAATTTCCATTTCAGAAATCATTTCATTTACCTTACTTGAGTTCATATTCATATTATAACTCAATTCCGGATTTATAAAATAAAAACCTAAGCTTTTATTTTCTTAAAATCCTTTTATTTATTTAAATAATCCGTTATCGTTTTTAAAATGATTTTGGCGTTGTTTTTTTGAAAACTTGATTTTGACTTAGCTCAAAATCAATACGACAAAATCAATATTTTTCTCTTCCATTTGAAAACTATTATTCAATCGGTCCTGACGTTTCTTGTTTCACAGGATTCTGACTTAAATTGTGTTCTATATACTCAATTGAAGTTCGAAGTGCCAAATCACGAACTACCATGCTGCGACGAGTTCGTTTTAATTATATTTATATATAAACGTTTAAACGTCATTTATAATTTATATTTCAATCTCGTTCGAATATATTTATATATATATATTCAAGTCTAGATTTCAAATCTAACTTAACATTTCTAATTATTCTTACTTGTTGATTATTTCCCTACTCAGTTATAATTTCATTTATAACTCTATCTCTTATACTATATTCCAATTCCTTTATAGATTATTTATAAAGTTCAATATATCGAGTTCTAATTATAAATCCTTTGATTTAACTTAAGTCGATTTATATTTCGAATTCCAGAATAAAAATCTATTATTCTATTTCAATACGTTTTTCCTATTTAACCTTTTATTTTCATGTTCGAATTTAAACTGCTAAATTATCTAATGATAATTTATTTTACTTAATTTATAAGCATCACTTATAAATTAACTTGTTGATTATATATCTTAACCCGAATTTTCATTTCAACGTCTATTTGAAAATCAAATCCTTTTATATTCCGAATTCCGAAATATAAACTATCGTCCCCCTTTTTAAAACGATTCCCAATTCTCTTTTATAATTTCCTACGTGAATTTAAACTTCTAAATTATCTAACAATAATTTATTTCACTGAATTATAACTTCATTTATAATTTAACTTTCTTGTTTTATAAAGTTAAAACAAGTTTTCCATTTCGAAATCTATTTTAAACCAAAATGTTATTTTGGAGTATTCTATTTCTTATAACTTATCTATATAAATATAGATCTATTTTCATGTCTTATCTCAGTCTCTATTTAACCTAAATTTAAATATCTCGTTTCGGAATAATCTATTTTTATAAATCCGACATTGTAACACCCCGTGTATTCTATAACAGTGAAATTCACAAATTAAAGTATAATTAATTTCAAATCAAAGAATTAAGGGAAACGGGATACGCCATTGCGTTCGTCTCGGAAAAATACGCGAAATAGAGTCCGAGTTTTCGAAAAACGGAGTCCGTATGAAGAAGATATGGCCTCCGGAAGTTTCTGAATTAAGTTTAAAATTCGAACATAAGAAAAACAGCTCAGAAAAACAATTCAAAATTCAAAATCGGGCCCAATTGGCCAGGGCGGGAAAATTACCGCCTAAGGCACCCAGGTCGACTGGGCAGTCGACCTGGGCTAGCCATGTCGACAGGGCTGTCGACCTGGCCCAGAGCCAGGTCGAACCCAGCCCACCCTGGCTGGCCTAGTCTATGTTTGGTTGATTTTCAGAAGATTGCTTTGTCACTAGGGCTAGGTGGCAGCCCCTAATTGGTCTCTCTTTCGAATGAATGGCTACGATCAATCCAAGCAACATCGATGGTCCTAATCAGTTCATAAACTCTATAAAAATGACCCTAGACTCTACCTAATCTATTCATTCAAAAATAAGAACGAGGCCATCATGCTGCTGAGGAACGACTAGGTGTAGCCACCAATTTGAGAGACGATTAGGAGGCAAATTCTAAAGCATAAAGCAACTTAAACAAATCAAATCAACGCCTACGTCAAAGGAGTCGCATCTCCAAATTCCTGAATTGGAGAATTCGTCACACGATTGTAAGTAGAGTATTATTCCGGTGTGAATAAATAATTGTGTTTGGTTTGTACACTTGATTTGGGGTGATAAGTAATTCATATTTGTGCGTTACTATGATTCTTATCGATTTGGAATGTTGTATGACGATTGGATATTCGCAAAGTATGTTATTCATTATGAAAACTACATGTTTGCGATAGTTTTATGCAAGTATACGATTGGATATTCGCAAAATATGTTATTCATTATAAGAACTACATGTTTGCGGTAGTTTTATGCAAGTATACGATTGGATATTCGCAAAGTATGTAATTCATGTTGAAGCTACATGTTTATGATTGTTTAATTGAAATTCATGCAAGTATGTGGTTTTGCTATTATGCCAACATAATGTATATTTTTGTACAAAATCACTTTTTGTGTAATTACATCAAATTTGGGGTATTATGGTTCATATGAAATTATGTTGGAATTGGCATCATGATCTATGTATTAAACCATACTTTTGTACTAGAAACAAAAGTAAGCCTCTTTGTGAACTTATGAATATGACTAGGCTATGTTTGATATTATCCCTAATTGAAAAACATGTTAGGCCTATATTGTTAACGAGAATTATATGATAATATATGTGAGACATAGCTGGGTTAGATTTACAATCCCATTTGCAAGTTTGCATGAATAAAGTAAACACCATGATTTCATGTTTAGGAATATTTATGCCATAAGTATATTTGTGCCATGGTTATGTGAATAGATTTAAAATCATGATTAAGTTGGAATAATTCTAGTGGAACTATACTTTTGTATTAGTAACAAAAGTAAGCACCTTTGTAAACATGTAGTAATCTTATAAACATGATTTGCTTATGTTTGACATTATGCCTAAATAAAAATATAGGTTTATGTTATAGTTAAGACTATGTGGCAATAATGATATCTAATTTAGATTCTTAACTTAACTACAAGTTTACATGGTTTTATTCATGTCACTTATGCTTTATGACCAAAGTATACGTTACTACTATGCAAGTACACCAGTTTCTATTTTGTAGTTCCAACGTTATGTTGCAAGTTCATGCGTTCACATTCCCCTTTTTGTGTATGTAATCACGCTTTAAGCCTCCCCTTTTTCACGTGGCTAAGTTGGGCTTAAAAAGGCTAAGCCCAACATATATATATATAATAAACGAACGTATTAAACGGGGGAAAATAGCGTTGGGCCAAATTAATTAATAAATGAAAATATAAAGTAGAGGGGCCCAAATTCAAGTATGGGTTGGGCCCATGATTGGTGTAAACCTTTACACCATTAGCTTAAATTTATTTTGAATAATGGGCCGCAAATATTTACATATAAGAAAATAAAGAAGAAAGACAAAATATGTAAATGTAGAAAATACGATGTGTTTAACCCGAGGTTGGATTGAGTTGTGATGTAAACCTGCCCGGAACAGCCCGGCTGTCCAGTAGTCACAACAATACCTATCCAATGTGGGTGGTTAAACATGGATCCCAATAAAGACCCGAGGTTAGACTGAGTTGTGGCGTAAGACTGCCCGGAACCAACCGGCAACAGGCAGCCACAACAATACCTGTCTAATGTGAGAGGTCAAGGCTTTAATAAGACAATTAAGGCTGAGTCAGGATTGTTAGGATTAAGTGAACTAAAGACTTAATCAAAATGGAACATGCTAAACTAAACAGATTGATTGGGGGTTAGGTTTATAAAACACTTAACCAACTTAGCATGTTGGCTAGAAATAGAAAACCTAGTAGCGGGGGACCCTTTTCAGCAGTAACCCTATAAGGTGTATCATGATACCCTGAAACTAGGCAGGGTGGGGCACGATTACTGGGCTGACTATAAGAGGTCAAATCGACGGCGGTGGTGCAGCAGTGTAGGTTCTAACGGGGTGTGGTCGTGCACTCACTCCGGCGCAGAAAAATAAGGCACTGGGCACCAGTAGCATACGTGTTCATTCTAAGATTGTGTCGGGCCGCCACCATGGGACTTGATACACCCCATGGTGGGACCAGCATAGGTAACTACAACATCGGGGGCCGTAAGACACATGTAACTATGCGAGTAGGAGCCGATCATCATAGAATGGATCACTTCACCCTGATTATGGGGTGCCAGTTGGGAACTAGTTTATATGGGTTCAGAGATTAATATGGGGTACGATAGTATATTCGACCCTAGACAACTTAACTAAGTTTATAGTGTTTTCCCCATTTCTAGTTTATACTTATCATACCCAGTTCTTTACTCATAGACTGAATAGTCCTAGACTTACTCAGGCTTTATGTCTGACTCTACTTTTCTTTCGTCTTCTTTTCTTCCGTTCCCCCCCCCCCAAGGTCCACAGGGAGGGAATACCGCAGCTTGACCATCCTTCATATCCAGCTTGAAGAGAAAGAATGTATTGCTTGGATCTTTTCGTTTTGGACTATGGCTTTGGACAACAACTATGGGGCTTTTGCAGTTTATTTATGTTTTCTTTATGCTTCTTTAAATAATGTAATGCACGACAGTTATGATGATGTTATGCTTTTGGAAGTATGTAAGACAATTGTGGTAATGTTGTTGTAACACGTATTTTCCCTTATGAAATAAAAGTTGTTGTTTTTCCGCTGTTCAAAAATATGTGTTCTTATATCTGTCTTGTATATCTGTGACTTATACTTATAAACCTCCACCAAAATTAGGGCATTCCCTTTGAGAGTGACCCTAACGGAGGTGGGGTGTTTCACGTGGTATCAGAGCATAGGTTTACCAGATAAGATAAAAAGTTTTGAAAATTTATTTTCAAAAAGGAAATTTAAAGAAGCATTTTTAAAAAGAAAAATATTATTTTATTTTAAAAAGGCAAAGTCCCACCAAAGCCATAGGTACTATCTCTTATCCTTCGTTTTGAATCTATCCTTTTTTTTCAGCATGTCCGAAGAACTCAACTTGCCAGAGGGTGTACCAATACCTGGTTGGTTTAGACGGTTCTTAGAAGCAAGGGCCACTCAGCCAGGTCCTACCGTTCCTCCTCCCCCAGCTGCAGGAAATCATCCAGCTGCAGCGGCACCTCTTCCTCCACCTCCTCCGCGGGGAAACACGTTTGCTAAGATATGTAAAGATTTTAAAGCTATGGGAGGAAAGGACTTCCATGGAACTGAGTCCTTCGTGGCAGCTAGAAATTGGCTGAAAGAAACTGAGGACCTATTCATCATCTTTGAGGTAGAAGATAGACAGAAAGTACAACTGGCAGTATGGCTACTAAAGGGCGAGGCTTCCTACTGGTGGGAAGTCACTAATGCAGAAAGACCAGTGGAGACATGGGAGGACTTTAGGGCAAGGTTTGAGGCTAAATTTCTCTCAGATGCGGAAAGGAGCTTGCAGTTGGAAAAATTCTTATTTCTTAAGCAAGGGAACAAGACAGTCAGAGAGTATGTTAATCAGTTCGATGAGCTGGCTAGGTTTGGGCTGGACCTAGTCAACACCCCGCACAAGAAGGCTCTCCGTTTCCTCAAAGGGTTGAATGAGCCGTTACACAGTTTGGCCATGACCCATATACCCATGGGAGCCACGTATGAAAGACTGGTGCAAATGGCATTGCTGAACGAAGAGGATAAGGGCAAGAAGGAGACAAAGGCAGAAAGCTCTCAAGGGAAGAAAGAGGGTTTACAGCCTAAGAAGACAGAATTTAAGAAGGGCGGGAAAGGCAACAAAGAGAAGAGGAAGTGTAATTTCTGTGGCAAAGTGGGGCACTTAGTAAAGGACTGCCGGAAAAAGAAGGCCAAGGAGAATGGTGGGTGCTTTTCTTGCGGTGAGACAGGCCACAGGGCTAAGGACTGCCCAAAGAAACGAGGACAGGGGCAGAGGGCTGGATCCACCTCAGGGGCACAGGTTCATGTGCTAGAAGCGCCACCTCTGCAACAGCGAGGTATAAATACTTCTGTAGAAAGTGTAGTTTATCTTTATGATCACCCCGTTCGCACTTTATTTGATTCTGGCGCATCACACTCCTTTATCTCGTCTGCTTTAGTAGAATCTCTGCACCTAAAAACTAGTATGGTAGAGGACCCCTTAATTGTTTCAAACCCAATTGGGGGCCCAGCTCATTTGTCTATGATCTGTTTGGGATTGAAAATTTCTATTCTAAGCGTAGAATTTCAATGTAGTGCCTTTGTTTTGGGCTTTTCGGGTTATGGTTTGATTTTGGGCATGGATTGGTTATCCAGTAATGGGGCCATCCTTGATTGTGAGAAGAGGGTTGTTAGGCTCCTAACCCAGCTCGGTAATACTTTGGAAATTTCTTGTAATCCCTCGTATGTGGTTATGCTTAGTTATCTTGAATCGCTAGACGCCTCTGTTGAAAATTTGCAATCAGTTAGAGTGGTCCGGGAATATCCGGATGTCTTCGAAGAGGTGAAGGGCTTGCCACCGAAGCGGGAAATAGTCTTCCGCATATACCTTGTAGATAATGCAAAACCCGTTGCGTTGCCCGTCAGACACATGGCTCCACGGGAAAGGAAAGAGCTCAGTAAACAGATTAAAGAGCTACTAGAAAAGGGGTTCATTAGGAGGAGCAAGATGTTCACTGTTTATACAGATGCATGTGGGACAGGGCTAGGCGCCGTCTTAATGCAAGAAGGAAGGGTAGTAGCTTATGGCGGGAGGCAGTTGAAAGTGCACGAAAAGAACTACCCAACCCACGATCTCGAGTTAGCTGCCATCGTCTTTGCACTCAAGTCTTAGCGACACTATCTCCTAGGTGAGAAGTTCGAACTTTACACTGACCATAAATCGTTGAAATATCTTTTCTCGTAGAAAGATCTTAACTTGAGGCAACAGAGATGGATGGAGTTTCTTGCCTCGTATGATTTCGAGATCTCCTACACTCCGGGCAAAGGCAACGTAGTGGCAGACGCGTTGAGCCGAAAGAAATTGACCCTAAGCCCGCTGTTTATTGAAAGACAAAGCCTAGAGTTTATAGCCAGCTTCGACTTTAGGCCTTCCTCCGATTTTGTACCAGGCTTGCTAGCATCTCTCGAAGTGCGCCCGACTTTAGTGGACTCAATAGGGACAGCACAACGCGAAGACCCTCAGCTCGTGGAAACAATTGATAGGCTAATTAGGGGTGAGACTTCAAGTCACCTCAACAGATACTCCATCGACGATAAGGGTTGGCTAAGGCAAGACGGAAGACTATGCGTCCCACAGATAAGGGATTTAGTAAAGAGGGTTCTCGAGGAAGCACATCACTCCAAGATGACGATACACCCAGGCGGAGACAAAATGTATAAGGACATAAAAAGAACTTTCTTCTGGAACGGCATGAAAAAGGACGTGGCAGAATTCGTTTCTAAGTGTATGGTGTGCCAACAGGTTAAGGCGGAACAGAAAAGGCCTGGCGGACTGCTACATCCTCTAGAGGTCCCACAGTGGAAGTGGGATAGCATCTCAATGGACTTCATCGATGGGCTGCCTAGGTCTAGGAGAGGCAACACTAGCATTTGGGTAATAGTGGATAGGCTTACTAAAAGCGCCCACTTCTTACCTGTCAAAAGTAAAAGGACTGCCTCATCTCTAGCATCACTTTACCTCAAGGAAATCGTTCGACTCCATGGAATACCATCCAGCATTGTTAGCGACCGAGACCCCATCTTCACCAGTGAGTTTTGGCGGAGTCTGCAAGAAGCAGTAGGAACGCAGTTATGCTTGAGCACAGCCTATCATCCCCAAACCGATGGCCAAACAGAAAGAGTGAACAGAGTTTTGGAGGACCTTTTAAGACTGTGCGTCCTTGACTTCGGAGGAACGGGGGAAGACCATCTTCCTTTGGTGGAATTTGCCTACAACAACAGCTATCAAGCAACCATCGGAATGGCGCCCTTCGAAGCTTTATATGGAAGACCGTGTCGATCGCCCACTTGTTGGTGGGAGTCTACTGATAAGCTCATACTTGGACCAGATATGATCCGAGAGACTTCAAAGAAAGTAGACTTAATACGAAGAAGGATGAAGACGGCCCAAGACAGACAAAAGTCCTACGCCGACAAGAGAAGGACCGACTTTGAATTTGAGGTTGGAGACAGAGTTTTTCTCAAGGTATCTCCGCTAAGGAACGTTGTTCGTTTTGGAACCACAGGAAAGCTAGCACCAAGGTTCGTAGGGCCATTCCCTATCATCGAGAAAATTGGGAAAATGGCCTATAGATTAGAGCTACCCGAAAAGTTGGCCGGAGTCCACAACGTTTTTCATGTTTCACATCTCCGAAAATGTCTACATGAGTCTGCTGAAGTGGTAGAGCCAAATATCCTAGAAGAAGTTGAAGTAGAGCGCGAAGCAACCGTGAGGAAAGTTCCAACCCGCATATTAGGAACGGAAGTGAAGAAGCTACGCAACCGCGAAGTCAAGCTCGTCAAAGTTCAGTGGAGCGACGCCGAGGGAGACACGACTTGAGAAACTGAAGCTAGAATACGCACTGCCTACCCTTTTCTTTTCGAGGGTACATCCTTGATCTTTCTTTTTCCTTAAGTTGCGCTTTTATCTATCTTTTTAGGTATAATTCCTCGACCTTATCTTATAGGTAGAAACCCTTTTGATGAAACATGTAATTGAAACATTTTATGGATGATGGTTGCAAGTGGTTGCAAGTGATTGCTAGTGGTTGCTCGTGGTTGCATATACACACACAAGGTTTTAGATCGGCTCAGTCACTTCATATTGCATATGCATATATGTTTGCATTCGTATATGGTTGAACTTTAATGTGTCGTCATATGGATGTTGCATTTGTATGAATGATTGTGCACTCATGTAGAATCATGAATAGGAAAACTTACATACATAATGGATTCATGGCACTTACATAATTCGCATTAAGGAGGTCAACTGAATCAGTAGACCGCCTGATTTTGCATTAGATAAGTACATGTACACACACACTTCGCATATGATCATAAAGCATTAGAAGTCTTTTAAGGACAACGGATGCTCGTGTTTGATGGATGAGTAGATGGATGATTGGATGTTAGGATACACATTCCTCCTAACTTGAAGATTTCGGGGATGAAATCCTTTTAAGTGGGGAGAATGTAACACCCCGTGTATTCTATAATAGTGAAATTCACAAATTAAAGTATAATTAATTTCAAATCAAAGAATTAAGGGAAACGGGATACGCCATTGCGTTCGTCTCGGAAAAATACGCGAAATAGAGTCCGAGTTTTCGAAAAACGGAGTCCGTATGAAGAAGATATGGCCTCCGGAAGTTTCTGAATTAAGTTTAAAATTCGAACATAAGAAAAACAGCTCAGAAAAACAATTCAAAATTCAAAATCGGGCCCAATTGCCCAGGGCGGGAAAATTCCCGCATAAGGCACCCAGGTCGACTGGGCAGTCGACCTGGGCTAGCCATGTCGACAGGGCTGTCGACCTGGCCCAGAGCCAGGTCGAACCCAGCCCACCCTGGCTGGCCTAGTCTATGTTTGGTCGATTTTCAGAAGCTTGCTTTGTCACTAGGGCTAGGTGGCAGCCCCTAATTGGTCTCTCTTTCGAATGAATGGCTACGATCAATCCAAGCAACATCGATGGTCCTAATCAGTTCATAAACTCTATAAAAATGACCCTAGACTCTACCTAATCTATTCATTCAAAAATAAGAACGAGGCCATCATGCTGCTGAGGAACGACTAGGAGTAGCCACCAATTTGAGAGACGATTAGGAGGCAAATTCTAAAGCATAAAGCAACTTAAACAAATCAAATCAACGCCTACGTCAAAGGAGTCGCATCTCCAAATTCCTGAATTGGAGAATTCGTCACACGATTGTAAGTAAAGTATTATTCAGGTGTGAATAAATAACTGTGTTTGGTTTGTACACTTGATTTGGGGTGATAAGTAATTCATATTTGTGCGTTACTATGATTCTTATCGATTTGGAATGTTGTATGACGATTGGATATTCGCAAAGTATGTTATTCATTATAAAAACTACATGTTTGCGGTAGTTTTATGCAAGTATACGATTGGATATTCGCAAAATATGTTATTCATTATAAGAACTACATGTTTGCGGTAGTTTTATGCAAGTATACGATTGGATATTCGCAAAGTATGTAATTCATGTTGAAGCTACATGTTTATGATTGTTTAATTGAAATTCATGCAAGTATGTGGTTTTGCTATTATGCCAACATAATGTATATTTTTGTACAAAATCACTTTTTGTGTAATTACATCAAATTTGGGGTATTATGGTTCATATGAAATTATGTTGGAATTGGCATCATGATCTATTTATTAAACCATACTTTTGTACTAGAAACAAAAGTAAGCCTCTTTGTGAACTTATGAATATGACTAGGCTATGTTTGATATTATCCCTAATTGAAAAACATGTTAGGCCTATATTGTTAACAAGAATTATATGATAATATATGTGAGACATAGCTGGGTTAGATTTACAATCCCATTTGCAAGTTTGCATGAATAAAGTAAACACCATGATTTCATGTTTAGGAATATTTATGCCATAAGTATATTTGTGCCATGGTTATGTGAATAGATTTAAAATCATGATTAAGTTGGAATAATTCTAGTGGAACTATACTTTTGTATTAGTAACAAAAGTAAGCACCTTTGTAAACATGTAGTAATCTTATAAACATGATTTGCTTATGTTTGACATTATGCCTAAATAAAAATATAGGTTTATGTTATAGTTAAGACTATGTGGCAATAATGATATCTAATTTAGATTCTTAACTTAACTACAAGTTTACATGGTTTTATTCATGTCACTTATGCTTTATGACCAAAGTATACGTTACTACTATGCAAGTACACCAGTTTCTATTTTGTAGTTCCAACGTTATGTTGCAAGTTCATGCGTTCACATTCCCCTTTTTGTGTATGTAATCACGCTTTAAGCCTCCCCTTTTTCACGTGGCTAAGTTGGGCTTAAAAAGGCTAAGCCCAACATATATATATAATAAACGAACGTATTAAACGGGGGAAAATAGCGTTGGGCCAAATTAATTAATAAATGAAAATATAAAGTAGAGGGGCCCAAATTCAAGTATGGGTTGGGCCCATGATTGGTGTAAACCTTTACACCATTAGCTTAAATTTATTTTGAATAATGGGCCGCAA
The DNA here is from genome assembly GCA_030737875.1 of Allium sativum. Taxonomy (NCBI): domain Eukaryota; kingdom Viridiplantae; phylum Streptophyta; class Magnoliopsida; order Asparagales; family Amaryllidaceae; genus Allium; species Allium sativum. The sequence goes on from CM060919.1 coordinate 213,518,812, forward strand.
ATATTTACATATAAGAAAATAAAGAAGAAAGACAAAATATGTAAATGTAGAAAATACAATGTGTTTAACCCGAGGTTGGATTGAGTTGTGATGTAAACCTGCCCGGAACCGCCCGGCTGTCCAGTAGTCACAACAATACCTATCCAATGTGGGTGGTTAAACATGGAGCCCAATAAAGACCCGAGGTTAGACTGAGTTGTGGCGTAAGACTGCCCGGAACCAACCGGCAACAGGCAGCCACAACAATACCTGTCTAATGTGAGAGGTCAAGGCTTTAATAAGACAATTAAGGCTGAGTCAGGATTGTTAGGATTAAGTGAACTAAAGACTTAATCAAAATGGAACATGCTAAACTAAACAGATTGATTGGGGGTTAGGTTTATAAAACACTTAACCAACTTAGCATGTTGGCTAGAAATAGAAAACCTAGTAGCGGGGGACCCTTTTCAGCAGTAACCCTATAAGGTGTATCATGATACCCTGAAACTAGGCAGGGTGGGGCACGATTACTGGGCTGACTGTAAGAGGTCAAATCGACGGCGGTGGTGCAGCAGTGTAGGTTCTAACGGGGTGTGGGCGTGCACTCACTCCGGCGCAGAAAAATAAGGCACTGGGCACCAGTAGCATACCTGTGCATTCTAAGATTGTGTCGGGCCGCCACCATGGGACTTGATACACCCCATGGTGGGACCAGCATAGGTAACTACAACATCGGGGGCCGTAAGACACATGTAACTATGCGAGTAGGATCCGATCATCATAGAATGGATCACTTCACCCTGATTATGGGGTGCCAGTTGGGAACTAGTTTATATGGGTTCAGAGATTAATATGGGGTACGATAGTATATTCGACCCTAGACAACTTAACTAAGTTTATAGTGCTTTCCCCATTTCTAGTTTATACTTATCATACCCAGTTCTTTATTCATAGACTGAATAGTCCTAGACTTACTCAGGCTTTATGTCTGACTCTACTTTTCTTTCGTCTTCTTTTCTTCCGTTCCCCCCTCCCCCCAGGTCCACAGGGAGGGAATACCGCAGCTTGACCATCCTTCATATCCAGCTTGAAGAGAAAGAATGTATTGCTTGGATCTTTTCGTTTTGGACTATGGCTTTGGACAACAACTATGGGGCTTTTGCAGTTTATTTATGTTTTCTTTATGCTTCTTTAAATAATGTAATGCAAGACAGTTATGATGATGTTATGCTTTTGGAAGTATGTAAGACAATTGTGGTAATGTTGTTGTAACACGTATTTTCCCTTATGAAATAAAAGTTGTTGTTTTTCCGCTGTTCAAAAATATGTGTTCTTATATTTGTCTTGTATATCTGTGACTTATACTTATAAACCTCCACCAAAATTAGGGCATTCCCTTTGAGAGTGACCCTAACGGAGGTGGGGTGTTTCAGACATAGTCGAATTTAAACATAAATCCTAAGGATTTATTCAACTTCATTCATATTCCGAATATCGGAATAAAGTTAATCGTATATTATTTAAATCGATTCTAAGTTCTCACTTTGAATTCACTTTAGAATTTAAATGTTTAAATTATCGAAATGATAATTTTTCACCTTTCTATTTACAAATACCATTATTAAACAAGCCTCGCTTTCAAATAAAATATTTCTTCTTTGGAAAAATATATTTCTCTTCCCAAAGTCACAATTGTATTTCTATTTTCTGAATTATCCAATGATAATTCATTTCACTTTATTTATAAATTTCGTTTATAAATGAACTACTTTTTTTTATTCTTTAAAACAAGTTAATATTTTTATTCTATTCGAATTTCAAAATTCTTATTTTAGAAAAAATAGAATTTCCTTTTTAAATCTGAAAAATTCCTTTTCATGATATTTTTAAATATCAACATTTAGGCCCAGTGGTATTTTAAACACTCAAAACACCCAATTCAACAATCACAAGTTTTCTAACACAGCATATATGGTAATATATATGAAAACAAACAATAAATAAATTTGAGGAATCCAGTTGAATCCCTCCAACCTGTTTTCCTGCATCCACAGACGTTAGCACATAAATAATTCCATCTTGCTTAAAGGCAGGATATCGCGGTATGAAGGTCATCCACTAATATATATTTGTGGGGCGCATAGGGAAATCATTCGCTATGAAACTGCAGGCATCCGCTAATGAGATTGCGGGAACAATCCAATCATCAACCCAATATATATATATATATATATATATATATAATAGTCAACCCTAAATAACTAATATATTTGAATCAACCAGAAAGCATTCAAACAAGCGACAACAATTATTTTTTACTGAATAAAAATAATTCTAAATAACAGGTGAGTGAAATTTACTGACCGAGATTTTTATTCGTTGAAATAGAGATTTATTTCTGATTATTCCAACTGACTCCATATCACTACAAACTAGTACATATGCGAAGCTTTTACCAATTCAAATCCATAATCAATTTGGTTTGACTCTGGGATTGTACACGAAGGTCATACATTATAAGTTAACTATTATAGAGACGATGAAAGTAATTTAAATTTATTTTAACCACCATTAGATTTAATCAAATAAATTAACCTAACCTTGATTGAAGCCTTAACCTCATCTTCTCCTTAAATCTTTCGAACCACTCATAGTAAGGAGAATCCAATTTTACAGCTCTCTCTCTCCTTTCCAGAATAAACTACACTGACATTTTCTTTCAGACTTCAAACCCGAGGCTTCCTCCCTTTTCAACAGTCCAACCAAAATTCCAGTTTAGAACTCCATTTGAGCTCGTCAACTGAACCTGATGTCACCCCTTTTATACACCAATCGCGACTACCAGTATTCCATAACAACATCGAACCCCCTTTTGAACTACTGACATTGATAAAGCCTACAAACCCATCGCGATCTCCCCAGACACCAAATAATTGAACTCATCACCCTCCAACCTGATAGCGCTTCCATTCCTGATGTCGAACTTCAAACGGAAACGTGACTTTCCATTCTCGCGTAACTCGACGGAGCCTAGACCCTAAAGATTCAAGCTTTTATATCGTAGAGTTTCTGCAAAAAGGAAATAAGAGGACTTGATTTTGATTTGAAAAGCTCGGCCATTTTATTTGTTTCATAAGCTTTTGGTTTACAGAGGAGCGAACTGGAAATGAAAAGGGGAAATCTCGATTTATAGGAAAATGGTGTGGCTTTACTTTGAACAGCGAGGCCATTATTTGCTTGAAGCCTTCGAACTACAGAAGAACCAAAAGAGGACGTGGTTTGACTTGAGCAGAAGGAAAGGAGTGGTGATTAACAAAGAGGGAGGTGTCCATTTATTTTACCTTTAATTTTACTCAAATTTTTATTTTTATTTTAATTAAAACTGGTATCCTTTAATTAAAATACCCCTTGATTCCGAACTCCTTTCTGAACCCCACAACTGATAGTCTTAGGGTTATCCCTATATTCTGAACACACCGGGACAGGCTACGAAGTCTAATTTTATCATCTAAAAGAGATATTAATTTAAATCAATATAAATTAATTTTAACACAATTAATTTCCTCGATAATAAATAAATATTATTATTCCAATTCAAACAGAATTTCCTATTGATTATCTGAACTGTATTAAATTCAGTTTTAAATTCGAATTCAATTAACTTCGAATTCGATAACTTAATATAAAAATTGATTTATATTATCTACTCAATATTTAAATCCATATTAAATATTTAAAATTAGTTGACCGAAAACCCGGGTCATTACAGCTGGAATTGTAAGAAATAAGTGCAAAAAAAGGTTAAGTAAGCAGATGAAGTTTACAAAGAAATTTGAGATGCTTGAATCCATTTTATGTATAATTTGAAACTTGAGAAGCGATTGGTTTTGAAAAGAAATTTGTTTTTCCGAGTTACTTGTGTATAATGGAGAAAGAAGATCGATGATGTAAATATCGATATTTAATTTAGTGAGTAAGAATTGCACACTAATATGAAATTTTGAGGATATGTTGTTGTAACTCTAACGATCTCTCCTTTTCGAGGACGAAAAGTTTTAAGGGGGTGGGGAGATTGTAACGACCTAGAAATTTCGACATCTTAGATATGGAGTTAATTAAGTAATTAACTATTTGTAATTAATTTTGTGTTAATAATTGAGTTAAAAATCGAATATGTGGTGTTGAGTATAAATTGAATCCAATATTTAATTCATAATGGTTGGTGGTAAATCAAATATTTTTGTTGAATATTTGATTTGAATTTGATTGGATACATGGATAAGATTTGGAATTCGATTGAAAATATATAAATAGTTGAAATTAAAAATAAATGTAGTTGACGATAAACGAATTGGAAATTTTATTTGTGAAAATATATGGAAATTTGGATTGGATATGCGTGTATTTGTGTATATAAAAGAGATTGAATTTAAGTTTTTAAATTTTGAAATGAATGAGGTTGATAAACGGAGTAAAATCGGTGAGCAGTTAATTTAAAAAATAAATAACGTATACAAATGGAATTTGCTTACAACCAAGATAATTTTGTTGGATTCAATATGCAAAGACGAAGGAGTCCATATACTTTCTGTTGCATATTGAGTTTGGGTCGACGGCTCAAATATTGAATGCTCGACGATAATTCATGGTTGAATTTAATAATTAACCTCGTTAAAACCTTCCTCAGTAAATAATTGTGCCTACCTTCCCAACTACGTCTCAAACGTGCCCCAACCTATGATTCGACCTTGTTCTTATCCAAATTCTTACTTCTATAAAAATCTCGTTGCCTTCCATTTTCAGGAGCACAAATCATCTCCCCCTTTATAATTCTTTTTATGACTGACACCCAAATCATGTCCTTTTCCAAATTCCCTTGGCAAAAATCAAGCCCTCGTTCCATTTCCATCAGCAAATAAAATTGGTTCATTCTCTCCAAAAATCAGAAGCAATAATGGCAGCTGAGCCCTAATCAAAATCAGCCCTTTTCCTTAAATCAATTAAAATCAGCTTTCCCAAATCAAAGACGATGTTTGCCTCTATATAGCTGCAACTGGCGCCTCGTTTCCTGCAACCACCTTCTTCTTTGAAGCCAGCAACCACCGTTGCTACCAATCGCCACCGGTGGACCGTTGTCAGAATTGGGAAAATACAAAATTAGAGGTGAGCTATTCACTCACGATTAATTTTAGTTCAAGTATTTTAATTTAAACTAAACATAATAACATAATTTTGAGTATTCTTTCATCTCGGGTTTGTAATACTGATAGTTTTATTGTTACTCGGTCTTGTACTCATCACCTTATGCGAAAAACTAGGAACATATTATTCTTAAATTTATACCTACCCGATTCATGAAATGGGAATGTATGTTTCGTATATATTTGCCATGCTTTGTACCTTTGGTTAGGCTGCTTGCACTCGGCTTGCCTTTCAATTACTTAGTGTTGCCATATTGTTTTACCTTGCGATTTACTAAGCTGTTCACATTTGTTCATTTTTTATTGTATTTCGCCATGTTGCTTTTCACCTTGTGCCATACAGTTGTATTGTTCCATACTTGGTCAGTGTCACATAAGGTGCAGTAATTTAGAAACTACATGCTTTGCCACTTATACTGCTATAGTGACCTCCTATGCCTTGATTAAATGCTTGCTGACCTAAGTTGAAAAATGTATTAGTTCACACCCTCTTGTTTTGATTATGGAAAGAACACAAAGACACTTGCTTTGCTGTGTTTATATGAAACTATGCCTCACTTGGAAACCAAGGTGGTGGAACACTTGGTCCCATTATAATTTAAATTTTGTATCGGCCCATGACATCTAAGTGAAATCCGTTCATTCTTGAGCCTTCATTATGGGAGTTGCTTGACGTCTTACTGGCCACTTGAAAAAAATGAATTGATCCTTGTAATTGTGGTAATGTTGAATAAAGTGGGTTCCTCGTGAGCTTTCATGTTTCCTCAATTACGGTAGTTTCTTACCATTTATCTAACCTTGTCTTCTTTGACATTGCATTACCGAATTTTTTATTTTTGGGGTACAGTTTTTGAACGTCTCTTAGTATACACCTGGTCATTGTATACTTATGTCCTTTGAGAATTTAAACACTTGAAATCACTATCTGTCATATTTTTTACTTAAGTTGAGTTAGGTTTCCCTCTTAACTGTTCCTATATCTTTTGTACATGATCTGGACAGATTATAAACCTCAGTGATGATAGCATACAACTTTAGACTCTTTATAGTTATACTAAGGTGGTTGTATATAAAACAAAAATAGTTGATGCAAACAAAACTTTATTAAATAAAGTTTGAGAACCAATTTTGTTGAGAATGTATGGTATGGTTCACATCATATATATGTTAAGACAATGGTATTGAAAAATGATTGTTGAGAATGTAACTTACTGAGTAACTAATTTACTGTCAAATTTATTTTCTGTTGAAAACTTAAAATTAGGATGGACGCTTTAGCCAGCAAACGGCTTCGCCACTGAATGACGTGGTAAAATATTACCATTTCCATAAAGAAAAGAAGAAGAAGATAGTAATAAAAATAATAATAATTATATGAGAGCTAAAATAAAATCAAAGAAACATGAAGATACCGCATGCAACAGCTTCTTCTCTTCGTTTTAGTTCCTGTATTTATAAACAAATCAATGATTTAATAATGAGAAGTTTAAGAACTGAAAAACAGTTGTTGAATTGTTCATAAACGGTAAGTCAATTATACCTTAAAATGAACAATAGTGATAAGTATTGTGTTACAATCAGCTATGTACAAATTTACGGATGAATTTGGCCTTACTCTGTAATCAAGTGACATGTACATAGTATACTAGAGTAAAGGATACAAACTAACATGAGTAGTCATATTCTCACTGAATTGAAATATTGTTGTTTACTTCATGTTTTGCTGCGCCATTGAGATTTACGCATGCAGCTTTTATTTGACAAAATGTAATTTCTGTTCTTAAAGGTAGGATTAAATCCATCAGTTTAAAGTGTAGCTAAAATAGGGTATGCATGTAGAACAGATCTAACGTAAATAACATGAGAAGGTTTAAACTGACAAATGTAGTTGATGTCCTTAAATGTAGTTGCAAATGAAGTATTTTCTTTTAAGATCTGCATGAGAAGGTTTGTCTTCATCCCAAACTGGGAATAGGTTTCTGTTCGCACCTAATTAAGACACCACTCACTCATTCGCATTTTATTTTTATTGACTAGCCATAACTCAAAAATATACCATTGAGTTTTAAGTGTGCAAGTTGCTCTTGCTTGATCATTTGAGTCCAGTTATGATATTTGCATGTCCAGACCTTTGCATGCCCCACTTTTGATATTCATACACCCAGTTCTGAAAAAAAAATGAGGTATGCCATTTTTTAGGTCTGATCATCACAATCCGTACATATTTGGAATATTTGGTACTTAACCACATGTACCTGGTTGCTTGGGTGTTGAAATCACATAATGTTTATTCCGGGATGTTGAGGCAATACACACATGTGTATATATATACAGGTGTATATTTGCAAACTCCTATAATCACTTGTACTTCCATCTGTTGTTCGGGAAGCTGAGGCGGTACACACGTATATATAGATGTATATACGTGTACACTCGCAAGCACCCGAGATCGTTCGTCCCTGGAAATAGATAAAACTGATATGAACAGAAAACACACTTGATCTAGATATACTGATATGAATAGATACCACCACCGTTTATTTTGTATATGACATCAATGTTAGGATTAACTGTTAAATTTTAGTTTATGTTGAAGTTAATTTACTTGAACTATGATTAATGCTGACTCGAGTGTTTTATGTTTTGCATGGAATGCTCGTGTCAGACCCGAGTGTTACATTTTTAAAGATTACAACTTAGGATTTGAAGATTGGTGAAGCTGGGGTTCCGAAGATGGCGCGCTCTGAAGTTTTAAACCAGTAAATAACTTTTAGTATTCAATTTGTATTTTCAGTTCCACTATATAGAATAAATATTGTATTCAAAAATTTTGATTACATATAAAAAAATTCGCTATTCAATATTCTGTTATTTGTGTATTTTATGTTGATTCTGTATTTTAAACTCTGTAAGCTAAATAATGATCCGTCAATTTGAACGTCTTAAGTTAGTTTAATTACCAATTTGAGGCGGTCAAAATGGCGGGACGTTATAAGATGTATAGATAAGTCTGGTAGAATATTTACAAGCAGACATGTAATTTTTGAAGAGAATATCTTCCTTTGTAGCAGATTAATTATACAAACCACAAACAAGATATACAATCCAAAGGTTAGTATACATGATCTACATAGTATCACTGACATGTGGCATCATGAGAAAGTTGACAAGGCTGCTAGTAACTCTGAAGGCCACCACAGTGATAATGAAATTGATGATGATCTGCCAGAGCAAACTAGCCACACCACTAAAACACCTACAAAATCAAGTTGCAGATAATCAGAAGCGGTAAGAGAAGATATCAACAATGACAGCAATGAAAATACTAGCAGCAGACAAAATGACTCACGTGCTCGACCACCACAACATCAAACTGGACATCCAATGATAACCAGATCCAAAAGAGGCATAATTAAACCAAAGACTTATACTGCAATCATCACCGAAGAAGAACCAAATAGTTATCAACAAGCAGTTAAACGAATGAAGAAAATCATATGAATAATATCAAGCATCGACGAAAAACTGTACATAGGAAATGGTGCACCCACCCAGCAATAAGAATATTATTGAGTGCAAGCGAGTATGTAGACTAAAAAAGAACCCAGATGGGTCCATTAATAGATAAAAAACAAGACTTGTTGCAAAGGGGTTCACACAAGAATTTGGTTCTGATTACAATGAAACTTTCTCACCGGTTGTAAAACCCTCAACTATTAGACTTATACTGACTATAACATTAAATAATAATAGGAAAATCAAGCAGCTAGATGTCAACAATGCATTCTTAAATGGAAATCTACATGAAGAAATATTCATGCAACAACCACAAGGTTACATACAAGATCAAACACTGTTATGCAAACTAAACAGAGTTATCTATGGTCTGAAGCAAGCAGCTAGAGTATGGTTTGAAAGACTCAAAGCAAGCTTAACAACATTGGGATATTCACCTACTAGATCTGACATATCTCTATTCATTAAAATCAGTGAAACATCTACCATATATATATATATATTAATATATGTGGATGATTTAATATCATAGGCAGTAGTGAAAATGAAATCAGAAAACTAGTAGACTACTTAAATAGTCAGTTCTCAATAAAAGATTTGGATGAGTTATCTTATTTTCTTGGAATAGAAGTCAAAAGAAAATCAAATAAAGAAATTCATCTTTGTCAAAGAAAGTACATTGCAGAACTTCTGAACAAAAAAATATGATTGAACCAAATGGTCAACCTACTCCTATGATCTCAAATCAACACTTATCAAAGAACAGGGGGAAGCTATCTCAAATATTAAACAATATAGGAGTGTTGTAGCACTACAATATGCTACTATGACACGACCTGACATCTCTTTCAGTGTCAACAAAGTATCTCAATTTTTGCAGGAACCTAGAAGTGAGCATTTGACAGTTGTGAAACGAATACTCAGATATTTAAAAGAAACAATCAACTTTGTCATATCATTGAAAAGAAACAAATACTTAAACATTACAGCTTATTCAGATGTTGACTGGGCTACAGATATAGATGATAGAAAATCAGTTTCTGGTTACTGCATTTATGTAGGAGAAATTCTTATTTCTTTGCATTCTAAAAAGCAAACAACTATCTCGAGATCAAGCATAGAAGCAGAATATAGGAGTGTTACTAGCACTACAGCCGAGATCTTATGGTTACAATCAATATTAAAGGAGCTAAACTTATCGTCCAGTAGAAGCCTTATAATTTGGTGTGACAATTTAAGCACAATCTACATGACAGCAGATCCTATTCACCATAATCTCACCAAACACATAGAAATTGATATTTATTTTGTTCGAGAACAAGTTCAAAAGAAAATTCTATAAGTAAATAACATTCCATCCTATTATCAGAGGGCAGACATGCTCATAAAGTCACTTTCGGCCAAAAACTTCCACAGATTCAGAGATGCACTTGGAATCGAAGAGTTACAAACAAATACCAAGTAAATGATGGAATTTTCGTACTGGGTCTTACCTGTATCTTCACTAGTATGATGAAGGATTAAAATTGTTTACTCTTTACCAATGTCAGTCCACGAAATGGAAAATAAGGGTTGCAAACCCTGACCGTAATTTGAGAGGTAGTAATAAAGGAAAAAAAGAATATTGGGAAAGCAATGGTCACATGCCCATTATAACAAAGCAACGGCCACATGCCCATTATAACAAAGCAATGGTCACATGCCTATTATAACAAAGCAACGATCACATTCCCATTATAACAAAGCAACGGTCACATGCCCATTATTCAAGCCTATTTACATTTATTTCTTGTATTATAAATAGATGTTTACTCTATAAACTTTGTATCTATTCCAATTACAAGAATGAAATAACAAATTTTATTTTTTCTCTTCTGCATCCTCTGATCTTCTTTTTTTTCACTCATTATCTCTATCCAACCAAGGTAAATAATACTCTTTACCTATTATGGTTTCGGTTATATATGAATATCCAAAACATATGTTGTAATATGTGATTAGTTTCATGTTATTCTTGTTGTTACTTGTTCGTCAAGAAATACCCATGTTAGTTTTGTGATATATGTTTGGTTTCATGATGAATGTTTTATATATGCATGAAAATGAATAAGATCATAGGCTGAAACCTATAGTTAGATATCTACAAATAATGTGAAACTTTGGTACGATGTGTGCTTGATGATTATGGATATAGGCTTCGGTTTTCATAAATCACCATTCTTGAATGAATTTTCTATGAATTCCCTAAGGGTGCTTGCTTTAGGAAGTATGTTACGTTAATTATGGTATTAACTATTGTGTTAATGTGCCCATGTATTTTGTATTTTGTATAGTACAAAATATTGGAAAATATGTTTACTTTGGTCAGAATATTTTTTATAAACAAACAGAATGTCAATAAATAAATTAGTTTTGCCTAAATTTACTGTCAGCGTCATTTCCAAAACTGGAAGCACCTTCCGACAAGGTTGTAACCACCCTTCGGTATATGAAGGATTCAAGACTTTCGCCTCTTACCTTTCGGTTTTGGATTAGTCCAGATACTTATGAATTTTTTGGTTTTGTAAGATAGTTGCTCCACAAGAGGCTTTCACCTTACCTCATTCAGATAGGCCAATGGAGCGCTTTTCTATAAAAGAACTATTTTTTATAAAGAAGGATTTCTAAACTATAACTTTGTAAAGAATAGAGCCTTTCGCCTCTACACCTTTCGATGGAATCAGAAGGTGCTTGTTTTCTATAAATTTATTTTATGAGGTTGTTTCCTCTGTTCCTTTAATCCTTTTGACGAAGGGATACATTGATGGGAAATATTTTTGAATTGAAAGGCCATTGCCATATGACTTGAAAGCTATGTTATAACTTTGTTATATAAAGAAAAGAGGTTACCACCTCGCTACCATTCGGAAGTCGAAAGAGGTTTCGTGTTATAAACCTTAAATAAAAGAAAGGAGAGATCATCGTCTCGACACCATTCGGCTAATATGGAAAGGTGAGATTATTAATATAAGCTTTGATATTGAATTGATTAATGGTCGCATGTCTAGGTTGTTGCCCATTGAGCCTGTCAGCACCAAGCATGCCGACAAGGTGTTATAGTGATTGGTTACCTTAGAGCCAGGTTGTTATAATGGATGTTAATCAGGTTGAGAAGTAAGATAGACTTTCTCCATCTATCCTTTCGGCAGCAGATGTCAAAAGGCCTGTGGGCACGACCCAAACTCGCCCTTACGGGAAAGCTCGGATTGAGTACACAACAAATCAGAATACAAACAAAAGAACATTTCATTGTTTATTACAACAGTTACATCAGAGAACAAGAATATACAGAGTATGAATAAATAATGTACATCAGGAAACTATCAGAGATTAAAACACATTACATAGCAGCAGAAAAATAATACATAACACAACTGTAAGAAATACACGAACACAGAGCATTCTGATTATAGCTCCAGCTGTAAACCAGGATCCTGTGAATATAATATATGCAATACCGAAATTACTTGCTGCCCATGTGGAAAATAAGGGCACCCAGAGTTTAGGTTAAAACAATAAACTCCAGGTCAGTCATGTGACTGGTGTGAGAACTAAAATAGTTATTTAAAGCTTTACTTTAAAATTTGGTAAATCAAGGGACCATGCCATATGACACGGAGCGGGTTTCCTCTCAAGAATACTAGTGCATAAAATAAACAGCGCAATGCTTTTTGAAAAAATGAAGCTATTATAAGACTCAGGTCCCATCACACAATACAACGCAAGCCGGAGGATAGAGTTTTCCCTTATAATAGTCGAATATAAAACAAATCATTTGATACTATTATAAGTGCATAGTGTATAAAACAACTTCAAATATAAATGTATCAATCATAGACGGCATGTGTACCATATATCATGTCGCCATACTAGGCTCTACAATCAAAACCGAAATGTCATGTATTGGAAATTGGAAATTGGAAATTGGATTTCCGTCATGATACGAGGCTAGGGATGGTTCCTCACCGATTCGAGACACTCTAGAAAATGCCTCAGGATTACACACCGCGGAGGCAACCCTTGGATCTTCAGGGCCGGTCCACAAATACTTTAGTGGATTAGATATTCCTGAACACACGTTTCTTGGTCCAATAGGACCTATCCATTGGCTCCGAAGTTATCGATATATCCGAGGCACCTCGCTCTCCATCATCCACATAGGTAAAGAAATATAAACGTCCGGGCTCCATACCATGACACCACCCATAGCTAGAAAGAAACGTCGTGCACTCCCTGCAGTCACGATCCCCTTTTTAACTCATACCGAGGCGTGAGGCTCGCGAATTAACGCTATACACAAAGCTATGCTATTTAAAGCCGTGCTTTGATCATCAACCACAAGACTCTGATTTTCAGCAGAAGCCTTGATCATTTGCATCTCAGCATGCCACACAGGCAATTCATGCCATGCGACTGATGTCTATCGATATATAACCTCTAAGCTCATACGTCTTAGAGAAGGGTTTTAAGAAAGAGAATAAATTCTCCACCACTAAACAAATATATATTTAATAGAGATTAATCAACATAGAATAAAATCCAATGTCAGACACACATCCATTTACAAGTTCGTTCTGGGTCTGAACGAAACCGAAGGCACCTTATTCCTCATCCCATATGTCCAATACAAGAGAGAGGCCCTCGCATATCCGGTTTATCTCCAAGTACGTCTGGACGATCACCACTTATTACCTTGCCTTGGGTGTACAGCGCAATCAAGACATCAGTAATCATCCAAACGATGTGAAGAACTCCGGTCTTCAACCATCGTCTTCATGGTCGACTTATTGTTGAATCAATTATTCAGAATGGGTATAAACCGGCCTTTCGGAATAATTTATGTATCTTATAATCAAGTGCTATAAAAACACAACATACGCCTCATTCCAATTCTAAATATTTAATTCATATCCTTTGGGAAAGGTTCCCATTAATTTTATCAAAGATAAATCTTTAAAATTTATTCTTTAATCTTTCTTTGGATATCAATTCAAACCAAATTAAGGTTTATCCAAACTAGTCGGGATTAGTGCACCTTACCGAAGTAATCATTTGTTATATTTCCCAATCCCAACCTATTCATCCCATGGAGCAAAACTGGTAATATTCCATATCTAACACCAGGGTGTTATCGGTAAAATTAATTAACATTTCACATTCAAATCTAATTAATGATTTAACTATCGCCTGGAGTAAAACTGATGGTACTCCATTCTCAATCATTTCCCTAATTTGGTAATTTAAATGATCACATTCCCATTTTAAACTAATTAAAGATTCATTAAAACTCCACTTAGTTTTAATCTTCCCAAAAATCAATATTAATGATTGTTTAACTTTGGGAAATCAAACATGTTGCATCGACAATCTATATTGTACCATTGATTTCTGCCTATATAGAACCTCTAAACTTGTACGTCTTAGAGAATGGTGTTAAGCAAGAGAATAAATTCTCAGCCACCAAACATATATATATATTTAGTAGAGATCTACAATACAGTTCGAAATACAATGTTAGACACATAATCCTGTCTTTAACTGGGTTAAAGAACCAATGTCATTTAAAACACAATTCACAATAAACCCAAAATCACATTCCATTAATTATGGAATCTTCACGGAAAACAGATCAATATATAATCGATATCAATTTCTATATCCGACTAATAATATAAATGAAATAATGACAAAGCCTTTTAAATTCCATATATATTAATAGTCTTCCTCCACAGAAGCTCACTTTGATTATTACCAAATCGAATCCCATTCAATCCCAATTTATTTTATTAAATTGGAAAACTTTACTTTGGAAAATTCCATTAAATCTTAGAATAAAGATTTATGAATTCCAAATCTTAACTTCACTGTTAATCGGGTTAAAGAACAAATGTCATTAAAACACAATTCACGATAAACCCACAATCAATTTTCATCCCAATTCCAATTAAATGTTAATTAATTGGTAAACTTCTCTAAATCTTAATTAAAAGGTTTATTCTTTTCTCAACTGGGTTTAAGAACAGTGTTACTGAAGACACCATACATGACAAACCCAAAATCTCATTTGATATCAAATACAAGGCTCTGGATAGAAATTATATCGGCTTATATTCAATATCAAACTCTGAAACCAACAAATCTCATATTGGAAATAACAATATAAATATATCTTCCAAATTTCCATAACAATATCTGTATAATCACAGAATCCAATATCGAAATATTTCGAGGATTATTTCCATTCCAAATCCATTCCAATTTATATATTAGAAATTTCTGGTTTTATTAAAACCCTTTTATAAATCAAATTTATTTATTTAAAAATTATTGGATTTCAAATTTAGTTAATAACTAGTTCATTTTGATAAAAATATATTTTTATCTTTACAAATGTGGAATTTTTCATTCAAATTCTTTCCAAATCATTTATCATGATTTTACACAAATTATTAGTATTTTTAATAATTTTATCAAGGCCCGTATAGTCGGTTTCCAATAACGGTCATCGAACTACACTTACATCGACCTTTTCCAAATTTGATTTGGACATAATTCCAAACCCAGCCATTAGATTTCAAATCTCTTATGTTCATTGGAAAGCTCTTTTCAATACGAAACCAACGGTTCCGGTTTTAGGAGAATCTGACGGTCGGATCTCCCGTAATGTCAATTCGAAGTCAATGGTTGAAATTTGTGAACGGTCGCGGCGCGGCGCGTTCTATTCAGGCCATTAAATATACATATAATATATATATATTATATATATTTCGGCGATTTCCATTTAAAACGCATTATATAAATCGTTTATAAATTCGTTTTAAAACGAATCTAACTTCATTTCCAATTTTAAATGAAAATTGAATATTCCTTATCATTATAATATATAAACGATAATATTTTCAAAATATCAGATTTTGAAATCATTTTCTTTTCGATATTCATTTTAAAAAATGAATAAAATCAATATAAATATCGTTTGCGTTAAAATGGCGCAAATTTAATCAACACGGCTTCATATGTTTCAATATTTTCGTATCCGTCCAAAATCGGACACCAAAATCTTATTTTATTCCTTTATTGAGTATTATTTTAGAATATTCGTTAATTTAAAATATTCATTCTTTCTGGATTGGAATCAGACCCAATCAATTACCATATAATGTTAGTTATATGGATTTCATGCAATACATGTATATAACAACATTGATATGCAATCAACCATCATCCAGAGTGCATTACACAACTGCATAAGCATTAAATATAAATAATTAACGCTTACAATAGTCTGTCAACCAATCGATTGACATACAACCAAACAAATGGGATTAGTGTACATCAAATATCATCCCAATACCCATGTGGGTTTTCAACCAACAAATACTGAATATTATTTGTGCAGTTGGGTGATGTGTAAAATTTATCGTCCTAATCCATGTAATTTAAATGAGTGTATATAAACAAATCATTCGATTTGTAAATGAATATTTATTTCATTTCAGGAGAATTTTATGTCGTTCATTCATTTGTTAAAAGTTATATTTTTAACGATAAAATATTTTATTCAACACATGAATATTTTTACTAGTTCATACATTCAATAAATATGATATTTTTATTGTTCAAACATTTGATTCAACACATGGATATCTTATATAATTCATATATAAGTTAAAAATGATATTTTTAACATACCATTATATTTCTAACATATTTTAGAAAATTTTGGCAGCATAACGGCGCGATACTAGAATCGGAATAACGTTTAGCCTTATCCCTCGCCTAATACTGGCTCATGCCATACACATACCAATTACACTCAATTCAACTAACATCCCAAATCAAATTCAACCAACTTCTTAATAGGGTTGCCAGACCTTATTAATTAACAATCAATCAAATAAAACAAACAACCAAACATCCATGGTTTCAATCAAAGGTGTCAGGTGCTATTAAGCACCGTCTGCATCCTAGTATATATTTAACTGTAATATAAATTGAGTGAGAAAGAGTTCTCACCTTTGGTTTCCACTCCATCATTCTTTAGCGGACGACTGTTTGGATTTGGATTTATTTCCAATGCGTAGCGTATTTCACCGTGATTCCAACGTAATCTGTTTCACGAAGTTTATATTAAAAATCATATTTTTATAACGCTACTACATATATAAAAAACATATTTTTATAATGCTACTACATATATATAAATCATATTTTTATAACGCAACTACATATAAACAAATCATATTTTTATCACGTTATCTATATAATAAAAATCATATTTTTATAATGCTATTATATATATAAAAATCACATTTTTAACAAAATAGTTATATATATAAATTTTAGATTTTTAAAACAACAATATATAAGTTTCTTCAGATTTTTAATCCTATGTTATGTACATAAAAAATCAGAGTTGATATATATATATATATATTATAATCTGAAAATAAAATTCAATGTAATTTACCTTTTTTTTATACTCGCAGGGGCCCCACGGTCGGAGGAGAAGCGGCTCCGGGGTCTGGAGGTGGTGGGGTTCTGTTCAAGTGGCGGTGGTGTGGCCCCACATTGGTGGCGCGGCGGTTTTGTAGGGTTTTGGAGGTGTAGTTTCAACTGGAGAAGGAGAAGAGAGGGAGAAGCGGGGGGAGGAGGCGCGAACATCGGAGGTTGGGGGTCGCGACACTGACAACGGTGGCTAGGGTTACGACAGAGCGACGATCATTTTTTTTCTTTTTCTGTTAACTGACGGGGGGAGAGAGAGAGTGGTGAGGGAGAGATATAATAATATATATTTTTTATTCAATTTAAGTTCCAAAAAGGTGATTTTTCATTCGAACCCCAAATCGAGCCCAACGACTGTCGCCCTTAGCTAATTGCGCCTATTCCGAACACAATGGGATATGTCCCGCAAGCCAATTCGACAGTTTCGATCAATTTTTCTTTAAATTGAAATATAAATCAATGCATATTTAATTTAAATGTACATTTTAATTTACCAGGGCCACATGTTGACTCCAAAAATACCAAAAAATAAATCTAGGTATGTTTTGACGATATGGTCCTAACAAAACTAATTTCGTCAAATTTGGAGGCCGTTTGAAAAATGGCCATTTTCCAGTCGATCCAATTCAAACTAAAATTACCAAACATGTTTAAATTTTCCACGTTCACATATTAATTCCAAAAATTATGAAAATTGGAATCTGGCAATAATTTGACATTCCGGATCCAACAAAAGTGGTTTCATTGAAAATGGAGGTCGTTTGCAAAATGGTTATTTTTAAGGCTATATATTTTATTAAAATATATATAAATTCCATAGCGACTATTTTAAATTTTAAACTAGACATAACTTTCAATTCTCGTTATGAAATCTGGATTTTTCACTTTCGTTAGAAAGATATAATTAAACAAATTCAAATATTTTTGGTTTTATTGAAATCCGATTTATTTTAAATTTTGAACATTCATTTGAAATTTAAAATCGAATTTTCAAAATACCACGCCATTTCAAGCTCGTTTTATAATTAAAATAAATTTTTACGTTTTAACTTCGATTAAATTAATTTTTTAGTCATTATTATTTAAAATATATCATTTTAAATATTCAAAATCCATTAAAATTGCTAAAATAAATATTTTAAATTGGTTCTGAAAATCCGGGTTGTTACAGCTGTATTCATATGACTGTTTTATAAATTGCTATCGAAACCCAGTGCCTATGCCTACATCTGTATCGATACCATTAGTGTTGATGCAACCTTTTATACTTGTTTTCTAAAATACTTAGAGGTTTGTCCTCTATCCTTATCTAGATGATAAGGTCATTTTCTAAGCTATGTTTTCTAAACTAAAGCCTATGCTTCCAAATCTCTTGAAGCCATTGTGTAATGATACAACTTTTTGACAATCAGAAGTCGACACCATACGACAACGTTATTCACATGACGATCAATTAAGTGTCGGAAAACAAAATCATTAGCGGAAAACAAAAGAAAAAGACTGAACAGAATCTCATAGTGGAATAGATAATCTATAATATGACAATAATTTTTACAACTGAAAAGACTTTTATAAACACAATCATCAGATATACACCAGAGTACTAACCAATAATCATCTGGAAAATTATAACAGTCTATATCCTTACAACACTGGTGAAACAATTATGAACATAGAGGAAATAAAAAATACTAAAATATGTCAAAGCCTCCAACTCCTTCTAGAAAGGTCCAAAAAATCTAAACTATCCTGCAATATACTTGGTATGACTCGAGTATTGTAATGAAATAACACCTGAATCAGTCTGGTAATCCAGCATGAGGAAACTAAAGTCACTAGAAATTTTATTCTTTTTACTTATAAAAACTTCGAAATGAAAGGTATTTCATAAGACCATGTCGGACATAAAAACAGATGAGCTTTTACCTTATGATAACTAAAACACTTCATATCAAAATTTAGTGATATTATAATGATGTCTACAATCCACAAATAAATATTAATCACAACCATAATTATTACATTAATTAAATTCCATCATAACAGGTTTACAACTAAAACCGTAAAGGCATTATTGGGGTTTGGATTCCATATAATGACAGGATATTGGGGTACCATCCATCACAATGCCTCTCCAGATAAGCATGCCGAGGTTGCAAGAACGTTTTGCACCCCTGCCAATAAAGAACCAGCCTACCACTTAACTTGATAGTATCAAATATGTCGCTACCATAGTTGTAATCAACAACCAGCATACAATAAATCGAAGGGTCAATAGTTCTAGACTAGTTGTAACACCTTGAAATTTTAACGACACAAAAAGAGAATAAATTAAATAATAATTAATTTAATATTTAGAATTAAGCAAAACAGACTGCACCCGAAATTCTGGTTAATATAGACATTTGGTTTGCATAAAACGGACACTGTATGAAGAAGTTATGAGAGTTTTAAGTTTGTATACACGCAGAAAGAATATATATATATATATATATACACACACGCATGAGTCAGAATTTTATCCAGAATAGTTCGAATTCAAAAAATGAAAAGTGGCGGCATATTTCCCGCTCTATGGGGTCGACCCCCCTAGAGGGGTGACGACACCAGGGTCGACCCCCTTTAAGGGGTGTCAATCTATGGGTTGACCCACCCACAGGGGTGTCGACACCCCTAGGGCTGAGGTGGCAGTCAGTTTCAGAGGGTTTTGCAGCTATATATACGCGGCCATTCCTCATATTTTCTTCTTTGGGAATTCATGTGGCCAAACTCTGCCGGTGTCTGAACTGAACCCATTTCTTCTTCAACTATCTATTTTGCAAATCAAATCTAGAGATTCAAGATCCATTCTTCTTATATTTTCTAATCCTAACATTGTGAGTTTCTAGTTACTTTTAGAATTGAATATTTAAAAGTAAATATGACATAACTATGACTTAAATTTGTTCATATGCCTAAGTTAAATCAGATTCATTGTAAATCATGAACATATGACATTCTAAATTGGTTAGGATTTGGATCTAAATCTCTATCTTGTTGGATCTGTTGTAACCCTTGTGGTATTCTATGATTTGTGCTAGATCCATTTTAACTATTGATCTGAATCTCTACCTTGTTAGATCCGTTATAAATCCTATCAAATGCCATGATGTGAAACTTAAACCTTAATTGTGTAGGTCTACTTATAAACTATTAGATCGAAATTATATGGACACTCTATAATATAGATCTTAATCCCTATTTTGTTAGATCTACTTTTACCTATTAGATCTGTATTATGTGGACACCTAAATTATTAGTCAGATCTAGTTTATTATTTGGATTCCTTTGTGCTTCTCATATTAGAACTGAACTTGTTGGACATCCAAAGTAAATTTATACCTTGTCATGTTTATCTTATCACCTTTGCTATGTTACAACTAGTTAACTGCCACAAGTTCATTAGATCTATGTTTGTATGTTCACCATGTTAGTATATGTTTATGCTAGTTTTGTTAGAACATTCACCTTTGTCATATTTCCATTACCTTCCCTTTTTATCATTTATGATTAGGCTATTATTTAGCCTATACATGCTATAAATTATGTGAATGCGCTAGCTAGGGAACGGGGAGGGAAAAAGGTTAATATTGACATAATTTGAATATAAACATGAGTTGGACATATAATTCAAAAAGGGGGAAATTGGGACATAATCATCTATTAAGACATAGGTAAGAATTGATTAAGAAAGGAATGTCTAGTAATTGCAATTAGGAATTGTAATTGCACTTATGACACGTGGTTAGGTTGCATTGGTGGTGGAAGTCTACCCGGACCCGACTGGCATATCCAGCACCCACTAATGTTGAACCTAATGTGAAAGGTCTAAGTGCGCAAATACGAATCGAGCTAAGACACGAGGTTAGGCTCAACTGTGGAATAAGACTGCCTGGACCCGACCGACATATCCAGCATCCACAAGTTGTAGGCTTAATGTGGGAGGTCTAGCCCATTATAAACCATAAATGGACATGGTAATAAATTCGACTACTTAACAGAATCTAATCCATAGGCATTGTATGATTATGAACTAAAATTAGGGTTAAGTAAAATTTGTTGGATAGCGGATGGGTTAAGCAATTCTGGAGGGGTGGGTAATATTTAGAGATTGGCCCACAAACTTAACACGATAAGGTTATGTAATTAAATACACCTAGTGGTATATATAACCGGAGGAAATAATAAAGTTATGTAATTAAAGACACCTTTTAGGGTAAGCATAACTAGTATAAGGCTATGTAATTAAAGACACCTAGTGGTATACATAGTCGGTGAAAACCTAGTGGGGGATACAAGACAAAGGGAAGAGCTTGTATCATATTGTGTGGTACCCATTTCAGTCAGTAACCCAAAGTAGGTATCAAATAAAGTACTTCGTACTAGGCGGAGAAGGGACACGCTTACTGACTGGTTGTAAGAGATCCAAACGTGGAGGACGGTGTGGGTGGTGCAAACCGACCGGGCCATGTGCGTGCATGTGCCGGGTAGAGGGGGATAAGACGATCGTGACACCTGTAGATATGGGGCTGTGCATATCAGCGAGGGGTTGCCGCTTTAGGACGTGATACATCCTACTATAGGGTCGGGACAGAGTATCTACGGAGTAGGAAACCGATCGATTAGGGTAGTGGTTATGGTACATTTGGACATATGCCCTAAGTCTACCACCTTATAGTAGAAGGGATCATCTCATTCTGCCTATACTAGTAATAGTGCAGAGTCATCATTGGAAGCATATACACCTTATCCTGTCTACCTTGTCACACTTGCCATTTATGAAGGGATCTCTCTTATCCACTTTATATGCCTGTCATGCTACTTTTATTTATTTACTTGCTAAAAGTCACTAGACTCGCCAGACTTTATGTCTGACCCTCTTGTTTCTCCTTCTTTCTTCCGTTTCCCCTCCAGGTTCTCAGGGAGAAAACACTCAGGCTTAGTCAGGACTCAAATATCATCTTGCTAGAGCTGCTTTCGAAGTTTTGCTCAAGTTTTTATCTCCACTATGGCTTTATCTCTTTTATTTGGGGAATTATGTTTTCTTTTAAGTATTTATGTACTCTGATGTTAAAAAACAGAAGTTATGTTGTTGTAATGGTTTTTGAGACTCATGGTATTTTGAACGACGTTGTATGATCTGTGTTTGAAATAAAGTTTAAATTTCCGCTGTTATCTTATTTATGTCTGTCTTGTATAATTCTGTGTCTATTTAGCTTCACAAAACTTAATGCATTCCCTTTGTGTGTGACAATAACGGGCATGGGGTGTCACACTTGGTATCAGAGATGAAGGTTACTAGATTAGATAAAAGTTTTTGAAAATTATTTTCAAAATGGTTTTAAAAGAAAGCACTTTCAAAAAGTAAAGTCTATTTTGAAAACATTCCCCAAAAAGCCATATATTATATCCTTCGGTCCGATGTTTAAATCTCTTCCTTTTCTTTTTTCAGTATGTCTGGGGAACAAAACATTCTAACATCCCAGAGGGCGTTACGATACCCGGATGGTTCCATAGGTATTTGGAGGCCATGGCGCTTGCCGAAGGCCAAGGAAATGTTCCTCCCCCAGCTACACTAGTCATTCCTCCTCCTCCTCTAAGAGCAGATAACTTCACCAAGATCTACAAAGACTTCTGTGCTATGGGATAGAAGCCGTTCCATGGGAACGAGACATTCGTAGAAGCACGGAATTGGCTCAAGGAGACCGAGGACTTGTTCATAATCTTAGAAATAGAGGATAAATGGAAGGTTCATTTAGCCGCCTAGCTAGTAAAGGACGAAGCCTCATTTTGGTGGGATGTTATCCAAGCTGGACGTCCGGTGGAAACTTGGGAAGATTTTAGATAGGGGTTTGAAATGAAATTTCTCTCCCAAGCCGAGAGAAGCATGCAGATGGAGAGGTTCTTAGCACTCAAACAAGGAAACTTGATGGTGAAAGAGTATGTGAACAAATACAACCAGCTAGCAAGGTTCGGGTTAGAGTTGGTGGATACACCGCACAAAAGGGCTTTGCGGTTTGGTAAAGGGCTGATTGAGCTTCTTCATGGGTTAGCCATGTCCCATTTCCAATGGGGGCCACTTTTGAAGAGCTTGTCGATATGTCCCCAATGCATGAGGAATAAAAGGGAGGAAACAAGGCTGAGGAGACATCGCAAAATAGGAAGGTGTAGCCTAAGAAGCGGCAACAACAGCAGCAACAACAATAACAGAAGAAGAAAGGAGGGAAGAATGACAAAGGCAAGGATAAGAGAAAATGTCACAATTGTGGGAAGGAGGGTCACTTGATCAAAGATTGTAAGCAAAGGAAGAACACTTGCTACCATTGTGGAGAGGTCGGACACACTTCGTTAGAGAGTGCCCGAAGAAACAAGGATCATAGGGACAGGGTCAAAGGACAGGAACTTTTGGAGTTAAGGTGCATGCTCTCGCGATCAGTGCTCTTGATAGAGGTAGAAAAATTTCTTTGGAAGTTTTAATTTCTCTTTCAAACCATGTTATTAGAACACTTTTTGATTATGGTGCCTCACATTCATTTATATCTAGTTCTATGGTTGAATCTCTGCACTTAATTACTAGTATGGTAGTGGATCCCGTAGTTGTTTCAAACCCCATTGGTGGTTTGGCTCATTTATCTATGATTTGTCGGGGTTTGAAAATATCTGTGTTAGGTGTCGAGTTTGAATGCGACGCATATGTGCTCAGGTTTATAGGCTATGGGCTTATTCTAGGAATAGATTGGCTTACCACCTATGGTGCCATTCTGGATTGTGAGAAGAGGGTTGTTAGGCTTCTGACTTGTCATGGGAGGACCCTCGAGATTTCTTGTGACCCACAAGGGTCGGTTATGCTTAGTTTCCTAAAGTCCCTTGATGCATCTATCGATGACTTGCAATCTGTTCCGAGATTATTCTGATGTTTTTGATGAGGTTCGGGGCTTACCTCCGAGGCGCGAGATTGACTTTCGTATATATTTGGTGGATAATGCAAAGCCAGTTGCATTGTCAGTGTGCCACATGGCTCCGAGGGAAAGGAGGGAGTTGAGTAAGCAA
Organism: Allium sativum; assembly: GCA_030737875.1. Classification (NCBI taxonomy): domain Eukaryota; kingdom Viridiplantae; phylum Streptophyta; class Magnoliopsida; order Asparagales; family Amaryllidaceae; genus Allium; species Allium sativum. The sequence continues at coordinate 213,543,141 of CM060919.1, forward strand.
GTAGGGGAGATGCTTGAGAAAGGGTTTATCAGACGAAGCATATCTGAATGGGGTGCTCCTGTAGTATTCGCGACTAAGAAGGATGGTTCGCTTCGTTTGTGTGTTGATTAAAGAGAGCTGAATAAACTCACTAAGGAACAGGCACCCGCTTCTGAGGATTGATGATTTATTTGATCAGCTTGTTGATGCCTCGGTATTTTCTCAATTAGACTTGGACACGGGGTTCCATCAATTGAGGATGGCTGAAGATAGCATAGTTAAGTCTGCTTTTAGAACTCCGGACTGTTTCTTTGAATGGCTAGTGATGTCTTTTAGGCTGACGAATACACCCGCCTATTTTGTCGATCTGATGAGTAGGGTGTTTCGGGATTTCCTAAATAAATTTGTTGTAGTCTTTGTTGATGTTATTTTGATCTTCTCCAAAAGAGAAGAAGAGCATGCCCAGTATTTGAGAGAAGTTTTGAAAACTCTCCGTGACCCTTAAGGTGAAGTTCTCCAAATGCCCTTTTTGGAGAAAAGAGTGAGATTCTTAGGGCATGTGGTCTCCAAAGAAGGGATAGCTGTAGATCCCGCGAAGGTGGTTGCAGTGAAAGATTGGCAGATTCCTAAAAATGCAACCGAGGTGAGAAGCTTTCTTGGGTTGGCAGGTTACTATAGGAAGTTCATTAAGGACTTCGCAAAGATATCAGCCCCACTCACCAGGCTGACGAAGAAGAACTTGGCATTTTCAGGGGATATAGACTGCGACGTTGCTTTCCAATGACTGAAGAAGGCTCTGACAACAGCCCCAGTCTTGACCTTGCCTGACAGGAGTAAAGTGTTTACTGTTTACACTGATGCGTGTGGTACAAGGCTTGGTGCAGTTCTGATGCAAGAAGGGAAAGTGGTGTGTTACGGGGGCAGACAGTTGGGGGTTCATGAAAAGAACTATCACACCCATGATCTAGAGCTAGCTGCCATAGTATTCGTGTTAAATATGTGGCATCATTATTTACTTGGAGAGAAGTTCGAGTTATACACCGATCATAAATCTCTAAATATCTGTTCTCACAGAAAGAGCTCAATTTAAGGCAACAACGGTGGATGGAGTTTCTAGCTTCTTATGATTTTGAGATTGCTTATACACCTGCCAAGGGTAATGTGGTGGCAAACACACTAAGTAAGAAGAGGATGGCCCTGAGTCCTCTGTTTGTGGAGAGAAAGAACTTGGAGTTCATATCAGCTTTTGATTTAAAACCCTCCATCAAGATTTTGCCTGATTTGTTTGCATCCTTGGAGATACGACCAGCTCTTATGGACCAGATAGGACCTTCGCAACAAGGTGACCCATAGATTTTAGACATCATGGAAAAGCTCAAAAGAGGGGAGACTTCTAGTCACCTCAGTAGATATGCCATAGATGAAAAGGGGTGGTTGCGACGAGATGGAAGGCTTTGTGTTCCTCAAATTGGAAGCTTGATAAGGGCAGTCCTAGAAGAAGCCCACCATTCTAAGATGACCATTCATCCAGGTGGCGATAAAATGTACAGAGACATGAAGAGGGTTTTCTTTTGGGCTAGGATGAAGAAAGATGTGGCCGAATTTGTTTCTCAATGTTTAGTTTGCTAACAAGTCAAAGTTGAGCAAAAGAAGACCGGTGGTCTACTTCATCCTTTGGAGGTTCTCAGTGGAAATGGGAGAGCGTCTCTATGGATTTCATAGATGGTTTGCCTAGGTCGAAGAAAGGAAACACCAGTATCTGGGTTGTGGTAGATAGACTCACTAAGAGCGCTCACTTTATTCCAGTTAAGAGCAAGAGGACGACATCATGGTTGGCAGCAATTTATGTTCGTGAGATAGTTCGTCTTCATGGGGTGCTATTCAGCATCGTAAGGGATCATGACCCCATCTTTACCAGTGGATTTTGGAGGAGCTTACAAGAAGCATTAGATACACGTTGTGTTTGAGCACCGCTTATCATCCTCAGACCGATGGACAGACGGAGACGGTGAACAGGATCCTTGAAGATCTTTTAAGGCTGTGTATCCTAGACTTCGGAGGGACTTGGGAATAGCACCTTCCTTTAGTAGAGTTTGTCTATAAAAACAGCTATCAGTCCAACATCGGCATGGCACCCTTCGAAGCATTGTACGGACGACCCTGTAAATCACCAACTTGTTGGTGGGAATCTACAGAAAGATTATTACTTGGACCAGATATGATTAGAGAAACGTCTGAAAAGATTGACCTTATTCGACGGCGGATGAAGACAACTCAAGATAGACAGAAGTCCTATGCAGACAAGAGAAGGACTGACATCGAATTTGAAGTAGGGGACTTAGTTTTTATCAAAGTATCACCTCTAAGGAATGTGGTTCGCTTTGGATCGGTAGGGAAGTTGGCACCTAGGTTTGTGGGACCATTTCCCATAACCGAAAGGATTGGCCAAATGGCCTATAGAGTAAAGCTTCTAGAAAATCTATCTGGTGTTCATGATGTTTTCCACGTTTCTCATCTGCAGAAGTGCCTGCATGACATCGCAGTAATTGTTGAGCCGAGTGTGTTGGATGAAGTAGAAGTGCAACGGGAGGCGACAGTCAGGCGAGTCCCTACCCATATTCTTGGATCAAAAGTTAAGAAGCTACGCAATAAAGAGATCAAGTTGCTAAAGGTTCAATGGGCAGATAACCCAGAGGATGCGACTTGGGAGGCAAAAGAAAAGATTCGTGCTTCGTACCCTTTCCTTTACAAGGGTACGTTCTTAACTCCTTTTTCAAAGTTTTATCAGTGCTTGTTTCTATCACTTGAGTATATCTTATCCATAGTATTTTCGACCTTTAGATAGGAATCTTATGGATACAAACATGTCTTTGAGACATGTTATGTTTGATGGATGCAAGTGTTTGCCAGTGGTTGCCTGTGAACACATATATACACACATTAGGCACTAGATCGGCTCAATCACTCTCATACTGCATACGGATGTGTGTGAATTTTCTTTTCTTTTATGGATGGAAATGGATGAATTAGCATACCGATGTTACACGTGGACAAATAAGTGTGCACACATATGGAGCTTACATGTTATAATAGGATTATTTGCATACATATTAGATTCATGACACTAAATACATTGCATTAAGGAGGTCAACTGAATCAGTAGACCGCCTGATCTTCGCATTAGTATAGGAACATATACACACACCTTTGCATATACTCATATAAGCATTAGAAATCTTTAAAGACAATGGATGCCAGTGATTGATGGATGAGTAGATGGATGATGGATGGTAGGATACGCATTCTTCACAACATGGAGATTTCAAGGACGAATCCTATTAGTAGGGGATAATGTAACACCCCGAAATTTTAACAACATTAAAATGGGATAAATTAAATAATAATTAATTTAATATTCAGAATTAAGGAAAACAGACATCACCATTGCGTCCGTATCGGAATTCTAGTCAAGATAGACATTTGGTTTGCGTAAAACGGACACCATATGAAGAAGTTATGAGAGTTTTAAGTTTGTATATGCGTAGAAAGAATATATATATACGCATGAGTCAGAGATGAGTCAGAATTTTATCCATAACAATTCGAATTCGAAAAATGAAAAGTAGCGACAGATTTCCCGCTCTAGGGGGTTGACCCCCCAAGAGGGGTGTCGACACCGTGGTCGACCCCCCTTAAGGGGTATCGACCTATGGGTCGACCCACCCACAGGAGTGTCGACACCCCTAGGGCCGAGGTAGCAGTCGGTTTCAAAGGGTTTTGCAGCTATATATACGTGGCCATTCCTCATATTTTCTTCATTGGGAATTCATGGTGGCCAAACTTTGCCGGTGTCTGAACTGAACCCGTTATCTTCTTCAACTATTAGTTTTGCAAATCAAATCTAGAGATTCAAGATCCATTCTTCTTATATTTTCTAATCCTAACACTGTGAGTTTCTAGTTACTTTTATATTTGAATATTTAAAAGTAAATATGACACGGCTATGACTTGGATTTGTTCATATGCCTAAGTTAAATCAGATCCATTGTAAATCATGAACATATGACATTTTGAATTGGTTAGGATTTGGATCTAAATCTCTATCTTGTTGGATCTGTTGTAACCATTGTGGCATTCTATGATTTGTGCTAGATCCATTTTAACTATTGATCTAAATCTCTATCTTGTTAGATCCGTTACAACTCCTATCGCATGCCATGATGTGAACCTTAAACCTGAATTGCGTAGATCTACTTGTAAACTATTAGACCGGAATTATGTGGACATTCTATTATGTATATCTTAATCCCTATTTTGTTAGATCTACTTTTACCTATTAGATCTGTATTATGTGGACACCTAAATTATTAATCGGATATAGTTTATTATTTGGATCCCCTTGTGCTTCTCACATTAGAACTGAACTTATTGGACATCTAAAGTAAATTTAGATCTTGTCATATTTATCTTATCACCTTTGCTATGTTACAACTAGTTAACTGCCACAAGTTCGTTAGATCTATGTTTATATGTCCACCATGTTAGTATACGTTTATTCTAGTTATGTTAGAACTTTCACCTTTATCATATTTCCATTACCTTCCCTTCTTATTGTTTATGATTAGGCTGTTATTTAGCCTATACATGCCGTAAATTGTGTGAACATGCTAGTTAGGGAACGAGGAGGGAAAAAGATTAATACTGACATAATTTGAATATAAACATGAGTTGGACATATAATTCAAAAAGGGGAAAAGTGGGGACATAATCACCTATTAAGACATAGGTAAGAATTGAATAAAAATGGAATGTCTAGTAATTGAAATTAGGAATTGTAATTGCACTTATGACACGAGGTTAGGTTGCATTAGTGGTGGAATTCTGCCCGGACCCGACCGGCATATCTAGCTGCCACTAGTATTGAACCTAATGTGAGAGGTCTAAGTGTGCAAATACGAATCGGGCTAAGACACGAGGTTATGCCCAACAGTGGAATAAGACCGCCCAGACCCGACCGGCATATCAAGCATCCACAAGTTGTAGGCCAAATGTTGGAGGTCTAGCCCATTATAAACCATAAATGGGCATGGTAATAAATTTGACTACTTAACCAAATCTAATCCATAGGGATTGTATGATTATGAATTAAAGTTAGGGTTAAGTAAAATTTGTTGGATAGTGGATGGGTTAAGCAATTTTGGAGGGGTGGGTAATATTTAAAAATAGACCAACAAACTTAACCCGATAAGGTTATGTAATTAAAGACACCTAGTGGCATACATAACCGGAGGAAATAATAAAGTTATGTAATTAAAGACACCTTTTAAGGTAAGCATAATTGGTATAGGGCTATGTAATTAAAGACACCTAGTGGTATACATAGTCAGTGAAAACCTAATGGGGGATACAAGACAATGAGGAGAGCTTGTATCATATTGTGTGTGACCCATTTCAGTCAGTAATCCGTAGTAGGTATCAAATAAAGTACTCCGTACTAGGCGGAGAGGGGACACGCTTACTGACTTATTGTAAGGGATCCAAACGTGTAGGATGGTGTGGGCGGCGCATACCGACCGGGCCATGTGCGTGCATGATCCGGGCAGAAGGGAATAAGACGACCGTAACACTTATAGATATGGGGCTGTGTATATCAGCGAGGGGTTGCCACTTTAGGACGTGATACATCCTACTGTGGGGCCGGCATAGAGTATCTATGGAGTAGGGAGCCGATCGATTAGGGTAGTGGTTAGGGTACATTTGGACATATGCCCTAAGTCTACCACCTTATAGTGGAAGGGATCATCTCATTTTGTTTGTACTAGTAATAGTGCAGAGTCATCATTAGAAGCATACATGCCTTATCTTGTCTACCTTGTCACACCTGCCATTTATGAAGGGATCTCTCTTATCTACTTTATATGCCTATCATGCTACTTTTATTTATTTACTTTCTAAAAGTCACTGGACTCGCCAGACTTTATGTCCAGCCCTCCTGTTTCTCCTTCTTTCTTCCGTTTCCTCCCCAGATTCTCAGGGAGGAAACAGTTAGGCTTAGTCAGGACTCAGATATCATCTTGCTAGAGTTGCTTTCAAATTATGGCTCAAGTTTTTATCTCCACTATGGCTTTCTCTCTTTTATTTGGGGAATTATGTTTTCTTTTAAGTACTTATGTACTTTGATGTTAAAAGATAGAAGTTATGTTGTTGTAATGGTTTTTGAGACTCATGGTATTTCGAACCACGCTGTATGATCTGTGTTTGAAATAAAATTTAAATTTCTGCTACTATCTTATTTATGTCTGTCTTGTAAAATTCTGTGTCAGTTTACCTATAATGCTTCACGAAACTTAATGCATTCCATTTGTGAGTGACATTAACGGGCGTGGGGTGTCACACTAGTGATAAACATACCATAACGTGGGCAACCTACATAGCCCTGCTACATATCCCTTATTTTATTCATTCCCGATTGGTGAGGTCTGAGGCTACGTCACTGCTTGTTGAAGCATTTTACATTTAGAAAATGTTCATCATTCTCAAAAAAAATTAACTCTGTCACTCAACTTGATTGAAGTGGTTTTTGAACAACTAGGTCTAATCTTGGTCTTTTCGAAACGATGATTATAATATTAAAACCTACCGAGATTTGATAGTCGGTTATTTAACTATCAAACAGGAAAACGACAATCATCTAGAGATTATTTCAGAAAGTAATTCCCTCAATCTCTATTAATTAATTCTTTATTAATTACTCTCTTCATAACTTGGAAACTAGTTTTATATACTTATCTCAAATACATAAGTAATTCCATAGATTATTATTTTAGTACATCGAAATAATAAATATACACATACTTATTTTTTGTTTATGAAGTATTTTTCAATATTAGAAATGTTTATATATGCATATCATTTCTAACACCGACCTACGTATATGCAGAAATATTATGTTCCGAATATTTATGGAATATATTCATATACCCATCTAACACTGACCTAGGTATATTAACAGAACATGATTTTTATACTTGGAAATTTTCATATACATATCCTAATGGTATAAGTATATTCACAAATCAATTTGGAAATCTAACTTATTTTAAAAACTTATTTAATAGGTTGAACCCATTAATATTCAAAATTGGCTTTTGTTAAACTCTTATACATATACTTAAGTAAGACAATTCATAAATTCCTTTACAAAAATTTATTAAATAATTTCTTTACGAAATATCGTTAACAAAGTAATCCCTATTAAACGTTGATAAAATACAAGCTTATCAAATCTTATAAATCGATTAAATAACAAAAGTTTAACAATTTAAAACAATAGTCTAAAATTTATCAATTTACTAATATTAGTTTTTTTAGTAATTAATAATACAAAAAATATAAAATTTAAAATAATTAAATATTAACATAAAATAATTAAAATTTGTAAATAATTTGTAAATATAAAATAAAATTTTAGTAAATTTTTTAAAACCTTTTAAAATCTATAAGTATATAATATCATAATTAGAAAATTTAAAATACTTACAAATTAGATCGTAATTAATCTTCTTTAAATCATCACTATATAAAATTTGAAATATTTTAAATGAAGAATTATTAAACTTAACCATGATAAACAAAATAGCTTAACTTTACTCTTAATCATAAATAAAGAATGATTTTTATTTTTAGAAACATATTTTTAAATAAATAATGATTTAAAACTATTTGCTAGAAAAAATAAATTTAGCGATCGCATTTACGCGATGCTTACGCTTCAATCTCAAAGATTCCATAAGCGGCTGTAGCCAAACTTATAGATTTTGAATATTTGTTCAGTATGGCTTAATGCTCGCCATGGTACTTGTATAAGTTACCATCAATCCAACTCATTTTCCAACCAATAATTGCATTTATATAACAAGCACATATGTAAATAAATAATTAGTTATCCATGTCTAATATCACTTCATCACTACGGATAGTGATAATTCTAAGTCAATACGCTAGTAGAGGGGGATTTTCTCTGCTCAACGTATGCCGTTACGAATGAATTCGTCAAGTATATCAAATGGTGTTCATTTTGTTAGAACATAAACATCATCATATATTTAATTTAACAACGTCATAGCAAAACGTAAGTACAACATCATTATCAATTCACACATGATCAACATTAAATAAATTTTGAATATGAATAAACTCAAACAATTTCTAATAGAAACTCGAGATGCTACATTGCGTTCCTAGATCAGATTCAAATAAGTAATAGCACTTCAAGATACTATATCACAATCCTAAATTTAATTCAACCACCAATCCAATTTATTAATCCAAACATGCAATTAAACTTATAATTAAATCAACCAAACCAATCAATTAACAATTCACGCAAATACAAAGATAAAATTATTTTATCTACTTAATAACATTGGTAAATCAGAAAGGTGAGTTTTCTTCACTATCGTTCCACTTGCTGTTTGTGTTTAGTATTCAGTATAATTTCAAATGCTAATTGGATTTTATCTACTTAAAAACACTAGTAGATCGGAAAGGTGAGTTTTACTCACTATCGTTCCACTTGCTATCCCTGTTCGGTTTTCAATTTAATTTCAAGCGGCATTTGAAATAACTAAAATTCTCCAAGCTTCCAGTCATTCCAATCCACTCCCAAAATGTAGATATCATTGTTATGATCTCAACGCGACAATCCACATTCAATTTGGACCAAAAACGAGTGAGTTACGCAATTTATAAGAATTTAATAAATCAAATATAATTAATTTAGTTAATTAATTATCATTAACTTAATTACATACATAAATTACTTTCTTCCCAGCTAATTTCAAATTTCCGCTCCATCTCCTGAAGCAGCACCCACCATGAACGAGACTTCCTCCTTCACTTCCCTTCTCTCCTTCGAACAATCGTCCAACGCACCAATATTGCCATTGAACTTCCCATCCAAATCTCCATTGCCTGGACACGCTCATCTCTACATTAGACGCCATCCCTCACTTCCAACGTTAGCTCCAGGTCATGAAACTTTGAAGATGCACGACCATTATTCACATCAAAAAATACCAAAATTCAACATCAAGTCCTATTCTTTATCTAGACTTGGAATATGTTCTTCGATTCACAAATAAATCCCTATAATGATAAAAAAACTCCCAACCCTATATCGTTAATGCCACGCGACATCCCTTATCGAACCACCAAGCATGCTTGGACACTCCCTGACCGGTATTGAAACATAGATCTGCTCCACCGGATTCTAAAGATCAACATTTTCAATTTATCTGATTATATACGAATTATTGTGGATATTTAGACTTCACACTTTTTTATTTTATTTTTATTTTTCCTTTCTCGTTGCCGTTGAAAAGATGAAAATGGGAAAGGACATATGCATTGTCTAACTGTTAGGCTAAGAGTTTTGTTCATACACACTTTTCCAGTATCTCGTTGCATAGTTTTGATTTTTGCATATAGACCCTGAACGATGAAAAAATCACTATTGCATTCAGAATTTTGAAACAATCCCAAATAAATAATAATATATACTAGTTATTGAAATTTGAAAAATAAAAACATCGCTATTTCACTATAAATTCGAATTAAAACCTCTATAGTTTCCAATTGTTAAAGGTTACGTTTTTATATTTTGCACGAATGCACAAGTCTGATCATCGCAAAACTTGACATGTAACAACCCTGAGTTTTGGAACCAATTTAAAATTTATTGTTAAATGATTTTGATGGATTTTAAATATTTAAAATGATTTATTATGAGAATTAACGATTTAGGATTTATTTTAAACCAGTTTGAATGAAAAAATTATAATATAATTATAAAACGAACGCGTAACGTCGCGGTAGTTTGAAAATTTAGTTTTAAATTTCAATTGAATGTATAGAATGCAATATAAGTCGGATTTCTGTAAAACAAGAAATGGTAGAATCTATTTAATTATATCTTTCTAACAAATGTGAAAATTTTAGATTTATTATTATAAATTGTAAGTTATGACCAAATTAAAGTTTAAAATAGTCGTTATGGAATTTATTAATATTTTAATATTACATAGCCCTTAAAAATGGACATTTTGCAAAAGACCTCCGTTTTTTACGAAACCAATTTTGTTGGATTCAAAATAATAAATTATTGCTTGATTTCAAATTTCGTGCCAAACGGGCTTAGTATATGTCCGGGTGCGATAAAACCGTTCGATATACTAATTTGAGTAGTTTTACAAAGGAACATTATTACGATGACCTCGAAATTTGACGATTTTTTTTTTTAATTTTTAGCATCGAATAATGGTAGAATTCCAAATTTCATGATTTTTGAAGTCAGCATGTGACTGTGCGCGATTTTTAATGTGAAAAACAGTCGATATTTTAACTTTAAAAATTCATTATTTGTGCAAATGGATTCGCAATTCGATGAAACAAGTTTCTTTGGGTCCATAATATCCGGGAGTAGCTGCGTATTAATTTTAATTGAAAACAGAGTTCATATGTGATCATACAAATTTTTAAACGATGAAAACAGACAAAAATTGAGTATAATTGAATAAAATAAAATATATAATTAATAAAAAAATAATTTTTCCTTTCCTATATAATGTCCTAACTCTCTAAACCTAACCCTAATTCACAGAATTCACGGCGCCTCTATTTCTTTCTTCCAACGTGAAAAACCAACCTTCTTTGATTTTTTTTAAAAATCTCACAAGCATCCTAAGATCATGAAATAAATATATTTGTAATCCTTGTGAGATTCTCTTCGAGTCTATACAAATTTCACCGATTCGACGATGGTTATGTACGCTGCAAATTTACAGCATGTGTGCTATGGGTAATAGGTTTAGATTTTTGGTAAGAATCAAGCATGGATTCTCGTTTTAAGTATGGTTTTTGGATTCAGCATGAAGAATAGCAAGTGTTTGCAAATTTTTTGGGTTATCCATGGATTTTTGTGTCGAGGTCAGTGCGCTCCAATGCACGGAGGAGCAGGCGACGAAAATTAAGGAGGGGTTGTTGTGCATGTATTAATTTTGGTATGAGATTGAAGCGAGATTGATGTGAATGAATTTTGGTTTTTGAGGATTGTGATTTCATGAAGAAAAGAGGGAGGAATGGATGCACAATGTTTCATTAATGGCTATGGCAAATTCTTGAGTGTGCACACCTGGTAGGAGAAGAGGGGTTAGGAGGATGATTAGTCAAAGTAATTAGTATAATTATATTATTTAATTAATATGTTAATGAAATATATATATATATATATATGTAAAATCTTGTATAATACATAACTTTTTAATATGAGATTGGAATTCGACGATTGAAGATGCATTGGAACCGTGTCGACGAGAGCTTTTGCAATGAAACTGATTTGAAATGATATGGAACTAATCTCAATTTTTGGTGGAAGAAAACGTCTGATTCAGTCAATCGACGTTCATGGGTATTTAGGAAAAAACGACCAACGTGAGAGCTTCTAACTCAAACTGGTTTTTTTACAGTTATTATAATCGTAACTAAATATATATTGATTTTTATCTGATTAATTGTCACAAATTGTTATACGATATATGGTAGCTCACATCACAATTGTTTGAAAACCAGATGGATGAATGGATGATTATCTTTATTATAATTAGAATGTGATTTTGAAATAATTAACATGTTAAAACTATGTTAAAATATTTGTGGTAGTTGAAACTGGATTAAATATCCATTTACAAGTCGAACGACTTATTTATTTATGATCACCCATTTTAAGTAATATCGACTGGAATGAATAAATAATTTATTTATTGATTAATTATTGGTTGAAATCCCCACATAGGTCTCAGGATGATAATTAATTCACATGTCTCTCTTGTATTTAATTGTATGTCAACCGATTGATTGAGAGACCATTTGCAACACCCCGTATTTTCTGAGAATATTGAAATAAAAAATTAAAGAATAATTTATTTGAAAAAGAGAAATGAGAAAAGAATGATGTTTAGCATTGTTCAAAGGTTTGTAAGCAAAATACTTAGTAGCTCATTTGGTTAGAACATGTGACTTACATACAAATGCTACAGAGTTCGATTCCTGCCCGCGCCATATTTTTGTTTTAAGGGAATGGCTAAAAAGTGGCTTAGTGTGATCGCAGTTCAAAAAGTGGTTTAGTGTGAAACTCGTTAATTATGAAAAAGTTATTAAGCCATGAAGTTTGTATGCATATGAGAGAAATATATATATATATATATAAATTAAATAAATAAATATTCAAAAAAAAAGTTCAAAACAGCGAATCGGGAGGGGGAATAGCAGAACCGCACCATTTTTGGAGTCGACCCAAGCCCTGTTGGGTCGACTAGAGGTCAATCCAGGGTGTATGGCTGCCAACCCATGGCCCGATTCGCCCTAGGGGCTGATATGGCATCTGAGTGATCCAGATCAGTTCTGGGTTTAATCCTAAGGCCTAAATAACTTCCTACACCTATATATACACCCTAAGACCTTATCCTAATTCATAAATATTATCTACGACACCATTATGCTATCAAATTCTCTCTTAAACCCTAGTCGCCGCCTCTAAATCAAATCTCAAGTGTTCAACTTCAACTCAAATTAAAGATTAGAGCTTCTACAACAATTCAAGAAGATAAATCAGCAACACTGCAATGTTTCTACACCAATTTCAGTGAATAATTCTATTCTTTAACCACGAAAGGTGAGTACGGTGATTTTCACAATATAATGGGATTAAAAGTAACATGATAAAGTTGTAAAGTGGATTCATATGTATGTATGTAATTTAAATCTCATCCAAGTCTTCACCTTTTTGATTCATGTCATCATATGCCTATGTTTCTATATAAAGTTCATACCTTTATCGGTTTATTCATGTTGAATCTGTTATTATGCCTCTATGCCAGTTTATGTGCCCCTTTATTTCATGATGTTGTGTCAATTCCAATTTTCTGTGATTTGATTCTCTCTTCTTATCCCTATTCCTTTTATTTTTGGATCTAGGCTACCTTCGAGCCTATGTTAAAAATACGCGTGAATGCGAATATGTGGGAACGAGAGGAATATGTGAAATATGGAAAATTGGATATTACTGGACATTTTGGATAATTGGATAATATGTGAAATTGGCATATTTGGGTATGAATTACATGGAATTGATGAAATTGCCTATAAGGATGAATTTATAATTGAGGCTAACTAATAGGTAATTAGTGACAATTTGGAATAGGCAATATTATAAACATGATTACATGTTTAATTGGATATACATGACATGAAAATTGGGTATGGGTGAAATACGATTATTAATAAACCTTTGACACGAGGTAAGGCGCAATTGTGGCGTAAGACAGCCCGGAACCGCCCAGCAAATCTAGATGCCATAATTGGACGTCTAATGTGAGAGGTCAAAGGAATGAATTGTAGGCGTAACGGTTAATGACACGAGGTTAGACCCGGTTTGTGGCGTAAGACTGCCCGGAACCGCCCGGCAAATCCAGCGGCCACAAAGTGTTCGGTCTAATGTGGGGGGTCATGCACCGTTTTCATAAGGAATGAATTAAGGAATACTAACCATAATAAGACATGGGTATGGTTAGAGGGTTAAGTGGGGTGACATGTAAATTATGACATGTAAATATGGACTTAACCGGAAAAAGATAAGACATGCATGTAAGTATGGACTTAACCGTAGCATGTGTAAGACATGGACATTTAAATTAAAATGGTTAAGTGGGAGAAAAACCTAGTGGGGACCAAGCATAGGTGGGAGGCTTGTGTCGGATGGGGACCCGTTTCAACCAGTAACCCATTTGGGTATCTAATTGGGCCCGGTACTAGGCCGGGTTAGGGCACGCTTACTGGACTTGAATGTAAGAGGTCAAAACGTGAATAGCGGTGGCAACGCGAGTCCAACGGGGTCATGTGCGTGCATGGGTCCGGGCTGGTAGGTAAAACGTTGTTGCATCGTGTAGGTATGGCCGTGCATTTTATGTTGGTATCGGGGTTGCCACTTTGGGGAGTGATATACCCCACTATGGGGCCAACACGGGTGCCTACGGGGTTTAGGGAGCCGATCGAATGGGTAGGGTAAGGGTAGGAGCAAGTCAGCACCTATGATAGCAGCTAGGTACAAGTAACTACCAAGTTAGTCATGTGGGTACAGTTAGTGGGAAAGGATCAACCTTTAGTAAATAGAGACTAGTAGATGTGCGGTGTAATTAAGTAATGTGGTGTAACTTAGCAAAAGTGCGGTGTAATGAAATACATGTTGGTTGAGTTGGATAGTCCTTTGGGTGCTAGTCTGATGTTGACTTCAGTCTTCGGGGTTAGTACTTGGAGGGTTGTTCGGTTAACCAAGATGTGAGATTGTCTTAGTACTTAGGAATGGAATCATCTTGTCCATCCTTTTTATCTACCTTATCTATGCTACAGCCATATCATGATACCTACTTATGTCTTGATCATTTACCTTACCTATTATTTGTTAAAATTACTGGACTCGCTAGACTTTATGTCTGACCCATTTTGTTTCCACCTCTTTTCTTTCCTTCCCCTCCCCCATCAGGTTTGCAAGGAGGGAATACTACAGCTTAGTGCCAATTTCTTTCAGTTGCTTGAAGAGGGTAGATGTATCACGTTAGACTCTCTCGTCTTTATGGCTTTGCTTATGCTCAGTGGGAATTTATGCATTTATGTTATTTAAGCATTTGCTTCTTTATGTACTTTGAAGTTTTTGGAAAAAACAATTGATCCTGTTGTAATGGTTTTGGAGACTACTTATGTAAGCTTGTTTTGAGTTATGATGTTATGAAATAAGTTTTATCTTCCGCTGTGTTGTTTTATTTATTTATTCTTGTAATTTATCTGTTCTATACAACAATAACGCTTCATGGACATTGATGCATTCCCTTTGTAAGTGACATTAATGGACATGGGGTGTTACACGTGGTATCAGAGCTTATGGTTACAAGAACAGATAAAAAGTTTTGAAAAGTGTTTTCAAAAGTATTATTTTCCTAGAATGTATTTTCAAAAACTTGTTTTAAAGAAGCTATTTTTAAGGAAAGTTTACTTTAAAGAGCGTAATCCCCGCAAGCCATACATCTCCCTTTCGCTTCCCTTGTTTTGAAACTCTTTCTTTCTCTTTTCAGCATGTCTGGAGCATCTGAGATACCAGAGGGTGTTCATGTACCTGGTTGGTTTTGTCAAAATATCGAGGCTAGGGCCGCTGCCGTGGGTCCGGCCGATGTTCCTCTTCCTCCTCCCCCAGATCCAGTCATTCCTCCGAGTGGAGATGCTTTCTCCAAGATATGTAAAGACTTTCGTTCGATGGGTGGAAAACCTTTTAGTGGGTCTGAAACGTTCGTTGAAGCTAGAAATTGGTTGAAAGAAGTGGAGGATCTGTTTGGCATTTTCGATTTGGATGATTGTAAGAAGGTCGAATTGGCTGCTTGGTTGATGAAGGACGAAGCTTCACTTTGGTGGGAGGTTACTAATGGAGAGCGTGTTGTAGAGATGTGGGCAGATTTTTGGTGAAGGTTTGAGTTGAAATTCCTTTGTCAAGCTTAGGAGAGTATATACATGGAGAGGTTCTTGACATTGAAGCAAAAAACTTGTCCGTGAAGGAGTATGTGACCGAATTTAATAAGTTGGCGAGATTTGGGCTAGAGTCGGTAAATACGCCTCACAAGAAGGCCTTGAGGTTTGCAAAGGGCCTAAATGAACCGCTTCACAGTTTGGCTATGTCCCACATTCCAATGGGGTCTACGTATGAAAGCTTGTTGATATGGCATACATGTATGAAGAAGAGAAGGGTGTATGTACTTTTAGGCCGCAAGATAAGAAGGAGGATCCAAAGAAAGCCCAACAACAAAAGAAAGGTGGTAAAGAAAAGAGGAAGTGTCATAATTGTGGGATACCCGGCCATTTGAAGAAAGACTGTAGGAAGAAGAAGAAGTTCGCTTGTTATCATTGTGGTGATCTAGGTCATGCTATCAAGTACTGTCCTAAGAAGCAAGGGAAGAAGGCAGGTTCTACTTCGGGAGGGCAAGTTCATGCTCTCATGGCTCCGGGACAGGAAGAAGGTAGAAAAATTTATGTCAAAAGTTTGATTTTCTTGTTTGATCATCATGTCCGTACTTTATTCGATTCTGGTGCATCACATTCGTTTATCTCTACATCATTAGTTGAAACACTGCACTTAAATACCAGTTTCGTTGTGGATCCCATTGTAGTCTCAAATCCTATTGGTGGGTTGGCTCATTTATCCATGGTTTGTAGGGATTTGAGATTGTCGATCTTAGGCATTGGTTTGAATGTAATACTTTTGTGCTTGGTTTCGTGGGCTATGGGTTGATTCTAGGGATGGATTGGCTAGCCAGACATGGTGCCATCCTAGATTGTGAACAAAGGGTAGTAAAATTGTTGACTCGTAGTGGAAAGACCCTTGATATTTCTTGTAACCCTAGAGGATCGGTGATGCTTAATTATCTTGAGTCACTTGACCCATCCAATGATGATTTACATTCTGTTCGTATAGTCCGTGAATATGCTGATGTCTTCGATGAGGTGAGGGGTCTACCCCCAAAAAGGTGAGATAGACTTTCGTATTTATCTTGCAGACAATGCAAAACCCGTATCTCTGCCAGTACGCCACATGGCTCCTCGTGAGAGGAGGGAACTCAATAAGCAAGTAGGGGAGTTGCTTGAGAAGGGGTTCATAAGACGTAGTATATCAGAGTGGGGTACTCCAGTAGTATTTGCCATGAAGGCAGATGGGTCCCTTAGACTTTGTGTGGACTATAAAGAACTTAATAAGCTTACTAAGAAGAATAGGCACCCACTGCCGAGGATTGACGATCTCTTCGATCAGTTAGTTAGCGCCTCGGTATTTTCGCAGTTGGACTTAGCCACTGGTTTCCATCAATTGAGACTAGCTGAGGATAGCATAGACAAGACTGCCTTTAGGACTCCGAACAGTTTCTATGAGTGGCTTGTGATGCCCTTCGGTTTGACAAATGCCCCCGCATACTTTGTTGACTTGATGAGTAAGGTGTTTAGGGAGTACCTTAATAAATTCGTGGTGGTCTTGGTGGATGACATCTTGATCTTTTCTAAGAACGAGGAAGAGCATGCCCTACATCTTAGGGAAGTGTTGGAGATCCCTCGAGCGCATAACCTTAAAGCTAAATTTTCTAAATTTCACTTTTGGAGGAAGGAAGTGTGATTCTTAGGGCACATGGTTTCCAAAGAAGGGATAGCTGTGGATCCCGCGAAGGTGGTGGCCATCCAAGATTGGAAGGTCCCTAAAAATGCTACCAAGGTGAGGAGTTTCTTGGGGTTGGCTGGCTACTATAGGGAGTTTATCAAGGACTTCGCAAAGATATCAGCCCTATTGACACGCTTGACGAAGAAGAACCTAGTTTTCACGTGGGACATAGATTGTGATGATGCATTCCAACGTTTAAAGAGAGCTTTGACCACAACCCCAGTCTTAGTGTTGCCAGATGGGAGTAAGCCATTTACCGTTTATACCGATGCCTGTGGGACAGGACTAGGCACAGTCTTAATGCAAGAGGGGAGGGTAATAGCCTATGGAGGAAGGCAGTTGAGAGTGCATGAGAGAAATTACCCTACACATGACCTAGAGTTGGCCGCTATTGTTTTCGCGCTTAAGTCTTGGCGCCATTATCTTCTTGGCGAGAAATTCGAATTGTTCACAGACCACAAATCGCTAAAATACTTGTTCTCTCAGAAGGACTTGAACTTAAGGCAGAAAAGGTGGATGGAATTCTTAGCGTCCTACGATTTCGAGATAGCATATATCCCTGGCAAGGGTAACGTGGTGGAAGACTCCTTAAGTAGGAAAAGGTTGTCCTTGAGTCCTTGTTTGTTGAGTGGCGAAGCTTAGAGTTTATCTCTACGTTTGACTTTAGACCTTCCATTGACTTTATACCTGGTTTGCTAGCATCCTTAGAGGTCAGACCTACGCTTTTGGGACGGATTGGTGAGGCACAGCGAGATGACCCACAGTTGGTTGAGTTAGTAGAGAAGCTCATAAGGGAGGAGTCATCGAGCCATCTCTGTAGGTATACCCTAGATGATAAGGGTTGGTTACGTAGGGATGGTAGACTTTGTGTACCACGAGACGAGAACTTGAGGAAGACCATTCTTTATGATGCACATCGTTCGAAGATGACCATTCATCCCGGGGGACAAGATGTACATGGACATGAGACGAGTTTACTTTTGGGCCGGTATGAAGAGGGATGTGGCCGAGTTTGTCGCTAGATGCTTGGTGTGCCAACAAGTAAAAGCAGAGCAAAAGAAGCCCGGTGGGTTGCTTCACCCATTGGAGGTCCCACAATGGAAGTGGGAGAGTGTCTCGATGGACTTTGTTGATGGGTTACCAAGATCAAGGAAGGGTAATACGAGGATTTGAGTCATGGTAGACAGACTTACTAAGAGCGCCCATTTCATTCCTGTGAAGAGTAAGAGGACTGCTCCATGGTTAGACTCCGTATACATTCGAGAGATAGTTCATTTGCACAGTGTTCCTTCTAGCATAGTGAGCAATCGCGATCCTATCTTTATTAGCGAGTTTTGGAAGAGCTTACTTAGAGAGGTGGAAATAGAGCGTGATGCGACGATTTGACGAGCTCCTACATGCATTCTTGGATCAGAGATTAAGAAGTTGAGGAATCGAGAGGTCAAGCTAGTCAAAGTGCAATTGGGAGATGATGAGAGCAACGCTACTTGGGAGATGGAAGAGAAGATGCGTTCATTGTACCCTTTTCTTTTCGAGGGTATGTCTTTTAATTTCTCCTTTATCGCTTAGCTTGTACTTGTTCTTTCTTTAGTATGTCCTCTCACTAGTATCTTTGACCTTTAGATAGGGTAGTCCTATGGTTGAAACATGTGTTTGAGACATGTTATGTATGGTGGATGCATGTGGGTGCAAGTGTTTGCTAGTGGTTGCTCGTGGATGCATATACACACACTTTAGGCACTAGATCGGCTCAGTCACTTTCATATTGCATATTGCATATAAATGGATGTATTTAGTAAAATGAATGTACGTTGAATGTGTGTATCATATGGATGTTGCATTTAAATGAATGATTGTGCACACATGTAGTAATGATATGTATAGGGTTCTTTGCACACATGATGGATACATGGCACTATCATTATTTGCATTAAGGAGGTCGACTGAATCAATGGACCGCCTGATTTTGCATTAGTATACGGACATATACACACACTATGCATATGTACATGAAAAGCATTAGAAATCTTTTAAGGACCATGGTTGCTAGTGGTTGATGGTTGAGTAGATGGATGATTGGATGGTAGGATACGTTCTTCTTGACTTAGAGATTTCGAGACGAAATCCTTTAAGTAGGGGAGAATGTAACACCCCGTATTTTCTGAGAATATTGAAATAACAAATTAAAGAATAATTTATTTGAAAAAGAGGAATGAGAAAAGAATGATGTTTAGCATTGTTCTAAGGTTTGTAAGCAATAGACTTAGTAGCACATTTGGTTAGAACATGTGACTTGCATACAAGAGGTACAGAGTTCGATTCCCGCCAGCGCCATATTTTTGTTTTAAGGGAATGGCTAAAAAGTGGTTTAGTGTGAAAATGGTTAATTATGAAGAAGTTATTAAGCCATGAAGTTTGTATGCATATGACAGAAATATATATATATATATATATTAAATAAATAAATATTCAAAAAAAGTTCAGAACAGCGAATCGGGAGGGGAAATAGCAGAACCGCACCATTTTTGGGGTCGACCCGAGCACCGCTGGGTCGACTAGAGGTCAATCCAGGGTGTATGGCTGCCAACCCGTGGCCCGATTCGCCCTAAGGGCTGATATGACATTTGAGTGGTCCAGATCAGTTCTAGGGTTAATCCCAAAGCCTAAATAACTTCCTACACCTATATATACACCCTAAGACCTAACCCTAATTCATAAATATTATCTATGACACCATTATGCTGTCAAATTCTCTCTTAAACCCTTGCCGCCGCCTCTAAATCAAATCTCAAGTGTTCAACTTCAACTCAAATTAAAGATTAGAGCTTCTACAACAATTCAAGAAGATAAATCAGCAACACCGCAACGTTTCTACACCAATTTCAGTGCATAATTCTATTCTTTAACCACGAAAGGTGAGTACGGTGATTTTCACAATATAATGGGATTAAAAGTAACATGATGAAGTTGTAAAGTGGATTCATATGTATGTATGTAATTTAAATCTCATCCAAGTCTTCACCTTTTTGATTCATGTCATCATATGCCTATGTTTCTATGTAAAGTTCATACCTTTATCAGTTTATTCATGTTAAATCTGTCATTATGCCTCTATGGCAGTTTATGTTCCCCTTTATTTCATGATGTTGTGTTAATTCCAATTTTCTGTGATTTGATATTCTCTCTTCTTATCCCTATTCCTTTTATTTTTGGATCTAGGCTACCTTCGAGCCTATGTTAAAAATACGCGCGAATGCGAATATGTGGGAACGAGGGGAATATGTGAAATATGGAAAATTGGATATTATTGGACATTTTGGATAATTGGATAATATGTGAAATTGGCGTATTTGGGTATGAATTACATGGAATTGATGAAATTGCCTATAATGATGAATTTATAATTGAGGCTAACTAATAGGTAATTAGTGACAATTTGGAATAGGCAATATTATAAACATGATTACATGTTTAATTGGATATACATGACATGAAAATTGGGTATGGGTGAAATACGATTATTAATAAAACTTTGACACGAGGTTAGGCGCAATTGTGGCGTAAGACTGCCCGGAACCACCCGGCAAATCCGGCTACCACAATTGGACGTCTAATGTGAGAGGTCAAAGGAATGAATTGTAGACGTAACGGTTAATGACACGAGGTTAGACCCGGTTTGTGGCGTAAGACTACTCGGAACCGCCCGGCAAATCCAGCGGCCACAAAGTGTTCGGTCTAATGTGGGAGGACGTGCACCGTTCGTCATAAGGAATGAATTAAGGAATACTAACCATAATAAGACATGGGTATGGTTAGAGGGTTAAGTGGGGTGACATGTAAATTATGACATGTAAATATGGACTTAACCGGAATAAGATAAGACATGTAAATTATGACATGTAAGTATGGACTTAACCATAGCATGTGTAAGACATGGACATTTAAATTAAAATGGTTAAGTGGGAGAAAAACCTAGTGGTGACCAAGCATAGGTGGGAGGCTTGTGTCGAGTGGGGACCCGTTTCAACCAGTAACCCGTTTGAGTATCTAATTGGGCTCGGTACTAGGCCGGGGTTGGGACATGTTTACTGGACTTGAATGTAAGAGGTCAAAACGTGAATAGCGGTGGCAACGCGAGTCCAACGGGTTCATGTGCGTGCATGGGTCCGAGCTGGTAGGTAAGACGTTGTTGCATCCTGTATGTATGGTCGTGCATTTTATGTTGGTATCGGGGTTGCCACTTTGGGGAGTGATACACCCCACCGTGGGGCCAGCACAGGTGCCTACGGGGTTTACGGAGCCAATCGAATGGGTAGGGTAAGGGTACCTTAGCGGTGGTAGGAGCAAGCCGGCACCTACGATAGCAGCTAGTTACAAGTAACTACCAAGTTTGTCATGTGGGTACAGTTAGTGGGAAGGGATCAACCTTTAGTAAATAGAGACTAGTGAATGTGCAGTGTAATTAAGTAATGTGGTGTAGCAAAAGTGCGGTGTGACGAAATACATGTTGGTTGAGTTGGATAGTCCTTTGGGTGCTAGTCTGATGTTGACTTCGGTCTTCGGGGTTAGTACTTGGAGGGTTGTTCGCTTAGCCAAGTGTAAGATTGTTTTGTACTTAGGAATAGAATCATCTTGTCCATTCTTTTTATCTACCTTATCTATGCTACAGCCAAATCATGATACCTATTTATGTCTTGATCATTTACCTTACCTATTATTTATTGAAATTACTGGACTCGCCGGACTTTATGTCTAACCCGTTTTGTTTCCACCTCTTTTCTTTCCTCCCCCCCCCTCAGGTTTGCAAGGAGGGAATACTACCGCTTAGTGTCGATTTCTTTCAGTTGCTTGAAGAGAGTAGATGTATCGTGTTGGACTCTCTCATCTTTATGGCTTTGCTTATGCTCAGTGGGAATTTATGCATTTATGTTATTTAAGCATTTTCTTCTTTATGTACTTTGAAGATTTGGAAAAAACAATTGATCCTGTTATAATGGTTTTAGAGACTACTTACGTAAGCTTGTTTTGGGTTATGATGCTATGAAATAAGTTTTATCTTCCGCTGTGTTGTTTTATTTATTTATTCTTATAATATATTTGTTCTATACAACAATAACGCTTCATGGACATTGATGCATTCCCTTTGTGAGTGACATTAATGGACATGGGGTGTTACACCGTTGTAATCATTATTTAATTATTTGATGCTTATACAGTTGTAGATGCATTCTAGATGTGAATTGGATGTTTAATAGTTGTTTATAATTATTGTTGAATGCATGTGATGTATGAAATCCGTATAACTAAAATTATATGGTAATTGGTTGAATCTCATTTCATTCTAAAATAAAAATGAATATTTTATTATAATATTCCGTGAATAATTAAAATTTCATTTTAATGTCCGATTTGGATGCACAAAAATTATAAAATTATAATGAACATTAAGTAGATTTGATTTCAAAATCTGATATTTAGATAAATATATTATTTTAATATTATAATAATATGGGATGTTCAATTTTGATTTAAAATTGAAGTAGAAGTTGAAATCGTTTTTAAACAAGATTATAAACATTTTATAAAATACATTTTGAATGGAAATATATTATATATAATATAATGGCTTAATATGAAGATAATTGATTTGAAGAAAATGATTGAAATGGAATTTCAAATGGTAGTTGTGAATAATTTATAATGTTTATTAATTATTTTGGAAATGTTTTCACTTTTATTTTTAATCATAAATCGAATTCGAGTCTGAATAGAACGCGTCGCATAGCGACAGTTCGCGAACGTCAACCTATAACTTCAAATTGATGTAACGGGATTACAGACCGTGAGTGTGCGAGTTTGATCTCCAATATTTGAGATAAACTTTATGGGTGGAGCTCCAGGCTACTACCCTTTGCGGGTAGAATTGAATTGGTCCATACTATGACTTATGCAAAAGTTAATTTATGGCTATAGATTTTCCAACTATCAAATGCTTCGCTGGACAAGATTGAAAAAGTTTGTTCTGATTTGATTTGGAAAGGGGGACTCCATAAAATTGAATAATCAGACATATGTAGACCAAAGGAAGAAGGAGATGTTGGTATAAGAAGTATCAAAGTCATGAGACAAGCTTTCATTGTGAAACAAGCCTGGAAAATTTTCAATAACTCTAGACTTTGGGCCAGATGGATGAACCGAAGATATTTAAGGGATGACTTTTGGACCACGAGGAAAGCTATCTTAAGTGTCAGGAATACACTAGCAGACAAGTGCAAAAAAGAATTTTCCAATGGAAAAGAAACTAATATGTGGAAGGTGTAAATAAAATTAGGGTTTTCATAACTAATTAGAAGCAGAAAATTAAACCCTAACTAGGATCTATTACGAGAAAATTAATGGATTAAGATAAATACCAAACCTAGGGTTTTACCAAATTGGTAAATACCCAATTTCTTCAATTTTGGAATTCTGCCGAAAGCAGAAGGATCGAATCAGAGCATGATAGAGTGCCTTGCCTCCATGAGTATCCATACGAACATGTTCTTCAATTGCCATACGAATTGAAGGGAAAGGGAAGTCAACGGTGCTAGCCGCCGTTTTTATTTCGATTTAGGGTTTCTGAATGAATAGATAATGATAAAATTGTATCCGTGTGTTTTATAAAAGAAGTAGACACCCTTTTAATGTATACATGTGTACAATAAATAAGGAGCAAATCCTTGTGCCCATTCAAATAAAATATCAACAGTTGATATTTTATTTTACACGAAACAAAACAGTCTTCCCCTTACAATGTTCTAAGCGTGTGACCCTATAGGTTATTACAACATTGGCAATGATTTCAAATCATATTTAAAATCATAAACAGTGACTGGCATCTAGCAATACGTCGCTGCTATCCAACTTATAATAAAATCAATGATTCGATACAACCTTTCCGTGACTAGTGTATCAATCTAATATAATCTATTTAACCAATATATCCCGGCTTAAACTCGAGACATGGATCGTTTCATCCTCATTATAATTTAATCATTTTACCTTGATCGATTAGTAGACTATATAAAACAAATAAATATTTGAGTATGTCCATGCATTTCATAGTCTGACTCAATCAAGAGGCCCATAGATATCACCACAGATATATTGTAGGGTTAAATTCTATCTAGATCATTCATAATTTTCATTCAATTCGAGATGTATCCAATAATCCTCGTATACTCTGTTACAAGTAACTTTAGATGATATCAAGACATAAATATCCTCGAATAAAATTATAATGATTTCAGGTTTGAGGACCATTACATCATTGTCTTTATGAGAATAACTTATGATACTATTAATTATATTCTGTAACGTCGAGTATTTTTCATCGTCAGATATTTAATTTATTTTATTCTATTAAGTATTGATTTGGAATTTTAAATGGATTTAAAATATATATTTCGATTATAAAACGAAGTTGGAATGTTTAATTTATTTGTAATTATAATTCGAGCTCACAACGTTGCGGTAGTTCGTAATATTGAGTTTTGAACTTCAATTGAATATACCGGATCCGATATAAGTTGGATTTCTGTGAAACGAGAAACGTTTGAATCGATTTGACTACATTTTTCTAATGAAAGAGAAAAATGGAGATTTCGTGTTTTAGTTTGGTAATTATGTCCAATTCAAATTTCCAAATAGTCGCTATGAAATTATTTTTAAATTTATAGCGATTAATTTAATAATTTAATTCGATTTAAAATGGGTTTTAGATCATAACTCTAGACAACGACCGAATTAAGCTACGAAACAAAATTTATTGGAATGTGTACGACTTGTTATTTCTAGATTTCTAGTTTGAAGCCAAACAGAGTTGTTTTGTCGATAGACGAAATTTAAAGGTAAACCAATAAATTGAATTAAGACCCTTATTGCAAATGGAGTCCGTTTCCAACGAAATCAGTCTGTTGGGATTGAAAATGTCGAGACATAGTGGTGTACGTACTTTCGTTGTGTTTAGAATTTCATATGTGACAGTGCGTAGGTATAGCATACCATGTAAATAACGGTTAAACGTTAAACAAACGATAATTAAATGTAGAAGAAAGTAACAATATACAAATAAAACATGGCAAATAAATATGGGCAGCTATGATTTGACCGCTGTAATGGCCCGTAAATCCGTACTATTTGAGTCGACTAATAACACAACACGTCCAACCCAAATTGCACAGAAATACAAATCATTATTAGAAAGAAGTTAGAGGATGAGAAATCAAAAGAAAGAAATGTTAGAATAGAAGAAAAACGAAGAACACAAAACTCACGGCGGAACGAATAAAATATATTAAATAACATAACTTTTGAAATACAAATCAGTAACTGTATATACATACCATTATCAGAGCATAACAGTTATTCCTGGAACAGTTATAAACTCCTGTTTCCAGATACAACATAGTACACAACGGAAATATGATAGTCTATAGCTAACTGGTGAAGCCTCCTGCTTCCAGCTCTTCCAAGTGAATATGTAAAATCTCGGCTACTTGATTGCCCGTACAAATTTGGGCACCCAAGAGTTTAGGGAAAACAAACAAAATAAACTCTGGGTCAGTCATGGGACTGGTGTGAGAAAACTCCAACCATTTGTTTAACTTTCAAAATCCTTTCGAAAGAAAGGATAATAGTAAGACCATCCCACAGATAAACATGGACGGTTTTTACCTTACTATGACCCAAAACACTTTGAAACAAAAAATCCAGTGATATTATAATAGTGTCTAATTCAAATAAATAACAATCTAGCAGAACGCTTGCATCTCACGCTCCATATATAATATAAAATCAAAAACCGCAGGGCGCTTATTGGAGATTGGATTCCGACTATGACAAGGTATGGAACCACCTTCCGATCGTGTATCTCTAGAGAGGAATGCATTGGGTTCAACATGAACATCTTGCAACCCAGCCCACACGTGACCAACCACTAATTTCTCTTGAGTGTATCGAATGTATATCACCAAGGGTTAGGATCAGCAACCGTTTCCCAAAAAGGGACAACATCGATAGATTAAAGAAGTAAAAGGAATTTCTCTAGATAGGTGATTATGCACCATAATGGGAGCGACCCACATAGCCATGCTGCCTGCCCGATTTTTGTCATTTCCCGATTGTTGAGGCCTGAGGCTACGATTACTTATCATTCATTGATAGCACAATCACTTTGAATGCTACATTGTCAGATCCGTTAATCATTAAATTGATTTGCACAAATATATTCTGGATATTATGCTAAGAGAATAAATTCTCCGCCACCATATATATCTAAACAGACCAACATATGTGATCATTGGAAATACTCTGTCAGACATTCGTCCATTTACGTTCGTTCTGGGATTGAACGAAACCGAAGGCTCCATTTCTATTAATAGAAAAAGTCCTTGCACTTTACTCCGTCTTCGATTATCTTCATATAATCTGATTTGCAACGCTACTGCCAATACGGAGTGGTTCTCGGATAATAACCCAACCGGTTTCTCCATATTGGCAACGATATTGGTAAACACTTCGATAGTCGGTTAATTAACTATCGAAGAAAAATAAACAAACATTCCAACCATCAAACAAATCACTGGGCCTCTTAATTAATATTTCGTTAATTATATCACTTCTTCATTTCCTTACCTATATTCGTTAACCAAATATTTTCAGCAATCATCTTGGTCTCTTACACTGTTTGGAAAACATTTCCATTTTTTGCCATCTTTTATTTTCTATACTTAGAAAATATCTTTTTTTAATAATTGGAAAATATTCCAATTACTTCTCCGTTTCACGACCATTTATTTCGATACTTAGGAAATATTTATTATTATATTTCCAAAATTTTCCTTACTTGGGTAAAAATGAATGTTATGTAAAACATCGCTACAACAACCCAAAATACTGCATTCAACCAAATTTCTTTAAACATTTCTCTTCAAGACTGAATCTTGCTATTTATCAGCTAATAATGAAATCAATTGAGTTGGGGTATAATTACCTCTCAGACCTTGACTGAAAATATTATTAACTTCAAAACAGACAAGACTGTTAACTCGAATAATCAACACCATATTAAACCAATTTTCCATTTCTAAAATGTATATACATTTCTCTTTCTATTTTTACCAGATTTAATTATAGATTTCCTTTTTGTTTTTAATATTCTATTTTTAAGTTTGTTTCCTCATCGAATTCTATATATATATATATATATATCAATACATTGATTTCTAACTATCAAATTTTCTTAAAAGTATTCTAACTCCTTAAATTTCCAGAAAAAATCGCCATAACCTCCTTTGTATTGGTCGATAGTTCAAACCTCAACTCACCTCTCTAGGCCCTTTCCATTCAAAAAGAAAATCAAAAAGCCAAGTGGCTTGCCGATTCGGCGCATAAAATCTCATATGGAATTTAAACATGTACCTAATTGTTGGGCACACGAAATCTATAAACTTCATGCACTTCATATACTTCATTCCATACCTGTCTAACACATATGTGTCCATTTCCAATTTATTTCAACTCAATCCGGTCATTTTAACTTGATTCGCTAATTTATTCTTTAATCAGCTCATTTGCTCATTTCATTTTTTCTATTTGAACATATCACGTTCAAATATATTTTAACTTGCTTATTACCATTCGAATCCTATTTTCAATTCAAATTCCATATTCAATTTCGAATATGAATTTACAATTCCCTTTTCTGATCCAAAGTTCAATTTCGATTTCAATTTCATTAACTAATTTTTTTCTTCAAATTAGTTAATTCAATTCAACAATTAAAAATCTGATTTTTGTTTCAAAAATCAGTTCACTCACTCCACTAGAGTCCATACTTATTTTACAACTCAAATTTGGATTTTCTTATGGAAATTCGGATTTTATTTGTTTAAAATCCTTTTATTTATTTAAATAAACCGTTATGGTTTTATAATGGTTCTGGCGTTGTTTTTTTTAAAATTTGATTTTGACATAACTCAAAATCTATTCGACGAAACCCAGATTTTTTACTCATTCGAAAACTATTATCTAATTGGTCCTGACGGTTCTTGTTTCAAAGAATTCCGACTTAATTTGAGTCCTATATACTTAGTTGAAGTTCGAATCGCCAATTTACGAACTACCGTGCTGCGGCGAGTTCGTTTTAATTATATTTATATATATAGACTTTTAAACTTTATTTTAAAAAAAAGTCAACTCCATTCTAATATATTTTTAATATATATCAAACCAATTTTCCCAATTCAACTCTAAAATTCTGATTATCTATAATCGTTGATTTTTCCTTATTCGGTTATAAATTTATTTATACTCGATTTGTTATTTTAAATCCCAATTCCTTTTATAAATAAATTATAAAATTCGATATAATCGAATTCCAATTATAACTCCTTTTGATTTTCTCAATTCAGTTTATATTCTAAATCCCGGAATATAATCAATTATTCTATGTTCAACTCGTTTTCCAATTTCACTTTTTAAATTCTTTATTGAATTTAAACTTCTAAATTATCCAATGATAATTTAGTTCCCTATTTTTATAAACATTGTTTATAAATTAATTTCCTTATTTAAAAATTAAAACAAGCTTTCCTTTCAATTACCTATTTGAAACCCAACCCCTTTTATATTTTCAAATTTCGGAATAAAAACTATCATTCCCTTTTTTTTGAAATGATTTCAATTTTATACTTTTAAATTCATATTTGAATTTAATATTTCAAATTATCTCTTGATAATTAATTCTTCATATTTATAAACATCGTTTATAAATTTCCTTATCTTATATATTTAAACAAATTCTATTTAGAAATCTATTTACAACCAAAATCTTATTTGGAAATTTCTATTTATAATAACTTATATACATAACACCCAATTTATTTTCATATTCAATTTAACTTCTATTTAAATAAATTCGAATTAATCGAACTCAAATCATAAATCCTTATGGATTTATTTTAGTTCAATTTATATTCTGAACATCAGAATAAATTCCATCGTTTATTTCTTTAAAATGACTTCCCCATTTCTATTTTTAAATTCACATTTGAATTTAAATATTCAAATTATCAAATGATAATTTTCCCACTTTATTTATAAACACTGTTTAAAAATTCATTTCAATGCCCTGATTATCCATTGAAAATCATTACATTTTATTTATAAACACCGTTTATAAATTTACTTCAATGTCCTGTATTATTTAATTTATAAACATCGTTCATAAATTTCTTCAATTCCCACATTATTTAATTTATAATCATCGTTTATAAATTTCTTTACTTGTTTTTATTATTCAAACAATTTAATATTTCTCAGTACATTCGAAATTCGAATTCTACTTTTAGAAAAATAGATTTTCCCTTTTTATCTCAAAAATCCTCTTTCACGATATTTTTATATAATCACCATTTTAGCCCAGTGATACTTAAATATCCAAAAACACTCAATTATCAAATCACGGGTTTTATAACACATCATATATGATAATATATATGTGAAAACAAATAGTAATAAATTTTGAGGAATCCAGTTGGATTCCTCCAACCTATTTTTCCTGCATCCACAGACGTTAGCCAACATAAATAATACCCATCCTGCTTCGAGGCAGGATATCGCGGTATGAAGGTCATCCACTATATATATTGTTGGGCGCATAGTGAAATCATCCGCTAATGATACTGCACGCATCCGCTAATGATGCTGCGGGAATCCAACCACTAATATATATATATATATATATATATATAACAACCACAGACATCAATCCTAAATAACTAATATATATTCAATAACCACAATATTATTTCAATGCATGCAAACAACCAACAAGCAATTATTTTTAACTGATAAAAATAATTATAAATAAAAATAATGTGAGAATTTACTCACCTGATATTTTATTTTGATCCATTCTGATTTCCAGTTTATTTCCAGCTTATGGATTTTTGGTCGACTACGTTCGTTAAGTCTTGTATAATTTAAACATGCAATTTAATTAATTTTTACTGAAATAAAGATTAAATTACTAAATAAAATAATAATTACCTAATCCTTTGCTTGACCTTATTTCATCTTCTCTAAAATGCTCAAGTAATCCTCAAACATTAGTCCTCACAACACTGAATCCCCTTATCACCACTCTCATCTGGTCATGATAGCGAACCCATAAAAAGAACGAACCTTATTTTCATCGAACTCTATCCAAATCCATCCGTTGAATCTCCCTATTGCCATACAACTACACATGAATCCTACCAGGCTTTTACCAGTACTGTTGCTTGCCACTTCTAGGTGAAACAAATCGCCTCCGACCATCTAACTTGCCAAAACAACCCTTTCACTCCGTCGCCTGTCAATGCTCCAATCTCGAACCCATTCCCACTGTCGCGACCCTAATCCCATCGCCATCTCCCATCATCGTGCCTTAGATAACCCTCCGCAACCTCAGTACAACCCAAAACACATCGACCTTTTCTTAGGGATCGCGACTCCTCTCTCTCTAA
The DNA here is from genome assembly GCA_030737875.1 of Allium sativum. Classification (NCBI taxonomy): domain Eukaryota; kingdom Viridiplantae; phylum Streptophyta; class Magnoliopsida; order Asparagales; family Amaryllidaceae; genus Allium; species Allium sativum. The sequence goes on from CM060919.1 coordinate 213,573,969, forward strand.
TCGAGTGTGGCTGCTACTCGAAGTCGAGATCTGAAACTCGCGAGCCCCTCCAAATCACTGATCCTCACTTGCGTACCTCAAATCCTCAGCCTCCACTTCGAACTCGCGATGATCCAACCCTTTTCCTGAATCGCGATTTTACCTAGCTATCAATTTTGAAAGATCTGATTTTCTTTAATGGAGAAATCCGTAGTTTTTACGATATGGGGCTTTGATTTTTAAATCTTTATCCTCTTTCGATTTGAGAATTCAAAAGAAAAAATGAATAAAAGAACTTCGATCTTCAGTTTTGCAGAAGTAAATGGGTGGCGGTCATTTTCTTTTGATTTTATTATAAAACTTTGGCATTCGATTTACCTGGGTACCAATCAAATGGAAAAGAGAGGAAGCGTGCGATTTATAGATGAAGTTTACTTAGCAACTAAGGGATGAAGGTAGGTGCTTACTAGGGTAATGTTTACACTACAACAAAAAGACCATATCAGAACTGCAATTTTACAACAGTTAAAAAATAACTGTTGTAATAAAGGTTTTCAACAACTATTTTTTCTGGAAAGTTGTAATAAACTAGCTTTCAACAACCCCTCGGCTTCCCCACTTTAAATAAATGGTTATTACGCCTTCTCCTTTTTACTGGCTCGATGCAAGTTTTTGGCTCCAAGTTTTTTTTGGGAACGAAAATTTCCCTCCACATCTGAAATTTTTGGCTCCATGTTTTTTCCACTCCGTCCCTTTCTTTCTGAATTATTTCTTCCAACATAAACCGTTCTCATTTTTTTTCTCCCCAAAAATCCAAACCCACGTATCAATTAATTTTCAAATCTCTTACTACAGAACCCTAGAATTCAAAATAAATTTCAATCGCCGCTTGTGTACCCATCCTAACTGAAAACCCTAATCGATTTTGCTTGTTCGCAGTCATCCATCCATCAATCTGGGAAATCTACAGGAACCGGTCTGTTGAAGAGGTCGACCTCCATCTAGATCCAAGACATTGGGCAGCCTTAAACGATGATGAAAAGAATTTCCTCACTCACGTGCTTGCCTTCTTCATCGCCTTCAACAACATAGCCTAGAAAATCTGGCTGTCAGATTCACGAAGGAGTTCAAATCGCCGATGGTCGTGCCTTTTATGGATTTTAGCTCGGTAGAAAAAGGTTATCTTTTTCGTGTATCAATACTGTTAATTTCGCATTGGATTATTAAATTCTAGGTATATGTTGATTTCAATGCAATTTTATAATTTTTTGAACTCTTATGGATTCTTGACAGAATATTCACCATGCCTTCAACTTTCGACAGTAACCAAAAATTAGCAGCACCAGCAAAAGTATTGTCGTTCCAATTGCCAACTACTACAGTAACTGTTACATAAGCTTACTCCACTTCAGTTTCGGCCGCCTTCTAGTTGAATCGGCATCTATCGCGGCGGCTATTGACAACGACAGTGTAAAGAGCAAGAGCATCGATGCTGTTGTTGAAGATGCAGCAATGTTGAGACCCAATTACGTCGTCCCTTTCAAGAGGATGCCTATGCCAACCAGGCCTCTGGAGGAGACCTTACTAATGGATAGCTTGATAATCTTTGTTAAGAACAGTTCCATATACTGGTATCTTTTTTCTTCCTTTTTTCTCATATCTTAATAATGCGAGCTTCTTACTCAATTTTATGGATGTATGTATTCTAGTTACACAGTTCGGTATGGAAAAGAAAGTTAGATGGTGACAAGTTTATCGTTAAATCGATGGAAGAAGTGGCTAAGAGAGATTTCAATGGTAAGAGTGCATTGCTTGAGAAGAGATACTCTGACTTGGCCCGACTTATGAATCAAAATTTTGATCTTAGGAGGTAATTGTATTTGTTAGCTTTTATTTCAACTAAGATATTTATCTCTTTTAAATTCAATAAATATGCTAAAATTTGTTTCTATTCCTAAATTTGAACATGTATATATATCTCAAACTCCTTAATGCTGGACTAATACGGGGAAACAAATATACTTAGTTTATTAGATAGACTAATATGGACTAATTGTATTTGTTATCCCATCTTTGCATGATGAAAAGGATCTCAGAAGTCTCTGTCTAAGCAGCGATCATTTTGATGTTGTCTTTTTTATTGGTTTAAGTTATGGTATAATGTCCTAGGATGGTTTAACCTTGAACCATATTAGATAGACTTTCTTCATTTATTTACATCAAAAAATATACAAGTTGATTAGCTGGTTTTGCTGCAACTTATGGTATATTATAATGAATATGTATTGAAAGGCACACCTTAAGAGCAACAACTTCATTTATTAAATAGACTTTCTTCATTTATCTTCATATTTATTTTCATCTATTCAGTCTAATGAATTCTCTTTTTTTTGTAGTCATGCCATGAGAGCAACAATTTGACAGTTCAAGAACAACATAAACAAAATGAAAGAGCAACAACTTGACAGTTGTTGAAGTAAGCACATTTTGAATTATTTAACTATTATTTTTTGTAATGATTTAGTTGGTGATGTGAATGACTATTTTAGATTATTTTGTTGGGTATGATCATTTGCGATCATCTTATAAATTTACTACTTTATTTCAGGTTACTTGTTGCTGTAAATCTGGATAAATCTGGACAAGTAGATGCCTTTCAAGTAGATGTTAGTTTTTGTAATCATCATTTGTAATGAAGAATTGATATATATCATTGTGATGATGTATGCTTCATTAGTTTTGTATTTTGAATATAAAGATGTAACCTTTTTTGTATGAATGGATTCAATGCTTTGAATTTATATCAATTTGTTTTTTGTTTATCTGGCTTTTGTTGCACTTGCAAAATGTATTTAGTTATAGTTGTAATAAAGCATATAACAATCGATAGAAATAGTTATAAAATTTACGAAGTTACAATGGTGTATAATAGTTGTAGTAGGTTTATTACAACGGTGCGCAAAAGTTGTAATAAACTTTATTACAACAGTGAAAAACAGTTGTAAAATATACTATATTACAACGGTGCTGCAACGGTGCAAAAAAGTTGTAAAAGATTTTTATCTATTACAACTTCTAAATACACGACGATTGCTTCACCGTTGTAAAAAGTATATTACAATGGTGTTCCACCGTTGTAATATGGTCAATTTGTTGTAGTGTTATCAGGGGTAGGCTTTATTAAGGGAAGGTAATAATGATGTTTAATTTAATTTAATATCAGCTGCCGTTTTATACCGATGAACGCGAAATATTTATACCTCCACCAAGAACTCCAATCGAAACACAATTACCGACGTTTCTAGCGTTATATTACTATTCTGGACACACTAGGACATGTTTCGAAGCCTCATTCTATCGTCTGGAAAAGATATTAATTTAAATCGATATAAATTAATTTCAAAACAATAAATTCTTCGATAATAAATTAATATTATTATTCTAATTCAAACAGAAGTTTGTATTGATCTTCTAAACTGTTTTCAATTCAGTTATAAATTTTGAATTCAATTAAATTCATTATACATATTACGATGATTATATATATTCGAAATAAATCGTATTTCGATTATAAAATCGATAACTCAATATAAAATATCATTTATATTATCAACTCAATATTTAAATCCATATTAAATATTTAAAATTAACCAACCAAAAATCTGGGTCGTTACGTTCTTCCCCTCTTAAAAGAATTTCGTCCCCGAAATTACAAAGGTAGGAGAAATGGTATAAACCCATTACTTTTCAAAATCTCACTTATGTTGAAACTCAACTCTTCACAATTCAACAAATTTAATTTCACAAAAACTTTTGGTTTCACATTTAATTTATGTGCACTCAATTTTATTCAAATTGATTCTAGTTAATTTTTTTCCACTTCGATCCATTTAACTTGCTTAAGTTAATTTAAATTCCAGAATTCAAATTCCTGGGTTTTATTTCAAATCTTTTCGAATCACATAAATATATATACATATATTTATTTCCATCACAATTTCAAAACATTTCAATATCCAAACCAATTTGTTTTCTTTCAAACAAATTTCCATCAAAACTTTTCTAAGGCAGCAATTCATCATTTAGAAACTGGAAAATGAACACTGATGAGGCTGCAGTCATCATCAGAATTATTTTCCAGCCACTGAAGTGAGTTCAGTGCTTTAACACTTTCAGAATCCATTCAAAATGATTTTTATTCAAAAATCATTCTAGAACAAAGCAATATTATTTTAATATACTTTTAAAAATATTTTCCAAATCTCTCAGGATTTAAAATTCCAATTTCTGTTTTAAATCCAATTCCAATTCTTCTCATTTGTATAATTCATTCGTATACAAATTATATTTTGGTTATATATAACCACTTCAATTTTTAAAATCTTATTGGATTATAATAATACAATCAACACATCCATATAATATAATAATTTCATAAAATTATTCTTTTTCTATCAAAAATGGAATTTTGGATAAAATTATTTCATTTATCCACTGAAAACAATATTGTGTCAAATTTCTCTGTTCAAGTGTTTAGAAATTCCTATCGACATCATGGCGTCCCACGATTCGAATAGAATTCGTAACCCACTTAAAAGACAAGCCAACATAATATAAAACAATTTTATATCAATTAACAAATACGCTCTCTCGTATATATACACTCAACTCATTCTAGGGTACTACTGACCCTATCTCTAATGAGTAAATCACCACAAAGCCTAGGTATTCTCTCAACCTAAATTCTGATACCAACTGTAATGGCCTGCAAATCCGTACTATCTGAGTCGACTAATAACACCACACATCCAACCCAAATTGCATAGAAATACGAATCATTATTAGAAAGAAATTAGAGGATGAGAAATATAAAGAAAGAAATGTTAGAATAGAAGAAAAACGAAGAACACAAATCTCACAGCGGAACGAATAAAATATATTAAATAACATAACTTTTGAAATACAAATCAGTAATTGTATGTACATACCATTATCAGAGCACAACAGTTATTCCTGGAACAATTATAAACACATGTTTCCAGATACAACATAGTACACAGCGGAAATATGATAGTCTATGGCTAACTGGTGAAGCCTCCTGCTTCCAGCTCTTCCAAGTGAATCTGTAAAATCCCGACTACTTGACTGCCCATACAAATTTGGGCACCCAAGAGTTTAGGGAAAACAAACAAATAAACTCTGGGTCAGTCACGGGACTGGTGTGAGTAAACTCCAACCATTTGTTTAACTTTCAAAATCCTTTCGAAAGAAAGGATAATAGTAAGGCCAGCCCACACATAAACATGGATGGTTTTTACCTTACTATAACCCAAAACACTTTGATACAAAAAATCCAGTGATATTATAATAGTGTCTAAATCAAAAAGATAACAATCTAGCGGAACGCTTGCATCTCACGCTTCATATACAATATAAAATCAAAAACCGCAGGGCGCTTATTGGAGATTGGATTCCGACTATGACAAGGTATGGAACCACCTTCCGATAGTGTATCACTAGAGAGGAATACATTGGGTTCAACAAGAACATCTTGCAACACGGCCCATACATGACTGACCACTCATTTCGCTTGAGTGTATCGAATGTATATCACCAACGGTTGGGATCAGCAACCGTTTCCCGAAAAGGGACAGCATCGATAGATTAAAGAAGTAAAAGGAATTTCTCTAGATAGGTGATTATACACCCTAATGGGAGCGACCCACATAGCCATGATGCCTGCCCGATTTTTGTCATTTCCCGGTTATTGTGGCCTAACGCTACGATTACTTATCATTCATTGATAGCACAATTACTTTGAATGCCACATTGTCAGATCCGTCAATCATTAAATTGATTTGCACAAATATATTCTGGATATTATGCTAAGAGAATAAATTCTCCGCCACCATATATATCAATACAGACCAACATATACGATCATTGGAAATACTCTGTCAGACATTCGTCCATTTACGTTCGTTCTGGGATTGAACGAAACCAAAAGCACCATTTCTATTAATAGAAAAAGTCCTTGCACTTTACACCGTCTTCGATTATCTTCATATAATCTGATTCGCAATGCTACTGCCAATACGGAGTGGTTCTCGGATAATAATCCAACCGGTCTCTCCATATTAACAACGATATTGTCAAACACTTCGATAGTCGGTTAATTAACTATCGAAGAAAAATAAACAAACATTCCAACCATCAAACAAATCACTGGGCCTCTTAATTAATATTTCATTAATTATATCACTTCTTCATTTCCTTACCAATATTCGTTAACCAAATATTTTCAACAATCATCTTGGTCTCTTACGCTGTTTGGAAAACATTTCCATATTTTGCCATCTTTTATCTTTCTACACTTAGAAAATATCTTTTATTAATAATTGGAAAATATTCCAATTAGTTCTCCGTTTCATGACCGTTCATTTCGATACTTAGGAAATATTTACTAATATATTTCCAAAATTTCCCTTACTTGGGTTAAAACGAATGTTATGTAAAACATCGCTACAACAACCCAAAATACTACATTCGACTAAATTTATTTAAACATTTCTCTTCAAGACTGAATCTTGCTATTTATCAGCTAATAATGAAATCAATCGAATTGGGGTATAATTACCTCTCAGACCTTGACTGAAAATATTATTAACTTCAAAACAGACAAGATTGCTAACTCGAATAATCAACACCATATTAAACCAATTTTCCATTTCTAAAACGTATATACATTTCTCTTTCTATTTTTACCAGATTTAATTATAGATTTCCTTTTTGTTTATAATATTCTATTTTTAAGTTTGTTTCCTCATCGAATTCTATATATATTGATACATTGATTTCTAACTATTAAATTTTCTTAAAAATATTCTAACTCCTTAAATTTCCAGAAAAATTCGCCATAACCTCCTTTGTACTGGTCGATAGTTCAAACCTCAACTTGCCTCTCTAGGCCCTTTCCATTCAAAAAGAAAATCAAAAAGCTAAGGGGCTTGCCGATTCGGCGCATAAAATCTCATATGGAATTTAAACTTGTACCTTATTGTCGGGCACACGAAATCTATAAACTTCATACACTTCATTCCATACCTGTCTAACACATATGTGTCCATTTCTAATTTATTTCAACTCAATCCGGTCATTTTAACTTGATTCGCTAATTATTATTTAATTAGCTCGTTTGCTCATTTCATTTTTTCTATTTGGACATATCACGTTCAAATATATTTTAACTTGCTTATTACCATTCGAATCCCATTTTCAATTCAAATTCCATATTCAATTTCGAATATGAATTTACAATCCCCTTTTCTGATCCAAAGTTCAATTTCGATTTCAGTTTCATTAACTAATTTTTTCTTCAAATTATTTAATTCAATTCAACAATTAAAAATCTGATTTTTGTTTCAAAAATCAGTTCACTCACTCCACTAGTGTCCATACTTATTTTACAACTCAAATCTAGATTTTCTTTTGGAAATTCAGATTTTATTTGTTTAAATTCCTTTTATTTATTTAAATAAACCGTTATGGTTTTATAATGGTTCTGGCGCTTTTTTCTGAAAATTTGATTTTGACATAACTCAAAATCTATTCGACGAAACCCAGATTTTTCTATCTCATTCGAAAACTATTATCTAATTGGTCCTGACGGTTCTTGTTTCAAAGATTTTCGACTTAATTTGAGTCCTATATACTCAATTGAAGTTCGAATCACCAATTTACAAACTATCGCGCTGCGACGAGTTCGTTTTAATTATATTTATATATATAGATTTTTAAACTTCATTTAAAAAAAATCAACTCCATTCTAATATATTTTAAATATATATCAAACCAATTTTCCCAATTCAACTCAAAAATTCCGATTATCTATAATCGCTGATTTTTCCTTACTCGGTTATAAATTTATTTATACTCGATTTTTTATTTTAAATCCCAATTCCTTTTATAAATAAATAATAAAATTCAATATAATCGAATTCCAATTATAACTCCTTTGGATTTTCTCAATTCAGTTTATATTCTAAATCTCGGAATATAATCAATTATTCTATGTTTAACCCGTTTTCTAATTTCACTTTTTAAATTCTTTCTTGAATTTAAACTTCTAAATTATCCAATGATAATTCATTACCCTATTTTTTAAACATTGTTTATAAATTAATTTCCTTGTTTAAAAATTAAAACAAGCTTTCCTTTCAAATACCTATTTGAAACCCAATCCCTTTTATATTCCGAATTTCGTAATAAAAACTATCATTCCTTTTTTTTGAAATGATTTCAATTTATAATTTTAAATTCATATTTGAATTTAATATTTCAAATTATCTCTTGATAATTAATTCATCATATTTATAAACATCGTTTATAAATTTCCTTATCTTATATATTTAAACAAGTTTTATTTAGAAATCTATTACAACCAAAATCTTATTTGGAAATTTCTATTTATAATAACTTATATATATAACACTCAATTTATTTTCATATTCAATTTAACTTATATTTAAATAAATTCAAATCATAAATCCTTATGGATTCATTTTAGTTCAATTTATATTCTGAACATCAAAATAAATTACATCGTTTATTTCTTTAAAACGACCTCCCCATTTCTATTTTTTAATTCACATTTGAATTTAAATATTCAAATTATCAAATGATAATTTTCCCACTTTATTTATAAACACTATTTATAAATTCATTTGAATGCCCTGATTATCCAATGAAAATCATTACATTTTATTTATAAACACCGTTTATATATTTACTTCAATGTCCTGTATTATTTAATTTATAAACATCATTCATAAATTTCTTCAATTCCCACATTATTTAATTTATAATCATTATTTATAAATTTCATTACTTATTTTTATTGTTCAAACAAGTTAATATTTCTCAATTCATTCGAAATTCGAATTCTATTTTTAGAAAAATAGATTTTCCCTTTTTATCTCAAAAATCCCCTTTCATGATATTTTTATATAATCACCATTTTAGCCTAGTGTTATTTAAATATCCAAAAACACTCAATTATCAAATCACGGGTTTTATAACACATCATATATGATAACATATATGTGAAAACAAACAGTAATAAATTTTGAGGAATCCAGTTGGATTCCACCAACCTGTTTTTCCTGCATCCACAGACGTAAGCCAACATAAACAATACCCATCTTGCTTCGAGGCAGGATATCGCGGTATGAAGGTCGTCCACTATGTATATTGTGGGGCACATAGGGAAATCATCCGCTAATGATACCGCGGGCATCCGCTAATTATACTACGGGAATCCAACCACCAATATATATATATATATATATATATATATATATAGTAACCACAAACACCATTCCTAAATAACTAATATATATTCAATAACCACTATATTATTTCAATGCATGCAAACAACCAAAAAACAATTATTTTTAACTGATAAAAATAATTCTAAATAAAATAATGTGAGATTTTACTCACCTGATATTTTATTTTGATCCATTCTTATTACCAATTCATTTCCAGCTTATGGATTTTCGATCGACTCTGTTCGTTAAATCTTGTATAATTTAAACATGCAATTTAATTAATTTTAACTGAAATAAAGATTAATTAAATAAAATAATAATTACCTAATCCTTTGCTTGACCTTATTTCATGTTCTCTAAAATGCTCAAGTAATCCACAAACACCAGTCCTCATTTCGAATCAGTCCTCACAACACCGAACCCCCTTCTCACCACTCTCGTCTGGTCACAATAGCGAACCCATAAAAAGAACGAACCTTATTTTCATCGAACTCTATCCAAATCCACCGCTGAATCTCCCTATTGCCATACAACTACGCATGAATCCTACCAGGCTTTTACCAGTACTGTCGCTCGCCACTTCCAGGTGAAACAAATCGCCTTCGACCATCTAACTTGCCAAAACAACCCTTTCACTCCATCGCCAGTCAACGCTCCAACCTCGAACCCATTCCCACTGTCGTGACCCTACTCCCATCGCCATCTCCCACCATCGCGCCTCAGACAACCCTTTGCAACCTCAGTACAACCTAAAACACATCGACCTTTTCTTGGGGATCGCGACTCCTCTCTCTCTCATCGAGTGCAACTGCTACTCGAAGTCGAGATCTGAAACTCGCGAACCCTCCAAATCGTCGATCCTCACTTGTGTACCTCAAATCCTCAGCCTCCACTTCGAACTCGCGACGATCCAATCCGTTTCCTGAATCACGATTTTCCCTAGCTGATCGATTTAGAAAGATCTTATTTTCTTTAATGGAGAAATACGTGGTTTTTACAATACGGGGCTTTGATTTATAAAGCTTTATCCTCTTTCGATTTGAGGATTCAAAAGAAAAAATGAATAAAAGAACTTCGATCTTCAGTTTTGCAGAAGTAAATGGGTGATGGTCATTTTCTTTTGATTTTATTATAAAGCTTTGGCATTCAATTTGCCTAGGTACCAAAAAAAATGGAAAAGAGAGGAAGCGTGTGATTTGTAGATGAAGTTTACTTTGCAACTAAGGGATGAAGGTAGGTGCTTACTAGGGTAATGTTTATCAGGGATAGGTTTAATTAAGGGAAGGTAATAACGACGTTTTATTTAATTTAATATCAACTATCGTTATATACCGATGAACGTGAAATATTTATACCCCTACCAAGAACTCCAATCGAAACACAATTACCGGTGTTTCTATCGTTGTATTACTATTTTGGACATACTGGGACATGTTCCGAAGCCTCATTCTATCGTCTGGAAAAGATATTAATTTAAATCGATATAAATTAAATTCAAACAATAAACTCTTCGATAATAAATTAATATTATTATTCTAATTCAAATAGAAGTTTGTATTGATCTTCTAAACTATTTTCAATTCAGTTATAAAATTTGAATTCAATTAAATTCATTTTTGTATTACGATGATTATATATATTTGAAATAAATCGTGTTTCGATTATAAAATCGATAGCTCAATATAAAATATCATTTATATTATCAACTCAATATTTAAATCCATATTAAATATTTAAAATTAACCAACCAAAAATCCAGGTCATTACAACCGCTACCATATTTCTTAAGGCCTAAGTGTTGAAAGGCAAAAGTCTACCCTACAGTGTACTATCCATAAAGACGCACGTGTAAGTGAAAACCAAATACAGACCTATATTACTTCACTTCGAAGTAAATAAAATCATACATGTCCCCTGCAAGCTTAAGCATTAAGTAAACTTCATATTTTGAAGAATGGGTGACTTCACAGTGAAGAAACAATGCACGACTACACAAATGTTGACACGCAGCTAGCAAGTCTTACCTATGATGTACATCACCGTGTTGGAAACATGCAAGGAGTTAAACAATGCCTACCCTAGCTGTATCCATGTGCCTGCAAACCTAAGAGGGAATAAATATAATATAAAACCAACTGAGAGTACCACATTTCTTTCACTATAAAAATACATGGCAATCGAAAATTAAAATCAAACAGAAGTCTCCCCAATGCGATAAATTCTCAGGCTCCTTTTGAAGAAAAACAAAACCAAACTTCATTGTATATACAAATTAAAACCCGCAAGCCTTCGTTCGAACATCACAACTGATAAGTAGTATTAGTTGGTTTTAACATGTGTCGGAGCGTGACTGGCAGCAAGGGGATATGGAAGTGCAGTTCAACGGCGTAAGGGGGTGCGTGTTTTCTGTTATGGGGCGCAGCTCGAGGCAGGGTGGTGAAATGTCACTGTTGCTGGCACACGGTCTCGGTGAGGAGCAGAAGACGTGCTGAAGAACAAACGTTGTATTGATGTGAAGCACAAAAACTAGGACTATGGAAGTTTGTTTCAAAGAGGAAAGGCACAAAGGAATTAGTTTAAATGGGACTGTTTTGTTTTAGCTGTGTACAGTAAAGTGCTGGGAAGATTTCAAAGGGACGGTTTTGCGCGAGAGTTGTGGGAGGGTATTGTTTTAAATAGTATGAAGAAAAATAGGGCACATCAGTTTTATTTTTCGAGCCATATCGATGTAATTATTTGTTTAATTTCCCAATCCCAACCTATTCATCCCATGGATCAAAACTGGTAATACTCCATATCTAACACCACAGTGTTATCGGTAAATTTAATTACCATTTCACGTTCAAATCTAATTAAAGATTTAACTATCGCTTGGAGCAAAACTGGTGATACTCCATTCTCGATCATTTCCCACATATGATAATTTATATTATCAATTCACATTTCAATCTAATCAAAGATTCATTAAAAATCCACTTAGTTTTAATCTTCCCAAATTTCAATATTAATGATTATTTAACTTTGGAAACACAACCATGTCGCATCGACAGTCAACACCGTACTATTGATTTTTGTCAATATATAACCTCTAAGCTCCGACGTCTTAAAGAAGGGAGTTAAGAAAGAGAATAAATTCTCCGCCACAAACTAGATATATATTTAGCAGAGATCAACCATACAGTTCGAAATACAATGTTAGACATGTAATCCTGGCTTTAACTGGGTTAAAGAACTAATGTCATTTAAAACACAATTCATGATAAACCCAAATCACATTTAATTAATTATGGAATTTTTACAGAAAACAGATCAATATATATAATATATTAACAGTCTTCCTCCACAGAAGCTCACTTCGATTATTATCAAATCGAATTCCATTCAATTCCAATTAAATATTTATTAATTAGAAAACTTTACTTTGGAAAATCCTATTAAATCTTAATAAAAGATTTATATATTCCAAATTACATTTCACTGTTAATCGGGTTAAAGAACGAATGTCATTAAAAACACAGTTCACAATAAACCCAATTCACTTTCCATTCTAATTCCAATTAAATATTAATCATTTGGTAAAATTTCTGTAAATCTTATTTAAAAGATATACTCTTTTCTAAATTGGGTTAAGGATAGTGTTAATGAAGACACCATTCACGACAAACCCCAAATCCAATTTGATATTAAATACAAGGCTCTGAAAAGAAAATATATCGGCTTATATTCAATATAAAATTATGAAACCAATGGATATCGTATTGGGAATAACGATATCTGTATCTTCCAAATTCCCATAACAATATCCATATAATCACGAAATCTAATACCGAAATATTCTGAAGATTATTTCCATTCCAAACCATTCCAATTTATTTATTGGAAAATTCTGGTTATTTTAAACCATTTCAAACTAAATTATTTTATTTAAAAATATTGGATTATTATTTTTAGTTAATAACTAGTTCATTTTGATAAAAATATATTTTTATCTTTCTTAATATGGAATTTTCATCCAAATTCTTTCCAAATCATTTATTATGATTTTACACAAATTATTGATATTTTTAATAATTTTATCAAGGCCCATACAGTCGGTTTCCAATAACGGCCATCGAACTACACTTACAACGACCTTTTCCAAATTTGATTTGGACGTATCTCCAAATCCAACCTTTAGATTTCAAATCTCTTGTATTCGTTGGAAAGCTCTTTTCGATACGAACCCAACGGTTCCGTGTTTAGGAGAATTGGTCGGATCTCCCGTAATAACAATTCGAAGTCAATGGTCGAAATTCGCGAAAGGCCACTGCGCGGCGCATTCTATTCAGGCCATTAAATATATATAATATATATATTATATATATATTTCATCGATTTCCTTTTAAAATGCTTTTTATAAATCGTTTTAAATTCGTTTTAAAAACGATTCCAACTTCATTTTCAATTTTAAATCAAAATTGAATATTCCTTATCATTGTAATATATAAATGACAATATTTTCAAAATATCAGATTTTGAAATCATTTCCTTTTCGATATTCATTATAAAAATGAATAAAATCGATATAAATATAGTTCGCATCCAAATGGCACATACCTAATCAACACGACTTCATATTTTTCAATATTTTCGTGTCCATTCCAAATCGGACATCAAAATCATATTTTGATCCATTACTGAATATTGTTTTAAAATATTAGTTATTTTAAAATATTCATCATTTGTCATTTTAAAATATTCATTAACTTAAAATATTCGTTCTTTCTGAATTGGAATCAGACACAGTCAATTACCATATAATTTTATTTATATGAATTTCATACACACGTGTACACAACAATAATCATACACAGTCAGCCATCATTCAGAGTGCAATTTACAACTGTATAAGTGTTAAAAATATTAACGCTTACAACAGTCTGTCAACCCATCGATTGACATACAAGTAAACGATTGGGATTAGTGTACGTCCAATATCATCCCAATACCCGTGTGGGGTTTCAACCAACAAATATTAAATATTATTTGTGCAGTTGGGTGATGTATAATATTGTCATCCCAATCAATATCAGTTAAATGGGTGTACATAAACAAATCATCCGATTTGTAAATGAATATTTATTTCAACTCCTGAATATTTTATTTAGCTCATATATACAATAAAAATATCCATTTTTATTGTTCTAATATTTTATTCCATACTTGAATATTTTATATATTATATTCATTCAATAAAAATGTTATTTTTATAGTTCAAATATTGTATTCCATACAATACAATCAACAATCATGATACAGTCCATTTCCACAACACAATACAATCAAACAAGTCGTCCATGGTTTGTGGATGATAGGGAGAAGTTCATATATGCAGTTATAAAATAAATAATGGTACAGAAATAATTTTAGTGAGAAGTTCTCACCTTTGGGATCCACTCCGCCATTCTTTAATTTAACGGTTTAGATTTATTCCCGTGTGCAGTGTTCTTCACCTTTATTCCTACGTCGTTTGTTTCATGCGATTCATGTGAAAAATCACATTTTTAACTTGATGTTCATATATTTAAAATCGCATTTTTATTCAAAAGTTGTTTGTATAAAAATCATATTTTTATGTCGCTACTATATATATAAAAATCACATTTTTATATCAATGTAAATGGATAAAAATCAAATTTTTATACTATGTTCTTATTTTAAAAACAATGTTATTTTTATTTTCAAAAACAATGTTATTTATATTTTCCAGAAACAAATGTATATTTATATTTTCCAAAAACAAATGTATATTTATATTTTTAAAATAATGAATTTTATATTTTTAAAACAATGTTATTATTCTTCAAAATCATATTTTTATATTTTTAAAACAATGAAATTTAAATAATGCTATTATTCTTTAAAATCATATTTTTATATTTTTAAAATCATGCTATTTTTATTTATAAAAATCCATGCTCTTTATATTTTAAAAACAACATTTTTAAAACAAAGTTCTTTCATTTAAAAATTTTCGTTTTTAAATTAAATATATATATATATATATATTTAAACTTTATTTACTGTTAGATATTACAAAATTTATTAATTAATTACACAATGTCTCTTTTTTATTTTAAAATTTAATTATTAAATTAATTAAGCTAAGTACATAGCAAAAAAATTGCTCATTGTTCTTCTTCAAACATTCAGGAAACCCATCGCTCGTTGACTAGGTCACGCCGTCGCTTGTCACGAGGGCCGTCAGGGGTTGATCGGAACTAACCTTGTCATCCGCCTTAAAAGTAGCTCCCCACGCCAGGCGACGCATTCAGCTCGGTGGTCCCTACTGTTCTAGATTTCCGTTCGAAAACTGCATGTAATGGCGCGTTTTGTTAGCTGTCGAATAATTAATTTATTTAATGATTTATATATCGATTTGGCGATATCGATAACTTAAAGTACAACGTTCGAACTTATAATTTATAATTATAATTTAAAACGAACTTGAAACGTCGTGGCAGTTCGCAATTTGGCGATTTGAACTTCAACTGAATGTACATGATTCATTTTAAGCCGGATTTTTGTGAAACAAGAAACGTGTGGAGCTGGTGAAGTATATCTTTCTAGTGGAAGAGAAAAATCAGGATTTCGTCGTGTAGATTTTGAGATATGTCCAAATCAAATTTCAAAATAGTCGCTATGGAATCGTTTATCGACCGTAACGGTTTATTTGATATAACTAGAGATCGGGTTTGAATTTAGACAAGGTTCTTTTAGGAAATAGTGATAATTTAATTTTTATAATTTTACTGTAATTTTTAATTAATTAAATAAGCAACTTTTTATTTGGAGTATTTTGCACCCTATAATCAACATTTCGGGGTTTCACAATATGAGTTCATCTACCGGTGTTATTACATTTTTGGGATCGGGACACCTCGCTCGTCACGAAGGTGTTTTTATTTCTGTTCGTAACAGTATGTAACTATATGAATAAATAAAATAGTGTAGCAATATGAAGTGATATATATATATAAATACAACTTCTTCGAAAAATCCTAAGGTATTTCCTCATTCTCTATGATCAGAAGAAGGCCACCCCTCACATGTTTTCAGCCGCAATTCTTGTGTGATCAAAAGAAGAAAACTTGGAGGTTTGATCTCCATACAAAAAAATCAAAACAAACCCAAGAGGAAAAAAAGTAGAAAAAAACTTCTATAAGTATACCGCATAAATCTTCTTTAACCTATTTCTTGCCTTCATTTAGTAGCCGCCAGTTATTTATCCTCCCTCAAAACCCAAACTCGTGAACTTCAGAAAACCAAATGAGTGAAGAAAAATTCATAACAATTCAATTGAAAATCCTAAAATCAATATACACATATATTCAAAGTCCTAAGCAGCTGCTCTTCACATCGACGTAGCTTTCACGTGGTGCGACATCAGTCTTGTTCGCTGCAGCAGTAATGGCGCCGACTAGGGTTCGATATATGTTGATATTTGGGCATTGTTTGAGGAATTCGAGTTGATACTCGAATTCAGGGTGGAGAGGAGCATCGGTTGTGGATGTTTGGTGGGATTCGGTCCTAACTGATGTCGATAGTTCTCAGGTGTGGGCTGGGAATCGCGTTTTCATGGTCGAGGCAGGTTGCGAGTTAGTGGGTATGAGGGTGTCAAGGATTGAACGAGGAGATGAGTGATGAGATGGGTTTGTTGTTTCGTTGAATATGGAGGGAGAACGAGGTGGATTTGTACTCAGAAATGGTGAAGCAAGCAGGAGGTTACGGGGATTGTTCTGAGAGGAAGACGAGGTAAAAAGAAGTTCGGGTCTAGGCCAACTGTTGAAGACGGGCCGGGTTTTGTTTAAGGGGGGTGAGGCCCGATAAAATAAACTCTAGTTTATTTTGTTTTAAATAAAACATGAACTTGTAATGTCGATAACTTGACCATACGACATCGGTTTTCAGCGAAACAAGATTCGACAGGATCGTATGGACGGACACTACATGATGGAGTTCACTGGAAGTCCTTCAGAGACCGTTACAATTTATAGCAAAATAAATTGTCCGTCAGAAACAAAGATGGTTATCGTCATTGACGATGATCATCCAATGTGAGTAAAACTCACTAACTTTCCTCAGTTTATATTTTTATATAAACTGTGTTAAATGATTTGATTGCTGTGTATTGATAGTTTGGACTGTTAAATAGATTTGATTGAAACATAGATATAGTTATATATATAAACGAAAATCAAATATTGATTCAGTTCATCAGTATATTTCATATTGGAATGAAATTGATGTATATTTTATTGTGTAACATCTGTGGATGCAGGGAAACAGGTTGGAGGAATCCGACTGGATTCCTCAACATTTATTTTACCGTTTTTCATATATTGTGATATATGATGTATTATGAAATATGTTATTGATTTCATATGTTTGAATGATACCGATCGTTGTTATACGACACGTTAAACACCATAGGTGATACTAGAATGTAAAAAGGGAATTTTCAATGTTTATATTGAAAATAAATCTTATTTATAAAATCGATAGGATTTTATAAAATGAAAACATTTATTTATTTAGGAAATAAATAAAGGAACATTTATTTAGATTATAAATAAATGGAATAAAGGAATATTTATTTAGGGAATAAATAAAGGAACACTTGTTCGGAAAATAAATAGAATTATACAAGGATAGATTAAAACACGTGCTTCGCACACGGTATAACACGATATGGATTTAAATGAGATATTAAATAGGAAATCTGTTTTAAACAGATAAATTGAAGTAGATTAATTTATAAATAATGTTTTATAAATTAAATAAATTATTTATCGTTGATAAATGGAATATATATAAGTCTGGACTTATATAGAGAAGTAGAAACGTTATTAAAAGGACATTTATAAAGTGAAGAACCGTTACTAAAAGTAAATCTTTATAAATGGATAAACGTTGTAAAAAGTAAATCTTTATCAATGGATAAACATTGTAAAAAGGAAATCTTTTGAAATGAATAAACGTTAATAAAAGGAGTTAATCGAATTTAGTTATTCGAAATGAGTTATTCGAATTAGATATTTGAATAGAGTTAAACACATTAGAGTGATTCGAATTACTTATTCGAATAGAGTTAAACAAAGTAATTTGTTAGGTTAACCAAAGCAAGTTAGTCGAGTTAATCAAAGTAATTGGTTAAGTTAACCAAAGTAAATTAGTTAAGATAAACTAAGCGGTTAATCGAAGTGAATTAGTTAAGTTAAACTAATTGGTAAATCAAAGTGAATTAGTTGCGTTAAACTAAGTGGATTAGTTCAGTTAATCGCGACAAGTAAATCAAGTTAGGTTAAACCATTTGAGTTAACTAGTTAGGTTAAACAATTTGAGTTAACCAGTTAAAATTTACCAGTTAAAGATAAACAGTTAGAGTTGACCAGTTAGAGTTATCCAAGTGGAGTTAATCGAGTAGAGTTGCCGAATATCACTTATTCGAAGTAGAGTTATCGAATATAGTGTATTCGAGGGAAGAGTAATCGAATATAGTTTATTCGAGTGGAGAAATCAAATGTTATTCATTTGAGAAGAGTTACCGAATATTATTTATTCGAAGTTAGTTAATCCAAAGGAGTTAGTCGAAGAGTTAATCGAATATAGTTATTCGAAAGAAAGTGTTAATCGAATATAGTTATTCGAGTAAAGTTAAAAGAGTTAATCGAATATAATTTATTCGAATAGAGTTAGAGAAGTTAAATCGAATATAGTTCATTCGAATAGTGTTGGAGGAGATATCGAATATAGTTTATTCGATAGGATAGAAGTGAATATAATTTATCAATTAAGTTATTCGAATTAGTTATTCGAATAGAGTTAAACACGTAAGAGTTAATTGAATATTAGTTATTCAATTTGAGTTAATCGAATTTAGTTATTCGAAAGGAGTTAATCAATTTGAGTTAAGTTAATCGATTTGAATTAAGTTGAATCGAAATGGAGTAAATCGATTAGAATTAAGTTAATCGAGTTACAGTAAATCGAATATTAGTTATTCGAAGGTAAGTTATTCGAATTAGTTATTCGAAGGAGTTAATCAATTAAGTTATTCGAATGAGTCATTCGAAGGAGTAAATCAAATTAAGTTAATCGATTAGAGTTGAGTTAATCGATTTGGGTTAAGTTAAGTAATCGAGTTAAGAAATCGAGTTGAGATAATCGAGTTAAGAAAATCAAGTTGAGTTAATCTAATAAGTTATTCGATAAGAGTAAATCCATTTAAGTTAAATCGGATGTTAGTTATTCGATAAGAATTGACATATTTAAGAAAATCGAATATTTGTTATTCGATAGGAGTTAATGAAATAGAGCCAACCAAGAAGAGTTATTCGAATATTAGTTATTTGATAGGAGTTAATCGAAATAGAGTTTATCGAATATAAGTTATTAACAAGGTAGTTAATCGAATAGAGATTACTCGAAAGAGAGTTATACGTCGAATTCGATTATAGCGAATTCGGGAAAGTACTATTTACTTTCCAGGGTTTTAAATCAAGATTTAGTTATTGATTTAGAAATTAGGTGTCTGTTAAATTATTCGAGTTAGGAAATAAATTTATAATTTAGGTTAGATATTTTAGGGGTAGGAATTATAACGTTATAGTTATAATCAAACGTTGTCATATAAGAAGTGGATTCGTAACCTGAATCCGAGAATTTGCGTAAACAGATGATTGTAAAAAGTGAGTGATGAACTTCATCTATTTCACAGTAAAAGACGTTGTTCAATTAAGGTCTGCGAGGTAATTACACCCCAACTTGATTGACTTCAGAATTGACAAAGGAATAGTTGTGGTTCGATAGAAAAGGTTGATTTGAAATATAGTTAAGTAATAAGCGATTGATGTATTAAGTGTAACGATGTTTTATACAACGTTCATTGGAAATCCGTAAATGAGTTTTGGAACCGTTTTCCAAATATAGTCAGATATGTTTTCTAAACATAGAAAATGAAATGTTTTCATGATAAGAATTTAAGAAATATAGTTAAGCAAATTCAGAAACTGACTGGAGAGGGTAAGTTGAACGGTTTTCTAAGTGACGATCTGATGTTGGTTTCGACCTTCCGGATTGATACTTAGAGAATTGTTCTCATACTAGTTACAGTTAGGGACTGATAGTTGCGAAATAATAGTGATGTGAAAATAAGCTATGGAAATGTTTTCCAATGATTAATAACATATATTTTCTAAATATATGAAATAAGGAAATATGAACATATGATGATTGATCGATCGAATTCCCATTTGGAAATAAGATCGTTGTTTGTACACCGACATGTTTTCATTTGATAGTTAAATCACAGACTATCAAAGTTTTGACCACTTTTACGTTGTTAATATGGAGAGACCGGTTGGATTATTATCCGAAGAACCACTCCGCATTAGCATAAGCGTTGTGAATCAAGTACGCTGAAGATAATTGAAGACGGAGTGAAGTGCAAGGGCTACTGTGAAAAGCCTAGGTAGGATGGATTCACTGAATAGTGCCTTCGGTTTATTCAGTCCCAGAACAACGTATATGGACGAGTGTCTGACAAAGTATTCTTAACGAATCATATATGTTGATCACTTTAAACGTATTACGTTGGTGGTGGAGAAATTCGTTTCTCTTAGCTTGTATACCCGTGATGACTTGAGAAATCGATAATGATTTGGCGGGTATGACGATGTGGCACTCAAAGTAATTGAAGCAATAATCTGTCAAAGTGATAAACGTGACCTCAAACCTCACCACCGGGAAATAACAGAAGTTGGGCTAGGCAGCATGGCTAGTTGGGCCATACCCAAGCAGGGTGTATTATCACCATCTATAGAATATTCAATTGTACTTCTTTATAATCTATTTCAATGCTGTCCCTTATCGGGAAGGATGGTTGCTGATCCCAACCATCGGTGATAATATATTCGTCACACTCAAGCTAAATGAGTGGACAGTCATGTGTGGCCGGGTTGCAAGATGTTCTTGTTGAACCCTAGTGTATCTCCTCTAGAGTACACCGATTGGAAGGTGCTCCCATACCTTGTCTGTTGGAATCCAATCTCCAATAAGCGCTCACGGTTTTATTTATATACTAAAAATGTGGACCATGAGATGCAAGCGTTCTGCTAGATTGATATCTATTTGTATTTAGACATTATTATAATATCAGAATGATATTGCTTTGAAAAGTTATTTGGATTCTCATAAGGGAAAAACCCGTTCCGTATTCACGGCGTGGTCTTATGAGATATCATATACCTGTTTAAATGATTTGAGTTTATTCACACCAGTCCCATGACTGACCCGGAGTTTATTTTGTTTGTTTTCCCTAAACTCTTGGGTGCCTAAATTGGTACGGGCAGTCAAGTAGTCGGGATTTTACAGATACACTTGGAGAGCTTGGAGCAGGAGGCTTCAGGATTATAACTATTATTATTCCGCTGTGTTGTTAAGTGTTGTACTTTGAAATGGTATGTATATACGAGTACTGATTTGTATTTCAAAGTTATGTTATATTTTATTCGTTCCGCTGTGAGATTCGTGTTTACTCTGATGATGTAAATTCTTCTTCTTTATCTATTCTATTAGTTCTATCTTTTCTTCCTCACCCTCTACTTTCTTTCACTAACGTCTCGGAGTTTTTGACCCTCGAGGGGTCGGATATTTCCAACCGTTACAGTTGGTATCAGAGCTTAAGTTAAGTGATTACCTTGGCTCTGTGGCATAACTTGATAGAGATGGGATTAGTAATATCCTAGATTGAGTTTGAGTGTATATATATGAGCGCGTAATTGTTATTCAATATAAAATGGTTTTATATTGTGGAGACTCATTGGTTGAGTGGCTTATGAATTCTGGTCGATCAGTTGATCCACTGTATCGATAAGGGTTACTAAACACTCGAATACGATGAACCGACATGGTATGTTTTGAAAGATGGTAAATGAAATAATTTTTCCCAAAATATATTTGTTTATAGAAGAAATATTTATCTTGAAATTATTATAGTATATTGATTGTGTTGGTTGTTATTATAATCGAATAAGATTATAAAAGGGTGAAATGGTTATAAATGACCAATCAGAATTCATATGAAATGTAATATATGAAATAGTTGAATTAAATATGAATTTAAATCAGAATTCAGAATTTAAAATAAGGAAATTTTAAGTTCCTGGGAGATTTTGAAAATGTTTTTCAAATTGAAAATGATATAGTATTGAACTCACTTCGATAGCTGGAAAATAGATTCTGATGATGAATCTAGACATCATCAGTGTTCATTTTCGAGTTCTAAGTAACGGATTACTACCAAAGGTTTTGTTTTTGAATTGTTTTGAGAAAACAAGTTGTTTAGAAATTCAAAGGTTTTGAATTGGCATTATGATTACAAATTGATTTGAAAGAAACCCAGGAACTTAAGTTCTGGAATTAAAATTTAACTAATGAAGTTAAATAAAATGAGATGGTAAAAATAAATTGAAATTTAATTTGAACCGAGTTAAATAAAATTGAATTGGGATTAGAGATAATCTAGAATGGAACCAAATTGATAAGTCAATAATTTGGAATTTGATATTAGAGTTCGAATGAAATTCGATTTGGATTTGAGGATATGAACTGATTGGAGATCAATTGGAATGGATAACATTGGTATATGTTGAAGTGGTAGCAGATGAAAGGGATAAAGTTAAATGCCCGACAAAAAGGTACAAGTTTATATCATATATGAGTTTGGATTGTATGAGCCGAATTGGCAAGCCGCTTGGCTATTTTGATTTCCTTTTGGATTGGAGGAGGCCTAGAGAGGCGAGTTGTGGTTTGACGTATTGAGCCGTACAAAGGAGGTTATGGCGAAATTTTTCGAAAATTTAAGGTGTTAGAAATTTTTAGAATTTTTGAAAATTTTAGTTGGTCGGAAATGAATTAATAAATTAATTAAAATTAAATGGGTCCAGTCGAAATAGAAATTTAGAGGTAAACAAAAAAAGATTTTTAAATCTAGTTAGTAGAGTTAGTAGCATTTTTCTAACTTAGCAATTTCGAGGACGAAATTATTTTAAGGGGGGAAGTCTGTAATGGCGCGTTTTGTTAGCTGTCGAATAATTAATTTATTTAATGATTTATATATCGATTTGGCGATATCGATAACTTAAAGTACAACGTTCGAACTTATAATTTATAATTATAATTTAAAACGAACTTGAAACATCGTGGCAGTTCGCAATTTGGCAATTTGAACTTCAACTGAATGTACATGATTCATTTTAAGTCGGATTTTTGTGAAACAAGAAACGTGTGGAGCTGGTGAAGTATATCTTTCTAGTGGAAGAGAAAAATCAGGATTTCGTCGTGTAGATTTTGAGATATGTCCAAATCAAATTTCAAAATAGTCGCTATGGAATCGTTTATCGACCGTAACGGTTTATTTGATATAACTAGAGATCGGGTTTGAATTTAGACAAGGTTCTTTTAGGAAATAGTGATAATTTAATTTTTAGAATTTTAGTGTAATTTTTAATTAATTAAATAAGCAAATTTTTATTTGGAGTATTTTGCACCCTATAATCAACATTTCGGGGTTTCACAATATGAGTTCATCTACCGGTGTTATTACATTTTTGGGATCGGGACACCTCGCTCGTCACGAAGGTGTTTTTATTTCTGTTCGTAACAGTATGTAACTATATGAATAAATAAAATAGTGTAGCAATATGAAGTGATATATATATATATAAATACAACTTCTTCGAAAAATCCTAAGGTATTTCCTCATTCTCTATGATCAGAAGAAGGCCACCCCTCACATCTTTTCAGCCGCAATTCTTGTGTGATCAAAAGAAGAAAACTTGGAGGTTTGATCTCCATACAAAAAAATCAAAACAAACCCAAGAGGAAAAAAAGTAGAAAAAAACTTCTATAAGTATACCGCATAAATCTTCTTTAACCTATTTCTTGCCTTCATTTAGTAGCCGCCAGTTATTTATCCTCCCTCAAAACCCAAACTCGTGAACTTCAGAAAACCAAATGAGTGAAGAAAAATTCATAACAATTCAATTGAAAATCCTAAAATCAATATACACATATATTCAAAGTCCTAAGCAGCTGCTCTTCACATCGACGTAGCTTTCACGTGGTGCGACATCAGTCTTGTTCGCTGCAGCAGTAATGGCGTCGACTAGGGTTCGATATATGTTGATATTTGGGCATTATTTGAGGAATTCGAGTTGATACTCGAATTCAGGGTGGAGAGGAGCATCGGTTGTGGATGTTTGGTGGGATTCGGTCCTAACTGATGTCGATAGTTCTCAGGCGTGGGCTGGGAATCGCGTTTTCATGGTCGAGGCAGGTTGCGAGTTAGTGGGTATGAGGGTGTCAAGGATTGAACGAGGAGATGAGTGATGAGATGGGTTTATTGTTTCGTTGAATATGGAGGGAGAACGAGGTGGAGTTGTACTCAGAAATGGTGAAGCAAGCAGGAGGTTACGGGGATTGTTCTGAGAGGAAGACGAGGTAAAAAGAAGTTCGGGTCTGGGCCAACTGTTGAAGAAGGGCCGGGTTTTGTTTAAGGGGGGTGAGGCCCGATAAAATAAACTCTAGTTTATTTTGTTTTAAATAAAACATGAACTTGTAATGTCGATAACTTGACCATACGACATCGGTTTTCAGCGAAACAAGATCCGACAGGATCGTATGAACGGACACTACATGATGGAGCTCACTGGAAGTCCTTCAGAGACCGTTACAATTTATAGCAAAATAAATTGTCCGTCAGAAACAAAGATGGTTATCGTCATTGACGATGATCGTCCAATGTGAGTAAAACTCACTAACTCTCCTCAGTTTATATTTTTATATAAACTGTGTTAAATGATTTGATTGCTGTGTATTGATAGTTTGGACTGTTAAATAGATTTGATTGAAACATAGATATAGTTATATATATAAACGACAATCAAATATTGATTCAGTTCATCAGTATATTTCATATTGGAATGAAATTGATGTATATTTTATTGTGTAACATCTGTGGATGCAGGGAAACAGGTTGGAGGAATCCGACTGGATTCCTCAACATTTATTTTACCGTTTTTCATATATTGTGATATATGATGTATTATGAAATCTGTTATTGATTTCATATGTTTGAATGATACCGATCATTGTTATACGACACGTTAAACACCATAGGTGATACTAGAATGTAAAAAGGGAATTTTCAATGTTTATATTGAAAATAAATCTTATTTATAAAATCGATAGGATTGTATAAAATGAAAACATTTATTTATTTAGGAAATAAATAAAGGAACATTTATTTAGATTATAAATAAATGGAATAAAGGAATATTTATTTAGGGAATAAATAAAGGAACACTTGTTCGGAAAATAAATAGAATTATACAAGGATAGATTAAAACACGTGCTTCGCACACGGTATAACACGATATGGATTTAAATGAGATATTAAATAGGAAATCTATTTTAAACAGATAAATTGAAGTAGATTAATTTATAAATAATGTTTTATAAATTAAACAAATTATTTATCGTTGATAAATGGAATATATATAAGTCTGGACTTATATAGAGAAGTAGAAACGTTATTAAAAGGACATTTATAAAGTGAAGAACCGTTACTAAAAGTAAATCTTTATAAATGGATAAACGTTGTAAAAAGTAAATCTTTATCAATGGATAAACATTGTAAAAAGGAAATCTTTTGAAATGAATAAACGTTAATAAAAGGAGTTAATCGAATTTAGTTATTCGAAATGAGTTATTCGAATTAGATATTTGAATAGAGTTAAACACGTTAGAGTGATTCGAATTACTTATTCAAATAGAGTTAAACAAAGTAATTTGTTAGGTTAACCAAAGCAAGTTAGTCGAGTTAATCAAAGTAATTGGTTAAGTTAACCAAAGTAAATTAGTTAAGATAAACTAAGCGGTTAATCGAAGTGAATTAGTT
The DNA here is from genome assembly GCA_030737875.1 of Allium sativum. Taxonomy (NCBI): domain Eukaryota; kingdom Viridiplantae; phylum Streptophyta; class Magnoliopsida; order Asparagales; family Amaryllidaceae; genus Allium; species Allium sativum. The sequence goes on from CM060919.1 coordinate 213,600,279, forward strand.
AAGTTAAACTAATTGGTAAATCAAAGTGAATTAGTTGCGTTAAACTAAGTGGATTAGTTCAGTTAATCGAGACAAGTAAATCAAGTTAGGTTAAACCATTTGAGTTAACCAGTTAGGTTGAACAATTTGAGTTAACCAGTTAAGATTTACCAGTTAAAGATAAACAGTTAGAGTTGACCAGTTAGAGTTATCCAAGTGGAGTTAATCGAGTAGAGTTGCCGAATATCACTTATTCGAAGTAGAGTTATCGAATATAGTGTATTCGAGGGAAGAGTAATCGAATATAGTTTATTCGAGTGGAGAAATCAAATGTTATTCATTTGAGAAGAGTTACCGAATATTATTTATTCGAAGTTAGTTAATCCAAAGGAGTTAGTCGAAGAGTTAATCGAATATAGTTATTCGAAAGAAAGTGTTAATCGAATATAGTTATTCGAGTAAAGTTAAAAGAGTTAATCGAATATAATTTATTCGAATAGAGTTAGAGAAGTTAAATCGAATATAGTTCATTCGAATAGTGTTGGAGGAGATATCGAATATAGTTTATTCGATAGGATAGAAGTGAATATAATTTATCAATTAAGTTATTCGAATTAGTTATTCGAATAGAGTTAAACACGTAAGAGTTAATTGAATATTAGTTATTCAATTTGAGTTAATTGAATTTAGTTATTCGAAAAGAGTTAATCAATTTGAGTTATGTTAATCGATTTGAATTAAGTTGAATCGAAATGGAGTAAATCGGTTAGAATTAAGTTAATCGAGTTAGAGTAAATCGAATATTAGTTATTCGAAGGTAAGTTATTCGAATTAGTTATTCGAAGGAGTTAATCAATTAAGTTATTCGAATGAGTCATTCGAAGGAGTAAATCAAATTAAGTTAATCGATTAGAGTTGAGTTAATCGATTTGGGTTAAGTTAAGTAATCGAGTTAAGAAATCGAGTTGAGATAATCGAGTTAAGAAAATCAAGTTGAGTTAATCGAATAAGTTATTCGATAAGAGTAAATCCATTTAAGTTAAATCGGATGTTAGTTATTCGATAAGAATTGACATATTTAAGAAAATCGAATATTTGTTATTCGATAGGAGTTAATGAAATAGAGCCAACCAAGAAGAGTTATTCGAATATTAGTTATTTGATAGGAGTTAATCGAAATAGAGTTTATCGAATATAAGTTATTAACAAGGTAGTTAATCGAATAGAGATTACTCGAAAGAGAGTTATACGTCGAATTCGATTATAGCGAATTCGGGAAAGTACTATTTACTTTCCAGGGTTTTAAATCAAGATTTAGTTATTGATTTAGAAATTAGGTGTCTGTTAAATTATTCGAGTTAGGAAATAAATTTATAATTTAGGTTAGATATTTTAGGGGTAGGAATTATAACGTTATAGTTATAATCAAACGTTGTCATATAAGAGGTGGATTCGTAACCTGAATCCGAGAATTTGCGTAAACAGATGATTGTAAAAAGTGAGTGATGAACTTCATCTATTTCACAGTAAAAGACGTTGTTCAATTAAGGTCTGCGAGGTAATTACACCCCAACTTGATTGACTTCAGAATTGACAAAGGAATAGTTGTGGTTCGATAGAAAAGGTTGATTTGAAATATAGTTAAGTAATAAGCGATTGATTTATTAAGTGTAACGATGTTTTATACAACGTTCATTGGAAATCCGTAAATGAGTTTTGGAAACGTTTTCCAAATATAGTCAGATATGTTTTCTAAACATAGAAAATGAAATGTTTTCATGATAAGAATTTAAGAAATAGAGTTAAGCAAATTCGGAAACTGACTGGAGAGGGTAAGTTGAACGGTTTTCTAAGTGACGATCTGATGTTGGTTTCGACCTTCCGGATTGATACTTAGAGAATTGTTCTCATACTAGTTACAGTTAGGGACTGATAGTTGCGAAATAATAGTGATGTGAAAATAAGCTATGGAAATGTTTTCCAATGATTAATAACATATATTTTCTAAATATATGAAATAAGGAAATATGAACATATGATGATTGATCGATCGAATTCCCATTTGGAAATAAGATCGTTGTTTGTACACCGACATGTTTTCATTTGATAGTTAAATCACAGACTATCAAAGTTTTGACCATTTTTACGTTGTTAATATGGAGAGACCGGTTGGATTATTATCCGAAGAACCACTCTGCATTAGCATAAGCGTTGTGAATCAAGTACGCTGAAGATAATTGAAGACGGAGTGAAGTGCAAGGGCTACTGTGAAAAGCCTAGGTAGGATGGATTCACTGAATAGTGCCTTCGGTTTATTCAGTCCCAGAACAACGTATATGGACGAGTGTCTGACAAAGTATTCTTAACGAATCATATATGTTGATCTCTTTAAACGTATTACGTTAGTGGCACAGAAATTCGTTTCTCTTAGCTTTTATACCCGTGATGACTTGAGAAATCGATAATGATTTGGCGAGTATGACGATGTGGCACTCAAAGTAATTGAAGCAATAATCTGTCAAAGTGATAAACGTGACCTCAAACCTCACCACCGGGAAATAACAGAAGTTGGGCTAGGCAGCATGGCTAGTTGGGCCATACCTAAGCAGGGTGTATTATCACCATCTAGAGAATATTCAATTGTACTTCTTTATAATCTATTTCAATGCTGTCCCTTATCGGGAAGGATGGTTGCTGATCCCAACCATCGGTGATAATATATTCGTCACACTCAAGCTAAATGAGTGGACGGTCATGTGTGGCCGGGTTGCAAGACGTTCTTGTTGAACCCTTGTGTATCTCCTCTAGAGTACACCGATTGGAAGGTGCTCCCATACCTTGTCTGTTGGAATCCAATCTCCAATAAGCGCTCACGGTTTTATTTATATACTAAAAATGTGGAAAGTGAGATGCAAGCGTTCTGCTAGATTGATATCTATTTGTATTTAGACATTATTATAATATCAGAATGATATTGCTTTGAAAAGTTATTGGATTCTCATAAGGGAAAAACCCGTTCCGTATTCACGGCGTGGTCTTATGAGATATCATATACCTGTTTAAATGATTTGAGTTTATTCACACCAGTCCCATGACTGACCCGGAGTTTATTTTGTTTGTTTTCCCTAAACTCTTGGGTGCCTAAATTGGTACGGGCAGTCAAGTAGTCGGGATTTTACAGATACACTTGGAGAGCTTGGAGCAGGAGGCTTCAGGATTATAGCTATTATTATTCCGCTGTGTTGTTAAGTGTTGTACTTTGAAATGGTATGTATATACGAGTACTGATTTGTATTTCAAAGTTATGTTATATTTTATTCGTTCCGCTGTGAGATTCGTGTTTACTCTGATGATGTAAGTTCTTCTTCTTCTTCTATTCTATTAGTTCTATCTTTTCTTCCTCACCCTCTACTTTCTTTCACTAACGTCTCGGAGTTTTTGACCCTCGAGGGGTCGGAAATTTCCAGCCGTTACACTGCACCTTCGAGCTTGAAATCCTCCCTTCTCTGTACAAGATAAACGATCACTCCAGTATAGGTTTAAAGTCCTCGCGTAGCTCTACCGATTTGCTTTTGAAATAGATGTGGATCGATTGCTGGATAAGGAGAAAGAGGGGCGATTTCTTTTGAAGCTTTCAGCTGTTGAAATGTTGAAGATGGCGACTGGGTATTAGTGAACTAGGGTTTGCCAAAATTTGGATATATATATATATATAATATTTTAATATTAATTTATTCCTTTAATTCCTTTGTGGTGAAATTTTTATGCACGAACTCCAAATCAAGTCCAACGACTATCGCCCCTACCTAAATACCCCCATTCCAGACACAATTGGATATGTTTCGTAACCCAATTCGACTGTTTCAATCAGTTTCCATTAAATTTAAAATATAAATCAATATATTTTAAATTCAAACATACATTCTAATTTACCGGGGCTACATACTGATTCCAAAAAAAATCTGGCTATATCTTAACAATACGGTCCTAGCAAAATTAATTTTGTCGAATTTGGAGACCGTTTGAAAAACGGTCATTTTTCAGTTGATTAAATTCAAACTGAAATAACCAAACATGTTTAAATCTACCACACTCACATATTGATTCCAAAAATTATGAAAATTTGGAATCAAGCAATAATTTGACATTCCAGATCAAACAAAAGTGGTCTCGTCAAAAACGGAGGTCGTTTGCAAAATCTCCATTTTTAAGGGCTATATTCCATAGCGACTATTCTGAATTTTCAACTGGAAACAACTTTTTATTCCCGCTATGAAATCTGGATTTTTCAAATTCGTTGGAAATATATTTTCAAACAGATTCAAATATTTCTTGTTTCACTAAAATCCGGTTTATTTTGAATCCTGTACATTCATTTGAAATTTGAAATCGAATTTTCAAACTACCGCGCCATTTCCAATTCCTTTTATAATTAAAATAAATATTTATATTCTAACTTCGATTTAAATAAATATATACGTTGTAATTCTATTCAAAATAAATTTCTAGTCATTATTATTTGAAATAAATCATTTTAAATATTCAAAATTCATTAAAATTCCCAAAATAAAATTTTTATATTGGTTCTGATTTTCCGGGTTGTTACAACCAATGTCACTTAGAACACAGTTCACAATAAACCCAAAATCCTCTTCCATCAAAATGGAATCTTCACGGAAATCATAACGGTATAGAATTGATATAAATTTCCGTATCGGACTAATACTATAGACGGAATAACGGCAAAGCCTTTTAAATTCCATAAATAGTAAACTCCTTGCTTCACAGATGCTCATCTCGATTATCACTAAATCGAACTCCATTCTATTCTAATTTCTTTTATTAAATTGGAAAACTTTACTTTGGAAAATTTCCATTAAATCTTAGAATAAAGATTTATAAATTCCTAATCTTAACTTCAATGTTAATCAAGTTTAAGAACTAATGTTGTTTAAAACATTATTCACGGTCAACCCAAAATCAACTTCCATTCAATTCTAATTATTTTTATTAATTACAAAACTGCCTTAAATCTTAATTAAAAGATTTATCCTTTTCTCAACTGGGTTTAAGAACAATGTTATTAAAGACATTTTTCACGACAAATCAAAAATCCAATTAATTGATATTAAATATAAGGCTCTAAGTAGAAATCATATCGACTTATCTTCAACATCAAATTCTGAGATCAACGGATATCGTATTGGGAATAACGATATCTGTATCTTCCAAATTTCTCAATAATATCCATATAATCACGGAATCCAATATCGAAATATTCCAAAGATTATTTCCATTCAAATCCATTACAATTTATACGTTGGAAAAATTTTGGTTTTCAAAACCATTTCAATTCATTTCAGTTCCTTTTCATGTCTATCCAAAATCGGGCATCAAAACTAATCTTTAATATTTTTCACTGAATATTATATAAAAATATTTGTTGTTTTCCGAATTGGAATGTGACTCAATCAATTACCATATAATTTTATTTATATGGATTCCATACATCGCATGTATTCAAAAATAGTGATCAACAACTATTTAACATCCAGTTCACATCCAAAGTGTAATCTATAACTGCATAAGCGTTAAATAATGCCTACGACGGCCTGTCAATCAATCGATCGACATACAACTAAACACAAGGGAGATGTGCGAAGCTATTATCACCCCAGACCCGTGTGGGGTTTTCGATCAACATCCAATGAGTATCATTTGCATACTTGGGAAATGTGTAAATTATTGTCCCAATAACCATGTGGGGTTTACATCACAATCCATGTAAACTCATATATTGTTTTCACAGATCAATAGCAATAACATATCAAACTATAACATCCATCAACCGTCAATCATCAACCAAATATTGCAATCACAGGCAGTAAATATATATATATTTGGTCACAACTATAATAACTGAAAAAAATAGTTTGAGTGAGAGAATTCTCACCATTGGTTTCCACTCCATCATTCTTTAATTGATGATTTATAAAAATGATTACGTACGCATCTGGCTGCTGAAATTTGCGAATCAGGGAAACTGACAAATCACAAATGAAGTCGAAATGGGCCAAAACTCGGCCGGGAAAGAGCCTGGATGCATCTAAATTGTTGACTGTGGTCTCCACTGGTCAATGGTTCAAAAACAGATTCAGACGTCTGAATCATTTAGGTCAGACGTCCGAATTAGGATTTTCAGAAACCAGCAAGGATTTTCATTTTCGAGCCATTTCAGGCATTTGAATTTTTTCGGTCAGACGTCTGAATTACAATTCAGATATCTGAGTTAAAAATTTCAGACATCTGAATTTTGTTGCTTGAATCTATAATTATTTGAAGCAGGTCAGACGTCTACCTCAAAATATTCAGACGTCTGAATCCTGTTCCAGAGCACATTTTGCCTAGATAACAAGCCCTAAATGATATCAACTCATGCCCGAAGGCCTATGATGTTATGTATATGCAAATGAGGCTTCTAAAACTCAACGGGTTAGCTCATAACACCAAACTCACATGCACAAACATTCACACAAGAGATTTGTGATGGTTTTAAAGTCAACACATTTTAAAGTCAACACATTTTAAGTCAACACGTTTTAAAGTCAAAAAAATTTCGAAAGAAAAGAATAATCGTAAGACCAAATCCGCACATAAATATGGATGGTTTTTACCTTACGATAACTCAACACATTTTTGAAATCAATATTCTTTTTGATATTATAATAATGTCTAAATATAAATAAATATCAATCTAGCAGAACGCTTGCATATCACGCCCTACATACATAATATATATAACAACCAGGAATTTCTGAACCAATTTAAAATTTTTATTTTAGCTATTTTAATGGGTTTTACCTATTTAAAATGATTTATTTTGAGAATTAATGATTTAAAATTCATTTAAATCGAATTTAGAACGTATAAATTTATTTTAATTATAAAACGAACTCGAAATGGCGCGGTATTTTGAAAATTCGATTTTAAACTTCAATTGAATATACAAAATTCAATATAAGTCAAGAATTTAATAAAACATGAAATGTTGGTATCTATTTAATTATATCTTTATAACGAATGTGAAAAATTGAGATTGCACTTAATAAATTGAAAGTTATGGCTAGTTTAAAATTCAAAATAGTCGCTATGGAATTTATATATTTTTTAATATAATATATAGCCCTTAAAAATAGCTATTTTGCAAACGACCTCTGTTTTCAATGAAACCACTTATGTTGGATCCAGAATGTCAAATTATAGTCAGGTTTAAAATTTCATAATTTTTGGAATTAATATGTGAGCGTGGTAAATTTAAACGTGTTTTACCAATTCAGTTTAAATTTAATTAGCCAGAAAAGATCAATTTTCAAACGGCCTTCAAATTCAATGAAATTAGTTTGCTAGGACTGTATCATCAAAACATAGCTAGATTAATTTTTCTGTAATTTTTGGAGCCGGTATGTGGCCCGGGTAAAGTAAATGTGTGTTGAAATTTAATACTGATCGTTATATTAATTTATATTTTAATTTTGATGAAAATTGATCGAAACAGTCAAATTGGCTTACGAAACATATCCCTTTTGTTCGCAATGGTGGTATTTTGTTAAAAATAACAGTCATTGGGTTTGATTTGGAGTTCGGATCGATAAACAAGTATTTTCGGAATTAAATAAAATAAAATATTATATATATATATAAGCTATTTTTCCCTAAACCTAACCCTATCGTTCTCAATTCTGGGAAGCCGCCGCCAGCTTGTTTCGACGGCTATAGGGCTCGGATTTTAAATCCTAAATCGCTGATAATACACAAACTAATTCATGAGAATCATAAAACAAAAGTCAGAGAGTGGTTCAAGATCTTTAATTCTATACCCAGATGATTGGTTCTAGCTTCATGGTTTGGGAGATTTTGGACTTCAAAGTCGCTGTGTTCGAGAGGAATTTCCAACGTGTAAGGGAGTACGAGTCGGGCATGGTGGTTGGTGGCGGCGCTGGCGCGCTTCATGTCGTTGGGGAGGATCGAAGTCCGTTCGACCTAACAAGCGGCGGCGATGGAGTTTCTAAATCGAAGAATGGGTTCGACGTAATACGACTTTCAGGAAGAAAGGTAAGGAGGGATTAAAGGAATTAATTATTAATTAATTAATTTAATTATGTAATTAATCTATTAAACACCATATCTCTTTCATATGAGGTCGGAATGGAACAATTTCAGTTGCATTGCACTCGCAGCGACGAACTCTCCAACATAGAACTGACCAGAACGGAAACGGAGCAAACTGGATTTTCATCTAAATTAAATGCGCGGTTAATTTAGTTTAATCTTCAAATAAAGACTAACGGAGTGGAAACCAAAGTGAGAGCTCTCTCACTTAAATCGTTTTTGTAATGTTATTTATTTTTGGAGTGCAACACACGAACTCACACAAATTATTGAAATTAGAAGCGATGTATGGATATTAGTGACACTCGCATTTCATTCTCCGCGAATGGAACTTTGTGGCGCCATAAATGGCATTTGGTTGTTGAGTATTTATTTATATGGATGGTTTGGTGATTTGTGATTGTGATATTGAAATGGAGTAAATAAAATATATATATATATATATATATATGCGATGTGAAAAATATATGTATTGTAAATAATATATATATGCGATGTGAAAAATATATGCGTTGTAAAAAAAATGCGATGTGAAAATTATATATATGCGATGTGAAAAATATATATGCATTATGAAAAACAATATGCATTGTATAAAGTATATATGCGTTGTATAGAATTGAAATGCGATAAAATTGATTGTGTGATTTGGAAAAATGGACATGTATTGAAATAAATATTGTCTGGCTAAAAATATAATTTTTAACATATATATAAGATATATAAAATTGTCATGCAATGGAATAATCATTGGATTATTAAAAATATAATTTTTAACATATACATGAGATATATAAAAATGTCATGTAATGGAACAATCATTGGATTGTTAAAAATATAATTTTTAACATATATATGCACTATATAAAATTGTCGTGTAATGGAGAATTCAATTTTGATTTAAAATTGAAAATGAAGTTGAAATCATTTTAAAATGAATTTATAAACGATTTATAAATTATGTTTTGAATGGAAATCGACGAAATATATATTATATATATAATGGCTTGAATAGAACGCGCAGCGACCATTCGCGAATTTCAACCATTAACTTCAAATGGAAGTAACGGGAGATCCGGCCGTCGGATTCTCCTAAAACCGAAACTGTTGGGTTCATGTCAAAAAGATCTTTCCAATAAATATAGGAGATTTAAATTTGAACAGTTATATTTTAAAATAAGTCCAAATCAATTTTGAAAATGGTCGTTATAGATGCAGTTCGGTGGCCGTTATTGGAAACCGACTGTATAGGCCTTAATAAAATTATTAAAACTATGGAAAAATGTATAAAATCATAATTAATGATTTGGAAAGATTTTAGATGAAAAGTTCCAAGTTTTGAAAAGATAAAAGATATTTTTTATCTAAATGAACTAGTTATTAACTAGAATAATAATCCAATGCTTTTAAATAAATAAATTGGATTTGTAAATGGTTTTTGAAATAACCAGAATTTTATAACGAATGAAGTGGAAAGGATTTAAATGGAAATAATCTTTGGAATATTTTTGTAACGTCCCGGATTTTTAGCTGTTTAATATTGTGTATTTATATTTGTTGATTTGGAAATATAAATGAATTTCAAAATGGAATTTATCGATTTAATAATCGATATACGATTATTTTCGAAGGTAATGAATTGTCGTAATCCGAAAACGATAAATAATTGGATTCTAGGTTAAAACTAAATCTAAACAATTCAGTCGATCAATATAATTGTATATTGGGATGGAACGATAATAATAATTTATTATCGATAAATTTAATTGTTTTGGAATCGATTTATATTTTCGATTGAATTTAATTTAGAATTTGTCAATTTAAAATAATACCTTCTCCATAAAAATTTAATTCAAAGTTCAGAACTCGTTACATTGAGCTCAGAATGGAAAATAACGTTGGAGAACGTTGGTTATTACAATTAAATAGCGGTTCGGGGACTGCGAGATATTTTAATTATTTAATTTTAATAAAATCAAATCAAAACAAATTATATAATAAATTCACATCATTTCAGAGCCAAGCTATACTTGCTTAAGCCACCCTAAAACGTACTGTGCTGTCTCCTTCCTTCCATTCAAAGGAATTCAATATTTTGTAATGGTGGGTACGAAGCCGACCTCATTTTATTCATCGCAGACCTATGATTAAAAACTCCGCAGCCTATTTCTTCGAGCAGTACAACTTGTTTACTTTTTTCCCAGTAAAGTAAAGGATCGAAGTAATGGCGTCACCCTAGAACATTTATCGTGCAGACTTATCTTCTTTCCTCGAGCTGCAATAATTGTCCCCTCTTCATCTATAAATTAACTCGTCGCTCTCAATTATTTTTCATTTTCAAGAACTCATGAAAACCATTTCTAAGCTCTCCCCTTCGTTCCTATTCTCCTCCAGTAAATAAAACCAATTCGAATAGAAAAAGAAGGCGTCCACTATTTTAATAATCGAAATTTGGTTTTCCCCTTTTCTCAGTTTTAAAAACCGAAATTTCCTCCTTTGAAAACAAAAAGAGAATTCAGAATCGTGATGAGAACTGGAGCTCGACATCACGCCAAAGGTGCTTGCGTCTAAAAGAGGGTGTCGTTGTGAGTTGTTGTATGTACGGTCGCGTTTTACTGGAGCTCGAACTCGAACTCACAAGCTTAGGGCTGAGGCAAAATCGAGAACTGTGGTACTCGCGATTGATTCTAGGGTCGGAGCGATGGCCATCTCGTGCGAGAGGGGCTTGAGCGAGCATGGATTGAGATTGTGGAGGTCACGGATGTGAATACTGGAGGGAGTCGCGCTGCTATTTGGGGTTCAATAGGATGCGGTTCGATCTGCTGTTGGTTGTACTGTGCTGATGTGAAGAGTTTGATGTTGGATTGTGTTGATTTGGGAGGTTTAGTTGGGAAGGGGATGGAGCTGACTGGACAGTAGGGGACAGTGGTGAGGCACGGTTGTGAAAGCTGGAGTTCGGAAGTAAGGTTTAAAGCATCGCATTGACATGACCGTGTTGAAAAGGAGATGTAGATTGATCGCCTGAAAAGTGTTCGATAGAATGTCAAAGTGGGATGTGCAGAATTTTCGGGTTGTTTGCGGTGGGAATAGACCGTTGGTTTTCGGAGAAATTGCTTCGAAGTTAATCAAGTGATGCATCAACAAGGTATACGTTATTTAATTTTAAAATACATAGATTAGTTTCATTTGTTAAGTTAAATCTAAATTAGTAACCAATAAATAAAATATGTAGAACATTTATTTATGCGTTTAAGAAATTAATTTTAATGAATGTTTAAATCAGTAAATTGAAATCAAATAATCATAGGTGTTGAATGGATTCGGTCGAGATGATTCGTAGCTGTGGAATTTGAATTACACAGGATATTCTGCGGTGAGTAAATCTCACTCACCTTTTATTTATAATTATTTTTACTTCGTAAAAATAATTGTTGTTGCTTGTTTGGATTTTTCTGCTTGTTTTATATATATTAGTTATTTAGGCTATTATATATATATTGGGTTGATTGATTGGTTGGATTCCCGCAGTCTCATTAGCGGATGCCCGCAGTTTCATAGCGGATGATTACCCTATACGCCCCACGCTATGATTAGTGGATGACCTTCTATACCGCGATATTCTGCCACGAAGCAGAATGGGTATTATTTATGTGCTAACATCTGTGGATGCAGGAAAACAGGTTGGAGGGATCCAACTGGATTCCTCAAAAATATGTTATCTGTTTGTTGTTTGCTGATTTCATATATTCATATATGACGTGTTAAAAATCAAATGATTGAAAATTGGGTGATTTGATTTTTTTTAAATATCACTGGGCCAAGTGTTAATTTATTTAAAATATCGTGGAAGGATATTTGAGATTTAAAAAGAAAAAATTCTATTTTTAAATAGAATTTGAATTTTAAATGGAAATAAAAATAAAACAAGTAGTTTCTTTATAAACGAAGTTTATAAATAGTTCTTTTATAACGAAGTTATAAATGAAGTGAAAAGAATTATCATTTGATAATTCAAAAATAGAAATACAAGTGTGAAATTGGAATTTGAAATGAAATTTCAAAATAGGATTTGAAATGAAATTTTTAAATATACGACTCAAATGAAATTTGAGTATAACATTTGAATAGTAGAATTAGAAAAGGAGTTTAAATATTTGAATTTTAAAATAAAAGAAAAAGGAGATTGAATATTAGAAATTCAAATAGAAGTTCAAATAGAATTTGAACATGCGAAATTAGAATGAAATATAGAATTTGAATTCAAAGAAATTAAAATAGAGTTTGAATCCATAGGAATTCAAATAAAGAAAATTCAAATAGAGATTTGAACATGAAAATTCAAATGGAATCGAATATTTGAAATACAAATAGATTTGAAATATAGAAATTCAATGGGAATTCGAATATGGAATAGAGAAAATATGAAGGGAATTCAAACATAGAATTTGAATATAGAAAAGTGAAATGGAATTTGAAGGAAGAAATTTTAAATATAAAATTTGAATTTAGAACTTTCAAATGGAGTTTGAATATAGAGAATTTGAAATAGAATTTCCAAATAGAATTTGAAATAGATTTTCAAAATAGAATTTCAAAAGAGAATTTGAAATAGACTTTGAAAATAGAATTTCAAAAATAGAATTGCAATGAAATTTGAATTCAAATATAATTGAAAGAGAATTTGACTATAGAAATTCAAAAAAAGAATTTAAATATGGGATTTGAATTCAAAGGAATTGAAATAGATTTGAAGTCAAAGGAATTGAAATAGAATTTGAATTCAAGGGAACTCAAATAGATTGGAATAAAGAAAGTTCATATGAAATCTGAATATAGAATTTGGATAAAAGAATTCAAACGGAATTTGAATAAGAGGTTTGAATATAGAAATTTTGAATATAGAAATTCAAATGGTACTTGAGTATAGAATTCAAATAGAGTTGAAATGAAATTTAAATATAGAATTCAAATAGAAATTTAAATTGGAAATTTGAATATTTAAAATTCAAATAGAAATGAAAATGGGATTTGAATATAGAAAATCGAAAATATTATTTTGGATTGAAAAGGAAAATGGATTTGATATATATTAAAATATATATCAAAAATAGAGTTGAATTTATTTTAAAAACAAAGTTTTAAAAGTATATATATATATAGCGAACTCGCCACGGCGCGGTAGTTCGTAAATTGGCGACTCGAACTTCAATCGAGTATATAGAACTCAATTGAAGTCAGAATTCTTTGAAACAAGAAATGTCAGGACCGACTAGATAATAGTTTTCTAATGGAAGAGAAAAATCTGAATTTCGTCGTATAGATTTTGAGTTATGTCAAAATCAAATTTTCAGAAAAACAGCGCCAAAACCACTTTAAAATCGTAACGGTTTATTCAAATAAATAAAATGATTTTTATAAATAAAAATCCGAATTTCCATAAAAAAAAAATCCCGACTGGAGATATAAAATAAATATGAACTCCAGTGAAGTAAGTGAAATGATTTTGAAACAAAAATCAGATTTTTAACTACTGAATAGAAATAACTAGCCTGGGGTATATTTGATTAAAAGAGATTTTGAATCGAATTTGGATTTTGGTAAAGTAAACTGAACGGGTGAATATATATTTGAAATCGAATATGGGATGTGAGTTGGAAACAAAAATGAAATTAATTTATAAGCAAGATAACATATTTGAACATGCTATATTCAATTATGGAAGTGAAATAGGCAAAAGTGCTAATTAACAAATGAATTAACAAATTGAGTTAAAACGATTAGATCAAGTTGAAATGAATTGAAAGTGGTTGGATATATGTTAAACAGGTTTGGAATAAAGTGTATGAAGTATAGAAGATATATATATAGAATGCTCGACAAAAAGGTACGTATTTAATTCATATATGAGATTTTATGCGCCGTATCGGCAAGCCGCTTGGCTTTTCCTTTTTCTTTTTGAGATGAGAAGTTACCGGGAAGCTATTTGAAATTTCCCGATGCTCCCGATACAGGGGAGGTTATGGCGAAATTTTCGAGAAATTTAAGGAGTTAGAATATTTTTAGAATATTTTGATAGTTAGAAATCATTGTATCGACGTATAGAATTCGATAGGTAAGTGAATATAAAAATCGAATATTGTAAACAAAAAAAGGAAATCTATAAATTAGAAATAGAAAGCGAACTTTATACATGTTTCAAAATGAACAATTGGATTGTATAGTGTGTTTATTCGAGGTAAGTGGTTTTGTCGTTTTAAAGTTGAGGATGTTTTCAGTTAAGGTCTGAGAGGTAATTTTTCCCCAACTTGATTGATTTCATTTTTAATGGATAAATAGCAAGATCCAGTCTCGAAGAGAAGTGTTTGAAAAAGAGTTAGTTGAATAAAATATTTTGGGTTGTTGTAACGATGTTTTACACAACATTCGTTTTAAACCCAAGTGATGGAATTTTGGAAATATAAAAGTAAATATTTCCTGAGTATAATTAAAATAGTCGGAATAGAGATAAGTGATTGAAATTGTTTTCAATTGCAAATAGAGATATTTTCTAATATATAGAAAATAAAAGAAGTTGATATTGGGAAATGCTTTCCAAATAGCGTAAAGGGCCAATATGGTTATTGAAAATATTTGGTTAACAAATATTGATAAGGAAATGGAGAAGAGATTTAATTAATGAAATATTAATTAAAGAGTCCAGTGATTTGTTTGATATGTTTGGATGAACACTTGTTTTTATTCGATAGTTAAATCACAGACTATCGAAGTTTTTGACCATTGTTGTCAATATGGAGAGACCGGTTGGATTATTATCCAAAGAACCACTCTGTATCGGCATTAGCGTTGCGAACCAAGTATGCTGAATATATTGAAGACGGAGTAAAGTGCAAGGACTCTTTCTATTAAATAGAAATAGTGCCTTCGGTTTCGTTCAATCCCAGAACGAACGTAGATGGACGAATGTCTGACAGAGTATTTCCAATGATCGAATGGGTTGGTCTGTATAAATATATATGGTTACAACGGATTTATTCCCTTAGCATAACATCCAGAATATTTGTGCAAACTTAACTAGTGGTTAACGGATCTGACAATGTGGCATTCAAAGTGATTGTGCTATCAATGAATGGTAAGTATTCGTAGCCTCAGGCCTCAACAACCGGGAAAGGACAAAAATCGGGCAGGCAGCATGGCTATGTGGGTCGCACCCATTAGGATGTATAATCACCTATCTAGAGGTTCATTTAATTTCTTATTCTATTCGATGCTGTCCCAGTCGGGAGACGGTTGCTGATCCCAACCGTTGGTGATATACATTCGATACACTCAAGCGAAATGAGTGGTCGGTCATGTGTGGGCCGGGTTGCAAGATGTTCTTGTTGAACCCAGTGTATTCCTCTCTAGAGATACACTAGCGGAAGGTGGTTCCATACCTTGTCATATTGAAAATCCAATCTCCAATAAGCGCCATGCGGTTTTTGATTTTATACTATGTATGTGGAGCGTGAGATGCAAGCGTTCCACTAGATTCTATTTATTCGATTTAGACACTATTATAATATCACTGGATTTTTGTATCAAAGTGTTTTGGGTTATAGTAAGGTAAAAACCGTCCATGTTTATGTGTGGGCTGGTCTTACTATTATCTTTTCTTTCGAAAAGAATTTTTAAAGTTAAACAAATGGTTGGAGTTTACTCACACCAGTCCCATGACTGACCCAGAGTTTATTTTGTTTGTTTTCCCTAAACTCTTGGGTGCCCAAATTTGTACGGGCAGTCAAGTAGTCGGGATTTTTTTCAGATTCAATTGGAGGAGCTGGAAGCAGGAGGCTTTGCCAGTTAGCTATAGACTATCATATATTCCGATGTGAACCATGTTTGTATCTGGAAACAGGTGTTTATAACTGTTCCAGAAATAACTGTTGTGCTCTGATGATGGTATGTATATAAAGTTACTGATTTGTATTTCAAAGGTTATGTTATATAATATATTTTATTCGTTCCGCTGTGAGATTCGTGTTTACTTTAATTATGCTCAGTTGTGTTCTTCTTCTTCTATTCTATTAGTTCTATCTTTTTCTATCTCACCCTCTAATTTCTTTCTATTAATGATTCGGTATTTTCGATGTCTGAACAGTCGACGCTGGGTTTTGTGTTGATTTTCGGAGCCGAAAATCCCGTGGTCGTTACAGTTGGTATCAGAGCTTAGGTTGAGCGAACACCTAGGCTTTGGTGGGGTTTACTCATTAGAGATAGGGTCAGTAGCACCCTAGAATGAGTTGAGTGTATATATATGAGAGAGCGTATTTGTAAGTTGATATAAAAATTGTTTTATATTGTGTTGGCTTGTCTGTTGAGTAGTTTATGAATTCTGGTCGAATCGTGGGACGCCACGACGTCGATAAGAGTTTATAAACACTTGAATAGAGGAATTGACATAATATTGTTTTAAAGTGGGTAAATGAAATAATTTTACCCAAAATTTATTTTGATTTAAAAATGAATAATTTTCTAGAATTATTTATATATGGATGTGTTGGTTGTTATTATAATCAAATGAGATTATAAAATTAAAATGATTATAGGCGGCCAAATAAAATTTGTGTGTGTAATATATACAAATAAGATTAGATTGAATTGGATTCAAACAAGAAATGGAATTTAAATCCCGGGTATTTTGGAAATATTTTCCAAAGTATATTAAAATAACATAGCTTGGTTTTTGAAGGGATTTGAATAAAAGATGAATTTTTAGAGCAATAAGGCACTGAACTCACTTCAGTGACTGGGAAATAATTCTGATGATAACTGCAGCATCATCAGTGTTCATTTTCGAGTTTCTAAGTAATGGATTGCTTACTTTAGAAAAGTTTTGATGGAAATTTGTTTGAAAGGAAACAAGTTGTTTTGAAAAAAATTCAAACGTTTGAATTTGAAATAGAAATAAATATATGTATATATATTTATGGGATTTCAAAAGGATTTGAAATGAAACCCGGGAATTTGAATTTTTAAATCTAAATTTAACTTAAACAAGATAAATGGATCAAAGTAAATAAATTGATTTGAATCAATTTGAACGAAGTCAAATGCATATAATATGAAATATTGAGTTATAACTAAGTGGCCTTTTGAAAAGTTAATGGGTCTGTAGCATTTCTTCTGCCTTTGTAATTTCGGGGACGAAATTCTTTTAAGGGGGAAGGATTGTAACGTCCCGGATTTTTAGCTGTTTAATATTGTGTATTTATATTTGTTGATTTGGAAATATAAATGAATTTCAAAGTGGAATTTATCGATTTAATAATC
The DNA here is from genome assembly GCA_030737875.1 of Allium sativum. Lineage (NCBI taxonomy): Eukaryota > Viridiplantae > Streptophyta > Magnoliopsida > Asparagales > Amaryllidaceae > Allium > Allium sativum. The sequence goes on from CM060919.1 coordinate 213,617,736, forward strand.
GATATACGATTATTTTCGAAGGTAATGAATTGTCGTAATCCGAAAACGATAAATAATTGGATTCTAGGTTAAAACTGAATCTAAACAATTCAGTCGATCAATATAATTGTATATTGGGATGGAACGATAATAATAATTTATTATCGATAAATTTAATTTTTTTGGAATCGATTTATATTTTCGATTGAATTTAATTTAGAATTTGTCAATTTAAAATAATACCTTCTCCATAAAAATTTAATTCAAAGTTCAGAACTCGTTACATTGAGCTCAGAATGGAAAATAACGTTGGAGAACGTTGGTTATTACAATTAAATAGCGGTTCGGGGACTGCGAGATATTTTAATTATTTAATTTTAATAAAATCAAATCAAAACAAATTATATAATAAATTCACATCATTTCAGAGCCAAGCTATACTTGCTTAAGCCACCCTAAAACGTACTGCGCTGTCTCCTTCCTTCCATTCAAAGGAATTCAATATTTTGTAATGGTGGGTACGAAGCCGACCTCATTTTATTCATCGCAGACCTATGATTAAAAACTCCGCAGCCTATTTCTTCGAGCAGTACAACTTGTTTACTTTTTTCCTAGCAAAGTAAAGGATCGAAGTAATGGCGTCACCCTAGAACATTTATCGTGCAGACTTATCTTCTTTCCTCGAGCTGCAATAATTGTCCCCTCTTCATCTATAAATTAACTCGTCGCTCTCAATTATTTTTCATTTTCAAGAACTCATGAAAACCATTTCTAAGCTCTCCCCTTCGTTCCTATTCTCCTCCAGTGAATAAAACCAATTCGAATAGAAAAAGAAGGCGTCCACTATTTTAATAATCGAAATTTGGTTTTCCCCTTTTCTCAGTTTTAAAAACCGAAATTTCCTCCTTTGAAAACAAAAAGAGAATTCAGAATCGTGATGAGAACTGGAGCTCGACATCACGCCAAAGGTGCTTGCGTCTAAAAGAGGGTGTCGTTGTGAGTTGTTGTATGTACGGTCGCGTTTTACTGGAGCTCGAACTCGAACTCACAAGCTTAGGGCTGAGGCAAAATCGAGAACTGTGGTACTCGCGATTGATTCTAGGGTCGGAGCGATGGCCATCTCGTGCGAGAGGGGCTTGAGCGAGCATGGATTGAGATTGTGGAGGTCACGGATGTGAATACTGGAGGGAGTCGCGCTGCTATTTGGGGTTCAATAGGATGCGGTTCGATCTGTTGTTGGTTGTACTGTGCTGATGTGAAGAGGTTGATGTTGGATTGTGTTGATTTGGGAGGTTTAGTTGGGAAGGGGATGGAGCTGACTGGACAGTAGGGGACAGTGGTGAGGCACGGTTGTGAAAGCTGGAGTTCGGAAGTAAGGTTTAAAGCATCGCATTGGCATGACCGTGTTGAAAAGGAGATGTAGATTGATCGCCTGAAAAGTGTTCGATATAATGTCAAAGTGGGATGTGCAGAATTTTCGGGTTGTTTGCGGTGGGAATAGACCGTTGGTTTTCGGAGAAATTGCTTCGAAGTTAATCAAGTGATGCATCAACAAGGTATACGTTATTTAATTTTAAAATACATAGATTAGTTTCATTTGTTAAGTTAAATCTAAATTAGTAACCAATAAATAAAATATGTAGAACATTTATTTATGCGTTTAAGAAATTAATTTTAATGAATGTTTAAATCAGTAAATTGAAATCAAATAATCATAGGTGTTGAATGGATTCGGTCGAGATGATTCGTAGCTGTGGAATTTGAATTACACAGGATATTCCGCGGTGAGTAAATCTCACTCACCTTTTATTTATAATTATTTTTACTTCGTAAAAATAATTGTTGTTGCTTGTTTGGATTTTTCTGCTTGTTTTATATATATATTAGTTATTTAGGCTATTATATATATATTGGGTTGATTGATTGGTTGGATTCCCGCAGTCTCATTAGCGGATGCCCGCAGTTTCATAGCGGATGATTACCCTATACGCCCCACGCTATGATTAGTGGATGACCTTCTATACCGCGATATTCTGCCACGAAGCAGAATGGGTATTATTTATGTGCTAACATCTGTGGATGCAGGAAAACAGGTTGGAGGGATCCAACTGGATTCCTCAAAAATATGTTATCTGTTTGTTGTTTGCTGATTTCATATATTCATATATGACGTGTTAAAAATCAAATGATTGAAAATTGGGTGATTTGATTTTTTTTAAATATCACTGGGCCAAGTGTTAATTTATTTAAAATATCGTGGAAGGATATTTGAGATTTAAAAAGAAAAAATTCTATTTTTAAATAGAATTTGAATTTTAAATGGAAATAAAAATAAAACAAGTAGTTTCTTTATAAACGAAGTTTATAAATAGTTCTTTTATAACGAAGTTATAAATGAAGTGAAAAGAATTATCATTTGATAATTCAAAAATAGAAATACAAGTGTGAAATTGGAATTTGAAATGAAATTTCAAAATAGGATTTGAAATGAAATTTTTAAATATACGACTCAAATGAAATTTGAGTATAACATTTGAATAGTAGAATTAGAAAAGGAGTTTAAATATTTGAATTTTAAAATAAAAGAAAAAGGAGATTGAATATTAGAAATTCAAATAGAAGTTCAAATAGAATTTGAACATGCGAAATTAGAATGAAATATAGAATTTGAATTCAAAGAAATTAAAATAGAGTTTGAATCCATAGGAATTCAAATAAAGAAAATTCAAATAGAGATTTGAATATGAAAATTCAAATGGAATCGAATATTTGAAATACAAATAGATTTGAAATATAGAAATTCAATGGGAATTCGAATATGGAATAGAGAAAATATGAAGGGAATTCAAACATAGAATTTGAATATAGAAAAGTGAAATGGAATTTGAAGGAAGAAATTTTAAATATAAAATTTGAATTTAGAACTTTCAAATGGAGTTTGAATATAGAGAATTTGAAATAGAATTTCCAAATAGAATTTGAAATAGATTTTCAAAATAGAATTTCAAAAGAGAATTTGAAATAGACTTTGAAAATAGAATTTCAAAAATAGAATTGCAATGAAATTTGAATTCAAATATAATTGAAAGAGAATTTGACTATAGAAATTCAAAAAAAGAATTTAAATATGGGATTTGAATTCAAAGGAATTGAAATAGATTTGAAGTCAAAGGAATTGAAATAGAATTTGAATTCAAGGGAACTCAAATAGATTGGAATAAAGAAAGTTCATATGAAATCTGAATATAGAATTTGGATAAAAGAATTCAAACGGAATTTGAATAAGAGGTTTGAATATAGAAATTTTGAATATAGAAATTCAAATGGTACTTGAGTATAGAATTCAAATAGAGTTGAAATGAAATTTAAATATAGAATTCAAATAGAAATTTAAATTGGAAATTTGAATATTTAAAATTCAAATAGAAATGAAAATGGGATTTGAATATAGAAAATCGAAAATATTATTTTGGATTGAAAAGGAAAATGGATTTGATATATATTAAAATATATATCAAAAATAGAGTTGAATTTATTTTAAAAACAAAGTTTTAAAAGTATATATATATATAGCGAACTCGCCACGGCGCGGTAGTTCGTAAATTGGCGACTCGAACTTCAATCGAGTATATAGAACTCAATTGAAGTCAGAATTCTTTGAAACAAGAAATGTCAGGACCGACTAGATAATAGTTTTCTAATGGAAGAGAAAAATCTGAATTTCGTCGTATAGATTTTGAGTTATGTCAAAATCAAATTTTCAGAAAAACAGCGCCAAAACCACTTTAAAATCGTAACGGTTTATTCAAATAAATAAAAGGATTTTTATAAATAAAAATCCGAATTTCCATAAAAAAAAATCCCGACTGGAGATATAAAATAAATATGAACTCCAGTGAAGTAAGTGAAATGATTTTGAAACAAAAATCAGATTTTTAACTACTGAATAGAAATAACTAGCCTGGGGTATATTTGATTAAAAGAGATTTTGAATCGAATTTGGATTTTGGTAAAGTAAACTGAACGGGTGAATATATATTTGAAATCGAATATGGGATGTGAGTTGGAAACAAAAATGAAATTAATTTATAAGCAAGATAACATATTTGAACATGCTATATTCAATTATGGAAGTGAAATAGGCAAAAGTGCTAATTAACAAATGAATTAACAAATTGAGTTAAAACGATTAGATCAAGTTGAAATGAATTGAAAGTGGTTGGATATATGTTAAACAGGTTTGGAATAAAGTGTATGAAGTATAGAAGATATATATATAGAATGCTCGACAAAAAGGTACGTATTTAACTCATATATGAGATTTTATGCGCCGTATCGGCAAGCCGCTTGGCTTTTCCTTTTTCTTTTTGAGATGAGAAGTTACCGGGAAGCTATTTGAAATTTCCCGATGCTCCCGATACAAGGGAGGTTATGGCGAAATTTTCGAGAAATTTAAGGAGTTAGAATATTTTTAGAATATTTTGATAGTTAGAAATCATTGTATCGACGTATAGAATTCGATAGGTAAGTGAATATAAAAATCGAATATTGTAAACAAAAAAAGGAAATCTATAAATTAGAAATAGAAAGCGAACTTTATACATGTTTCAAAATGAACAATTGGATTGTATAGTGTGTTTATTCGAGGTAAGTGGTTTTGCCGTTTTAAAGTTGAGGATGTTTTCAGTTAAGGTCTGAGAGGTAATTTTTCCCCAACTTGATTGATTTCATTTTTAATGGATAAATAGCAAGATCCAGTCTCGAAGAGAAGTGTTTGAAAAAGAGTTAGTTGAATAAAATATTTTGGGTTGTTGTAACGATGTTTTACACAACATTCGTTTTAAACCCAAGTGATGGAATTTTGGAAACATAAAAGTAAATATTTCCTGAGTATAATTAAAATAGTCGGAATAGAGATAAGTGATTGAAATTGTTTTCAATTGCAAATAGAGATATTTTCTAATATATAGAAAATAAAAGAAGTTGATATTGGGAAATGCTTTCCAAATAGCGTAAAGGGCCAATATGGTTATTGAAAATATTTGGTTAACAAATATTGATAAGGAAATGGAGAAGAGATTTAATTAATGAAATATTAATTAAAGAGCCCAGTGATTTGTTTGATATGTTTGGATGAACACTTGTTTTTATTCGATAGTTAAATCACAGACTATCGAAGTTTTTGACCATCGTTGTCAATATGGAGAGACCGGTTGGATTATTATCCAAAGAACCACTCCGTATCGGCATTAGCGTTGCGAACCAAGTATGCTGAATATATTGAAGACGGAGTAAAGTGCAAGGACTCTTTCTATTAAATTGAAATAGTGCCTTCGGTTTCGTTCAATCCCAGAACGAACGTAGATGGACGAATGTCTGACAGAGTATTTCCAATGATCGAATGGGTTGGTCTGTATAAATATATATGGTTACAACGGATTTATTCCCTTAGCATAACATCCAGAATATTTGTGCAAACTTAACTAGTGGTTAACGGATCTGACAATGTGGCATTCAAAGTGATTGTGCTATCAATGAATGGTAAGTATTCGTAGCCTCAGGCCTCAACAACCGGGAAAGGACAAAAATCGGGCAGGCAGCATGGCTATGTGGGTCGCACCCATTAGGATGTATAATCACCTATCTAGAGGTTCAATTAATTTCTTATTCTATTCGATGCTGTCCCAGTCGGGAGACGGTTGCTGATCCCAACCGTTGGTGATATACATTCGATACACTCAAGCGAAATGAGTGGTCGGTCATGTGTGGGCCGGGTTGCAAGATGTTCTTGTTGAACCCAGTGTATTCCTCTCTAGAGATACACTAGCGGAAGGTGGTTCCATACCTTGTCATATTGGAAATCCAATCTCCAATAAGCGCCATGCGGTTTTTGATTTTATACTATGTATGTGGAGCGTGAGATGCAAGCGTTCCACTAGATTCTATTTATTCGATTTAGACACTATTATAATATCACTGGATTTTTGTATCAAAGTGTTTTGGGTTATAGTAAGGTAAAAACCGTCCATGTTTATATGTGGGCTGGTCTTACTATTATCTTTTCTTTCGAAAAGAATTTTTAAAGTTAAACAAATGGTTGGAGTTTACTCACACCAGTCCCATGACTGACCCAGAGTTTATTTTGTTTGTTTTCCCTAAACTCTTGGGTGCCCAAATTTGTACGGGCAGTCAAGTAGTCGGGATTTTTTTCAGATTCAATTGGAGGAGCCGGAAGCAGGAGGCTTCGCTAGTTAGCTATAGACTATCATATATTCCGATGTGAACCATGTTTGTATCTGGAAACAGGTGTTTATAACTGTTCCAGAAATAACTGTTGTGCTCTGATGATGGTATGTATATAAAGTTACTGATTTGTATTTCAAAGGTTATGTTATATAATATATTTTATTCGTTCCGCTGTGAGATTCGTGTTTACTTTAATTATGCTCAGTTGTGTTCTTCTTCTTCTATTCTATTAGTTCTATCTTTTTCTATCTCACCCTCTAATTTCTTTCTATTAATGATTCGGTATTTTCGATGTCTGAACAGTCGACGCTGGGTTTTGTGTTGATTTTCGGAGCCGAAAATCCCGTGGTCGTTACAATTTTGATATTGGATTCCGTGATTAGACAGATATTATTGAGGAACTTAGGAGATACAGATATCGTTATGCCCAATACGATATTGGTTGGTTTCAGAATTTGATATTGAATATAAGTCGATACAATTTCTATTTAGAGCCTTGTATTTAATATCAAACGGAATTTTAGGCTTGTCGTGAACGATGTTTTAAATAATATTAGTTCTTTAACCTAATTAACGGTGATGATAGTAATTTATAAATCTTTTTATTAAGATTAAATGGAAATTTTTCGAAGTAAAGTTTTCCAATTTAAAATATTAAATTGGAATTGAATGGAATTCGATATGGTAATAATCGAGATGAGCTTCTGTGAATGAAGACCGTTACTATTTATGGAATTTAAAAGGCCTTGCCGCTATTCCACTTATAGTATTAGTTTGATACAGAAATTTATATCGATTATATACTGTTATGATTTCCGTGAAGATTCCATTTTGATGGAAGATGATTTTGGGTTTATCGTGAACTTCGTTTTAAAGAACATTGGTTCTTTAACCTAGTTAAAGACAGAATAAATTTTCCTAAAAGTTGAATAATTATTAAGTAATGATTTTTGAGATTAAAAATAAGTTGGAGTTTTAATTAATCTCTAATTAGATTGTAATGTTAATGTGGTAATGAAATTTGCCAAATTTGAGAAGTGTTCGAAAATGGAGTATCACCAGTTTTACTTCATGCGATAGTTAAATCTTTAATTAGATTTGAATGAATGAATGAATGGTGATTAAATTTACCAAAATACGAGATGTGGTATAAACCAAATATACTTAGCCATTGATATTGATTGAATGATTGTCTGGATTGTGCCCGACCAGTTTATGAGCAAAATATGCTTTTACATTTAGCATTGGGTTGGGTAGAAATATTTGTATGCTAACATCTTGTGAAACACTTCATGATTTGACTAGGAGATGTGTAGCGATGTTGTTGAGTTCATTTCAAATTTAATGAATGATTTTGAAATGATATTTTTCTTAAGTAAAGAAATGTATTCCCGATTTTGGACAGGGAATGTTTTATAAAATTGTTTTATAAAACAGAAAGGATTTCGATGGCTAAACCCGATGTTGTCGAAATGATTTCGAAATGTATTATATGTTTGACATTGTAGTTCATCACATAACCAATTAGCTGCTGTTAATGATATATCTGTTTGGTGGCGGAGAATTTGTTCCCTTGCTTAACACCCTTCTTTGAGACGTACGATCTCAAAGGTTGTGTGATTAATAGTGACTGATTATATGTGAGAATTGCTAATATAAAGTACTACAGTTTGAAAGTACTTGTGATTATTATGTTGTGAAAATAATTTTGCTACTTCAAGATATGAAATGCTTTAGTACATGGCTAAAGATCTGGGTAACCCAGATGCCTAAAAGTATAGGTGAGATGGCGGTATAGTCCCTGAGGGCGTGGGATTATGCATCGTCAGTGTAGCTTGCTCCATAGAGGGAGGTGCACATATATATATCGAGTTGGTAAGGTACGTACCCTTTGCGCTGTCTGAGGGGATCCCGATATTTTGTTGCATACTTGTTTGTATGCATTGTGATGTTTTGGAATTCAAATTTCCAAAGATTTTGGTTTGAGATCCCAAAGTGAAATCTACTTTGATACAAGGCTAGATATGTATTTCAAATGATTTGAAATAAGAAATCGGGAAATAAAGACCAAAGGAATAATTTCCGTAAAGTGAATTGGATTTTGAAAATCTAAATTTGGGATTAAGCCTAAATGGGTAGATTGAGGAATTGCATATTATATGATGCATCGTAGATCCATATGGCTAATATTGGTTATTGTTTATGGACTGGTATTCATGGGGGTAAACCCGTTCCGTGACATGCGGCTTGGTCCCTTGATTTACCCCACTTTAAAATAAAGTTTAATAACTGTTTTGAGTTCTCACACCAGTCCCATGACTGATTCAGAGTTTATTGTTTCTACCTAAACTCTGGGTGCCCATATTTTCCAAACGGGCAGTCAGTAATTTTGGTTTTACAGACTATTTCATTTAGCAGGATTCTGGATCGAAGCTTAAAGCTGTGTCCAGAGCATTGGTAGTCTTCCGCTATGTTAGTTTATTTGTTTCCGCTGCATTGTATTAGATTTATTGTAAATTTATTTCCCGCTCTATATTATTTTCGATACTCTGATATTCTGTACTCTGGTGTAACATTATTATGATGTTTATAAAAGTCTTCTGTTGTTTGTTCTGATGTGTTGCACGCCCAAAGTTAGCGTATCCGCCATTTTGGTTTGTTTTAAGTCGGTTTAACGATCGATTTGGATCGACCGAGAAGGAGGGTCGCTACAATATACAATAAAAACAGCGGGATCTTATTAGAGAATGGATTTCCATGGCAAGGTATGGGGCAACCACCTTCCGACAGTGTATCTCTAAAGAGGAATACACCGGGTTCAACAAGAACATCTTGCAACCCAGCCTAAACATGACCCGTCCCTCTTTCCGCTTGAGAGTACCGAATGTATTGTCACCTTACAGCTATTTGCCGCAACCTACTTAGCCATGCGACCTACCCGATTTTTGTCACTTCCCAGTTGATGAGGCTTGAGGTTATAAATCTTCCTTCAGTTATCTGGCTACCATTTACTTTGAATGTCACATTGTCAAATCCGCCAGATACCACTAGTTAACATCCACAAAAATACTCCAGTTGTTAAGCTAAAAGAATGTACACTACTCCTCCATCAACTATGGTACGTACGTGATCCCTTTGGAAATACTCCATCAAACATCCGCCCATACAAGTCATCCAGGAATAGGATGAACCGAAGGCATCCTCTTACTACATCCTAGGTATCACCTATAGATCAGTAACGAGTAGTCTTTGAAATCCGCAAACTCCAACCACGATAGAACTCCAGTATATCTCTGGCCGCTAAAGTAGAGATTTTAAGTAGTTCTTCAGTTTTATGAAGATCCACAGTCTTCAATTTATCCGTCTCGATCAGTATCCGATATCTTCAACATTTCATATTTGTTGTCAGAATGCTTTTCAAATATAAATTCGATCCTGGTCTTTCCGTCCCAACAATCATATAGGCCAGAATTTGATAGTCGGTTATTTAACTCTCAAATAAACAACCATTAAATCTTAAAAATACAAATAGATTTACTGGTCCAGTATTCAACATCACTTAGCTTCTTTAATTAAAATTATTAAACAAATGGTTAATTTAAAACTTAAAAGTCTTCCAATAATTCGATCATAACTTTCCACTTCTTATTTAACACAAGATTATCCTCAAAACTATTTAATTTTAATGCTTTGGAAACTATTATACTCATATCGAATTTCCTATTCAATTATCTTTTTCAAACATTTGCCACATTTTATTCGGTATCTAATATCAGGAAATCACTTCAACTTATCGCTTGTAAAACAACGTTACAAAATCTTTTTTATTTCATTATTTGAAAACAATAATAAACTCTTATTCTTATAAAAATCTATTTCAAAACACAACTTCTCATTTCCTTTTTCTTTGGAAAATATTGTTATGTTTTCACCCAATCATCCTTTGTTTCCACTATTTTGGAAATCTCATTATATATATTCTCGAGTCCTTTTATTTTCTTTATTTTGGAAATCATATTATATATTCTCAAATCCTTTATTTTCATTACTTTGGAAATATCAATATATTCTCAAATCTTTTATTAGTTGGAAATATTCCTATTATTTATTCATGCATTTCTATACTTCAACATTCATTAGTCCTTGACCGTAAATCGGTGAGCGAATAATTCCTTAAGTATCAACCCTGAAGACCGATATCAACATCAGATTAACACTCAGAAAATCACTCAACTCAGCCAATCTCCAGTTAGGTTCTAATTCGTTAATTTCTTATCTTAACTCCTCATCGGCCCATTATATTCTGCTTCTAATTTCTTCAACTGTAAGAACCCGTAACTTCCCCGTGAAGGAAAGAGCGGATACTTTGAGAATAGGACAAAATAGAACGTAGACGGAAGAACATTTCATTGTTATTACAACAATTCCATCAAATACAAGAATATACAGAGTATAAATGAATAAATTACATTCGATAAATATCAGAGATTTAAATTACATAGCAGCGGAAAATAATACAAAAACACAACTATAAGTAATGCACGGATACAGAGCTTTCCGGGCATCGTTCCAGCTGTAAATCAGGATCCTGTGAATATAAATCTGCAAAACCAAAACTACTAGCTGCCCGTGTCGAAAATAAGGGCACCCAGAGTTTAGGTTAAAACAATAAACTCCAGGTCAGCCATGGGACTGGTGTGAGAACTAAAACAGTTATTAATCTTTATTTTTAAAGTTAGGTAAATCAAGGGACCACGCCGTATAACACGGAACGGGTTTCCTCCCAAGAATACCAGTGCATAAAACAAACAGCGCAATGCTAAATAAAGAAAAATGAAGCTATTATAAGACCCAGGTCCCATCACACAATGCAACGCAAGCCGGAGGATATGGTTTTTACCTTATAATAGCCAAAGCATGCTTGGTACGTTTAAAACACATTATTTGATACTATTATAAGTGTATAGTGTCAAAACAATTTCAATCATAAATATCAATCATAGGCGGCATGAATGACTCATACCACTATGTCGCCATACTAGGTTCTACAAATAAAACCGAAACACACGTATTGGAAATTGGATTTCCGTCATGAGTCGAGGAAAGGGGCAAGCTCCTCTCCGCGTTCGAGACACTCTAGCAAATGTCCCAGGACCCCACTATGATCCTTGGATCTTCAGGGCCGGTCCTCTCTTACTTTTGAGGATTAGTTATTCTTGAACACACGTTTCCCGGTCCTTACAGACCTATATCCGAGGCGCCTCGCATTCCAACAACCACACAGGTGAAAAGTATATAAATGTCAGGGCTGGTAGGTCACTGACACCACCCTAGCTAGAAAGAAACGTCGTGCTCTCCCTGCAGTCACTATCCCGTTTTTGACTCATACCGAGGTGTGAGGCTCGCGAATTCACGTTATACACAAAGCTACGCCACACAGGCCGTGCTTTGATCATCAACCACAAGACTTTGCTTTTCAATAGAAGCCTTGATCAATTGCCACTTACGCGTGCCACACTGGCAATTCACTCCATGCGACTAATGTCCATCGATATACAACCTCTGAGCTCGTACGTCTCAGAGAAGGGCGTTAAGAAAGAGAATAAATTCTCCGCCGCCAAGTAGGTGTATATTTAATAGAGATCAATCAACATAGAATAAAATCCAATGTCAGACACACAATCCATTTACAAGTTCGTCCTGGGTTTGAACGAAACCGGAGGCACTTTCCTCGCATATCCATCCATCTCCAAGTACGTCTAGACGATCACCAACTGTTTCCCTCATCTTGGGTGTACAGCCCAATCGAGATCATCAGTAATCACCCAAACGATGTGGAGACTTCCGGTCTTCAACCACCGTCTTCATCTTCGACATCTCGTCGAATCGGTTATTCAGAATGGGTATAAGCCCGGCCTTTCTGAATAACCCACGTATATGATAAACAAATGTTACACAAACATAACAAACGCCTCATTCCAATTCAGAATATTCTTTTATTCACAAAATCACATTTTTAGGGAATAGGTTCCCATTAATTTTATCCAAGATAAATTCTTCTAAATTTATTCTTTAATCTTCCTTTGGATATCATTTCAAACCATATTATGGTTTTCCAAACTAGTCGGGATTAGCGAACCACACCGAAGTAATTATTTATTTTATCTCCCAATCCCAATCTATTCATCCCATGGAGCAAAACTGGTAATACTCCATATCTAACACCACAGTATTATCGGTAAAATTAATTACCATTTCACGTTCAAATCTAATTAAAGATTTAACTATCGCTTTGGAGCAAAACTGGTGGTACTCCATTCTCGATCACCTTTCAGATTTGATAATTTAAATGATCAATTCGCATTTCAATCTAATTAAAGATTCATTAAAACTCCACTTAGTTTCAATCTTTTCAGAAATCAATATCTTGTCTTTAACTGGGTTAAAGAACCAATGTCATCTAAAACACGATTCACGACAAACCCAAATCACATTTGATATTAAATACAAGGCTCTGAATAGAAAATATACCGGCTTATATTCAATATCAAATTCTGAAACCAACAAATATCGTATTGGAAATAACGATATAAAATATATCTTTCAAATTCCCATAACAATATCTGTATAATCACAAAATCCAATATCGAAATATTCCGAAGATAATTTCGATTCAACTCCTGTCCAATTCACGTATTGGGAATATTGATTATTTTCAAAATCACTTTCAAATTCAATTTATTTATTTCAAAAATAAATTGATTTTAATTGTAGTTCAAAACTAGTTCATTTCGACAAAAAATATATTTTTATCCTTTAAAATGTGGAATTTTTCATCCTAGTTCTTTCCAATTCATATATTATGTTTTTTCACAAATTATCAATATTTTTAATGATTTTATCAAGGCCCGTACAGTCGATTTCCATCAACGGCCATCGAACTGCACTTACAGCGACCTTTTTCAAATTTGATTTGGACATAATTCCAAATCCAACCGTCAGATTTCAAATTTCTAATATTCGTTGGAAAGCTCTTTTCGATACGAACCCAACGGTTCCGGTTTTAGGAGAATCCGACGGTCGGATCTCCCGCAACGTCAATTCGAAGTCAATGGTCGAAATTCACGAACTGCCGCGGCGCGGCGCGTTCTATTCAGGCCATTATATATAATATATATATTATATATATTTCATCGATTTCCTTTTAAAACATATTTTATAAATCGTTTTAAATTCAATTTCAAAACCATTTCAACTCTATATTCAACTTCAAATCAAAATTGAATATTTTCTATCATTACTATATAAATGATAATATTTTCAAAATGTTATATTTTGAAATCACTATCTTTTCTATATTCATAATAAAAACGAATATAATCGATATAAATATCAATCACGTCAAAATAGCGTAACTCTAATCAACACGAGTTTATATATTTCAATAAATTCGTTATTCTATTCAACAAATGAATATTTATTCTATTCAACACATGAATCTATATTTCTTTCTACACACGACTAATCTCAACACATGAGTACTGTCAACACATCACTATTGTGTTATGTAAAATATTTTATAAAACTATGGTATCTATCATTTGATTTTCAATTAGACTCCTACCGTAAAGTAGTTCTAATTTTAAATATGATAAAGATGTAAATTTTATTATTAAAATATTTTACTCAACACATGAATCATTTCAACACATGAACATCGTCAACACATGACTATTTTTATATTCAACACATGAATTCTCCTTTATAATATTCATTATTTTCCCGATTGGAATGAGGCCCAATCAATTACCATATAACGTTAATTATATGGATTCCATACAACACATGTATATAATAGCAACGATAAACAATCAACCATCATCGAAAGTGCACCACACAACTGCATAAGCATCAAATATAAATAATCAACGCTTACACAGTCTATCGACCAATCGATCGACATACAATTAAATAATTGGGATTAGTGTACCCAAATATCATCCCAACACCCGTGTGGGGTCTCAAATCAACAAACACAGATTTTTGTTTGTGCAGTTGGGCGATGTGTAAAATTTATCGTCCCAATCAATATCAGTCAAATCAGTGCATATAAACAAATCGGCCGATCTGTTTATAAATATTTATTTATTCACTTTCACGTTAAAAATATAATTTTTAACGATAAAATATTTATTTCAATACATTAATCTATATTTCCGATTTCACATCAACATCACAAACAATTTTCACAACACATCAATCAAACAAACAAGCCATCCATGGTCTGTGGATGACGGGTGTCGGGTGCTACTAAGCACCGTCTGCATCCTAGTATATATATATATATAACTAGAAAAAGAAATTTAAAGTGAGAAGTTCTCACCAACTAGCTAATCCAATCATCTCGACTCTTCTAATGAGGGGAATCATCACTGTTCTCGCCTTTTTGTCACTTTCGTTGCCCGTATTCTCTACATATGTAAAAATCGAATTTTTACTTTGCTATTCAATATATAAAAGTCGAATTTTCACTTCTCTATTCAATATATAAAAATCGAATTTTTACTTCGCTATTATATATAAAAATTCTATTTTACATCGCTACCATATAGATAAAAATTCCATTTTTATCACGCTATTCTCTATACAAAGATTTCGCCTTTTCAAATATAAAAATTTCGCCTTTTCAAATATAAAGATTTCGCCTTTTCAAATATAAAGATTTCGCCTTTTCAAAAATAAATATTTCGCCTTTTCAAATATAAAGATTTCGCCTTTTCAAAAATAAATATTTCGCCTTTTCAAAAATAAATATTTCGCCTTTTTCCTAAAATAAATATTTCGCCTTTTTCCTTACATCACTATAAAAATCACATTTTTATTTTGCTACATATATAAAGATGATATTTTTACTATTTTACCTATATAAAAATTATATTTTTATATTTATACAATATAAAAGATTATATTTTTATTATCTATATTATATAGAAATTTTATTTTCAATACACTACTTATATAAAAATAGTATTTTTATATCTTCTACTATATAAAGGTCATATTTTTATTATTCTACACAAGTAAGAATCATATTTTTATGCTCCTTTCAACCAAAGAAAAATCCTATTTTTTATCTTCTTTTCAACCAAGGAAAATCCTATTTTTATATCACTTGTATATATATAAAAACTCTATTTTTATTTTCAAAGTAAATCTATTTCAGTTTTTATAACTTAATAAAATCGATTTTCATAACTAAATAAAATCAGTATTTTTTTCATTCTAATCTAAATCAGTTTTTAAATGAATTTAACAAACCAAAACTAAAATTAAAATTAAAGGAAACTTACTGCGAATGGGAGGGGGCTCGTGTCGACGTCAGAGGGGGATGGAGGAGGGGTCGCAGTCGGGTGCGGCGTCGGGGGTCCCTAGATGGGCCAGGAGAGGGTTGCGGTGGGTTTTAGGGGGTGCTCGAGTGCTAGGTGGGGATAGAAGAAAGGAAGAGGAGGAAGAAGAGGAGAGGGAGGCGACGGCAGGAGGTGGCGCCCCACCTGGGGCGGCGGCGAGCTCATCGGGGGGGGGGGGGGGTCGCGATTCCCCCCTTCTCTCCTTTTTTTTTATTTCTCGTTTTGATTTCCGATTTGAATAAAACGGGGGGGCAGAGAGGAAGTAAGGGGTGGAGGAGAGAGGTTTTATTTTTTTAATTATTTTAATTTCAAAAAGTTGACTTTTTCATACGACCTCTAAACGAGGCCCACCGCCTGTCGTCTATAGCGTTTTACCCCCATTCCGAACACAATGGGATATATATCATCAGTTGATTCGATCGTTTCAATCAGTTTTCGTCAAAATCAACATATAACTCTATATATTGATTTTGAACGCGCATTTCAATTTACCGGGGTCACATACGAACTCTAAAAATTCTAGAAAAATATTTTCTAGCTTCGTATTGACGATACGGTCCTAACAAAACTAGTTTCGTCGAATTCTGAGACCGTTGGAAAAATGGCCATTTTCCAGTCGATTAAAATCAACTTAAACTGGTCAAACGCGTTTTCCTTTGCCACACTCACATACTGATTCGAAAAATTATGAAATTTGGAATCTAGCAATAATTCAACATCACGGATCCAACAAAAGTGGTTTCGTCGAAATCCGAGGTCGTTTGCAAAATTCCCATTTTTAAGGGCCTGAATTCCATAGCGACTATTCAGAATTTTCAACTGGACATATCTTTTGATTCCCGCTATGAAATCTTGATTATTCAGATTCGTTAGAAAGATATTATCAAATAGATCCTATTATTTTTGGTTTCACTAAAATCCGGATTGTTTTGCACCCGGTACATTCAATTGAAGTTTGAAATCGAATTATCGAACTACCGCGCCATTTTCAATTCCTTATATAATTATATATAAATATTTATATTCTAATGATGACGTATATAAATATATACGTCGAATTCATTTCAAAATAAATTTCTCGTCGATATTATTTAAAATAATTCATTTTAAACGTTCAAAATTCACTAAAATTTCCAAAATAAAATTTTTAAACTGGCTTGCATTTCCGGGTTGTTACATCAACCATTTTCCACTTGAAAATATCGTTTCAGTTCCATTCATCTTTCTTAATCTCATTATTAAGTATCACTAATTCAAAATCAACACTTCGAATTCACATTTCCTTTATAAACCTTGTTTATAAAATCTCAGGTTTTAATGTAAACCCCTTTTATATCTCGATTTCTTTTCACATAATTTAAATATTATGTAAACATTTATTTTAAGCTGTCGTATTCACTTAAAATCTCTTTATAACTTAATTATAGAAACTCGGTTTCAATATAAAACCAGTTCAGAAATTCCTTTCAGAATTCAACTCGATTCCATTTCAAAACTCTGATTTCTTACTTAAATGGATTTCACTTAAAAGAAATCTCTTGAATTATTAATAATTTAGTTAATAATTTAATTCATCACTAACTACTGTAAAGGTAGTTAAATTCTCAATTAACTAAAATAATTAATACAATCCTTATTAAACTCTTATTAAAATTTAAAACAAATATTCGTTAAGCTATTTCAATATATTACTTGACAAAAATCTAATTTAACTTAATAATCAAACCCCAGTTGAAACGGTTGACTTAGTTAACTCAAAACACGATTATTTCTTTAACCAATTTCTATTAATTTCAACTTTAAATTAATTCAAATAACTTCATTTAACTGTTTCTTAGAACAACTAATCCAATTCTTATCCGTTACTTTTATTTCTCCTCATCTGCTTATAAATCTTATATTACCATAAGGATTTGATTTATAAAAACATTTAATAATTATTTATAAACTTAAATAATAAATATAAATATAAATTTAAATTTTCTTTTAAATAAACTTTTATTCAAATTAATATTTTCCAAAAATCTACCTTCAGTTATAAAATAAATTTTATAACTTCATTTCTGTCGATTCACCTAACGGTAAATCAATATTTCCAAAACGATTGGTTATCAAGCCATATGTTGCCAATTACTCAGCCAATAGTGGCCAGTGGTTAATATCACAACAAACGTTGAATTACGATTCAACAATCCATAAACAAATCAGTCACTTAATCAGGTTGGCCATACAATTCATATAATAATAATATGAAAATAAACAATAAATCTGAGGAATTCGGTTGGATCCCTCCAACCTGTTTCTCTCTGCATCCAAATATGTTATCTCAATTTCAATTCAATAAACAGATATTATATTCAACGATAAATAAATAACAGTAATCCAAGCATACATATTTTAATTTAATTCGTTTACAATATTATAAATGTAACCAACAAGGTAAGCTACCTTGTTTGGACTAATCGTTAAAAATAACGATTAGATTTCATTTAAAATAAACAAACGTTTGAATCAACCAATTCATCTAATATATAAATAATAATCATCACATAACACACAATTAATAACCATAGCATACAAAATAAATCCCAACTTATATAAAATATAAGTGGGTAAAAACTGAGTGAGTTATACTCACTTTGATTTAATTATTCATGAAACGGATCAGTTACAGTTAAATTAAACAGTGTTTAATATAACTATAAATTCCCAGTTGTTTCCATTTCTTTCTAAATTAATTCCAATATGTTCTGTTCATCAATATGATTCTGCTTCAACTCGTTTCGTTCCATTCTGTTAACATGGGTGAGATATATATAATTATATAAGTTATCTATTATAAATAAATAATTTCCTTAATTAAGCTAGAATTTTCTAAGTATAAATTATAATTACTTTTTTTATACTGGGCCTGGCTTCTTCTTTTAAAACATGAGTTCAACTTTCCTTCCCGTTTGTTTGTTTCCTTCTGCTCTTCTTTTTAACATTTCACCACATACGTTCTTATTTTCCAGTTCACAAGCTACTCCAAGTTTTGAAATGATTTTCCCAGACTTCATTCAAACCAGAAACACTATTGTGAAAACCCGTAACTTCCCCGTAAAGGAAAGCGTCGGATAGTTCGAGAACAAGCCACAACAGAACGCATATAAAAGAACATTTCACTGTATATCACGACAATGCATCAGAATACAAGAATATACAGAGTACAAATGAAAATTACACAGAAATATCAGAGATTTAAATTACATTTAAATACATTGCAGCGGAAAATAATACAATACACAACTAGAAAGAGATATACGGATACAAAGCTTTCCGGATATCGTTCCAGCTGTAAACCAGGATCCTGTGAATATAAATCTGCAAAACCAAAACTACTAGCTGCCCGTGTCGAAATAGGGGCACCCAGAGTTTAGGTTAAAACAATAAACTCCAGGTCAGTCATGTGACTGGTGTGAGAACTAAAGAAGTTATTAATTCTTTATTTTAAAGCATTAGGTAAAACAAGGGACCACGCCGTATAACACGGAACGGGTTTCCTCCCAAGAATACCAGTGCATAAAACAAACAGCGCAATGCTAAATAGAGAAAAATGAAGCTGTTATAAGACCCAGGTCCCATCACACAATGCAACGCAGTCGAGGATAGGGTTTTCCCTTATAACAGCCAAAGAATGCTTGATACGTTCAAAACAAATCATTTGATACTATTATAAGTGCATAGTGTATAAAACAACTTCAAATCATAAGTATCAATCATAGGCGGCATGGGTACCATATATCATGTCGCCATATATAGGTTTACAAATAAAACCGCAAAGTCACGTATTTGGAAATTGGATTTCCGTCTATGAACCGAGGCAAAAGATAGTCCTCAACCGATTCGAGACAATCTAGCCCATGTCTCAGGATCAGAACGCATCAACCCTTTAGATCGTCAGGGCCGGTCCACCGATGTGGATTATTATGCCTGAACACTACGTTTCTCCGCCCTTTGGGGCGTAAGCGAGCCAACTAAATGACTCCATCGGTTCGAGAACGACCGATCAATCCGAGGCGCCTCGCAACAGCAACAACCACATAAGTCAAACTCGTCAGGGCGTGTAAAACCACTGACGCCACTTCTAGCTAGAAAGAAACGCAAGTCCTCCCTGATGTCCCTCCCGTTTTTGGTTCATACCGGGTGTGAAACTCGCGAAGCAAACGTTACACAAAGCTACGCCACAAAGGCCTTGCTTTGATCATCACCACGAGACTTTGCTTTTCAACAGAAGCCTCAATCAATTTCCACTTAGGCATGCCACACAGGCAATTCACTCCATGCGTTTGATATCCATCAATATATAACCCCTGAGCTCATACGTCTCAGAGAAGGGCGTTAAGCAAAAGAATAAATTCTCCGCCGCCAAACAGATATATATTTAATAGAGATCAATCACACGGACTAAAATCCAATGTCAGACACACAGTCCATTTACAAGTCCGTTCTGGGTCTGAACGGAACCGGAGGCACCTAGTACCCCGCACATCCATCGATCTCCAAGTACGTCTGGACGATCACCAACTGTTTCCATCTTCTTGGGTGTACAGCCCAATCAAGATCATCAGTTATCAACCAAACGACGTGAAGACCTCCGGTCTTCGACCATCGTCCTTATCTTCGACTTATCGTCGTATCAGTTATTCAGAATGGGATAAACCCGGTCTTTCCGAATAACTCGCGTATACTTTAAATAAGTGTCACACAAACACAACATACGCCTCATTCCAATTCATTAGTCACTAACCGTAAATTAATCAAGAGAATAATTCCCCAAATATTAACCCCGAAGGCCGAAACCAACATCAGATCAATATTCAGAAAACCATTCTGCTTGGCCAACCGACAGTTAGTTTCCAAATTTCACATTCATAGGGAAATGTTCCCATTAATTTTATCCAAGATAAATTCCTTGAATTTATTCTTTATTCTATTTTTTTGAATCTCAATTCAAACTAGTCGGGATTAGCGAAACTTACCGAAGTAATCATTTGTTTTAATTTCCCAATCCCAACCTATTTATCCCATGAAGTAAAACTGGTAATACTTCATATCTAACACCACAGTGTTATCGGTAAATTCAATTACCATTTCACGTTCAAATCTAATTAAAGATTTAACTATCGCTTGGAGCAAAACTGGTGATACTCCATTTTCGATCATTTCAATCTAATTAAAGATTCATTAAAACTCCACTTAGTTTTAATCTTCGACTGGGTTAAAGAATCAGTGTCATTTAAAACACGGTTCACGATAAACCCAAAGTCACATTCCATTAATTATCGGGTTAAAGAACGAGTGTTATTTAAAACACTGTTCACGATAAACCCAAAAATCAATATCAATTCAATTCCAATTAAATATCATTTAATTGGTACACTTCATTAGATCTAAATAAAAAGATTTAATCTTTTCTCAACTGGGTTCAAGAACAGTGTTAGTGAAGACACCTTTCACGACAAACCCAAATCACATTCGATATTCAATACAAGGCTCTGAATAGAAAATATATCGGCTTATATTCAATATCAAATTCTACGACTAACAAATGTCGTATTGGAAATAACGATATAAATATATATCTTTCAAATTTCCATAACAACATCTGTATAATCACGAATTCCAACATCGAAATATTCCGAAGACAATTTCGATTCAAATCCACTCCAATGCAATCATTGGAAATTTTGGTTATTTTCAAAACCCTTTTCAAATTCAATTTATTTATTTAAAAATAAATAGAATTATAATTCTAGTTCAAAACTAGTTCATTTCGATAAAAAATCTATTTTTATCTTTTCAAATATGGAGTTTTTCATCCCAAATCTTCACAAATCATTTCTTATGATTTTACACAAATTATTACTATTTTTAATAATTTTATCAAGGCCCGTATAGTCGATTTCCATCAATGGCCATCGAACTGCACTTACAGCGACCTTTTTCAAATTTGATTTGGACGTAACTCCAAATCCAACCGTTAGATTTCAAATTTCTAACATTCGTTAGAAAGCTCTTTTTGATATGAACCCAACGGTTCTGGTTTTAGGAGAATCCGACGGTCGGATCTCCCGTAATGTCCGTTTGAAATAAATGGTCGAAATTCGCGAACTGCCGCGGCGCGGTGCGTTCTATTCAGGCCATTATATTATATATATTATATATATAATATATATTTCGTCGATTTCTATTTAAAACGAATTATATAAATAGTTTTGAATTCGTTTCAAAAGCAATTTCAACTTCCTTTTCAATTCAAATCAAAATTGAATTCTTCTCTATAAATTCGTTCCTATTCAATTCAAATTTCAATTCAATTTGAATTCATTTCAATTTGCTTTCAATTCAATTCGAATTCGTTTTCAATTCATCTCGAAATCGTTTTCAATTCAATTTGAATTCGTTTTCAATTCAATTCATTTCGAGATGAATAAAATCGATATAAATATCGTTCACGTCAAAATGGCGTCAATCTAATCAACACGGCTTCATAAATTTCTATTTTCAAAATAGTTGTTATTATCAAAATATTTCGTTCAACACATGACCAATCTCAATGAATGAGTACTGTCAACACATGAACTTTTATTTTATATCGATAAAGATGTAAATTTTAATATTAAAATATTTCGTTCAACACATGACCAATCTCAATGAATGAGTACTGTCAACACATGAACTTTTATTTTATAATATTCTTTATTTTTCAAATTAGAATGAGGCCCAATCAATTACCATATAAAGTTAATTATATGGATTTTCATGCATTACACACATATAATAGCATTGAAAAATAATCAACCATCAACCAAAGTGCACTACACTGTATAAGCATCAAATATAGATATCTAACGCTTATAACAGCCTGTCAATCAATCGATCGACATATTTAATCAATCAGGATGAGTGAACTTCAAATTTCATCCTAACACCCGTGTGGGGTTTCAAACAATCAAACACAGGTTTTATTTGTGCAGTTGGGCGATGTGTAAAATTTATCGTCCCAATCAATGTCATTAGAATATGTGTACATAAACAAACCGTCCGGTTTATAAATGAATATTTTATTTTATTCACTTCACGTTAAAAATTATATTTTTAACGATAAAACATTTTATTTCGACCTATGAATTTCTATTCAATTCATTTATCCAATAAAATGATATTTTTATTTTTCTAACTTATTTTAGAAAATTTCGGCGGCATAACAGCACGATACTAGAAACGGGTAGAGGCCTAGCCTTATCCCCGGTCTAGTGAAGGCCCACGCCATTCACACATCAATCAAATCAATTCGTTATGCAAACCACAAAATTTGGAGTAAGAGTCTAACCTAGCCTTACTCCTTCGCCTTATAACGGCGCACGTCTAATCCTAACCAATTTATCGATTCGATTTTTCACACCACAAACCACATTCAAACCAATATCGCAATCAATTACCAAACAGCCAAACAAACAAGTCCATAGTCTGTGGACGATTGTGTCGGGTGCTACTAAGCACCGTCTGCATCCTAGTATATATATATATAACTAGAAAAATCAATTGAAAGGTGAGAAATTCTCACATATAGCTATCCTAGCTCCACGGCACTTCATTTGCAGAAGTCTTCATCGTTTCGCCTTTTTGTCACCTTCGTTGCCCAAGGCCACTATATATATAAAAATCGAATTTTTATTTCAAAGTTCAACATATAAAAATCGAATTTTTATTTCAAAGTTCAATATATAAAAATCGAATTTTTATTTCAAAGTTCAACATATAAAAATCGAATTTTTATTTCAAAGTTCAACATATAAAAATCGAATTTTTATTTCAAAGTTCAACATATAAAAATCGAATTTTTATTTCAAAGTTCAACATATAAAAATCGAATTTTTATTTCAAAGTTCAACATATAAAAATCGAATTTTTATTTCAAAGTTCAACATATAAAAATCGAATTTTTATTTCAAAGTTCAACATATAAAAGTCACATTTTAATAAGTTTAAAAATCGAAACTTTTATAGTTTAAAAATCGAAACTTTTATAGTTTAAAAATCGAAACTTTTATAGTTTAAAAATCGAAACTTTTATAGTTTAAAAATCTAAATATAAAATCAGTTTTATATCCTAAAAAAAAAATCAGTTTCATTTTAAAGTTAAAATAAAAAAATCAGTTTCTTTTTCCTTGTAAAATCAGTTTTTATTTCTCCTTTTAGAAAAAAGATCAGTTTTAATCATTTAAAAATCGGTTTTTAAATCATTTAAAAAATCAGTTTTCTTTTCAGTTTTTAAATAAAATAAAAACAAAATAAATAAATTAAACAACGACTTACAGAGGGGGGGGGGTCTTGGCGTCGACGTCGCAGGGTAGAGGGAGGAAGCGGGGGTCGCAGTGGGGTTTTGGGGGAGGTTGCGGGTTTCGTGAGGAGGAGAGAGGCGCGATGGGGGGGCTGTCAGGAGCGGAGCGGCGGCGATTTGGGGCTCCTCCGATGGCGGCACAAGGTGCGGTGGCGCGGTGAGCCTCGGGGCGGCGGGTGGATCGCATTTGTTTTTTTTTTTTTTATACTGAAATGAGATAGAACGGGGGGCTGAGGGTATAGGAGAAGGAAGGGTTTTTTTTCTTTTTTCATTATTTAATTATTTATTTTCCACTAAAAAGTAACTTTTTCTATCGACCTCGTAACGAAGCCCACCTCCTGTCGTCCATAGCTAACTACCCCCATTCCGAACACAATGGGATATGTATCGCAAGCTGATTTGATCATTACAATCAGTTTTCGTTAAATTTACATTTAAATCACTATATTCAATTTTAAACGTACATTCCAAATTACCGGGGTCACATACTAACCAGTAAAATTCCAGAAAAATATTTTCTAGCTTCGTATTGACGATACGGTCCTAACAAAACTAGTTTCGTCGAATTCTGAGAGCGTTTGAAAAATGGCCAATTTCCAGTCGATTAAAATCAACTGAAACTGGTCAAACGCGTTTTCCTTTACCACGCTCACATACTGATTCGAAAAATTATGAAATTTGAAACCTAGCAATAACTTCACATCCCGGACCCAACAAAACTGGTTTCGTCGAAATCCGAGGTCGTTTGCAAAACGGCTATTTTTAAGGGCTATATATTATATAAAATATATATAAATTCCACAGCGACTATTCTGAATTTTCAACTGGACATATCTTATCATTTCTAAAGTGAAATCTCGGTTTGTTAACTTCGTTAGAAAGATATTCACTATTAGATTCCATTATTTTTGGTTTCACTAAAATCCGGATTGTTTTGCACCCGGTACATTCAATTGAAGTTTGAAATCGAATTATCGAACTACCGCGCCATTTTCAATTCTATTTATATTTATATATAATTATTTATATTCTAACGACGACGCGTATAATATATACGTTCGAATTATATTCAAAATAAATTTCACGTCGATATTATTTAAAATAATTCATTTTAAATAATCAAAATTCGCTAAAATTGCCGAAATAAAAATTTTAAACTGGCCCAGATTTTCCGGGTTGTTACAATCTCCCTCACTTAAAACTTTTCGTCCCCGAAAAGGAACAAAGTCGAAAGTGGTTTGATTAATCAACTCTACGCTCGATCTGGCTTTCCTTCTCTAACTTTTCAGTTTTTGAGAATTTTCTAAAATTTCAAAAATTTGGCTAACACCCTAAATTTTCGAAAAATTTCGCCATAACCTCCCCTGCACCGGGAGCATCGGGGAATTTCAAATAGCTTCCCCGGTCCTTCAGATCTCAAAAAGAAAAAGCCAAGCGGCTAGCCAATAGGCTCACAAAATCATCATCACCCAAACAAAACAGGAAATTATGTAGTAAACATGTACCTATTTGTCGGGCAAACAAATTTTATTCTCTGGCTCTAGCCTCCTTGCTATGACCTGTTCAATGATATACATGTATATGCAAGCAAATGCGACTAATTTTCAATACAGTTCAATATTTGGTTCAATTAGGCATAATGGTTCAAAATTATCAAACAAATAAACAAACAACACAAACATCAATCAATTAGTGAATTAGAGTTTCAAATTCATAACTTTGATACATATACTAAAATCATGTTTTTGATGCCAATTCACAACAATGTGTCCTAGCTATATATATAGGTTTGGTTCTCACACCAGTCTAATGGAAATATATAGATATCACACTTTCGTTACTCGAAAATAAATGCTGGTGATGGTATACTTCATCATCAGGACCATGTCCGGGCGACTAGAGTGTGATTCTATATCTATCCAGTATATTAAAACTTTGAATACACGCGGATCAGACGTATACGCAAAATCTATATATACTGGATTGTCCAAAATCAATATAAACAAATAATCAAATACGAATAGTTGATTTAAATTTTCAAAACAAAAATGTTTTCATTTGAAAAATATACTCTTCACACTCGTTCTAGGATACTACTGATCCTATCTCTAACGAGTCATTCTAATTGGATATTACTAATCCAATATCTGATGAATCCTTTCGTATGGTTCTAATGTGTCTTGTTCTCTGAGCTTTGTAAACCAAAGCTCTGATACCAACTGTGAAAACCCGTAACTTCCCCGTAAAGGAAAGCGTCGGATAGTTCGAGAACAAGCCACAACAGAACGCATATAAAAGAACATTTCACTGTATATCACGACAATGCATCAGAATACAAGAATATACAGAGTACAAATGAAAATTACACAGAAATATCAGAGATTTAAATTACATTTAAATACATTGCAGCGGAAAATAATACAATACACAACTAGAAAGAGATATACAGATACAAAGCTTTCCAGATATCGTTCCAGCTGTAAACCAGGATCCTGTGAATATAAATCTGCAAAACCAAAACTACTAGCTGCCCGTGTCGAAATAGGGGCACCCAGAGTTTAGGTTAAAATAATAAACTCCAGGTCAGTCATGTGACTGGTGTGAGAACTAAAACAGTTATTAATTCTTTATTTTAAAGCATTAGGTAAAACAAGGGACCACGCCGTATAACACGGAACGGGTTTCCTCCCAAGAATACCAGTGCATAAAACAAACAGCGCAATGCTAAATAGAGAAAAATGAAGCTGTTATAAGACCCAGGTCCCATCACACAATGCAACGCGGTCGAGGATAGGGTTTTCCCTTATAACAGCCAAAGAATGCTTGATACGTTCAAAACAAATCATTTGATACTATTATAAGTGCATAGTGTATAAAACAACTTCAAATCATAAGTATCAATCATAGGCGGCATGGGTACCATATATCATGTCGCCATATATAGGTTTACAAATAAAACCGCAAAGTCACGTATTTGGAAATTGGATTTCCGTCTATGAACCGAGGCAAAAGATAGTCCTCAACCGATTCGAGACAATCTAGCCCATGTCTCAGGATCAGAACGCATCAACCCTTTAGATCGTCAGGGCCGGTCCACCGATGTGGATTATTATGCCTGAACACTACGTTTCTCCGCCCTTTGGGGCGTAAGCGAGCCAACTAAATGACTCCATCGGTTCGAGAACGACCGATCAATCCGAGGCGCCTCGCAACAGCAACAACCACATAAGTCAAACTCGTCAGGGCGTGTAAAACCACTGACGCCACTTCTAGCTAGAAAGAAACGCAAGTCCTCCCTGATGTCCCTCCCGTTTTTGGTTCATACCGGGTGTGAAACTCGCGAAGCAAACGTTACACAAAGCTACGCCACAAAGGCCTTGCTTTGATCATCACCACGAGACTTTGCTTTTCAACAGAAGCCTCGATCAATTGCCACTTAGGCATGCCACACAGGCAATTCACTCCATGCGTTTGATATCCATCAATATATAACCCCTGAGCTCATACGTCTCAGAGAAGGGCGTTAAGCAAAAGAATAAATTCTCCGCCGCCAAACAGATATATATTTAATAGAGATCAATCACACGGACTAAAATCCAATGTCAGACACACAGTCCATTTACAAGTCCGTTCTGGGTCTGAACGGAACCGGAGGCACCTAGTACCCCGCACATCCATCGATCTCCAAGTACGTCTGGACGATCACCAACTGTTTCCATCTTCTTGGGTGTACAGCCCAATCAAGATCATCAGTTATCAACCAAACGACGTGAAGACCTCCGGTCTTCGACCATCGTCTTCATCTTCGACTTATCGTCGTATCAGTTATTCAGAATGGGATAAACCCGGTCTTTCCGAATAACTCGCGTATACTTTAAATAAGTGTCACACAAACACAACATACGCCTCATTCCAATTCATTAGTCACTAACCGTAAATTAATCAAGAGAATAATTCCCCAAATATTAACCCCGAAGGCCGAAACCAACATCAGATCAATATTCAGAAAACCATTCTGCTTGGCCAACCGACAGTTAGTTTCCAAATTTCACATTCATAGGGAAATGTTCCCATTAATTTTATCCAAGATAAATTCCTTGAATTTATTCTTTATTCTATTTTTTTGAATCTCAATTCAAACTAGTCGGGATTAGCGAAACTTACCGAAGTAATCATTTGTTTTAATTTCCCAATCCCAACCTATTTATCCCATGAAGTAAAACTGGTAATACTTCATATCTAACACCACAGTGTTATCGGTAAATTCAATTACCATTTCACGTTCAAATCTAATTAAAGATTTAACTATCGCTTGGAGCAAAACTGGTGATACTCCATTTTCGATCATTTCAATCTAATTAAAGATTCATTAAAACTCCACTTAGTTTTAATCTTCGACTGGGTTAAAGAATCAGTGTCATTTAAAACACGGTTCACGATAAACCCAAAGTCACATTCCATTAATTATCGGGTTAAAGAACGAGTGTTATTTAAAACACTGTTCACGATAAACCCAAAAATCAATATCAATTCAATTCCAATTAAATATCATTTAATTGGTACACTTCATTAGATCTAAATAAAAAGATTTAATCTTTTCTCAACTGGGTTCAAGAACAGTGTTAGTGAAGACACCTTTCACGACAAACCCAAATCACATTCGATATTCAATACAAGGCTCTGAATAGAAAATATATCGGCTTATATTCAATATCAAATTCTACGACTAACAAATGTCGTATTGGAAATAACGATATAAATATATATCTTTCAAATTTCCATAACAACATCTGTATAATCACGAATTCCA
The DNA here is from genome assembly GCA_030737875.1 of Allium sativum. Classification (NCBI taxonomy): domain Eukaryota; kingdom Viridiplantae; phylum Streptophyta; class Magnoliopsida; order Asparagales; family Amaryllidaceae; genus Allium; species Allium sativum. Next base: position 213,646,564 of record CM060919.1, read on the forward strand.
ACATCGAAATATTCCGAAGACAATTTCGATTCAAATCCACTCCAATGCAATCATTGGAAATTTTGGTTATTTTCAAAACCCTTTTCAAATTCAATTTATTTATTTAAAAATAAATAGAATTATAATTCTAGTTCAAAACTAGTTCATTTCGATAAAAAATCTATTTTTATCTTTTCAAATATGGAGTTTTTCATCCCAAATCTTCACAAATCATTTCTTATGATTTTACACAAATTATTACTATTTTTAATAATTTTATCAAGGCCCGTATAGTCGATTTCCATCAATGGCCATCGAACTGCACTTACAGCGACCTTTTTCAAATTTGATTTGGACGTAACTCCAAATCCAACCGTTAGATTTCAAATTTCTAACATTCGTTAGAAAGCTCTTTTCGATATGAACCCAACGGTTCCGGTTTTAGGAGAATCCGACGGTCGGATCTCCCGTAATGTCCGTTTGAAATAAATGGTCGAAATTCGCGAACTGCCGCGGCGCGGCGCGTTCTATTCAGGCCATTATATTATATATATTATATATATAATATATATTTCGTCGATTTCTATTTAAAACGAATTATATAAATAGTTTTGAATTCGTTTCAAAAGCAATTTCAACTTCCTTTTCAATTCAAATCAAAATTGAATTCTTCTCTATAAATTCGTTCCTATTCAATTCAAATTTCAATTCAATTTGAATTCATTTCAATTTGCTTTCAATTCAATTCGAATTCGTTTTCAATTCATCTCGAAATCGTTTTCAATTCAATTTGAATTCGTTTTCAATTCAATTCATTTCGAGATGAATAAAATCGATATAAATATCGTTCACGTCAAAATGGCGTCAATCTAATCAACACGGCTTCATAAATTTCTATTTTCAAAATAGTTGTTATTATCAAAATATTTCGTTCAACACATGACCAATCTCAATGAATGAGTACTGTCAACACATGAACTTTTATTTTATATCGATAAAGATGTAAATTTTAATATTAAAATATTTCGTTCAACACATGACCAATCTCAATGAATGAGTACTGTCAACACATGAACTTTTATTTTATAATATTCTTTATTTTTCAAATTAGAATGAGGCCCAATCAATTACCATATAAAGTTAATTATATGGATTTTCATGCATTACACACATATAATAGCATTGAAAAATAATCAACCATCAACCAAAGTGCACTACACTGTATAAGCATCAAATATAGATATCTAACGCTTATAATAGCCTGTCAATCAATCGATCGACATATTTAATCAATCAGGATGAGTGAACTTCAAATTTCATCCTAACACCCGTGTGGGGTTTCAAACAATCAAACACAGGTTTTATTTGTGCAGTTGGGCGATGTGTAAAATTTATCGTCCCAATCAATGTCATTAGAATAGGTGTACATAAACAAACCGTCCGGTTTATAAATGAATATTTTATTTTATTCACTTCACGTTAAAAATTATATTTTTAACGATAAAACATTTTATTTCGACCTATGAATTTCTATTCAATTCATTTATCCAATAAAATGATATTTTTATTTTTCTAACTTATTTTAGAAAATTTCGGCGGCATAACAGCACGATACTAGAAACGGGACGAGGCCTAGCCTTATCCCCGGTCTAGTGAAGGCCCACGCCATTCACACATCAATCAAATCAATTCGTTATGCAAACCACAAAATTTGGAGTAAGAGTCTAACCTAGCCTTACTCCTTCGCCTTATAACGGCGCACGTCTAATCCTAACCAATTTATCGATTCGATTTTTCACACCACAAACCACATTCAAACCAATATCGCAATCAATTACCAAACAGCCAAACAAACAAGTCCATGGTCTGTGGACGATTGTGTCGGGTGCTACTAAGCACCGTCTGCATCCTAGTATATATATATAACTAGAAAAATCAATTGAAAGGTGAGAAATTCTCACATATAGCTATCCTAGCTCCACGGCACTTCATTTGCAGAAGTCTTCATCGTTTCGCCTTTTTGTCACCTTCGTTGCCCAAGGCCACTATATATATAAAAATCGAATTTTTATTTCAAAGTTCAACATATAAAAATCGAATTTTTATTTCAAAGTTCAATATATAAAAATCGAATTTTTATTTCAAAGTTCAACATATAAAAATCGAATTTTTATTTCAAAGTTCAACATATAAAAATCGAATTTTTATTTCAAAGTTCAACATATAAAAATCGAATTTTTATTTCAAAGTTCAACATATAAAAATCGAATTTTTATTTCAAAGTTCAACATATAAAAATCGAATTTTTATTTCAAAGTTCAACATATAAAAGTCACATTTTTATTAGTTTAAAAATCGAAACTTTTATAGTTTAAAAATCGAAACTTTTATAGTTTAAAAATCGAAACTTTTATAGTTTAAAAATCGAAACTTTTATAGTTTAAAAATCGAAACTTTTATAGTTTAAAAATCTAAATATAAAATCAGTTTTATATCCTAAAAAAAAAATCAGTTTCATTTTAAAGTTAAAATAAAAAAATCAGTTTCTTTTTCCTTGTAAAATCAGTTTTTATTTCTCCTTTTAGAAAAAAGATCAGTTTTAATCATTTAAAAATCGGTTTTTAAATCATTTAAAAAATCAGTTTTCTTTTCAGTTTTTAAATAAAATAAAAACAAAATAAATAAATTAAACAACGACTTACAGAGGGGGGGGGGGTCTTGGCGTCGACGTCGCAGGGTAGAGGGAGGAAGCGGGGGTCGCAGTGGGGTTTTGGGGGAGGTTGCGGGTTTCGTGAGGAGGAGAGAGGCGCGATGGGGGGGCTGTCAGGAGCGGAGCGGCGGCGATTTGGGGCTCCTCCGATGGCGGCACAAGGTGCGGTGGCGCGGTGAGCCTCGGGGCGGCGGGTGGATCGCATTTGTTTTTTTTTTTATACTGAAATGAGATAGAACGGGGGGGCTGAGGGTATAGGAGAAGGAAGGTTTTTTTTCTTTTTTCATTATTTAATTATTTATTTTCCACTAAAAAGTAACTTTTTCTATCGACCTCGTAACGAAGCCCACCTCCTGTCGTCCATAGCTAACTACCCCCATTCCGAACACAATGGGATATGTATCGCAAGCTGATTTGATCATTACAATCAGTTTTCGTTAAATTTACATTTAAATCACTATATTCAATTTTAAACGTACATTCCAAATTACCGGGGTCACATACTAACCAGTAAAATTCCAGAAAAATATTTTCTAGCTTCGTATTGACGATACGGTCCTAACAAAACTAGTTTCGTCGAATTCTGAGAGCGTTTGAAAAATGGCCAATTTCCAGTCGATTAAAATCAACTGAAACTGGTCAAACGCGTTTTCCTTTACCACGCTCACATACTGATTCGAAAAATTATGAAATTTGAAACCTAGCAATAACTTCACATCCCGGACCCAACAAAACTGGTTTCGTCGAAATCCGAGGTCGTTTGCAAAACGGCTATTTTTAAGGGCTATATATTATATAAAATATATATAAATTCCACAGCGACTATTCTGAATTTTCAACTGGACATATCTTATCATTTCTAAAGTGAAATCTCGGTTTGTTAACTTCGTTAGAAAGATATTCACTATTAGATTCCATTATTTTTGGTTTCACTAAAATCCGGATTGTTTTGCACCCGGTACATTCAATTGAAGTTTGAAATCGAATTATCGAACTACCGCGCCATTTTCAATTCTATTTATATTTATATATAATTATTTATATTCTAACGACGACGCGTATAATATATACGTTCGAATTATATTCAAAATAAATTTCACGTCGATATTATTTAAAATAATTCATTTTAAATAATCAAAATTCGCTAAAATTGCCGAAATAAAAATTTTAAACTGGCCCAGATTTTCCGGGTTGTTACAACTATGTTCCCTCGTTCTAGTATTAATATACCACTGCCATGTATTCTTCAACCCAGCACCCTACTATACTTCGTTAAATTCTTCCCAGCTCACGTTAATTACAAGCTTCCTCTGATTATCTGTTAGATGGTCATTCTACGATTTGTTTATTTTCTATTATAAAATTAAGTAATGAATTTAATAAGTTGCACATTTCACTCACGCTTCGTTTATACCGCCGATCCCTTATTTCTTCTTCACCCTTGCGTTACTTTCATTCAAATGCTTCCTGCTTGTGGCAACATTATGTAAGAACACTAGCATGTGATGTTCAACAGTTCCACGCATGGGTCTCCACGTGCCCATTTCCTTAAACTTATGCTAAAAAAACGAACCCTCTTGTATATACTGCTCACGTAACTCTTTTATGCGTAATTGTTTTCATTTTCATATCACTTGCTTCCCATGTATCCCTTGTCTTCGTGACCTGCCTTCACGTAACTGCAGCTTCCCTTTGTTAAGCAACCCATGCACTAACATTTGGTTTGGAAAAATCAAACATTGTTTGCGAATGGCATTTTCCTCAACATTGTTTGCAGTTGGCTGAAACCTAAATATTGAGTTTAATGTACAAATTAAAAATCTCTCATCTTGGAATAACTGAGTCGTCATCTTGTTTCTTCAAACCAAGTGTAAATCTTCGACTGAACAGATGCAAAACTACAAATCACGGTTCCACGCTGACCCCCCAACTTTGCTTCAATCCTTCCCAGGCCCACTTCTTGCTCCATCCTAACCACGGTTCTTTGTCCCATCTTACAATCATTTGTTTTCCACATTGCCTTCGTGTATCCATCTTTGTTTACTTCTTCACATGCTACGCATTCGAGTTCCACCACGCAGGCATGCATCACCTACCATGCTGCACCTACTTCTGATAACCGAGCGGATCATCTGCAACCACCAAAACGAGCGTCGAAGCTGCCTTAACAACTATCCCTAACATCGTCACATCCGGTTCTTCCTAATGCCAGTATTTTAGCCTCAACCGTCGCCATTTATCAATTTGATTCCGGCCCCTACAACAGTTGAAACCCCATCACAACCGTTGATAATAAAGATCTCATAACCCTCTAGATATTTGTAGTTGATGTTGTATATAACAGTGTTGTATACACAATTATATGATTTTTGTTTGATGATAACAATCAAATATATTTTATTATTGAATGTGTTTGTAACTGTACTGGTATACTACACATCAGACAGGAATATAATATTTCTATTTGAATAAAATACAACTATACAGAAATTTAAATATTCACACAGTATTTTATTTGAATAAGAATATTTTATTTCGATATTTAAACAGTACAGATTTACAACTCCACTATTTGTACATACATCACTGATATACATTTCATTATATTCAATTTAGTACTTAGCTCCTCTTTACAACACTTACACTTTCACATACACTACATTTCTATACAGTTCACTCGTATATACTGACACATATGAATATCATCATCTTCAGTCTTCTTGACTTCACAGCATTCCACAGTCAATCCAGTCATCTTCATACCTGTTCATACAGAAGAACATACACAGTAGACTGCAACAAAGATAAAATTAAATAAATGCAAATAAAAAATTTATTTTTAAATTCTATTTGCCTCAGAATTACGGTGTGTTTCTCATCATTTTTTTTTCTAGACTTTGTTTGATATGCAGGGACAGAAAAATCTCGTCTGATGGCTGCATGTACACACGTATACACGTGTGCACTGCCACGCCAATCAATACGCGACTGAGGAGTAGCCACTTGGACCATCTCGACTCAGCGCGATATACTCATGAACATGAACAAAGTCAAAAGCAAAAGTAAAATGGTTGACAGGTCAACACACAAGAGAGTCAATAGCCAAGTCAAACATGAATGAAACATAGTGGAAATAAAAAGTAGCAATGAAGATTGAAAAAATAGCATGAATACAAATATCAAAGAAGTAGCACAGTTCAAAACAACATGAGACATGGTGCAATACAGGCAAGAGAAAAAAAAAGGGTTACCAAGAAGTACCAGAAAAATGCATGACAAAACAGTATTGAATCAAGCAGACGAGCCATGAAACAACAAGACTTGGGTGATATACATGGTGTACAAGTATATTAGCTACAGCATATACATTGAAGCAGCACATTCAGCAATGAAATCAATGTGGTCGAGCAGTGCATTACAAGTGCTACAGTCCAGGCTAAGCTATATGTGAACAAGAGTTGAGTTCAGCTCAAGTGAACACAAGGGTACTGCAGTTTCAGGCAGTTTCAAATACATGTGACATTGGACAATGAAAAGGTGGAGATATGAACATATGGGACAATACAACAAAGCAGCTATTTGTATGAGGACAGTAACATTTATGGTGTAGCGAGAACAAAACAACATAGCATAAACAAGAATGCTACAACCTTATACAAATCAGTATCATGTTTGAGCAAGTACAAGCCAACATTCATACAAGAGTGAAATCACTTGGATGGTGCAAGAATGACAAAAGTATCAAGAGTAATATCTGTTCAAATATATGGCAGATCAAGTTGAGTGTCTGTTCATCAAGTCATGGCTAATAAGAATGGCATCAGTTCAAAATCAAGTGATACAAGTCCACACAGTAAAACAGTGTTGTACACAAACAAATTAAATGCAATAGTTCTTATCAGTTCAAGTATCAGATTTCTATGGGTTAACTTTCAGAACATTGAAGAAGATCAAACATGCCAAACACCAAAGTATAATAATATAGCATCAGTTCAAACGTTTGGAAAATCAGAATATAGTTTCTGGTCTTATCAAAGATAAGCATCAGTTTAAATATGTTGAAAATTAGAGTATACTACCAGTTTTGAATAACTAGAAATCAAGGCAGCAATTCAAGGTCGAGGCAAAAGTATATGTCCAGTTTTTTTAAAGAAGCAACTGTTCATATCAGATTTAAAGACAGGAAAAATGGTTTTGTTTTGAAAAGAATGATTCAAAGAAATCAAGGTTTAAATTTGGAAGTATGAAATATAAAACCATTCAAGTTACTTATTCAAATTCAACTAGAGAAAGCCCAGAATTCTCATGCGAGTATTCAGGAATTCACATACAAGTTTGAAGATTTCAAGTTTCAAAAATCAAGGGTTATTATAGTTCCATAAAGTTAGCATTTTTTTTGGAAGAAAAATTCTCGAACAAAACAGTGTTTGAATCAAAGTTTTTTTTTTAAAAAGGCAGCAAAACTCAAATTTAAATCTTTCCAGAATTCAAGACCAATTCAAAGTTCCAGAAGCATACGAGGCAAGAAAGAATTTGTCACGCAAAATATATATTAATCACCAGTTCGAACCAAGGAATTCGAAGTCAAGGAAGACTCAATCAAAAGTTCCAGATCAACGTAGCAAATCAGGGAAAATTAAGATCAAATCCGCAAACAAAATTCTCAAATATATCACGACTGAGTCTAAAGAGAAATCAGAGAATATATAGGATACTTAATCCTATAAATACACCAAATCATCATCGGTTTATCCATCCAAGTTTCAACGCAATCAAAGAAAAATTAGAAGTGGAAAAATCATACCAATATTCACTTGGATCTGGATCGAGTGAATCTGCAAATCGAAGAACCAGAAAACCATCAGAGCACGAGACCAACATCGGCAAACATCAGAGCAAGAGTACGATCAATCATTTTGCAGAGAATCGGATTCCAGAAGGAAACCCTAGATCGCAAACCCTAGGCCGCCATTTTTGCAGAAACAAAGAGATCGAGCCAAACAAAATAAAGTGGTGAAGCAATAACAAAAGGGGGCCGGCCAAGTCTTTAACTAAAGGGGATAACCCTTATTTAATTACTAGGGTTTTCAAAGTTTTAAGGGGTTTTTTTTATTGTTTTGTTTTTTGTTCGTCTTTAATTTCAATTTGCTATCAAGTCTAGAGTTTTCTAGTTTGTCTCTAAAACTAGGGAGACGAATTACAGGGTTTGTAATTCGGGGAAATCTGGTTTTGGGGATAAAAACCAGTGCAGGGTTTTGAGCGTAGGGTTAAGAACAGTTGGGAGCGAGTGTCGCGAGTTTACAGGGGATTGTAAGCGTAGAGATTGTTTTAACTCCTAGTAGAAACCTTGGGGAATGCAGCAGTAGGCAGGGTTTTGCCGAAGCTGGGTATATCTGTGTGTTATTTATTTTCCGCATTTATTCTGATTATTATCTGTGCTGTGATTATTTAATTACTCTGTGAAAATCTGCGATAAACCCTATTCACCCCCCCCCCCTCTAGGGTTAATTTAGATCCTACAAGTGGTATCAGAGCAGGCATTTTTTATTTAATTTTAACTCTAGAGTCATGAATCTGTCCAATAACGCTTTTTCTGAGGGTCAGTCCATAGCTAGGCCACCAATGTTTAATGGACTGATTATGCATATTGGAAAGCTAGGATGAAAATTTATTTGAGTTCAGTCGACTATGATGTATGGGATATTATTGAAACGGGTTATAGATCTCCCACTGTTATTGTTAGTGGTGTTGAAATTCCTAAATCAAAAGATAGGTGGGATGCTAATGATAAAAAATTATTTTCAACTAATGCCAAAGCAATGAATGCTTTAATTTGTGCTCTTGATAAAACTGAATTTAATCGAATTTCTCATTGTGAGACAGCACAGGAAATATGGCATACGTTGGAGGTCACACACGAAGGTACATCTCAAGTAAAGGAATCTCGTCTCGCTCTACTCAGCAACGAATATGAAAATTTCTCTATGCAAAAAGACGAAGATATAAAAGAGATGTATGGACGCTTCTCATCACTGGTCTACAATGCAAAAGCTCTTGGCAAAACCTATACCGAAGTGGAATTGATCAGAAAAATACTGAGAGTGCTACCGATGAATTTTGAAGCAAAGGTGACGGCGATTCAAGAATCAAAAGATCTGAATAAAGTAAGCATGGAAGAGTTGATCGGAAATCTAATTACTTACGAGATGGAGTTGAAAGCAAGAGAAGAACGAAAGGATTCTGAATCAAAGAAGAAGACGATTGCTCTAAATAATTCTGTTGAAAGTAATGATGATGATCCCGCTGAAGAGCTAGCCATGGTTTTGAGAAAGTGGGCCAAAGGAAAATACAAGCCACAAAAGAAGAAAACTGTCAAATCTGAAAGTTCCGAAAGTTCAGACGATGAAGTATTTTGCTACAATTGCAAGAAACCCGGACATATCAAACCAAATTGTCCACAGCTCAAAAATGAAAAGAAGAAGAAGTTCAGAAGAAAGAAGAAAGCTTTTGCTGCTACATGGGATGACGAAGAAGGAGAAGAAGTTTCTGAAAGTGAAGAAGAGGAAGCTAATTTGTGTCTTATGGCTCAATCTGATTCAGAAAGTAGTGAAGAGGATTCAAGTGAGGTATCGAGTTTTACTTATAAAAGATTTAATTTTAATGTGTCACGATCTCACAAAAACCGTTGATTCTCTTGAACTAAAAGTTAAGAAATTAAAATCTGATAGGTCAAAACTAGTTCAAGAAAATAACAGTTTAGAAACAAAACTTGAAAAAGTTAAGAATTCACCGTTTTCAGAATGTGAAAAATGTCAATTTTTGAGTAACGATTTTTTGAAATTAAAAACTGATCTTGAGTTACTTAAAAGTGAAAACATGAATTTGAAAAATGAAAATCTTGATTTTGAAAAGGTGATTGAAAAGTTTAGAGAATCTGAAAAACTTGATTTTGAAAAGCGAGAACAATTTGAAATTGAAATTTCCAAGTCCAATGCTAGAATCAAAGCACTTGAAAACGAAAATTTGATTTTAAAACAAACTGATGCTGAAAAGAGGAAAATCGCTATTAATCGTTGTTCAAATTTAATGAAAGAAAATAGCGATCTTAAATTTAAAATTCAACGACTTGAGTCAGCTTTGACTAAATTTTCTAAAGGAGAGAAATCGTTGAATATGTTGTTAAAAAATCAATTTTTCATTCAGAATAAAAAGGGACATGGATTTGAATCTGATCAAGTTGAAAAACAAAATTTTAATGATTTTAAAAATCCTTTAATTGGCTTTGAAAACGATCAAATTGAATTTTTGAAATTTAATAATTTCAAAGGGTTTTTAAATCATAAACAAATTGATAACTCGTTTAAAAACAATTCATTTAAATCTGTTTGGATTCCAAAAATTAACAAAATAAATTTAAGCAAATCTAAACAAATTTGGGTTCCAAAGGGTACGCTGGTGAATAGTAATGGATTGTTATATAAACGGGTTTGGGTACCAAAACGTGTAAACGAAGATAAGAGTGGTAAAACAACTTTTGTTAGACCACTCGATCATATAAACATTTAGGTACTGTGGAAGGCTGAGGAACAACTGTGCTTAAGTTAGATAAAATTCAAGTTGATTCATATATCGAATTATTTGGAGTTCCTTAGCCATAGATTCGGAGTTGGAGATTCATTGCATCACGTTGATTATGGTTAGACAGGTATGATCTCTAAACTCGTACTTTTATTCCTTTTAGTTTATTTTTACTTGGCTGTTTTTTTTTAAATCATTCGTTATGAATTGTTGAAATTCTTGGATTATGAAAAAAAAAATTGATTTTTTTTTGGTGATTTCAAACAATCATCTTCAAATTTGATAAGTTGACTGTTTCTTAAGTTTGTCTAAAAATTCTCAGAAAATATCACTTGTGATTCTTGCTTTGAAAATAATCTTGTGCTGCTCTGATAAGGAAATTGATTTGATTCATTGGTGATTAAATGAGAAGTTGGAAAATCAGTGACTGGATTTAGTTAAAATCCATAGGCAATTTGAATTAAATTAATATACAAATTTTTTTAAAAAAATTGTCTAGGAGCAATCAGTGTTAAAAATATCAAAAAATTTCATTTTTTAACTGATTAATTTTCTTAAGCTGATTTTCAACTTGCATTTTTTCAAAAACTCCTCTTGAAATTAATATTTTCAATTTTAAAATTATTTTTGATTATTTATTCAAAAATTAAAATTATTGATTAATTTGAACCATTTTGGGACTCATCAAAATTATTGATAGATTTATGAAACTGTGATGAGTTGCGACTATGGTATAATTCATAACTAGAAGAGATATTATTTTAAATCTCATGATGATTAGACAGATTTTATAATATCTTTGAATTAGAGCTTATTTCACGACCATCTTCTATATCTACCATATTTCTGTCATTCATCATGGTTTTATTTAATTTGGGGAGTTCTAATTATTCTTGAAATTAAAAAAAATTTAATAAACAAATAAATAATTTATCCTTGGTATTCACTCCCATTTAAAAATCCTCGCGGTTATGCGTGGGTGAATTACCTTAATTTCTATGTGCTTCCATTCTCACTTAAAAGACCTTCGGGCTGTGCATGGATGGAACTCATTAGAGAGGATAAAGTTAAGCTACTACTAACCCCATTTAAAAGACCTTTGGGCTATGCGTGGTTAGAAAGTGCTTAACATTTTTTTCTTTAAAATTCATATTCAAATATTCAATTTTTATTGAACTCTCCTCATTCGATAAAAACCATCGTAAATCCATTCACTCTGAAAGTGAAATTTGCTTCTGGTTTAAAGATTATTATGATTTTTGTTTGATTAAATGGGATTTGCGATATATATTCTCTCTCTTATTTTGAATTTATATTTATAGTCAATATTCATCACTGTTTCAATTTCTATTATCCTTTTGATGATAACAAAAGGGGGAGAATTGTCAAGATTTTGACTGATGAGTAATTAATTCAAAAATATTTTAAGATTGGAAATTAAATATCTAGAGGGAGAATGGTCAATTGGATTTCATCATTTATATTTTTTCACATATATAGAGGGAGTTCAGTTGTTGTGGGAGCAAACAAATAGGGGGAGTAATATATTTCACGTTCAAAACACATTCAAAATCTTTTATTTGTTTGTCATCATCAAAAGGGGGAGATTGTTGTATATAACAGTGTTGAATACACAATTACATGATTTTTGTTTGATGATAACAATCAAATATATTTTATTATTGAATGTGTTTGTAACTGTACTGGTATACTACACATCAGACAGGAATATAATATTTCTATTTGAATAAAATACAACTATACAGAAATTTAAATATTCACACAGTATTTTATTTGAATAAGAATATTTTATTTCGATATTTAAACAGTACAGATTTACAACTCCACTATTTGTACATACATCACTGATATACATTTCATTATATTCAATTTAGTACTTAGCTCCTCTTTACAACACTTACACTTTCACATACACTACATTTCTATACAGTTCACTCGTATATACTGACACATATGAATATCATCATCTTCAGTCTTCTTGACTTCACAGCATTCCACAGTCAATCCAGTCATCTTCATACCTGTTCATACAGAAGAACATACACAGTAGACTGCAACAAAGATAAAATTAAATAAATGCAAATAAAAAATTTATTTTTAAATTCTATTTGCCTCAGAATTACGGTGTGTTTCTCATCATTTTTTTTTCTAGACTTTGTTTGATATGCAGGGACAGAAAAATCTCGTCTGATGGCTGCATGTACACACGTATACACGTGTGCACTGCCACGCCAATCAATACGCGACTGAGGAGTAGCCACTTGGACCATCTCGACTCAGTGCGATATACTCATGAACATGAACAAAGTCAAAAGCAAAAGTAAAATGGTTGACAGGTCAACACACAAGAGAGTCAATAGCCAAGTCAAACATGAATGAAACATAGTGGAAATAAAAAGTAGCAATGAAGATTGAAAAAATAGCATGAATACAAATATCAAAGAAGTAGCACAGTTCAAAACAACATGAGACATGGTGCAATACAGGCAAGAGAAAAAAAAAGGGGTTACCAAGAAGTACCAGAAAAATGCATGACAAAACAGTATTGAATCAAGCAGACGAGCCATGAAACAACAAGACTTGGGTGATATACATGGTGTACAAGTATATTAGCTACAGCATATACATTGAAGCAGCACATTCAGCAATGAAATCAATGTGGTCGAGCAGTGCATTACAAGTGCTACAGTCCAGGCTAAGCTATATATGAACAAGAGTTGAGTTCAGCTCAAGTGAACACAAGGGTACTGCAGTTTCAGGCAGTTTCAAATACATGTGACATTGGACAATGAAAAGGTGGAGATATGAACATATGGGACAATACAACAAAGCAGCTATTTGTATGAGGACAGTAACATTTATGGTGTAGCGAGAACAAAACAACATAGCATAAACAAGAATGCTACAACCTTATACAAATCAGTATCATGTTTGAGCAAGTACAAGCCAACATTCATACAAGAGTGAAATCACTTGGATGGTGCAAGAATGACAAAAGTATCAAGAGTAATATCTGTTCAAATATATGGCAGATCAAGTTGAGTGTCTGTTCATCAAGTCATGGCTAATAAGAATGGCATCAGTTCAAAATCAAGTGATACAAGTCCACACAGTAAAACAGTGTTGTACACAAACAAATTAAATGCAATAGTTCTTATCAGTTCAAGTATCAGATTTCTATGGGTTAACTTTCAGAACATGAAGAAGATCAAACATGCCAAACACCAAAGTATAATAATATAGCATCAGTTCAAACGTTTGGAAAATCAGAATATAGTTTCTGGTCTTATCAAAGATAAGCATCAGTTTAAATATGTTGAAAATCAGAGTATACTACCAGTTTTGAATAACTAGAAATCAAGGCAGCAATTCAAGGTCGAGGCAAAAGTATATGTCCAGTTTTTTTAAAGAAGCAACTGTTCATATCAGATTTAAAGACAGGAAAAATGGTTTTGTTTTGAAAAGAATGATTCAAAGAAATCAAGGTTTAAATTTGGAAGTATGAAATATAAAACCATTCAAGTTACTAATTCAAATTCAACTAGAGAAAGCCCAGAATTCTCATGCGAGTATTCAGGAATTCACATACAAGTTTGAAGATTTCAAGTTTCAAAAATCAAGGGTTATTATGGTTCCATAAAGTTAGCATTTTTTTTGGAAGAAAAATTCTCGAACAAAACAGTGTTTGAATCAAAGTTTTTTTTAAAAAAAGGCAGCAAAACTCAAATTTAAATCTTTCCAGAATTCAAGACCAATTCAAAGTTCCAGAAGCATACGAGGCAAGAAAGAATTTGTCACGCAAAATATATATTAATCACCAGTTCGAACCAAGGAATTCGAAGTCAAGGAAGACTCAATCAAAAGTTCCAGATCAACGCAGCAAATCAGGGAAAATTAAGATCAAATCCGCAAACAAAATTCTCAAATATATCACGACTGAGTCTAAAGAGAAATCAGAGAATATATAGGATACTTAATCCTATAATTACACCAAATCATCATCGGTTTATCCATCCAAGTTTCAACGCAATCAAAGAAAAATTAGAAGTGGAAAAATCATACCAATATTCACTTGGATCTGGATCGAGTGAATCTGCAAATCGAAGAACCAGAAAACCATCAGAGCACGAGACCAACATCGGCAAACATCAGAGCAAGAGTACGATCAATCATTTTGCAGAGAATCGGATTCCAGAAGGAAACCCTAAATCGCAAACCCTAGGCCGCCATTTTTGCAGAAACAAGGAGATCGAGCCAAACAAAATAAAGTGGTGAAGCAATAACAAAAGGGGGCCGGCCAAGTCTTTAACTAAAGGGGATAACCCTTATTTAATTACTAAGGTTTTCAAAGTTTTAAGGGGTTTTTTTTATTGTTTTGTTTTTTGTTCGTCTTTAATTTCAATTTGCAATCAAGTCTAGAGTTTTCTAGTTTGTCTCTAAAACTAGGGAGACGAATTACAGGGTTTGTAATTCGGGGAAATCTGCTTTTGGGGATAAAAACCAGTGCAGGGTTTTGAGCGTAGGGTTAAGAACAGTTGGGAGCGAGTGTCGCGAGTTTACAGGGGATTGTAAGCGTAGAGATTGTTTTAACTCCTAGTAGAAACCTTGGGGAATGCAGCAGTAGGCAGGGTTTTGCCGAAGCTGGGTATATCTGTGTGTTATTTATTTTCCGCATTTATTCTGATTATTATCTGTGCTGTGATTATTTAATTACTCTGTGAAAATCTGCGATAAACCCTATTCACCCCCCCCCCTCTAGGGTTAATTTAGATCCTACAGTTGAGAGTAAATTGATTTGATGAGTGGTTTTCGAGATTGACAGGAAGAGAGATTGGAAGATACTGATCGTTTATATGCTTGGAGGCAACGTGTTTAGAAAGTTGATGAAATGACCCGAACTTCCCCATGAAGGAAAGCGCAGATTGAGTTGAGGACAAGACGGGCCAGAACATAAATAGAAGAACATTTCATTGCTTCCTTCCAATAAATAAAAATCATATTTTTATTTCTACTTCATATATTTTTACAACGCTTCTTTCTACATAAAAATTATAGTTTTACATCGCCTTTCAAAAAATAAAAATCATATTTTTATTACTCTTTTATGTAAAGATTATATTTTTATTACGCTACATGTACATAAAAGTCATATTTTTATACTATCGCTACATGTATAAAAATCACATTTTAAAAATGAAGTTATTCAAATAAAAATAGTATCTTTTTATTTTAGAAAATCAAGTTTTTTCTACATATAAAAATTGAGTTTTTCTATTTATAAAAATCGAGTTTTTCTACATATAAAAATCAAGTCTTTATATGATAAAAATCCAATCTTTACTTAAGCAAAAATCTAATTTTTTTATTCCAAATCTATATACATAAAAATTGAATTTTTATTTCATACCTATACATATAAAAATCGCGTTTTTATTAAAGGCTTTCCCTATAAAAATCACATTTTTATTTCTATGTTATCCACATAAAAATCGTATTTTTATCCTATGTAAATGAATAAAATAGAAATTAAAACTCACTGATCCTTTATAAAAATTGAATCTTTGTCGAAGGAGTGTCCACAATCGTTGTTGGTGGTCAGAGAATGATGTAGGACGCGGCAGCAAAGAAGCCTTTGGCGGCGGAATTGGGAGGAAGAAAGGGGGAAAAGAGGGAGAAATGGGGTAGCAGTGGAGGGGGTGTTGTTCTTGCCGACGATGGTGGTGAGGGAGGCGCTCCGTCGCGATCATGGAGGAGAGGGAGGTTGTGCCGACGGTGGCGGGTCGGCTGGAGGCAGGCGCGACGAGATTCAAGAGCGATATTTTTTTCTTTGAAGAGAACGACGGCTGAAGAGGGAAAGGGGTTGGCCCCCTTTTTATTTAATTAATTTTTATATTTTAATATTCCAAAAAAGTTAATTTTTCGTTCGGACTCCAAATCGGACCCAACGACAGTCGTCCCTAGCTAATTACCCCCATTCCGAGCACAATAGGATATGTTTCGTAAGCCAGTTCGGCTATTTCGATCAGTTTCTGTCAAAATCAAAATATAAATCTATATATTGAATTTGAATGCACATTTCAATTTACCGGGGCCACATACGGACTCTGAAAATTACAGAAAAATATTTTCTATCTTCGTATTGACGATACGGTTCTAACAAAACTAATTTCGTCAAATTTGGAGACCATTTGAAAAATGGCCATTTTCTGGTCGATCCAAATTGACTAAAACTGGAAAAACACGTTTTCTTTCGCCACGCTCACATATTGATTTAAAAAATTATGAATTTTGGAATCTAGCAATAACTTGACATCCCGGATCCAACAAAAGTGGTTTCGTCGAAAACGGATGTCATTTGCAAAATTTCCATTTTTAAGGGTCAAAATTCCATAGTGATTATTCTGAATTTTCAACTGGACATAACTTTTTATTCCCGCTATGAAATTTCAATCTTTCGGATTCGTTGGACTTCAAATAGATCCTAATATTTTTGGTTTCGCTAAAATACGGTTTATTTTTAGTCCTGTACATTCATTTGAAATTCGAAATCGAATTTTCAAACTACCGCACCATATTCAATTCAGTTTATAATTAAAATAAAATATTTATATTCTAACGTCGATTCAAATAAATACGTTCTAATTCCATTCAAAATAAATTTCTCATCGTAATTATTTAAAATAATTCATTTTAAATATTCAAAATTCACTAAAATTGCCAAAATAATTTTTTTAAAATTGGTTTAGATTTTCCGGGTTGTTACAATTGACCATGCATTGTGAAAAATTAGGGTATGCTGTAATGGTATGGTATTTATATGGGGAGAATTTAATATTATATTATTAAATGATACTCCACCACAAAGTAATGTGATAAAACTACAACGTACAATCTTCGATCGAGGTAAAACTCCTAATCCTAGCATAAAAAAATATTTCGGACACGATGGGACAGGTTTCATCAAATTCCGACATCGTTTGTTAAAATCCCTTTATGATTCCCACGTGAAAAATCACATGTTTAAATTTCCCACAATCACAAAATAAATCCAAATAACTTGAAACTTTAAACACTACAACACCTAACCATTACGGATTTAATAAAATTAGTTTCGCTGAAAATGGAGTTCGATTGCATATCGGTTATTCTATTTTACGCGTAAAACAACGCTATTTTGGATACCAAAAATACCTAGTCTCCAAAAATAACAAATAATATATTTATCCCGACTCTATACATCAATATGAATTCAACGGAATTCGTTTTGCAACTTAATTCGATTGTTATTTCAAGTTACGCTCAAATTCCTTTTAAATCGAATTAAATATATTAAATTAATCGCTATAATTTATAAATAATTCCATAGCAACAATTTTAATATTTGAATTGGACATAACTAACAATCTATAACATGAACTCTCAATTTTTCTCTTTCATCTGAAAATTATAATCAACAAGATTCAAACGTTTCTTGTTTCATAGAAATCCGACTTATATTGGATCATGTATATTCAATTGAAGTTTAAAACTCAATATTACGAATTACCACGCTAATTCAAGCTCGTTTTAATTTAAATATAAATTTAATGTTCAAAATTCATTATACAATCGAATTATGTATTATAACACCATTTATAATTCCAAAAAATAATAATTAAAATAATAAAACAACTAAAAATACGGGAAATTACAAGGGAATAAACTCTAACAGAAGGATCCTTGGATTGCAAACAAGTCCCTAATCGACTCTCTAGGCTCGAACACTTACTCTACTTATGGTTGCCCTAATGTCACTATTGACACGATTATTCAAAACAACCAACGAACTGTATCTATGCCTTACAATCAAGGGACAAAGAAGATCATCGAGGTTATGCCTATTTTTAGGGACACAAGCTATGATATTTGGACCTGGACTCATCAAGACTAAAAATTAAAATAGGTATGGGAATAACATTCGACCTAAAAACAACAATGTCAGTGGCACAAGATGATCTGGAATCATTATAATGTTCCCAAAATGGTGTGTTGTGCATATAAAGCTATTTTCTACAGATTGCCTACTGAAGACCGTTCATTGCGCTGGAGGGTTATTGATGTAAACAGATGCATTCTTTGTAATTTACAGAAAGAGTCCCATTCTCCTTTTTTTTTGAATGCTCTTACACGAAAATAGTATGGAACAATTGCAGCATAGCGATTAACTATGAGCAACCATGTTCTAATTTACAACAAATTATCACCGTCTAAGAAGTGGTCGACCAGAGCATAAGTCTGGAAGCCGAATTGAAGTACATCGCTCTGACAATTGCTGTTTGGATGATTTGGAAGGAACACAACAACCGAATATACAAAAAAAGAGAAAATTCAACTGATCAGATTAGTAAATTCGCCATTAATGACAGGTCTATCTATCACGAACAGACACATCAGAACCCAGAACCACAGAACATTTCATTTCTATTACAACAATTTACATAAGATTACAAGAATATCAGAGTACGAATAATTATTTCACAGCGGAAAAATAATACTAGAGATCAATAATTTACACAGCAACGGAAATAACAATATGTAAATATAATGCACAGCTAAAATACATCAGCTACCACAACTGAAAGAAATACACAGATACAAAGCTTTCTGAATATAGCTCCACCTACAAACCATAATCCTGTGAAAATGAAGAATCTGCAAAACTGAAACTACTAGTTGCCCATGTGGAAAATATGGGTACACAGAGTTTAGGTGGAAACAATAAACTCCAAGTCAGTCATGGGACTAGTGTGAGAGCTAAACAGTTATTAAACTTGCTTCAAAAGTGGAAAAAATTGACCATGTCGTATAATTCAGAACGGGTTTACTCCACAAGAATATCAATTTAAAGTAAACAACGCAATGCTTTTCGCAAAATGGGCCTATTATAAGATTCAGGTCCCATCACACAATGCAACACAAACCAGAGGATAGAGTTTTACCTTATTGTAACCAAACATGCTTTATACATTCTATAAACAAAGACTTTTAATATTACTATATGTGCATGGTATAGAAACAACTTCGAATATAAATATATCAATCATAGACGACATAGTACCCCATCCTACTATGTTGCCATATAGGTTTCCAACTGAAATCAAAAGTCGCGCATTGGAAATTGGATTTCCATCATGGGTCAAGGCAAGGGATGGTTACTTTACCAACTCTGATCACCTCTAGCAAGATGACCCACGATCACACCTATGGGCAACCCTTTGATCCTGCAAGGTCGGTCCACACCTAACGTTTTTGGATTAGTTATTCCTGATCATATGTTTCCTGGTCCTATCAGACCTCCAAAATGGTCAGTACGTTGACCATATGAGCCTTTTAGTCAGCTCTATATCGGAGGCACCTCACAATCCATTATCCACATTACTAAAAATGTCTGGGCTCCATACCATGACACAACTTCTAGCTAGAAAGAAACGTACGGACTACTTGCGTCCCTTATCACATTTCTGACTCATACCGGGGGGTGAGGCTCGCGAATTAACGCTATACACAAAGCTATGCTACTTAAAGTTGTGTTTTGATCGTTATCCATAAGGCCCTACTTTTCAGCAAAAGCCTTGATCATTTGCATCTTAGCATGCCACATTGTCAACTCATGCCATACAACTGATTTCTATCAATATATAAGCTCTAAGCTCATGCATCTCAGAGAAGGGTGTTAAGAAAGAATAAATTCTCTGCCACCAAACAGATACATATTTAATAGAAATCAATCAATGCAGAACGAAATACAATGTCAGACATAATCCATTCACAAGTCTGTTCTGGGTCCAAACGAAACCGGAGGCACCTTATTCGTCGTCCCATATGCCCAATACAGGAGAGAGATCCTTGCTTATCCGGTCGATCTCCAAGTACGTCTAGACGGTCACCACTTATTTCCTCGAAATGGGTGTACACCCCAAATCAAGACACCAACAATCATCCCAACAATGTGAAGATCTCCAGTCTTCAACCACCGTCTTCATATCTTAGACTTTTAGTCGTCGTAATAGTTATTCAGAATGGGTTAAACACGATCTTTCCGAATAACTAGCGTATCTTTATAATCATGTGATAAATACACAAAGATAGCACACATCTCATTCCAATCAAGATTATTCTTTTATTCAAATATTCACATCTTTAGGGAAAGGTTCCCATTAATTTTATCAAAGATAAATTATTTTAAAATTATTCTTTAATCTTCCTTTGGAAATCATTTCAAAAGATTTTATATATCTTTTCTTAACTTAAACCAAATTAAGGTTTATCAACTAGTCGGGATTGACGAGCCATACTGAAGCAATCTTTTATTTAATTATCCCAACCCCAACCTATTCATCCCATGGAGCAACATTGGTGGTACTCCATATTTAACGCCCATTGTGTTATTGGTAAAATTAATTACCATTTATCATTCAAATCTGATTAAAGATTTACCTATCGCATGGAGTAAAACTACGAGGGAGAGGGTAGAGAGGGGGTGGAGAGGGGTGTTGGGGGTTAGCGGTACTCTGTCTCGAGCATTTCTTAAATTCGGTAAATTTAATTACCTCATTCACATCTCAATCCAATTAAAGATTTATTAAAATAATAGTTCAGATTTAATCTTCAAAAATCATTACTTAATGAATTTTCAACTTGGGAAATTATTCCTTTCTTTATTTGGATTGCAGAACAAATGTTATTTAAAACACAGTTCACAATAAACTCAAAGTCATTTTCCATTAATATGGAATCTTCACGAAATTGGAACAATTCATAATCGATATAAATTTCCGTATTGGACTATACTATAAATGGAATAATGAACAAGCCTTTAAAATTCCATAAACAGTAAACGCCTTCCTTCACAGAAGCTCATCTCAATTATTATTAATCAAATTCCATTCAATTCCAGTTTAATTAAATAAACTAGAAAACTTTTCTAAATCTTATTTAAATGATTTATTCCTTTCACTTATGGGTTCAAAAACAGTATTATTTAAGATACCATTCACAACGAACTCAAAATCCAATATGATATTAAATATAAGATCTAAAATGGAAATCATGTCGACTTATATTCAATACCAAATTCTGAAATTAACATTGGAATAACGATATTAATATCTTTCAAATTCCCACAACAATGTAAATATAATTACGGAATCCAATATCAAAATATCTGAAGATAATTTCCATTCAAATCCGTTCCAATTTATTCATTGGAAAACTCTGGTTATTTCAAAACCATTTAAAATCCAATTTATTAATTTAAAAATCATTGGATTATTATTTTAGTTAATAACTAGTTCATTTGGATAAAAAAATTATCTTTTAAAAACTTGGAATATTTCAACCAAAATCTTTCCAAATCATTACTTATGATTTTACATAATTTTTCCATATTTTTAATGATTTTATTAAGGCCCTTATAGTCGGTTCCAAATCGACCACTGAACTGCATTCATAGCGACCTTTTCTAAAATTGTTTTGGACATATTTTAAAACCTAACCATTCAAATTTAAATCTCATATATTCATTTGAAAGATCTTTTCAATACGAACCCAAAGGTTCCGGTTTTAGGAGAATCCGACGGTCGGATCTCCCGTTACATCAATTTGAAGTTAATGGTTGAAATTCGCGAATGGTCGCTGCGCGACACATTCTATTCAAGCCATTAAAACATATATAATATATTTCGTCGATTTCCATTTAAAACGTATTTTATAAAATGTTTTAAATTCGTTTAAAAATGATTTCAAGTTCCATTTCAATTTTAAATTAAAATTGAACATCCCATTTTATTATAATCTCAAAACTATAATATTTTCAAAATGTCATATTTTGAAACTCGGTCTCCTCGATATTCATTATAAAAATGAATAAAATCGATATAAAAATCAGTTCGAGTTAAAATAGCATTTGTATAATTAACTCGACTTCGTATTTTTATATTTTCGTGTCCATCCAAAATCGAACATCAAAATCATATTTTGATTCTTCACTAAATATTATTTTAAAATATTAATTTATATTCTAAATCGGAATCAGATTCAATCAATCACCATATAATTTACTTTATATGGTTTCCATACAACGCATGTATTCAAAAATAGTGATAAACAACTATTAAACATTCCATTTACGTCCAGAGTACATTTTACAACTGTATAAGCATTAAATAATTAAATAACGCTTATAACAGTCTGTCAATCAATCGGTTGACAGACAAACAATTAAATCCAAGGGAGATGTGAATTAATTATCATCCCCAGACCCGTGTGGGGTTTCCAAACAAAAACAGTCGATTCAAATTAATCACTGGTTAATAAATTTAACCAATTCTAATTTGATTCGAATTATTTTTCTAATTAACCAATTTTCAATGTTTAAATTATAAATGGATATTTATAATTTAATTTCAACTACCACAACTATATTAACATGTTTTTAATATGTTAAACAACTCAACATCACAAATAAAACATAATATAGTCAATCAAATCATCCATGGATTTTCAAGCACCAGTGAGGTGAGCTAACATATATCGTACAACATTTTACCATAATTAGAACTGATAAAAATCAACATTAATAATCGCTTCATTCAGTTATAAAATAATTAACTGTACAAATATTTTGAGTGAGAAAGTTCTCACTTTGATTTCCACTCCATCAGTCTTTTTTTGAGGATTTTATTTTTAAACTAAATTAAATAGGCATTTAATTTAGCTAAAAAATTCAACTTGCTCTGTTTCTGTTCTGGTTAGTTCAATGTTGTAGTGTTCGTTGATACGAGTGCAACGCAACAGAAATCGTCAAATTCTGACGACGTATAAAAGAGTTATGACATTTTATACATTTGATAATTAAATTTAAAACAATTAAATAATTAACTCACTAATTACATTCTAAACCCCCATAATTATCTTCCCGTTCGATTTCATCTCCAGGAAGCGGAAAAACTCCATCACGCCTTCTCTCATGTCGCACGCTTCACAAGGCTCCAGGGTCCGATCTGCTGCCATCGCAAGGAGCACGCCACCCCCTCCCTCATTGATGACCACCCCATGCCAATAGATGGGCCCCACATGCCAGAAAAGGCGCACGAACGGTGGATGTTTGAGCCACGAAATCAAACTCCACGCATCACCTTGAGATGATCATACCCATATGGATTTGAAGCACACACCAACCTCTACAATTTTCGTTCAGATTTCATAGGTTAATCAAATTGTATTTGGAGAAATTGGGGGATTTAATTTCGAGCAATTTTGGCCATTAAAGGCTGCTAGCGGCGCTGATATTAAAGGGTTAGGGTTTTGAGGGGATAAAGGGGTATATATACACTATATTTATTATTATTTAATTCTAGTAATACTCGTTTATCGATCCGAACTCTAAATCAAACCCAATGACCGTCGTTCCTAAACAAATACCCCCATTCCGAACACAGTAGGATATGTTTCGTAAGCCAATTCGACTGTTTCAGTCAGTTTTCGTCAAAATTAAAATATAAATTAATATAACATTACATATTGAATTTCAAAATACCCCCATTCCAAAAATTACGAAAATTGAAATCTAGCTATGTTTTAAACGATACGGTCCTAAAAAAATTAATTTCGTCGAGTTTGAAGACCGTTTGAAAAATGGCATTTTTATCTGGTTTATTAAATTCATACTGAACTTGAAAACGCGTTTAATTTACTACGCTCACGTACGAAGACCAATTGACTTAAAATTTTAAACCTAGCAATAATTTGACATTCTGCATCCAACAAAAGTGGTTTCATCGAAAACGGAGGTTGTTTGCAAAATGGCTATTTTTAAGGGCTATATATATTAAAATATAAATAAATTCCATAGCGACTTTTTTAAAATTTAAACTGTACATAACTTACATTTTATATAGAGAAATCTCAGTTTCTTACATTCATTAGTAAATTACAGTTCAAATATTCCAACGTTCGGTTCAACCTGTAATTCAATCCTCGCCATACAAGCATCTCGCTCGTATGGTAATCCAAGCCTCGTCACATAAGCGCCAAATGCTTATATGGAATACAATATGCTATGCCATCTTCAGTAGTATATTATGTGGTGTAGTTCATAATTTATTTATTATTATCCTATGACGTATGTTTAATTTCACACAGAACAACCATCACAGTGCATCCAAAGCATTCAATCCTTGGCAGTAGTTATAACATATAATAAAATTGCGCAACCAACTCACTAAGGTGCACCTGTTTATCGGGCACACAATTTATTTCTCTACTCAGCAGTAAATCCATAACCTGCTTAACAAATATATGTATGTATGTATATATATATATCCATGCATAAAGATCCAATTCGAACAAATTTTCAATTCAGTTCAACATTATATTTAATTTCCCTCAATTTAGCTTCTATACTCATATTGGTTTTATTCCAATTTTATTTAACTTCTCTTAAGTTAAATTTTTTTAATTAGTTTGATTTACTTGTATATTTTCAATCTATTTAAATCGTTTTAGTTAAACTTAAGGCTCAATTTATTTCCAAACAGTTACTTTAATTGGTTTAAGTATATTTCGATGTTTAAATTGGAATTATATAGTCATCCCACTTTCGAAACTCGAAAATAAACACTTATGATGTCCGGGCTATCACCAGAAATTATCCTCAAGCGACTAAAATGTGATTCTATATCAATCAAATATATTTGAGACTTTGAATATACGTTTGTAAGGGGTATATGCAAAATCTTCTTATACTCGAAATAAAACACTCAAAATCATATTATAAAATATAATCTTTCATAATCAAATTTATTTTTAATAAATAAACAAATTTATTCTTTTCTATATATAATACTCTTCCAACTCAGTCTAGGGCGTTACTAATCCTATCTCTAACGAGTTTCTCAATCTGGGATGCTACAGATCCTAATTATAATGAGTTATTCTTTAATAGGATATTACTAATCATACCTCAGATGAGTTCTTTCATTTGGTTCTAATGTGTCTTGTTCTCGAGCTTTGTAAACCAAAGCTCAGATACCAAGTTATCACGAACACAACGCATCAGAACCCAGTACCATAGAACATTTCATTGCTATTACAACAATTTACATCAGATTACAAGAATATCAGAGTACGAATAATTATTACACAATAGAAAAATAATATCAGATATCAATAATTTACATAGCAGCAGAAATAACAATGTATAAATACAATGCACAGCAGAAATACATCAACTACCACAACTGAAAAGAATACACGGATACAAAGCTTTTCGAATATAGCTCCAACTGTAAACCAGGATCATGTGAAAATAAAGAATTTGCAAAACCGAAACTACTAGCTGCCCGTGTGGAAAATATGGGCACCCGGAGTTTAGGTGGAAACAATAAACTCCGGGTCAGTCATGGGACTGGTATGAGAGCTAAAAACATATATTAAACTTAATTCAAAAGTGGATAAAATTCATGGGACCACCCCGTATAACACGGAGCAGGTTTACTCCACATGAATATCAATTTAAAGTAAACAACGCAATGCTTTTCGAAAAATGAGGCTATTATAAGATTCAGGTCCCATCACACAATGCAACACAAACCAGAGGATAGAGTTTTACCTTATAGTAGCCAAACATGCTTGATACGTTCTAAAAACAAAGACTTTTAATATTACTATACGTGCATAGTATAGAAATAACTTCGAATATAAATGTCTCAATCATAGATGGCATAGTACCCCATCCTACTATGTCGCCATATAGGTTTACAACTAAAATCTAAAGTCGCGTATTGGAAATTGGATTTCAATCATGAGTCAAGGTAAGGGATGGTCTCCTTACCGATTCGGATCACCTCTAGCAAGATGACCCAGGATCACATCTATGGGCAACCCTTGGATTCTGCAAGGCCGGTCCATACCTAACGTTTGTGGTTAGTTATTCCTGATCGTACGTTTCCCGATCTTGTCAGACCTCCAAAATGGTTAGTACGTCGACCATATAAGCCTTTTAGTCGGCTCTACATCCGAGATGCCTCACAATCCATCATCCACATAAGTAAAAATGTTTGGGCTTTATACCATGACACAACTTCTAGCTAGAAAGAAACGTACGCACTCTGCTAAACCAAAATTTGTCTCTAACACCCAAATTGTTCAGATCTGTTGAGGATTATATCTAGAAAATGAAGAAAAAGCAGAAAACACACAAGATTTATAGTGGTTCGACGTAAACGAGCCTACGTCCACTTTATATGTCTTTGATTATACGTTGAATGCTAGTACAATCAAATATTTCACTCAATTTCACTCTTACAACTATGATTCTCTCAGTAATTACGAAGTAATTCTGATCAGGAGTACTGACAGGACAATAACAGTGAAAACAACACTGGGAACTACCGAAAAGATCCTGAAAAACGCCAAGCACTGGGCTATTTATAGGTGATATTTGTTGGCGGTTCGTGGTCACACGTGGCACAAATCTCAAGGATCTCAGACTGGTTCGTAAGCAGATGTAGAAATGGTCAAAATGGCCGTTATGGACAGATGTTGTGAGATCCGGGCCTTTCGGGTCGTGATAGACCAAGTCGTTGCCTCCATTTCTTTGACCACGAGGATCGGGTCGTGGGGGCACATGCGCGAACGGATCGGGTCACTGCTGGGTACCACGAGTAGGGGTCGTGGTGGTGATGGCACGGGTCGTGGAGTGTTATCACGAGCGAGTCACGATAGTAGCGGCACGAGCCAAGGGCGACAAGATGATCGCGATCGGGCTTATATGGTTCTTACGAGTGAGACTTCATATTGGACTTGCTTGTGAGTCTTGGTGGGTTGGTCCAAAAGCTAGCCAACATTTTGCCCCCTTGAGGTATGTTTTATAAGAGATGGAACATGCTTCGGAACTGCTGAACTATTCTTTCATGAAGCGATGCAGATTGTCGGTTACATCCTTTTGTAGCGTTGCACTGCTTTGAACGGTTACGTCCTTTTTGGTGTATAAGTATAAGATTAAATCTTCGACCATTTCTTTATTCATCGGCGGATTTTCATCTTCATTATCTTCAGAACATATCGCAATCAAACGGCCTGGTACGCTTTAAACTAATATTTCTGTATCTGCTATCTAATGATTATGCTTGAGTTCAAGTTACTAGAAGACTGCTCGGTTTATAAATTAGGGTCAACATCGCGATATCAAGGGTGAATAGGACCCGTGTGGGTCGTGATGGGCTTTCCTTAATGCCCATGGTCCATCATCTTTGGAGGAATGGACTGCAACACGAGCCACTACAGGCTTTTACTCGTGGTCTGTAGGTCTTCACGGATCAGAAGATGACAAAAAAGAGAAGGCAAAAAATCCTTAAATCGACTATATAAGATAACCCTTTGTTCTCCCTTTCTCCTTTCTTTTTACCGCTGTATTTTTTCCTTCTTCACTCCGAAACCCTATTTCGAGATTCTTACTGAAACTCCATAACTTTAAGATTTAATCACAAGTGGTAATGTAATGTCCCACAAATCCGTAATATCAGAGTTGACTACATACACCATACATCCAACCCAAATATCACGAAAATACAAATCATTTTTTTTAGAAGAAAAGGTAGAAGAAGAACAGAAATCACAACACAGAATCTCACATCGCAGCGGAATAAAATATAATGTATCATAACTTTTGAAATACAAAATTTTAACTGTATAACATATCATTATCAGAGTACAACTTACAACACAACAGAAATAACAATAACTAGATAACGTTGAAGCCTCCTGCTCCAAGCTCCTTTGGATAAATCTGTAAAATCCTGAACTACTTGACTGTCCATATAAAATTGAGCACCCAAGAGTTTAAGTAAAACAAAACAAAATAAACTCCAGGTCAGTCATGGGATTGGTATGACTAAACAATTTAAAACAGTTTCAGAAACTAAATGATATCTCATAAGACCACGTCGTATAACACGGAACGGGTTTTCCCTTATGAGAATCCAAACCACTTGATTTAACTTTAAGAATCCTTTTGAAAGAAACGATAATCTTTATATCAAAACTCTTTTGATATTATGATAGTATCCAAATCAAATAAATAACAATCTAGTGGAACGTTTGCATCTCACGTTCCACATATATGATATACAATCAAAACCGCAAGCACTTATTAGGTAATGAATTTCCAACTATGACAAGGTATGGAACGACCTTCCGCTAGTGTATCTCTAGAGGAGAAAACACTGGGTTCAACAAGAACATCTTGTAACCCGGCCACACATGACCACCACTCATTTCGCTTGAGTGTATCGAATGTACATCACCAACGGTTGGGATCAGCAATCGTTTCCCAAATGGGACAGCATCGAATAGAATAAGGAATTAAATGAATCTCTAGATAGGTGATGATACACCCTAATGGAAGCTGCCTACATAGCTATGCTTCCTGCCCGATTTTTGTCATTTCCCGGTTGTTGAAGCCTGAGGCTACGCTTACTTGCCATTCATTGATAACACAATCACTTTGAATGCCACATTGTCAGATCCGTTAATCACTAATTTGGTTTACACAAATATATTCTGGATGTTAGGCTAAGGGAATAAATCCGTTGTCACAACATATATTTGTACAGACTAACATATTCGATTATTGGAAATACTTTGTCAAACATTCGTCCATATACGTTCGTTCTAGGATTGAACGAAACCGAAGGCACAATTTCCATTAATAGAAAAAGTCCTTGCACTTTACTCCATCTTCGATTTATCTTCATATAATTTGATTCGCAACGCTACTACCAATACGGAGTGGTTCTCGGATAATAATCCAACCAGTCTCTCCATATTGACAACGATATTGGCAAACACTTCGATAGTCGGTTATTTAACTATCGAAAAAAAAAACATCCATTCAAAACATCAAACAATCACTGGGCCCCTTAATTAATATTTTATTAATTATATCACTTCTCCATTTCCTTATCAATATTTGTTAACCAAATATTTTCTATAATCGTCTTGGCCCTTTTCGCTATTTGGAAAACATTTCCATATATCGCCTCCTTTTATTTTCAATACGTTGAAAATATATTCTATTTATAATTGGAAAATATTCCAATTACTTATCTCTTTCACGACCATTCATTTTTAGACCTAGGAAATATTTATAATCATATTTCCAAAATTTCACTTCCTTGGGCTAAACGAATGTTGTGTAAAACATCGTTACGACAACCCAAAACACTGCATTCAACTAACTCTTATTCAAGCATTCCTCTTCGAGACTCGATCTTTCTATTTATTGGTTAAAAAACGAAATCAATCAAGTTGGGGTATAACTACCTCTCAGACCTTGACTGAAAACATCCTTAACTCCAAAACGAACAAGACCACTTACCTCGAATAATTAACATCATATAAAACCAATTCTCCATTTTTTAAATGTATATACATTTCCCTTTCTATTTCCAGATTATCGATTTCCTTTTTGTTTATAATATTCTATTTTCAAGTTCGTTTCCTTATCGAATTCTATATATATCGATATATTGATTTCTAACTATCAAAATTTCTTAAAAATATTCTAACTCCTTAAATTCCCGGAAAATTTCGCCATAACCTCCTTTGTACCAGTCGATAGTTCAAACCTCAACTCGCCTCTGTAAGCCCTTTCCATTCAAAAAGAAAATCAAAAAGCCAAGTGCCTTGCCGATTCGGCGCATAAAAACTCATATGGAATTTAAACGTGTACCTTTTTGTCGGGCACACGAATTATAATCTTCGTATACTTCATTCCATACCTGTCTAACCCATATATGTCCATTTACATTTTATTCCAACTCAATCTGGCCATTTTAATTCAATTCGCTAATTAATTCTTTTGCCCATTTCGTTTTCTAATTGAACATATCACGTTCAAATATATTTTTATCTACTCACGAACCCAATCTATTTCCATTTTCAGCTCGAGTTACATATTCGATTTCGAATATAAATTCTCAAATCTCTTTCACTTATCCAACGCCCAATTTCGATTCAAATCTCAATTAACTATTTTCTTCAAATTAGTTAAATCTATTTAATAACTAAAAATCTGATTTTTGTTTCAAAAATTAGTTCACTTACTTCACTGGAGTTCATATTTATTTTATATCTCCAGTCTGGGTTTTTTTAATGGCAATTCAGATTTTATTTCCTTAAAATACTTTTATTTATTTAAATAAACCGTTATGGCTTTACAATTGTTCTGGCCCTGTTTTTTTGAAAATTTGATTTTGACATAACTCAAAATCTATTCGACGAAATCCAGATTTTTCTCTTCCATTAGAAAACTATTATCCTAATGGTCATGATGATTCTTGTTTCAAAGAATTCTGACTTAAATTGAGTCATGTATACTCCATTGAAGTTCGAAACGCCAATTCACTAGTACAAAATATGCCTATTGCATCGCCTCATTTGCATCAGTTGTCCTTACAACCGATGCAAATAATATTATCTACATCAGTCTTTGAGAAATCGATGCAAATAGGCTAAAGCCTATAACATTATTTGCATCGGTTGTCTTCACAACCGATGAGAATAACATTATTTGCGTCAATTTCTAGAAACCGATGCATTTGAATCGATGCAAATGGTGTTATTTGCATCGGCTCTCAGGAAACGATGCAAATGCACCAAAGCAACTAATATTATCTGCATCGTGGTTTAAGAACCAATGCAAATACATCGAAGCAAATAATATTAGTTGCATCAGTTTCTTAGGAACTGAAGTAAATGAAAATTATTTTAATTAGAGCAAATAGACATATTGATAAATATAAACAATAGCTTACATATGTCATTGCTTATAATTTATTAAATTAATGATTACTAATGAATAATTTTTAGTTAATAGTTATTATAACGAGTCATAAATTGTTTTTATATTTTTAATATTACGGTTAATTATTAATAAATTGTAAATTCTATTTTAAGCATCTTAAAAAATAATTAATTAAAATTAATATTTAATACTAGATAATTAATAATCAAACATTAACTACTTAATTAGTAAGTAATAGTTAATTATTATTCTATAATAATTATTAATTAATAATAACTATTGAAATTAATAATTAATAAACAACAAAAAGTAATAGGTAACAACTAATAAACTAGAAGTAAACTAGTAAAATTTTACTTAATAAACTAGAAATAAACAATAGTTAATAAAGTTGTAGTAAACTAGTTGATCATAGCTAATAAACTACAAATTCGTAAATAATAGCTAATAAACTTGAAATAAATCATAGTTACAAAAATATTTAATGTTTAATTTTCAATATATAAATCTACTAAATAATGTTTGATAATTAAAAATAATTATTCAACAACACCACTAAATAATTAATAATCCATTATTAATTTTTAATAAATACCATTAAGTAATTAGGTAGTATTTAAACAAGTAATTATTAATATAATTACATTTTAAATAAATTTATAATTAATAGTAATTAATTAATAAATAATAATCAATACTTAAT
The DNA here is from genome assembly GCA_030737875.1 of Allium sativum. Classification (NCBI taxonomy): domain Eukaryota; kingdom Viridiplantae; phylum Streptophyta; class Magnoliopsida; order Asparagales; family Amaryllidaceae; genus Allium; species Allium sativum. The sequence goes on from CM060919.1 coordinate 213,678,400, forward strand.
CAGTAATGTTTAACATATATTATTTAAAAAAGTAATATGTACCAAGAAGAAGCAAGCCTTAATGATAAATATTTAATATGCAACATTAATGTTTAAAAAATAATTTATATTTAATAATTAATAGATAGTGTTTAGTATTAAACAATTAATTTTCAATAGTTGTTAATTAATAATTACAACTAAACAATTTATTTAAATAATTATTTATCAATTTAGACTAATGATTAATAGTAAAATTTAATGCTTATGAAGTGATAACTAGTATTTAATAATTTATTTTAAATAACTAATGGTTAATAATTAGTAATTAAGAAAATTATATTCATTTATTACTATTGAATATTTAATAATTATAATTGATTATTTAATTTATTTATCTAAATTTCAGAAAATTTAAGTTTTCGAAATTTGTTAAAATAAATTTTACAAATGCATGTTATGTATACTTCTTCGTCGGATAAAAGTGATATCCAAATAACACGGCCTATTCCAACGCGGAATACGAATCGGGTGTAAACCCAATACCGCGTCCCTTATCTAAAAGGCTTCGATTCTGCGTTTGACCTATTTTCACTTCATTCTTTCTTCAGCCGCAACTGCCATGGCGACGAATACACATAATCTCTCACCCGTAACTCTACCTTGTTTTCGGTTTATAAAATAGTTTCCTGCTACTTAGTAAAATCCAGATCTGGTATTGCTCCTCACTTCTTCAACTCGATTTCTGCCATCCCTTACATCTGCCTATATGTCAATAACCTTGATGGTTATGATAGTCGCTTGGTAATCAAGAAGGAGTTCGACAATGATTTGATATTTACCACGATGCTTATCTTCCAATTCGGACAATGAAGATGGTTCTCTCCCAATTCGGTCAATCGTTGCTTTGTTTCTTCCCTGCTATGATGTAATCAGGTACGTCGATCTAATGTTGTTTTTTGTTTTTGATGCATGCAAGCTATAATTTATTGTCTATTTATGGTTGCGGCTCCTCTTATTGAGAATTCTTTGAATAATATTAATACAATTTGCTCGCTTTCGATTTTTATTCCATTGCTCTACTTAGATTTTCTTTTTCCAATGACGAATGCGTGTTTCTATAGGAATTAATTCCTAGATTTCTCTGATTTTAGATTTTTATACTCGGCTGTGGATCTTATTTTAACGATTCTGATTTTCAGACTTTGTCGGTATCTCTAATAGGCCTCATTTTTAATGTAGACAGTTGAAAATTGACTTCGACTTAGTGCCAGATTAGTTCCAATCTGGTTGTTGATGATAATTTATTTCAACATTGAATGGATCAAAAATTAAAATGTTTTGCTAAAATACTCACTATTCGTTTTGATTTTGGTTTAGGTTTGTAATTCCCTTAGTTGGTACTGTAGATTTAGTTGCTGGAGAAGTTGTTATCATTTGTTTTGCTTGTTCGAGTATATTCATGCTTAGAATTTGTCAATTATTGATCTGAATCATTTCATCACTGTTCATAACTTGCTTATATGAACCATTTTGCTCGTTATCAATTTCTTGCATTTTGTTTCATTTACTCGTCACAAGTTTCTTGCTTGTTTGATTAATCTTCATTGGTGGCTTCTTAAATTTCATTATTCCTTTGTCCATGCTGCAAGGTGCACACAAACATGCACAAACATTATTTCAGTTTCATATGTTTATGATATACTGCCTACAAAACTAGAGTTGCATTGTGAATGGTATCAAAATAAGTATCATGCTTCATGTTTGTTCTATGATGCATATGGTTAAATATAAAAAATGCAGAATTCCTTTCTATTTGTTTTGTTTTGACCAAATAAAAACCCAGCAAACTTGGTAGTTTCGTGAGCTACTAAAGTAACTTGCAACCGATCTTTTCCTGTGCACCACTATCCATAAAAAAACCAGAGCTCCCTCCCCCACTAGTCATTCATGTTGTTTCTCATACCAGAAATCTTGAAATCACGTTTTCTACTATTGCTATTAGCCATCACAATGTTGGATCTGAATACAAATTAACTCAAATTTACACTTCTTTTTCTGGATTTGTTCACATTCTTGATACATTAAAGCTGTGTGAGGGTCTAATGTATTTCGAACAGCATTGCCGAAGTTCATTTACATAAGCTTCGTTGTTTTTGTGAAGATTTCTTCTCATTTCTTTATCAGTATATTCCATGGAAGTGTTCATTTTGATTTTTCTTTAGTTCTAGATTGGCACATGATGTGCTTACTATGGACTTCAGTAGTCCATTGTTCAAATAAGTATTTAAAGTTTGTCTGATCTTGGGTTTTTCTTGTTAGCTTAAAATGATTTGATACCTTTGTCAATTATTATCTACTTTCAATATTTGCCTATATCTATAATATCATAAATTCTAATGTTTCTTCCTATATTGATATGTTGTCATTTCTGTAGCTAGTCTTATTTTAACAATTTCATCTTGAAAATGTTAATGAAATTATGTACTTCGGCTTTTAATTCCATGTTGTGTTCAGTTCCCTTTTTTATTTGGTGATGACCATAGATGTAATATGAGTAACTCCACTCGAAGGGTCAATGCTGACTTGTTTATGTTTGACATAAATGACATTGAAGGCCAGTCATTTACCTGTTTTCTAATTTTACTTTTTGTTGGTAAGTTGTCGGTGATTGTAGAAAAATATAGAATGTCATTTTGGTAATGTAATGTCCCGCAAATCCGTAATATCATAGTTGAATACATACACCATACATCCAACCCAAATATCACGAAAATACGAATCATTTTTTTAGAAGAAAAAGGTAGAAGAAGAACATAAATCACAACACATAATCTCACATCGCAGCGGAATAAAATATAATATATCATAAATTTTGAAATATAAAAGTTTAACTGTATAACATATCATTATCAGAGTACAACTTACAACATAGCAGAAATAACAATAACTAGATAACGCTGAAGCCTCCTGCTCCAAGCTCCTTAGGATAAATCTGTAAAATCCTAAACTACTTGACTGCCCATATCAAATTGGGCACCCAAGAGTTTAGGTAAAACAAAACAAAATAAACTTCGGGTCAGTCATGGGACTGGTATGAGTAAACAATTTAAAACAGTTTCAAAAACTAAATGATATCTCATAAGACCACGCCGTATAACATGGAACGGGTTTTCCCTTATGAGAAGCCAAACCACTGGATTTAACTTTAAGAATCCTTTTGAAAGAAACGATAATCTTTATATCAGAACTCTTTTGATATAATGATAGTGTCTAAATCAAATAAATAACAATCTAGTGGAACGTTTGCATCTCACATTCTGTATATATAATATATAATCAAAACCGCAAGCACTTATTGGGTAATGAATTTCCAACTATGACTAGGTATGGAACCACCTTCCGATAGTGTATCTCTAAAGGAGAATACACTGGGTACAATAAGAACATCTTGTAACCCGGCCACACATGACCGACCACTCATTTCGCTTGAGTGTATCGAATGTACATCACCAACGGTTGAGATCAGCAACCGTTTCCCGCATCGAATAGAATAAGGAATTAAATGAATCTCTAGATAGGTGATGATACACCCTAATGGAAGCTACCCACATGGCCATGTTGCCTACCCGATTTTTATCATTTCCCAGTTGTTGAGGCTTAAGGCTACGCTTAGTTGCCATTCATTGATAACACAATCACTTTAAATGCCACATTATCAGATCCGTTAATCACTAATTTGGTTTACACAAATATATTCTGGATATTATGCTAAGGGAATAAATCATTGCCGCCACATATATTTGTACAGACCAACATATTCGATTATTGGAAATACTTTGTCAGACATTCGTCCATATACGTTCGTTCTGGGATTGAACGAAACCGAAGGCACAGTTTCCATTAATAGATAAAGTCCTTGCACTTTACTCCGTCTTCGATTTATCTTCATATAATCTGATTCGCAACGCTATTGCCAATACGGAGTGGTTCTCGGATAATAATCCAACCGGTCTCTCCATATTGACAACGATATTGGCAAACACTTAGATAGTCGGTTATTTAACTATTGAAGAAAAACAAACATCCATTCAAAACATCAAACAATCACTGGGCCCCTTAATTAATATTTTATTAATTATATCACTTCTCCATTTCCTTATCAATATTTGTTAACCAAATATTTTCTACAATCGTCTTGGCCCTTTTCGCTATTTGGAAAACATTTCCATATATCGCTTCCTTTTATTTTCAATACGTAGAAAATATATTCTATTTATAATTGGAAAATATTCCAATTACTTATCTCTTCCATGACCATTCATTTTTAGACCTAGGAAATATTTTATAATCATATTTCCAAAATTTCACTTCCTTGGTTAAAACAAATGTTGTGTAAAACATCGTTACGACAACCCAAAACACTGCATTCAACTAACTCTTATTCAAACATTCCTCTTTAAGACTGGATCTTGCTATTTATCGGTTAAAAACGAAATCAATCAAGTTAGGGTATAACTACCTCTCAGACCTTGACTGAAAACATCCTTAACTTCAAAACGGACAAGACCACTTACCTCGAATAATTAACATCATATTAAACCAATTCTCCATTTTTAAAACATATATACATTTCCCTTTCTATTTCCAGATTATCGATTTCCTTTTTGTTTATAATATTCTATTTTCAAGTTCGTTTCCATATCGAATTCTATATATATCGATACATTGATTTCTAACTATCAAAATTTCTTAAAAATATTCTAACTCCTTAAATTCCCGGAAAATTTCGCCATAACCTCCTTTGTTCCAGTCGATAGTTCAAACCTCAAGTCGCCTCTCTAGGCCCTTTCCATTCAAAAAGAAAATCAAAAAGCCAAGTGGCTTGCCGATTCGGCGCATAAAAACTCATATGGAATTTAAACGTGTACCTTTTTGTCCGGCACACAAATTATAATCTTCATATACTTCATTCCATACCTGTCTAACCCATATATGTCCATTTACATTTTATTCCAACTCAATCTGGCCATTTTAATTCAACTCGCTAATTAATTCTCTAATTAATTCTTTTGCCCATTTCGTTTTCTAATTGAACATATCACGTTCAAATATATTTTTATCTACTCACGAACCCAATCTACTTCCATTTTCAACTCGAGTTACATATTCGATTTCAAATATAAATTCTCAAATCTCTTTCACTTATCCAACGCCCAATTTTGATTCAAATCTCGATTAACTATTTTCTTCAAATTAGTTAAATCTATTTAATAACTAAAAATCTGATTTTTGTTTCAAAAATCAGTTCACTTACTTCACTGGAGTTCATATTTTTTTTATATCTCCAGTCTGAGTTTTTCTAATGGCAATTCAGATTTTATTTCCTTAAAATCCTTTTATTTATTTAAATAAACCGTTATGGCTTTATAATGGTTCTAGCACTGTTTTTCTAAAAATTTGATTTTGACATAACTCAAAATCTATTCAATGAAATCCAGATTTTTTTTCTCTTCCATTAGAAAACTATTATCCCAATGGTCCTGATGATTCTTGTTTCAAAGAATTCTGACTTAAATTGAGTCGTGTATACTCCATTGAAGTTCGGAATGCCAATTTGCGAATTGCCGCGCTGCGGCGAGTTCGTTTTAATTAACTTTATATATATAAACTTTTAAACTTTGTTTAAAATAAATTCAACTCCATTGTAATATATTTTTAATATATATCAAACCAACTTTCCCAATTCAAATCAATAATTCTAATTATCTATAATCACTGATTTGTCCTTACTCGGTTATACATTTATTTATACTCGATTTGTTATTTTAAAATCTTATTCCTTTTATAAATAAATTATAAAATTCGGTATAATCGAATTCCAATTATAACTCCTTTAGATTTTCTCCATTCAGTTTATATTCTAAATCCCGGAATATAATCAATTGTTCTATTTTCAATACGTTTTCCAATTTCACTTTTTAAACTCTTTCTTGAATTTAAACTTCTAAATTATCCAATGATAATTTATTTCAATTGATTTATAACATCGTTTGTAAATCCATATTTCTTGTTTTATATATTAAAACAAGTTTTCCATTTCAAATCCCTTTTGAAATCCAACTCCTTTTAGATTCTGAATTCCAGAATAAAAACCTCTGTTTCGTTTTTAAAATGATTTCAACTTTCTATTTCAAATTCTTACTTGAATTTAAAGTTACCAATTATCTCTTGATAATTTATTCACCATATTTATAAACATTATTTATAAATTTACTTGTTTTATATTTAAACAAGTCCATTTCGAAATCTATTTAAAACCAAAATCTCATTTTGGAAATTTCTATTTATAATAACTTATATATAGAACACCCAATTTATTTTCATATTCAATTTAACTTCTATTTAAATAAATTCGAATTAATCAAATTTAAATCATAAATCCTTATGGATTTATTTTAGTTCAATTTATATTTTGAACATCAGAATAAATCCCATCGTTTGTTTCTTTAAAACGATTTCCCCATTACTATTTTTAAATTCACATTTGAATTTAAATATTCAACTTATCCAATGATAATTTTTCCACTTTATTTATAAACACTGTTTATAATTTCATTTCAATTATCTTATTATCCACCGAAAATCAATCTATTTTATTTATAAACACCATTTATAAATTCATTTCAATTTCTTGTATTATTTAATTTATGAGCATTGTTTATAAAATCAATACTTGTTTTATTTATTTTCAAAACAAGTAAATATTTTTAGCCCATTCTAATTCTAATTCTATTTTTGATAATAGAATTTTCCATTTTAAATCTCAAAATCTCTTTCACGGTATTTTTATAAATCAACATTCAGACCCAGTTCTATTTCAACCAATCAAAACACCCAATTACAAACCACAGGATTTCTAACACATCATATATGATAATATATGAGAAACAACAACAATAATATTTTTGAGGAATCCAGTTGGATCCCTCCAACCTGTTTTCTTGCATCCACAAACGTTAGTCAACAAAAATAATACCCATCCTGGTTCGAGGCAGGATATCGCGGTATGAAGGTCATCCACTATATATATTGTGGGGCGCATAGGGAAATCATCGTCTAATGATACTGCGGGCATCCGCTAATGGTACCGCGAGAATATCCAACCACCAATATATATATATATATAATAACACAACAAGCCTAAGTAATTAATATATTTAAGATGCACAACAATATTAAATGCAACCAAACAAGCAACAAACAATTATTTTTAACTAATAAAAATAATTCTAAATAAATGGTGAGTGAGATTTACTCACTTTGATTTTAATTCATCGATTATCCTAATTTAAATTAAATCTGGCTTTGGAAATTCCTTAAAAAATCATAGACTGTGCATTCCAAGGCTACGAACCCGCTTAAGTCGTCTCGAATAAATTATCCATATGATTATTCATTTTTATTCGATGGTTAAATGATAATTAATTTAAATAAACTTAACACAAAAGTAAATAAATTATTCTATGTTATTTTAAATTAATAAAAATATATACCTTATCGCCTTGCTAGTTACTCGACTAATTGATGAAACAACTCATCGATCCACTCCACTAAAATCAGCACAAAAGTTCTTCATCCCATTTTCGCATTCCACCACACTTCACAGACAAATCTCCAATGTTGTCACCTTCGAAATAACCTCAACATCCTTTCCAAAATAAGTACAAGTCACCATACTACTTATACCTCGCGACTTCTAGACTTACAAAAAACCTGATCACCACTTCCAGATGCCACTACAACTCCCCTTCACCATTACTGAATCATCTCCACTACCTACAAACGCCATCTACAAAAACTTCCTGCCGGTTCAACACTATCATCCTTCACTGGTGAATCCTAAATCAACATAAAAAAAATCGTACTCCCTCCCAGTTATCTCGTCCATCTTCAACGCCACATAATCCCAATTAAGATCGAAATTTCTGTTACTGTGCGACAGTAAGTGTCGCGACATCTCAGACCTAACGCACCCCCAAATCGACCTCTAGCTTCATTGTGCTCCTAAACTTCATGAACCGTAATTCCTTCTGCTTCAAACTAGACATCGACACCCCCTTTAATCACTAAAACCTAATACCTGAGTCGCGATTTCCACAAACCCACCGTCTCATTCACAGTATCAGCCTTGCTGGAAGGACGAGCCATCACATCATGTACCCAAGTTCGTGATCTCCCCAGCCTCGACATCGACTTCAGCAACTCCGCGGCTTTCATATTTCGATCCTTGATTTGGATTTTTAGTTGATTTTTGAAAGGAGATTTGCTGGTTTTTGGCACTTTGATTTCTTGAGGAAAGGGGTACTTGCGATTTATATTTTGAGGCCTTTGGAATTTAAGGGATTCAATGATAATAAGGGGACTGGTTTTCCCTTCGAACAGAAAAAGGATGAGAGAAATCGAAATTAATGAGGAGAAGGGGAGGGATCGTGATTTTTATAAAGGAACGGATGGATAAAGGAAGGGCCACATTTGATTTTTCTCTTATGGCTTAGAATAAGGCACGCTTTTGTTTTCTTTAGTGAACGTTGGAACAAACAAGGCCACGAATTATTTTATTTTAATTCATTTTGAACCAGTGTCCTTTAATTTAAAATACCCTATGATTCTGAACTCCTTTCTGAACCCAACAACTGACATTCCTAGGGTTACACCACTATTCTGAACCCATTGGGACAGGTTTCGATGTCTCATTTGATCGTCTTGAGAAGATATTAATTTAAACTAATATAAATTAAATTTCAAACCATTAAATTCTACAATAATAATTTAATATTATTATTCTAATTTAAACTGGAGTTTGTATTGATCATCTAAACTGTTTTGATTCAGTTTTAATTATGAATTAAACTAGATTAGTTTTCATATTACGATTATCCAATATACTCGATATTAAATCGAAATCGATTATTAAATCAATAATTCAATATAAAATTATATTTATTTTTTCAACTCAATATTTAAATCTATATTAAATATTTAAAATTAGTTGACCGAAAACCTGGGTCATTACAGGTAATAACTCCATATCGGTTTCTCTACTCTTTATTCGCTATTTTTACTTCTCTGAATTCCGCGCTGCTTCGAGCGTCGTCTCCCCTTGCATTTTCTTTGATTCTGGTGGTTTTGCTGTTGACTTTGAGCACCATCTCTCTGGTGGTGAAGGTTGGGGGGCGTTAAGGACCGATGATGCAGACGAGGAAGAAAGATTTGGTTCATGGAGGCCACGGGTTCACAGGTGGGAGAGAGGAATGACAAGGGAGAAGATGGGCTTTCACAGGTCGATTCGTGAGTGGGGGCATAGTTCGGTTCGTGGTGAAGCGGACCGGGACGCGGGAATAGAAGAGCATCGGTTTGTGGCAATAGGAAGTAAAGTGGATCGTGGGGGGTCTTCCATGATCCGTTCAGGTAAAGCAGAATGGGTCACGATCTAGAGTGTCCCACGATCTGATGCCTTTCCACGAGTCGATGCCATCCTATGAGCCGGGACCTACCTCACGAACCAATGTTGTGTCACGAGCCGAACCCTGTCTCTCGAGCCAGCTTGACGAACGATCTGATACACATGTTGACTAACAAATACAGTGTAATACCGATACATCAATGGAAAATTAGGCTAGAGCCTTCGAGATGGATTTTTTGGACTGAATAACAGCATAACTAAGTGGCATATGATGACCAATATCGCGCTTATTTGATTATCTTGATGTTCTTCTTCTTTGTACTGTACACACATGCACATACTAACACATGCACACACGGGGAACGGGTAACTGTGTTCTAATCCTCTTATATTTACTCACCAACACAGCGATGTCTAATAGACGATCAATTGAGATATCAGAGAAAGATACAGAACCAGAGCCATCAAAGCACTATGATCCCAATGTGCTTCCCTCAGATTCAGATTGGGATAATTCCGACTCCGATTACGAAATAGATACCGATATTGAATCAACGACTTCTGAAAGTACATCTCTTGAAGATGAGGATGAATGAGCTCTTGACGAAATGCCAAGTATTGAGGAGGTTGAGAGGGAGAAACTTAGTGATAGTCTATCCTCCCAATTAGATGACGTAAAACTTAAGAAAATATGTCTAAGACATGGGGTCCCTTGGGATGATGTGAAATCTCCAGAAGATGGGAATAGGCCTCATTCTGCCCTAGAAGGGTACATGACTGTCAGCCGGCTCATGTGTTGGATAGGCGCTATCCCTCCATTTCCTCCAATTGTAATTGATCTTTTAAGATGACTACACATTGCCCCCATGTAACTCCATCCTAACGCTTATGCGGCTTTGTATACCCTGTACATTGCATATGCGGAAATTGTAACACCCCGAATTTTCTGTTAACATTAAATTTACAAATTAAAGTATACTTAATTCAAAATGAAAGAATTATGGGAAACAGGTTATTCCATTGCGTTCGTCTCAGAATTCTTCTTGAGATAGAGTCCGAGTTTGCGTAAATCGGACTCTGTATGAAGGAGTTATGACCGTCCGAAGTTTCAGAATTCAATTTAAAATTCAAACAATTCAAAATCCCGTTCAAAATTCGAAAACAGACCCAAATTGGGCTGGGCGGGAAAATTCTCGCCCAGGAACTAGGTCGACCAGGGGGTCGACCTGGGGGTACCTGGGGGTCGACCTGGTCAGGTCTTGGTTGGCCTAGTCGGGTTCTGGTCGAATTCCCGAGCTCTGGTGTGTCACTAGGGCTGATTTGTCACTTTCTGATTGGCTCCTCTTGGTGTTATGGTCTGGATTCACTCTATGATCATCTGACGGCTCAAATCAATCTGAAATTCTATAAATACAACCCAACACTCAACCTAAATTCACACAAATAAAATAGAACTAGAGCCGTCATGCTGCCGGGAAGAAACTAAGAGTAGCCGTCAGTTGGAGAAAGCTTAGAGACGAGCAAAACTAAAGTAAAAACAAGATTCAAACAACATTTATCTACCCAAAGGAAAGCATTGCAAATTCAGAACTCAGAATCCAGAATTCAAGTTCGTCGTTTGTTGAAAGTATAGTGATTTTTCCAATGAGAATAAAAATTAAGACTTGATTCGATGTAAAGTGGAAATGAAATTTTACTATTGTATAACGACGATGCTAATTCATATCTGTGTATTGCAATGATTGTATTGTGAATGGTATTGGGATGTTTGTGGTATAATTGATTTGATAGTGGTCCTATTGTACATTTAGAATGAAAGCAACATCACATACAAGTATATGGTTAATGTTAGATTTTATATCTATAAGTTTATATGCTTAACATAGGTTGCATACATTTTTCTAAGTCCAAGTTAAGACTTATATACACATGTTCTATGTTAAGACCATTATGCCTACACGATTAAAACCCATGTATATGTTCTTATGTCCTTTGCAAGTTTGTAATTGGGTCCATGCCAAGTACTATTTAGTTTCACACGATTATTACAAGTTTCAGGTTATAATGGGATACATGATTTGATCTAGTTCACGCTTTTGGGTTAACGTCAAAAATAGACATTTTTATAGACATGTAATAACTTTATCACATGCTAGTTTGTGTTTGAAGTTATGCCTAGATAAAAATATGTTTAGGGTTATGTTTTATGCAAGTCTAAATTATGTCATTTCATGTGACACCTATTTAATTAGATTCTTATTTAAATGCAAGTTCACATGACAAGTTGAAACCCATGATTTATGTTAATTAGATCGCAAAGTTGCAAGTTCATATGTCACACACCCTTTATGTTATTTAGAATATTAGTTTTCCCTTCAATGTTTATAACATGGGCTGAAATATCTAGCCCGACATTCATTATGATCTTGCGAACGTACAAACTGGGGAATATCGTTGGGATTAATCATGAAAAATATATGTGTTGGTGTTTACGAACAAATTAAACAGTTGTAAACAACTGTCAAATCCGTTCGTCTTTCCTAAACAACAAGGATTGTTGTAGAGGGTGTCGAACTCTGGGACCAAAAATATTTTAATTAATAAATCCAATCAAGTTATTCCAAGATTTTGATTGATTGAAAACACAGAAAATAACAGCAATTAAAAAGAGATATTTATATAATAAGAGAAAGCAATTAGGGGATAATGACATAGATTGGATTCACACTCATCAATAGCCAACAAATAAATATAGATCTAATTCTTGTTTCTGTCACACACATGAATCAACGATAATTAGGTTCTTAGAAACAAATAAGTAAATAACGACAAGCATAGCCTATGCAGGAGCTGAGGTCTTAAACAACCATAGACTATCAGGACAGATTCACTAATTAATTTCTAAAACCCTAAAATTAGATCTAAATCTGATAATTGTTAGATCGAACACGAATATACCCTGTGAAGGAGCATAGCTCTTAAACGACACAGAATATGAAGGTTCAGATCTAACCCTTGATTCAGATCCAGATCAACATGTATAAAGTCTTCATCTATTGGCTATGTGATTCATGTTGAATCATATCTATTAGCGTCATCACCCCCTAATCAAAGGGGATTAGCTAGACATAGCTAAAGAAGAAGAGAAAAAGATAATAACAGACATTAACATAAATAAAATAAAATAACAACTAAGAGAAAGGGAGAAGAGTTTTATTCCAAGAAGAGAATTACAGAATAAAACTAAGTGTGTTTTACAGTGAATGAGATAGAGTGTATTTATAGCTGATATGACAAAGGCTACTTGGCAAATTCCATAATGTGGGACTAAAGAATTAGCCCAACTAACACATAAGCTAGTGTGAACGCAGCTATAGAGTGAGAGGCCTTGCAAATGAGCTAATGTGAACGCAATATGAGTCTTTATTGAGCCAAATCTATCCAACTGAACTCTATTTGCAACCGTTCTTCAAGCTTTAAACTCTTCAAGCTTTAGTAATTTCAACTTCACTCTTTTTAAGAAAATTCTTCATGCTTTATCCATCAAATGCTCTAAACCAAGCTTTTTATCAACAATATGAAAACACAGCTATAAATACACAATATTAATTATTTTAAATAGAAAACTAGATAAATAAGCGGATAAAATATACACATTTATGTGTATATCAAATACCCCCACACTTATCTTTTTATTCGTCCTCGAATAAACTAAACTAAGATATATCACACTTTCGTAGGAAACACGATTGCATTTAGCGTATGCAACAAGCCGTTAAACCCCTAGGTGTCCCTAGTAGGACGAGTGTTGTCTCTGAGGGTTTTCAGCGGATACTACCCACAAAATCCAAAGCGTCTTATGTACGCGGATTAATCAAACAATATATTTAAGGTCTTTCACATTCCAAGGACTTGACCTAACTTCAATAATAACGGTTTAGCCCCAAATTGTCCATCCCATAATTAGTGCAAAAATGAATAAAAAATTTCAAGCTGAATCGTAATTCCTTGATAAGACTGTAATTGTCTTGAAGGTTAAGAGCGTGGTGTCAACCAAAGTTCTACACATCGACAATGTGCACCCAATCATTTCTTTATTCTTTTTTTTTGAATGATTTTGCACCAATGTAACCGTAATGTGTTGGATATGAGTTATGCATAGATGAAGGAAAATTTTGTAAGTTCTAAAAATATTATAGATAAGAGGGCAAGTGTATTAGTTGAACTTCAAGCTACAAAAGATAAAGTAATACTAAGGCACATATGAACATTTTTATTTCTTTCGTCTCCTCTACTACATTCTCTGCTTCCAAGTACGGTATGATGGATGTGGATGGAATGGAAATGAATGCTTTATAGTCAAGAATGATGAATGACTATTTTATTCAGAGAGACTCTCTCTTTATTTCATTTTTTTTCTTTCTTTTTTTTTTCTTTTGCATGATGAATGATTAATGGAGATGGAATGGAATGATGCCGTACATTATTTCAATTGATTCCTCCTCTACTAAACCAACACTTCATGAAAGGAAAGTTTTATGCCCTAATTACTCTACTTCTATAACCCTAATTCAACACACAAGTCTGGATTGATGTTATACAAAAAGCTGAAAGGAATGATAAGCAAAGTTTCGTAAGATAGATAACCCATATAAAATAAGATGTGGTATATGGTTATCCTACCTTAAAACAAGTACGGAATGAGTGGTGTAATATTGGTTTAAAAGGTGACCGTTTTTTGACCTTTAAACAAAGGTTCTTGAGTATATCAATATAAGATAAACTTGTCGAAACATGGATGTAAATCGACTAAAAACTTGGGTTTAAATAATGTGGGGGGTATCGAAGAAGAATGCTACAATGAGTCTTTTCTCCTTAAGTGGGCCAAGTGGATTTTAGAACTTACGATTTTGAAAATTTGAGTGGAAAAGAAAATATTGTGCATGAAAACGAACTCAGAAAATCCAACAAATGTAAGTGCAAAATCATTATTATTTGAATTATTTATTTTTTTTGATTATTTTTACTTGCACATTCTAACATGTATAACAAGGGTCGACACGCTTACTCCAGAACATGACTAACGTCTGCACAGTCTCAAGCTAGCATCTTAAAAAGACACATTACAACTTAATGAATAAATAATGTTCATTCCCATCACCCAACAATTCAACTTATCAAACAAGAACCAAGGTGTTATTTATGAATTTAAGTTAATCCTTGTTCAATGAATGACCTAGTTCATAAAATATGATTGCTGATGTAATGTAAATTCCCCTCCCTACACTTGAGTGTGATTGTGCCCCCACAATCGTTAATCAGACATATCTTTGTGAAAGGGAAACAACATAAGAGGGTCAGCACAGCTTACCGGGTACACATGAAGAAAATAAGCAGTCATCGAATATATGAACCTCAGTGGACCAATGGATCAGCCTCATTAAGATTGTGAGACACAACTTAAGCATAGAAAACCAAATCATAAAGGATTTTATATTACGTGTCAGATTTGGAGAAACAAATTTTGTTTTTTCAAAAGTTTGAGTTGCTAATTTTAAAATTTTGAGCTTACAATTAATCCTAAAATCGAATTGAATCTCCGTTGCAACAAAAGAGAGGTCATTGAGCTAGGGTTCAGTAAAAGTTTCAAACACAAAATTTGATTTGTTCAGATGATGTATAAATTGAGAGACGTGTGCATCACTCTCACCCCCACACTTGTTTTGAGAAACATTGTTCGGTTTTGCTTTGATATTTGAAATTTTGTTAACTAAAGGTTTATTCATAAACCTAAAGTTAAAACCAAACAAGTGAATTTTCAGTAAATTTCGAAATCGTGTTTTCTCAAAAACCATGTTATTCCAAAAAGAGTTCATATACTGCAGAAATTTATCAATGAAAAACAAGTGATCACAGTGAGGTTCAATTGAAACGATTAAGTCGCAAGGAGTTTCAATAGTTTCAGAAAAAATGTCATTGTGTTTAAGATCACAATCAGCAGTTTCGTTGTTTTCACCCTCAAGAATTTCAAAGTTTTGAAATGTTTCATTTTCATTTTCAGACCCAACAACATTATCGTCAATCAGTTCAAAAAGTTTTTGCTTATCAAAGTTGTCCTCACTTAAACAGTTGTTACCAACTTCATTATTTCTTTCAGATTGACAATCTAAAGTTGCTAAATTTTTAGAATCGGAGAGAGGAAGATCAAATTGAAGATTGATGTCTTCGTTTTCAAGAGAATTTGAATTCAAATCAATTATAGAGTTTTCAGCAAATTCACTAAGATTTTCATCAATTTCAAAAGTTGTTAGATGCAGATCGCCGATTGTGGTAAAAGATGGATTATTATTCGAATCGTCACACATTTGGATTTGATTTTGTTTCTCACGAAACTTCAAGTAGTCGTCAATTTCATTTGTTTGCTCAACAAAATCAAATTTATAGTTATTTACACGAGAATTTTCAAGTTGAAATTGTTGAGAACAAAATTTTTCACTAACACCACAATTGAAATTATTCCCATTGCCAAAATCATTTGAAAATTGATTTACATTTCCATTTTGAATTTGAAATTCATTTTGGAGTTCAAAACTGAATTGACAAGGGTTATAATCAAAATCATTGGAATTTGAAGGTGAAATCGGATTTTGATTATTTCGAAAACTCTCACTTGAATTGTTGCACATGTATGAATTACACCATTCATTTATTTCTTGATTTTGTTGTATTCTCAATTCAAGTAAACATTCAATACGTGTTTCAAGAGTTGAGGGTTGATCATCATTTTGAAAATTTGGTGGTGTACAATCAGGAGTATTTTGAAAATTTTGAAAAGTCGGTGGCAAAAAATCCAAATTGTTTGTACAAAAGTTGTTATTAAAATATCCATATGAATTTGGTGTAAAATTATATGGATTATATTGATTCTCACAACTATCGTAAAATCCATCGAAAAAAGGGAATTGGGACATTTTCAAGAAGCTTCTAAAAAATGTTAAATTTAACAAATTCGGATTATATGAATACAAGTATGGGCCAGGTTCGGACAGGGATTATCAGTGTGCCACGAATCATCGTAGAAACACGACTGAGGATTTAAGAACCTGTTTGAGTTCTAGACTCTACCGTTCCTTAGGCACCTCAGAGAGTATCAATCCTAATTGTCAATTTAACGAATATTTTGTCATATGAGCTCTGGGGAATCCTCAATTTGATTTCAAAAATAATTTATTCCAAGTTTATTTTAAAATTTCCAACCACACATCAACAATCAAAATAATCAATCACAGATAGTTAAAGAATAATAAATTGCAGAAATAAATTTTTTACAATAAGCCGCTGCCCCTGCAGAAGATTTTTACAAGCAATGTCTATATTTTTTTTATTTGCAGCAGAGCACCTGTAGAGTTTAGAAAATTCTCACCTTGGTCGGCAGTCCGTCCAGTGCAATTGAGTCGCGCTAGCGTGTTCACACCCCACTTGGTGTGCAACCGCTCGAACCCTGAATAGTCCGCTGTTGTTGTCACCTTCAATTAATTGCTTTCAAAAAGTTTCTACTTCTTTTTTTTTTAAAAACTTTGCTGAAACAAGACTTCAAAAAGGTGAAAAGGAAGGAAAATACAAAAACAAAGACAACACAAAATTAAAACTGATTAGCCCAATTGGCCCACACATACGCCCGGCCCACAAAGGCAAGCCTACACCCAGTGCCAATATTCCCAATTAAAAACGATACCCCAAATTATGCAGAAATCACAATTCTTTACACGCAAAAAACTGCTAACAAAATTTCGCAAATTCTCCGGTCTAGCAACTTTTTAGATCTTGCAACTATAATCCAATTCGATCATGCACTAAGGTCGTTGTTTTGCGGTTTGAGTTTGGACTGATTAGGGAGTGGCGCCGGAATTGGTCGAGGTTGAGGTTTGATTTTGGATTTGATGACTGGGTGCGGTGCCAGGAAGGGAGATGCGATTTCGTTCTGTGATTGACTGAGGGCTGCGGGGTATTTCGATTGCGGAATGATGGATGGGTGCTGCGATTGTGGAGCGTTGTAGGGTGGACGATGGAGTTTGGGTGAAGGTCTGAAGACTTGAAGTGGGAGGTGCGTGCAGTTGGAAGGTGGATGATGTTATGATGTCCAAGAGGGAGGTGGTTATGCTATGCGTGATTGGGAAGGGGGTTAACGAGGCTATGAAGTGTGAAAGGTTTAAGTGGAAGTGGGCTATTGAATTATTAGTGGTGGTGTTGTGCGATTGCTGAAGTGGTGGTTTAGGAGAGTGTTGGTCACTTTGAATTGTTGGGTGTGTGTGGTTTTGGTAGAAAATGGGTGAAGATGGAATGGGAAGGTTTGTATTTGTCAGTGGCTATGTTGAATGGGATGAGGTCTTGTGGATGTTGAGTGCAGGTTGGTTATACCTGATGAAGGAAACTTAGGAGGTGACGTGAGGCAGTTGAACTGATGTCACTGCCGTGATTTGGGTAGAAGTTGGAGGAGGTATTTTGGGATGGAATCTTTGTGTGACAGCAATTTATGGGTTTTTTTTTTCGAATTGCTGAATGGAAAAAGGGGTTTAAAGTGCTGAACTGGGAAGGATTGTTTGTGATGTAAGATAGGAAATTGTTTTGAAAGGGGGATGATTGGCATGCTTGTGCGATAGAGACGGTTTGAGAACTAAAGGGGGTTTTGTGAAAACTATAGAAAGAAATCTGTAAAGGAATATTTTTTTATTTTTAATTTCAGAATTGTCAGAAGGAAAGAGAACTATAGAAATTGGCAAGAATAAATGAAAGAAAGGGAAATAAAATAGATGGAAAGAAATTGAAAACAAAATCTGTCAAGAATATTTTTTCTCTTATTTGGTAGATTATGGTATCACATATCAAATACCAAATCAACTAACAAGATTTTTTTTCTATCTGTACAAGAAAACAAAAGGAATTTTTTTTTATGTTTTTTTTTTAAAAAAAATTTAACCCGAAGGATCTATGAATTTAAAATTAATTTGGTCCCCGGCAACGGCGCCAAAATTTGTTTGCGAACAAATTAAACAGTTGTAAACAACTGTCAAATTCGTTCGGCTTTCCTAAACAACAAGGATTGTTGTAGAGGGTGTCGAACTCTGGGACCAAAAATATTTTAATTAATAAATCCAATCAAGTTATTCCAGGATTTTGATTGATTGAAAACACAGAAAATAACAGCAATTAAAAAGAGAGATTTATATAATAAGAGAAAGCAATTAGGGGATAATGACATAGATTGGATTCACACTCATCAATAGCCAACAAATAAATATAGATCTAATTCATGTTTCTGTCACACACATGAATCAACGATAATTAGGTTCTTAGAAACAAATAAGTAAATAACGAAAGCATAGCCTATGCAGGAGCTGAGGTCTTAAACAACCATAGTCTATCAGGACAGATTCACTAATTAATTTCTAAAACCCTAAAATTAGATCTAAATCTGATAATTGTTAGATCGAACACGAATATACCCTGTGAAGGAGCATAGCTCTTAAACGACACAGAATATGATGGTTCAGATCTAACCCTTGATTCAGATCCAGATCAACATGTATAAAGTCTTCATCTATTGGCTATGTGATTCATGTTGAATCATATTTATTAGCGTCATCACCCCCTAATCAAAGGGGATTAGCTAGACATAGCTAAAGAAGAAGAGAAAAAGAAAATAACAAACATTAACATAAATAAAATAAAATAACAACTAAGAGAAAGGGAGAAGAGTTTTATTCCAAGAAGAGAATTACAGAATAAAACTAAGTGTGTTTTACACTGAATGAGATAGAGTGTATTTATAGCTGATATGACAAAGGCTACTTGGCAAATTCCGTAATGTGGGACTAAAGAATTAGCCTAACTAACACATAAGCTAGTGTGAACGCAGCTGTAGAGTGAGAGGCCTTGCAAATGAGCTAATGTGAACGCAATATGATTCTTTCTTGAGCCAAATCTACCCAACTGAACTCTATTTGCAACCATTCTTCAAGCTTTAAACTCTTCAAGCTTTAGTAATTTCAACTTCACTCTTTTAAAGCAAATTATTCATGCTTTATCCATCAAATGCTCTAAACCAAGCTTTTTATCAACAATCTGAAAACACAGCTATAAATACACAATATTAATTATTTTAAATAGAAAACTAGATAAATAAGCGGATAAAATATACACATTTACGTGTATATCAGTTGGCATGTTTGGCACATGCCAATGATTGGTGACATTTAAATGGTATGAATTGTCATGCCTAAAAAGATAACGAACTTGGAAATTGGGCCATAACATTTACATATAACAAGTAAAAGAGACAAATATGTAAATTCAGAAAATACGAATATGGTTAACCCGAGGTTGGATTGAGTTGTGATGTAAACCTGCCCGGACCCGCCCGGTTGTCCAGTAATCACAACAATACCTATCCAATATGGGAGGTTAAGGCATTAATCCCAATAAGGACCCGAGGTTAGACTGAGTTGCGTTGTGAACTTGCACGGAACCGACCGGCTGTCCAGTGACCGCAACAATACCTGTCTAATGTGAGTGGTCGATGCTTTAATGAATAGATTAAAGCTAGAATGAGGATGGTAGGGTTAAGTTAACTAAAACACTTAACCAATTCAACATGTTAATTAAACTGGTGGGTGGGGGTTAGGTTAATACAGACACTTAACCACTTAACATGTTTGACTAGAAAACCCTAGTAACGGGGACCCATTTCAGCAGTAACCCAATTAGGTATCATGGTACCATGAAACTAGGCATGGTGGGGCACGATTACTGGGCTGATTGTAATTGGTCAAAAGCGATGGCGGTTGGTGCAGCAGTGTGGGTTCTAACAGAGTGCGGGCGTGCACACACTTCAAAGCAGACAAACTGGGCACTGGGCACCAGTAGTATACACTATGCATTCTAGAATTGTGTCGGGCCGCCACCATGGGACTTGATACACCCCATGGTGGGACCAGCATAGGTATCTACAATCATTGGGGGCGGTATGACACATATGATTTTATGAGTAGGCGTCGATCTTTAGAAAGGGGATCACTTCACCCCGATCACGGGGCGCCAGTCGGAATAAATACAAGTAGGTTAGGTGCAGAGTTATAGTGTGGGGTGCGATAGTATATTCGGTTCCAAACTGCTTTGTCTTAGTTTATGATACTTTCTTGTTTCCAGTTTATACCTATCATGCCCTTTTTCTTATTCTCATACTGAAGAGTCACTAGACTTACCAGGCTTTATGTCTAACTCTATTTTTCTTTCGTCCCCCTCCCCCCACCAGGTCCACAGGGAGGAAACAACCCAGCTTAGTTAGACTCTTTGCAAGCTTCAAGATAGTAGATGTATGGTTTGGACTCGCTTTCCTTGGCTATGGCTTTTGGACATGTTCTATGGGGATTTATGCATTTTTAATTATGTTTTATGCTTCTTTATTTAATAATCAAGACAGAAATGATGGTAATGCTTTGGAAGTTATCGTGAGACAATTATGGAAATGTTTTGTATGAACACGTATTTATGAAATGGAAGTCTGTTTGTTTTCCACGGCTTATATATATGTGTTTATATCTGTCTTGTATTTTACCTGTGACTTTTACTTATAAACCTCCACCGAAGTTAAGGCATTCCCTTTGTGAGTGACCTTAATGGAGGTGGGGTGTTTCACTTGGTATCAGAGCACAGGTTTACCAGATTAGATAAAGATTTTTGAAACTATTTTCAAAAAGAAGTTTAAAGAAGCATTTTTTTTCAAGAAAAAGCGTTGTTTTTTAAAAGGCATAATTCCCCAAAGCCATACGCACTATCTCTATATCCTTTTGTCTTGAATCTTTCCTTTTTGTTTCAGCATGTCTGGAGATCTTAACCTTCCACAAGGAGTACCGATACCTAGCTTGTTCCGGAGGTACCTAGAGGCTAGGGCCAATAGTGCGGGCCCAGCAGACATTCCTCCTCCCACAGTGGCAGCAGTTCCTCCTCCTCCTCTTCCTCCTCGTGGAAATGTTTTTGCTAAGATGTGTAGAGACTTCAAGGCTATGGGTAGAAAGGACTTTTATGGAACCGAATCCTTTGTGGTAGCAAGGAACTGGCTGAAGGAGACCGAAGATTTGTTCGTCATCTTCAAAGTTGACGATAGGCAAAAGATACAGCTATCAGTGTGGTTGCTTAAAGACGAAGCTTCTTATTGGTGGGAAGTTACCTAAGCCGAGAGGCCAGTGGAAACTTGGGAAGATTTCAGGATGAGGTTTGAGATGAAATTCCTCTCCCAAGCTGAAAGAAGCCTGCAGATGGAGAAGTTCCTAACTCTTAAACAAGGAAGTATGATGATCAAGGAGTACGTCAATCAGTTTAATCAGCTGGCCACATTTGGGCTGGATTTAGTAAACACCCAACACAAGAAGGCCCTTCGCTTCGTCAAAGGTCTGGATGAGCCTCTACACAGCCTTGCTATGATCCATATACCCATAGGAGCGACTTATGAAAGCTTGGTGGACATGGCGCTGCTACACGAGGAAGATAAAGGCAAGAAAGAGGCAAAGGTGGAAGTGCCTCAAGAAAAGAAAGAGGGTTTGCAAGCTAAGAAAACAGACTTCAAGAAAGGCGGGAAAAACAACAAATCCCGTGAAAAGAGAAGGTGTAATTTCTGTGGCATTGTTGGACATATAGCGAAAGACTACAGAAAGAAGAAGGCGAAGATGAATGGTGGTTGTTTCCATTGCAGTGAGACTGGACACATGGCTAGGGACTGCCCAAAGATGCGGGGGCAGGGACAGAAGACTGGATCCACTTCAGGGGGACAAGTTCACGCGCTGGTGGCACCTCCGCAGGAACGAGGTAGAAATATTTCTGTAGAAAGCTTAGTTTATCTCTATGATCATCCAGTTCGCACTCTCTTTGATTCTGGCGCATCACACTCCTTTATTTCATCTGCTTTAGTAGAATCTCTGCACCTAGACACTAGTATGGTAGAAGATCCCTTGGTTGTTTCAAATCCAATTGGGGGCTCAGCTTATTTTTCAATGGTTTGTTTGGATTGAAAATCTCTATTCTAAGCGTTGAGTTTAGATGTAGTGCCTTTGTTTTGGGTTTCTCGGGATATGGATTGATCTTAGGCATGGACTGGTTATCCAGTAATGGTGCCATTCTTGATTGTGAGAAGAGAGTGGTTAGACTCTTGACTCGGCTCGGTAACACTCTAGAAATTTCTTGTAATCCATTAAATGCTGTTATGCTTAGTTATCTAGAGTCGCTTAATGCTTCTGTTGAGAATTTGCAGTCGGTTAGAGTGGTCCGTGAATACCCGGATGTCTTTGAAGAGGTGAAGGGCTTACCTCCGAAGCGGGAAATAGACTTCCACATACATCTTGTTGATAATGCAAAGCCCGTAGCTTTACCTGTTAGACACATGGCTCCAAAGGAGAGAAAGGAGCTCAGTAAGCAAGTTAAGGAGCTTCTCGAGAAGGGGTTTATAAGGCGGAGTATCTCGAAATGGGGTGCTCCAGTGGTGTTCGCCACCAAAGCAGATGGCTCACTATGTCTTTGTGTGAACTATAGGGAGATAAACAAGCTAACTAAGAAGAATAGACACCCGCTTCCCAGAATAGACGATATGTTTGATCAGCTTGTAGGAGCGTCGGTTTTCTCCCAACTTGATCTGGCTACTGGGTTCCATCAGCTAGGGGTAGCTGAAGATAGCATTGATAAGATGGCATTCAGAACCCTAGACGGTTTATTTGAGTGGCTTGTCATGCCTTTCGGCTTGACAAACGCACCCGCTTATTTCGTAGACCTAATGAGCAGGGTATTCAGAGAATTCCTCAACAAGTTTGTGGTTGTCTTCGTAGACGATATCTTGATCTTCTCAAAGGATGAGGAAGAGCATGCTCAGCATTTAAAGGAAATCATGGATACTCTCCGTGCACATCTGCTAAAAGCAAAATTTTCCAAGTGCCACTTCTGGAGAGAAGAAGTAAGGTTTCTTGGACATATAGTGTCCAAAGAGGGGTTAGCTGCGGACCCCACGAAAGTAGCGGTGGTGCAAGATTGGAAGGCACCAAGAAATGAAACCGAAGTCCGAAGCTTTCTCGGGCTAGTAGGTTTTTACCAAAAGTTCATTAGATATTTCGCGAAAATCTCAGCTCCACTCACAAGGCTAACAAAGAAGAATCTAGCGTTCGCTTGGGATTTGGATTGTGATATTGCTTTCCAACGCTTGAAAAGGGCTCTTACAACAGCCCCGGTTCTGACTTTGCCTGATGGAAGCAAGATGTTCACAATATACACGGATGCTTATGGTACGGGGCTAGGCGTTGTTCTGATGCAAGAAGGGAAGGTAGTAGCTTATGGTGGAAGACAATTGAAAGTTCATAAAAAGAACTACCCAACCCACGATCTTGAGTTAGCCGCCATCGTCTTTGCGCTTAAATCTTGGCGCGATTATCTCCTAGGTAAGAAGTTCGAATTATATAATGACCATAAATCGTTTTAGTATCTTTTCTTGCAGAAAGATCTTAATTTAAGACAGCAAAGGTGGATGGAGTTTCTTGCCTCTTATGATTTTGAGATTTCCTATACTCCTGGCAAGGGCAACGTAGTAGCAGACGCCTTGAGTAGAAAGAAGCTGACCCTAAGCCCTCTCTTTGTAGAAAGGCAAAGCTTGGAGTATATAGCCAGTTTTGACTTTAGGCCCTCCTCTGATTTTGTACCTGGTTTGTTGGCATTACTAGAAGTACGGCCCGCTCTTTTTGACTCAATAGGGGCCGCACAACGTGAAGACCCTCAGCTTGTTGATGTGATTGATAAGCTAATTAGGGGTGAAACTTCCAGTCACCTCAATGGGTACTCCATCGATGATAAGGGTTGGCTGAGGCGAGATGGAAGACTATGCATCCCACAAGCAAGGGATTTGGTAAAGATGGTTCTCGAGGAAGCACACCATTCCAAGATGACAATACACCTAGGTGGAGACAAGATGTACAAAGACGTAAAGAGAGTTTTCTTTTGGAACGGCATGAAGATGGACGTGGCAGATTACATTTCTAAGTGCACGATATGCCAATAGGTCAAGGAGGAACAAAAGAAGCATGGAGGACTGCGTCATCCTCTAGAAGTCCCGCAGTGGAAGTGGGATAGCATTTCAATGGACTTCATTGATGGGTTGCCTAGGTCAAGAAGGGGCAATACTAGCATTTGGGTAATGGTGGACAGACTCACAAAAAGCGCCCACTTTATACCTGTCAAGAGTAAAAGGACTGCCTCATCTCTAGCATCTCTTTATCTCAAGGAAATAGTTCGAATCCATGGAATACCCTCCAGCATAGTGAGTGACCGAGATCCTATCTTTACAAGTGAGTTTTGGCGGAGTCTGCAAGAAGCTGTAGGCACACAGTTATGCTTGAGCACGGCCTATCACCCCCGAACTGATGGTTAGACGAAAAGGGTGAACAGAGTATTAGAAGATCTTTTGAGACTATGCGTTCTTGACTTTGGAGGGACATGGGAGGATCATCTTCCTTTAGTGGAATTCGCCTACAACAACAGCTACCAAGCCTACATCGGCATGGCGCCCTTCGAAGCTTTGTATGGAAGACCGTACCGATCACCAACTTGTTGGTGGGAGTCTACAGACAAACTTATACTTGGGCCAGACATGATTAGAGAAACTTCAGAAAAAGTGGACTCGATACGAAGGAGAATGAAGACTGCCCAAGATAGAGAGAAATCCTTCGCAAACAAAAGAAGGACCGACCTTGAGTTTGAGGTTGGGGACAGGGTTTTCCTTAAGGTATCACCTTTAAGGAACGTCGTTCGCTTTGGATCCGTAGGAAAGCTAGCACAAGATTTGTAGGACCGTTCCCTATCATCGAGAAGATTGGGAAGATGGCTTATAGAGTAGAGCTGCCTGAAAGGTTGGCTGGAATTCACAATGTCTTTCACGTTTCTAACCTCCGGAAATGTTTACATGAGTCTGCGGAAGTGGTGGAGCCAAGCATTCTAGAAGAAGTTGAAATAGAACGAGAAACAACTGTGAGGAGAGTTCCAACTCGAATCGTAGGAACTAAAATCAAAAAGCTATGCAACCGTGAAGTCAAGCTTGTTAAAGTTCAATGGAGCGATGCCGAGGAAGACGCGACTTGGGAAACTGAGGACAGAATACGCGCGGCTTACCCTTTTCTTTTTAAGGGTGCATCTTTGATCTCTCTTTTTTCCTTAAGTTATGCTTGTATCTATCTTTTTAGGTATATCCCCTCGGTCTTACCCTTTATCCTTAGGTAGAAACCCATTTGGATGTAAACATGTATTTGAAACATGTTATGATTGATGGCTGCAAGTAGTTGCAAGTGGTTGCTAGTGGTTGCTCGTGGATGCATATATACACACACCCTAGGTATCAGATCGGCTCAGTCACTTCCATACTGCATACGCATATATGTATTCATATTTGTATGTGGTTGAAACTTGATATGTTGTCATATGGATGTCGCATTTGTACGAATGGTTGCGCACTCATGTAGAATTATGAGTAGGGAAAAATTTGCATACATGATGGATTCATGACACTTACAGAATTCGCATTAAGGAGGTCAACTGAATTTGTAGACCGCCTAATTTTTGCATTAGATAAGGACATATACACACACTATGCACATGATCATGAAGCATTAGAAGTCTTTTAAGGACAATGGACACCTGTGTTTGTTGGTTGAGTAGATGGACGATTGGATGGTAGGATATACGTTCTTCCAGACTTGAAGATTTCGGGGACGAAACCCTTTAAGGAGGGGAGACTGTAACACCCCAAATTTTTTGTTAACATTAAATTTACATATTAAAGTATACTTAATTCAAAATGAAAGAATTAAGGGAAATGGGTTATGCCATTGCGTTCGTCTCGGAATTCTGCTTGAGATAGAGTCCAAGTTTGCATAAATCGGACTCCGTATGGAGGAGTTATGACCGTCCGAAGCTTCAGAATTCAATTTAAAATTCAAACAGTTCAAAATCCCGTTCAAAATTCGAAAACAGACCCAAATTGGGCTGGGCAGGAAAAATCCCGCCCAGGAACCAGCTCGACCAGGGGGGCGACCTGCCCAGTCGACCTGGTCATGTCTTGGCTGGCCTGGTCGGGTTCTGGTCAAATTCCTGAGCTCTGGTGTGTCACTAGGGATGATTTTCACTTTTTGATTGGCTCCTCTTGGTATGTATGGTGTGGATTCACTCTATGATCATCTGACGGCTCAAATCAATCTGAAATTCTATAAATACAACCCAACACTCAACCTAAATTCACACAAATAAAATAGAACTAGAGCCATCATGCTGCTGGGAAGAAACTAAAAGTAGCTGTCAGTTGGAGAAAGCTTAAAGATGAGCAAAACTAAAGTAAAAACAAGATTCAAACAACGTTTATCTACCTAAAGGAAAGCATTGCAAATTCAGAACTCAGAATCCAGAATTCAAGTTCGTCGTTTGTTATAAGTATAGTGATTTTTTCTATGAGAATAAAAATTAAGACTTGATTCGATGTAAAGTGGAAATGGAATTTTACTATTGTATAACGACGATGCTAAATCATATCTGTGTATTGCAATGATTGTATTGTGAATGGTATGGGGATGTTTGTGGTATAATTGATTTGAGGTTGGTCCTATTGTACATTTAGAATGAAAGCAACATCACATACAAGTATATTGTTAATGTTAGATTTTATACCTATATGTTTATATGCTTAACAGAGGTTGTATATATTTTTCTAAGTCCAAGTTAAGACTTATATACACATGTTCTATGTTAAGACCATTATGCCTACACGATTAAAACCCATGTATATGTTCTTATGTCCTTTGCAAGTTTGTAATTGGGTCCATGCCAAGTACTATTTAGTTTCACACGATTATTACAAGTTTTAGGTTATAATGGGATACATGATTTGATCTAGTTCACGCTTTTGGGTTAATGTCAAAAATAGACATTTTTATAGACATGTAATAACTTTGTCACATGCTAGTTTGTGTTTGAAGTTATGCCTAGATAAAAATATGTTTAGGCTTATGTTTTATGCAAGTCTAAATTATGCCATTTCATGTGACACTTATTTAATTAGATTCTTATTTGAATGCAAGTTCACATGACAAGTTGAAACCCATGATTTATGTTAATTAGATCGCAAAGTTGCAAGTTCATATGTCACACACCCTTTATGTTATTTAGAATATTGGTTTTCCCTTCAATGTTTATAAGTTGGGCTGAAATATCTAGCCCAACATTCATTATAATCTTACGAACGTACAAACGGGGGAATATCGTTGGGATTAATCATGAAAAATATATGTGTTGGCATGTTTGGCACATGCCAATGATTGGTGACATTTAAATGGTATGAATTGTCATGCCTAAAAAGATAACGAACTTGGAAATTAGGCCATAACATTTACATATAACAAGTAAAAGATACAAATATGTAAATTTAGAAAATACGAATATGCTTAACCCGAGGTTGGATTGAGTTGTGATGTAAACCTGCCTGGACCCGCCCGGCTGTCCAGTAATCACAACAATACCTATCCAATGTGGGAGGTTAAGGCATTAAGCCCAATAAGGACCCGAGGTTAGACTGAGTTGCGGTGTAAACCTGCCCGGAACCGACCGGCTGTCCAGTAACTGCAACAATACCTGTCTAATATGAGTGGTCGGTGCTTTAATGAATAGATTAAAGCTAGAATGAGGATGGTAGGGTTAAGTTAACCAAAACACTTAACCAATTCAACATGTTAATTAAACTGGTGGGTGGGGGTTAGGTTAATACAGACACTTAACCACTTAACCACTTAACCACTTAACATGTTTGACTAGAAAACCCTAGTAACGGGGACCCATTTCAGCAGTAACCCAATTACGTATCATGGTACCTGTAACGACCCATATTTTTACGGTATATGATTAATTTATTTAATTATTTAAATAATGGTTTGGTTATTTAAAATGACCAGAATTAAATAATATGGAATATTTAATTAAAATAAATAATATAATAATATATTTAATTTCTGAAATAGTCAGAAATAGTGGAATTCACAAAATAGTGTGAATTGGATCATCTGTGATATTTAATTCAGTTTAGAATTGAATTAGAATAACGAATATATTATTTGAATGGTTGTTTGAACGTATAGTAATAATATAATTATAATCGAGCTCGAAATGGCGTAGTAGTTCGCTATTTGTCGATTTGAACTTCAATTGAATGTACAGGGTCCATTTCAAATCGGATTTCTGTGAAACAAGAAACGCTAGGAGCTGGTGAAGTATATTTTTCTGGTGGAAGAGGACAATCGGAATTTCGTTGTGTAGATTTTTAGTTATGTCCAAATCAAATTTTAGAAAAGTCGCTATGGAATTCCTTTATAATTTATATTGATTTATTTATATTTTAAAATGGATTTTTAAATATAAATCGAATATCGATGTTACACTGGA
This sequence comes from Allium sativum, assembly GCA_030737875.1. NCBI lineage: Eukaryota > Viridiplantae > Streptophyta > Magnoliopsida > Asparagales > Amaryllidaceae > Allium > Allium sativum. The sequence goes on from CM060919.1 coordinate 213,707,348, forward strand.
TTTGAAATATCGAGTTGTAAATCCCAGTGTAGCAGTATGATATTCTGTTATGAATACATACGATAATATTTATTTTTAAATATTAAATTTAATTATTTTTAAATATATTTATATATTTAAATGGGTTATTTAGAGCTTTAAAAATAGCCAGTTTTGCAAACGAGCTCAGAATTCGATGAAACTAATTTTGTTGGATCCGCAATATTAAATTATTGCTAGATTTCAATTTTCGTGATTTTTGAAGTCAGTGTGTGGCCGTATGGATTTTTAATGTGAAAAACAGTCAGTATTTCAACGGTTAAAAATACGCTGTGTGAGCAAACGGAGTCGAAATTCGACGAAACCAGTTTCGTTGGGTCCGCAATGTCAAACAGTAGCTATATGTCCATTTTCGTGATTTTCGGGAGTCATGTGTGATCACAGGAATTTTAGAGGACACTGAAAAATAGCGTTTGCTTAAAATATAAATAAAATAATCGAATAAAAAATATATACTCGTCCTATATATACCCCCCTAATGTTTCTAACCCTAAGAAAAACCATTTCCTCTGGTCAAAGGAAATTCCACCGTCGGTTATTCCTTAAAACCTAATTTCGCCACTTTTGGAAAATCCCAGAAAATCAAAATAAAATCTAATAATCATTTTGGGTATATACTTGTGTTATTGGGATCTTTCTCTTCGATTCAGTACCACTTTCGTCGCATACGATTCAGGTTTGCTGAGCTCGATGTTTTACAGCGTGGTTAGAATGAACCAGGGCTCGCGTTTCAGTTGGATCCGTGGAGTTTGAGAAGAATTCGAGGTGGGTTTTGTGCTTAGAAGATGAAACCGCACCTGCCTGCATAGTCTGGAAGGATTCCGTGGGTTTTGGGTGGTTGCACAGTACTGTCGTGATGGAAACCTGAAATCGCGTTTTAATAGGATAGTGCGAGTTTGTTCATCTTGGTGCAGGTTGGAAGAGGGCTTGATGAGGAGCTTGGTGGTGAAATCCTTTTGAAAATTCATGGATGGAAGAAGGAGAACTCGATGGAGGAAGTTAGGAAATGGCGTCGAAGTTTGTCTGGAAGAAATTGTTAATCGAGAGGAAGAAAAAGTAGTGGGGGCGGGTCTGTTGGGTTAGTGGGACGAGTGATAAAGTGGTAAGGCCCAAAGGAGGAAATTAATTAAGTTTTTATTTAATTTAAATAGTGAATAAAATTGTTAATGCGATATCTTAACCATATGTGATCAGTTTGACGAACCGTAAGTTGCGTTGGGATCGTATGGACGGTGGCTACACGATGGAACTGACTGGAAGCCCATTGGAGCCCGTTACAATTTATAGCAAAATAAATTGTCTACTAGAATCAACTAACGCAAATCGTCATTTAAAGATAACCGTCCAATGTGAGTAAAGCTCACTAACTCTTCTCAGTTATATTTTTATAACGTATTTTTATAACTGATAAATAATGGTTGTTTGCTGTGTGTTGGCTATTTGGTTGAACTGCTAGTCAGTTGATTGAAAATATAGATAACGATATAGATATAAATCGTTAATCAAATATTGATTCTGTTTAGCAGAATATTTCATAGTAAAATGAAATTGATGTTAATTTTATTGTTTAACATCTGTGGATGCAGGGAAATAGGTTGGGGGGCCCAACTGGGTTCCTCAACATTTGTTTTACTGTTTTTCCATATATTGTGTTATATGATGTGATATGAAATCTGTTGTTGATTTTGTATGGTTGAATGATACTGATCATTGTTATATGGTACGTTAAATACCATAAGGAATACTGGAATGTTAAAAGGGGAATTTTCAATGTTATATTGAAAAAGAAATATTTATATAATCAAAAGATTTTATAAAAAGAAATATTTATTTAGAAAATGAATAGATTAAAAAGGAATATTTATTTGTTAATCGAATAGATAGAATCAAAAAAAGAAATATCTGTAAAGTATTACAAATAGAATTGAAAAGGGATATTTATTTGAAAATAAATAGAACAGAAAGGGGAATTATGTGTAAAACAAATAGAAAGGGGATAGTTAGATTATAAAAGGAATTACTTATAAAATCAATAGATTTTATAAAAAAGAAAATATTTTATAGAATAAATAGAATCATCAAAAAGGGGATTTATTTTGTAAATAAATAGATTATAAAAGGAAATATTTGAAAAAGTGACTAGAATTGTATAAAAGGAGAATTTTACATTTGAAGGATTTAGACCCGTGCTTCGCACATGGGTATAACGTGTTATGGATTTAAAGCGAAGTTTTAAAATTGAATCTATTCCGACCGATAGATTGAGAAGATAAATTTATAAATAATACTTTATAAATTAAATGAAATGTTTATCATTGGATAAATAGAATATATAAGTCAGGACTTATATAGAGAAGTAAGAACCGATTTCAACATCGATATTTGAAACTGAATAAACGTAGAGTTAATCAGTTAGAGTTAATTAGACAAAGTTAATCGAATTAGAATTAATTGAATACTAGTTATTCAATTAGAGTTGATCGAATATAGTTATTCGAGATAGAGTTAAGCAAACATAGTTATTTAGGATGTGTTGCCATTTCGTACGACTGCTAGCGTAATTCGTAGGGCTGTAGATAGCCTATGGCGGTCAGATGTTTCCTGAGGGAATCAAGCGTAACCATTGTGATCGCTGCGATCTAGAGTCAAGCGAATGGTGCTAAATCGAATACTAGCCATTCGAAATAAAGTTAAAAACTGACATAGTTATTCGAGTATAAGTTAATCGAATATTAGTTATTTGATAGAAGTTAAATAAGTTGAGTTAATCAAGTAAGTTAATCAAGTTGAGTTAATCGAATTGAGTTAGTCAGGATGGGTTAAACAAGCTGAGTTAATCCAAATGAGTTAATCCAAAGGAGCTATTCGAAATTTTTTATTCGAATAGAATTAAAGGAGTTATTCGAAGTAGTTTATTCGAATAGAATTAAAGGAGCTATTCGAAATAGTTTATTCGAATAGAGTTAAAAGAGATTAATCGAATGTAAATCATTCGTAGAAGGTTAATCGAATGTGAATCATTCGAAGAGAGATTATTGAATGTAGTAATTCAAAGAAAGAGTTATCGAATATAGTTTATTCGAAAGGAGTTATCAAATAGAATTTGTTTGAAAGAGAATTATACGTTGAATTCGAATATATCGAATTCGGGAAAAGTAATATTTGCTTTTCGTTTAATCAAGATTTACTTATTTATGAATAAATTAGTAGTTTAGTTATTTAGTTAAATTAAGGAATAAAAGTTATATTTTGAAAGTAGATATTTAGGAAGAAGGGATTATAACGCTATAGTTATAATCAATGTTTTAAAATAAAGAAGGGGATTCGTAAATAGAATCCGAGAGTTACGTAAGGAAGTTTGTTAAAGATTTGAAAGTGAACTTTGTCTATTTCGAAGTTAGAAATGTTGTTCAGTTAAGGTCTGAGAGGTAATTATACCCCAACTTGATTGACTTCGTTTTTAACTAAGAAATGGTTAAAGCTCGATAGTGGGGGTTGATTAAGTGAATTTAGCCAATGAGTGTAATGGTTTAAATTGGCTTAGTGATGTTTTATTTAAACATCTATTGAATAAATTTTGGAAACATTTTCCAAATATAACCAGAGATATTTTCTAATCATAGAAATGAAATGATAATGAGAAAGAACACTGGAATAACAGTGATACGTGAAACAGAGATGGAAATGTTTTCCAATGATTGATGACGTATATTTTCTAAATTTAGAAAATAAGAAATTAAGAGTGTATAGAAACAGGGAAATGGATAAATTAAAGATAATTTTATAGAAAGAGATAAATGTGGATTAATGATTGATCGATAGAATTTCCATCTGGAAATAATATCGTGGGCTGCACACCTGTTTTTCTTTGATAGTTAAATCACCGACTATCGAAGTTTTTGGCCATTTTATCATCGTCAATATGGAGAGACCGGGATCAGATACATTATCTGAAAATCACTCTGTATGGACGTTAGCGTGGCGATCAAATATTGAAGACGGAGTTATGCAAGGGCTATCCTATTTACAGAATAGTGCCTTCGGTTTGTCCAGTCCCGGGACAAATGTGAATGGACGAATGTCTGACAAAGTATTTCTAATGGATTGCGTAAGTTGATCTCTTCAAACGTACTTACGTTTGTTGGCGGAGGAATTCGTTTCTCTTAGCTTTATACCTGTGGTATTTTTGAGGAAATCAATCTGTGATTTGATGGGTATGACGATGTGGCATTCAAAGTGAATGGTGGTCAGATGTTCCAAAGATACGTTATGACCTCAAGCCTCATCAACCGGGAAATGAAAAAATCTGGCAGTCAGCATGACTAAGTGGGTCGCTCCCATTAGGGTGTATATCACCTATCTAGAGAAAATCCAATTCATTCTTTTATCTATTCGATGTTGTCCCTTTCGGGATGACGGTGGGTAGCTCCCAACCGTTGGTGGTATACATTCGATACACTCAAGCGAAATGAGTGGTCGGTCATGTGTGGGCCGGGTTGCCAGACATTCTTGTTGAACCCAGTGTATTCGTCTCTAGAGATACACTATCGGCAGGTGGTCCCATACCTTGTCATAGTCGAAATCCAGTCTCCAATAAGCGCCCGCGGTTTCGTTTGGATACTATATATGTGGAATGTGAGATGCAGGCGTTCTGCTAGATTGATAATTACTTGTGATTAGACATTATTATAATATCAGAGAAATGTTGATTTCCAAAACTATTTTGGGTTATCGTAAGGTAAAAGTCGTCCGTGTTTATGTGTGGATCGGTCTTACGATTATCTTTTCGTTTGAAAAGGATTTTGCAAAGTTAAACCAATGATTTGAGTTTACTCACCCCAGTCCCATGACTGACCCAGAGTTTTATTTTGTTTTGTTTTCCCTAAACTCTTGGGTGCCCAAATCTGTATGGGCAATCAAGTAGTTCAGGTCTTTACAGATATACTCGGAGGAGTTTGAAGCAGGAGGCTTCAGTATTATATAGCTATTGTTATTTCCGCTGTGTGTAAGTGTTGTACTCTGATAAACATTGTATATACATACTGTTTTATTGCAAAGTTATGTTACATATTATATCTTATTCGTTCCGTTGTGAGATTCGTGTTTACTCTGATTGTGATCTTCTTCTTCTTCTATTCTAATTTTCTATCTTATCTATTCTCACCCTCTAACTTCTTTCTATTAATGATCTGGAATGTTCGATGTCTGAATAGTCAACATGGTAGTTTGGTGTTGATTTTTGGAGTCGAAAATCCCAGTTCGTTGCAGTGGTATCAGAGCCGAAGGTTAAGTGATTACCTTGGCTCTGTGGCGTGACTTAGTGAAGATGGGGTTAGTAATACCCTAGATTGAGTCTGAATGTATATATATACGAGTGAACGTATTTGTAGATTTTTATAAAGTTGTTTTATATTGTGAAGATTTATTGGTTGAGTTGTCTGAGGATTCTAGTCGATCAGTTTGATCCACTGTATCGATAGGGGTTACCAAACACTTGAATACGATAAACTGACACAGTATGTTTGGAAAGAGGGTAAATGATATAATTTTACCCAAAGTATATTTCGATATAAAGAAATATTTATATTCGAATTATTATAGTATGTTGGATGTGTTGGTTGATTATAATGGAAATGGTTATATAAATAACCAATTTGAGTTCGTATAATACAAAAGCAGATTAACTAAATCTGAATTAAATTAGAATTGGAATTAAAATTTTGAAAACTGGGAGAAGTGTTTGTAAGTGGATTTGAAAGTGGATTTGAGTTAAGTATAAGAAAATTTTAAAATCCTGGGAGATTTGAAATTGTTTACAAGTATCGTGAACGATATTTTGGAAAAGATTTCAAAATGGAAGTGTTTAATATGGTTTTGATAAGTGATATAGTATGGAACTCACTTCAATATCTGGGAAATAACTCTGATGATGCTGGCCACATCATCAGTGTCATTTTCGAGTTCTAAGTGACGGACTACTACCAAATATTTTGATTTGGACCATTTTGAGAAACAAGTGGTTTTGATTTCCAAAAAGGAGTATGGATTTTTGAAAAACTAAACTGTTTAAAATCCCCAGGAAGATAGTATGAATTAAAAACAAATTAAAGAAAATTATGAAAGCAAATATAAATTGAATTGAAACCAATTAACTGGAAATTTAATTGGAATATAATATAGGAAGTAAAATCAGATTTTGAATTGTAAGATAGGATCTGAAATGGTATTGGATTGGTGAGTTAGGAATTTGGAATCGAGAATGAAACTTGGGTTTGAAATGGTAATCAACTTATTGAAGCGAATAGCTGTGTTGAGGATAAATTGATCAGAGATCGATTGGGATGACTTGGGTAAATGCTGAATTGGCAGCATAATAAAAGAATTTAGTGATATGCCCGACAAAAGGTACATGTTTAAGTTTCCATATGAGGTTTTATGGGCCGATTCGGCAAGCCGCTTGGCTTTTTGATTTTCTTTTTGAAAGAAAAGAGCCTAGAGAGGCGAGTTAGGGTTTGAGCTATTGACCGATACAAGGGAGGTGCTGGCGAAATTTTTCAAAAATTTCGGGTGTTAGAAATTTTCCAGGATTTTTGAACATTTTTGTTAATCGAAATTAATCAATATTTTAATTGGAATTAATCGGTTCATTCGAAACTGAAGTTAAAAAAGTAAACGTGTAATTTTAACCCAGTTAATAGGGTCTGTTTTCTACCTTAGCAATTTCGAGGAAGAAATTATTTTAAGGGGGGAAGAATGTAATGACCCGTATTTTTACGGTATATGAATAATTTATTTAATTATTTAAATAATGGTTTGGTTATTTAAAATGACCAAAATTAAATAATATTGAATATTTAATTAAAATAAATAACATAATAATATATTTAATTTCTGAAATAGTTAGAAATAGTGGAATTCACAAAATAGTGTGAATTGGATTTTCTGTGATATTTAATTCAGTTTAGAATTGAATTAGAATAACGAATATATTATTTGAACGGCTGTTTGAACGTATAGTTATAATATAATTATAATCGAGCTAGAAATGGCACGATAGTTCGCTATTTGGCGATTTGAACTTCAATTGAATGTACAGGGTCCATTTCAAATCGGATTTCTGTGAAACAAGAAACGCTAGAAGCTGGTGAAGTATATTTTTCTAGTGGAAGAGAAAAATCAGAATTTCGTCGTGTAGATTTTTAGTTATGTCCAAATCAAATTTTAGAAAAGTCACTATGGAATTCCTTTATAATTTATATCGATTTATTTATATTTTAAAATGGATTTTTAAATATAAATCGAATATCGATGTAACACTGGATTTGAAATATCGAGTTGTAAATCCCAGTGTAGCAGTATGATATTCTGTTATGAATATATACGATAATATTTATTTTTAAATATTAAATTTAGTTATTTTTAAATATATTTATATATTTAAATGGGTTATTTAGAGCTTTAAAAATAGCCAGTTTTGCAAACGACCTCAGAATTCGACGAAACTAATTTTGTTGGATCCGCAATATTAAATTACTACAAGATTTCAATTTTCGTGATTTTTGAAGTCAGTGTGTGGCCGTATGGATTTTTAATGTGAAAAATAGTCAGTATTTCGACAGTTAAAAATACGCTTGTGAGCAAACGGAGTTGGAATTCGACGAAACCAGGGTACGCAATGTCAAACAGTAGCTACATGTCCATTTTCGTGATTTTTGGGGGGTCATGTGTGATCACAGGAATTTTAGAGGAAACAGAAAAATAGCGTTTGCTTAAAATATAAATAAAATAATCGAATAAAAATATATATACTCCTCCTATATATACCCCCAATGTTTCTAACCCTAAGAAAAACCATTTCCTCTAGTCAAAGGAAATTCCGCCGTCGGTTATTCCTTAAAACCTAATTTTGCCACTTTTGGAAAATCCCAGAAAATCAAAATAAAATCTAATAATCACTCTGGGTATATATTTGTGTTGTTGGGGTCTTTCTCTTCGATTCAGTACCACTTTCGTGGCATGCGATTCAGGTTTGCTGAGCTCGATGTTTTACAACGTGGTTAGAATGAAATAGGGCTCGCGTTTCAGTTGGATCCGTGGAGTTTGAGGCGAATTCGAGGTGGGTTTTGTGCTTAGAAGATGAAACTGCACCTGCCTGCAAAGTCTGGAAGGATTCTGTGGGTTTTTGGTTCGGTGGTTACATAGTACTATCGCGATGGAAACTTGAAATCGCGTTTTAATAGGATAGTGCGAGTTTGTTCATCTTGGTGCGAGTTGGAAGAGGGCTTGATAAGGAACTTGGTGGCGAAATCCTTTTGAAAATTCATGGAAGGAAGAAGAAGAAATCGATGGAGGAAGTTAGGGAAATGGCGTCGAAGTTTGTCTAGAAGAAATTGTTAACTGAGAGGAAGAAAGAGCAACGAGGGCGGGTCTGTTGGGTTAGTGGGCCGAGTGATAAAGTGGTAAGGCCCAAAGGAGGAAATTAATTAAGATTTTATTTAACTTAAATAGTGAATAAACTTGTTAACGCGATATCTTAACCATATTTGATCAGTTTGACGAACCGTAAGTTGCGTTGGGATCGTATGGACGGTGGCTACACGATGGAACTGAATGGAAGCCTATTAGAGCCCGTTACAATTTATAGCAAAATAAATTGTCTATCAGAATCAACTAACGCAAATCGTTATTCAACGATAACCATCCAATGTGAGTAAAGCTCACTAACTCTTCTCAGTTATATTTTTATAGCGTATTTTTATAACTGATAAATAATGGTTATTTGCTGTGTGTTGGCTGTTTGGTTGAACTGCTAGTCAGTTGATTGAAAATATAGATAACGATATAGATATAAATCGTTAATCAAATATTGATTCTGTTTAGCATAATATTTCATAGTAAAATGAAATTGATGTTAATTTTATTGATTAACATCTGTGGATGCCGGGAAATAGGTTGGGGGGACCCAACTAGGTTCCTCAACATTTATTTTACTGTTTTTCCATATATTGTGTTATATGATGTGATATGTAATCTGTTGTTGATTTTGTATGGTTGAATGATACTGATTATTGTTATATGGTACGTTAAATACCATAAGGAATACTGGAATGTTAAAAGGGGAATTTCCAATGTTATATTGAAAAAGAAATATTTATAAAATCAAAAGATTTTATTAAAAGAAATATTTATTTAGAAAATGAATAGATTAAAAAGGAATAATTATTTGTTAATCGAATAGATAGAATCGAAAAAGAAATATCTGTAAACTATTACAAATAGAATTGAAAAGGGATATTTATTTGAAAATAAATAGAATAGAAAGGGGAATTATGTGTAAAACAAATAGAAAGGGGATAGTTAGATTATAAAAGGGATTACTTATAAAATCAATAGATTTTATAAAAAAGAAAATAATTTATAGAATAAATAGATCATCAAAAAGGGGATTTATTTTGTAAATAAATAGATTATAAAAGGAAATACTTGAAAAAGTGATTAGAATTGTATAAAAGGAGAATTTTACATTTGAAGGATTTAGACACGTGCTTCGCACACGGGTATAACATGTTATGGATTTAAAGCAAAGTTTTAAAATAGAATCTATCCCGACCGATAGATTGAGAAGATAAATTTATAAATAATATTTTATAAATTAAATGAAATGTTTATCATTGGATAAATAGAATATATAAGTCAGGACTTATATAGAGAAGTAAGAATCGATTTCAACATCGATATTTGAAACTGAATAAACATAGAGTTAATCAGTTAGAGTTGATCAGTTAGAGTTGATCAGTTAGAGTTAATTAGACAAAGTTAATCGAATTAGAATTAATTGAATATTAGTTATTCGATTAGAGTTGATCGAATTAGTTATTTGAGATAGAGTTAGGCAAACATAGTTATTTAGGATGTGTTGCCATTTCGTACGACTGCTAGCGTAATTCGCAGGGCTGTAGATAGCCTATGGTGGTCGGATGTTTCCTGAGGGAATCAGGCATAACCATTGTGAACGCTGCGATCTAGAGTCAAGCGAATGGTGTTAAATTGAATACTAGCCATTCGAAATAAAGTTAAAAACTGACTTAGTTATTCGAATATAAGTTAATCGAATATTAGTTATTCGATAGAAGTTAAATAAGTTGAGTTAATCAAGTAAGTTAATCAAGTTGAGTTAATCGAGTTGAGTTAGTCAGGATGGGTTAATCAAACTGAGTTAATCCAAATGAGTTAATCCAAAGGAGCTATTTGAAATAGTTTATTCGAATAGAATTAAAGGAGTTATTCGAAGTAGTTTATTCGAATAGAATTAAAGGAGCTATTCGAAATAGTTTATTCGAATAGAGTTAAAAGAGATTAATCGAATGTAAATCATTCGTAGAAGGTTAATCGAATGTGAATCATTCGAAGAGAGATTATCGAATGTAGTAATTCAAAGAAAGAGTTATCGAATATAGTTTATTCGAAAGGAGTTATCAAATAGAATTTATTTGAAAGAGAATTATATGTTGAATTCGATTATATCGAATTCGGGAAAAGTAATATTTGCTTTTCGTTTAATCAAGATTTGCTTATTTATGAATAAATTAGTAGTTTAGTTATTTAGTTAAATTAAGGAATAAAAGTTATATTTTGAAAGTAGATATTTAGGAAAAAGGGATTATAACGCTATAGTTATAATCAATGTTTTAAAATAAAGAAGGGGATTCGTAAATAGAATCCGAGAGTTACGTAACGAAGTTTGTTAAAGATTTGAAAATGAACTTTGTCTATTTCGAAGTTAGAAATGTTGTTCAGTTAAGGTCTGAGAGGTAATTATACCCCAACTTGATTGACTTCGTTTTTAACTAAGAAATGGTTAAAGCTCGATAGTAGGGGTTGATTAAGTGAATTTAGCCAATGAGTGTAATGGTTTAAATTGGCTTAGTGATGTTTTATTTAAACATCTATTGAATATATTTTGGAAACATTTTCCAAATATAACCAGAGATATTTTCTAATCATAGAAATGAAATGATAATGAGAAAGAACACTGGAATGACAGTGATACGTGAAATAGAGATGGAAATGTTTTCCAATGATTGATGACGTATATTTTCTAAATTTAGAAAATAAGAAATTAAGAGTGTATAGAAATGGGGAAATGGATAAATTAAAGATAATTTTATAGAAAGAGATAAATGTGGATTAATGATTGATCGATAGAATTTCCATCTAGAAATAATATCGTGGGTTGCACACCTATTTTTCTTTGATAGTTAAATCACTGACTATTGAAGTTTTTGACCATTTTATCGTCGTCAATATGGAGAGACCGGGATCAGATACATTATCTGAAAACCACTATGTATGGACGTTAGCGTGGCGATCAAATATTGAAGACGGAGTTTTGCAAGGGCTATCCTGTTTACAGAATAGTGCATTCGGTTTGTCCAGTCCTAGGACAAACGTGAATGGACGAATGTCTGACAAAGTATATCTAATGGATCGCATAAGTTGATCTCTTCAAATGTACTTACGTTTGGTGGCGGAGGAATTCGTTTCTCTTAGCTTTATACCCGTGGTATTTTTGAGGAAATCAATCTGTGATTTGATGGGTATGACGATGTGGCATTCAAAGTGAATGGTGGTCAGATGTTCCAAAGATACGTTATGACCTCAAGCCTCATCAACCGGGAAATGACAGAAATCGGGCAGGCAACATGGCTAAGTGGGTCACTCCCATTAGGGTGTATATCACCTATCTAGAGAAAATCCAATTCATTCTTTTATCTATTCGATGTTGTCCCTTTCGGGAAGACGGTGGGTAGCTCCCAACCGTTGGTGGTATACATTCGATACACTCAAGCGAAATGAGTGGTCGGTCATGTGTGGGCCGGGTTGCAAGACGTTCTTGTTGAACCCAGTGTATTCGTCTCTAGAGATACACTATCGGCAGGTGGTCGCATACCTTGTCATAGTCGAAATCCAATCTCCAATAAGCGCCCGCGGTTTTGTTTGCATACGATATATGTGGAACGTGAGATGCAAGCGTTCTGCTAGATTGATAATTACTTGTGATTAGACATTATTATAATATCAGAGAAATATTGATTTCCAAAACTGTTTTGGGTTATCGTAAGGTAAAAGCCATCCGTGTTTATGTGTGGATCGGTCTTACGATTATCTTTTCGTTTGAAAAGGATTTTGCAAAGTTAAACCAATGATTTGAGTTTACTCACACCAGTCCCATGACTGACCCAGAGTTTTATTTTGTTTTGTTTTCCCTAAACTCTTGGGTGCCCAAATTTGTACGGGCAGTCAAGTAGTTCAGGTCTTTACAGATATACTCGGAGGAGTTTGAAGCAGGAGGCTTCAGGATTATATAGCTATTGTTATTTCCGCTGTGTGTAAGTGTTGTACTCTGATAAACATTGTATATACATACTGTTTTATTGCAAAGTTATGTTATATATTATATCTTATTCATTCCGCTGTTAGATTCGTGTTTACTCTGATTGTGATCTTCTTCTTCTTCTTCTTCTATTCTAATTTTCTATCTTATCTATTCTCACCCTCTAATTTCTTTCTATTAATGATCTGGAATGTTCGATGTCTGAATAGTCAACATGGTAGTTTGGTGTTGATTTTCAGAGTCGAAAATCCCAGTTCGTTACAGTACCCTGAAACTAGGCAGGGTGGGGCACGATTGCTGGGATGATTGTAAGCGGTCAAAAGCCACGGCGGTTGGTGCAGCAGTGTGGGTTCTAACGGAGTGCAGGCATGCACACACTTCGGAGCAGACAAACAGGGCACTGGGCACCAGTAGTATACACTATGCATTCTAGAATTGTGTCGGGCCTCCACCATGGGACTTGATACGCCCCATGGTGGGACCAGCATAGGTATCTATAATCATTGGGGGTCGTATGACACATATGATTTTGCGAGTAGGAGCCGATCTTTAGAAAGGGGATCACTTCACCCCGATCACGGTGCGCCAATCGAAATAAATACAAGTAGGTGCAGAGATATAGTGTAGGGTGCGATAGTATATTCGGTTCCAAACTGCTTTATCTTAGTTTATGATACTTTCCTGTTTCCAGTTTATACCTATCATGCCCTTTTTCTTATTCTCATACTGAAGAGTCACTAGACTTACCAGGCTTTATGTCTGGCTCTATTTTTCTTTCGTCTTCTTTTCTTTTGTTTCCCTCCCAGGTCCACAGGGAGGAAACAACCTAGCTTAATCAGACTCTTTGCAAGCTTCAAGATAGTAGATGTATTGTTTGGACTCGCTTTCCTTGGCTATGGCTTTTGGACACCTTCTATGGGGATTTATGCAGTTTTAATTATGTTTTATGCTTCTTTATTTAATAATCAAGACAGAAATGATGATGTAATGTATTGGAAGTTATCGTGAGACAATTATGGAAATGTTTAGTATGAACACGTATTTATGAAATGAAAGTCTGTTTGTTTTCCGCTACTTATATATATATATGTGTGTTTATATCTGTCTTGTGTTTTACCTGTGACTTTTACTTATAAACCTCCACCAAAGTTAAGGCATTCCCTTTGTGAGTGACCCTAATGGAGGTGGGGTGTTTCAGAAATTCTACAGACCAAGCTCACTTTTAAGGATTTGAAATTCTATTACCATTTCAAACACTGCTCCACAGGGACTCCAAACTTCACTTTCTTTGAATCAGTGGCCAATAGGAAGGTTTTATCGGAAGGTCACAGCAACATAAGGGATGCCAAAGCTGATTGGTTTTATATAAAGCACCAGGCCTGGTATGCGAGAAAGTGGTTAAAATCAAGTAAGCCTCAAGTCTCTCTATGCATGACCTAATTACATAGTCAAAGCGTTAACGTGTTTATTTTTTGTGTGCAGATCACTATTTTGCGAAAAAAGAAGGTTCGGTGTATGAAGACCGACTATCCCGCCTCCTCAAAAATAAATCAGACTTCCTCAAAATCAAGAAGTGTATCACCGACGAGAATCTTCACAAACACCAACTTCTGAGTGTAAGATTCAGACTTGAAGTGGGTGGCAAACCTTACAAATATGTGCCCCCAGCCGAGGGAGAAGGGACCTCAGGGGCCACGAAGGCCACCAAACTTCGCAAGAGTCCTTCACCACTGATCAATCAGGATGATGAGGATTTAAATGTATATAAAGGAGGTGAGGTCCGAACTGATGAGCCAAAGGAAGTCTCAGTCTCTATGGGACAGTCTCCCTCAAGGACTTCACCACCACCTGAGCCTCCTGCTAATGATGAACTGACAGAGGAGCGGATATTCGGAGAACTGAGCAAGATTCCTCTACCAGACGACATTTACACACAAGAAGACTTTGAAGGGGAAGCATTCTTTCTTATCTCTGAGGAAGTGAATGTTCCAGCCGGGGAAAAATAAACCACACAGACGAGCCAGACTCTGGGCCTTGGACTATTAGGGGGGATTACACGGGATGCACAAATCACCTGCACGACTTGTCACAACACTTCTACACCATCATTATTCATGATTCTAATACACATTTGTTTTCTTTGTAGGCAAAATGCCTCGTAAACAATCCTATTCTTATCGTTCTCTTTGAGCAAGCACACCAACGCTCCTTTTTGATCTTGAGCATGCTCGCAGTGACAATCGGGGGATAGATAGTCATCGACCACGTGACTCTTATCAATCTCGTTCTACACGATCACGTTCTCCATCAAAGCAAGACCCTGGGAAGCCCCACGGTCGTCTAGTGCCACCGTCGGGGGTAAGCAACTTCCTAAAGACTTGACTCCTCCGAAAAGTACACCCTCACATAATAAGTCTTCCAAGAAACACCATGAGCTGAAAGATAAAAACAAAGATCCGAGCAAGGATTTAGAAAAGGAGAAAATAGCGATTGTCCCCTCTAGTCAGCGCGATTTGGATACTGTCGCTGCCCAGGATGTCGTCTACACCTCTGAGAACCAGGTCAAGCTGGAGTGTTTACGGAAGTAGTTTCATGACATTTTCTTCGTAAGGATGATGTTTGTTCCAGATCTTGAACCGGTTCCTGAGGAGTGGGATGTAGAGGTCATAGGGCAAGTGAGCCATGTGGCCAAACAATATAGAGCAATGAAGAAGCACGCCACCACTCTTTCTACTGCCATCTGTCACCTAGAAATGGAAGCAGCCATAACCAGATTGAAGATTGACAATGAGGTTAGGGCCAGGAGTAAAATCGAAAAAGAACTAGAGGATGCACAAGCTCAACTAGCTTTAGCTCAGTGGGATGTAGGAAATTACAAGTCGGAGCTAGAAAGCACCAGGAAGCGTTTCTGCACTGAGCTCGACTCAAACAGCCAAGAGCGCGTAGCTCTAAAAAAGGAAATAGAAGACCTTATAACGATCAATACTGATTTAAAGACGGCACATGACCGTTTTACTACTGAGAAGGCTGCTTGGGAGAAAGAGAAAGTAAGCCTCAAAGACAGCCTTGCTCTTGCTAAAAAAGAGAAAGCAGTTCTGAACGATCAACTTGTCCTTGCTGAGGTGCGTGTAGCTCTCGCTGAAAGTAACGCGAACAATGCTCTTAAATCGGCTTCCACCACTGTTGAAAAGCTTGCTGCAACTGAAAAAGAGATAAAAAGTTTCGATGAACTGAGATTCGACTTTTTCGGTCAAGTTATTAAGACTCGAGACATCTCTTGGATTCAGAATTATCACATTACTTTGGCCAATGTGTGGGATATGATCGTTGAGGGCGAGAAGTAGCGACTGGAAGTTGAGGAGATTGACGAAACCCAGCTTATGCAGACCTTTCTCAAAGATGAAGAGCTTGAGGCATTAGAGAAGGGCAGATGCCTGATTCAAGAAAAAACTGAGACGGAGAGGGCTAAGCTCAAGGGCAAGGATAAAATCGACGAAGGCTCGAGCTCGGAGGTGGAACCTAAGACCTCCGAAGTTGAGTGATATAATCCTGATGACCCGTTGATTCCCTTGGCTCCAACCCCTCCTGCTGTCGAAGCTGTTATTGCTGGTCTAGGTGATGAGTCGACTGAGGGTATCTCCATATTATCTCCACACTTCGTCAAAGAAATTGTTACTTGTCGTCATCTTGCGGAATAGTCAAGTGAGAAGACTACACTCTCTCCTGAACTAATAACATTTTCTTCTCATGATATAGGTGGCAAACCAGCCGAAAAGGATGCGGAGGAGAAAAACGAGGTGGAAAAAGTTAGTGTCCAATCAGGTGCTGGTGCCGGAGTTCTTGAGATTCCAAAGCAGACTGAGGGCACAACAACTGAGAAGGTCATTTTGGCACCAAGCACAGATGTTCCCAAGGATGCTGAGACCATTGATGCTTTGAAGGATATGGATGGTGATCATGGAGATGACGAAGAAGAGGTCACCATCACAAGGGAGTCCAAGGATGATGACCAGGAGACCCTGGCTGACATGCAGGCTAAGAAGGAGAAACAGTTGGCTTTAAAAAGGGAGGAACAAGTGCCTCTATATGTGCCCCCCATCTCAGAGGTTGATCCCAAAACTGGGTTGGTTATAAAGTTCTCCTCCAGATCAATAACTTCACAACTTGCAACGCAGCCTTCCAATATTCTGCAGGATCCTCCTACTGATAAGAGGAAGAGGAAAAAGGGAGACCGATCTGAGGTTGACAAGGAGAAGTTGGAAAAACAGAAGAAGGAGAAGAAGTCAAAATCGTCCCCCAAGCATAAGTAGGATGTATTTGTTAGTCCATATTTCGCTTTTAGGCTTTCCACTAGCCAAGAAATGTAATCATGAAAATGGCCCTCACTTTCGTTTAGCCTTGTCCTGTAAATCTGCATTTGGTAAATGAAAATTTGTTTCTTTTGCATCATTGCGTACCTGCAAGTTTGACTTTTCACACTTAGTCACAAATGTTTAGAGCATGACTGAGTTAAAATCGAACCAATTTTAAAAAATTTATGCTGCACAAATGTGTGTGTGTATATATGCCCCCAATCAATCATGACATGATGTCTGGCCAGGGCTTATTAAGGATTGATTAGAGTTATATGTATGCTGCCCCCTATTTCCAGAAATGAGGAGTTCGGGCTCCACTTTTCGTTCCTGTTTCCCGTCGTGTGATGGAATAGGAGCCATTTTTTGGTGGCATATGTCACTGTGCCACTATACTCTCCCGATCCTTCAGCGAGGTAAAAGTTCTTGCAGCGCTAAGTGTTTAGCACCTTTATACTCTCCCGATCCTTCAGCAGGCTAGAGTTCGAGCTCGGTTCTTTACCCGCTCACCGATCCTTTAGTGGTGCAGGCGTATTATCAAGGCGGTTTTTATCATGATGCACTTTCATTCCTTGCAGACGTCATCTTTGTGTCCTTTATACTCTCCCTCAGATCTTGAGAGTTAGAGTGTGGATAACAATGTGATCTACTTTGTTGCACCTTCAAGACTTTAGTTGTTGTTCACCTTCCAGTCTGATAGAAGGCACTTTGAACTAGGTGTTTCAAGATCGTTGAATAGTTTATAGCAAATCTCAAAATGGTAATGATTTATGTTAATCAAAATAAAAGATCAGATAAGTAATGGTGCAATAAAGGTAAATGACACACTATGTAGTGGTTCGGTCGAATCATGACCTACGTCCACTTTATAATCTTTTGCTCAAGTAACCAGACTATTCTAGGCAAGTCGTGCCTTTTTACATGGTCCTAAAAACAAAAGAACAAAACTAACAATTTTCACGTCAGATAATGCCGCAGATGCTGGGCATTCCACACTCTGGGGATTTCATCTCCATCCATGTTCGCTAGCTTGAAAGTTCCATTATCAAGACTTCGTAAAATGGAATACGGTCCTTCCCATTTCGGGCCCATATGCACTGGGGGTGGAAAGACACATTTCAGAACCTAGTCTCCGAGTTCAAATGTTCGGGCTCGGACTTTTTGTTGTAATACCGAGCGACCTAATGCTTGTGCCTTAAGGCACGTAGGTCGGCTTCATCCCTCTTTTCTTCAACCATATCCAGGGATTCAAGGAGCAACTTAGTATTGGTCATTGGCTCAAAATAAGTAGTTCCGTGCAAGGGTACTTTTAATTCAACAGGGATGACTGCTTCTGCTCCAAATGCGAGGGACAAAGGTGTGTGGCCCGTTGCCGACTTGTAGGTTGTCCTATAGGCCCGTAACACCAAGGGTAATTCATCGACCCACATGGCTTTGGCCTGCTTCAACCTTTTCTTCAAGATTGATTTAATCACCTTATTTGCCGCTTTGACCTGTCCGTTCGATTACGGATGTGCCACAGAGGTTTACCTCTTCTTGATGTGATACTTCTGGCAAAAGTCTCTGAATTCTGCACTATCAAATTGGGTTCCGTTATCTATTATAACGACCTTCGGAATCCCGAATCGGCATATGATATTTCTGACGATGAAGTTAATTACTCACTTGGTCGTGATCGTGGTTAATGGCTCCGCTTCGACCCACTTCGTGAAGTAATCCACGGCCACAATGGAAAACTTTGCTCTACCTTTCGCTATGGGGAGACTTCCAATAATGTCAATTCCCCATACAACGAAAGGTCATGGGCTCATCATCGTCTTCAACCGGCTAGGGGGTGCCCTAGGGATCTTGGAAAATTTCTGACATGCGTCACAACGTCATGCATACTTGGCTGCATCCTTGTTTATGGTAGGCAAGAAATAGCCATATCGCAGTATCTTCTTTGCAAGCGTTTGTCCTCCAGTGTGATCACCGCATTCACCTTCGTGTACTTCTTTCATTACGCACTTGATGTCGTCATGGGCGATGCACCAAAGGAGACGCATCGAGAACTCTTGTCTGTATAGCACTTCTCCTTGCTATACGTATCTAGAAGCCTTCTGGATAACTGCACGCCTCTCACTTTTCGTTGTCGGAAGGGTTCCATTCATCAAAAAGTTCTTTAAGGCTGTCATCCATGACTCCCTTTTTGGTTCAGTTTCCAATATGAGATCAACTTCCATCTGATCAACGCTTGGAAAGTGCAGTATTTCAACTGGGACTAGCTCAGTATCTTCAGGACAGTCGGAACTAGCCATCTTTGCCAACTTGTCTACTTTTTGATTTTCCTCTCGAGGGATATGGGATATGCTATAATGATCGAGGATTTCCAATAGTTTCTTTACTTCTTTCAAATAGGATATCAGTCTTGGTCTCTTGGCCTGAAATCTCTCATTAACCTAATTCACAACTAACTTGGAGTCGCTAAAGATGTCTAGCTTTGTTATCTCCAACTCCTTTGCGAGCTTCAGCCCGGCGATCAGGGCTTCATACTCAGAATCATTATTCGTAGCATGAAACTCCAATCTAAGAGTGTAGTATATTGATCAGTCTTCGGGAGTCACAAGCACAACTCCAGCGCCAGATCATCTTTTGTTCTTGGCGCCATCAGTATATAATTTCCAGGCATTGGGGTCAAGAAGTCGTTTCGGAGAATCAACTTCTTCACTTACAACATCATCCTCTGGGATAGTGAACTCTGCTATAAAATCTACCAGCACTTGCCCCCTTATTGATCGTCGGGGCTGAAAATTCAAATCAAACCGACTCAACTCAATGTTCCATTTGAGTAATCTTCCTAAGGCCTCTGGTCTCTGTAAAACTTG
The DNA here is from genome assembly GCA_030737875.1 of Allium sativum. Classification (NCBI taxonomy): domain Eukaryota; kingdom Viridiplantae; phylum Streptophyta; class Magnoliopsida; order Asparagales; family Amaryllidaceae; genus Allium; species Allium sativum. The sequence continues at coordinate 213,726,997 of CM060919.1, forward strand.
CCTAAGCGGATGGTTAGTGTACACGGTGATAGGATAAGCTTGAAAATAGTGGCGAAGCTTCCGGGAAGCGATTAGTAAGCTGTACGCAAGCTTTTTCTATTATTGGGTAGTTTCGCTCGGCTGCCGCCAACTTCTTACTCACATAGTACACTGGCCTTTGAACCTTATCGTGTGGGATGACACTGCTAGGTATATATATAAATCCTCGTGATCCACTGGCTTCGACAGTATTGGGGTTTTTTCCAGATGATTCAATAGGTCCTGGAATGCTTCAATACAATCAGGGGTCCATTCGAAATTACGCTTTCCTCGCTTTATCAATTCGAAGAATGGTATACATTTGTCCATGGCTTTGGAGATAAATCTACTCAAAGCAGCTATTTTTCCTGCGAAGCTTTGCACATCTCTGATTTGTCTTGGTTTCTGAATTTCTCTGATTGCCGCAATCTGATATGGATTGATCTCAATTCCACGCGAGCTGACGATGAATCCCAGGAATTTCCCAGATGCTACCCCAAATGAACATTTCATAGGGTTGAGTTTCATTCCGTATTTCCGGAGGATATCAAACATTTCTGCTAAGTTGGCAGTGTGGTCGGATGATTGTCTGGACTTTATTAGCATGTCGTCAACATATACTTCCATCGTCTTCCCGATTTGGTTGTAGAACATTCTATTCACCAATCGTTGATATGTAGCACCAGAATTCTTCAAATCGAAGGGCGCCACTACATAGCAGTATAATCCCAAATCTGTAACGAAGCTGGTATGCTCTTGGTCCGGGACGTGCATGGGGATTTGGTTGTACCCCGAGTAGGCATCCATAAAAGAAAGAAGCTCATGACCCGCCGTTGAATCTACCAGCTGATCAATTCTAGTAACGGAAAACTATCCTTTAGGAAGGCTTTGTTTAGGTCTGAGAAGTCAATGCATGTGTGCCACTTTCCATTGGCCTTCTTCACGAAAACCGGGTTTGAAATCCAGTTCGGGTATGTTGAGTCTTTGATGAACCCATTGCTTCTCAGCTTTTCGACTTCTTCCTTCAAGGCAGCAGACCTCTCTGGGCCAAGCATTCGCCTTTTCTGTTTGACAGGAGGATGCTTCGGATTGATGCTTAACGAATGACTCATGATCGAAGGAGATATTCCACACATGTTAGCATGGGTCCAGGCGAATACATCCAAATTTGCTTTCAGGAATTTCGTTAATTCACTAGCTCGAAGAGGGTCCAACTGGGATCCAATCTTCAGGACCTTCTATGGGTCACTATCATTGATTGGTACATCCATAGTCATTTCATTATGAGTCGCCATTCTCCCCCCAGGTTCTTCGTCCTCTTTGGGATCTATGTCCTCGGGCAGTTCTCCAGGCGACTCTTCCAGAGTTATTTTCTTTAGTAGCTATGAAGTTTCCTCCGTGGGAGGAGAGGAGGCGCCCTTTGTTTCTACATCTCTTCCTTTACGCAACAATTTTAGTTTCGCTATGTAACATGCTCGTGCAATGACTTGATCTCCTCTGATTACGCCTACACCAGCATCCTTCGGGAATTTCAATAACAAACACCAGGGCGCAATGCAAGCCCTAAACTCTGCTAATGCCAGTCGGCCCAAAAAATCATTGTATGGTGACTCAATATCCAAAACCACAAAAGGGAGGATTCTCACTCTCCGGCGTTCTCCTTCTCCAAGGGTGACCGACAGTTCTACGTATCCCATTGGAGAAGTTAAGGCTCCGTTGAAGCCGCGTACCCATTCTTCGTAAGGCTTCAAATCCTTTGGTTTATGCTTCATTTGATCAAACGTCTTCTAAAACAGGATGTTAACTGAACTCCCGTTATCTACTAATACTTTGTGAACTATAGCTGGATCAATGGTGACTGTGATCACTAATGGGTCTTCAGTCGGGGACTGGACTCCAATACGATCTCTGCTGCGGAAAATAACGTCGTCGGACATTGTTTTCTGTTGTTTGACTGGAGCAGTATCGTCAAGGTTACTACTTTCTCCAACTTCAAGATGTTGTTTGGTCGTGTTGACATACTACTCCATTGCCCTAAAGCTATGTCCTGCCAAATGAAGCCCTCCGACTATGGAATTGATTACAATATTTCTTCCTTTCTGCTGAGGGGTAGGCCTAGCAACAGGTTGGTTTTGGTTCAAGGCCTGTCCAGCTTGCCCCCTATCCTTTGGAGCCATCTTATACTCGTCAAGTTTTCCTTCTCGGAGTAGCTTTTCAACCACATCTCTCAAATGGCGACATTCGTTGGTAGAGTGACCATAAACTTGGTGGAAGAGACAGAAATTTCCGGTTTCGCGCTCTTTCTCCGTTGAATCCCTCGGGGGAGGCCTCTTGTACTGGAGAACGTTATAAGTATCCATAAATATGTTCTCTAGCGTGTCATTTAATGGTGTGAAGTTCTCAAATGGCCTAGGTCGAGATCTCCTCTGTGAGTCATTTCCTCGGTTTCTCCTTTTGTTACCATTCCCTGACTGACAACCATTTCCCTGGTTCTTGTTCCCAACATTGATCTTCACCTTTCCTAAGCTATCTCCCATCTGCTTGATGGCCACATTACTCTGAATATCCTCCTTATTGGTAGCCTTTCTTTTTCGATTGGCATATATCTCCTTCTGACGCAGGCGAACATTAAATTTTTCATAGAATATCTCTCTAGTCAACGGCAACTTGCCAGCTAAGTACCTTCCAAATTCAGTATCTTTGTCCACCCCATCTATTAGGGCCATTAGAACAGTCTGTTCGTGAGGGTCTTTGACTTCTGTGACGGCTAGGTTGAAGCGATCTAAGTATGATCTCAGAACCTCGTCAGGACGCTGTTTAATGAGGGATAACTCCATAACATTTTTAGACCTCTGAGCATGAAGCCGGAATTGATTTACACACTTTTCACTTAGTTCCCTGAAACTAGATATCAATCTTGTGGGCAAGCGGGTGAACCATAGTAATGCCACATCTTCTAGGAATATCGGGAACGCTTTACATTTCACGGCGTCAGATGCTGCAGCGGCATTCATGGACCATGAATATCTCATCAGGTGTTGGACTGGATCGGCCCTGCCGGTATAACGATTCATAGTTAGCATATTGAAGTGCCTCGGAAATGTTTCCTCCAATATGTCATCGGTAAAGGGCGTATGAGTATGCCCTATACCCCAATCTTCATTTCTCTGCCCACGGCTATCCACCATGATCTGCCTAATCATTGTTTCAACCTCAACATGAGTTACTGTAGATTCCGGGTCAGCACTCCTTACCCTGCGGGATCCTCTGTCGTTCCTTCGACGGGCTGCCACGAATTCTGGAGCTTGAGCGGAACTTCCTTGCCCCCTATTACCACGATCAATCATGCGGTGAAGGGGCTACGGTGGTTGATTCTCCGCAGGATCATCGACAACTTGTGCTGTAGGACATGTTGCTTCCTCCCGAGAAGGGAGTGATCCGAATCGAAGCTGTTCTATATTTTCAGCTCTTTCCAATGGTCGACGAGGAGGTCTTAGAGATTCTCCTGACGAAGAGGAGTATTCTGGGATAAGAGGTCGAGCTGGCGGAGGTATCCTTTGCCTCAGAAGGTCATCAATACGCTTATCTATAACAGTCAGATTCTGTCGTAGTACGGAACTCTCTTGCCTTTGAGCGGCTAATTCATCATTTGTCCTATCCAACATTTCAAAGATGCGAGAAAGATCTCCTTCAGTTGCTGGGGCAGAAGGGTTGAACTGATCATCAATATTCTCTCTTATACGTAGAGATCCCGAGCCAGGTCGAACAGAAAGGCCATCACGAGCAGAACGAACCATAACTTCCTTTCCAGGTCGAGTTGACATCCTCTAAGTGGTGCGGTTTGTGACAACATTTGGTTCACGGTTTATGGCAACCCCCGACTACGGCTCGTGGTGGCTCCATCTGGATGACTCGTGGAAGTATTCTGGAGGTGAGTCGTGACATCCCCCTCAGGTCGGGTCACCCCCACGCCATCATGAACCGACGGCTCTTCCTCGGCCTGCTCGTGCACACTTTCTTCAATGGCTTCGTTTGTAGCTTCATTCACTTGCGAAACTCGTACTTCCTTAGACTTCTTTCCAGCCATGATATCTTGGCTTTGCTGAAATCTTTGAAAATCGAAACAGTGGGGTTTTGTACTATTTTCTTCTGACTCGAATATCCAAACAATAGAGCAACAATCCAATATACAGAGACTCCTTTCTCAGTGAAAGCACCAAAATGTTAGACCAAAATTTGGCTCTAACACCCAAATTGTTCTGATTTGTTGAGGATTATATCTAGAAAATGAATAAAAAGCAGAAAACACACAAGATTTATAGTGGTTCGGCGTTAATGAGCCTACGTCCACTTTATATGTCTTTGATTATACGTTGAATGCTAGTACAATCAAATACTTCACTCAATTTCACTCTTACAACTATGATTCTCTCAGTAATTTCGAAGTAATTCTGATCAGGAGTAGTGACAGGACAATAATGGTGAAAACAACACTGAGAACTGCCAAAAAGATCCTAAAAAAGGCCAAGCACTGGGCTATTTATAGGTGATATTTGCAGGCGGTTCGTGGTCACACGTAGCACAAATCCCGAGGATCTCGGACTGGTTCGTGAGCAGATGTAGAAATGGTCAAAATGGCCATTATGGATAGATGTTATGAGATCCAGGCCTTTCGGGTCGTGATAGACCAAGTCGTTGCCTCCATTTCTTTGACCATGAGGATCGGGTCGTGGGGCACATGCGCGAACAGATCGGATCGTTGCTGGGTACCATGAGTAGGGGTCGTGGTGGTGATGGCACGGGTCGTGGAGTGTTATCACGAGCGAGTCACGATAGTAGTGGCACGAGCCAAGGGCGACAGGATGATCACGATCGGGCTTATATGGCTCTTACGAGTGAGACTTCATATTGGACTTGCTTGTGAGTCTTGGTGGCTTGGTCCAAAAGCTAGCCAACACACTCCTTGTGTTTTTTATCCCGTTTCTGACTCATATCGGGGTGTGAGGCTCATGAAGTAACGTTATACACAAAGTTATGCTACCTAAAGCTATGTTTTGATCATCATCCACAAGGCCCTACTTTTCAACAAAAGCCTTGATCATTTACATCTGAGAATGCCACATCGTCAATTCATGCCATACAACTGATTTCTATTAATATAAGCCTCTAAGCTCATATGTCTTAGAGAAGGGTGTTAAGCAAGAGAATAAATTCTCCGCTACCAAACAGATACATATTTGATAGAAATCAATCAATACAGGACGAAAAACAATGTCAGACATAATCCATTCACAAGTCCGTTCTTGGTCAGAACGAAACCGGAGACACCTTATTCCTCGTCCTATATGCCCAATACAGGAGAGAGATCCTCGCATATTCGGTCGATCTCCAAGTACGTCTGGACGATCACCGCTTATTACCTCATCTTGGGTGTACACCCCAAGTCAAGACATCAGCAATCATCCCAATGATGTGAAGATCTCCAGTCTTTAACCACCATCTTCATATCTTAGACTTTTAGTCATCATAACAGTTATTCAGAATGGGTTAAACCCAGTCTTTCCCAATAACTAGCGTATTTTTATAATCATGTGATAAATACACAAAGATAACACACATCTCATTCCAATCTAGAATATTCTTTTATTCAAATATTCACATCTTTAGGGAAAGGTTCCCATTAATTTTATCAAAGATAAATTCTTTTAAACTTATTCTTTAATCTTCCTTTGGAAATCATTTCAAAAGATTTTATTATATCTTTTCGCAACTTAAACCAAATTAAGGTTTATCAACTAGTCGAGATTTACGAACCATACTGGAGTAATCTTTTATTTAATTATCCCAATCCCAACCTATTCATCTCATGGAGCAAAACTGGTGGTACTCCATAATTAACGCCCATTGTGTTATTGGTTTGGTTTTGGGCATGGATTGGCTATCCAGTAATGGGGCCATCCTTGATTGTGAGAAAAGGGTTGTTAGGCTCCTAACCCAGCTCGGTAATACTTTGGAAATTTCTTGTAATCCCTCGTATGCGGTTATGCTTAGTTATCTTGAATCGTTAGAGAAATTTGCAATCGGTTAGAGTGGTCCGGGAATATCCGGATGTCTTCGAAGAGGTGAAGGGCTTGCCTCCGAAGCGGGAAATAGACTTCCGCATATATCTTGTAGATAATGCAAAGCCCGTTGCGTTGCCCGTTAGACACATGGCTCCACGGGAAAGGTAAGGGCTCAGTAAACAGATTGAAGAGCTTCTAGAGTAGGGGTTCATTTGAAGGAGCATTTCAGAATGGGGCGCTCTAGTAGTGTTCGCCACCAAGGCAGAAGGTTCATTTCGCTTATGAATGAGTTGTGGAGAATCACCTTAGTAAGTACATTTGGCAACATAGCTGGCATTTATTTCCAAGAGATAGTTCTGCTACATGGAATACCTGATAGTAAGTGAAAGAGGAACGAGAGGCAACAGTGAAATAGGTTCCAACTTATATTTTGGAAACAAGAATTAAGAAACTACGAAATTGTGAAGTTAAAGGCAGACAAAGCATAATGGAGTTAAGATCGAAGACTAGATTCGTGCATCATATCTCTTCTTAAGAGTATATCCTTGATCCCTCTCTTCCTGTAGAGCTTACTTGCATGCTATCTTTTCTGTTTAGTCTCTCGGTCCCATTCTCAATTCCATTTCTGTCGCAAACCCCATAGGGAGTATGACTCATCTGTTAGTAACACATGTTGGGGCTTGAGGGTGTTCGTTGGATTGACCAAACTTTTTGGGTTTTATAGGATACGGGTTGGTCTTAGGAAGGGACTCCCTTGTGACCTAAAAGGAGTCCATCATGCCTAGTTTCCTAGAATCATATATGGTGGTTGGGTTGAGTAATTCTTTGGGTGTCAGTCTGATGTTGATTTCGGTCTTCGGGGCCGATGCTTAGAGAGTTCTTCTCCTAATCAATATATATGTGGCATAGATTTCCAGTTTTGACATTGCCTAATGGGCACAAAGTTTTTACTTGTTTCTATCATTCGACTATACCTTTAGGTAGGACCATTCCCTATCATTGAGAAAATTTGGAAAATGACCTATAGATTAGAGCTACCCGAAAAATTGGCCGGAGTTCACAACGTTTTTCACATCTCCATGAGTCTGCTGAAGTGGTAGAGCCAAATATCCTCGAAGAGGCCGAAGTGGAACGCGAAGCAACCATAAGAAAAGTTCCAACCCACATCTTAGGAACGGAAGTGAAGAAGCTACGCAACCGCGAAGTCAAGCTCGTCAAAGTTCAGTGGAGCGACGCCGAGGGAGACGCGACTTGGGAAACTGAAGCTAGAATCCGTACAGCCTACCCTTTTCTGTTCGAGGGTACATCCTTGATCTTTCATTTTTCCTTAAGTTGCGCTTTTATCTATCTTTTTAGGTATATTTCCTCGATCTTATCTTTTAGGTAGAAACCCTTTGGATGGAAACATGTAATTGAAACATGTTATGTATGATGGTTGCAAGTGGTTGCAAGTGATTGCTAGTGGTTGCTCGTGGTTGCATATACACACACAATCTAGGGTTTAGATCGGCTCAGTCACTTCATATTGCATATGCATATATGTTTGCATTCGTATATGGTTGAACTTTAATGTGTTGTCATATGGATGTTGCATTTGTAATGAATGACTGTGCACTCATGTAGAATCATGAATAGGAAAATTTGCATACATAATGGATTCATGGCACTTACATAATTCGCATTAAGGAGGTCAACTGAATCAGTAGACCGCCTGATTTTGCATTAGATAAGTACATGTACACACACACTTCGCATATGATCATGAAGCATTAGAAGTCTTTTAAGGACAATGGATGCTCGTGTTTGATGGATGAGTAGATGGATGATTGGATGTTAGGATATACATTCCTCCTAACTTGAAGATTTCGGGGACGAAATCCTTTTAAGTGGGGGAGAATGTAACACCCCGAAAATTCTATAACTGTGAAATTAATTAATTTGAAATCAAAGAACTAAGGGAAACGGGATACGCCATTGCGTTCGTCTCGGAAAAATACGCGAAATAGAGTCCGAGTTTTCGAAAAACGGAGTCCGTATGAAGAAGATATAGCCTTCGGAAGTTTTTAAATTAAATTTAAAAATTCAAACAGAATAAAACAGATTAAATATTCCGAAGTGGGGCCCAATGGGCCAGGGCGGAGAAAGACCCGCCTGACGCACCCAGGTCGACTGGGCTGTCGACCTGGTCTAACCAGGTCGACAGGCCTGTCGACAGGGCTGTCGACAGGGCTGTCGACCTGGTCCAGAGCCAGGTCGAGCCCAGTCCAACCTGGCTGGCCAGGTCTGTGTTTGGCCGATTTTCTGTGGTCTGCTTTGTCATTAGGGCTAGGTGGCAAGCTCTAATTGGTCTCTCCTTAGGATGAAAGGCTACGATCTAACCGAGCAACATCAACGGTCCTAATCAGTTCATTACCTCTATAAAAACAACCCTAGACTAAACCCTAATCTATTCATTCAAAAATAAGAGCAAAGCCGCCATGTTGCTGAGGAGCGTCTAGGAGTAGCCACCAAATTGGAGAGAAGATTAGGAGGAAAATTCTAAAGCCTAAAGCAATTCAAGCAAATCAAATCAACGCCTACGTCAAAAGGAGTCGCATCTCTAAATTCCTAAATTAGAGAATTCGCCGCAACCATTGTAAGTAGAGTATTACTTTGGTATGAACAAATAACTGTGTTGGTTTGTATACTTGATTGTGGTGATAAATAATTCATAATTTGTGCGTTACTATGATTATTATTGATTTGAAATATTGTATACGTTTGGATATTCTTGAATTATGTTATTCATTATAAAGAACTACATGCGGTAGTTCTATGCAAGTATACGTTTGGAATATTCGCAAATTATGTAATCCATGTTGAAGCTACATGTATGTAGTTGATTGAAATTCATGCAAGTTTGGGGCTTTGCTACTATGCCATCATAATATGTATTTTTTTATACAAAAATCATTTTTGTGAGTAATTGGAATAAGTTTGGGTTATTATAATCCATATGAAATTATGTTGAGAATTTGGCATCATATATTAAGCCATGCTTTTGTACTAGAACACCTATTTGCAAACTTATGAATATGGCTAGGCTATGATTGATAATTTGCATAATTGAAATTGTCAACAAGAATTATATGATGACATATGTGGTACATAGCTAGGTTAGGTTCAAAAATCCCTTTTTGCAAGTTTGCATGACTAAAGTAAAAATCATGATTTCATGTTAGAAATATTTATGCCATGGTTATGTGAACAAATACTTATGCCATGCTTATGTTTGACATTATGCCATGCTTATGTTTGACATTATGCCATGCTTATGTTAGAAATATTTGTGCCATGCTTATGTTTGACATTATGCCTAAACAAGAACATAGGTCTATGTTGTAGTTAAGACTATGTGACACCCAATTTAGATTCTTATCTCAACTACAAGTTTACATGGCTTGATTCATGTCACCTATGCTTTATGACCAAAGTATATGTTACCACTATGCAAGTACACCAGTTTCTATTTTGTATTTCCAACGTCATATTGCAAGTTCATGCGCTCACCTTCCCCTCTTTGTGTATGTAATCACGCTTTAAGCCTCCCCTTTTCGCATGGCTAAGTTGGGCTTAAAAAGGCTAAGCCCAACATATACATAATAAACGGACGTGTTAAACGGGGGAAAATAACGTTGGGTTAAAATTACTAATGAATGAAAACATAAAATAGAAGGGCCCAAATTCAAGTATGGGTTGGGCCCATGATTGGTGTAACCTTTACACCATTAACTTAATGGGCCGCAAATATTTACATATAAGAAAATAAAGAAGAAAGACAAAATATGTAAATGTAGAACATACGATGTGTTTAACCCGAGGTTGGATTGAGTTGTGATGTAAACCTGCCCGGAACCGCCCGGCTGTCCAGTAGTCACAACAATACCTATCCAATGTGGGAGGTTAAACATGGAGCCCAATAAGGACCCGAGGTTAGACTGAGTTGTGGCGTAAGACTGCCCGGAACCAACCGGCAACAGGCAGCCACAACAATACCTGTCTAATGTGAGAGGTCAGGGCCTTAATAAGACAATTAAGGCTGAGTCAGGATTGTTAGGATTAAGTGAACTAAAGACTTAATCAAAATAGAACATGCTAAATTAAACGGACTGGTGGGGTTAGGTTAGAAAACACTTAACCAACTTAGCATGTGGTTAGAAATAGAAAACCTAGTAACGGGGGACCCTTTTCAGCAGTAACCCTAGAAGGTGTATCAGGAAACCCTGAAACTAGGCAGGGTGGGGCACGATTACTGGGCTGATTGTAAGAGGTCAAATCGACGGCGGTGGTGTAGCAGTGTAGGTTCTAACGGAGTGCGGGCGTGCACACACTCCGGCGCAGAAAAATAAGGCACTGGACACCAGTAGCATACCTGTGCACTCTAGGATTGTGTCGGGCCGCCACCATGGGACTTGATACACCCCATGGTGGGACCAGCATAGGTAACTACAACATCGGGGGCCGTAAGACACATGTAACTATGCGAGTAGGAGCCGATCATCGTAGAATGGATCACATCACCCTGATTATGGGGTGCCAGTTGGAAACTAGTTTATATGGGTTCAGAGATTTACATGGGGTACGATAGTATATTCGACCCTAGACAACTTAACCAAGTTTATAGTGCTTGCCCACTTCTTGTTTATACTTATCATACCCAGTTCTTTATTCATAGACAAAATAGTACTAGACTTACTCAGGCTTTATGTCTGACTCTACTTTTCTTTCGTCTTCTTTTCTTCCGTTTCCCCCCCCCCCAGGTCCACAGGGAGGGAACACTGCAGCTTGACCAGCCTTAACATCCAGCTTAAAGAAGAGAAATGTATTGCTTGGACCTTTTCGCTTGAAACTATGGCTTTGGACAAACTCTATGGGGCTTTTGCAGTTTATCTATGTTTTATTTATGCTTCTTTAAATAATGTAATCAAGACAGATTATGAAAGTGTTATGTTATGTTTTGGAAAAGATGTAAGACAATTATGGTGATATTGTTGTAGCACGTATTTGCTTTCATGAAATAAAAGTTTGTTGATTTTCCGCTGTTTACAAATATGTGTTCTTATATCTGTCTTGTATATCTGTGACTTATACTTATAAACCTCCACCAAAATTAGGGCATTCCCTTTGAGAGTGACCCTAACGGAGGTGGGGTGTTTCAATCTTGCCAACCTCAAGGGTAAGAAAAAGGTCTCTTTCATAACTCCTTCTAAAAGGGCATTAAGGAGTAATGCTCCTATTGAATGACGATCTTAGTGTCGAATGTCAGAGGGATGAATACATCAGATAGGATGTCTGATGTGTTATCCTTACTGATAAAATACAAACCAACAATTGTTGGTTTGGTTGAAAATAAGATCAATTCAAATAGTTTGCAAGCTTTTAGTAGACTAATTCCTAGAGGTTGGGATCTAATGCCTCGAAATATAACACTGTATTATGGTAGAATTTAACTGATTTGGGATTCGAATGTATGGTCTATTAATGAAATTTCTGCTTCATACCAACATTTGACTGTTCAAGTAACTAATATAGGAGGACTTTTTCTTTTCTTTCTATCATCTATGCTAGTAACAACTTCAATGAATGGCAAATACTTTGGCAACATATCATTCAGGAATTTGGTTCTATAAATGATGAGTGGATATTGATAGGTGATTTCAATAATGCTACTTCTCATCTAGATAAGAAAGGGGGGCTACCTATTCCATTTCAATACATCAGATCTTTGAATAATTGTTTAACGTAGTCTGGTTTGATAGAAATTAAAGCTACTAGTTTCAATTTCACTTGGAGACGAAGAGGAACGGCAAATAATATTGATAAAATATTTATTAACCATTGATGTCTCCAAAAATTCACTTGTATGAATGCTCTTTCCCTTTCCCACCTATCAAGTGATCACAATCCCCTTTTGCTAGATCTTACTATAAATAATTCTTCAAAAGGTTCTCCTTTCAGATATTCAAATGAATGGCACGTTAAAGAAGGTTATGAGGAATGTTTTCAGAGGGGTTTTCAGCTCAATGTTAATGGTTTTGCCAGTTATGTTTTCTTGCAAAAACTTTATGCTTGTAAGGCAAAACTGAAAAAATGGAATAAGATAAGGCCCAAGGACAATGAACTGCTAGCTAATGCTGAAGCCTTATTCAAGGAAAGAGAAGAAGCTTGTGATTTAGATCCATAGAATATTATTTTATATGAGAGCATGCTGGAAGCAAGGCAAGCTTTATATGTGCAGAAACATATTAGATCATAGTTATAAACAAAAGGCCAAGGTCTCATGATTACAAGATGGTGAAACCAATTCAAAAAATTTTCATTCAAAAATGTCTATTCGAAGGCTTGTTAATAATTTGAAAGCCTTATTCAAAGTAGATGGCTCTCTTTTGTATAAGCAGGAGGAGGTTGCTGCTGAAGCCATCAATTATTTTGAAAATTTATTCAATGGTGAAGAAATTTTAGAGCTCCCTTCATTTCAGCCAATAGCTACGATAAATTTACATCGACAACAACAATTACTTCAACCTATTACCCTTGATGACGTGAAAAAGGCAGTTGATTCTGTTCACATAGACTCAAGCACTAGACCTGATGGACTCAGCTCTAAATTCTTTATGTTGCATTGGAAGGTAATAAAGTTTGAAGTTCTACCTGCAATGCAAGACATGTTTGAATTTGGTAGGCTTCCAAAAGGTAGTAATCACACGTTCATAACTTTGATTCCTAAGGTAGAGAGACCCACTGAGATTTCACAATACCACCCTATATCTTGTTGCAATATGTTTTATAAAAATTTTAGTAAGATACTTTGGAACTGGATTAAATGGTATATGTCTCATCTCATTTCTGCAAATCAAAGTGCATATATTCCTAATCATCATATAGGTGAGAATATTATGTTGGCTCATGAGCTCTTAAGAGATTTTAAGAAAAGAGGAGTTAGCAAATTTTGTGTGAAAGTTGATTTGCATAAAGCGTCTGACATGATTAATAGAAGATTGATTTGTCACATTATGTTCAAGATGGGTTTTCCTGTTCATATTATTAACGTCATTTATGAATGTATCTCATCACCTACATTCTCAATCATCATTCAAGGGATTCCTAATGGCTTCATTTCTTCTAATTGTGGGTTAAGAAAAGGTGATCCCCTTTCTCCTTATCTTTTCTCTATAGCTATGGAGTACTTTAGTTATTGTATGAATGAGGCGGTTGCTCTGAAGAAATTCACACATGTTCATAACTTTGAGCCTGTGGTTTCTCATTTAATGTATGCAGATGATCTCATGATATTTGGCAAGTGTTCATCTCAATGTGCTATTTCTTTGAATGAATGTTTTGATAGATGAAGAAGATATTGTGGACTTTCAGTTAGTACTCTCAAATCAAAGATTTACTTCAGTTTGAATGCAAGATTCACGCATGAGATATCATCAACATTGGGTTTTCAGGTTGATTATTTACCAGTTAAATACTTGGGTGTCCCTCTGAACTATTTACACTACAGTGAATGTCAATCATTACTTCAGAAAATTCAAGTAAAGCTCCAGTCGTGGGATGTCAACTTTCTTAGTTATGCTGGTCGAGCTGAACTAATACAATATGTTATTAATCCTACCATATTATATTAGTTATCTGCCTATCAAATTCCAGAGCATACCATTTCTAAGCTTTATTCTATGTGTTCTGACTTCTTTTGGGGAGGGTCATCACATAAAGTTAGTTGGGAAAAGTTGTGTTTCCCAAAGTCCGAAAGAGGAATTGGTATGAAATCCCTTTATGATTTAAAGAAAGCTTCATGTATAAAGCTCATGTGGAAATTCCTGGAAGGTTCTTCCTTGTGGAGTCAGTGGATGAAGAGCAAATATTGCAATGGTAAATTCTTTTGGAGTATGCATTGTGATAATAATTCGTCTTGCACATGGAAATCTATCCTCGGGTTAAGAACTCATGGTGAGCAATTATTTCGCAAAGTGATTTCTACAGGAAGTGACACTGATTTATGGTTTGAACCTTGGATAAATTCAAAATGTTTGGTTGACATTTTGGATTTCTCTGGATTTTATAGCATTAGAAGAAATAATGAACGTGTGTCATCTTTAATTCTTGGTGGAAGAATCAATGGAAGACTTCATGTAGCTACAAAAGAAAAGGTATGTGTTCTCTGTCAAAATTGTGATGAATCAATGTATCATTTATTCTTTGCGTGTGAGTATTCAAACTATATTTGGTTGCTTTTACTGTTAAAACTGGGTTTATATACAAGTTTAATTGGTGATATGGAGTTTGAAGCTGAAAAGATTTTGCATGTGTTCAAAGATCATGATCAGACATTGGATCTGGCCTGTGCTGTTTTCACTACTGCTGTATACCATGTTTGGCAGGAGAGAAATTTAAGGATTTTCAGTGATAAGAAAATTTCTAAAGAATCCCGTTTGAAGCTCATTGAAAGAGATGTTATCTGGTTGGTTAAAAATAATGGTAATTCATTTAGCAGCTCGCAAATGAAGGTTGATTTAATGAAGAGGTGGGGTATTGAATTAGATGATTCAGGATAATGTAATTGTGTTGTATCTGAATTAGTTTGATTGTGAGGTGTGTGATCGGTTTGTAGTAGCTGGTTATATGTTTGTATTGTATTGTTAATATAAGGCGTTTATATGTGCTCTTTTCCCTTATGTGGTACCCATCTAGGTTAGGGGGCATAAGGTTTTGATGAGGCATATAAACTAAGTATATGATTGGTATAGCAATAAAGAATACCAATTTTCAATACATATATATATATATATATATATATATATATATATATATATATATATAGAGAGAGAGAGAGAGAGAGAGAGAGAGGTAGGTTCGAGAGCACCCCAAACAGTGCAGCACCCCAAATGCCCCTCAATCTCCACCAAGTATTTCCCCTTCTCTCTCCTTCCACTCACTCTCTCACTTCCCACTCACATTCTTTAATATAAATGGGTGGTGGAAATCAGGGGGCATTTGGGGTGCTCCATTTTTGGGGTGCAACCTATATATATATATATGTGTGTGTGTGTGTGTGTGTTTCGCAACACCTCTTAGGCTACATCTTTATCTACCCTGAATTTCAACCGCTCATTACGATTTAAATATTCATTCTTTCTCTCTCTGATTGATGTGTGTACGTATGTGTATATATATATATATATATATATATATACACACACACACACCCATCTCATATATTTTGTGTGCTGCTAAAAGCACCCCGGTTTGTGCTTTTTAACATCATGGTGTGGTAGCCAAAAGTACAAAACATTATGTCTTTAACATCACACCATCATGTGGAACTAAAAGTACCTAGTTTTTTGCTTTTGGCTACTACGCTATGGTTTTAGGAAGCACAAACTAGGGTGTTTTTAGCAGTACACTATATTTTTTGTATGGTGCTAAAGGCACCCCAATACCCTCTTCCTAATACCGCAATTAAAAAAAATAAAACTCATTAAATTTTGTAGCGGTAGGCATAAACCGCATCGCAATGCGGAAACCGCCCAGACTGAACCGCAAAAGCGGTGGAGAAAACCGCACCGAATTCTCTCTCTAAAGCAAACAACCCAAACCGAACCGACTCACAACGATACGGTTCAGTTACGGTTTGAACTTTTATCAAACCATATTAAACCGAACCGAACCGCATAGCTACACAGACAATGTTATGATAAAAAATTAACAAATTCCTATCTAGCTTTTAATTTATTGATATATATTCTATTTTCAACGTATGTTGTAGTGATATTAATTAAAGATAACACTATGTGTTTTAACTTTTAGGTGACACAACGTCATACAATCGTAAATTATTTGTTGATGGAAGTAATTTTCTTGTTTTATATTTAATACGGGTTCAAACCAGACCAAATCAAAACCGGACCGTATTACATCGAAACCGAGCCGAAACCGAACCGTTTGAACGGTTAGTATAATGGTTTGCATTTTTGATCAACCGTTTGATGCGGTGCGGAAGCGGTTTGAGCTTCAAACCGCACCGAGCCGAACCACGTCCACCCCTAAAATTTTGTATGTTTCCTAATATCACATTACCTTTTCATTATAATCTCTCACTCAACCAGTATTTGCCGAACTAATTATGTAGTTAGCTCTAATCTGAAAACGCTAATCAACAACAATCACTGTCTACTTCATCTTTCCCGCAGGAAAATTCAATTTTTTACCGTTTGAAGCCAAAACTTACTTAATTGAGTTGACTGGGTTGAGACAACGATATATCTACAACTTTCTTCTTTCTTGTCATTGCTGTGACGTCGAACTATTTATCGTTGATCGATCGATTATAGAACTAGAGTTTCAGAATAGAATGAAAGAGGAACGAATTAGAGACGAGAGGGAAACAAGGTAACGATGGTGTGTTAGCCCCTGTTTTTTACGTGAGATATTAAGAAGAATGTAATGATAATTCTTGTGGTATTTTTTAGTAGTAGTAATAGAAAAGGTAAATCGGGGTGTTCTTAGCACCACACTATTTTTTACACTACATTTTGAAAATTTTATATATGATTAAAAGAGGGGGAAATAGATAATGCAGAAAAATTCTCCTAAAAATGGGTTAATATTATCACTTAAAAAAAATGAAAATTCCAGTACAAATCCATCTTCCCCTCTGAAATAAAGAAACTCTTTTGAAGTCGGAGCTTCCATTCTTCGCCATTTCTTTCTTCCCTGTTTCATCATCTGAAACAGCAATATTCGAACTAAGTTCGAGTTTGTAATCGAGGATGCGGTCTCGATCTATTCGCTTCTTCATCTTGTTCACTTTTCTTCTCTCTGTATCTTTCGCATCCGAATCAGATCATAAGGTAAAATTCCATTCCTACGCATTCAATTTATCTAGTCGTAGCTCTAGATTTTTTGATCATTAGAATATTACCTAAAAGCTTCAGATCTGATGTGTTTTTATTAGATCCATACCGTTCTTATCTCGATTCGATTGGACATCGGATTTTTTATTTAGCTAGCTAGACGAGCTGTGGTTTTGTCACAGTGACGTGTTTTTTTGAGCAGAAATACTGTATAAAGTCATGGTTTTGGTCTACATGTTGTTTCGGTTCAACTTTTTTAAACATATGAGGTTATTGTATGTGTATTTGACGACACCATTGATTGATGTCTTTGACTTGTAGAAGTTCATCATATATTAGATTAAAGTTTACAATTTTGGAGCCAATTGGTTGTATACATGTACATAATAGAAAATGTTTTGTTGATTTGATGATTTCCTCTGATTCACTTTGTCTAACTCTGTGTTAAACAAGATGCCTGCAAAGTCAATAGTATTAATCCAATGTTTTACCGTTTTAAGTATTTTATCATTTGGAGTGGTTGATTCAGATTCTCGCCAATATCATTTGAACGTCTTGCTTCTATTAAATTATGATGATCGTAAGTTTAAATACTTAACACAAGAGTACCAGAACTCTTCCCGACATATTTGTATAAACTTAGTAATCCGGTAAGTTTAAACTTAGTAATCCGCATCAGATCAGATCAAATAACTTGTAAAAGTCAACTTATTTTCAGCAAGTCAGTTTGGAGTTGACCAACAATTCCTGCTAGGCATAGGCGCATAGGCTCATATTTCGGTATACCTTTTTTTTTTCTTTTCCTCCTGTTATTGTCAATGGTAGGCTGGATTATCAGTAGTTAAGTTACTCAGTGCATAAGCAGGTCAAGTAAGCAGTTGGCACAGGACTACAAGTTAGGATTGGATGTGTACTATGTACAATGCATAAGCTGGAATTGTTTACATTCTGTGCTACATTGGCAAATGTATTTCACAGTTGACGCCCTCGATCAGTTATTTAGGAATATTGCCGTTAACTTATCTTGTACCCAAAAAAGGAACGTGGAATATTGCACTGGAAATCAAAGAGTGTAATTTAATTGGCCATTTGGTCTGATAGAGGGATGAATGAGCAAAATATAATTTATCCCTTGAACTAAATAGGCAGAATCACTTTTGTAATGAGATGATCTCTTCCAGAAGTTAGCTGATTTTTGTGTGCCTATTCTCTTAGAAAAAAAAAAAAGAATCAATTACTTACCAGAAACTACTTGCCAATCGCGATAGTTTGCCATGTAATTCTTCAAAATTGCCCCCCACCCCCATTTTAAAATAAATAAATAAATAATAACCAGAACGTGTAGGTGTTGGATGCTTCTTATTATTCCACAATTTGATGTTCTTTGCTTGAAAATTTTGATTAGATGGTTTTCTGAAGTAAATGGCGATATGTTGTTTATTTACATTTGAAATGCTTTCGACAACATGATCTGAAAAAGTTAATACCGCATTTTTTTAAAGAAAGATAATTTTGACACTTGATTATCAATGTGGAAAAAAGAAACCAAGGCAATATCCCGAATGGGAAAGTCTACCGGGACGCAAAACATAGGCATAATTGCTGACACATCTTCACCATTGGATTGCCCTCGGATTTCCACCGTTCATTTAAGGATAAAAAATCAAACGGTCTGGATTTCTCATGTCACCAATTGTGTCTAATTTTGTGTCCAAATAGCCGCTCCTCCCATTTCGAACAATCATGTAATTTTATAACAATACTAAAGATAGTCTAAACTTGTAAAAGAGATTGTTTGTTAACGTTTGTTAACATTATCTTTAACACGTGCTTTCCATTTTGTTTCCAATTTTAGACCCATGGATGAGTCACAATTCACATCTCCATCTTCATACTTGATAATGAGTCTGTTTCTACTGGCTTTCAAAAATGATCATAATAACGAACTTTTGATAAATATAAATAATGCGTATACACATGAATTCTCGGTTGTTGCTGTCAAGTTAATAGCCTATCATAGCCGAAATGATGGGGTTATTCGCTTCATATTTTACTTTCTGTCTCCTTAATTGCTCTTATTTGCCTGTTACTGTCATCAATATGAGTTCCTCTGCATTTTGTACATTTTGTATGATTAGTCTGTAAATTACGTTGATGAAGCGTCTTGTAGCCTGCAAGTATTGTCATCTATGCACATTCTAACGATGACAATGAATTCTATGTACAGTATCAAGTAGGTGAGCCAGTGATTCTCTGGGTGAACAAAGTAGGACCTTACAATAATCCTCAAGAAACATACAACTATTATAGCCTTCCGTTCTGCCAGCCGGGAGAAAACCCTATACACAAGTGGGGTGGGCTTGGTGAGGTTCTAGGAGGCAATGAACTTATTGACAGCCAGATTGATATTAAATTTCAAAGTAATTTTCCTTGGCATATGCTATTTGTGGTTAATATATTGCTACAGTACAATTGTTGTAATTATATCTGGTTTTGTAATCAGAAAATGTTGACAAGGTGTCCATTTGTACCCTTGAACTTGATGATGAAAAGGTGCAGCGGTTCACTGATGCAATAGAAAACTCCTATTGGTTTGAATTTTTTGTCGGTATGTTTTTTTTTGCTTCTGAGCAAAGCATCATCTTTAGATCAATTACTGCTGGTGTCTTACATTTTATTGGCAGCTATTACTTGTTACCATACAGCACTGGTGTCTTATATTTTATTTTCAGCTATTACTTGTTACCATACTGACTACTTCCTTCTCCATGTTCTTTGTCTATTGATGGTGGGATCCTGCAGATGATTTGCCTTTTTGGGGTATGTATTTTTCTTCTTCCAATTTTCTTATTGCGTTTTAAATATATATACTAGCAAGGTTGCTGTGAACCATTATGTGTGTCATGTTCATCAGGTTTTGTTGGCGAGACTGATAAAAACAATGAGAACAAACATTATCTTTTCACTCACAAGAATATACTTGTGCAGTATAATGGAAATCAGGCACGTCTTATTCAACAACTTGATGTATCTGTACTATACCCTTATTATTAAGATATTAATTTTCTTAAGTAATAACCAGATAATCCATGTCAATCTCACTCAAGAATCTCCGAAGCTCTTGGAACCAGGCAAAAAGGTTGATCTGACATATTCAGTAAAATGGACACCAACAAATATTGCATTTGCACGTCGATTTGATGTCTACTTGGACTATCCTTTCTTCGAGCACCAGGTTAAATTTATTCACTTTGTTGCCTATATTACAAGACATATAAAGCAAGCTGCATTTGTCATATTTTTTCTTGTATGTATGGTTTGCAGATTCATTGGTTCTCCATTTTCAATTCTTTTATGATGGTAATTTTCCTCACGGGCTTAGTTTCCATGATATTGATGCGAACACTTAGAAATGACTATGCAAAATATGCCCGTGAAGATGATGATCTGGAGTCTCTGGTGTGTGCTCTTTTTCAGACATTAAAATTATGTTTTAATCTGTTTTTATAGTATATATTTATTATTTACATTTTACTGAGTCCAATAGTAATTTTATTCGTCCAATAATATTCAGGAAAGAGATGTCAGCGAAGAATCTGGATGGAAACTTGTTCATGGGGATGTATTTAGACCTCCTCGTAATTTAGCTCTTCTTTCTGCTTTGGTTGGGACTGGTGCTCAGTTGACACTGCTTATCCTACTTGTGATTGTCTTGGCTATTGTTGGCATGTTATATATAGGGTATGCCTTTTTTAACTATGAACATATGGTTTCCTCTCTCACTTTATGTTCTGCATTATTGGCTTATGGTTGTAGTTTAGTGTCACTATAGAGTTTGTTGCTATTTCCCATACTTCTAAATGATTTCACTGCCACCTAACAATATTTGTTGACGTTACTGCATTCAAATTGTTTGTGCACATTATGCTTGGAGACATTATATTTGTATGCACTATGAATATGCATAGTTTCTGTAGTTCTTGACTTTTTGTTCTAATGCATGTTTAATGTTGATGCCGGACTTCTGTTTGATCATTCGGACCTCTTTCTGATGATTTGTAAATATATTTGGAGATAGAATGCTGTAAAGATTGTCCTCTTTTAAAACATTGTCAACAACCACAAAACTTCTACCCTGATAAATGTTCATTATCGATGCGTTTACAAAGATTACATGATATTCTTTCTCCCCTCTTATATATATAATAATTAAGCTACTACAACTTGCTTTACATATGATCCTCCTTGATATAAATTGATGCTCATTCTCAGTAGTGTTTTGGTCAGGAAATTTTGTTTTGCATTGACAGATGTGATTCCTCTGAGGTTTTCACTAATGAATGGGTGTGGCCCGTGTGGGTATCTGTTAGAGTTTAAATTAATAATCGGAAACTGAAATCTGTTCAAGTTCCTGAAAGGTTTTGAAATATTTATTCAATGAGATGTCCCATCATTAGTAGGAAAATAGTTGGCTTGCATCTAAATCACACGAATCCAAACAATTTTTCCGATTATGTAATTTTTATACTTTTGGTTTGGGGGTGCGTATCCTTTTTTGGTTTGGTTATTTTTTCTTTGGCAAACACATCATTTTTCAGCCATTCCTATATATACACCACACTTTCAGTGTGCTTTCAGTTTTCCTCATGTTTTAGCTGAATTTTGTCATATATTTATTGCAAATATTTATTCTTCAATACTACAAAGTGCTTATTCCCTATTTTTATGTATTTAGGCGAGGTTCTATTATCACTACTTTCGTAGTGTGCTACGCTTTTACTTCATTCATCGCTGGCTACGTAAGTGGCGGCCTTTACTCAAGGAATGGTGGTATGTAACTAATTTCCGCATTACCTTTTTCTGATCACTGTTTTAGCTTCCTACAATTGTTACTTGTTTGCATTGACAGGGACAAGCTGGATAAAGGCGATGATTCTAACTGCATCTCTGTTCCCCTTTTTGTGTTTTGGAATCGGCTTCATTCTCAACACTGTTGCTATTTTTTACGGTTCACTTGCAGCAATTCCGTTTGGCACCATGGTCGTAGTATTTATACTTTGGGCTTTCATATCCTTCCCTCTCGCACTTTTAGGTACAGTTGTGGGTCGTAATTGGAGTGGAACCCCTAACAATCCATGCCGTGTGAAAACTATTCCTCGTCCTATTCCCGAGAAAAAGTGGTATCTCACTTCTTCTGTCATTTCACTCATGGGAGGTCTGCTTCCATTTGGTAGCATTTTCATTGAGATGTATTTCGTCTTCACTTCTTTTTGGAATTACAAGGTTAGATCCAGTGCCCTTATTGAATATTCTTTGTAACCAATGGAAACGTTCCTACAAGCTAACAATTTTAACATTTCAGTCAATATAGCTAGGTTTATCTGCAACTGGATTTCTAGGTTATGCAAAATCCTAGGCAGTGGAGTAATATAATAGTGTTATTACTTACGCTCACTATTTTTTTTTCGTAATGTCGTTTAAAAGTGAAACAAAATAAATTCAGAAGCTCTACTTTTCATAGGTCACGATCGATAAACAATTTTTTTACTCGATTTACGAAAAATGAAAATAGAAATCTAACAACTGATTTGAAAAATCAAAATGTGTAGATTAGCGATTCAACTTGATTGATCTGAAGATTGCAGGGGGTTTCCAGTTTAGGCATACTTATTCATCGATTCGATTTGAATTTAGATCATCTAATTTGATTAAAGTTCACCAAACGTGGAATTTGGGTGTAAATCCTTTAATCAGAGATATAAGGAAGGATTCAAGTGAAATTTCATCGTTTTGATTTAAATTTTGATTATTTCCTGGCTGTAGAAAAAGACAGTGGGATTATATACTATTTCAAGGTATAGAGATGAGATGGGGTGCAAGTGGGTTTAGATGGTTTATTTTTTGAGCTAGAGAGGGGAAGTAGTGTGTTTAGCAAGAGTCAAAATGTGTGTATCAATCTAGGTATTGGTGTTATAATGGACTTATTTTATCTCAATAAATGGTTGAGAGAGTGCTACTACAAATGCCAACTTTCATTGCAAAAATTTAGGTAGCATTGGCAACATTAAAGTAAAAGCTATACTTTCTTTACATAAATTGCAAAGGAGGGAGCACTAACTATTTATTGGCCAAGTTCATAATCTGCTTTTGATAGTTCCACTTAAAATTGTCTCCATATTGGGAAATAAAGAAACCATCACCGCCTTAAAAGGATTTTAATATGCATATTGACATGTTCATAATGAAACCGACCGTTAAGAAAGTTTGCTTACTGTCACTTGACCAAAATCAACTTTTCCGAAGCTAAAAAAAATGTAACATGTATATAACACGTCGCCTTAAATCTTTTCAATTTAATATGCTTAATTCTCACTGGTTTAATTCATTTAATTCTCTTCA
This sequence comes from Allium sativum, assembly GCA_030737875.1. NCBI lineage: Eukaryota > Viridiplantae > Streptophyta > Magnoliopsida > Asparagales > Amaryllidaceae > Allium > Allium sativum. Next base: position 213,750,371 of record CM060919.1, read on the forward strand.
CTTTTGTCTTCTTGGATCTCTCAAACTTTAAATATTCTCTATCACATTATTTTTTGATGTTCAACTAAGATTTAAAAAAAAAAAAAAACTATTTTTTTAATTATTCAATCCAACAGTCAGACCGTTGTGCGGTTGTACTAGTTAAGTTATCTGGTGATAAGTAACCTACTTTAATGCATGGTGATTCTTGGCAGGTTTACTATGTCTATGGTTTCATGCTTTTGGTGTTCCTGATACTGGTAATCGTAACCGTCTGCGTTACAATAGTAGGCACATATTTCTTGCTAAATGCTGAGAACTATCATTGGCAATGGACCTCGTTTTTCTGCGCTGCTTCAACATCTGTCTATGTCTACCTTTACTCCGTTTATTATTACTACGCCAAGACCAAAATGTTTGGCTTTTTCCAGACTAGCTTCTACTTTGGCTACACATTGATGTTCTGTCTTGGCTTAGGAATATTATGCGGTAATTTATCTATTTTTTTCTCTTACATTCTACTTCTGTAGTTTTAAACCACTGAATAACTACAATTTAATACGACAAATTGTAGGTGCTGTGGGCTATCTTGGGTCGACGTTATTTGTGAGGAGGATCTATCGAAACATCAAATGCGATTAAGCAAGCAAGCAGACGTAATAGCATTCCAGAACACATTTTTTACTTAGCGATGCTTGTGGTTCAATTTTTTTTTCGTTATCTTCTTTACGAAGTATTATGGAATTATATTATATTTTTCTCTTTTGAACACATTTTTCGTAGTGCAGGAATAGTCATATTGATCGTGTAGAGAAACTGCTGGACTTGTTTTGTTTTATTTTGGGGTTGGATATGAACCTGTAACTTTTGACCCCGATTATAACTTGTTTCGTTCTATCTCTATTAGCATCCGTTTCCCCCATGAGGGTTACATAATTATCATACGTAGTGCAGTTCTTTATATTTTTCTATTGTTCTAATTCTAATTTGAAGCTGCTGTTTATGATCTTGTCGACTAACGATGTTGGCATGACAATGATAACTGGTTTAGCTACCTGTGTTTCTAGTATTAATACGTCTTATCAGCTGCTAATTATATAAATTGCTAAGACATACCGATGTAATAGTTGTATGTATATTGCAGAACTGATTATTAAGAATCTAATTTACTGTGTTTCTGGGTAACATCTGCGAAACTGTGTCCAATTTAGGAATACATTTGGTACTTTCACACCGAGATTGAACTTATAAAGTTCTTATGGTAAAAATAGGCTTTTCAAATTGAAGATGGTAGCTAATGTCAAGGAAAGGAAGGGCCATTGAATACTAGGATCTTATTTGGTGAAAAAACGCAATAAACAAATTCTTATTTATAAATCCTGACAATGAATCTATATTATAGAAGGATTGCTCGTAGAATGTCTGGGACAACTAAGGAAGAGAAGTATATGTCCTCCAATTTTTTCACATAGTTGAGCGACTGCCCTGTAATTTGACACATTACATAACTCTTGCTAATATCAAATTGAGCGATTACATTGAAATGAATACCATTTGATAGCTCATTTGAGGATTTTGAATCATATTCGGTTCAGCTACCTGCTTTACCTGTTGCGATGTTATAAGAGGATTTGTTACGCTTAGGGTGGTCAATTTCTAATACGACACGTAATCCGTACGAAAAGAACTCAACCCGACTCGACCCATTTATAAACGGGTCAATTTTGGGTCAACTCACTCTGACCCGTTTAATAAACGGGTGGGTCTCGGGTTGACCCGTGAACCCGTTTTGACCCGTCATGATCCCTTTAATATAAAACATATTTTTATTACTACAATTTACAAAACACAGGCCTACCCTAGTCCATTATCCATTTACCGCTTTACCCTATTTACCAATTACGAACCCGTCACTCATTCAGTCATTCTACGGTTCTACCTCTTCACTCCTTCTGACTTCAGTCTTTTCTTTTTTACACCGAGCCCTAGATTCTATCATTCTGAAATCGCGCATCAGATCAAAGAACAACGACGACACCAGGAAAAAGCATCGGCAACAACATCGTCTTGAGAGTCTCGATACTCAACAGATTCGATAAGGTTTGTGAAATCTATGTTCTTTACCAAAGTTGTGATTGCTATTCACTTTGGATGATATACTTCACGGAAGTTCAAGTTTTTGATTTATTCACAAAGGGCGTTGCATCTTTCCTGATCTTGAGTAAACCATTTTTTCTAAACTACTGTGCATCGAGATTTATGTTGACGGCATGTGGGGCAATATTTGGATCGATCGTTTCAACTTCTTCTGTAGTTCGCTACTTAGGTTTTTATTCAATTTTTGGTATAACCTAGAGGGTCTATTTAAGTCATTCACTGGTTTTAGATCTTTTCTTTTTATATCCGGATGTTGACTCATCTCATCCTCTACTTTTTGTGGCTTTGATGTCTGCTGCTACCAATATGTGCCTGGGCAGCAGCTCGAAGCTGCTGCCGACCTGCCGCTTAGCAACAGCTCAGCGCTGCTGCTAAGCGGCAACTCAACAACAGCTCCGAGCTACTGCTCAGCAGTAGCTCCGGGCTTCCGCTAAGCATGTAGCAACGTATCAATTACATTGAATGATGAAAACTGTTATTTAAGCTGAAGAATATACTGAAATAAGTGATGTATTAGTGTATTTGCATTAAAAACTAGCACAAGACATAAGACCTTTATGTTTTGTACCAAGTCTATTCATTTCTACATTTGCAAGTTATATTTTGGGGATAAGGTCATTCTCGAGGAACCAGTGGAATGGTATGTTATGTACTCTTTTTTGAAGCAATTTAGGTGTCTTGTTTGCTATCATGCATGTGTATGATTACAAATACTTATTACAAATACTTGTTTCACAAAGCATGTAACACTAACAATTACAGTTACATGCTTGAACTGCTACATGCTTGTTAGTTGTTACTTGTTAGTGTGCTTACAGTATAGCTTATTTATTGTTCTTATAATATATTGTACGTATGCAGCATGCTTATAATTCATGGATATACTTGTAAACAGGACCAAAACAGGTTAAACGGGTCAACCCGACCCGACCAGATTAGGTAAACGGGTTACACGGGTCAGGTCAACTCGTTTATAAATGGGTTATAAGGGTCGGGTCGGGTCAATTTGTTTATAAACGAGTTGAGTTCGGGTTGGCAAAAACTGATCCGTTTATCAAACAGGTTGACCCGACCCGTTTAAAAATTGATCCGAACCCGACTTGACCCGACCCAAACCCAACCCAACACAACCCATTGACAGCTCTAGAGCTTGCATTTACATTCCTACTAAGTTATGTAGCAGATTATATGGATGCTGAGGAGATGCATACTCCTGTTATTCGTGCCTTTATATTATATCTGTTTAGGTTTACATTTTTCTCGAACAACAATGGCACGATTAGACTTGAATATTTGACTGAACTGGAAGATGTTGATGAGCTTTGTAGATATGATTATGATAGTGCATCCTCGGTTATCTCTATTTAGCATTGGATACATTTACTTTGTAGCAGTCTAGAGCATTGTTCGGTTCTTAGTACATTCTTCCTTTTTGGTACTATGAGTATACAACTAACATGCATCCATGACTTATCACTGAGGCGAATAGCACACCATATATTTACTTTTCTAGATTTCGTTATTGGGGTTAGTTATGCATGTGCGTCGTGCAACACAGGGGATGCACAATAAGGTAATGAAGCCTAGGCAGTAGACGAATATGAGGCGACACGCCAACATAATCACCCGTCCATTGCAGGATTATATTCAGTTCATGGATCCTGACGAGGATCATGCACTCACTTACCAGTTTAGACTTTCGAGACATAGGGTTTGTTTTCAGGTCCCTACCTGTCCATTCATATTGTATTTGAGGAAGTGTTGTTAGCTATAATTATATGGTTCAGTATGCATTCCCTATGATCTACTTCAATTGGATGACATGTGTAATCATGTAGGCACAACTTATATTTTGAGATTGAGGGTCGCGGGATAGGTAGATAGTAAGCCTTATGCCGTACTTGGATATTTTGATTCATATTGGTCTCGAGTTGCTCCACGAGCTTACGCTTTACCAGATTATATATAGAGTTTGAACTACGAACATATTGGCCCCACATACCTATTCCGGTAGAGTTCCATTGCCACCAACAACCTTTGTGCCTACATCGTCTCGGTATATAGAACCTTCCACATTCGATCCTACTTAGCATCCGTTCAAAGTTTATGGTCTACATGGTGAGTTGTTAGACTATCCACTGTAGTTTCCTCCAAACGACCAGGTCCAGGGTGTACCATCCACATGAGATATGCATAACTTTTACATAATACTTCTATTTATTACGTGCATTGACATAAAAACATGTATACCTTCCAATTTAAAATCTTAATTTACTTAGTATATGGATCATGATAGACGAGTGATTGCTGCATTTGAGCGGATGACGCTTATGTATAGTCATCTTATGTATCAGAGTTATCAGACTGCTATGCAACAGCAGCAGACACAGTACGAGACTTAGTTGCATGAGTACCAGACTCAAATTCAGCAGCTTCGGCAACAACAGAAGCCACTAGAGCCACATGATTTTGATGACATAAATGATGATAGTGATGATGATGATGGTGGCGATGACGAATAGATCAATGATGGTTCTCATCACATAGACTGATATTATTTTATGTTATTAGAGTTATCAATGTACGTTGTACGTTTATATAGTTATGTACTCTCATTGAGTGTGCATGTTTATATAGTCATGTATTTTCGTTGTATGTTTATGAAAGTATTTTGAACTAAATTTATTCCCTTAAGTTTAACTCAAAAGTGGACGACCCATAATATAAAGTATTCGATTTAATTAATTATTTAACGTTAACTAACCGCGATTTTTTTGAAAATTTAATTTAGGCATATATCAAAATGTACAAAACCAAATCAAGAACTACGACGTTCATTTAAAAGCTACATTCGTATAAGTCCTGAAGATTCTTGTTTGGAAGGAGTCCGACGTATTTTTGATTTTATATATTAGTTTGGAGTTCGCTTTGTCAAATTATGAACTACCACTACGCGAAAAGCTCGATTTAATTTAATTTAATTTTTTCGTTTAAAATAAATAAAAAGAGGACGATTCAATTCTTTTAACTCATTCCAAAGCCTCTATCGAGCGATTCACCTTGGCCGAAGCTTTCCCTGGTTCTAGCTGCTTTGCCACTAACACAACTACTAAATTGAACGTCTTGAATAGTTTTCTATAGGGATGATTTCCGTTTAACTTGCCCAACCAAAAGGCAAAAAACGTGCATGAATTGATAAAAATGAGGTGCTTTATTATTTTTCTGTTTTTGAATAATCTTAAACATTTTATTCGTCGCTATCCTCTATAAAAAAGTTATAAATAGACTCACATGCATATGTTAAATTTTAATATCCTAACTGAATGCATTTCTCTTTCAAATTCACTAAGATTTGTTTGTTTTAACTTGAACACCTGTGAATCAAATGTTTGTATATGACAGTTGATTTTTCCAAATCGACCTTCTAATGAAGCAAACGATCATTTACGATCCAGATTTTTCGAGTTGAAGCAGTTTGTAATTCTGCTCCAGTAGGTATCAACACTTTGGTCACATGCTCGAATTGAATCAAAAGATAATGTACACCATATATAACATAAATTATAATCCTCCGACGTGTTCCAAGCATATGAAGTGAATACTCCACCAACCATAACTGTTTCATCTTCAAAATTAAAGTTTTCAAAGCTACATCTTGCGGAGTCGATATCAAATTCAAAATACATTTTTGAATTTGAAGGTGGAGAGTAAAATGGTAATAAGTGAGGTAGAATGCAGAAGGAGGAGAGTGTATATGTAAAAGAGAGAGAAAAAACCGTTAGAATTATAGCTGTTGTGGGCAACGGTAAGAAGAACGAAACAGGTAGTGTTTGAACAGGCGCTCGGGATAGGGCATCTATTCAAAAATCACCAGATTCTAGGTGCTTGTTCAACAGAGGCATGAATATAGGCGTTGTTTGAACAGCTCCTCATCCATGGCACCTGTTCAAACGTTGTCTCTCCCAACTACGTTTTTGTAGTCAAAACTGCTGAATTTTGAACCGATTAAAAAATGTATACTTTGTTGAAGATGAAAATGAGTGAGTATATATTACGTTTTTGTAATTCTGTACTTTTGTTGGAGATGCTCTAATCACTGTTTCGACAGCGCACATAAGGTAAATAAAAACAAAGCTAACAATGTGTACATTGTGACTAAGCACAACCACGAAAACGAAGTGGTGACTTCGGTACAGGTTGACATTAAAGGGAGATAATTGAATTTTTAGCCAATAAGTAGTAATGACTAAAGGGGATTATTAGTCGAGGTCATTTACAATTTTTTTGGTTAGAAATGGTGTTTAGGAAAAAGGGGAAAAAATTAAAAAAAAAAGTAAAATATGGTGCAAGTAAATGGTACAAAATATAGTTAAATCTATATGTGTATGTGCCCACCATGATTTTTGTCATTGCTTTAGATTTTTTTGGTTACAACAGATTAGATGGCTACGAAGAAAGAATGAAACTAGAAGAAACATTCCTTTTGAAAATGAAGAAGATTCCATCATTGTAGAAGTGCATCATATTTCCTATTTATATCAGTGGGGATCAAATTTTGAATGACAATGGTTGATGCCTTAGACGCTATGTAGTTAAAGTTCCGTTGTAGATCTTTGCATTATTCGACTGTTATTATATATATATATACACACACACACACACACACACACATACATACATGTATTTTTTTTCTTCTGTTTTTACTTTTTTTTTTTTGAAAATTGGTACGCTTATATATATACATACATACATATACATATTTTTTTCTAAAAATTGGTCACTTTTATTATCTACTAAAAAAACAGTACAAAAGTCAATTTAGCATACTAACCGTTACAAACATAAAACTAAAAGCATAAAAATTTAGAAAATACAAGTAAATAAACCTTAAAAACAAAAACTCGACCCATGATGAGGCCTCTCCATCCCACTGTTGAGTGCAACTCGCGGCACCACACCCGAGCCAAGGGCTCTGCTTGTGCATGATTGTGACACCCTACGTTCGTTAATGTCACTCTTTATCAGAATGCATTAAGTTTCGTGAAACGTTATAAGTAAACAGAAATAAAACATCACAAGACAGATATAAAATAACAGCGGAATTTAAAGCTTTATTAAACAGAAATAATCATGGTCTAAAACCCAGTTACATCATAAGTGTGAAATACAGAAAACTCAATACGTCAATTTAAAACTTCAGTCTTGTATTAAAACCATCAGAGTACAATAATATATAAAAGCATAGTCCCCAAAATAGAGTCATATCAGAGAAGATAGGAAATCAAAGCGGTACATCTAAACAGCTCCAAGCAGAATGAAAGAGAGAATCTAAATCAAGCCTGAGTATTCCCACCCCAAGGACCTAGGTTGTAACAACCCGGAAAATCAGAACCAATTCAAATTTTTTATTTTGGCAATTTTAACGGATTTTGAATATTTAAAGTGATTTATTTTAAATAATAATGATGGAAAATTTATTTTCGACGAAGTAAAACCGAATAAATATATTTTAATTATATAACGAGCCTGAAATGGCGCGGTAGTTCGAAAATTCGATTTCAAATTTCAAATGAATATACAGAATTCAATATAAGTCGGAATTGGACGAAACAAGAAATATTTGAATCTGGTTAACTATCTCTTTCTAACGAATTTAAGAAACTGAGATTTCACTTTATAATTTGAAAGTTATGTCCAATCTAAAATTTAGAAAAGTCGCTGTGGAATTTATAAATATTTTAATATAAAGGTCTTGAAAATAGCGATTTTGCAAACGACCTCCGTTTTCGATGAAACAACTTTTGTTGGATCTGGAATGTCAAATTATTTCTGTATTCCAATTTTCATAATTTTTGGAATCAATCGGCGAGCGTGGCAAAGTAAAACATGTTTAGTCAGTTTCAGTCAATTTGGATTGACTAGAAAATGACCATTTTTCAAACGGTCTTCAAATTTGGCGGAATTAGTTTTGTTAGGACCATATCGTCAGTACGAAGCTAGAAATAATTTTTCTGGAATTTACAGAATTAGTATGTGGCCCTGATAATTTAAAATGTGCGTTCAAACTGAATATATACTGATTTATATTTTAATTTTGGCGGAAACAGATCGTAACAACCAAATTGGGTTATGAAACATACCCCATTGTGTTCGGAGTGGAGGTATTTGAATAGAGGCGATCGCCATTGGGTTTGATTTGGAGTTTGAACAATAAACAAGAGAATTTAATAAAATAATAATATAAAATATATATATATAAATATTTCAACAAAACCCCTACCCTTTATTCTCCCTTCCCGTTCAGAACCTGTTCCCTCCTTTTCCACAAAACCCATCGCTCACCATAAACCTAGCTGTCGCCGCTTCTGCTTTCTCCTTCCCTCCCCCCAGTCGCGCGCCACCCCGTCCATCTCCTCCTCCCCCCCTCCGTCGCGGATGGCGCAACCACCACCCTCTAGCGTGCGAGCCTAGGAAGCCACCACCGCAGATCTCGAGCGCCGCGCCCCGCCTCCAGCACGCCGCACACCTCCCTTGCCGCCTGCCGACCACCAGGGACGCCGATTCCCTCCTTCACACCCCCAGAACCGAACACAATAAGTTTTCCCCTCCCCTCCCCTTTTCTTTATTTTATTTATTTAAAACTGAAATTTATTTATTTTAACTGAAATTAGGATTGTTTTTAGAATATATAAGCACCGCATAGAAATGTGATTTTCAATCGCAAAAAGATTTGATATTTTTAGAACATAAAGATTCGATTTTTAAAGTGATAAAGATTATATTTTTAACAATGAAAAGAGTAGATTTTTATCATATGAAAGCGAAGAAAAAAAATTAGATCTTTATATATGAAGGAGCAATGTAAAAATTTGATTTTTATATATAAGATAGCGATGTAAAAATATGATTTATATATATAGCAGCGTTGTTAAAAATATGATTTTTATATAAACCGCATGAAACAGATGGTGATGAAACGGAATGGAAGCAAAATGAAATCCAAACAGTTCAGAAATTCAGAAATGAAATGGCGGAGTGGAACCCAAAGGTGAGAACTCCTCACTATAATTTCTTGTCCAGTTATTTATTTTATAACTGCATATATGAACTGCTCCCCGTCGTCCACAGACCATGGACGACTTGTTTGATTGTTTGGTTTGGTTAATTGATTTGTTTGAATTGATTGTGATGTGAAATGAACTGAATTAAATATTCATGTGTTGAAATATTTTATCGTTAAAAATCTAATTTTTAACGTGTATATGAATAAAATAAATATTCATTTACAAATCGAACGATTTGTTTATGTACACCCATTTAACTGATTTTGATTGGGATGATATATTTTACACATCGCCCAACTGCACAAATAATATTCAGTGTTTGTTGGTTGAAACCCCACACGGGTGTTGGGATGATATTTGTCGTACACTAATCCCAATTGTATAGTTGTATATCGATCGATTGGTTGACAGGCTATTGTAAGCATTAAATATTTATATTTAATGCTTATGCAGTATAGAATGCACTCTGGATGATGGTTGATTGTTGATCATTGTGTTATATACATGTGTTGTATAAAATCCATATAAATAATATTATATGGTGATTGACTGTGTCTTATTCCAGTTCAAAAAGAACGAATATTTTAAAATAACGAATATTTTAAAATAATGAATATTTTAAAATAATATTCAGAAAAGAATCAAAATACGATTTTGATGTCCGATTTCAGATGGACACGAAATATTAGTAAATATGAAGTCGTGTTGATTAGATATACGCCATTTTGACGTGAACGATATTTATATCGATTTTATTCATTTTTATAATGAATATCGAAAAGGAAATGATTTCGAAATCTAATGTTTTGAAAATAATATCATTATATATTAATGATATAGAATATTCAATTTTAATTTAAAATTGAATATGAAGTTGAATTTTTTTTGAAAACGAATTTAAAGCGATTTATAAAATACGTTTTAAATGGAAATCGACGAAATATATATAATATATATTATATATATAATAGCCTGAATAGAACGCGGCGCGCAGCAGTAGTTCGCGAATTTCGACCATTGACTTTGAACGGACATTACGGGAGATGCGACCGTCGGATTCTCCTAAAATCGGAACCGTTGGGTTCGTATCAAAAAGATCTTTCCGACGAATATAAGGGATTTGAAATCTAACGGTTGGATTTGAAATTATGTCCAAATCAAATTTGGAAAAGGTCGCTGTAAGTGCAGTTCGATGACCGTTTATGGCGACTGTACGGGCCTTGATAAAATTATTTAAAATATCAATAATTTGTGTAAAATCATAATAAATGATTTGGAAAGAATTAGGATGAAAAATTCCTTATTTGAAAAGATAAAAATATATTTTTATCGAAATGAACTAGTTATGAACTAGAATTATAATTCAATTTTTTTAAATAAATCGATTGGATTTGAAATGGTTATAAAAATAACCGGAATTTCCAATATATGAATTGGAATGGATTTGAATCGAAATTATCTTCGGAATATTTCGATGTTGGATTCCCTGACTATACAGATATTATGGAGGAATTTGGAAGATATATATATCGTTATTCCAATACGATATTTGTTGGTTTCAGAATTTGATATTGAATATAAGCCGATATATTTTCTATTCAGAGCCCTATATTTAATATCAAATTGGATTGTGGGTTTGTCGTGAATGGTGTCTTCAGTAACACTGTTCTTAAACCCGATTGAGAAAAAACAAATCTTTTTATTAAGATTTAATGAAGTTTACTAATTAATTAACATTTAATTGGAATTAAATTGAAATTGGTTTTTAGGTTTATCGTGAACGGTGTTTTAAATAACACTTGTTCTTTAACCCGATTAACAATGAATTGAGATTTTGGGTTTGTCGTGAATGGTATCTTTAATAATACTGTTCTTAAATCCAATGGAGTTAAGAAAATTAGAAACTGACTAGAGATTAGCTAAGTTGAATGGTTTCCTAGGTATTGATCTGATGTTGGTTAAGACCTTTGGGATTAACACTTAGCGAATTGTTCTCTTACTAATTTACGGTTAGAGACTGCTGGGATGGGGTTTTTAGTATCACTATTCTTAAACCCAGTGTGAAAAGAATAAATCTTTTAATTAAGATTTAAAGAAGAATTACCAATTAATTAACGTTTAATTGGAACTGAAAATGGAATGTGAATTGAATTTATTGTGAACTGTGTTTTTAACGACATTTGTTTAACCCGATTTACAGTGAAATATGATTTGGAATTTATAATTCTTTTTATTAAAGATTTAATGGGAATTTTCCAAAGTAAAGTTTTCCAATTTAATATATTAAATTGGAATTGAATGGAATGATAATAATCGAAGTGAACTTCCGTGGAGGAAGACTGTTAATACATATGGAATTTAAAAGGCTTTGCCGTTATTCCATTTATATTATTAGTCGGATACGGAAATTTATATTGATTATATATATATTGATTTGTTTTTCCATGAAGATCCCATAATTATCGTGAACTGTGTTTTAAATGACATTAGTTCTTTAACCCAGTTAAAAGCAGGATTACATGTCGGTCATTGTATTTCGAACTATATGGTTGATATCTACTAAATATATACCTGTTTGGTGGCGGAGAATTTATTCCCTTTCTTAACACCCTTCTCTAAGACGTACGAGCTTAGAGGTTATATATCGGCAGAAATCAATAGTACGGTGTAGATTGTCGATGCGACATGTTTGTGTTTCCAAAGTTAAATAATCATTAATATTGATTTTTGGGAAGATTAAAACTAAGTGGAGTTTTAATGAATCTTCAATTAGATTGAAATGTGAATTCATAATTTAAATTATCAAATTTGGGAAATGATCGAGAGTGGAGTATCACTAGTTTTGCTCCAAGCGATAGTTAAATTTTTAATTAGATTTGAACGGGAAATGGTAATTAAATTTACCGATAACACCGTGGTGTTAGTTATGGGGTAATACCAGTTTTGCTCTATGGGATGAATAGGTTGGGATTGGGAAATTAAATAAGTGGTTATTTCGGTAAGGTGCGTTAATCCCGACTAGTTTGGAAAACCTTAATATGGTTTAAATTGATATCCAAAGAAAGATTAAAGAATAAATTTTAAAGAATTTATCTTTGATAAAATCAATGGGAACAAATCCCTAAAGATGTGAATATTTAAATAAAAGAATATTCAATATTGGAATGAGGCGTATGTTTTGTTTTTATAACACTTGTTTATTATATACGTGAGTTATTCGGAAAGGTCGGGTTTATACCCATTCTGAATAATTGATTCGACGATAAGTCGACGATGAAGACGGTGGTTGAAGACCAGAGGTCTTCACATCATTTGGATGATTACTGATGTCTTGATTGGGCTGTACACCCAAGACGAGGTAATAAGTGGTGATCGTCCAGACGTACTTGGAGATCAATGGATATGCAAGGGCCTCTCTCCTGTGTTGGACATATGGGACGAGGAATAAGGTGCCTCCGGTTTCGTTCAGACCCAAAACGAACTTGTAAATGGATGTGTGCTTGACACTGGATTTTATTCTGTTTTGATTTATTTCTATTAAATATATATCTGTTTGGCGGCGGAGAATTTATTATCTTGCTTAACGTCCTTCTCTGAAACGTACGAACTCAGATGTTATATATCTATAGATATCAGTCGCATGGCATGAATTGCCTATGTGGCATGCTGAGATGCAAATGATCAAGACTTCTATTGAAAAGCAGAGTCTTTTGGTTGATGATCAAAGCATAGCTTCAATATAGGATAGCTTTGGGTATAGCGTTAATTCGCAAGCCTCACACCTCGGTATGAGTCAAAAATGGGATAAGGGACCCAAAGAGGACATGACTTTTCTTTCTAGCTATGTGTGGTGTCAGGGTTTTGCACGCCCTAACATTGTTATATTTTTACCTACGTGGTTGTTGGATTGCGAGGCACCTCGGATATACCGGTCTCTTCGGAGCTAATGGATATAAGTCCTATAGGACCGAGAAATGTGTGTTCAGGAATATTAATCCACTAACGTAAGTGTGGACCGGCCTTGGAGGATCCAAGGGTCTTCTATGGGAGATCCTGAGGCATTTGCTAGAGTGTTTCAAAGCCCGCGAGGAGTACATCCCTTGCGTCGACTCATGACGGAAATCCAATTTCCAATACGTGACATTTCGGTTTTGATTGTAGAGCCTAGTATTTGCGACATGATAGATGGTACCCATGCTGCCTATGATTGATACATTTATATTTGAAATTGTTTTCATACACTTTACACTATAATAGTATCAAAATGATTTGTTTTAAACGTACCAAGAATGTTTGGTTATTATAAAGTAAAACTCTGTCCTCCGGCTTGCGCTCCATTGTGTAATGGGACCTGAGTCTTATAATAGCTTCACTTTTCCAAAAATCATTGCGTTGTTTATTCTATGTACTGGTATTCTTGGGAGGAAATCCGTTCCGTGTTATACGACGTGGTCCCTTGATTTACCTTATTTTTAAAGTAAAGTTTTAAATAACTATTTTAGTTCTCACACCAGTCACATGACTGACCTGCAGTTTATTGTTTTAACCTAAACTCTGGGTGCCCCTATTTTCCACACGGGCAGCTAGTAGTTTTGGTTTTGTATATTTATATTCACAGGATCCTGGTTTACAACTGGAATGATATTCAGAAAGCTCTGTATCCGTATATTTGTTTCAGTTGTGTTATGTATTATTTTCCCGCTGCATTGTAATTTAAATCTCTGATATTTCTCTGATGTATAATATTTATTCATACTCTGTATATTCCTGTACTTTGATGTAAATTGTTGTAATAAGCAATGAAATGTTCTTCTGTTTGTGTTCTGATTCGTCTTGTCCTCAAAGCAATCCGGGCTTTCCTTTATGGGGAAGTTCGGGTCGTCTCAGTTGGTATCAGAGCTTTGGTTTACAGAGCTCGAGAACAAGGCTCAATAGAACCAAACGAAAGAATTTATCAGAGATTGGATTAGTAATATCCAATGAGAATGACTCGTAAGAGAGGATCAACATTATCCTAGAACGAGTGTAAAGAGTGTTTTTTTCAAAAATAAAAACAAATTTAGCTTTGAAAATTTAATCTAATTATTCGTATTTGAATATTTATTTTAGATTGATTTTGGACAATCTAGTATATAGAGATTTTGAATATACGCGTAATTAACGTGTAGTCGAAGCCTCAAATATTCTGGATAGATATTGAATCATACTCTAGTCGCCCGGGGATGATTCTGATGATGTGGCCACATCATCAGCATCTGTGCTCGAGTTTCGAAAGTGTGATATAGATATACTTCCAATTGATTGGTGTGAGAACCAAAACTAGATAGGGTTTATTGTTGTGAATTGGCATCAAAAACATGATTTTTGTATATATATCTAAAGTTATGTGTTTGAAACGATAATCAACTAATTGACTACTGATTGTGTTGTTTGATATTTGGTTTGATTAATTAAAATTTTGAACCATTAAGCCAAATTAAGAAAAAATTGAACTGAATTGAAAATTGTTTGGAACTTGCATGCATATACATGTATATACATTGAACCATGTCATAACAAGGAGGCTAGAGAAGAGGAATGGAATTGTATGCCCGACAAATAGGTACATGTTTACTAATTTCTTGGGTTTGGATGATTTTATGAGCCGATTGGCTAGCCGCTTGGATTTTTCTTTTTCTTTTTGAGATGAGAGGGCCTGCGTGGCGGTTTAAGGATTTTCCCGGTGCTCCCCGTACAAAGGAGGTTATGGCGAAATTTTTCGAAAATTTAGGGTGTTAGCCAAATTTTTGAAAAAATTGAAAATTCTTAGAAATTGAAAAGTTGAAGAATTAATGTCAGATTGAAAGTTGAGTTGATTAGTAAAACAACTTTCAGCTCCGTTCCTTTTCGAGGATGAAAAGATTTTAAGTAGGGGAGATTGTAACAACCCAGAAAATCAGATCAATTTAAAAGTTTTATTTTGGCAATTTTAATGGATTTTGAAAATTTAAAATGATTTATTTTAAATAATAACGATGGAAAATTTATTTTTGACGAAGTTAGAACGAATAAATATATTTTAGTTATATAACGAGCCTGAAATGGCGCGGTAGTTCAAAAATTCGATTTCAAATTTTAAATGAATATACAGAATTCAATATAAGTCGGAATTAGATGGAACAAGAAATATTTGAATCTGATTAACTGTATCTTTCTAATGGATTTAAAAAACTGAGATTTCACTTTATAGTTTGAAAGTTATGTCCAATTTAAAATTCAGAAAAGTCGCTGTGGAATTTTTTTTTTAATATATATAAAGGCCTTGAAAATAGCGAGTTTGCAAACGACCTCCATTTTCGACGAGACCACTTTTGTTGGATCCGGAATGTCAAATTATTGCTAGATTCCAATTTTTATAATTTTTGGAATCAATCAGCGAGCGTGGAAAAGTATAACGTGTTCTGCCAGTTTTAGTCAATTTGGATCAACCAGAAAATGACCATTTTTCAAACGGTCTTCAAATTTGACGGAATTAGTTTTGTTATGACTGTATCATCAATACGAATCTAGAAATAATTTTTCTACTGAATATATACTAATTTATATTTTAATTTTAGCAGAAACAGATCGTAACAACCAAATTGGGTTGCGAAACATGCCCTATTGTATTCGGAATGGGGGTATTTGGCTAAGGGCGATAGTCATTGGGTTTAATTTGGAGTTTGAACAATAAACAAGAGAATTTAATAAAATAATATATATATATATATTTCAACGAAACCCCCTACCCTTTATTCTCCCTTCCCGTTCAGAACTCGTTCCCTTCTTTTCCACAAAATCCCATCGCTCACCCTAAACCTAGCCGCCGCCGCTTCTGCTTCCCTCCCCCTCCCCCCGTCGCGCGCCACCCCGTCCATCTCCTTCCCCCCTTCCGCCGCGGATGGAGGAACCACCACCCTCCAGCGCGTATGCTCAGGAAGCCACCACCGTAGATCTCGAGCGCCGCTCCCCGCCTCCAGCATGCCGCCCACCTCCCTTGCCGCCTGCCGACCATCAGGGACGCCGATTCCCTCCTACACACCCCCAGAACCGAACACAGTAAGTTTTCTCCTCCCCTTTTCTTTATTTTATTTATTTAAAACTAAAATTTATTTATTTTAACTGAAATTAGGATTGTTTTTAGAATATATAAGCATCGCATAGAAATGTGATTTTCAATTGCAAAAAGATTTGATTTTTTTTAGAACATAAGGATTCGATTTTTAAAGTGATAAAGATTATATTTTTAACAATGAAAAGAGTAGATTTTTATCATATGAAAGCGAAGAAAAAAAAATTAGATCTTTATATATGAAGGAACGATGTAAAAATTTAATTTTTATATAAAGTAGCAGTATAAAAATATGATTTTTATATATAAGATAGCTATGTAAAAATATGATTTTTATATATAAGATAGCGATGTAAAAATATGATTTTTATATATAAGATAATGATGTAAAAATATGATTTTTATATATATAGTAACGTTGTTAAAAATATGATTTTTAATATAAACCACATGAAACATATGGCGATGAAACGGACTGGAAGCAAAACGAAATCCAAACAGTTCAGAAATTCAGAAATGAAATAGCGGAGTTGAACCCAAAGGTGAGAACTCCTCACTATAATTTCTTGTTCAGTTATTTATTTTATAACTGCATATATGAACTGCTCCCCATCGTCCATAGACCATGGGCGATTTGTTTGATTGTTTTGTTTGATTGATTGATTTGTTTGAATTGATTGTGATGTGAAATGAACTAAATTAAATATTCATGTGTTTAAATATTTTATCGTTAAAAATCTAATTTTTAACGTGTATATAAATAAAATAAATATTCATTTACAAATCAAATGATTTATTTATGTACACCCATTTATCTGATTTTGATTGGGACGATATATTTTACACATCGCCCAACTGCACAAATAATATTCAGTGTTTGTTGGTCGAAACCCCACATGGATGTTGGGATGATATTTGACGTACACTAATCCCAATTGTTTAGTTGTATCTCGATCGATTGGTTTACAGACTGTTGTAAGCGTTAAATATTTATATTTAATGTTTATGCAGTGTAGAATGCACTCTGGATGATGGCTGATTGTTTCTCATTGTGTTATATACATGTGTTGTATGAAATCCATATAAATAATATTATATGGTGATTGGCTGTGTCTGATTCTAGTTCAGAAAGAAAGAATATTTTAAAATAACGAATATTTTAAAATAATGAATATTTTAAAATAACGAATATTTTAAAATAATGAATATTTTAAAATAACAAATATTTTAAAATAATATCCAGAAAAGAATCAAAATTTGATTTTGATGTCCTATTTCGGATGGACACGAAATATTAGAAAATATGAAGCCGTGTTGATTAGATATATGCCAATTTTAACGTGAACGATATTTATATCGATTTTATTCATTTTTATAATGAATATCGAAAAGGAAATGATTTCGAAATCTAATGTTTTGAAAATATTATCATTTATATATTAATGATACGGAATATTCAATTTTGATTTAAAAATGAATATGAAGTTAAAATTGTTTTGAAAACGAATTTAAAACGATTTATAAAATACATTTTAAATGGAAATCTACAATATATATATATATATATAATGGCCTGAATATAACGCGCCACGCAGTGCCAGTTCGCGAATTTCGACTATTGACTTCGAATGGACATTACGGAAGATCCGACCGTCGGATTCTTCTAAAACCAGAACCGTTGGGTTTGTATCGAAAAGAGCTTTCCAACGAATATAAGTGATTTTAAATCCAATGGTTGGATTTGTTATTATGTCTAAATCAAATTTGGAAAAGGTCGATGTAAGTGCAGTTCGATGACCGTTTATGGAAATCGACTGTACGGGCCTTGATACAATTATTTAAAATATCAATAATTTGTGTAAAATCATAATAAATGATTTGGAAAGAATTGGGATGAAAAATTCAATATTTGAAAAGATAAAAAATATATTTTTATCGAAATGAACAAGTTATGAACTAGAATTATAATTCAATATTTTTAAATAAATAGATTGGATTTGAAATAGGTATAAAAATAACCGGAATTCCAATATATGAATTGGAATGGATTTGAATTGAAATTATCTTCGGAATATTTCAATATTGGATTCCATGGTTATACAGATATTGTGGAGGAATTTGGAAGATATATATATATATATCGTTATTCCAATGGATATTTGTGGGTTTCAGAATTTGATATTGAATATAAGCCGATATATTTTCTATTTAGAGCCCTGTATTTAATATCAAATTGGATTGTGAGTTTGTCGTGAACGGCGTCTTCAATAACACTGTTGTTAAACCCATTTGAGAAAAAAATATAAATCTTTTTATTAAGATTTAATGAAGTTTACCAACTAATTAACATTTAATTGGAATTAAATTGAAATTGGCTTTTGGGTTTATCATGAACGGTGTTTTAAATAACACTTGTTCTTTAACCGATTAACAATGGAATGAGATTTTGGGTTTGGTGTGAATGGTATCATTAATAATACTGTTCTTAAACCCAATGGAGTTAAGAAAATTAGAAACTGACTGGAGATTAGCTAAGTTGAATGGTTTCCTGGGTATTGATCTGATGTTGGTTTCGGCCTTCGGGATTAACACTTAGGGAATTTTTCTCTTACTAATTTACGGTTAGAGACTGATGGGATGGGGTTTTCAGTAACAATGTTATTAAACCCAGTGTGAAAAGAATAATTCTTTTAATTAAGATTTGAAGAAGAATTACCAATTAATCAGCATTTAATTGGAACTGAAAATGGAATGTGAATTGGGTTTATTGTGAACTGTGTTTTTAACGACATTCGTTCTTTAATCCGATTTACAGTGAAATGTGATTTAGAATTTATAAATCTTTTTATTAAAGATTAAACGGTATTTTTCAAAGTTTTCCAATTTAATATATCAAATTGTAATTGAATGGAATTCAATTGATAACAATCGAAGTGAACTTCTGTGGAGGAAGACTGTTAATACATATGAAATTAAAAAGGCTTTGCCGTTATTCCATTTAGATTATTAGTCGGATACGGAAATTGATATCGATTATATATATCGATTTGTTTTTCCATGAAGATTCCATAATAAACGGAATGTGATTTAGGTTTATCGTGAACTATGTTTTTAATGACATTAGTTCTTTAACCCAGTTAAAGGCAGGATTATATGTCGGTCATTGTATTTTGAACTGTATGGCTGATCTCTGCTAAATATATACCTATTTGATGGTGTAGAATTTATTCTCTTGCTTAACACCCTTCTCTAAGACGTACGAGCTTAGAGGTTATATATTGGCAGAAATCAATAGTACGGTGTAGATTGTCGATGCGGCAAGTTCATGTTTCCAAAGCTAAATAATCATTAATATTGATTTTTGGGAAGATTAAAACTAAGTGGAGTTTTAATGAATCTTTAATTAGATTGAAATGTGAATTGATAATTTAAATTATCAAATTTGGGAAATGATCGAGAGTGGAGTATCACCAGTTGTTCTCCAAGCAATAGTTTAATCTTTAACTAGATTTGAATGGGAAATGGTAATTAAATTTGTTGATAACACCGTGGTGTTAGTTTTGGGGTAGTACCAGTTTTGCTCCATGGGATGAATAGGATGGGATTGGGAAATTAAATAAATGGTTACTTCAGTAAGGTGCATTAACCCCGACTAGTTTGGAAAACCTTAATATGGTTTGAATTGATATCCAAAGGAAGATTAAAGAATTTATCTTTGATAAAATTAATGAGAACAAATCCCTAAAGATGTGAATATTTAAATATAAGAATATTCAGAATTGGAATGAGGCATATGTTGTGTTTTTATCACACTTGTTTATTATATACGTGAGTTATTCGGAAAGGCCGGGTTTATACCCATTCTGAATAACTGATTCGACGATAAGTCGATGATGAAGACGGTGGTTGAAGACCAGAGGTCTTCACATCGTTTGGATGATTACTGATGTCTAGATTAGGCTGTACACCCAAGACGAGGTAATAAGTGGTGATCATCCATACGTACTTGGAGATCGACGGATATGCGAGGGCCTCTCTCCTGTATTGGACATATTGGACGAGGAATAAGGTGCCTCCGGTTTCATTCAGACCCAGAATGAACTTGTAATTGGATGTGTGTCTAACATCGGATTTTATTCCGTTTTGATTGATTTCTATTAAATATATATATCTGTTTGGCGGTGGAGAATTTATTCACTTGCTTAACGCCCTTCTCTGAGATGTACGAGCTCAGAGGTTATATTCAATAGATATCAGTCGCATGGCATGAATTTCCCGTGTGGCATGCTGAGATACAAATGATCAAGGCTTCTGCTGAAAAGCAGAGTCTTGTGGTTGATGATCAAAGAATAGCTTTAATATAGCATAGCTTTGGGTATAACATTAATTCCCGAGCCTCACACCTCAGTATGAGTCAAAAACAGGATAAGGGACCCAAGGAGGACATGACGTTTCTTTCTAGCTATGTGTGGTGTCCGGGTTTTGCACGCCCTGACATTGTTGTATTTTTACCTATGTGGTTGTTGGATTGCGAGGTGCCTCGGATATATCGGTCTCTTCGGAGCCGATGGATATAGGTCCTATAGGACCGAGAAACGTGTGTTTAGGAATATTAATCCACTAATGTAAGTGTGGAACGACCTTGGAGGATCCAAGGGTCTTCTGCGGGAGATCCTGAGGCATTTGTTAGAGTGTCTCAAAGCCAGCGAGGAGTACATCCCTTGCGTCGAATCATGACGGAAATCCAATTTCCAATACGTGACATTTTGGTTTTGATTGTAGAGCCTAGTATCGCCTATGATTGATACATTTATATTTGAAGTTGTTTTCATACACTTTACACTATAATAGTATCAAAATGATTTGTTTTAAACGTACCAAGCATGTTTGGTTATTATAAGGTAAAACTCTATCCTTCGGCTTGCGCTGCATTGTGTGATGAGACCTGAGTCTTATAATAGCTTCATTTTTCTGAAAAGCATTGCGTTGTTTATTCTATGCACTGGTATTCTTGGGAGGAAACATGTTCCATGTTATACGGCGTGGTCCCTTGATTTACCTTATTTTTAAAGTTTAGAATAATTGTTTTAGTTCTCACACCATCCACATGACTGACCTGGAGTTTATTGTTTTAACCTAAACTCTGGGTGCCCCTATTTTTCACACAGGAAGCTAGTAGTTTTGGTTTTGCAGATTTATATTCATAAGATCCTGGTTTACACTGGAATGATATTCGGAAAGCTCTGTATCTGTATATTTGTTTCAGTTGTGTTATCTATTATTTTTTCGCTGCATTGTAATTTAAATCTCTGATATTTCTCTGACATATAATATTTATTCATACTCTGTATATTCCTGTACTCTGATGTAAATTGTTGTAATAAGCAATGAAATGTTCTTCTGTTTGTGTTCTGATTCGTCTTGTCCTCAAAGTAGTCCGGGCTTTCCTTTACGGGGAAGTTCGAGTCGTCTCATAGGTGGGGAATGGAAGAGAAAGAAGAGGAAACAAAATAGTTCAGACATAAAGTCTGGCGAGTTCAGTTACTTTTAGCATACAAATAAGTAAAAGCATCATGACATGCGTATAAATTGGATGAGAGAGATAACAGTATCGTAAGGCAGGTATAATATACTAAGAAGGATAAACAAAATAAACAGAAAAATATATATCGCGCTTCTCAAGTACTTTTCTCTGCACTAATACTGGTGCAAGAGAAACAAGATGATCCCAAAAAAACAAGATGGTAGGCTTAGGTGTACTTCTAGTGAGGGGATTTACCCCGTACAATAATAACAGGTAGCCCAACAGAAATGACACGTGTTATCCCCCAACGATAATAACGGGCTCCTAAGCAAGCAAGGCTAGATGTACCCTCATTACTACCCCAATAGATCGGCTCCCTAACCCATAGACACCCTGTGATGGCCCCACAGTAGGATGTACCATTTCCTAAAGTGGCAACCCTTTTATTAACGAGATGCACAACCATCTACTGATGCCACAACGTCTTATTATCCCAACACAAGCAGATTCATGTATGCACATGAATCCAACGGAGTGCGTCGTCAACATCCCCACTTAAATGAACCTCTTACAATAAATTCAATAAGCGTGCCCAGACCCCGACCTAGTTCGAGGCTCCCCGTTTGATACTAAGATGGGTTACTGACTGATACGGGTCCCACACCACAGATGATACAAGTTTCCCCTTAGGCTTGCATCCCCACTACAAGGATTTTGACAGGTTATGCCTAACAATTTAACAAGGTTGCATAACCCCAACATATAAAACAGGTTAAGTTTGTCGGGTATATATATATATATATATATAAAAAACCCGCCCCACAGTTTTAACAAGATTAACTTAACCCTTACCGATTCAAGCAAGTTTACTTAACCCCTACTCAATTTGATAGGTTCATGTAACCCCCACAGATTTAAATAGGTTAAGTATTTCAGGTTAACAAGTTAGTATCATACTTCCATTCATGGCTGTTAATGGACTAGACCAATCACATTAAGTCTACCACTTGTGGATGATGGATATGTCGGGCGGTTCCGGGCAGACTTCTACCACAAGTCAGACTTAACCTCGTGTCTCAGCACCGTTACCTGCACATTTATGCACTAGACCCCTCACATTAGATTTACTACTTGTGGATACTGGATTTGGCCAGGCAGTTCCGGGCAGGCTTCTACCATAAGTGTAATCTAACCTCGTGTCTATGCGTGGTTACAGTTTCTAATTACTGTAAATCTAGGCATGTTCATTATTAAACAATTTTCATGTTTATCCATGGTTATGCCCCCAAATCCCAGTCCGATTCATGATACAAGTTAGGCCCCAAATTAAAGTTTTAGATCGAGGTATACATTATGACCCAAATCCCAATTATCTTTTACAATATAAGTTATGTCCCAAATTATCATTTCCAACAGTTCCCAATTTCATGCGCTCGCATATTTTAGCGACAGGCCTAAGCCGGAAGGTAGTCTGGATATAAAAATAAAAAGGGAAGGAGGAAGTGAAGAGAACATAAATAACATAATAACAAAATAGGCATATGATGACAGAAATGGACAAAATAATAGAATATGCATATGGTGACATGATTAGGCATAATAACAGAATAAGCATATTAGGAATGGGCATATGAGAACCAAATAGTAGATCGGGTGTACAAGTAGTGGCAAATCTATTTAGTTATGATTCAAGTTATTAACAGGCACAGGTTTAGATCCAAACTTATAAACATGTCAAGATTACTATTAAATGTTTATATCTAAAAATAACATGAACTCACTATGACTGGATCTAAAGAATAGAGAATTGACTGTTGATGTTGTAGCGGAGATTCTTGTATGCTCATAAATTGTTGTTGTAGAAGAATAGGCTAGTTTAATATGAGTTGGGGAAGCATCTCGTTGTCTCCATTGTTTTTGGTGAATAAAACAATAGAAATGAGGTCCTATTTATAGCCTACGGTTAACGAATCTGGTCAAGAAATGAGTCCACGTTCACAGAAATGGATCAGCCCCAGATCTAGGTGGGTTCGACCCAGGGGTCGACACCCTCGTGTAGGGGTCGACCCATGGGTCGACACCCACGCGGCATGGGATCAACCCCTAACGGATCGATTTCCCTCCTTTGGGTCGACACCCACGCGGCATGGGGTCAACCCCTAACGGATCGATTTCCCTCCTTTTTCCGCTCTCTGATTTTGATTTTCTAGATTTATTTGTTTTTATATATTATGCTTATATGTATACAAACTTCAAACCTTAATATCTTCTTCATACGATATCCGTTTTACGCAAACTCGAAGTCTGTCTTAAGCAAAATTCCGAGACGAACGCAACAGCTTAGCTGGTTTTACTAAATTCTAAATATTTAATTAAGTATTATTTATTTTATCATTGTGGTGTTCTTTAAAATTATGGGGTGTTACATTCTCCCCTACTTAAAGGATTTCGTCCCCAAAATCTCTAAGTTAAGAAGAATGTATATCCTAACATCCATCATCCATCTATTCATCCACCAATCACATGCATTCATTGTCCTTAAAAGATTTCTAATGCTTATATGAACATATGCAAAGGTGCGTGTATATGTCCTTATACTAATGCGGAAAATCAAGCGGTCTACTGATTCAGTTGACCTCCTTAATGCAATGTATGTTAAGTGCCATGAATCCAACATGTATGCAAATAATCATAACATATTATGTAAATGCAATATGCATGCACAATCATCCATCCAAATGCAACATCCAGATGATGCACCTATTTCCATCCATAAAAGTAGAAAAATGCACATGCATCCATATGCAGTATGAGAATGATTAAGCCGATCTAATGCCTAGTGTGTGTACATGCATCCACGAGCAACCGCTTGCAAATACTTGCATACATCAAACATAACATGTCTCAAACACATGTTTACATCCATTGGATTCCTACCTAAAGGTCGAAGATACGATCGATAGTGTGACGGCCGACCCGCACCATCAAACATTTTCCTTGGAATGCATTGTGCCAATGCCCGACTGGCACGGGACGACCGTCAAAAGAAAAGGATTTAAAATTATGAACTACCAAAAAACTGTAGTATATCTCATAAAGCATGGAATAAAATATAATAATAACATAATTTGACATAAAACAGGCGAGACAGTGCATAAGATTAAAACTAAACCATTATAGCAGCGGAATCCAAAATACAACTTACGATCCAAACCATTATTACAACTTCCAGATAATGTATCTAAAAGGAAATAAAAAGGTACACTACTAATGCCCAAAGCAGTGACCAGCAACAACACAGGGAGAATATACGTATATATTACGTGGAAGCCTCCTGCTCGTCTCCGGACAACTACTCATACATAACCACCTAATCTGTCTCTAGTCTGCTCGTTTAGGAGTACCCAGAGTAATAAGAAGAGACATAAAACTCTGGGCCAAACAAAAGCCTGGTGTGAGGTATAGAAAATATATGCAGCTAAATAAAGCAATAACTGGTATAAATGATCACACCTGACCTGGACCTGCAACCAAAGAGTTAACACAACAAATGTACAATACTCTAAGGTAACACTAACATATAGTGTAAAAATGGAAGTGTAAGTGTCATGTTGATAGCAAACATCAAACATAGCAATCATCCACACATCTCTCACTCAGTGCGTAGAGCATACGATGTCCACCGCTTTGATCACCAAATCCATTGGGGCCATGACGGAGTTCAACTCCATACAACTAATCGCTACGACCACTTTTCCCTTTGGAGCCCTAATGGAGTCCAACTCCATACAACCTCTGACCCCACTGCACTGGTCTATAGTCAATAACCCTAATGGGTCAACGTCTACATACCCCCTCCCTCAATAGTGAACCAAAGTTATAGATATCGATAACCCCTTTGCACAAGTCCCGCAGCAAAGCCCAACCCTTGAAGTTAACTCGTTGGTTCTCATCTGGATCCTGAGTAATAACTTCCCATTTGGGCCTCCTTTGCATATCGGGTTTTGGTCAAATTGGAGTTGTCTTCAGAAGAGTCGTCGCGTAGAAGTAGTAGCACACATTCGTTTCGGTTCAGTTCGTCACCTCAGTTCAGCTCAGATCACCATGGGACCTTCACTTCGGTTTAGTTCGGGGTCCTCGGATTGGTTCGGGTTCGTGCTTTCCATTTGGGTTTGGTTCGTGGTCATTGCCTCGGTTCAGGTCGTGGTGCTCCATGGTGTGGTTCGGTTTGGTGCTTCCTGGTGCGGTTCGGTTCGGTGCCTCCTGGTGCGAGTTGTATCCCACTCCAACTACAATTCTATGCAAGTGGCCTTCCTTCCCACCATGCCCCAATCTGGTTCGGTTCAACTCATCCGATCTGATCCCCTAGCCGATCTGATCCCCCTATCCGATCTGATCCAGATTGGTGCAGAATTTCCAGCAAGCTTGTATCATCCATTCTTGCAATACAACAGCATTTTCAACCATTATAAATATTAAACAATCATAAAACATGCCAAACAGTAGTGGCATCATATAGGTTCAATCAAAAAGATCAAAACATCAATTACATAGGCCATTTTAGGTCATGCATACCCAAATCCATGCTTTTCTCCTTAATCCCCTAAATTCTGAGATTAACCAAAATTTTTATCAGTGACATAAAATATTATTCTAGAATTTTTACATATTTTTCTGAGTCATAATTTTGCTAATTATCACTAATCACCCCTAATTAGCCATAATTAGTGAATAAACATGCTAATCATTCACCTTAGCCACAAATAAATGACAGATCTGAAACTTTAACTGATTTGACTCAGATTCCTATATAGTGCAGCATCTCTACCTCAAATTTGGTGCTAATCCGACTTGATTTGATGTAGATTTGCTTAAGTTGATTAGAAAGTGATTAGAGAGAGAGAGAGAGAGAGAGATTTAGAAGATGGCGGCCACTACTAGGGTAAGAGAAATGTTTGTGGAGGCTAGAAAAATGAAAGGAGATAATTCTCCAACTCCTTTCATCCCTCCCATAACCCTAATCCCGAAATGGGTTATAGGCCTAGCTGTTAATCATCCTATTAAGCCTGCTTAGGCTGTTTTTCCATCTTCAAATCTTATTTCAGCCATATCTCCCAAATGATAAGTCCGTTTGATTAATGTTGCCACTCAACGGAAAGGTAACCATCATCTGAATCCAATGGAAGTGGTTTCAGATCAAAACTCCTTACCAATCAAAAGTTATAGGCGAAACAAGATTCGTTAGAGGCAAAACGGTCATTTAAAATTCGGGAAAAAACGTGAATGTGGGAAATGACCCCAATAGTCGTTTTCGAAAGTTACACGACTATATGACTTCGTAAGAAGATGAAATAAATATTCTACGATCCTCTGATACGTAGAATGCGGGTCGTTACATTCTCTCCCCCCTTAAGAAATTTCACCCCCGAAATTTCTTAACTAAGAAACATACAATGGAGTCCCACGTGCCTATCAGCCATTTACAAACAATCAAACATACATAATAACACAACAAGCCTATCCTAGCATGCGGTTTACTAACAAGGGAATAACTATATTGCGATTTAAAATCTTACTAGGTAAAGAGCTCTGGATACGACTTCTTTATGCTCTCCTCGGTTTCCCAAGTACAGTCATTCTCATTATCACCCCACTAGCCCTTAACCAGTTTCACTGTCTTCCTCCGAAAGTGCTTCGTATCGTGTTCGATAATACGAACTAGTCTGTGGTTTCCAACTGCCTCGGGTTCTATCTCGGTATCATCCAACTGATCTGGTGAAATAGTCATATCAGAATCGTGCACAAACTTCCTTAATTGGAAAACATGAAATACGTTGTCAGATAGTCCAACTCTATATGCTAAATTCCTAATTTGTTCGAGAACTGGAAATGGACGGACAAATCTTGGTGCCAATTTACCTCTTCTACCAAATCGAATTACATTCTTCAACGAAGAAATCTTGACGAATACCAAGTCGCCAACGGGGAATTTCAAATCTCTTCGCCTTTTATCAGCATAACTCTTCTGCCTATCTTGGGCGGCCTTCATTCGTTGTTGAATAACCCTGATCTTATCTGAAGTTTCTCTTATTACATCTGGCCCAAGCACAAATTTCTCACCAGTTTCCAACCAACATGATGGTGAGTTGCACGGTCTTCCGTACAAAGCTTCAAATGGAGCCGTACCAATACTGGACTGATAACTATTATATGCGAACTCAACTTGATGCAAATGATCATCCCATGACCCTCCAAAATCCAATATGCAAGCTCTCAAGAGATCCTCTAATACACAATTCACCCTTTCTGTTTGACCGTCGGTTTGAGGATGGTACGCGGTACTAAGATGTAATTCTGACCCCAAAGTTTCTTGTAAGCTCTTCCAAAACCCACTAGTAAATAATGGATCTCAGTCACTCACAATACCTTTAGGTACACCATGAAATATTACTAATCACTTCATAAACAGTTCTGCTAATTTAGCTATCGTTCTATTCGACTTGACTGTAAACCTTGCACTTTTAGTCAATCGATCCACAATTACCCAAATACTATCATGAACCGATCTAGTCCTTGGCAAACCGCCAATGAAATCCATTGAGACTCGTTCCTATTTCCATTCTGGAATTTCCAACGGTTGTAACGAACCACTAGGATTTTTTTGCTCGGCTTTAACTAACTGGCAATTCATGCACTTGGATATAAACTTCCCAACGTCTCTCTTCATCCCTTCCCAGTAGTAGGTATGCTTCATGTCTCAGTAAATCTTGTTACCACCAGGATGCATAGTCAGTTTCGAGTGATGACATTCTCTGAGCACTTCATCTCTCAATCCATTCACGTTGGGTACAACTAGTCTCCCGTTCTTTCGAAGCCATCCCTCCCTATCAAGCCCATACTTGTTCCTTTCCTCACCATCGATACCCATCTCTACTTTGGAGATGGTTTCCAATAGTTTAGGATCATCCCTTTGACTGGAACCGATTCACTCAATCAAAATTGGTCTGATCGTAAAACTTGCTAACATCTCTGGATCCAATTCGTACTTAGGTCTAAAATCATATCCTACGATATACTCCAGTTGCTTCCATTCCAGAAACATAGCCCCCAAATTGGCATGTCTCCTACTCAATGCATTATCTACCGAATTGCCCTTCCCGGGTGTGTATGCGATATTGAAATCGTATGAAGCCAAGAACTCTAACCATCTCTGCTGACGGAGATTGAAATCCTTTTGAGAGAAAAGATACTTTAATGACTTATGATCGGTAAACAACTCGAATCTTTCTCCCAAGAGATAATGTCTCCACATCTTTAATGCGAACACAATCGCTGCCAATTCCAAACCATGGGTAGGATATTTTTCTCATGCAGTTTCAGTTGCTGACTAGCATAGGCTACAACCCTACTTCCTTGCATCAGTACAACACATAGTCCGGTACCACAGGCATCCGTGTATACCGTCATCTCTTCGCTACCCTTAGGAATAACTAACACTGGTGCACACGTCAACTTTTCCTTTAGACTCTTAAATGCATACTCACACCTTCCGTCCCAGATGAAAGCTTGATTCTTCTTGGTCAACTGTTTTAACGTTGTAACTATCTTGGAGAAGTCTTTGATAAACTAACAACAGTATCCAGCTAACCCCAAGAAACTTCTCACGTCCGTTGCATTCTTGGGCGTAGACCATTCTTGCACCGTAGGCACCTTCGCAGGGTCCACGATAATACCATTCTCTGAAACAATATGGCCCAAGAACCTCACTTCCCTCCTCCAGAAGTGACACTTAGAAAATTTAGCTTTCAATTGGTGTTTCCTTAACACCTCCATCACTGTCCTCAAATGTCCTGCTTTCTTCCTCTGTCCTCGAGTAAACCGAGATATCGTCCACGAATATAAGAAAAAACTTATTTAACTGACCTCCAAAAACCTTATTCATAAGATCCTCAAAATATGCGGGTGCATTGGTCAATCCAAATGGCATGACCAACCACTCATAGAATCGAGACAGTGTCCGAAATGTCATTTTAGGTATACCCTCAACTGCTACTCGAAGTTGATGAAATCCTGTCGTAAGATCTAACTGGGAAAACAGTCTTGCTCCATTCAGTTGATCAAACAAATCATTTATCCGTGGAAGAGGACACTTATTCTTTCTAGTCACCTTGTTCAACTCGCGGTAGTTCACACATAAGCGAAGGGAACCATCGGCCTTGGCAGGAAATACAACTGGTGCTCCCCACTCGGAGACACTTCTTCGAACAAATCCCTTCATCAAAAGATCGCCTACTTGAACTTCAAGCTCTCGCTACTCCCTTGGTGCCATACGACGAAGTGGCATTACTACAGGTCTGGCATCTTTCACTAAATCAATCCGAAACTCGATCTCTCGGTGTGGTATAAGTCCGGTCACTTCCTCAAAGATGTCTGGATACTCGCCAGCAATAGGCACATCTGATAACTCATCATGCGGGATGTCGAGGGAATTTAGAAAACTAGCCATCACCCCATCACTAGGTAGGCTACCCAATACCACCCTTCGCCCATGATCTGCTCTAATGGTCACCGAAGACCCTTTACGGTCTACCACCACCCCATACATTTGGAGTCAATCGACTCCCAAAATAATGCCAAACCCAGTAAATCCCAAAACAATGCAATCACAAGCAAACACACATCCATGACTCGATAAGACCAAATTACGACAAATTCTACAAAGGCTAATCGAACCACCAATCGGGTTCGTCACAGCTAAAGCTCTATCGACAATCTCGGGTTCTAATTCTAACCTATCTACCAGGTCACTAGATACGAAAGAATGGGAAGCCCTGGTATCAAACAACACTCGGACAGGAACATCATAAATAGAAAGCATACCTTGGATAATGACACCCTTTCCATTCTCCGCCACTGTTGGGACATTCAATGAAGAAGGAACAACATTGATAGAATATGCTTTAACGATCTAATTCTACTTTGGAGGTTGTGGACATTTATCCTTGTGATGTCCCACATGTCCGCAATTGAAGCACTTCCTATCCGCTGGCTTTGCTCGACAATCTCTTGCATAGTGGCCCTTCTTGCCACATCTAAAGCACTCGATATCTTTTTTATCCTTCTTTTTCTGACCATCCTTGGTTTGGTTATGTTTTTTATTATTCTGAGAATACTTATTGCCTTCACCGCTTGCCCGCGATTTCGGCTCCTCTTCAGATGTAACAGCGACCTCAGTCTTCGGCATAGGATAAAGGCTCTCCAACCTCAATGCCTTTCCCACAATAGATTCAAATGTCTCATCGATCTGGTTTATAAGTCTTTCCCCCTAGTTCTCCTCTAAACCAGCTATAAACTTCTATTTCTTCTTCTCGGCAGTATCGTTAAGAGATAATCCATATTTTGATAAAGTATCAAATTCAGCAATATATTCCGAGATTGCCCTACCATTCTGCTTAAGTTCCAAAAACTCCCTAAACAATTCTGATTTCTGAGCAGTTGGAATAAACTTGTCACTGAAGCGACTCTTAAACTGATTCAAAGTAACTTGATCCTCGGGAGTGGTCGCTTTAATGGCATTCCACCAATTCATAGCCCATCCTTGAAGCTGACGTGATGCAAACTTTCTCTTCATTGCATCACCAATCCTCAAATCCTCGAAGATGCGTTCACAATTATCAAGCCAATCTTGAACCTCTGTAGCCGATTCCGTTCCATGGAACAGCCTCTCACCAAGACTAGTATAATCCTAGCTGAGCTTGGCAAAATCGACTCTAGGCGCCTACAGTACTGCACCACCACCGTTAGCAGCATTAGGAACTGCTCCCTGAGCATCCTTAAGCATCTCTCGCATGAAGGCTGTAAACATCGTCCTTATATCAGAGACATTCCCATTGTTGGCTCCTGAACCCGTACTCCTCGTATTTCGGCTCATCGTTCAATCTGTAAAGAGAAAACGATTAACCATCTCCTTAGTGGTGCCCGTGCAGTGCGACTTCATACTTAGATATGTTAATAGTATATATATATATAGTTTTTGAAAACCAAAATATCACAATTATGCGCTCTCATATACGTATACTATCTCTCCCTGATGTCTTCCCCTTGGTTAGCTACGCAACCTAGGCTCTAATACCAAGTGTGATGGCCGCCATGCACCATCAGACATTTCCCTTGGAATGCGCTGTGCCAATGCTCGACTAGCATAGGATGATCATCAAAAGAAAAAGGTTTAAAACGATGAACTACCAAAAACCTTTAGTATATCTCATAGCACATGGACTAAAATATAATAATAACATAACTTGACATAAAACAGGCGAGGCAGTGCATAAGCTGAAAACTAAACCATCATAGCAGCGGAATCCAAAATATAGCTTATGATCCAAACCATTATTACAACTTCAAAATACTGTCTCTAAAAAGGAAATAAAAGAGGTACACTACTAATGCCTAAAGCAGTGACCAACAACAACACAGGGAGAATATATGTATATAGTACGTGGAAGCCTTCTGCTCGTCTCCGGATAGCTACTCGTGCATAACCACCTAACCTGTCTTTAATCTGCTCATTTAGGAGCACCCAGAGTAATAAGAAGAGACATAAAACTCTAGGTCAGACAAAAGCCTGGTGTGAGTGATAGAAAATCTAGGAAGCTAAATAAAGCAATAACAGGTATAAATGATCATACCTGACCTGGACCTGCAACCAAAGAGTTAGCACAACAAGATGTACAACTCTAAGGTAACACTAACATGTAGAGTAAAAATGGAAGTGTGAGTGTCATAGTGATAGCAAACATCAAACATAGCGATCATCCTCACATCTCTCACACAGTGCGTAGAGCATACGATATCCACTGCTTTGATCACCAGATCCATTGGGCCTATAACGGATTCCATCTCCGTACAACTATCACTACGACCATTTTTCCCTTCGGAGCCCTCAGGAGTCCAACTCTATACAACTTCTGACTCCATTGCACTTGTCCATAGTCAATAACCCTAATGGGCCAACGTCTACATAACCATTCTCCCAATGGTGAAACAAAGTTATAGATATCGATAACCCCTTTGCTCACGTCCCATAGCAAAGCCCAACTCTTGAAGTTAACTCGTATGTTCACATCTGGATCCTGAGTTCTACCTTCCCATTTGGACTATCTTTGCATCTCGGGTTTTGGTTGAATTGGAGTTTTCTTCGGAAGAGTCGTCGCATAGAAGTAGTAGCACATATCCGGTTTGGTTCGGTTCGTTTCGTCACCTAGGTTCGGCTCGGATCACCATGGGACCCTCACTTCGGTTCGGTTCGGGGTCCCCAGATCGGTTCGGGTTCTTTCTTTCCATTTGGGTTCTCTTCGTGGTCATTGCCTCGGTTTGGGTCGTGGTGCTCCATGGTGCGGTTTGGTTTGGTGCTTCCTAGTGCGGTTTAGTTAGGTGCCTCCTAGTGCGATCTGAATCCCACTCCAACTCCAATTCTATGCAAGTGGCCTTCCTTCTCTCCATGCCTTAATCCGGTTCGGTTCAACTCATCCGATCCATTTCCCTAGCCGATCTGATCCCCCTAGCCGATCCGATCCAGATTGTTGTAGAATTTCCAGCAAGCTTGTATCGTTCATTCTCGCCATACGATGGCGTTTTCAACCTTTATAACTTTACTAAACAATCATAAAACATACCAAACAGTAGAGGCAACATATAGGTTCAATCAAAAAGATCAAGACATCAATTACATAGGTTATTTTAGGTCAAACATACCCAATTTTCCCTTAATCCTCTAAATTTCGGGATTAACAAACTTAATCCAAATTAACCCAAATTTATATTAGTGACATAAAATATTATTTCAGAATTTTTCCATATTTTTCTGAGTCATAATTTTGCTAATTATCACTAATCACCCTAGTTAGCCATAATTAGTAAATAAACATGCTAATCACTCATCTTAGCCATAAATAAATGATAGATCTAAAACTTTAACTGATTTGGCTTGGATTCCTATGTAGTGCAGCAGCTCTATCTCTAATTTGGTGCTAATCCGACTTGATTTGATGTAAATTTGCTTAATATGTGATTAGAAAGTGATTAGAGAGAGATTTAGAAGATGGAGGCCATTACTAGGGTTAGAGAAATGTTTGTGGCAGTTAGAAAAATGAAAGGAGATGATTCTCTAACTCTTTTCAGCCCTTCCATAATCCTAATCCTGAAATGGGTTTTTGGCCTAGCTGCTAATCACCCTATTAAGTCCGATTAGGTTGTTTTTCCATCTTCAAATCTTATTTCAGCCATATCTCCCAAACGGTAAGTCCATTTGATTAATATGACCATTCTACGGAAAGGTAAATCATCATCCGAATCCAATGGAAGGGGGTTTAGGTCAAAACTCATTACCGATCAAAAGTTATAGGCGAAACAAGATTCGCTAGGGGCAAAAAAGTCATGTAAAATTCGTAAAAAATCATGAGTGTGTGAAATGACCCTAATAGTCGTTTTCCAACGTTACACGACCATATAACTTCGTAAGAAGATGAAATAAATATTCTATGATCATCCGATACGTAGAATGAGTGACGGCAAAGAATTTCGCTCGGTCCGAACCAGTCGCTAAACCGACCCAGACCGTTCGAAACGCCCTATCGTTTGAGAACACGACAAAACAGAACGCATACAGAAGAACATTTCATTGTATATTACAACAATGCATCAGATTACAAGAATATACAGAGTATAAAAGAATATTACACAGAAATATCAGAGATTTAAATTACATTTAAATTCATAGCAGCGGAAAATAATACAATACACAACTAGAAGGAGGTATACGGATACAAAGCTTTCCGGATATCGTTCCAGCTGTAAACCAGGATCCTGTGAATATAAATCTGCAAAACCAAAACTACTAGCTGCCCGTGTCAAAATAGGGGCACCCAGAGTTTAGGTTAAAACAATAAACTCCAGGTCAGTCATGTGACTGGTGTGAGAACGAAAACAGTTATTAATCTTTATTTTAAAGTTAGGTAAATCAAGGGACCACGCCGTATAACACGGAACGGGTTTCCTCCCAAGAATACCAGTGCATAAAACAAACAGCGCAATGCTAAATAAGGAAAAATGAAGCTGTTATAAGACCCAGGTCCTATCACACAATGCAACGCAAGCCGGGGGATAGGGTTTTCCCTTATAACAGCCAAAGAATGCTTGATACGTTTAAAACCAATCATTTGATACTATTATAAGTGCATAGTGTATAAAACAATTTCAAATCATAAGTATCAATCATAGGCGACATGAGCGTCCCATGCCACTATGTCGCCATATATAGGTTTACAAATAAAACCGCAAAGTCACGTATTTGGAAATTGGATTTCCTTCTGTGAACCGAGGCCAGGGATCGTCCTCTACCGATTCGTGACTCTCTAGCCCGAGCCACCGGAACAGCCGCAACTGCCCCTTGGAGCGACAGGGCCGGTCCACCGATGTGGATTATAGTGCCTGAACAATACGTTTCCCCGCCCTTTGGGGCGTAAACGAGCCAACGAATGACTCCATCGGACCCGGATCGTCCGATCAAACCGAGGCGCCTCGCAACAGCAACAACCACACAGGTGAAAAGTATATAAATGTCAGGGCTGGTAGGTCACTGACACCACCCTAGCTAGAAAGAAACGCATGCCCTCCCTGAGGTCCTCTCCCGTTTTTGGTTCACAACCGGGGTGCGAGACTCGCGAATTCACGTTACACAAAGCTGTGCCACACAGGCTGTGCTTTGATCATCACCACAAGACTTTGCTTTTCAACAGAAGCCTCGATCAATTTCCACTTAGGCATGCCACACAGGCAATTCACTCCATGCGTTTGATATCCATCAATATATAACCCCTGAGCTCGTACGTCTCAGAGAAGGGCGTTAAGCAAGAGAATAAATTCTCCGCCGCCAAACAGATATATATTTAATAGAGATCAATCACACGGACTAAAATCCAATGTCAGACACACAGTCCATTTACAAGTCCGTTCTGGGTCTGAACGAAACCGGAGGCACCTAGTACCCCGCATATCCATCGATCTCCAAGTACGTCTGGACGATCACCAACTGTTTCCATCTTCTTGGGTGTACAGCCCAATCAAGATCATCAGTTATCACCCAAACGACGTGAAGACTTCCGGTCTTCGACCACCGTCTTCATCTTCGACACCACGTCGAATCAGTTATTCAGAATGGGATAAACCCGGTCTTTCTGAATAACTCGCGTATATATTATAAAAGTGTTACACAAACACAACATACGCCTCATTCCAATTCAGAATATTCTTTTATTCAAATATTTCTATACTTTGGGAAAAGTTCCCATTAATTTTATCCAAGATAAATTCTTTAAATTTATTCTTTAATCTCCTTTGAATATCAATTCAAACTAGTCGGGATTAGCGAACCACACCGAAGTAATCATTTATTTTATTTCCCAATCCCAACCTATTCATCCCATGAAGTAAAACTGGTAATACTTCATATCTAACACCACAGTGTTATCGGTAAATTCAATTACCATTTCACGTTCAAATCTAATTAAAGATTTAACTATCGCCTGGGGCAAAACTGGTGATACTCCATTTTCGATCATCTCAATCTATTTAAAGATTCATTAAAACTCCACTTAGTTTTAATCTTTAACTGGGTTAAAGAATCAGTGTCATTTAAAAACACAGTCCACGATAAACCCAAAACCACATTCATTAATTATCGGGTTAAAGAACGAGTGTTGTTTAAAACACTGTTCACGATAAACCCAAAAATCAATATCAATTCAATTCCAATTAAATATTATTTAATTGGTACACTTCATTAAATCTAAATAAAAAGATTTAATCTTTTCTCAACTGGGTTCAAGAACAGTGTTAGTGAAGACACCATTCACGACAAACCCAAATCACATTTGATATTCAATACAAGACTCTGAATAGAAAATATATCGGCTTATATTCAATATCAAATTCTACGACTAACAAATGTCGTATTGGAAATAACGATATAAATATATATCTTTCAAATTCCCATAACAACACCTGTATAATCACGAATTCCAACATCG
Source organism: Allium sativum (assembly GCA_030737875.1). Classification (NCBI taxonomy): domain Eukaryota; kingdom Viridiplantae; phylum Streptophyta; class Magnoliopsida; order Asparagales; family Amaryllidaceae; genus Allium; species Allium sativum. Next base: position 213,787,271 of record CM060919.1, read on the forward strand.
AAATATTCCGAAGACAATTTCGATTCAAATCCACTCCAATGCAATCATTGGAAATTTTGGTTATTTTCAAAACCCTTTTCAAATTCAATTTATTTATTTAAAAATAAATAGAATTATATTTCTAGTTCAAAACTAGTTCATTTCGATAAAAATCTATTTTTATCTTTTCAAATATGGAGTTTTTTTCATCCCAAATCTTCACAAATCATTTCTTATGATTTTACACAAATTATTACTATTTTTAATAATTTTATCAAGGCCCGTACAGTCGATTTCCAACAATGGCCATCGAACTGCACTTACAGCGACCTTTCTCAAATTTGATTTGGACGTAACTCCAAATCCAACCGTTAGATTTCAAATTTCTAACATTCGCTAGAAAGCTCTTTTCGATACGAACCCAACGGTTCCGGTTTTAGGAGAATCCGACGGTCGGATCTCCCGTAATGTCCGTTTGAAATAAATGGTCGAAATTCACGAACTGCCGCGGCGCGGCGCGTTCTATTTCAGGCCATTATATTATATATATAATATATATTTCGTCGATTTCTATTTAAAACGAATTATATGAATAGTTTTAAATTCGTTTCAAAATCTATTTCAACTTCCATTTCAATTCAAATCAAAATTGAATTCTTCTTTATAAATTCTTTTTTTAAAATTCATTTCTATTCAATTCAAATTTGAATTCGCTTTCAATTCAATTCATTTCGAAATCGTTTTCAATTCAATTCATTTCGAAATCGTTTTCAATTCAATTCATTTTGAAATCGTTTTCAATTCAATTCATTTCGAAATCGTTTTCAATTCAATTCATTTCGAAATCGTTTTCAATTCAATTCATTTCGAAATCGTTTTCAATTCAATTCATTTCGAAATCGTTTTCAATTCAATTCATTTCGAAATCGTTTTCAATTCAATATAAATATCGTTCACGTCAAAATGGCGTCAATCTAATCAACACGGCTTCATATATCCCTTTATTTTCAAATATTCTATTTCAAATATTTCTTTTTCAAATATTTCTTTTTCAAATATTTCTTTTTCAAAACTGGAATGAGGCCCAATCAATTACCATATAAAATTAATTATATGGATTTTCATACAACACATGTATATAATAGCATTGAAAATAATCAACCATCAACCAAAGTGCACTACACTGTATAAGCATCAAATATAGATATTCAACGCTTATAACAGCCTGTCAATCAATCGATCGACATATTTAATCAATCAGGATGAGTGAACTTCAAATTTCATCCCAACACCCGTGTGGGTTTTCAAACAATCAAACACAGATTTTATTTGTGCAATTGGGCGATGTGTAAAATTTATCGACCCAATCAATGTCCTTCAAATAGGTGTACATAAACAAACCGTCCGGTTCGTAAATGAATATTTATTTATTCACATTCACGTCAAAAATTATATTTTAACGATAAAACATTTTATTTCAACACATGAATTTCTATTCAGTTCATTTCTTCAATAAAATGATATTTTATTTTTCTAACATATTTTAGAAAATTTCGGCGGCATAACGGCACGATACTAGAAACGGGACAAGGCCTAGCCTTATCCCCGGTCTAGTGAAGGCCCACGCCATTCACACATCAATCATATCAATTAGATCCTAAGGTTTTCGGTTTCACTAAAATCCGGATTGTTTTGCACCCGGTACATCCAATTGAAGTTTGAAATCGAATTATCGAACTACCGCGCCATTTTCAATTCTATTTATAATTATATATAAATATTTATATTCCTACGACGACGCGTATAAATATATTCGTTCGAATTATGTTCAAAATAAATTCCTCGTCGATATTATTTAAAATAATCTATTTTAAATAATCAAAATTCGCTAAAATGGCCAAAATAAAAATTTCAAACTGGCTCGCATTTTACGGGTTGTTACAAATGCGGGTCGTTACGGATAGGAACTACTTAATGATAGAAACAAGTATGAATAAAAGCTTTGGAAAAAGAAGTTAAAAACATTCCCTTGAAAAGAAGAGGGTACAAAGTGCGAATCTTGTCTTCAGTCTCCTAAGTTGCATTCTCGAGGTTTCTCCCCATTGAACTTTCATCAATTTGACCTCTCGGTTGCGTAGATTCTTAACCTCTAATCTAAGAATATGGGGTAGTTACTCTTCTAACTGTCACCTCCCGTTCCACCTCTACTTCCTCAACTCGGCTCAACTACTTCTGTGGTATCATACAAGCACTTCCGTAAATGAGAAACATGGAAAACATCATGAACACCGACTAGTTTCTCTGGTAACTTCATTCTATAAGCCATTTGACCAATCCTTTCTGTTATGGGAAACGGTCCTACAAATCTTGGCGCCAATTTCCCTACATATCCAAAGTGAACCACATTCTTCAAAGGTGATACCTTAATGAAAACCATGTCTCCCACTTCAAACTCATTATCGGTCCTTCTCTTATCTGCGTAGGACTTCTGCCTATCCTGAGATGTCTTTATCATCCGTGAATAAGATCAATCTTCTCAGAAGTTTCCCTAATCATCTCAGGTCCAAGTAGAAGCCTATTTGTAGACACCTATAAGTCGATGATCTACAGGGTCGTCCATATAGTGCCTCGAAGGGTGTCATGCCAATACTAGCCTGATAACTGTTGTTATAGGTGAACTCTACCAATGGAAGATGCTCTTCCCAAGTCCCTCCGAAGCCTAGGATACGCAGTCTTAAAAGATCCTCAAGAACTCTATTCACCCTTTCCATCTGTCCATCGACCTGAGGGTGATAAGTGGTTCTCAAACATAACTGTGTACCTACTGCCTCCTGCATGCTCCTCCAAAACTCACTGGTGAATATGAGGTCACGATCACTCACAATACTGTAAAGTACTCCATGTAGACAGACTATCTCATGAAGATGAACTGCTGCCAACCATGCTGTCATCCTCTTACTCTTAATGGGAATGAAATGAGCGCTCTTAGTAAGCCGGTCAACTACAACCTAAATAAACTACAACCTAAATACTGGTGTTGCCTTTCCTTGATCTAGGGAAACCATCAATGAAATCCATAGAGATGCTCTCCTGCTTCCCCTGTGGAAGCTCCAAAGGATGAAGTAAACCATCGAGCTTCCTTTGCTCAGCCTTGACTTGCTGGCAAATCAAACATCGAGAAACAAACTCCGTTACATCTTTCTTCATCCCAGCCCAAAAGAAAACCCTCTTCATATCTCTATACATCTTATCACCACCGGGATGAATAATCATCCTAGAACGATTGGCTTCCCGAAGGAATGCTTCAATAGATTCTCGACTCGGGGAACACAAAGCCTTCTATCTCGTCGCAACCACACTTTATCATCCGTGGAATATCTAATGAGGTGACTGGAAGTCTCCCCTCTACTGAGCCTATCCAAGATGTCTTCTATCTGTGGGTCCTCTCGCTGTGAAGTGCCTATTTGATCTAAAAGAGTAGGTGGCACCTCTAATGATGCCAATAAACAAGGTGTGAACTCGGCAGAGGGTCTAAAATCAAAAGTCGATATATACTCCATGCTATGCCTCTCTATAAATAGAGGACTAAAGGTCATCCTCTGCCTACTCAGTGCATTCGCCACCACATTACCCTTGCCAGGGGTATAAGCGATCTCAAAATCATAGGGCGCTCGGAACTCCATCCATTTTGTTGCCTCAAATTGAGATCCTTCTGCGATAACAAGTACTTTAGAGATTTATGATCGATGTACAACTTGAACTTCTCTCCAAGTAGATATTGGCGCCATGTCTTAAGCGCAAATACTATGGCAGCCAACTCTAAGTCATGAGTAGGGTAGTTCTTCTCATGAACCCTTAACTGTCTACCTCCATAACATACTACTCTTCCCTCTTGTATCAGAACCGCACCAAGCCCTGTACCACATGCGTCAGTGTATACTTGAACACTTTGTTCCCATTAGGCAAAGTGAAGACTGGGGCTGTTGTCAGAGCCCTCTTCAATCGCTGAAAAGCATCCTCATAGTCTATATCCCAAGAAAATGTCAAATTCTTCTTTGTCAGTCTAGTGAGTGGGGTTGATATCTTTGTGAAGTCCTTAATAAACTTCCTATAATAGCCCGTTAATCCAAGAAAACTCCTCAACTCCGTTGCATTCTTTGGAATCTGCAAATCTTGAACTGCACTACTTTCGCGGGATCTACCGCTATCCCATCCTTAGAGACCACATGCCCTAGAAATCTCACTTCCTTTCTCCAAAAATGACATTTGGAGAATTTCACCTTCAGCTGGTGCGCACAGAGAGTTTTCAAAACTTCCCTTAAATGTAGGGCATGCTCTTCCTCATTCTTCGAGAAAATCAAGATGTCATCAAAAAAGACCACAACGAACTTATTTAGAAACTCCCGAAACACCCTACTCATCAGATCCACAAGATAGGCGGGTGGATTCGTCAAACCAAAAGGCATGACGAGCCACTTGAAGAAACCATCTAGAGTTCTAAAAGCAGTTTTGTCTATACTGTCCTCGGCCACCCTCAACTGATGAAACCCCATGGCAAAGTATAACTGGGAGAAAACAGATGCACCGACAAGCTGGTCAAATAGATCATCTATCCTCAGAAGTGGGTGTCTATTCTTTTTGATGAGCTTGTTCAACTCCCTATAATCCATGCATAAGCGAAGTGAACCATCCGCCTTAGTGGCGAATACTACTTGAGCACCCCATTCAGATATGCTTAGCCTAATAAACCCTTTCTCAAGTAGCTCCCCTACTTGCTCGCTGAGCTCCTTCTTTTCTCTTGGGGCCATATGGCGCACAAGCAATGCAACTGGCGTTGCATTGTCCACCAAGTATATACGAAAATCAATCTCGCACCTTGGAGGTAAGCCCCGAACCTCCTCAAAAACATCAGTATACTCACATACTACTGGAACAGATCGTAAATTATCGATAGATGCATCAAGCAACTCTAGGAAACTAAGCATGACAGACCCCTTAGGGTCAAAAGAAATCTTGAGGGTCCTCCCATGGCAAGTCAAAAGTCTAACGACCCTCGGCTCACAATGCAGAATGGTACCCTACATGGCTAGCCAATCCATCCCTAGAATAAAACCATATCCCATGATACCAAGCACATATGCGTCGAACTCAAAATCAATGCCCAACATAGATTTTCTCAAACCCCGACAAATCATAGACAAATGAGCCATACTTCCAATAGGGTTTGAGATAATAACGGGATCCAAAACCATACAATTACTAAGGTGAAGAGACTCAACCACAAAATCAGATGTAAAAGAATGCAAAGCGCTAGAATCAAAAAGAGTTGTAATAGGATGATTGGAAAGAGAAATCAAACCTTCAACAAAAATTTTCCTAGCTCTATCTGGTACACCGACCATGAGAGCATGCACCTGCCCTCCAGTAGATCATGCGCTTTGTCCCTGTCCTTGCTTCTTCGGGCAATCCTTAATAAGATGTCTGACCTCTCCACAATGGTAACAAGCATTCCTCCTTTTTCTACATTCTTTGCTCAAATGAACCATGCATCCACAATTATGACATTTCCTCTTTTATCGGGCTTTGTCGTTCTTTCCGCCCTTCTTTTGCTGTTGTTGTTCTTTCTTGGGCCACACTTTCTTGTTTTGTGTTTCATCAATCTTAGCCTCTTTCTTTTCACCTTTATCTTCTTCGTGCATCAATGCATATCTATGAGTTTCTCAAAAGTTGCTCCAATCAGAATATGAGACATGGCCAACCCATGGAGGGGTTCATTCAATCCTCTAGCAAACCACATAGCTTTCTTGTGCGCGGTATTCACTTGCTCCAAACCAAACCTCGCCAATTGATTGAACTTATTAACATACTCTTTGATAGACATGTCTCCTTGCTTAAGTGCCAAAAAACTTTCCATTTGCATACTTTTCTCAGCTTAAGAAAGAAACTTCATCTCGAATCTCTGTCGGAAATCATCCCAAGTCTCAACTAGACGCCCTGCTTGTGTCACTTCCCACCAAAACGAAGCCTCATCTTTTGGCTGCCACAGGGCCAACTGAATCTTCCTATGACCGTCAACCTCAAAACTCCCAAACAAATCCTCCGTCTCTTTAAGCCAGTTCCTTGCTTCTACAAAAGTATCAGTTCCTTGGAATGGCTTTCATCCCATAGCAAAGAAATCATTGCATATCTTGGAGAAATTACCAGCTCGTGGAGGAGGATGAGAAGGAACAGCAACTGCAGCTAGGGGAGGGACGTCTGCTTAGCCTCCGAGAGGTGCCATTGCCTCAAGATACCTACGGAATAAAGACGATATTCGAACGCCCTCAGGAATATTCGGTTCCTCAGATATGCTGAAAGGAAAAGGGATTCAAACAGAGAATCGAAAGATATTTCATATAGCTTTGGAAATATGCTTTTCAAAATAGACTTTTCTTTTGAAAATGCTTTCTTTTAAACCTTTTTTTTAAAACAATTTTCAAAATATTTTATCCGATCTAGTAACCTTCAGCTCTAATACCAAATGTGACTCCCCACGTTTGTTAATGTCACTCTTTATCAGAATGCATTAATTTTTGTGAAGCGTTATACGTAAACAAAAACAAAAACATCACAAGGCAGATATAAAATAATAGCGGAATTTAAAATTTTATTAAACAGAAATCATCGTGGTCCAAAACCCAGTTACATCATAAGTCTGGAATACAAAAAACCCATTACATCAATTTAAAACTTCTGTGTTGTACTAAAACCATCAGAGTACAATAATATACAAAAGCGTAGTCCTCAAAATATAGTCATATCAGAGACAACAGGAAATTAAAGCGGTGCATCTAAACAGCTCCAAGCAGAATGAAACAGAGACAAATCAAGCCTGAGTATTCCCATCCTGAGGGCCTGAGGGAGGGGGGACGGTAAAGAGAGAAGAAGAAACAAAATGGGTCAGACATAAAGTTTGGCGAGTCCAGTTACTTTTAGCATATAAATAAGTCAAAGCATTCAAACAGGCATATAAACTGGATGAGAGAGATAACAGTATCATAAAGCAGGTAAAATAGATTGAGCAGGATAAATAGAATAAACAGAACAGAATATACCGTGCTTCTCAAGTACTTTTCTCTGCACCAATACTAGTATAATAGAAACAAGATGATCCCAACAAGAACAAGATGTTAGACTTAGGTGTACTTCTAATGAGGGGTCTTACCCTATACAAAGATAGCAGGCAGCCCAACTGAAATGACAGGTGTTACCCCCAACGATAATAATTGTAACGTCCCAAATTTTTAGCGATATAATAATTAATTTACTTACTTATTTAAATAGTGATTTAGAGATTTAAATGGCCTGAATTAAAATAAATTTGTAACATTTAATTATTATTATAATGGGATAATAAATTTAAATTCTGAAATAGTCGGAATTTGTAGAGTTCGCAATATTGTGTGAATTGGATTATTTATAAGATTTATTCAGTTTAGAATTGAATTATAATATAGAATATATTTAATAAACGACGGTTGAACGTATAAATTATAATATAATTTAAAACGAACCTGCAATGGCGATAGTTCGTAATATTGAGTTTTGAACTTTAATTGAGTTTACAAAATCCGTTTTAAGTCAGATTTTTTTGAAACGAGAAACATTCGAATCCGTTGAACGATATTTTTCTAACGGAAGAGAAAAATTAAGATTATGTGTTGTAGATTATGAGTTATGTCCAAATCAAATTTCCAAAAAGTCGCTATGGAATTCATTTATAATTTATAACGATTTATTTATATTATAAGAGGATTATTAATATAAATTGGATATCGATTTAATCCGAATTTGAAATATCGAGTTATAAATCCAGATATGTTTATTTTAGAGCTAGATAATATTCTATGTGAATATACGATAATTTTAATTTATTAATATTTAATTTAATCGTTTTAAATATATTAATATTTTATTGGTTTATTTAGACTTTAGAAAAATAGTCATTTTTGCAAATAACCTCTGTTTTCTACGAAATTAATATTTTTGATCCGGAATATTAAATTATTGTTAAATTTCAAATTTCGTGATTTTTGGAATCAGCATATGGCCGTGCGCGATTTTAATGTGAAAAATAGGCAATAATTTGACTTTAAAAATATGCTATGTGAGCAAACAGACTCTGAATTCGACGAAACTGAGTCTGTAATGTCGAACCATAGCTTTATGTCCATTTTTATCAAATTTGGATATTGTATGTGATCATAGAGATTTTTAACGACAAATATTGACAGCGTTAACATAAAAATTAATATTATAATTGAATAAAAAAATATTTTTATCTTCCTATAAATAACCCTTAACACTTCTAACCCTAAATTTATTTTTTCTCTAGTCAGCGAAAACTTTACGCCGCCACTTTTCTTCCTACAACAAAGATATCAAGAGAAATTTTACCTCCCGAAAATCAAAACAAAGTATATAAAATTCTATAAATCCTAAATTATATATTTATGAGTAGCTGCTGAGTTCCTCTTTAATTCAATATAACTTTTATGAGGCTCGACTTAATTTTTGTACGATGGGCTCAAAATTTGCGTGACTTAGGGTTAGCCAAACGATGAAGAGGAGTCACCGATGTTGGTTTTCGATATTGTTTTTGGTCTTTGCATGGAGTTTAGCATCACTCGAGAGTTTTTGGGGTAGATCGGTGCATTTTGAAGTCGAGGTCTGTACGGGTGCTGAAAGTCGGAGTTGATGATCACGTTTTACTGTATGGCTGCGAGTTGCGAGTTTTTGGCGTGAGATGGAAGAGTTTTGGAAGAGGATTGTAATAGTATTTGGTAGAAGTTGAATGGTGGAGTAACGATGGTGATTTGAGCTTGGGGGAAATCGGAAATGGCCATGATAACGAAGCCGAGTTTGTGAGTTAAATTTTTGGGAAGATAGTTTCGCTGTATTACAAACGGAGAGTAGGTTGTGTTATATTGTTGAGAAGTTAGGTTGGTATTTAAATGGTAAATCCCAACAAGATATATATATATTTATATTTAATCTTATAATTTAATAAATGTATTAACTTTAAAATGGTATAACTTTTCCTTACATTGTTAGTTTCACGAACAGTCAGATCCATTGGGATCGTATGGGCGAGGGCTACACCATGGAACTGTTTTGGAGTGAATCAGAGCTCGTTATAAATTATGGCAGAATTAAATGCCTGAGTCAAATCAAAAATAGTTATCATTATTTAACGATAAATGTCCAAAGTGAGTAATTCTCACTAACTCTGTCTAGTTTATATTTTTATAAACGTATTTTAGAATTGATAAATAATGATTTGATTGCTGTGTGATGGTTGTTTGAATGAATTACTATTCAATTGGTTGAAAATATAGATAACAATATATATATATATATCGATAATCAAATATTGATTTTGTTTATCATAATATTTCATATAGAAATGAAATTGATGTTATTTATATTGTTTAACATCTGTGGATGCGGGGAAACAGGTTGGAGGAATCCAACAGGATTCCTCAATATTTATAATACTGTTTGTTTTCATATATTGTGATATATGATGTGATATATAATCTGTGATTGATTATGATGACACCGGTCTTTTTATTTGGTATTCTAAATACCATAAGCAATACTGAAATGTAAAAAGAGAATTTTTAAAGTGCATATTGAAACAAAAATATTTATATAAAATCAAAAGATTTTGTAAAATGGAATTTGTAAAGTGGATATTGAATTTTAGAATTTTATAAAATCAAATGGATTTTATAAAAGAAGATATTTGAAAATTAAATAAGAAACTTCGGTATAAAATTATTTACAGTTATATGGAAGTTTAAAATATCGATTTTGGTTATAATACTTAATGGAAGTAATAAGAAGTAAATAAAGAACTATATGGAATAAATATAATTTTTGGGAAATAAATAGAATCATAAAGAGGGGAATTGCCAGTTATAAAAGAATTATGGGAAAATAGATTTAAAGTAAATATTTAATTAAAATCTGTTTCAAACAGATAAATTGAGAAGAATAATTTATAAACGTTTATAAATTAAGAAAAATATGTGTCATTGGATAAATGAAAATATAAGTATGAATTTACATATAGAAGTAAAAAATCAGTTTTATATTTGAAAATGGAATGTAAACTTAACATTTATAAAGGGAATTATAAAGGATTGAATATGAATTTGAAAAGGGAAAATCTATTTTGAAAATAGAAATGGAATTTCGAATGAGCTAGAAATAAATAACTTGTTTAATAATAAAAACAAGTAGTGTGATTTATAAACAATGTTTATAAATGAAATAAAAATATTGATCAGTGGATAATTTTGGTTGTAAATTCAGCAGTGAATTTAAAACAGGAAATTGGAAATTGTTTTCAGAAAGGAAACGATGGAATTTATTCTGATGTTCGAAATGTGAATAAGACTAAAATAAAATCCATAAAGATTCGTAATTAGACTTCGACTAGGCCAAATTTTATAAAATAATTTATTTAAAGAAATTATATATTGAATAAATCGTAATTTGACAAGATAATTAATATTCGGTTGGAAACCGATATTTTATAATCAAACATAAAGGTGATAGAGAATTATAAACTTGTTAAATAAAATCAGCTATGAAGTTGACATGTAAACGAGATTTGATAAATAAAGTGGAATGTGAGTAAGAATTTATAAAATGACTCGATAATTGGAGTACAAACCTGTGTTAGTATTTAAATTATGAAATCAAGTTTTGATTTGATAAAAAGAGTCCAGTTTTCTGTAAAGGAATAATGTTAACGTTATAAAGTGAATAACGATTTAAAAGCAAACGTTTTGCAGATTTAAAATAGTTATAAAAGGAAACTGATAAATGTTGGGAAGTACTAAATTCAAAAATGAATTTACAAATTGAGCTAACCTGAATGGAAAATTAATCTGTAGTTCGGAATGTATAACGAATAAGATTTATTTGAAAGATAGTTATCAAATATAGTTTATTCGAAAGAGAGTTATTGAATAGAGTTATTCGAAAGAGAGTTATGCGTTGAAATTCGATTATATCGAATTCGGGAAAGTATGTTTTTACCTTCTGATTTTTAATCATGATTTATTTTATTAGTAAATTAATTAATTATTTATATATTTAAAATAAGGAATAAGAGTTATATGTTTATGTTAGGTATTTCGGAAGTAGGGATTATAACATTATCATTATAACCAATGTTTTTCATAAAAGAATTCGATTCGTAAGTTGAATTCGAGAATTTGCATAAGCAATGATTTGATAAGAAATTAAGAAACGAAGTTAAGGAAATTAGAAACTGATTGGAGATTAGTTATGTTGAACAACTTTCTACGTATTGATCTGATGTTGGTTTCGGCCTTCTGGGTTAATACGTAGGGAGTTGTTCTCTTACTAGTTACAGTTAGAGGCTGATAGATGTGGGAGGATAGTGATGCGTGAATAAGAAATGGAATTTTTTTCTAATGTTGATAACGTATATTTTCTAAATTTAGAAAATAAGAATTTATGGATATATGGAAACGGAAAATGAATAAATTAATTATAAATTAATGTAAGGTAAAAATTTTGATTGATGATTGGTCGATTAAATTTCCATTTGGAAATAAGATCGTTTTGTGTAAGGACCCGTAACTTCCCCGTGAAGGAAAGCACGAATACTTTGAGAACAACACACAAAAGGACGCATACGGAAGAACATTTCATTGTTATTACAACAATTCCATCAGATACAAGAGTATACAGAGTATAAATGAATAAATTACATTCAACAAATATCAGAGATTACAATAAATTACATAGCAGCGGAAAAATAATACAAAAAGCACAACTAGAAGTGATACACGGATACAGAGCTTTCCGAGCATCGTTCCAGCTGTATATCAGGAACCTGTGAATATAAATCTGCAAAACCAAAACTACTAGCTGCCCGTGCGGAAAATAGGGGCACCCAGAGTTTAGGTTGAAACAATAAACTCCAGGTCAGTCATGTGACTGGTGTGAGAACTAAAACAGTTATTAATATTGGTTTTAAAGTTTGGTAAATCAAGGGACCACGCCGTATAACACGGAACGGGTTTCCTCCCAAGAATACTAGTGCATAGAACAAACAGCGCAATGCTAAATAAAGAGAAATGAAGCTGTTATAAGACCCAGGTCCCATCACACAATGCAACGCAAGCCGGAGGATAGGGTTTTTACCTTATAACAGCCAAAGCATGCTTGATACGTTTAAAACACATTATTTGATACTATTATAGGTGTATAGTGTCAAAACAATTTCAATCATAAATATCAATCATAGGCGGCATGAATGACCCATACCACTATGTCGCCATACTAGGTTCTACAAATAAAACCGAAGCACACGTATTGGAAATTGGATTCCATCATGAGTCGAGGCAAGGGGCAAGCTCCTCTCCGCGTTCGAGACACTCTAGCAAATGCCTCAGGACCCCACTATGATCCTTGGAATCGGCTGGGCCGGTCCTCTCTTACTTTTGAGGATTAGTTATTCCTGAACACACGTTTCCCGGTCCTTACAGACCTATATCCGAGGCGCCTCGTATCCAACAACCACACAGGTGAAAAGTATATAAATGTCAGGGCTGGTAGGTCACTGACACCACCCTAGCTAGAAAGAAACGTCGTGCTCTCCCAGCGGTCCGTCTCCCGTTTTTGACTCATACCGAGGTGTGAGGCTCGCGAATTCACGTTATACACAAAGCTGCGCCACATAGGCCGTGCTTTGATCATCAACCACAAGACTTTGCTTTTCAACAGAAGCCCTGATCAATTGCCACTTACGCATGCCACACTAGCAATTCACTCCATGCGACTGATGTCCATCGATATACAACCTCTGAGCTCGTACGTCTCAGAGAAGGGCGTTAAGCAAGAGAATAAATTCCCCGCCGCCAAACAGATGTATATTTAATAGAGATCAATCAACACAGAATAAAATCCAATGTCAGACACACAATCCATTTACAAGTTCGTTCTGGGTCTGAACGAAACCGGAGGCACTTTCCTCGCATATCCATCCATCTCCAAGTACGTCTGGACGATCACCAACTGATTCCCTCAACCTGGGTGTACAGCCCAATCAAGATCATCAGTAATCACCCAAACGATGTGAAGACTTCCGGTCTTCAACCACCGTCTTCATCTTCGACATCTCGTCGAATCGGTTATTCAGAATAGGTATAAACCCGGCCTTTCTGAATAGCCCACGTATATGATAAACAAATTGTTACACAAACACAACAAACGCCTCATTCCAATTCAGAATATTCTTTTATTCACAAAATCACATTCTTAGGGAAATGTTCCCATTAATTTTATCCAAGATAAATTCTTCTAAATTTATTCTTTAATCTTCCTTTGGATATCATTTCAAACTAGTCGGGATTAACGAACCACACCGAAGTAATTATTTATTTCCCAATCCCAACCTATATATCCCATGGAGAAAAACTGGTAATACTCCATATCTAACACCACGGTGTTATCGGTAAAATTATTTACCATTTCACGTTCAAATCTAATTAAAGATTTAACTATCGCTTTGGAGCAAAACTGGTGGTACTCCATTCTCGATCACCTTTCAGATTTGATAATTTAAATTATCAATTCACATTTTTAATCTAATTAAAGATTCATTAAAACTCCACTTAGTTTTAATCTTTTCAAAAATCAATATCTTGCCTTTAACTGGGTTAAAGAACCAACGTCATCTAAAACACGATTCACGATAAACCCAAATCACATTTGATATTAAATACAAGGCTCTGAATAGAAAATATATCGGCTTATATTCAATATCAAATTCTGAAACCAACGAATATCGTATAGTCACGAAATCCAACATCGAAATATTCCGAAGATAATTTCGATTCAACTCCAGTCCAATTCACGTATTGGGAATACTGATTATTTTTAAAATCACTTTCAAATTCAATTTATTTATTTCAAAAATAAATTGATTTTAATTCTAGTTCAAAACTAGTTCATTTCGATAAAAATCTATTTTTATCTTTTCAAATGTGGCATTCTTCAGCCCAATTCTTCCCAAATCATTTCTTATGATTTTACACAAATTATAGATATTTTTAATAATTTTATCAAGGCCCGTACAGTCGATTTCCATCAACGTCCATCGAACTGCACTTACAGCGACCTTTTCTGAATTTGATTTGGACATAATTCCAAATCCAACCGTTAGATTTCAAATTTCTAGTATTCATTGGAAAGCTCTTTTCGATACGAACCCAACGGTTCCGGTTTTAGGAGAATCCGACGGTCGGATCTCCCGCAATGTCCGTTTGAAATAAATGGTCGAAATTCACGAACTGCCGCGGCGCGGCGCGTTCTATTCAGGCCATTATATTATATATATAATATATATAATATATATTTCGTCGATTTCTATTTAAAACGAATTTTATAAATCGTTTTAAATTTGTTTCTAAAACAATTCAACTTCTACATTCAATTTCAAATCGATTTGATTTCATTTCAACTCGAATTCATTTCCATTTTATTTAATTCGAATTCAAATTCGTTTCAATTCAATTCAAATTCAAATTCGTTTCAATTCAATTCAATTCGAATTTACCTTCTATTTGATCTAATTCGAATTCGTTTCAAATTGATTTCAATTCTATTTCAGTTTGTTTGAAATTTCAATTTCAATCTAATTCAATTTGAATTCATTTCTATTTTACTCGAATTCAAATTCACTTTCTATTCAATTCGAATCGAATTCATTTTCTATTCGATTCGAACTCATTTCAAATTGATTCAATAAAATTTCAATTTCAATTTTTAATCTAATTCAATTTGAATTTCCTTTCAAAATATTAAATTTTGAAATCACTTTTCAACATTCATTATACAACGAATAAAATCGATATAAATATCGTTCGCGTCAAAATAACGCATCTCTAATCAACACGGCTTTATATATTTCAATAAATTCGTTATTCTATTCAACAAATGAATATTTATTTCATTCAACACATGAATCTATATTTCTTTCAACACACGACTAATCTCAACACATAAGTACTGTCAACACATCACTATTTTTGTTATGTAAAATATTTTATAAAACTATGGTATCTATCGTTTAATTTTCAATTAGACTTCTACTGAGAAGTAGTTCTAATTTTAAATATGATAAAGATGTAAATTTCATTGTATAAAATATTTCACTCAACACATGAACATCGTCAACACATGACTATTTTTATATTCAACACATGAATTTTCTTTTATAATATTCCTTATTTTCCCGATTGGAATGAGGCCCAATCAATCACCATATAATGTTAATTATATGGATTTTCAGACATTACACGAATATAATAGCATTGAAAAATAATCAACCATCAACCAAAGTGCACTACACTGTACAAGCATCAAATATAGATATCTAACGCTTATAACAGCCTGTCAATCAATCGATCGACATATTTAATCAATCAGGATGAGTGAACTTCAAATTTCATCCCAACACCCGTGTGGGGTTTCAAACAATCAAACACAGATTTTATTTGTGCAGTTGGGCGATGTGTAAAATTTATCGTCCCAATCAATGTCCTTCAAATAGGTGTACATAAACAAACTATCCGGTTTGTAAATGAATATTTTATTTTATTCACTTCCACGTTAAAAATTATATTTTTAACGATAAAATATTCTATTTCAACACATGAATTTCTATTCATTTCATTTACACAATAAAAATGATATTTTTATTTTTCTAACATATTTTGGGAAATTTCGGCGGCATAACGGCACGATACTAGAAACGGGACGAGGCCTAGCCTTATCCCCGGTCTAGTGAAGGCCCACGCCATTCACACATCAATCAAATCCATTTATTTCACCCAACAATTCAATTTCACATCAAATCATCTAATCAACTACACAACCAAACAATTTAACAAACAAGCCATCCATGGTCTGTGGATGACGGGTGTCGGGTGCTACTAAACACCGTCTGCATCCTAGTATATATATATAACTAGAAAAGAAATTTTGAGTGAGAAGTTCTCACCAAAAGCTATCCAATACCCCGACTCTTCATCTAGAGAAATCTTCATCGTTCTCGCCTTTTTATCACTTTCGTTGCCCGTAGCCACTACATATATAAAAATCACACATTTTTATATTTTGATGACTTTAAAATAAAAATCACATTTTTATTTATTCACTTTCAATTTAAAAATCATATTTTTACTTCGATGTTCAATATATAAAAATCGAATTTTTACTATGCTATTCAATATATAAAAATCGAATTTTTACTTCGATGTTCAATATATAAAAATCGAATTTTTACTATGCTATTCAATATATAAAAATCGAATTTTTACTTCGATGTTCAATATATAAAAATCGAATTTTTACTATGCTATTCAATATATAAAAATCGAATTTTTA
This sequence comes from Allium sativum, assembly GCA_030737875.1. NCBI lineage: Eukaryota > Viridiplantae > Streptophyta > Magnoliopsida > Asparagales > Amaryllidaceae > Allium > Allium sativum. The sequence goes on from CM060919.1 coordinate 213,803,726, forward strand.
CTTCGATGTTCAATATATAAAAATCGAATTTTTACTATGCTATTCAATATATAAAAATCGAATTTTTACTTCGATATTTACTATATAAAGATCTCGCCTTTTTAACTATAAAGATTTCATCTTTATAAAAATATAGATTTTGCCTTTATAAAAATATAGATTTTGCCTTTATAAAAATATAGATTTTGCCTTTATAAAAATATAGATTATATTTTCATTTCATCACTATAAAAATTACCTCTTTATTTCAACATATATAAAATAAAAATCAGATTTTTATTTCGCTACATATACAAAGATGATATTTTTATATTCTCTATCACATAAAGATTATATTTTTATTGTTCCTACTATGCAAAGATTATATTTTTATCTTTCTACAATATAAAAGATTATATTTTTATTATCTATATAATATGAAAACTATATTTTCAACCTTTACATACGATAAAAATTATATTTTTAACTTCCTTATCATATAAAAATCATATCTTTAACTTTCCTATCACATAAAATTCAGTTTTTAAATTTTCCTGTCGAATAAAATTCAGTTTTTAAATTAAGAAAAATAAATAAAACTTGAATTTAAAACTTACATCGTTTTCAAACGGAGAGGAGGGGATTCAGACCAACACTGGTTGGCGCAGGTCGTCCGGGAGGTTGCTGGGGCGTCGCGGTTGTCACCGATGGTCGGAGGTGGGCCCGAGGCGGCTGGGCAGCGGCTAGAGGGGGGGTCACGGCTCGAATTTGAAGGGGAAAAGAGGGGAGGGGGTCGCAGCAGGCGAAGGTGGGGCCAGGGGGGTGAGGCGGTGGTTGGTGGTGCGGGCTGTGGGGTCGGGTCTGGAGTCGGTCGCGGGGAGGAAGGAGGAGAAGGGGAAGATGGAGGGGGGGCGCGACGCTCGTCTGGAGGGAGGGGGAAGGAAGAAGCGGCGGCGGCACACCAGGGGAGCGGCGGCGCGTCGATCGGAGGAGCGGCAGCTCCTCCGTCTTCGTTCTCTTTCTCTCTCTTTTTTTTTATTTAAACTGAATCGGGAGAGAAGAAGTAAGGGGGGGCTTTTATAAAATTTATATTATTTAATTTATTTATTTTTAATTGCAAAAAGTTGACTTTCACAAACGACCTCTAAACGAGGCCCACCGCCTGTCGTCCATAGCGTTTTACCCCCATTCCGAACACAATGGGATATGCCACGTAGGACAATTCAATCGTTTCGATCAGTTTCTGTTAAATTTACATTTAAATCACTATATTGAATTTTAAACGTACATTTCAATTTGCCGGGGCCACATACTAACTCTATAAATTGCAGAAAAATATTTTCTAGCTTCGTATTGACGATACGGTCCTAACAAAACTAATTTCGTCGAATTCCGAGACCGTTGGAAAAATGGCCATTTTCCAGTCGATTAAAATCAACTGAAACTGGTCAAATGCGTTTTCCTTCGCCACGCTCACATATTGATTCGAAAAATTATGAAATTTGGAACCTAGCAATACTTTGACACTGCGGATCCAACAAAAGTGGTTTCGTCGAAATCCGAGGTCATTTGCAAAATGTCAATTTTTAAGGGCCTGAATTCCATAGCGACTATTCAGAATTTTCAACTGGACATATCTTTTGATTCCCGCTATGAAATTTTGATTTTTCGGATTCGTTGGAAAGATATTATCAATTAGATCCTATTGTTTTTGGTTTCACTAAAATCCGGATTGTTTTGCACCCGGTACATTCAATTGAAGTTTGAAATCGAATTATCGAACTACCGCGCCATTTTCAATTCTATTTATAATTATATATAATTATTTATATTCTAACGACGACGCGTATAATATATACGTCGAATTCTATTCAAAATAAATTTCTCGTCGATATTATTAAAAATAATCTATTTTAAATGTTCAAAATTCGCTAAAATTGCCAAAACAAAAATTTTAAACTGGCCCAGATTTTGCGGGTTATTACAATCTCTCCCACTTAAAACTTTTCGTCCCCGAAAAGGAACAAAGTCGAAAGTGGTTTGATTAATCAACTCTACGTTCGATCTGGCTTCCATTCTCCAACTTTTCAGTTTCTGAGAATTTTCAAAAATTCAAAAATTTGGCTAACACCCTAAATTTTCGAAAAATTTCGCCATAACCTCCCCTGCACCGGGAGCATCGGGGAATTTCAAATAGCTTCCCCGGTCCTTCAGATCTCAAAAAGAAAAAGAAAAAGCCAAGCGGCTAGCCAATAGGCTCATAAAATCATTATCACCCAAACAAAACAGTAAATTATGTAGTAAACATGTACCTATTTGTCGGGCAAACAAATTTTATTCTTCGGCTCTAGCCTCCTTGCTATGACCTGTTCAATGCAAATATATGTATATGCAAGCAAATGCAACCAATTTTCAATACAACTCAATATTTGGTTCAATTAGGCTAAATGGCTCAAAATTAGCAAACAAATAAACAAACAACATAAACATCAATCAATTAGTGAATTAGAGTTTCAAATTCATAAATTTTGATATATACAAAAAATCATGTTTTTGATGCCAATACACAACAATGTGTTCTAGCTATATAAGTTTTGGTTCTCACACCAGTCTAATGGAAATATATAGATATCACACCTTCGAAACTCGAATATAAATACTGATGATGTGGCCACATCATCAGAATTATCCCCGGGTGTCTAGAATGTGACTCTATATCTATCCAGTATATTAAAACTTCGACTATACGTTCATGACGCGTATACGCGAAATCTATATATACTCGATTGTCCATATTCAAAATAAATTAATATTCAAATACGTATAAAGCGATTTAAATTTTCAAAACAAAATTGTTTTCATTTGAAAAATATACTCTTCACACTCGTTCTAGGATACTACTGATCCTATCTCTAACGAGTCATTCTAATTGGATATTACTAATCCAATATCTGATGAATTCTTTCGTATGGTTCTAATGTGTCTTGTTCTCGAGCTCTGTAAACCAAAGCTCTGATACCACTGTAAGGACCCGTAACTTCCCCGTGAAGGAAAGCACGAATACTTTGAGAACAACACACAAAAGGACGCATACGGAAGAACATTTCATTGTTATTACAACAATTCCATCAGATACAAGAGTATACAGAGTATAAATGAATAAATTACATTCAGCAAATATCAGAGATTACAATAAATTACATAGCAGCGGAAACATAATACAAAAAGCACAACTAGAAGTGATACACGGATACAGAGCTTTCCGAGCATCGTTCCAGCTGTATATCAGGAACCTGTGAATATAAATCTGCAAAACCAAAACTACTAGCTGCCCGTGCGGAAAATAGGGGCACCCAGAGTTTAGGTTGAAACAATAAACTCCAGGTCAGTCATGTGACTGGTGTGAGAACTAAAACAGTTATTAATATTGGTTTTAAAGTTTGGTAAATCAAGGGACCACGCCGTATAACACGGAACGGGTTTCCTCCCAAGAATACCAGTGCATAGAACAAACAGCGCAATGCTAAATAAAGAGAAATGAAGCTGTTATAAGACCCAGGTCCCATCACACAATGCAACGCAAGCCGGAGGATAGGGTTTTTACCTTATAACAGCCAAAGCATGCTTGATACGTTTAAAACACATTATTTGATACTATTATAGGTGTATAGTGTCAAAACAATTTCAATCATAAATATCAATCATAGGCGGCATGAATGACCCATACCACTATGTCGCCATACTAGGTTCTACAAATAAAACCGAAGCACACGTATTGGAAATTGGATTCCATCATGAGTCGAGGCAAGGGGCAAGCTCCTCTCCGCGTTCGAGACACTCTAGCAAATGCCTCAGGACCCCACTATGATCCTTGGAATCGGCTGGGCCGGTCCTCTCTTACTTTTGAGGATTAGTTATTCCTGAACACACGTTTCCCGGTCCTTACAGACCTATATCCGAGGCGCCTCGTATCCAACAACCACACAGGTGAAAAGTATATAAATGTCAGGGCTGGTAGGTCACTGACACCACCCTAGCTAGAAAGAAACGTCGTGCTCTCCCAGCGGTCCGTCTCCCGTTTTTGACTCATACCGAGGTGTGAGGCTCGCGAATTCACGTTATACACAAAGCTGCGCCACACAGGCCGTGCTTTGATCATCAACCACAAGACTTTGCTTTTCAACAGAAGCCCTGATCAATTGCCACTTACGCATGCCACACTAGCAATTCACTCCATGCGACTGATGTCCATCGATATACAACCTCTGAGCTCATACGTCTCAGAGAAGGGCGTTAAGCAAGAGAATAAATTCCCCACCGCCAAACAGATGTATATTTAATAGAGATCAATCAACATAGAATAAAATCCAATGTCAGACACACAATCCATTTACAAGTTCGTTCTGGGTCTGAACGGAACCGGAGGCACTTTCCTCGCATATCCATCCATCTCCAAGTACGTCTGGACGATCACCAACTGATTCCCTCATCCTGGGTGTACAGCCCAATCAAGATCATCAGTAATCACCCAAACGATGTGAAGACTTCCGGTCTTCAACCACCGTCTTCATCTTCGACATCTCGTCGAATCGGTTATTCAGAATAGGTATAAACCCGACCTTTCTGAATAGCCCACGTATATGATAAACAAATTGTTACACAAACACAACAAACGCCTCATTCCAATTCAGAATATTCTTTTATTCACAAAATCACATTCTTAGGGAAATGTTCCCATTAATTTTATCCAAGATAAATTCTTCTAAATTTATTCTTTAATCTTCCTTTGGATATCATTTCAAACTAGTCGGGATTAACGAACCACACCGAAGTAATTATTTATTTCCCAATCCCAACCTATATATCCCATGGAGAAAAACTGGTAATACTCCATATCTAACACCACGGTGTTATCGGTAAAATTATTTACCATTTCACGTTCAAATCTAATTAAAGATTTAACTATCGCTTTGGAGCAAAACTGGTGGTACTCCATTCTCGATCACCTTTCAGATTTGATAATTTAAATTATCAATTCACATTTTTAATCTAATTAAAGATTCATTAAAACTCCACTTAGTTTTAATCTTTTCAAAAATCAATATCTTGCCTTTAACTGGGTTAAAGAACCAACGTCATCTAAAACACGATTCACGATAAACCCAAATCACATTTGATATTAAATACAAGGCTCTGAATAGAAAATATATCGGCTTATATTCAATATCAAATTCTGAAACCAACGAATATCGTATAGTCACGAAATCCAACATTAAAATATTCCGAAGATAATTTCGATTCAACTCCAGTCCAATTCACGTATTGGGAATACTGATTATTTTTAAAATCACTTTCAAATTCAATTTATTTATTTCAAAAATAAATTGATTTTAATTCTAGTTCAAAACTAGTTCATTTCGATAAAAATCTATTTTTATCTTTTCAAATGTGGCATTCTTCAGCCCAATTCTTCCCAAATCATTTCTTATGATTTACACAAATTATAGATATTTTTAATAATTTTATCAAGGCCCGTACAGTCGATTTCCATCAACGGCCATCGAACTGCACTTACAGCGACCTTTTCTGAATTTGATTTGGACATAATTCCAAATCCAACCGTTAGATTTCAAATTTCTAGTATTCATTGGAAAGCTCTTTTCGATACGAACCCAACGGTTCCGGTTTTAGGAGAATCCGACGGTCGGATCTCCCGCAATGTCCGTTTGAAATAAATGGTCGAAATTCACGAACTGCCGCGGCGCGGCGCGTTCTATTCAGGCCATTATATTATATATATAATATATATAATATATATTTTGTCGATTTCTATTTAAAACGAATTTTATAAATCGTTTTAAATTTGTTTCTAAAACAATTCAACTTCTACATTCAATTTCAAATCGATTTGATTTCATTTCAACTCGAATTCATTTCCATTTTATTTAATTCGAATTCAAATTCGTTTCAATTCAATTCAAATTCAAATTCGTTTCAATTCAATTCAATTCGAATTTACCTTCTATTTGATCTAATTCGAATTCGTTTCAAATTGATTTCAATTCAATTTCAGTTTGTTTGAAATTTCAATTTCAATCTAATTCAATTTGAATTCATTTCTATTTTACTCGAATTCAAATTCACTTTCTATTCAATTCGAATCGAATTCATTTTCTATTCGATTCGAACTCATTTCAAATTGATTCAATAAAATTTCAATTTCAATTTTTAATCTAATTCAATTTGAATTTCCTTTCAAAATATTAAATTTTGAAATCACTTTTCAACATTCATTATACAACGAATAAAATCGATATAAATATCGTTCGCGTCAAAATAACGCATCTCTAATCAACACGGCTTTATATATTTCAATAAATTCGTTATTCTATTCAACAAATGAATATTTATTTCATTCAACACATGAATCTATATTTCTTTCAACACACGACTAATCTCAACACATAAGTACTGTCAACACATCACTATTTTTGTTATGTAAAATATTTTATAAAACTATGGTATCTATCGTTTGATTTTCAATTAGACTTCTACTGAGAAGTAGTTCTAATTTTAAATATGATAAAGATGTAAATTTCATTGTATAAAATATTTCACTCAACACATGAACATCGTCAACACATGACTATTTTTATATTCAACACATGAATTTTCTTTTATAATATTCCTTATTTTCCCGATTGGAATGAGGCCCAATCAATCACCATATAATGTTAATTATATGGATTTTCAGACATTACACGAATATAATAGCATTGAAAAATAATCAACCATCAACCAAAGTGCACTACACTGTACAAGCATCAAATATAGATATCTAACGCTTATAACAGCCTGTCAATCAATCGATCGACATATTTAATCAATCAGGATGAGTGAACTTCAAATTTCATCCCAACACCCGTGTGGGGTTTCAAACAATCAAACACAGATTTTATTTGTGCAGTTGGGCGATGTGTAAAATTTATCGTCCCAATCAATGTCCTTCAAATAGGTGTACATAAACAAACCGTCCGGTTTGTAAATGAATATTTTATTTTATTCACTTCCACGTTAAAAATTATATTTTTAACGATAAAATATTCTATTTCAACACATGAATTTCTATTCATTTCATTTACACAATAAAAATGATATTTTTATTTTTCTAACATATTTTGGGAAATTTCGGCGGCATAACGGCACGATACTAGAAACGGGACGAGGCCTAGCCTTATCCCCGGTCTAGTGAAGGCCCACGCCATTCACACATCAATCAAATCCATTTATTTCACCCAACAATTCAATTTCACATCAAATCATCTAATCAACTACACAACCAAACAATTTAACAAACAAGCCATCCATGGTCTGTGGATGACGGGTGTCGGGTGCTACTAAACACCGTCTGCATCCTAGTATATATATATAACTAGAAAAGAAATTTTGAGTGAGAAGTTCTCACCGAAAGCTATCCAATACCCCGACTCTTCATCTAGAGAAATCTTCATCGTTCTCGCCTTTTTATCACTTTCGTTGACCGTAGCCACTACATATATAAAAATCACACATTTTTATATTTTGATGACTTTAAAATAAAAATCACATTTTTATTTATTCACTTTCAATTTAAAAATCATATTTTTACTTCGATGTTCAATATATAAAAATCGAATTTTTACTATGCTATTCAATATATAAAAATCGAATTTTTACTTCGATGTTCAATATATAAAAATCGAATTTTTACTATGCTATTCAATATATAAAAATCGAATTTTTACTTCGATGTTCAATATATAAAAATCGAATTTTTACTATGCTATTCAATATATAAAAATCGAATTTTTACTTCGATGTTCAATATATAAAAATCGAATTTTTACTATGCTATTCAATATATAAAAATCGAATTTTTACTTCGATATTTACTATATAAAGATCTCGTCTTTTTAACTATAAAGATTTCATCTTTATAAAAATATAGATTTTGCCTTTATAAAAATATAGATTTTGCCTTTATAAAAATATAGATTATATTTTCATTTCATCACTATAAAAATTACCTCTTTATTTCAACATATATAAAATAAAAATCAGATTTTTATTTCGCTACATATACAAAGATGATATTTTTATATTCTCTATCACATAAAGATTATATTTTTATTGTTCCTACTATGCAAAGATTATATTTTTATCTTTCTACAATATAAAAGATTATATTTTTATTATCTATATAATATGAAAACTATATTTTCAACCTTTACATACGATAAAAATTATATTTTTAACTTCCTTATCATATAAAAATCATATCTTTAACTTTCCTATCACATAAAATTCAGTTTTTAAATTTTCCTGTCGAATAAAATTCAGTTTTTAAATTAAGAAAAATAAATAAAACTTGAATTTAAAACTTACATCGTTTTCAAACGGAGAGGAGGGGATTCAGACCAACACTGGTTGGCGCAGGTCGTCCGGGAGGTTGCTGGGGCGTCGCGGTTGTCACCGATGGTCGGAGGTGGGCCCGAGGCGGCTGGGCAGCGGCTAGAGGGGGGGGGGTCACGGCTCGAATTTGAAGGGGAAAAGAGGGGAGGGGGTCGCAGCAGGCGAAGGTGGGGCCAGGGGGTGAGGCGAGGCGGTGGTTGGTGGTGCGGGCTGTGGGGTCGGGTCTGGAGTCGGTCGCGGGGAGGAAGGAGGAGAAGGGGAAGATGGAGGGGGGGCGCGGCGCTCGTCTGGAGGGAGGGGGAAGGAAGAAGCGGCGACGACACACCAGGGGAGCGGCGGCGCGTCGATCGGAGGAGCGGCAGCTCCTCCGTCTTCGTTCTCTTTCTCTTTTTTTTTATTTATTTATTTTATTTAAACTGAATCGGGAGAGAAGAAGTAGGGGGGGGGGCTTTTATAAAATTTATATTATTTAATTTATTTATTTTTAATTGCAAAAAGTTGACTTTCACAAACGACCTCTAAACGAGGCCCACCGCCTGTCGTCCATAGCGTTTTACCCCCATTCCGAACACAATGGGATATGCCACGTAGGACAATTCAATCGTTTCGATCAGTTTCCGTTAAATTTACATTTAAATCACTATATTGAATTTTAAACGTACATTTCAATTTGCCGGGGCCACATACTAACTCTATAAATTGCAGAAAAATATTTTCTAGCTTCGTATTGACGATACGGTCCTAACAAAACTAATTTCGTCGAATTCCGAGACCGTTGGAAAAATGGCCATTTTCCAGTCGATTAAAATCAACTGAAACTGGTCAAATGCGTTTTCCTTCGCCACGCTCACATATTGATTTGAAAAATTATGAAATTTGGAACCTAGCAATACTTTGACACTGCGGATCCAACAAAAGTGGTTTCGTCGAAATCCGAGGTCATTTGCAAAATGTCAATTTTTAAGGGCCTGAATTCCATAGCGACTATTCAGAATTTTCAACTGGACATATCTTTTGATTCCCGCTATGAAATTTTGATTTTTCGGATTCGTTGGAAAGATATTATCAATTAGATCCTATTGTTTTTGGTTTCACTAAAATCCGGATTGTTTTGCACCCGGTACATTCAATTGAAGTTTGAAATCGAATTATCGAACTACCGCGCCATTTTCAATTCTATTTATAATTATATATAATTATTTATATTCTAACGACGACGCGTATAATATATACGTCGAATTCTATTCAAAATAAATTTCTCGTCGATATTATTTAAACTAATCTATTTTAAATGTTCAAAATTCGCTAAAATTGCCAAAACAAAAATTTTAAACTGGCCCAGATTTTGCGGGTTATTACATTTTGTGTATGGATGTTTTCCTTTGATAGTTAAATAACCGACTATCAAAGTTTTGACCATTTTTCCGTCATTAACACGGAGAGACTGGGATCAGATTTATGATCTGAAAACCATTACGTCTGGGCATTAACGTTGCGAATCAAATGTGATGAAGATAATTGAAGACGTAGTTTATAAAAGGGCTATCCTAGAAAATCCTAGGTAGCAAATCAAATGTGATATATGATGTGATATATAATATGTGATTGATTATGATGACACCAGTCTTTTTATTTGGCATTTTAAATACCATAAGTAATACTGAAATGTAAAATGGGAATTTTCGAAGTGTATATTGAAACAAAATATTTATATAAAATCAAAGGATCTTATAAAAAGGAATTTGTGAAGTGGATATTAAATTTTAGATTTTATAAAATCAAATGGATTTTATAAAAGAAGAGATTTGAAAATTAAATAAGAAACTTCGGTATAAAATTATTTACAGTTATATGGAAGTTTAAAAGAACGATTTTGGTTAAAATACTTAATGGAAGTAATAAGAAGTAAATAAAGATCTTTATGGAATAAATATAATTTTTGGAAAATAAATAGAATTATAAAGAGGGGAATTGCCAGTTACAAAAGAATTATGGGAAAATAGATTTAAAGTAAATATTTAATAGAGATCTCTTTTTAACAGATAAATTGAGAAGAATAATTTATAAACGATGTTTATAAATTAAGAAAAATATGTATCATCGGATAAATGAAAATATAAGTATGAATTTATATAGAGAAGTATAAATCAGTTTTAACACCAATATTTGAAAATGGAATGTAAACTTAACATTTATAAAAGGAATTATAAAGGATGGAATATGAATTTGAAAAGGGAAAATCTATTTTAAAAATAGAAATGGAATTTCGAATGGGCTAGAAATAAATAACTTGTTTAATAATAATAAAAAGTAGTGTGATTTATAAACAATGTTTATAAATGAAATAAAAATATAGATCAGTGGATAATTTGGATTGTAAATTCAGCAGTGAATTTAAAAAGGGAAATTGGAAATTGTTTTTAAAAAGGAAACGATGGAATTTATTTCGATGTTCGAAATGTGAATAGGATTAAAATAAAATCCATAAAGATTTGTAATTAGAATTCAACTAGGCCAAATATTATAAAATAATTTATTTTAAGAAATCATATATTGAATAAATCGGGATTTGACAAGATAATTAATATTCGGTTGGAAACTGATATTTTATAATCAAATATATAGGTGATAGAGAATTATAAACTTATTAAATAAAATCAACTATGAAGTTGACATGTAAACGAGATTTGATAAATAAAACGGGATGTGAATAAGCAGTCATAAAATGACTCAATAATTGGAGTTTAAACCTGTATTAGTATTTAAATTATGAAATCAAGTTTTGATTTGATAAAACGAGTCCAGTTTTCTATAAAGGAATAATGTTCACGTTATGAAGTGAATAACGATTTAAAAGCAAACATTTTGCAGATTTAAAATAGTTATAAAAGGAAACTGATAAATGTTGGAAGTACTAAATTCAAAAATGAATTTAGAAATTGAGTTGACCTGAATGGAAAATTATTCTGGAGTTCAGAACGTATATCAAATATTATTTATTCGAAAGGGAGTTATCAAATATAGTTTATTCGAAAGAGAGTTATCGAATAGAGTTTATTCAAAAGAAATTTATGCGTTGAAATTCGATTATATCGAATTCGGGAAAGTATTTTTTACTTTTCGATTTTTAACCAAGATTTATTTTATTAATAAATTAATTGTTTATATATTTATTTAAAATAAGGAATAAGAGTTATGTTTTTAAGTTAGGTATTTTGGAAGTAGGGATTATAACATTATCGTTATAACCAATGTTTTTCATAAAAGAATTGGATTCGTAAATTGAATTTGAGAATTTGCGTAAGCAATGATTTGATAAAAATTAAGAAACGGAGTTAAGGAAATTAGAAACTGACTAGGGATTAGTTATGTTGAACAGCTTTCTGGGTATTGATCTGATGTTGGTTTCGGCCTTCGGGGTTAATACATAGGGAGTTGTTCTCTTACTAGTTATAGTTAGAGGCTGATAGATGTGGGAGGATAGTGATGCATGAAAGAAATTAAAATGTTTTTTTCCAATGTTGATAACGTATATTTTCTAAATTTAGAAAATAAGAATTTATGGATATATGGAAATGGGAAATGAATAAATTAATGATAAATTAATTTGAAGGGAAAAATATTGATTGAGGTGGATAAAATTTCCATTTGGAAATAAGATCGTTGTGTGTATGGATGTTTTCCTTTGATAGTTAAATAACCGACTATCAAAGTTTTGACCATTTTTCCATCATCAACACGGAGAGACCGGGATCAGATTTATTATCTGAAAACCACTCCGTATGGGCATTAACGTTGCAAATCAAATGTGATGAAGATAATTGAAGACGGAGTTTATAAAAGAGCTATCTTGGAAAATCCTAGGTATAAATTGCCTAAGATGGGTTTACAGAATAGTGCCTTCGGTTTGTCCAGTCCCAGGATAACTTGTATGGAAGAATGCCTGACAGACTATATCTAATAGATCGCTTAAGTCGATCTCTTCAAACATATTTATGTTTGGTAGTGAAGGAACTCGTTTCTCTTAGCAATATACCCATGTCATTTTTGGAGAAATCAATTTGTGATTTGGCGGGTATGACGATGTGACATTCAAAGTGAATAAAGGTGTGATCTTTTAAAGATAAGTGTGGCCTCAAGCCTCATAACCAGAAAATGATATAAAATAGGGTAGGTCGCATGAATAAGTAGGTAGCTCCCAATTAGGGTGTATGGTCACCTGATCGAGAGAAATTTCATTTATTTCTTTAACCTATTTCGATAATGTCCCTTTCGAGAAACAGTTGCTGATCCCAGCCCTTGGTGATAATATATTCGGTTCACTCAAGCGAAATGAGTGACCGGTCATGTTTAGCCTGGGTTACAAGATGTTCTTGTTGAACCCGGTGTATTCCTCTTTAGAGATACACTGTCGGAAGGTGGTCCCATACATTGCCAGTTGGAATCCATTACCAAATAAGCACTTTTGGTTTTTGACTATATATTATATATGTTGAAAGTGAGATGAAAGCGTTCCACTAGATTGCTATTTATTTGATTTATACATTATTATAATATCAGAAGAGTATGGATTTTTAAAGAATGTTTTGGGTTACCGTAAGGTAAAAACCATCTGTATTTATGTGTGGATCGGTCTTACGATTATTCTTTCTTCTAAAAGAATTTTAAAAGTTAAACAAATGGTTGTTGTTTATTCACACCAGTCCCATGAGTGAACCATAGTTTATTTTGTTTTGTTTTACCTAAACTCTTGGGTGCCCAAATTTGTACGGGCAATCAAGTAGTCGGGATTTTACAGATATACATGGAGAGCTTGGAGCTGGAGGCTTCAGGACTGTATAGCTATTGTTTATTTCCGTTGTATTGTAAGTGTTGTACTCTGATAGTATGGTATACAGATATGGTTTTATTTCAAAGTTATGTTGTATAATATTTATTCGTTCCGCTATGAGATTTGTGTTTACTCTGATGTTGTATATATGTTCTTCTTCTTCTATTCTAACTTTCTTTCTTTCTATTTTTAACGATCCGAAATCCCCATTTGGCCGAGACCGAATGAGAAGCCGGATTGCTTTGAGAACACAACGCATCAGAACACAAACAATAGAACATTTCATTGCCATTACAACAATTAACCTTAGAGTACAAGAATATAACATAGTTCAAACGAATAAATATTATGCAGTGGAAAAATATCAGGGATTTAAATTACAAAGCAATGGAAAATATATACATAAGTATAATGTACAGCAGAAATCATCTACAACCACAACTAAAAGAGATACACGGATACAAAGCTTTCCGAATATAGCTCCAGCTGTAATCCAGGATCCTATAAAAAGAAGTATCTGCGAAAACCAAAACTACTAGCTGCTCGGGTGGAAATATGGGCACCCAGAGTTTAGGTTAAAACAATAAACTCCGAGTCAGTCATGGGACTAGTGTGAGAACTAAAATAGTTATTAGCTTGATTTTTAAGTTAGGTAAATCACAGGACCACGCCGTATACCACGGAACGGGTTTATCCCCCATGAATACCAGTGCATAAAACAAACAGCGCAATGCTAAACAGAAAAATGAAGCTATTATAAGACTCAGGTCCCATCACACAATGAACGCAGTTGAGGATAGAGTTTTACCTTATAATAGCCAAATATGCTTGATACGCAATTCTTTTATTATTACTATAAGTGAAGAAATCAACTTTAAATATAAATGTATCAATCATAGGCGGCATAGGTACCATTATATTACGTCGTCATATAGGTTTACTACTAAAACCATAAAATCACGTATTGGAAATTGGGTTTCCATCTATGAACCAAGGCGAAGGATGTTCCTTTCAATTCGAGACACACTAGCAATGCCTCGGGACTCAGACGTTGTCGAGCCCTTGGATCTTGCAGAGCCGGTCATCCATCGATGATTAGTTATACCATAAACTATATGTTAGCCGGTTTTATCGAGCCTCCAAAATGGTCAGTCACGTTGACCATCTAGAACCTTTTAGTCAGTTCTAGTATCAAATTTGAAGTACCTTGTTTTACATTTATAACATTTCCAGCATCCACATAAGTAAACAGTCCGGTCTCCATACCATGACGTTACTCGTAGCTAGAAACAAACATATGTCCATTTCCCTACGTCCCTAATCCCGTTTTAGGTTCATACCGGGGAGTGAAGGTCGCGAATTAACGCTACACAAAGCTATGCTGTTTAAAGCTGTTCTTTGATCAGCAACCACAAGACTCTGCTTTTCAACAAAAGCCTTGATCCATGCATCTCAGCATGCCACGCTGTCAATCCATACCGTATCACTGATTTCCACCAATATATTACCTATAAGCTCGTACGTCTCAAAGAAGGGTGTTAAGCAAGAGAAAAAAATCTCCGCCACCAAATAGATATATATTTAGCAGAGATCAACGAATACAGTACAAAGGAATACAATGTCAAACATACCACCCATAAGCAAGTCCATTTCGGGTCTGAACGAAATCGGAGGCACCTTATTCCTCGTCCCATATGTCCAATACAGGAGAGAGACCCTTGCATATCCGGTCGATCTCCAAGTATGTTTGGACGATCACCACTTATTACCTTGTCTTGGGTGGCATCCCAGTCAAGACAGTATTAACCATCCAAACGATGTGAAGCTCGCCGGTCTTCAACCACCGTCTTCATCGTCGACTTTCAATCGTCGTATTAATTATTCGGAATGGGTTAAACCCAGTCTTTCCGAATAATTCACATATTTTATAATCAAGTGCTATAAAAACACATCATACGCCTCATTCCAATTCAAAATATTCTTTTATTCAAATATTCACCTCTTTAGGGAAAGTTTCCCATTAATTTTATCAAAGATAGATTCTTTTAAATTTTCTCTTTAATCTTCCTTTTGATATCATTTTCAGAAGATTTTATTAACTAGTCGAGATAATCGAGCCTTACCGAAGTAACCATTTATTTTATTTTCAAATCCCAACCTATTCATCCCATGGAGCAAAACTGGTAGTACTCCATATCTAACACCCACTGTGTTATCGGTAAAATTTCCCGTTCAAATCTAATTAAAGATTTAACTATCGCCTGGAGTAAAACTGGTGGTACTCCATTCTCGATCACTTCTCAAATTTGGCAAATTTAATTACCACATTAACATTTCAATCTAATTAAAGATTCATTAAAACTCCATTTCAGTTTTAATCTAAAAAATTATTACTTTATGATTATTCATCTTTAGGAAAATTAATCCTGTCTTTAACTGGGTTAAATGACCAACGTAATTAAAAACATAGTTCACAATAAACAAAAATCATATTCCATCAAAATGGAATCTTCACGAAAATCAGATCCGTATATAATTGATATGAATTTCCGTATAAGACTAATTATATAAATGGAATTACAGCAAGGCCTTTTAAATTCCCTATATAGTAGCGGTCTTCCTTCACAGAAGCTTATCTCGATTGTTACCAAATCGAATTCCATTCAATTCCAATTTAATATATTAAATTGGAAAACTTTACTTTGGAAAATTTCCATTAAATCTTAATAGAAAGATCTATAAATACCAAATCATATCTTCATTGTTAATTGGGTTAAAGAACTATTGTCATTTAAAGCATTGCTCACGATAAACCCAAAATCTCCAATTAAATTAATTAATTGGTAAACTTCTCTAAATCTTAATTAAATATTTATTCTTTTCTGAATTGGGTTTAAGAACAGTGTTATTGAAGATACCATTCATGACAAACCCAAAATCCAATTTGATATTAAATGCAAGGCTCTAAATAGAAATTATATCGACTTATATTCAACATCAAATACTAAAACCAATAGATACCATAGTGGGAATAACTATATATGTATCTTCCAAATTCCCCAACAATATCCATATAACCAAGGAATCCAATAACGAAATATTCTGAAGATTATTTCCACTCAAATGCATTCCAATTCATTCATTGGAAAATTCTGGTTATATCCAAACCCATTTACAAGTCCAATTTATTTATTTAAAAACCACTGGATTATTATTCTAGTTAATAACTTGTTCATTCAGATAAAAATATCTTTTATCTTTCCAAATATGGAATTTTTCATCCAAAAATCTTTTTAAATCATTTATTATGATGTTTCACAATTTTTTCATATTTTGAATAATTTTATTAAGGCCCTTACAGTCGGTTTCCAATAACGGCCACCGAACTACATTTATAGCGAGCTTTTCTGAAACTGATTTGGACATAATTTGAAATCCAATCATTCAAATTTAAATCTCTTGTATTCATTGGAAAGATCTTTTTGATACGAACCCAACGATTCCAGTTTTAGGAGAATCAGACGGTCGTGCATCCCGTTTCGTCCATTTGAAGTCAATGGTTGAAATCGCGAACGGTCGCTGCGTGACACATTCTATTCAAACCATTTATATATATAATACATATTTCGTCGAATTCCATTTAAAACGTAATTTAAAAATAATTTACAAATTTATTTTAAAACGATTTTAACTTCATTTCTCAATTTTAAATCAAAATTGAATATTCTATATCATTATAATATTCAAAATGATAATATTTTCAAAATATCAGATTTTGAAAATCATTTCTTTTCGATATTCATTATAAAACGAATAAAATCGATTCATAAACTCGTTCGAGTAAAAATGGCGGTTAACTACTTAACTTGGCTTCACATTTCAATATTTTTGTGTCCATCTAAAATCGGACATCAAAATCACATTTGTATTCTCTCCTGAATACCATATAAAATATCCGTTTATATTTTGAATCGGAATGCGACTCAATCAATTACCAAATAATTTGGGTTATATGGATTTCATACATAGCATGTGTAACGAACTGGGATTTTCGACCCAGAAAATCAACATAAAAGTCATGTTATTTATTCAGGTATCGAACATTCCAAATCATTAATAAAAAGAAGTTAGAGGGTGAGAATAGATAAGATAGAAAATTATAATAGAAGAAGAAGAACACAATCAGAGTAAACACGAATCTCACAGCGGAACAAATAAAATATATTATAACAAACTTTGAAATAAAACAGTATACGTATACCATAACATTATCAGAGTACAACACTTACACACGGCGGAAATAACACTAGCTATACAATCCTGAAGCCTCCTGTGTAACGACCCAGAAAATCTGAACCAATTTAAAAATTTTAAATTGGCTAAAATAATGGATTTTAAATATTTAAAATAAATATTTAAAATAAATATTTTAAATAATGGCGATGAAAACTGAGTTGAAATCGACATTTGAAAACCAATATAATTAATTATAATTATATATAGAATTGAAAATGGCGCGGTAGTTCGATAATTCGATTTCAAACTTCAATTGAATATACCGGGTGCAAAACAATCTGGATTATAGTGAAACCAAAAACATTAGTATCTAATTGATGATATCTTTCTAACGAATCTGACCAATCGAAATTTGATAGCGGGAATCAAAAGATATGTCCAGTCGAAAATTCTGAATAGTCGCTATGGAATTCAGGCCCTTAAAAATGGACATTTTGCAAATGACCTCGGATTTAGACGAAACCACTTTTGTTAGATCCGCAGTGTCAGGTTATTGTTAGGTTTCAAATTTCATAATTTTTCGAATCAATATGTGAGCGTGGCAAAGGAAAACGCGTTTGACCGATTTCAGTTGATTTTAATCGACTGGAAATTGGCCATTTTTCAAACGGTCTCAGAATTCGACGAAACTAGTTTTGTTAGGACCGTATCGTCAATACGAAGCTAGAAAATATTTTTCTGGAATTTTTCTAGTTAGTATGTGACCCCGGTAATTTGAAATGTGCGTTTAAAATTCAATATAGTGATTTAAAAGTAAATTCAAAAGGAAACCGATTGTAACGATCAAACCAGCTTGCGATACATATCCCATTGTGTTCGGAATGGGGGTAAAACGCTATGGACGACAGGCGGTGGGCCTCGTTTCGAGGTCATATGTAAAAGTCAACCTATTTGCAAAATTAAATAATTAAATAAAAAAAAAAAAATATTTCTTAATTCCCCTTTCCCTCCTTATCTCCCGCTTGGCCCCCCCCGTTCATTCGATTACAACCAGAACAGGAAAAAAAAAAAAAAAAGAAAGTAAAAACCCTAAGCAGGCGATCGCCCCCCCCCCTGGAAGCCCCCTCCATTGATCGAAGCATCGCCGCCCCCTGGAAACCCGCGTCGACCGACCGACCGCTCCTCCCTCCATCGCGAGCAAATCGCCGCCGCCCCCAGACATCGACGCCTCCGCCTGAGCTCCTCCCCAGATCGCACGAAACCCCCGAAGACCCGAAGCCCGCCCCCAAATCGCACTAGCTCGGGCGAAGCCCCCCCCCCCTCGTCTCGACATCTTCATCCCCCCCCTTCTTCGAAGCACTGTAAGTTTTTTTTTAATTTTATTTATTTATTTTATTTTCGTTTTAATTCTGATTTGATTTTCTTAAGAAAAGAATGTTTTTTTTTATGTATTAGTACTGTTTGTTTTTTTTTATATAGGTATTTAAAACCGATTTTTATAAAGATTTAAAATCTGATTTTATAAAGATTTCAATGCTGATTTTATTTTAAAGTAAAAACTGAAATATTTATAAAGTATTAAAAACTGAAATTTTTACATAATTAAAAACTGATTTTATTTTACATAAGTAAAAACTGAAATATTTATAAAGTATTAAAAACTGAAATTTTTACATAATTAAAAACTGATTTTATTTTACATAAGTAAAAACTGAAATATTTATAAAGTATTAAAAACTGAAATTTTTACATAATTAAAAACTGATTTTATTTTACATAAGTAAAAACTGATTTTATAAAAAGAGTAAAAACTGATTTCTTTAAAAAAAAAAAAATCAGATTTTTATATATATAAAGCAAAATAAAAATCATATTTTTATATGTTGAAAGTCGAAATAAAAATCATATTTTTATATGTTGAAAGTCGAAATAAAAATCATATTTTTATATGTTGAAAGTCGAAATAAAAATCATATTTTTATATGTTGAAAGTCGAAAGTAAAAATCATATTTTTATATGTGGAAGCAAAAGTAAAAATCATATTTTTATATATTGAATAGCATCGTAAAAATTCGATTTTTACATATGTAGAGAATACGGGCGAAAGCAACAAAAGGCGAAGATTTCTATTAGGAAGAGTCGTGCAGTTGGATAGCTATTGGTGAGATTTCTGATTTAAAATTTATATATATATATGTGTGAAGTAAAAGTGAATTGCTATATATAAATATATATATATATATACGCCCCTCGTCCACAAACCATGGACGATATTTATTGGTTGAAATTGTTGTGAAAATTGAATGATTGTCTGGGATTGTTTGTGATTGATATTGGTTGATTGTGGTTGAAAAATACCCATTGGTGGATGTGAAATATTTGGTTGAAACCACATAGGATTAGTTTGTGGAATTGAAATAAATATATATACATGCCGCCTGCGTGCGAACTAGATGCATGTTTCCCATTGTCAAAAACCGCGAGGTTTTAAGGTAGAGCGAGGAGCCGTACTAGGGACGGTGCCGGTGTAACTACCCTGCCGTTATGCTGCCGAAATTTTGAATAATATTTGTGTGTTTGAATTATTTTCATATGCTTAAACTATATTTATTCCTTATATAGAAAACATTCATGTGTTGAATTGATATTCATTCGTTGTTTAGAAATTCATGTGTTGAATGGTATTCATATTTTGAAATAAACTGTTTGATAATAAAAATCACATTTTTATCTATATATAAAAACTATAGAAAACATTCATGTGTTGAATTGATATTCATTCGTTGTTTAGAAATTCATGTGTTGAATGGTATTCATATTTTGAAATAAACTGTTTGATAATAAAAATCACATTTTTATCGATATCTAAAAACTATTGAAAACATTCATGTGTTGAATTGATATTCATTCGTTGTTTAGAAATTCATGTGTTGAATGGTATTCATATTTTGAAATAAATCGTTTGATAATAAAAATCACCTTTTATCGACTATATGAACTATATAGAAAAATAGTGTTTTGAAATGAATCGTTTTACAATAAAAATCACATTTTTATTGTATGCATAAATCGTTAAAGTGTGAAGTGTTAAAAATAGCCACTTGTTCAAAATAAACATATATGAGTTGAAATATTCATTAATTAGCTAATGAAATGATTTGCACCTATTTATGTAACATTAGAATGAATGGAGTTTTTAAACCAAATAGAAATCAAATATGAAGTTGAATAGAAAATGAAAAATGATATGAACTGTATATATATGTACATGCAATATTCATTGAACAGGTTATAGCAAAGGGGCTAGAGAAGAGGAATAAAATTTGTGCCCGACAAATAGGTACACATTTACTGATTTGTTTGGGTGATGATTTTGAGCCTGTTGGCTAGCCGCTTGGCTTTTTCTTTTTCTTTTTGAGATTAGAAGGACCGGGACGCTATTTGCGATTTCCCGACGCTCCCGGTGCAGGGGAGGTTATGGCGAAATTTTTCCAAAATTTAAGGTGTTAGAAATTTTTTTGAAGTGTAAACGATATGGAAATCATTGAATAAACTATATTTATATAACTATATAAATATAAATAAAATTAAAACGAAACGAGGCCGTGCAGTTCGTATTTTGAAACCGTGATTTCAAACGACTAGTACGGGAAATCCGACCATTGGATTTTCCCGAAACCTCAACCGTCGGGTTCGCCTTGGAATAATCTTTCCAACGGCACCAACCTTGTAAAAATCCAACGGTTGGATTGTCTGGAATGTTTAATTCAAATCTGAAGAAAAACAGCGCCAGAAACGATTATATTTATTTATATATATAAATATAATTATATTAAATCGAATAACGACGCTGCAGTTCGTATTTTGAAATCGAAAATTCAAACGATTGTACCGGGAGATCCGACCGTCGGAATTTCCCGAAACTGGAACCGTTGGATTCGTTTTGAAAAGACCTTTCTAATGATGTAAATTTTGCGAAGATCCAACGGTTAGATTTTCAGATATGTGTAAATCAAATTTGAAGAAAAACAGCGCCACGGCCGCCTTATGGCCCGAAGCGTCGTTTTGAATAAAATGGCTATTTTAAAATAAATAAAAATAGCGATAAATAGTTATAAAATATCGTAAGCGATATGGAATGGAAATAAACTGAATTTGCTTGATTTATGTGATGTTTGATGGTTGAATGTGTTTGGTGTGAAAACTATATTAAAGGACACAATTGGTGTTGTCGAATAATTTAACCATTGAAATAAATCGATTTGAAATTCTAAATATACGTGAATTATTTGAAAAGGCCGAGTTCATTCTCATTTCGAATAATCGACCGACGATTGAAATTCGAAGATGAAGACGATGGTCGAAGACCGGAGATCTTCACCTCGTTTGGATGGTAACCGAGGTCCTGATTGGGAGGCATCCCGAAATATGGATAATGAGTGGTGATCGTTCAGACGTACGTGTTGATCGAAGGGTTTGCGAGGTATTTAGTGCCTCCGGTTTCGTTCAGACCCAGAACGGACTTGTAAATGGACTGTGTGTCCGACATTGGAATTTGTTCTGTGTGATTGATAGCCATCAGTTGCACGGTATGAATTGCCTGTGTGGCATGCTAAGATGCAGTGATCAGGGCTTCTGTTGAAAAGCAAAGTCTTGTGGTGATGATCAAAGCACCGCCTGTGTGGCGTAGCTTTGTGTATAACGTGAATTCGCGAGCCTCACACCCCGGTAGGAACCTAAAACGGGAGGAAGGACCTCAGGGAGGGCATGCGTTTCTTTCTAGCTAGGGTGGTGTCAGTGACCTACCAGCCCTGACATTTATATACTTTTCACCTATGTGGTTGTTGCTGTTGCGAGGCGCCTCGGTTTGATCGGACGATCCGGGTCCGATGGAGTCATTCGTTGGCTCACTTACGCCCCAAAGGGCGGAGAGACGTATTGTTCAGGCATAATAATCCACATCGGTGGACCGGCCCTGACGATCCAAGGCTTGCCTGCGCGCTTGACTGAGACATGGGCTAGATTGTCTCGAATTCGGTAAGGACTATCTTTTGCCTTGGTTCATGACGGAAATCCAATTTCCAAATACGACATCATGCGGTTTTGATTGTATACCTATATATGGCGACATAGTGGTATGGGGCATTAATGCCGTCTATGATTGATAGTTATGATTTGAAATTGTTTTCAAAACATATATACACTAGCAATAATATCAAATGCCTTTGTTTTATTCGTATCAAGCATATTTTGGCCGTTATAAGGTAAAAACTCTATCCTCCGGTTTGCGTTGCATTGTGTGATGGGAACTGAGTCTTATAACGGCTTCATTTTTATAAAAAGCATAGCGATGTTTAAAAGAAAGATTTGTTTTAAAGCACTGGCAATCCAACGGAGTAAACCCGTTCCACGAAAGTGGCGTGGTCCTGTGATTAGCCAATTATATATATATGTGTTGAGTGGATTTCTCATACCAGTCCCATGACTGACTCGTAGTTTGTTTCACTCTCAAACTCGGGTGCCCCTTTTTCCACACGGGCAGCCTTGTATTCAGGTTTAGCTGGTTCTTTCTGGATAGCTGGAGCTGAAGATGGATTCTATCATTTATTTCTTTTATGCTGTTCAGCTCCTATTGTACATATTTTGTTTATTTCCGCTGTAGACATTTATGTATAGCTGAACTGTATTTGTACTAAGTAAGATCCTGTATACTGTGTAACTCTGATGATTACTTTTATCCAGTATATTTTGTTGTTCATTCTGGTGTATTTATTTAATTCTGTTCTGTTATTATAAGTTTCTGCGTTATATTCCAAAAGATAACCTTGTTTCCGTGAGAACGGGAAATCGGGTCGTCTCAACGTGGTATCAGAGCTTTGGTTAAGCTTAGTTCTGGAATATAACATTTGAACGAACTCGTCAGAAATAGAACCAGTAGTGTTCTAAGACGGGTGACTCCATACAGATAGGATCAGTAATATCCTAGTATGAGTAAAGCAGAATGGAATTTCACCTCGATAGACACATTTACATTTGAAGTATGTGTTTCTATGTTTTAGACTATCTTTTCTGTGACCTGACACTTGATCTGCTAATTGCAGAAGTACTAGAAAAATGAGTGCCAGAAACAGAAGGAATACAGAACCCGATCTAGAGGCTCTATTCAAGAGATATCGAAATCTGGGTGGAGAAAAATTCTCGGGCAATGAATCTATTATTCAAACTCAAGCTTGGTTGAGTTCTGTCGAAAAAATCTTTGAGCATATCCAGCTGAGAGATGACCAGAAACGGTTAGTAGCATCTTGGGCGCTTAAAGAAGAAGCTTTAATCTGGTGGGAATCAATCATCAGAAATAATCCAGAAGGTGATATCACCTGGGACAGATTCAAATTGATTTTCTTAGAAAGATTTACTCCTCCCGAAGTAACCGAGAGATTATGTGATGAATTTTCTTATCTAATACAAGGTGATATGACCATTCCCGAATATCATAAGAAATTCAACGAACTTGCTCACTTTGCTCCTCATCTAATTCAAAATCCGAAGAGGAAGAATATGAGATTTATTCACGGACTTCAAAGGAAATACCAGAATAAAGTATTGGGGCATGTGAAGCTTCCTTTTTCTGAAATGATTTATATGGCTTATCAGTATGAAGATCTCCATAAGAAAGGAATGTTGCGCGACGAAGAAGAAGTCTGTTCGAGTGACAAAGCAGAGTCGGAAACCGATATTCCTGAAGCCAGTATGAGGTCAGGGGTCGGTAAAGAGCCTAAAGTGAATCGGAAAAGGGCTGGATCTGAAAAAGAACCTGTCACGACTGCCATATGCAACAACTGCCATAAGCCAGGGCATTTCCAGGGGAATTGCAAACCCTCGAGGAAGAGAAGGAGGAATGAATCTAAATCCAAGAACAAGCCTCCTGTGACTCGAGAGTGCAATCTTTGTCATCAGTCCGGTCATATAAAGCGAGATTGCTGGCTGATAAAAAGGGCCAAAGAGGCTCAGGTAAATGAAATAGCAGAAACTTCTGAATCCTTAGCTAATCAAGAAAGGCCCGATGTTTTAGAAGGCACGCTTACTGTCAAAAACATTCCAGTCAAAGTACTGTTTGACACAGGCGCGTCACGAAGCTTCGTTTCCAAAGATGCAGCTAAGAAACTGGATTTGAATTTGAAAAAGCTCAAGGAACCAATGACTGTCCAGAATCCAGTTGGGGGTTCCATTGATCTCAGTTGGATTTGTGGAGTGCCGGTTTCCTTTTCTCGTTATCGGTTTCCTACCATCGCAGTCGTTATGAATTTTAAAGAGTTTGATCTTATCTTAGGGTTAGATTGGTTGACTAAATATGAAGCTGAAGTTAAATGCGCCGACAGAGTCGTAAAGGCGAAGATTAAATCAGGCGATTATATAACCATTCCCTGTGAAGGTCAGAATGCTAATAGAAAAGACTTCTGGGCAGCTTTGAATGTTTCTCCAGCCCAAATAGAAAATATCCCAGAAATCACTGAGAATATTCCTGACCTCATCAAAGATATTCCTGTCGTCAAGAATTATGCGGATGTGTTTGAGGAAGTTGTTCGCTTACCTCCGCAAAGAGAAATAGATTTCAAAATTGCTTTAGTTCCCAATGCAAGGCCAGTAGTTCACGCTATTCGAAGAATGTCCTTGAAAGAGAAGGAGGAATTAGACAATCAAACACGACAGCTAGTATGGAAAGGTCTGATCAGGCCTAGTTTCTCTGATTGGGGTGCAGCAGTGGTTTTTGTCCCAAAATCTGATGGTACTCTACGTCTATGCGTGGACTATCGTGATTTGAACAAGCAAACCATAAAGAATAAATATCCATTACCGCGAATTGATGATTTATTGGATCGATTAAATGGAGCACAAGTATTTTCAAGAATGGACCTAGCTACAGGTTTCCATCAACTTCGAATTGCCGAAGAGTGTGTTCCAATGACAGCGTTCAGAGGCCCCGACTTATTCTACGAGTGGTTAGTAATGCCGTTCGGCTTATGTAACGCTCCAGCTTATTTCGTCGATCTGATGAACAGAGTATTCAGAGGAGTATTGAATAAATTTGTTCTGGTTTTTATTGACGATATTCTAATCTTCTCTAAATCAAAGGCCGAACATGAGAAACATTTGGAACAAGTGTTAGAAATTCTCAGAAGGAATGTATTGAAAGCCAAGTTTTCCAAATGTATATTCTGGCAAGATGAAGTAAAATTTCTGGGCCATGTCGTATCGAAAGATGGAATCGCTGTGGATCCAAGCAAAATCACAGCTATTCAAAATTGGAAACAGCCCAGTACTCCCACTGAAGTCCGCAGTTTTCTTGGATTGGCTAGCTATTACCGGAAGTTCGTTAAAGACTTTTCGAAGATATCTGGCCACTTAACGAAGCTTACAAAGAAGCATTCTAAATTCAAATGGACTCAAGAAAGTGAGGAGGCTTTCGAAGAGCTAAAGTTAAGATTGACGACAGCTCCAGTGTTAACCATCATTGATGGCAACCAAGATCTAAAAGTCTGGACGGATGCGTCTAGAGAAGGCCTTGGAGCAGTGTTAATGCAACGAGGCCAAGTGATTGCTTATGCTAGCCGCCAACTGAAACCACACGAGAAAAACTATGTAACTCATGATCTTGAGTTATTGGCTATCATATTCTCTTTGAAAATCTGGAGACACTATCTTCTGGGCGAGAGATTTGAACTGTTTACAGATCATCAGTCGTTAAAGTATCTGTTCACTCAGAAGGACTTGAATCTGAGGCAGCAACGTTGGCTGGAGTTTCTTGCAGCATATGACTTTGAAATTATATACACTCCAGGAAAAGCCAATGTCGTGGCCGATGCGTTAAGCAGAAAGAATGTAATGATCGCCAGCTTCATTATCACGACATCCTTGATTGACAAAATATCTATTCTTCAGAAAGAGGATAACTTTATAAAAGATATGATCAAAAGGATTCAGAAAGGCGAACCCTCGTGTTTTCAAATAGATAACGACGAGACCTTGAGATTGAAGGGAAGGATTTGTGTTCCTGACGTTCCTGAGCTAAAGAGGGAAGTGTTAGACGAGTGTCACAAGTCCAAGCTGAGTATCCATCCTGGCGTGGCCAAAATGTATAACGATCTCAAAAGAACTTTCTGGTGGAAGGCTATGAAGAGAGACGTTTCAATATATGTTAGTCGATGCCCTACTTGCCAGCTAGTCAAAAGCGACCAACAGAAACTGGCTGGATTATTACAACCACTAGAAGTTCCTGGCTGGAAGTGGGAACATATTTCTATGGATTTCATTGATGGTCTGCCCAGGACCAGAAAAGGGAATGACAGTATTTGGGTGATCGTAGATCGTTTCACGAAGACCGCCCATTTCATACCTGTCAAATCAAATAGAACCGCTCAGAGTCTGGCGCATATTTACTTCAGGGAAATAGTTAGACTGCATGGAGTGCCGCTCAGTATAGTAAGTGATAGAGATACAATATTCACTAGTAAATTCTGGGAAGCATTTCAAGTCGAGCTGGGAACGAAGTTAAACTTGAGTACCGCTTATCATCCTCAGACAGACGGTCAGACTGAGAGGGTGAATCGCATTTTAGAAGATCTATTGCGGGCTTGTGTTATAGATTTCGGTGGATCATGGGAAGACCATCTGCATTTGGCTGAATTCTCTTATAACAACAGCTACCAGGCGAGTCTGACAATGTCGCCATTCGAAGCATTGTATGGTAGACCGTGCCGATCTCCTGCTTGTTGGGTCGAGCCTGGAAATAGACTTGTGTTGGGTCCTGATATGATTCGAGAAGCTGCCGACAAAGTCGATTTTATTAAGAAGCGATTACTCGCCGCTCAAAGCCGACAAAAGAGCTATGCCGATAGAAGAAGAAGAGATATATCCTTTGAAGTTGGCGACTATGTATATTTGAAAGTATCGCCGATGAGAGGAGTTATCCGGTTCGGTAAAACTGGAAAGTTAGCGCCTAAATTTATTGGTCCGTTTCCTATTCTGGAACGGATTGGGACTCTCGCTTATAGGGTTAAATTGCCAGACTGGTTGCCTGGAGTTCATGATGTATTTCATATATCTCAACTTCGAAAGCACGTTCATGATCCAGACTTGATCGTGGAAGAAGCAGCTCAACAGGACATTGAAATTACTCCAGAATTAGCCGTGAGGCGAGAGCCGCTAAAGATTATCGGCAAAGAAACCAAGGAGCTGAGAAACAAGAAGGTTCACTTAGTCAAAGTGCAATGGAGTGGAGATCCGCGAGATTGTACTTGGGAAACTGAGGAGAGCATTCAGAAAGCTTATCCTAGATGCCGAGTAGATATCTCCGATTGACTCTGGTGCAAGGTACATTTAACCTACTTTGCATTACCTTTTAATTCTCTATTCTGTTGCTATTTTCTTCCCATGGATGTGCATTGTTTATTCTATACTCAGAATATTAAAAACAAATTGGTTGCTGTGTTGTATGATTATGGATTTATCAAACCACTTTCGACTTTATTCCTTTTCGGGGACGAAAAGTTTTAAGTGGGGGAGATTGTAACGACCCAGAAAATCTGAACCAATTTAAAAATTTTAAATTGGCTAAAATAATGGATTTTAAATATTTAAAATAAATATTTTAAATAATGGCGATGAAAACTGAGTTGAAATCGACATTTGAAAACCAATATAATTAATTATAATTATATATAGAATTGAAAATGGCGCGGTAGTTCGATAATTCGATTTCAAACTTCAATTGAATATACCGGGTGCAAAACAATCTGGATTATAGTGAAACCAAAAACATTAGTATCTAATTGATGATATCTTTCTAACGAATCTGACCAATCGAAATTTGATAGCGGGAATCAAAAGATATGTCCAGTCGAAAATTCTGAATAGTCGCTATGGAATTCAGGCCCTTAAAAATGGACATTTTGCAAATGACCTCGGATTTAGACGAAACCACTTTTGTTAGATCCGCAGTGTCAGGTTATTGTTAGGTTTCAAATTTCATAATTTTTCGAATCAATATGTGAGCGTGGCAAAGGAAAACGCGTTTGACCGATTTCAGTTGATTTTAATCGACTGGAAATTGGCCATTTTTCAAACGGTCTCAGAATTCGACGAAACTAGTTTTGTTAGGACCGTATCGTCAATACGAAGCTAGAAAATATTTTTCTGGAATTTTTCTAGTTAGTATGTGACCCCGGTAATTTGAAATGTGCGTTTAAAATTCAATATAGTGATTTAAAAGTAAATTCAAAAGGAAACCGATTGTAACGATCAAACCAGCTTGCGATACATATCCCATTGTGTTCGGAATGGGGGTAAAACGCTATGGACGACAGGCGGTGGGCCTCGTTTCGAGGTCATATGTAAAAGTCAACCTATTTGCAAAATTAAATAATTAAATAATAAAAAAAAAAAAAAAATTCTTAATTCCCCTTTCCCTCCTTATCTCCCGCTTGGCCCCCCCCCCCCGTTCATTCGATTACAACCAGAACAGGAAAAAAAAAAAAAAAAAAAAGAAAGTAAAAACCCTAAGCAGGCGATCGCCCCCCCCTGGAAGCCCCCTCCATTGATCGAAGCATCGCCGCCCCCTGGAAACCCGCGTCGACCGACCGACCGCTCCTCCCTCCATCGCGAGCAAATCGCCGCCGCCCCCAGACATCGACGCCTCCGCCTGAGCTCCTCCCCAGATCGCACGAAACCCCCGAAGACCCGAAGCCCGCCCCCAAATCGCACTAGCTCGGGCGAAGCCCCCCCTCGTCTCGACATCTTCATCCCCCCCCTTCTTCGAAGCACTGTAAGTTTTTTTTTAATTTTATTTATTTATTTTATTTTCGTTTTAATTCTGATTTGATTTTCTTAAGAAAAGAATGTTTTTTTTTATGTATTAGTACTGTTTTTTTTTTTTTATATAGGTATTTAAAACCGATTTTTATAAAGATTTAAAATCTGATTTTATAAAGATTTCAATGCTGATTTTATTTTAAAGTAAAAACTGAAATATTTATAAAGTATTAAAAACTGAAATTTTTACATAATTAAAAACTGATTTTATTTTACATAAGTAAAAACTGAAATATTTATAAAGTATTAAAAACTGAAATTTTTACATAATTAAAAACTGATTTTTATTTTACATAAGTAAAAACTGAAATATTTATAAAGTATTAAAAACTGAAATTTTTACATAATTAAAAACTGATTTTATTTTACATAAGTAAAAACTGATTTTATAAAAAGAGTAAAAACTGATTTCTTTAAAAAGAAAAAAATCAGATTTTTATATATATAAAGCAAAATAAAAATCATATTTTTATATGTTGAAAGTCGAAATAAAAATCATATTTTTATATGTTGAAAGTCGAAATAAAAATCATATTTTTATATGTTGAAAGTCGAAATAAAAATCATATTTTTATATGTTGAAAGTCGAAAGTAAAAATCATATTTTTATATGTGGAAGCAAAAGTAAAAATCATATTTTTATATATTGAATAGCATCGTAAAAGTTCGATTTTTACATATGTAGAGAATACGGGCGAAAGCAACAAAAGGCGAAGATTTCTATTAGGAAGAGTCGTGCAGTTGGATAGCTATTGGTGAGATTTCTGATTTAAAATTTATATATATATATGTGTGAAGTAAAAGTGAATTGCTATATATAAATATATATATATATATATATGCCCCTCGTCCACAAACCATGGACGATATTTATTGGTTGAAATTGTTGTGAAAATTGAATGATTGTCTGGGATTGTTTGTGATTGATATTGGTTGATTGTGGTTGAAAAATACCCATTGGTGGATGTGAAATATTTGGTTGAAACCACATAGGATTAGTTTGTGGAATTGAAATAAATATATATACATGCCGCCTGCGTGCGAACTAGATGCATGTTTCCCATTGTCAAAAACCGCGAGGTTTTAAGGTAGAGCGAGGAGCCGTACTAGGGACGGTGCCGGTGTAACTACCCTGCCGTTATGCTGCCGAAATTTTGAATAATATTTGTGTGTTTGAATTATTTTCATATGCTTAAACTATATTTATTCCTTATATAGAAAACATTCATGTGTTGAATTGATATTCATTCGTTGTTTAGAAATTCATGTGTTGAATGGTATTCATATTTTGAAATAAACTGTTTGATAATAAAAATCACATTTTTATCTATATATAAAAACTATAGAAAACATTCATGTGTTGAATTGATATTCATTCGTTGTTTAGAAATTCATGTGTTGAATGGTATTCATATTTTGAAATAAACTGTTTGATAATAAAAATCACATTTTTATCGATATCTAAAAACTATTGAAAACATTCATGTGTTGAATTGATATTCATTCGTTGTTTAGAAATTCATGTGTTGAATGGTATTCATATTTTGAAATAAATCGTTTGATAATAAAAATCACCTTTTATCGACTATATGAACTATATAGAAAAATAGTGTTTTGAAATGAATCGTTTTACAATAAAAATCACATTTTTATTGTATGCATAAATCGTTAAAGTGTGAAGTGTTAAAAATAGCCACTTGTTCAAAATAAACATATATGAGTTGAAATATTCATTAATTAGCTAATGAAATGATTTGCACCTATTTATGTAACATTAGAATGAATGGAGTTTTTAAACCAAATAGAAATCAAATATGAAGTTGAATAGAAAATGAAAAATGATATGAACTGTATATATATGTACATGCAATATTCATTGAACAGGTTATAGCAAAGGGGCTAGAGAAGAGGAATAAAATTTGTGCCTGACAAATAGGTACACATTTACTGATTTGTTTGGGTGATGATTTTGAGCCTGTTGGCTAGCCGCTTGGCTTTTTCTTTTTCTTTTTGAGATTAGAAGGACCGGGACGCTATTTGCGATTTCCCGACGCTCCCGGTGCAGGGGAGGTTATGGCGAAATTTTTCCAAAATTTAAGGTGTTAGAAATTTTTTTGAAGTGTAAACGATATGGAAATCATTGAATAAACTATATTTATATAACTATATAAATATAAATAAAATTAAAACGAAACGAGGCCGTGTAGTTCGTATTTTGAAACCGTGATTTCAAACGACTAGTACGGGAAATCCGACCATTGGATTTTCCCGAAACCTCAACCGTCGGGTTCGCCTTGGAATAATCTTTCCAACGGCACCAACCTTGTAAAAATCCAACGGTTGGATTGTCTGGAATGTTTAATTCAAATCTGAAGAAAAACAGCGCCAGAAACGATTATATTTATTTATATATATAAATATAATTATATTAAATCGAATAACGACGCTGCAGTTCGTATTTTGAAATCGAAAATTCAAACGATTGTACCGGGAGATCCGACCGTCGGAATTTCCCGAAACTGGAACCGTTGGATTCGTTTTGAAAAGACCTTTCTAATGATGTAAATTTTGCGAAGATCCAACGGTTAGATTTTCAGATATGTGTAAATCAAATTTGAAGAAAAACAGCGCCACGGCCGCCTTATGGCCCGAAGCGTCGTTTTGAATAAAATGGCTATTTTAAAATAAATAAAAATAGCGATAAATAGTTATAAAATATCGTAAGCGATATGGAATGGAAATAAACTGAATTTGCTTGATTTATGTGATGTTTGATGGTTGAATGTGTTTGGTGTGAAAACTATATTAAAGGACACAATTGGTGTTGTCGAATAATTTAACCATTGAAATAAATCGATTTGAAATTCTAAATATACGTGAATTATTTGAAAAGGCCGAGTTCATTCTCATTTCGAATAATCGACCGACGATTGAAATTCGAAGATGAAGACGATGGTCGAAGACCGGAGATCTTCACCTCGTTTGGATGGTAACCGAGGTCCTGATTGGGAGGCATCCCGAAATATGGATAATGAGTGGTGATCGTTCAGACGTACGTGTTGATCGAAGGGTTTGCGAGGTATTTAGTGCCTCCGGTTTCGTTCAGACCCAGAACGGACTTGTAAATGGACTGTGTGTCCGACATTGGAATTTGTTCTGTGTGATTGATAGCCATCAGTTGCACGGTATGAATTGCCTGTGTGGCATGCTAAGATGCAGTGATCAGGGCTTCTGTTGAAAAGCAAAGTCTTGTGGTGATGATCAAAGCACCGCCTGTGTGGCGTAGCTTTGTGTATAACGTGAATTCGCGAGCCTCACACCCCGGTAGGAACCTAAAACGGGAGGAAGGACCTCAGGGAGGGCATGCGTTTCTTTCTAGCTAGGGTGGTGTCAGTGACCTACCAGCCCTGACATTTATATACTTTTCACCTATGTGGTTGTTGCTGTTGCGAGGCGCCTCGGTTTGATCGGACGATCCGGGTCCGATGGAGTCATTCGTTGGCTCACTTACGCCCCAAAGGGCGGAGAGACGTATTGTTCAGGCATAATAATCCACATCGGTGGACCGGCCCTGACGATCCAAGGCTTGCCTGCGCGCTTGCCTGAGACATGGGCTAGATTGTCTCGAATTCGGTAAGGACTATCTTTTTCCTTGGTTCATGACGGAAATCCAATTTCCAAATACGACATCATGCGGTTTTGATTGTATACCTATATATGGCGACATAGTGGTATGGGGCATTAATGCCGTCTATGATTGATAGTTATGATTTGAAATTGTTTTCAAAACATATATACACTAGCAATAATATCAAATGCCTTTGTTTTATTCGTATCAAGCATATTTTGGCCGTTATAAGGTAAAAACTCTATCCTCCGGTTTGCGTTGCATTGTGTGATGGGAACTGAGTCTTATAACGGCTTCATTTTTATAAAAAGCATAGCGATGTTTAAAAGAAAGATTTGTTTTAAAGCACTGGCAATCCAACGGAGTAAACCCGTTCCACGAAAGTGGCGTGGTCCTGTGATTAGCCAATTATATATATATGTGTTGAGTGGATTTCTCATACCAGTCCCATGACTGACTCGTAGTTTGTTTCACTCTCAAACTCGGGTGCCCCTTTTTCCACACGGGCAGCCTTGTATTCAGGTTTAGCTGGTTCTTTCTGGATAGCTGGAGCTGAAGATGGATTCTATCATTTATTTCTTTTATGCTGTTCAGCTCCTATTGTACATATTTTGTTTATTTCCGCTGTAGACATTTATGTATAGCTGAACTGTATTTGTACTAAGTAAGATCCTGTATACTGTGTAACTCTGATGATTACTTTTATCCAGTATATTTTGTTGTTCATTCTGGTGTATTTATTTAATTCTGTTCTGTTATTATAAGTTTCTGTGTTATATTCCAAAAGATAACCTTGTTTCCGTGAGAACGGGAAATCGGGTCGTCTCATCCTGCTTCAAGCTCCTCCAAGTATATCTGTAAAGACCCGAACTACTTGACTGTCTGTACAAATTTGGGCACCCAGGAGTTTAAGGAAAAACAAAACAAAATATACTCTGGGTCAGTCATGGGACTGGTGTGAGTAAACTCAAATAATTTGGTTTAACTTTTCAAAATCCCTTTTCAAAAGAAAAGATAATCGTAAGACCGATCCACACATAAACACGGATGGTTTTTACCTTACGATAACCCAAATCAGTTTGGAAATCAATACTTCTCTGATATTATAATAATGTCTAATCACAAGTAATTAACAATCTAGCAGAACGCTTGCATCTCACGTTCCACATATATAGTATACAAACAAAACCGCGAGCGCTTATTGGAGATTGGATTTCCAACTATGACAAGGTATGGGACCACTGCTGATAGTGTATATCTAGAGGCAAATACACTGGGTTCAACAAGAACGTCTTGCAACCCGACCCACACATGACCGACCACTCATTTCGCTTGAGTGTATCGAGTGTATATCACCAACGGTTGGGAGCTACCCACCGTCTTCCCGAAAAGGGACAGTATTGATAAGAGATAAAGAATGAATTGGATTTTCTCTAGATAGGTGATATACACCCTAATGGAAGCGACCTACTTAGCCATGTTGCCTGCCCGATTTCTGTCATTTCCCGGTTGATGAGGCTTGAGGTCATAACGTATCTTTTGAAACACTTGACCACCATTCACTTTGAATGCCACATCGTCATACCCGTCAAATCACACATTGATTTCCTCAAAAATACCACGGGTGTAAAGCTAAGAGAAACGAATTCCTCCGCCATCAAACGTAAGTACGTTTGAAGAGATCAACTTACGCGATCCGTTAGCTATACGCTGTCAGACATTCGTCCATTCACGTTTGTCCTGGGACTGGACAAACCGAAGGCACTATTCTGTAAATAGGATAGCCCTTGCATAACTCCGTCTTCAATATTTGATTGCAACGCTAACGTCCATACAGAGTGGTTTTCAGATAATGAATCTGATCCCGGTCTCTCTGTATTGACGACGGAAAAATGGTCAAAACTTCGATAGTCGGTGATTTAACTATCAAAGAAAAATAGGTGTACAACCAACGATCTTATTTCTAGATAGAAATTCGATCGATCAATCATCAATCAACATTTTCCCTTTTTAAATTAATTTATTTTTTATTTATTCATTTTCCCTTTCTATATATTTTCTATATTATAAAACATTTAAAATCTTTATTTGGAAGACGTTTCCAAAACTCCTTCATTAGATTTAAACGGAAATTTAACTATAACGTCACTATGCGAATTCGAACCATTACACTCATTAACTAGATTCACTTAACCAACCTTCACTGTCGAACCTTAACCATTCCTTAGTTAAAAATGAAGTCAATCAAGTTGGGGTATAATTACCTGTCAGACCTTAACTGAACAACATTTCTAACTTCGAAACAGACAAGGTCCACCATTAAACCTTTAACAATCTTCTTTACGAACTCTAGGATTCTATTTACGAATCCACTTCTTTTACCAAAATTATTTGATTATAACCTTAGTGATATAATCTTATACTTCTGAAATATAATAACTTAAATTTAAATTTTCTTCCTTAATTGGAATAAATAACAACGACTAATTTATTAATAAATAAATAAATCTTGATTGGAAGCTGGAAAGTATATAGTATTTTCCCTAATTCGATATAATCGAATTCAACGTATAATTCTCTTTTTCTAATAATCTCTATTCGATAACTCCTTTTCGAATAAACTATATTCGATAACTCTTTCTTCGAATAACTATATTCGATCATCTCTCTTCGAATGATTCACATTGATTAATCTTCTTTCGAATAAACTATATTCGATTAACTCCTTTAACTCTATTTGAACAAATTATTTCGAATAACTCCTTTGGATTAACTCATTTTGACAAACTCAACTCGATTAACTTACTTGATTAACTTAACTTATTTAACTCCTATCTAATAACTAATATTCGATTAATTTATATTCGAATACTATGTCTGTTTTAACTTTATTTCGAATGGCTAATATTCGATTTAACTCCATTCGCTTGACTCTAGATCGCAGCGATCACAATGGTTACGCCTGATTCCCTCAG
The DNA here is from genome assembly GCA_030737875.1 of Allium sativum. NCBI lineage: Eukaryota > Viridiplantae > Streptophyta > Magnoliopsida > Asparagales > Amaryllidaceae > Allium > Allium sativum. The sequence continues at coordinate 213,839,692 of CM060919.1, forward strand.
GAAACATCCGACCGCCGTAGACTATCTGCAGCCCTGCGAATTACGCTAATAGTCGTACGAAATGGCAACACATCTTGAATAACTACATTTGACTAACTCTATCTCAAATAACTATATTCTATCAATTCTAATTGAATAACTAATATTCAATTAATCCTAATTCGATTAACTCTATCTAATTAACTCTAATTAGTTAACTCTAACTGATTAATTCTAACTGATTAACTCTAGGTTTATTCAGTTTCAATATCGATATTGAAATCGATTCTTACTTCTCTATATAAGTCCCGACTTATATATTCTATTTATCCAATTATAAATAGCTTATTTAATTTATAAAATATTATTTATAAATTTATCTTCTTAATCTATCTGTTAGAATATATTTTATTTAAAATCTTTGCTTTAAATCCATAACACGTTATACCCGTGTGCGAAGCACGGGTCTAAACCTTCCAAATATAAAATCCTCTTTTATACTATTCTATTCACTTTTCAAGTATTCCCTTTTTATAATCTATTTATCTACAAAATAAATTCCTTTTAATAATTCTATTCATTCTATAAAATATTTTCTATTTATAAAATCTATTGATTTTATAAGTAATTCCTTTGATAATCTAACTATTCCTTTTCTATTTGTTTTACTCATATTTCCTCTTTCTATTCTATTTATTTTCAACTAAATATTCCCTTTTCAATTCTATTTGTAAATAGTTTTACAAATATTTCTTTTTCAATTCTATCTATTTGATTTACAAATAAATATTCCTTTTTAATCTATTTATTTTCTAAATAAATAATTTTCTTTTTATAGAATCTTTTGATTTTATAAATATTTCTTTTTCAACATAACATTGAAAATTTCCTTTTTAACATTCCAGTAATCCTTATGGTATTTAACATACCATATAACAATTATCGGTATCATTCCAACATATAAAATCAACAACAGATTTCATATCACATCATATAACACAATATATGAAATACAGTAAAATAAATGTTGAGGAACCCAGTTGGGTCCCTCCAACCTGTTTCCCTGCATCCACAGATGTTAAACAATAAAATTAACATCAATTTAATTTTACTATGAAATATTCTGCTAAACAGAATCAATATTTGATTAACGATTTATATCTATATCATTTTCTATATTTTCAATCAACTGACTAGTAGTTCAATAAAACAGCCAACATACAACAAACAACCATTATTTATCAGTTATAAAAATACGTTATAATAATATAATTGAGAAGAGTTTGTGAGTTTTACTCATCTTGTTCGGTTTATCGTTAAATTACGATAACCGGTCATTGATTCGATTCAGGCGTTAAATTTCATCATAAATCCAAACGAGCTCTAATTCAATCCCGGTTAGTTCCATGGTGTAGCCACCGTCCGTACGATCCCATTGGATCTTGTTTCGCTCAATTCTGATATCGTATCATGAAGTTATACCTTATAAAAGTTTGTACATTATAAATTAAAATAAATTGAATTTTCTTTAATTGAAATTGGGCTTAACCTTTTCTATTCCCTCCGGCCCATCGACCCAACACTCAACCGCACAGCTTTCTTCCTCACCAAATACTGCCATGACTTGCTCCTCACTTCCAATGCCATTCCCAATCTTTAACCTCACCCTGATCCTTCATCCTTTCATGAATTTCCAAACCACTTCAACCATTGTTCATCTCGTCGCTCACCCTCTCCGGCTACCCCTACCATGAAGCTCTCGCACCCCTCCTTTCCGTTCCGTCCTCAATCTTCCCACCGTACAGTACAAAAAGGTAGCGAACCTTCTTAGCATCGAATATCACAAAATCGAGCACACATGCTCCCTTCGATCTTGTGAATCCCAATGCAACAACCACAACAAGAATTACGGCTTAAATCTCTCGACTTGCTTAACCCTTGAACGCTAGACACAAACCAGTGAACCCAAAGAACGATCGAGCCCAATGAGACCCACCTCAAATCGCAGAGCACGCCATGGAGATTTCGAATAATATAGTTTGGAGATTTTTAGGATTTTCTTTGGATTTATTTTGATTTTTGAATTGGGATTTTCAATGTGGAATTTTATTTCGGTGGCGGCGTGATTTCCTTGACCAGAGAAAAAAATAGAAGTAAGGTTAGGGTAATGGTAGGTTATTTATAGGTAGATAAATTTTTTTTTATTCGATTTTAATTTTAATTTTTGAGCTATCGCTATTTGTAATCGTCCTCTAAAGTTCCTGTGATCACATACGATACCCAAAAATCATGAAAATTGACATGCACCTTCATTTCGACATTACGGTCCCAACGGAACTGGTTTCGTCGAATTCCAACTCCATATGCCCACACAACGTATTTTTAACCATCAAAATATCGACTGTTTCTCACATTAAAAATCGGTATGGCCATATACTGACTCTAAAAATCACGAAACTCGACATCTAACAATAATTTGACATTGTGGATCCAACAAAATTAGTTTCGTCGAATTCTGATGTCATTTGCAAAACTGGCTATTTTTAAAGCTCTAAATAACCCTTTTAAATATAGAAATATATTTAAAAACATTTAAATTTAATATTTAAAAATAAATATTATCGTATATATTCACAACAGAATATCATACTGCTACAATGGGATTTATAACTCGATATTTCAAAATTCCCAGTTATATCGATATTCGATTTATATTGAAAATCCTTTTTATAATATAAATAAATCGATATAGACTATAACGGAATTCCATAGCGACCTTTCTAAAATTTGATTTGGACATAAATAAAAATCTATACGACGAAATCTTGATTTTTATCTTCCATCAGAAAAATATACTTCACCAGCTCCTAACGTTTCTTGTTTCACAGAAATCCGATTTAAAACAAATCCTGTACATTTAGTTGAAGTTCAAATTGCCAAATAGCGAACTGCCGCGCCATTTCGAGCTCGATTTTAATTATATTATAATTATACGTTTAAACTACCATTCAAATAATATATTCGTTATTCTAATTCAGTTCTAAACTGAATTAAATATCACCGATGATCCAATTCACAATAATTTGTGAATTCCACTATTTCTGAATATTTCGGAAATTAAATATATTATTATATTAGTTATTTTAATTACATATTCAATATAATTTAATTCAACGACCATTTTAATCTTTCAATCCCTATTTATATAAATAAATAAATAAATTATTATACGGTAGAAAATGCAGGTCGTTACATTCTTCCCCCCTTAAAATATTTTCGTCCTCGAAATTGCTAAGGTAGAGAACAAACCTATTGACTAGTACAAATTTATTTGTTTACTTTCCAACTTTAATTTCAACTGAACCAATTTAATTTTAATTAATATATTCATTTATTTCTATTAACGAAAATTTTCAAAAATTCTGAAAATTTTTCTAACATCCGAAATTTTCGAATTTTTTTGCCAGCAGCTCCTTTATGCCGGTCAATAGTTCAAACCCCATCTCGCCTCTCTTGGCCTTTTCCAATCCAAAAGAAAATCAAACAGCCAAGCGGCTTGCTAAATTAGCCGATAAATCACTAAATCCATAAAAATAAACGTGTACCTTTTTGTCGAGCATATCATTAAATCCTTTCATTCTGCTGCCAATTTAGCATATACTAAAGTCATCCCGATCAATCTCTGATTAATTTATCCTCAACACAGCTATTCGCTTAAATAGCCAATTACCATTTCAAACTCAGGTTTCATTCTCGATTCCAGATTCCTAACTCACCCATCCAATACCATTTCAGATTCTATCTCACAATTCAAAATATGATTTTTTTCCTTCTTCATATATTATATTCCAATTAAATTTCCAGTTAATTGGTTTCAATTCAATGCATATTTGCTTTCACGAATTTCTTTAATTTTCTTTTAATTCATACTATCTTCTTGGGGATTTTAAATAGTTTAGTTTTTCTAAAATAAATTATTCCCTTTCAGGATTCAAAACAACTTCTTTTTCCCAAAATAATTCGAAAACAACATCTTTGGTAGTAATCCGTCACTTAGTAACTCGAAAATGAACACTGATGATGTGGCCAGCATTATCAGAGTTATCCCAGCTATCGAAGTGAGTTCAATACTATATCACTTATAAAAACCATATTTAAACACCTTCATTTTGAAGTCTTTTCAAAATATCATTCACGATACTTCTAAACAATTTAAAATCTCCCAGGATTTTAAAATTTCTTATAATTAACTCAAATCCACTTACAAACACTTTTCCACATTTTGGGAATTTCAATTCTAATTCTGATTTAAATTTCAGATTTACTTAATCCGCCTTTATATTATACGAACTTAAATTGGTTATTTATATAACCATTTCCATTTTAATCAACGAACACATCCAATATATGATAATAATTCCAAGATATACCTTTCTTTTATATCAAAATATATTTTTGGGCAAAATTATCTCGTTTACACATTTTCAAAACATACTGTGTCGGTTTATCGTATTCAAGTGTTTGGTAATCCCTATCGATAAAGTGGATCAAACTGATCGATTAGAATTCACAAACTACTCAACCAATAAATCTCTACAATATAAAACAATTTTTTTTTTAAAATCTACAAATACGTTCACTCGTATATATACACTCAAACTTAATCTAGAGTATTACTAACCCCATCTCTACTAAGTCACGCCACAGAGCCAAGGTAATCACTTAACCTTCAGCTCTGATACCACTGTAACGAACTGGGATTTTCGACCCAGAAAATCAACATAAAACCCATGTTAATTATTCAGGTATCGAACATTCCAGATCATTAATAGAAAGAAGTTAGAGGGTGAGAATAGATAAGATAGAAAATTAGAATAGAAGAAGAAGAACACAATCAGAGTAAACACGAATCTCACAGCGGAACGAATAAAATATATTATAACATAACTTTGAAATAAAACAGTATATGTATACCATAACATTATCAGAGTACAACACTTATGGGACTGGTGTGAGTAAACTCAAATCATTCGGTTTAACTTTTCAAAATCCCTTTTCAAAAGAAAAGATAATCATAAGACCGATCCACACATAAACACGGATGGGTTTTACCTTACAATAACCCAAAACAGTTTGGAAATCAATACTTCTCTGATATTATAATAATGTCTAATCACAAGTAATTAACAATCTAGCAGAACGCATGCATCTCACGATCCACATATATAGTATACAAACAAAACCGTGGGCGCTTACTGGAGATTGGATTTCCAACTATGACAAGGTATGGGACCACTGCCGATAGTGTATCTCTAGAGGCAAATACACTGGGTTCAACAAGAACATCTTGCAATCCGGCCCACACATGACCGACCACTCATTTCGCTTGAGTGTATCGAATGTATATCACCAACGGTTGGGAGCTACCCACCGTCTTCCCGAAAAGGGACAACATCGACAATAAATAAAGAATGAATTGGATTTTCTCTAGATAGGTGATATACACCCTAATGGGAGCGACCTACTTAGCCATGCTGCCTGCCCGATTTCTGTCATTTCCCGGTTGATGAGGCTTGAGGTCATAACGTATCTTTTGAAACACTTGACCACCATTCACTTTGAATGCCACATCGTCATACCTGTCAAATCGCAAATTGATTTCCTCAAAAATACCACGAGTATAAATCTAAGAGAAACGAATTCCTCCACCACCAAATGTAAGTACGTTTGAAGAGATCAACTTACGCGATCCATTAGATATACTCTGTCGGACATTCGTCCATTCACGTTTGTCCCGGGACTGGACAAACCGAAGGCACTATTCTGTAAATAGGATATCCCTTGCTTAAATCCGTCTTCAATATTTGATCGCAACGCTAACGTCCATACAGAGTGGTTTTCAGATAATGAATCTGATCCCGGTCTCTCCGTATTGACAACGGAAAAATGGTCAAAACTTCGATAGTCGGTGATTTAACTATCAAAGAAAAATAGGTGTACAACCAACGATCTTATTTCTAGATAGAAATTCGATCGATCAATCATCAATCAACATTTTCCCTTTTTAAATTAATTTATTTTTTATTTATTCATTTTCCCTTTCTATATATTTTCTATATTATAAAACATTTCAAATCTTTATTTGGAAGACGTTTCCAAAACTCCTTCATTAGATTTAAACGGACGTTTAACTATAACGTCACTATGCGAATTCGAACCATTACACTCATTAACTAGATTCACTTAACCAACCTCCACTGTCGAACCTTAACCATTCCTTAGTTAAAAACGAAGTCAATCAAGTGGGGGCATAATTACCTCTCAGACCTTAACTGAACAACATTTCTAACTTCGAAACAGACAAGGTCCACCATTAAACCTTTAACAAACTTCTTTACGAACTATCGAATTCTATTTACGAATCCACTTCTTTTACCAAAATTATTTGATTATAACCTTAGTGATATAATCTTATACTTCCAAAATATAATAACTTAAATATAATTTTTCTTCCTTAATTGGAATAAATAACAACGACTAATTTATTAATAAATAAATAAATCTTGATTGGAAGCTGGAAAGTATATAGTATTTTCCCTAATTCGATATAATCGAATTCAACGTATAATTCTCTTTTTCTAATAATCTCTATTCGATAACTCCTTTTCGAGTAAACTATATTCGATAACTCTTTCTTCGAATAGAGATGATCGAATAACTATATTCGATCATCTCTCTTCGAATGATTCACATTCAATTAATCTCCTTTCGAATAAACTATATTCGATTAACTCCTTTAACTCTATTCGAACAAATTATTTCGAATAACTCCTTTGGATTAACTCATTTTGTCTAACTCAACTCGATTAACTTACTTGATTAACTTAACTTATTTAACTCCTATCTAATAACTAATATTCGATTAATTTATATTCGAATACTATGTCTGTTTTAACTTTATTTCGAATGGCTAATATTCGATTTAACTCCATTCGCTTGACTCCAGATCGCAGCGATCACAATGGTTACGCCTGATTCCCTCAGGAAACATCCGACCGCCGTAGACTCTCTGCAGCCCTGCGAATTACGCTAGCAGTCGTGCGAAATGGCAACACATCTTGAATAACTATATTTGACTAACTCTATCTCAAATAACTGTATTCTATCAATTCTAATTGAATAACTAATTTTCAATTAATCCTAATTCGATTAACTCTATCTAATTAACTCTAATTACTTAACTCTAACTGATTAATTCTAATTGATTAACTCTACGTTTATTCAGTTTCAATATCGATGTTGAAATCGATCTCTATATAAGTCCCGACTTATATATTCTATTTATCCAATGATAAATAACTTATTTAATTTATAAAATATTATTTATAAATTTGTCTTCTTAATCTATCTGTTAGAACAGATTTTATTTAAAATCTTTGCTTTAAATCCAAAACACGTTATACCCGTGTGCGAAGCACGGGTCTAAACCTTCCAAATATAAAATCCTCTTTTATACTATTCTATTCACTTTTCAAGTATTCCAATTTTATAATCTATTTATTTACAAAGTAAATTCCTTTTAATAATTCTATTTATTCTATAAAATATTTTCTATTTATAAAATCTATTGATTTTATAAGTAATTCCTTTGATAATCTAACTATTCCTTTTCTATTTGTTTTACACATATTTCCTCTTTCTATTCTATTTATTTTCAACTAAATATTCCCTTTTCAATTCTATTTTTAAATAGTTTTAAAAATATTTATTTTTTAATTCTATCTATTTGATTTACAAATAAATATTCCTTTTTTATTTATTTATTTTCTAAATAAACAGTTTTCTTTTTATAGAATCTTTTGATTTTATAAATAGTTCTTTTCCAATATAACATTGAAAATTTCCTTTTTAACATTCCAGTAATCCTTATGGTATTTAACATACCATATAACAATTATTGGTATCATTCTAACATATAAAATCAACAACAGATTTCATATCACATCATATAACACAATATTGGAAAAAAAGTAAAATAAATGTTGAGGAACCCAGTTGGGTCCCTCCAACCTGTTTCCCTGCATCCACAGATGTTAAACAATAAAATTAACATCAATTTAATTTTACTATGAAATATTCTGCTAAACAGAATCAATATTTGATTAACGATTTATATCTATATCGTTATCTATATTTTTAATCAACTGACTAGCAGTTCAACCAAACAGCCAACATACAGCAAACAACCATTATTTATCAGTTATAAAAATACGTTATAAAAATATAACTGAGAAGAGTTTGTAAGCTTTACCCACCTTGTTCGGTTTATCGTTAAATAACGATAACTGGTCATTGATTCGATTCAGGCGTTAAATTTCATCATAAATCCAAACTAGCTCTAATTCAATCCCAGTCAGTTCCATGGTGTAGCCACCGTCCATACGATCCCATTGGATCTTGTTTCGCTCAATTCTGATATCATATCACGAAGTTATACCTTATATAAGTTTGTACATTATAAATTAAAATAAATTGAATTTTCTTTAATTGAAATTGGGCTTAACCTTTTCTATTCCCTCCGGCCCATCGACTTAATACTCAACCGCACAGCTTTCTTCCTCACCAAATACTGCCGTGACCTACTCCTCACTTCCAATGCCATTCCCAATCTTTAACCTCACACCGATCCTTCATCCTTTCATGAATTTCCAAACCACTTCCACCATTGTTCATCACGTCACTCACCCTCTCCGGCTACCCCCACCATGAAGCTCTCGCACCCCTCCTTTCCGTTCCATCCTCCATCTTCCCTGTAACACCCCACTCCCGCTATGATCACTCACTAAGGGAATGCCATAGCATCGGTGGAGTATTTTAGTGAATATAGAACAGAAAAATTACAACAAGACAGATATAAATAGTACTTGAAATTTTAAAACATCATCTCATAACAGCGGAAGTAAAACATGTCTGGTTACATCATAAAACCATAATAAAGGTCAAGTACAATATCCATCAAAATAAAGGAATACATAATCCCACTCTCATACAATAGCCAAAACGAAAGAAAAGATAACTGGATAACTGGAGCTTTACATCTATCCAAGCTCCTCAAGACTGGAACAGCAATCCGATCAAGCTCCACTACTGCTAGGATCCACCACAGGACCTGAGGGTTGGGAAAAAGATAAAAACAACGGGGTCAGACATAAGTCTGAGCGAGTCCTATAACTTTAACAATACAATCGTTAAAGTAACCAGAGAAGATATGAACTGATATACGGTAACATATAGGGATAAATGGGTACCCTAAGCAGTCAACTGAACTAAGATAAAGGATAAAGACGCATCTACCCTCCCTAAGGTAAATTACTAAACTGCACCACACCAGTCGTTTCTAACCTAAAGGTTGATCCCACCCAAGGACTTATAAAATTAACTAAATAGTACTTGCGTACCCCTAGGTGACCAAGTAGGCGCCACGGGGCCCTACAATCCACTAGGTGTACACACTACTTCCCCATTCGATCGGCTCCCTAACGTAGATACCCATGCTGGCCCCACCGTGGGATGTATCATTCCCCAATGTGGCAACCTGATAAAACTAACGGTGCACGGCTTATATCTACTCGATGCAACAACGGCTTACCTACCAGCCCGGGCCCACTCACGCATATGAAGCCCGTTGGACTTGCGTTGCCACCGCTAACCCGCTTGCCTCTTACAGTCAAGCCCAGTATGCGTGTCCCGTCCTCGACATGGGTCGAGCCCACAAAGATACGTATGGGTTACTGGTTGAAATGGGCCTCCACAAGCTACCCACCTAAGCTTGTCCCTTTTTCTAGTATATCCCACTTAACCCTTTAATCATGTTTTAATTACATGTTTCATTTCGGTTAAGTATTCTAATCGTATTTTCTATTGCCACCCAAGGCAACCACTAGATTTTCTCATGCCACCCGAGGCACCCACTTAACCCCTCATGTCCCTCTACATGCTAATGTGGTTAAGTGTTTCTTAATTAATTAATTAAGAACGTAACCTTTGTAAAGACCTCTCACATTAGACTGTCTTTTATGACCGCTGGTTAAGCCGGTTGGGTCCGGGCAGCCTTATGTCATAACAGAGTCTAACCTCGTGTCTTTACATTAATTACGTATTTAGTTTGTGCCTAAGACCTCTCACATTGGGCTAACATTTGTAGCAACTGGTTAAGCCGGTTGGGTCCGGGCAGTTTTACGCTACAACTGAGTCCAACCTCGTGTCTTAGTCAATTAATTACACCTAATTAATCACCCTCATAATTTTATATTAATTATCCCTAATTAATCAAGTTTTCTTAACATGGGTAGACCTAACTTAATAGGTAAATTCCCATGGGGTAGACCTAACTCAATAGGTAAATTCCCAACACATAGTATGGGTACACCTAACCAAATAGGCAAATTCCCATACTATGTTTATTTATTTTGTGTTATTAATTTCACACAATCTTATTAACTTATGCATTTAATTACCCCATCGTTCCCACGTAATTTCGTTCATGATATAACACATATAAAAGGTGTCAACTTGCATATGAATGAACATGTTTCAAAGGTGCCATCTTGCATATTAACAAACACATAACTTGCATATGAACTTGCATAACATGTCACATAACTTGCATATAATATGTCACATAACTTACATATTCATTTTGCATAACAAACTTGCATATTAGCTTATAGACTTGCATAGTGTGTCATCATGAACTTGCATATTAATAAACATGTAACTTGCATATTTACATACATGTAACTTGCACATAAATAAACATGTAACTTGCATATTTACATACATGTAACTTGCATATTAACCAACATGTAACTTGCATATTAACAAACATGTAACTTGCATATTAACAAACATGTAACTTGCATATTAACAAACATGTAACTTGCATATTAACAAACATGTAACTTGCATATTAACAAACATGTAACTTGCATATTAACAAACATGTAACTTGCATATTTACATACATGTAACTTGCATAGCATATCACTATGAACTTGCATAACATGCATATGATTACATAGCCCACAACTTGCATATTTAGCATCATGCATAACATACTTCATATTAAACTTGCATAAACTTACATACTCAACATGCATAAACATACATACTCAACATGCATAAACATAAGATTAATGCTAACATCATATCATATGATTTCAAAGCTCATTAACCCACATACAAAACCATAAATCTCATCACATCTCATCTAATTAGTTTACCAAAAGATCATCAAAGTGATAGAAACTCACACTAGCAACTTTGCACACCAAATAAAGAAGATTAAGATGCTAAGAAGAGATTAGAGGTTGATTAGAGAGTGATTAGCATGCAACCCTCTTCATAAAATTAGTGGAGGCCATGAGAGCTAGCATTTTGCCATAGTTTAGTTACTAGGTTTAATTATGAATGAATTAGGGTAGGGTTAGGGTGTTATTTATAGGATTAGGTTGCATTTTAGACCCTTAGATTAACCCTAGATTAATTTAGGACCATTAGATCCGTCAGATCCAAGAAGCTTCCAGAACTAGCCCACCAAGCCAGCCCAAGAACCCAAACTGGTGCACCCAGTTTCACTGGGCGTCACCCCCCTGTCGACAGGCAAGTCGACAGGCAAGTCGACCCCTGTCGACAGGCCTGTCGACAGCCCTGTCGACATGGGTAGGGCGGGAACCTTCCCGCCTTGCCCTGCCTGCTCTATTTTAAAATCTGAATTTAAATTATAAATCTGTTTTTAGTTTCAAATTTTCTGCAAACTTCATCGGGCCATAACTGGGCCATACGGACTCCGATTTTCGAAAACTCGGACTCTATTTCGCGTATTTTTCCGAGACGAACGCAATGACGTAGCCCGTTTCCCCTGGTTCTTCCATCTGAGATTAATTATATTTTAATTACTAACTATTAGTGTTAATTGAAATTCGGGGTGTTACATTCTCCCCTACTTAAAGGATTTCGTCCTCGAAATCTCTAAGTTAAGAAGAACGTATCCTACCAACCAAACAACCATCTACTAAACCATCAACCACAAGCAACCATTATCCTTAGAAACTTCTAATGATGTATGAACATATGCAGAAAGTGTGTGTATATGTCCGTATACTAATGCAAAATCAGGCGGTCTACTGATTCAGTCGACCTCCTTAATGCAAACCATGATAGTGCCATGCATCCAATATGTATGCGAAACCCTATTGACACATACAAATTTCTACATGCGTGCACAACCATACACAAAAATGCATCATCCATATGATAACACATCCATGATACATCCATCAATCTAACTACCACATCCATTTATGCAATATGCAACATGAAGTGACTGAGCCGATCTAGTGCCTAATGTGTGTATATGCATCCACGAGCAACCACTAGCAAACAATTGCATCCACATGCATCCATCAACCATAACATGTTTCAAATACATGTTTCAACCATAGGTTTTACCCTATCTAAAGGTCATAGGTACTAGCGAGAGGATATACTAAAGATAAGATAAGTACTAGACAAGCGATAAAGGAGAAGTTAAAAGACATACTCTCAAAAAGAAATGGATACAAAGAACGCATCTTCGCTTCCGTCTCCCAAGTAGCATTGCTTTCGTCATCTCCCCATTGCACTTTCACTAGCTGGACTTCTCTGTTCCTCAATTTCCTAGTTTCTGACCCAAGGATGCGAGTAGGAGCTCGTCGAATCGTCGCATCACGCTCTACCTCTACATCTCTAAGCAAGCTCGGCTCTACCACCTCTGCGGTCTCATGTAAGCACTTCCTCAAATGTGATACATGGAATACATCATGAACACCACTAAGTCTGTCGGGCAACTCCACCCTATATGCCATCCGTCCAATCCTTTCCTTAATAGGAAACGGCCCAACAAATCTCGGTGCTAACTTCCCAACGGACCCAAAGCGAACAACATTTCTCAATGGAGATACTTTGACAAAAACCATGTCCCCAACCTCAAACTCAAGATCCGTCCTTCTCCGATCCGCATAAGATTTCTGTCTATCTTGCGCTGCTTTCATCCTTCTTCGAATTAAATCAATCTTCTCTGAAGTCTCTCTAACCATATCCGGCCCAAGCAAGATCTTATCCGTAGATTCCCACCAACATGTAGGAGATCGACAAGGCCTTCCATAAAGAGCTTCGAAAGGAGCCATACCAATACTGGACTGAAAGCTGTTATTATATGCGAATTCTACCAAAGGAAGATGTTCTTCCCATGTACCTCCAAAATCCAAGATACAAAGCCTCAAGAGATCTTCTAAGATACGGTTCACCCTCTCGGTCTGACCGTCCGTCTGAGGATGATATGCGGTGCTCAAACACAACTGAGTCCCTACCGCCTCTTGCAAACTTCTCCAAAACTCACTAGTGAAGATAGGATCTCGATCACTCACAATGCTGGATGGTACGCCATGCAATCTAACAATCTCTCTAACATAGACTGAAGCAAGCCATGGAGCGGTCCTCTTACTCTTCACGGGTATAAAATGGGCACTCTTGGTAAGTCTGTCCACCACAACCCAAATTCCCGTATTGCCCTTCCTCGATCTTGGTAACCCGTCGATGAAATCCATCGAGACACTATCCCACTTCCACTGCGGAACTTCCAATGGGTGTAGCAACCCACCGGGTTTCCTTTGCTCCGCTTTAACTTGTTGGCACACTAAGCATCTAGCCACATACTCGGCCACATCTTTCTTCATACCGGCCCAGAAGAAAACTCTCTTCATATCTTGGTACATTTTGTCTCCACCGGGATGAATAGTCATTCTTGAACGATGTGCATCTTCCAAAATAGCCTTCTTCAAACCCTCATCTTGCGGTACACAAAGTCTACCGTCTCTATGCAACCATCCCTTATCATCTATGGTGTATCTCCCCAAATGGCTGGACGACTCCCCCCTTATAAGCTTCTCTACCAACTCAACCAACTGTGGGTCGTCTCGCTGAGCCTCGCCAATCCGTCTCAAAAGAGTAGGTCTAACCTCTAAGGATGCCAACAAACCAGGTACAAAATCAACAGAAGGTCTGAAGTCGAACAAAGAAAGAAACTCCAAGCTTTGCCGTTCTACGAACAATGGACTTAAAGATAGCCTTTTTCTACTCAAGGCGTCAGCCACCACGTTACCCTTGCCAGGGGTATACGCTATCTCAAAATCATAGGATGCTAAGAACTCCATCCACCTTTGCTGTCTTAAGTTTAAATCTTTCTGAGAGAATAAGTACTTCAATGATTTATGGTCGGTGAACAACTCGAATCTCTCACCAAGAAGATAATGGCGCCAAGACTTAAGTGCGAAAACAATCGCGGCCAACTCTAGATCATGGGTAGGGTAATTCTTCTCATGCACTCTCAATTGTCTCCCTCCATAGGCTATTACCCTTCCCTCCTGCATCAAGACTGCGCCTAATCCTGTTCCACAAGCATCGGTATAAACAACAAACGGCTTACTCCCATCTGGGAGCACTAAAACTGGAGCGGTGGTCAAAGCTCTCTTTAACCGTCGGAAAGCATCATCACAATCTACATCCCATGAGAAAACCAGATTCTTTTTCGTCAAGCGGGTTAATGGGGCTGATATCTTTGCGAAGTCTTTGATGAACTTCCTATAATATCCTGCCAACCCCAAGAAACTTCTTACTTCGGTAGCATTTCTAGGAACTTTCCAATCCTGGATAGATACTATCTTTGCGGGATCCACAGCTATCCCTTCCTTAGAGACCACATGCCCTAAGAATCGCACCTCTCTTCTCCAAAAATGACATTTAGAGAATTTAGCTTTAAGACTATGCGCTCGAAGAGTCTCCAACACTTCCTTGAGATGTAGGGCATGCTCTTCTTCACTCTTGGAAAAGACCAAGATGTCATCCACAAAAACTACTACAAACTTATTCAGATACTCTCTGAACACTCTACTCATGAGATCAACAAAGTATGCAGGGGCGTTTGTCAACCCAAATGGCATCACTAGCCACTCATAAAAACCATCCGGAGTCCGGAAAGCAGTCTTCTCTATACTGTCCTCCGCCACTCTTAACTGATGAAACCCTGTAGCTAAATCCATTTGCGAAAACACTGAGGCGCCAACCAACTGATCAAAGAGATCATCTATCCTCGGTAATGGGTGTCTATTCTTCTTTGTGAGCTTATTAAGTTCCCTATAATCCACACAAAGTCTGAGGGACCCATCCGCCTTCGTGGCAAACACTACTGGAGCTCCCCACTCCGATATACTTCGCCTTATGAACCCCTTCTCAAGCAACTCCCCTACTTGCTTATGAAGTTCTCTTCTCTCACGAGGAGCCATATGGCGCACTGGCAAAGATACTGGTTTGGCATTATCCACCAAATAAATTCGGAAATCAATCTCCCGCTTCGGAGGTAAGCCCCTCACCTCCTCAAACACATCCGGATATTCCCGGACCACTCTAACAGATTGCAAACTCTCGACCGAAGCTTCAAGCGATTCAAGATAACTTAGCAAAACAGATTCCATGGGATTACAAGAGATCTCGAGAGTATTACCCAAGCGGGTCATAAGCCTGACAACTCTCCTTTCACAATCAAGAACGGCACCATTACTGGATAACCAGTCCATGCCCAAGATCAGCCCATAGCCCGTGAAGCCCAATACAAAAGCATCACATCTAAACTCAACGCTAAGTATAGAAATCTTCAAACCCAAACATATCATAGACAGATATATAGAGCCCCCAATTGGGTTTGAAACAACCAAGGGATCATCAACTAGACTGGTGTCTAAGTGCAGTGACTCAACTAACGATGATGAGATAAAAGAATGCGATGCGCCAGAGTCAAACAAAGTACGAACTGGATGATCAAACAGAAAAACCAGACTTTCAACGGAAATAGTTCTACCTCTCTGCTGAATCGGTGGAACTGAGAGAACCTGAACTTGCCCCCCTGACTGAGGTGGTGCTATAAGAGCTTGCACCTGACCTCCTGAGGTAGACCCCGTCTTCTGCCCCTTCTTTGGGCAGTTTTTCACAAGATGCCCTGCTTCACCACAATGAAAGCAACCGGTCTTCTTCTTTTTGCGACAATCCTTACTGAGGTGTCCTGGTGTTCCACAATTGAAGCACTTCTTCTTCGTCTTCTTTTTGTCACCATTGCCTTTTCCGCCCTTGCCTTGTTGTGGTTGTTGCGGTTTCTTCTGATCCCCCTTTTTCTCTGGTGCCTTAGAATTCTTATCATCCTCATGCATAAGTGCCATGTAGACAAGTTTCTCAAAGGTGGCCCCCATAGGAATGTGAGTCATAGCTATTCCTTGCAATGGTTCGTTCAAGCCTCTAACGAACCTCAAAGCCTTCTTCTCCGGTGTATTCACCAACTCTATGCCAAACCTCGCTAATTGATTGAATTTGTTGACATATTCTTTCACCGTGAGATTCCCTTGCTTCAAATTCAAGAACTTCTCCATAAACAGATTCTCTTCCGCCCTTGAGAGAAACTTAGCCCCAAACCTTTGCTTAAAATCTGCCCAAGAGTCAACCGGGCGTTCTCCATTAGTGACCTCCCACCAGAATGAGGCCTCTCCCTTCATTAACCAAGCCGCCAACTTGACTTTCTTTCCTTCTTCCACTTCAAAGATATCTAGCAACTCTTCCACTTCCTTAAGCCAATCTCTAGCCTCTACGAAAGTCTCTGAACCTAGAAAAGGTTTTCCTCCTATAGCCTTGAACTCCTTGCAAACCTTAGCAAAATTATCCACTCTAGGCTGAGGAGGAGGAGCGGTTGTCTCTGGTGTAGTAGCATGGGCCGGACCCGCAGCCGCGGCCCTAGCCTCTTGCAACCTCCTATACCATAGTGGTATAACTAAACCCTCCGGGATGTTAAGATCTTCAGCCATGCTGAAACGAAAGAGGAAAGATTCAAAAAGGAGATTCCGAAAGATAAAGATATGGCTATTGGGGATTATGCTTTTCTTTTTCAAAAACTTTTTCTCTTAGAAGACATGCTTTTGAAAATACTCTCTTCGAAAATACTCTTAGAAAATAGTTTTTCTCAAAAATTTTATCTGTTCCGGTAACCTTAAGCTCTGATACCACGTGTAACACCCCACTCCCGCTATGATCACTCACTAAGGGAATGCCATAGCATCGGTGGAGTATTTTAGTGAATATAGAACAGAAAAATTACAACAAGACAGATATAAATAGTACTTGAAATTTTAAAACATCATCTCATAACAGCGGAAGTAAAACATGTCTGGTTACATCATAAAACCATAATAAAGGTCAAGTACAATATCCATCAAAATAAAGGAATACATAATCCCACTCTCATACAATAGCCAAAACGAAAGAAAAGATAACTGGATAACTGGAGCTTTACATCTATCCAAGCTCCTCAAGACTGGAACAGCAATCCGATCAAGCTCCACTACTGCTAGGATCCACCACAGGACCTGAGGGTTGGGAAAAAGATAAAAACAACGGGGTCAGACATAAGTCTGAGCGAGTCCTATAACTTTAACAATACAATCGTTAAAGTAACCAGAGAAGATATGAACTGATATACGGTAACATATAGGGATAAATGGGTACCCTAAGCAGTCAACTGAACTAAGATAAAGGATAAAGACGCATCTACCCTCCCTAAGGTAAATTACTAAACTGCACCACACCAGTCGTTTCTAACCTAAAGGTTGATCCCACCCAAGGACTTATAAAATTAACTAAATAGTACTTGCGTACCCCTAGGTGACCAAGTAGGCGCCACGGGGCCCTACAATCCACTAGGTGTACACACTACTTCCCCATTCGATCGGCTCCCTAACGTAGATACCCATGCTGGCCCCACCGTGGGATGTATCATTCCCCAATGTGGCAACCTGATAAAACTAACGGTGCACGGCTTATATCTACTCGATGCAACAACGGCTTACCTACCAGCCCGGGCCCACTCACGCATATGAAGCCCGTTGGACTTGCGTTGCCACCGCTAACCCGCTTGCCTCTTACAGTCAAGCCCAGTATGCGTGTCCCGTCCTCGACATGGGTCGAGCCCACAAAGATACGTATGGGTTACTGGTTGAAATGGGCCTCCACAAGCTACCCACCTAAGCTTGTCCCTTTTTCTAGTATATCCCACTTAACCCTTTAATCATGTTTTAATTACATGTTTCATTTCGGTTAAGTATTCTAATCGTATTTTCTATTGCCACCCAAGGCAACCACTAGATTTTCTCATGCCACCCGAGGCACCCACTTAACCCCTCATGTCCCTCTACATGCTAATGTGGTTAAGTGTTTCTTAATTAATTAATTAAGAACGTAACCTTTGTAAAGACCTCTCACATTAGACTGTCTTTTATGACCGCTGGTTAAGCCGGTTGGGTCCGGGCAGCCTTATGTCATAACAGAGTCTAACCTCGTGTCTTTACATTAATTACGTATTTAGTTTGTGCCTAAGACCTCTCACATTGGGCTAACATTTGTAGCAACTGGTTAAGCCGGTTGGGTCCGGGCAGTTTTACGCTACAACTGAGTCCAACCTCGTGTCTTAGTCAATTAATTACACCTAATTAATCACCCTCATAATTTTATATTAATTATCCCTAATTAATCAAGTTTTCTTAACATGGGTAGACCTAACTTAATAGGTAAATTCCCATGGGGTAGACCTAACTCAATAGGTAAATTCCCAACACATAGTATGGGTACACCTAACCAAATAGGCAAATTCCCATACTATGTTTATTTATTTTGTGTTATTAATTTCACACAATCTTATTAACTTATGCATTTAATTACCCCATCGTTCCCACGTAATTTCGTTCATGATATAACACATATAAAAGGTGTCAACTTGCATATGAATGAACATGTTTCAAAGGTGCCATCTTGCATATTAACAAACACATAACTTGCATATGAACTTGCATAACATGTCACATAACTTGCATATAATATGTCACATAACTTACATATTCATTTTGCATAACAAACTTGCATATTAGCTTATAGACTTGCATAGTGTGTCATCATGAACTTGCATATTAATAAACATGTAACTTGCATATTTACATACATGTAACTTGCACATAAATAAACATGTAACTTGCATATTTACATACATGTAACTTGCATATTAACCAACATGTAACTTGCATATTAACAAACATGTAACTTGCATATTAACAAACATGTAACTTGCATATTAACAAACATGTAACTTGCATATTAACAAACATGTAACTTGCATATTAACAAACATGTAACTTGCATATTAACAAACATGTAACTTGCATATTTACATACATGTAACTTGCATAGCATATCACTATGAACTTGCATAACATGCATATGATTACATAGCCCACAACTTGCATATTTAGCATCATGCATAACATACTTCATATTAAACTTGCATAAACTTACATACTCAACATGCATAAACATACATACTCAACATGCATAAACATAAGATTAATGCTAACATCATATCATATGATTTCAAAGCTCATTAACCCACATACAAAACCATAAATCTCATCACATCTCATCTAATTAGTTTACCAAAAGATCATCAAAGTGATAGAAACTCACACTAGCAACTTTGCACACCAAATAAAGAAGATTAAGATGCTAAGAAGAGATTAGAGGTTGATTAGAGAGTGATTAGCATGCAACCCTCTTCATAAAATTAGTGGAGGCCATGAGAGCTAGCATTTTGCCATAGTTTAGTTACTAGGTTTAATTATGAATGAATTAGGGTAGGGTTAGGGTGTTATTTATAGGATTAGGTTGCATTTTAGACCCTTAGATTAACCCTAGATTAATTTAGGACCATTAGATCCGTCAGATCCAAGAAGCTTCCAGAACTAGCCCACCAAGCCAGCCCAAGAACCCAAACTGGTGCACCCAGTTTCACTGGGCGTCACCGCCCTGTCGACAGGCAAGTCGACCCCTGTCGACAGGCCTGTCGACAGCCCTGTCGACATGGGTAGGGCGGGAACCTTACCGCCTTGCCCTGCCTGCTCTATTTTAAAATCTGAATTTAAATTATAAATCTGTTTTTAGTTTCAAATTTTCTGCAAACTTCATCGGGCCATAACTGGGCCATACGGACTCCGATTTTCGAAAACTCGGACTCTATTTCGCGTATTTTTCCGAGACGAACGCAATGACGTAGCCCGTTTCCCCTGGTTCTTCCATCTGAGATTAATTATATTTTAATTACTAACTATTAGTGTTAATTGAAATTCGGGGTGTTACATTCCCACCGTACAGTACAAAAAGGTAGCGAACCTTCTTAGCATCGAATACCACAAAATCGAGCATACAGGCTCCATTCGATCTTCTGGATCCCAATGCAACAACCACAACAAGAATTACGGCTTAAATCTCTTGACTTGCTTAACCCTAGAACGCTGGATACAAACCAGCAAACCCAAAGAACGATCGAGCCCAATGAGACCCACCTCAAATCGTAGAGCATGCCATGGAGATTTTGAATAATATAGTTTGGAGATTTTAGGTTTTTCTTTGGATTTATTTTGATTTTTGAATTGGGATTTTCACTGTGGAATTTTATTTCGGTGGCGGCGTGATTTCCTTGACCGAAGAAAAAAATAGAATTAGGGTTAGGGTAAAGGTAGGTTATTTATAGGTAGATAAAAATATTTTTTTATTCGATTTTTATTTTAATTTTTGAGCTATCGCTATTTGTAATCGTCCTCTAAAATTCCTGTGGTCACATACGATACGGCCATATACTGACTCTAAAAGTCACGAAACTCGACATCTAACAATAATTTGACATTGTGGATCCAACAAAATTAGTTTCGTCGAATTCTGAGGTCGTTTGCAAAACTGGCTATTTTTAAAGCTCTAAATAACCCTTTTAAATATAGAAATATATTTAAAAACATTTAAATTTAATATTTAAAAATAAATATTATCGTATATATTCACAATAGAATATCATACTGCTACACTGGGATTTATAACTCGATATTTCAAAATTCCCAGTTATATCGATATTCGATTTATATTGAAAATCCTTTTTATAATATAAATAAATCGATATAGATTATAAAGGAATTCCATCGCGACTTTTCTAAAATTTGATTTGGACATAAATAAAAATCTATACGACAAAATCTCGATTTTTCTCTTCCATCAGAAAAATATACTTCACCAGTTCCTAACGTTTCTTATTTCACAGAAATCCGATTTAAAACGAATCCTGTACATTCAGTTGAAGTTCAAATCGCCAAATAGCGAACTGCCGCGCCTTTTCGAGCTCGATTTTAATTATATTATAATTATACATTCAAACTGCCATTCAAATAATATATTCGTTATTCTAATTCAATTCTAAACTGAATTAAATATCACCGATGATCCAGTTCACAATAATTTGTGAATTCCACTATTTCTGACTATTTTAAAATTTAAATATATATTATTATATTAGTTATTTTAATTACATATTCAATATAATTTAATTCAACGACCATTTTAATCTTTCAATCCCTATTTATATAATTAAATAAATAAATTATTATACGGTTGAAAATGCGGGTCGTTACATCATGTATTCAACAATTATGATAAACAATCATTAAAAATTCAAACAACACCCAAAGTGCATTCAACAACCGTATAAGCATTAAAATAAATAAACAACGCTTACTACAGTATATCAACTAATCGATTGACATACAACTAAATATTAGGATTAGTGTATGTCAAATATCATCCTAATACCCCTATGGAGTTTCAACCAACAAATACTGATTATTATTTGTGTAGTTGGGTGATGTATAAAATTTATCATCCCAATCAATATCAGTTAAATAGGTGTACATAAAAAAGCCGTTCGACTTGTAAATGAATATTTATTTCAATTTATTTTTATGAAAATTTTATATACTTTTTATATAAATAATTTATACATTTCAGTTTCAGAAAAATTCGGCATTATAACGGCGCGATATTAGAACCGGAATAATGTCTAGCGTTACCCCTCTCTTGATACTGGCTCGCGCCATACACAACAATCAATCAATCCAACAATTCCACATTACAATCAAATTTTCACAACACAATCATATCACACAAATCATCCATGGTTTAACAAAAAGTAGTGACATGAGCTACTATGCCCCATTTACAACCTATTATATAATAACAGAATGAAAATAGTATGAGTGGGGGAGTTCTCATGTTGGTTTCCACTCCATGATTCTTTAATTGAGGATTTCAATACTGTTTGAGTTTGAATTTGCCTGAAATTCTAACGTGCTTTGTTTCTATTCTGGTCAGTCCTGAAATGTAGTGCTCTTCAAGAAATTTCCAACGCACTTCGGTTTGCTAAATTTTGAAGTCGTATGTAAAAGATATGGACGCTTAAAGATTAATTACACTATTGAAATTAATTAAGGTAATCAATATATCTAATTGCTCAATTAACTAATTAATTACACTTAAAAACATGGTCGTTTCTTTCTGGTAACTTCCTCTTCTTCATCGTGTATTACTGGTGATAATTGAACCCAATAGTGGCCTTCTAGGGTTTTCAATTTCCACCAAGTTATAACGCCGGACCTTGATCAAACTTAGCCATGCTGCCGCCCCTTTCGCCACCCTCTCATGCAAGGCACCACCACTGGCTCGGTGGAGCCCTACCTCACCAAAACGCGATCGAACTCAGCTAGTTGGCGAAGCAATTTCCCCAAAACACAGCGCCATATCTGATCATAACCGTTGACTGATTAGATCTCGAGGTGTAGATCGATATTTGTTTTGATTTCATGAAATAACTCTGAGCGGATTGAAAGAAATTTGGATCAAAATTTCAGAGCTTCAGGTTCGTCCGCTTTAGTGAATGGCGGCTCAGTAACGAGAAAGGGAATTAGAGTTCCTCTTTTTCTTCATATATATAGAGTATAATTTTAATATTATTTAATTCATGAAATAACTTGTTTTAATCTACGAATTCCAAATCATACCCAACGACTGTTGTTCCCAGCTAAGTATCCCTATTCTGGACACAATGGAATATGTTTTGTAAGCCAATTCGATTGTTTTGATCAATTTTCATCAAAATTAAAATATAAATCAATATATGTTAATTTTAAACGTACATTTTAATTTATTGGGGCTACATACTGACTCCAAAAATTACAGAATCATAGATCTTGCTATGTTTTGATGATACAGTCCTAACAAAACTAATTTCGCCGAATTTGGAGACCATTTAAAAAAATGACATTTTACAGTCGATTAAATTCTAACTGAAATTACAAAGCACATTTAAATTCGCTACGCTCACATATCAATTCCAAAAATTATGAACTTTGAAACCTGACAATAAATTGACATTCCAGATCCAACAAAAGTAGATTCATTGGAAAAGGAGGTCATTTGCAAAATGTTTATTTTTAAGGGCTATATATTATTTTTAAAATATATATAAATTCCATAGCGACTATTTCAAATTTTAAACTGGACATAACTTTCAATTTAAATTATGAAATCTGAATTTTTCACATTCGTTAGAAATATATTATTAAATAGATTCAAATGTTTCTGGTTTTACTGAAATCCGATTTATTTTGAATGACATACATTCAATTGAAATTTAAAATCGAATTTTCAAACTATTATGCCATTTCAGGCTTGTTTTATAATTAAAATAAATTTATACATTCTAACTTTGATTTAAATAATTTTTAGTCATTATTATTTAAAATAAATCATTTTAAATAATCAAAATACATTAAAATAGCTAAAATTAAAAAAATTTAATTGGTTCAGAAATTCTGGGTTGTTACACTATTTCTCACCCTCTAATTTCTTTCTATTAACGATCTGGAATGTTCGATGCTCAAATTGTTGACATGAGTTTTATGTCAATTTTCGGGGTCGAAAATCTCCTAGGTCGTTAAAGTGGTATCAGAGCCGAAGGTTAAGTGATTATCTAGGCTTTGTTGCGTAATTCGATAGAGAAAGGATTAGTAATACCCTAGATTGGGTTTGAGTGTACATATACGAGATACCAAATTTGTAGTTTTTATAAAAATGGATTAGTATTGTGGAGATTTATTGGTTGAGTTGTTTATGAGTTCTCGTCAATCAGTTTGATCCACTATATCCGTAGGATTTTCTAAACACTTGAATACGATGAACCGACAAGTACGTTTTGAAAAAGAGTGTAGATGAAATAATGTTGCCCAAAATATATTTTGATATAAAGAAGTTAGGGCTGGCAATTAGAACCGAGAACCGAAAACCCAAACTGACCCGACCCAAATAGACCCGAACCGAGCCCGACGGGTCTCGAATTTGGTCTAGGTGATGAAAAATACAATCAAGACTCGATCAAACTCGACCCCTTTAGATCCGACCAAAATACATTGAAATATATGTAATTCTAATGTTATTATTTAACCGAACTCGACCCGACCCGACCTAAAGCTCGGATCGGGTCGGATTCGGGTCCATCGGGTCGGGTCTAATTGCCACCCTTAAAAGTAGTATATATATTGGAATTATTATATTTGATGTGTTGGCCATTTTTATAATTGAATATGATTACAATTGAAATGATTATAAATAACCAATCAAAATTCATTTTAAGTGTAATATATAAATCAGATGGATACAATATGAATTTTATCACAGAATTGGAATTAAAAACTTTGGACATTTGGAAAAGTATTTGTAAATGGACTTAGATTAAAAATATGAGAATTTTAAAATATTGGGAGATTTTAAATTGTTTTACAAGCATTGTGAATGGTATTTTAAAGTAGATTTCAAAATGGAAGTGTTTAAATATGAGTTTCGAAAAGTGATATAGTATTGAACTCACTTTAGTCACTAGAAAATAATTATGATGATGATCCAGACATCATCGGTGTTCATTTTCGAGTTTCTAGTGACGGATTACTACCAAGGATTTTGTTTTGGGTTGTTTTAAGAAAAACAAGTTGTTTTGATATTCCAAAAAGAATATTTGACTTTTGAGAAAAACAAAGCTGTTTAAAACTCCCAGGAAGAGACTGCTTGAATTAAAAACAAATTAAATAGAAATTTGTGAAAGCAAATAAGAATTGAAGTCAGTCAAGTGGAAATGGAATTGGATAAGTGAGTTGAGAGTTTTGGATCGAGAATGGAACTCGAGTTTGAAATGAGATTTGGTTTGGATATAAGCGAATAGTTGTGTTGAGGATAAATTGATTGGAGATTGATTGGGATGTCAATTATATATGCGAACTTAGTAACAGATGAAGGAGATAAAGTTGAGTGCCCGACAAAAAGGTACAAGTTTATTTTTGTATGAGTTTGGTGATTTTATGAGCCTATTTGGCAAGAGCTTGGCTGTTTGGTTCTCTTTTGGATTGGAGAAGGCCTAGAGAGGCGAGTTGTAGTTGTACCGATAGAGCCGTACAAAGAAGATGCTTGCGAAATTTTTCAAAAATTTAAGGTTTTAGAAAATTCTAAGAATTTTTCAAAATTTTCATTAGTCGAAATGAATTAATGTTTTAATTAAAATTTATGGGTTCAGTTAAAACTGAAGTTAAGGAGTAAAACAAAAGATTTTTAATCTAGTTAGTAGGGTTGGCAGCATTTTTCCAGCTTAGTAATTTCGGGGACAAAATTCTTTTAAGGGGGAAGGAATGTAACGTCCTTGATTTTTTGCGATATAATAATTAATTATTTTAATTATTTAAATAGTGATTTAGAGATTTAAATGGATTGAATTAAAATAAATTTGGAATATTTAATTATTATTATAATGGGATAATAAATTTAAATTCCGAGGAATTTGCAGAATTCGCAATATTGTGTGAATTGGATAATTTATAAGATCTAATTCAGTTTAGAATTGAATTATAATATCGAATATATTTAATAAACGATGGTTGAACGTATAAATTATAATAAAAATTAAAACGAACCCGTAATGGCACGGTAGTTCATAATATTGAGTTTTGAACTTCAATTGAATTTACAGAATCCGTTTTAAGCCGGATTTCTTAGAAACGAGAAGCGTTCGAATTTGTTGAACGATATTTTTCTAATGGAAAAGAAAATTCGAGATTTCATCTTGTAGATTGTGAGTTATGTCCAAATCATATTTCTAAAAAGTCGCTATGGAATTCGTTCATAAATTATAACGATTTATTTATATCATAAAAGGATTTTTGATATAAATTGGATATCGATCTAATTCGAATTCAAAATATCGAGTTATAAATCCAAATATGTTTATTGTTGATCTAGAGAATATTCTATGTGAATATAAACAATAATATTAATTTGTTAATGTTTAATTTAATTGTTTTTAAATATATTAATATTTCATTGGTTTATTTAGACTTTAGAAAAATAGTCATTTTTGCAAACGACCTCCATTTTCGATGAAATTAATTTTGTTTGATCCGAAATATTAAATTATTGTTAAATTTCATGATTTTTGTACTCAGTATGTAGTCATGTGCAATTTTTATGTGTAAAACAGTTAATAATTTGACTTTAAAAATACGCTGTGTGAGCAAACGGACTCTGAATTCGACGAAACAAGTTTTGTTGGGTCCATAGTGTCGAACCATAGCTGTATGTCCGTTTTAATCGAATTTCGATATTGTATGTGATCATAGGGATTTTCAACGACAAATTTAGATAGCATTAACATAAAATTAATATTATAATTGAATTTTTATCTTCCTATAAATAACCATTAACACTTCTAACACTAAATTTATTTTTTCTCTGGTCAGCAACAACTTTACGCTGCCACTTTTCTTCCTACAACAAAGATATCAAGAGAAATTCTATCTCCAACAAATTAAAGCAAAGTGTATAAAATTCTATAAATCCTAAATTATATATTTATGAGTAACAGCTGAGTTCCTCTTCAATCCAATATAACTTTTATGAGGCTCGACTTTATTTTTCTACAATGGGTCCAAAATATGTGTGACTTAGGGTTAGCCAAACGGTGAAGAGGAGTCATCGATGTTAGTTTTCGATATTGTTTTTGGTCTTAGCATGGAGTTTAGCATCACTCGAGAGTTTTTGGGATAAATCGGTGCATTTTGAAGTCGAGGACTGTACGAGTGCTGAAAGTAGGAGTTGATGATCGCGTTTTACTGTATGGCTGCGAGTTGCGAGTTTTTGGCGTGAGATGGAAGAGTTTTGTAGGAGGATTGTAATGGTATTTGGTTGAAGTTGAATGGCGGAGTAACGATGATGATTTGAGCTTGGGGGAAATCGGAAATGACCATGATAATGAAGCCGAGTTCATGAGTTAAACTTTTGGGAAGATGATTTTGTAACAACCCGAATTCCGACAGACCGATTTTTTTTTTAAATTCCAATCTATCGAAACTCGGATTGGTTTGCTCTGGTATCCTGCAGAAAAGACCGAGACATAAAACGTGTCAGAGCTAAGAAAATATCTCATACCGGAATGGATAAAATACCTCACCGTATTAATAATACTGCATAACCAGTATCCAAGGCTATCATGTCTCTACCGCAAACCTAACCTGCGAGTATGTTATGAGGAGGGGGTCAGAACACAAGTTCTGGTGACTGGATTTAAACTATACACTTTGAATAATCCTACATATACCGTTCAATATCATTTTCTTATTTGTTAGGTTACTTGGGTTAACAACACTCAAGGCTTACACACACGTCGTACCCATTTACTTCCCAGTGGATTAACCTAATACATTATATATGTAGCTACCCCAATATTAAGGTACACCCCATGGTACCCCACTCGCACGACCTCCACCATAACTTCATCGAAATATATGCAGTCCCTCATCCTATGCCGTAGTGACGTACGGATCTCTATATAACAATGTTACGTTCCGCATATTCCTATCATTATTATGCTACGTAAGCGTACGGACTGCCACCTTTGATCAAATCAAACTCCATACTAGAGTAATGCCCTCAAGTCTACTATACATCACCCAGAGCCGATATGCAGGTATTTAGACTGTCCATATATGTATCGTCGATTGTAGCTCGATGCCATAACTGCACGTCCTCTAATGTGCAACGAGTTCCGTGGCAGGGCGATACAAGAAACACGGAACTCGGTCGGGAGCTTTTCCATATCTGTACAGGCTTGTCTTTAAGAGCCTCTATATACAGATATTCCTAGGGTCTGTTTTCATAGTGGCTATGGCTCCACCTTGGCCCCTCCCTCAACTAGTAAAGACTACAAGAGCTAAACGACTACCCCTAAGAAAACAATTTAAACATCCATTTGGCGTCTTTCCTCAACCACCGTACCCTGATAGTGAAAGGTGAATGGTCTATTGGTTTTAGCTCTATTCTTTTCTCATCCCTCTGGCTGCCGATAACGGGAATCCGACGATCTACTACCCTTGTTAGTCGTGACCCTTCGCCTCCCCATTGAGGCAACCGCTGAATCACCCTGGTGTCACCGCGTCATAGCATTCTGACTGCGTAGCTACTTCTACAGTCAAGGCCCACCCACCTATTAGTTACACACAGATCCAACCTCTGCGAGCATAGCCTAAAACATCCGCCACCGCACAGAGGACTACTAGGAGCACCTTACGTATCTCGGGAAGCCACGTGCTTCCTCTTCCAGTCCTTCGGAGCCAACGGAATAACCAGATGAATGTGCGCTCCCCTCGTGCCTTATAACACCACGATGATATATCCCGTTAGGTTATTCACCCTCAAACGTGCGGACTGGTCCAAGCGCCTCACTTTAATATGTTGTTAGACCCTATGTCTAAACATTCTTTAACGCGCTTGCTTTTCCTTACCAGGTTTCCTTTTAACTTGGTTATTCCTATTCACATTGAATTCTTCATCAGTTACCAAGTTCCTCTTGCTCATTAATTTCAGTTATTACTTAATCCATTTAAGTTTATTAATAAGCCCAATAAAATGTTATTCTCTAGATTGTGGCCCAAGGTCCGTAATCCACAATCTCTTTTATAAATCTGTTTGATTCCATCATTACAACAACATGTTTTACTATTAAGTATATCTCAATTCACATGTTTTCTGTTTAACATGTCAGTCATTATTTATGATTAAGTATAACTTATTTCATAAGCTTTCCTCATTCTTTCTCATTTAATCATAATTCTATTTTACATTGTCAATACAACTTATTGTTGTTTACTTATTAACTTAGTTCTATTAACTAAGGCTCATTAATAAGTTTCTCTACCCATTTTTTATAACCTATGTTATAATTTCCCCTTGTCCATAGGACAAGCCTAAACATGTTTTTCCTTATCAGCGGGTTTCAGACTTCCAAGTTTACAGCTTACTTAATTTATAATTAAGTACAACTTCTTATATTTCATATATTTCCCCTTTTTCTCAACTAGTTTCTGCCTTTCCACATTTACCAATTACTTAATTCACAATTAAGCGGCCCTTATCTCATTTCACAAGTTATCCCATTCCTTATTAGTTTATTATAACCTAAGTTATAATCTTCACTTGTCCCTAGGACAAGTATACCTATTATACAACATTTCCATTAATGTTATTTATTTATAATAGGTGATTATCATTCCCCTTTTAAACCATTTACTATTGTAAACCATTATTCTTGATTCATTGTAATATACATTCCTTATTATATTAAGGAAAACACTTCATGCACCTTATCAGTTTGATAGAAGGAATCAATGATTTATTTTCATAGAGTGTTCCCATCTAAATCTGTGGTAGCAAGTAATTTTTTTACTTTTCTTTATTTACGGTGGCTTACTTGCAACAACGTTCTCAGAACTAGTTCATTTAGGGAAATACATCAGTTTTCTTCGCATCACACTAACTCAGTCCATTATGTCTCTTCCTTTCTTATTTTCTGAGTTAGACATTTAATTACCATTATTTCCATTTATTCATATCTCGTTACATACATGCATATATATATATATATATATATATATATATGCACTAGGCCTCTCACATTAAGCCTACACTTGTGGACGTTGGATTTGCCGGGCGGGTCCGGGCAGACTTCTACCACATCTTGGCTTAACCTCGTGTCATAGCACCTTTACATGTTTTTAACTATGCACTTAGACCCATCACATTAGATTTATGTCAGGCGGTTCTGGGAAGACTTCTATCACAAGTGCAAATCTAACCTCGTGCCTTAGAGCGTTATAGTGTCAAATTACTGTGAATCTAGGCATGTTCGTTCTTAACCATTATTCCTATTTCTTGTAAATTTTAGGCATATTGTCTTTTTCATATGTTTACAGTAATCTAATTTACATGTCGCCAAATTATGCCTATATTTTGTCGCATGTACTTTTTAACAGGTGTTTAATTTTATTTTGACATGTAACATTTAATCGGGTAATTGTCCAAGTTTAACTGGTTAACATGTCATTTACTCAACAATATGCCACAATTGAATCATGGAATTATAGGCATAGTAATCGCTATTCATATCCTAACAAGTTTGTCTTTCAACACATAAACATTTCAGCACTTTGACTGATTCAACATATGGACTTTTCCTTTCCAACAATTTGATGTTATATCATGTTAGTCATTCCCACATGTCATATTCACCATTTTAATCATATTTAACATATGTTTAAGCGTCCTAACATGTCATATTTCAGTTTGTCATAGTGGGGAATGTTGAACGGTAATATAACATAATCTAAAATAATATGGCTTAAATCCACTCACCTTGTTAGATTTTCAAATCCTGGATCTGGTCTAGATCTAACATTCCATAGCCTTCCCCTATTGGATTTGGATCCTAACAGCCATGGATTTATAATTTTTACTTAAAGAAAAAGGGAAGAAAAGTGAAGGGAACTGAAAAATAGACTAGATCTAGGAATTACCTTACTTCGATAAGAGATTTAAAATTAATGTAGATTCACTGTGATAGAAGAAGTCTTGCAGATCTCTAAATCAGTCTAACCCTTGATTGTTAAAGAAGAAAAGTCTAGATCAAATTACGTTGGAGTAGTACTTCGTCGTTGCCATTGAATTAGATGAATAAAACAATGGGTCTAGGGTCCTTATAGCCTAGAATCAACGAATCCAGTCAGAAATCCGTCCAGGTGCAGAAAACGAATCTGCCGCAGGAGGGTCGACCCCCCTTGATGCAACTGACCCCCCTTTAGGGGGTAGACACCCCTGGGCGGGAAATCTGCCACCTTCCCAATTTCGAATTTTGAACCGAATTACGAATTTCTGGACCTATTTTTGAATTTCTGAACCTATTATATATATATATTCTTCCTACGCGTATACAAACTTCAAACCTTAATAACTTCTTCATACGGTGTCCGATTTACGCAAACCAGGTGTCTATCTTGACCAGAATTTCGAGATGGATGCAATTGTGCAGTCCGTTTTACTTAATTCTGAATATTTAATTAAGTTATTCTTATTATATTATCTTAAGTTAAAAATGCCGGGTGTTATATTCTCCCACCCTTAGGAAATTTCGTCCCCGAAATTTGATAAGGGTAAAATCAATTAACCCCTCGCATAATATACATCCATCATGTGTGCATCCAATTTTTGCAAACATCATGCACTTGTTCAAAGTGAAATACAACATAATAATGCATGTATGCCTAAGCGGTACCTCCTGTGTGTGCAAATTTTTCAAAAATCCTTTTAAAATATGATGCTCACATCCTAAATATACTGGCAGTTCTACATGAATGCAATATTTTGAAAATCAAAATAATTTTTCATCCAAATTTTCCTACGCTCTTACTGAATAAGAGCATAGTTCATCCAATTGTTGCATCCATAATCCTACCAACCAACTTTATTTTTTCGAATTTCAGAAAAATCTAATTTTCTAAATTTGATTTCTTATGTCACAAAAAGGTGGAAAAGGAAAATTTTCACGTCTTCCGTTTTTCTTTTATATACCTTTTTCCAACCGTACTTGGATTTTATGTTACTATTTATAAAGATTCCCTATTTTTCTATCCAAGCACAGCCCACATAAGAAAATTTTCTTTTGTTACTGATTTTCTTTTTCATCTTATCTTGGGAATTTGTATTCTTATCCATCTTTTCTCACAATTTGTGAAATTTGTTGCTTTACCGATTTTGTTGTTTCCTTTTTAGTTGTACCATTTCTCTCTTTCTTAGCTTATTTAGTCATCTGATCTAAGTTTAAACTTAAATAAGCCATCTAGTCCTTCAACTAAAACAGGAGACCAAACACCCTACTACTAAGGGTTAAGAATCTCGGGTCTATGTCCCCCTCAGACAGAAAAGTCCACACCATGGGATCCACGACAGCTTTAGGTGTTACCCTTACTACCCAACAAGAACAAAATAATGGAACGGTCCCAACAGATAGGTAGTATCAGGTTTTACTGCTAAAATGGAAATTAGCAACAGGATCTAAACACTTACTTGCCCTTTACTATCTAGTAGTCACTACCAACTCTAGCTGTGTACCAACAATTAGTTTAAGCAACACCCCAGGCCTTCTTACGCATTCTATGGGAAGTTACCATTTTTTTTGAAGATAATTTTCGCTATTTACTTTATAGCCTCAAAACTTTTCCCGTCTTTGCTAGGCTCTAATCCTTTCCTACTCCATCCTTTTAAAACATGGTTTGGCCTTTTCATTTAAACTTTCTTCCAAAAATTTACAAGTGTCAAAACTTTATTTTTCTCATGAAAACTTTCTCTTGCCAAACCATAAAAAAATGTCATCTTAATTTCCTTTCTTCTAATCACAAAAACTGGAGTAGATAAGGACAACTATTTCTCAATCGGGTTTACGGCTCATCCTTGCCTATAAGGTCAGCTCAGTCTCTTACTACAAGGTGCAACCATTTACTCTATTCTTAATTTCTACAACTTATTTTGTCCACCCAATAAAAATTATCTTGTCAAAATAATTTATCCACAAAGGATTTTTATAAGAATAGAGATTTCAAATCTTTCTTTATTAAAAACCCTTGTATGAAATATAACGAGAAAACTAGCGAGCAATACATGCTCTATAATATGCACCTTTTACTGAGATAATTTAACTTTAGACAAAGTTTCCACAAGGAATCACTATTTACAAAATATATCCCATTTTACTTTAAAACTCAATATGTACTTCTTTACATATTTAAAACTATAACTTTTAAGATTAAAACTTGAAAACTCCACGAACCATTTTCCCAAAACTTTTATAATTTCAAGTTCTTAAAAGTTAACAATGGGGTTAGACTCAAAGTGGGTTTCCAATTTTTTCTAGGCTTTCCTAGTCACCCACAAAGTCAATTCTCTCAACTATATATATATTCCTAATCCATCCTTCTCTTTTTAACCTTTTCCAATTCATAAGGTTTTCAAGCTCACTAACCCAAAATTCTAATCATATGGGATTCACTTTCCTTTCTTACAAAGTACACTATACACTTTCCACCCAAATTACCTAAGGGTCTCAGATTTCCATATTCATTCCTTTAGTGCACAAAACAAACATCCTATTTCTTACCATATTATAATCTTTCTATCTAGTGGGTTTCTCTATGGATCTAGGTATATATATAATATATTTATATTTTTAAAACTACAAATACGTTCACTCACTATTTATATAGGAATCCTAAACCTAAGCTCTGATACCAGATGTAACAACCCGAATTCCAACAGACCATTTTTTTTAATTTCAATCTATCAAAACTCGGATTGGTTTGCTCTGGTATCCTGCAGAAAAGACAGAGACATAAAACATGTCAGAGCTCAGAAAATATCTCACAGCGGAATGGATAAAATATAATATACTCAAAATATAGCCATACCGTATTAATAATACTGCATAACCAGTATCCAAGGCTATCATATCTCTGCCACAAACCTAACATGCGAGTATGTTATGTGGACGGGGTCAAAACACAAGTTCTGGTGACTGGATTTAAACTATACACTTTGGATAATCCTACATATACCGTTCAATATCATTTTCATATTAGTTAGGTTACTTGGGTTAACATCACTCAAGGCTTACACATACGTCATACCCATTTACTTCCCAGTGGATTAACCTAATACAGTATATATGTAACTACCCCAATATTAAGGTACACCCCATGGTACCCCACTCGCACGGTCTCCACCATAACCTCATCGAAATATACGCAGTCCCACATCCTACACCGTAATGACGTACGGATCTCTATATAACAATGTTACGTTCCGCATATACCCATCATTACTATGCTACGTAAGCGTACGGACTGCCACCGTTGATCAAATCTGACTCCACACTAGAGTAATGCCCTCAAGTCTACTATACATCATGCAAAGCCGATATGCACATATTTATACTATCCACATACATATCGTCGATTGTAGCTAGATGCCATAACCGCATGTCCTTTAATGTGCACCGAGTTCTGTGGCAGGGCGATACAAGAAACACGGAACTCGGTTAGGAGCTTTTCCATATCTGTACAGGCCCGTCTTTAAGAGCCTCTACATACAGATATTCGTAGAGTCTATTTTCACGGTGGCAATGGCCCCACCTCGGCCCCTCCCTCAACTAGTAAGACTACCAGAGCTAAACGACTGCTCCTGAGAAAAACAATCTAAACATTCATTTGACGTCTTCCCTCAACCACCGTACCCCGATAGTGAAAGGTGTATGGTCTGTTGGTTTTAGCTCTAGTCTTTTCACATCTCTCTGGCTGCCGATGACAGGTATCCGACGATTTACTATCCTTATTAGTTGTGACCCTTCACCTCCCCGTTAAGGCAACCGCAAAATCACCCTGGTGTCACCGCGTCATAGCATTCTACTGCATAGCTACTTCTGTAGTCAAGGCCCACCCACCTATTAGTTACACGCAAACCCAACCTCTATGAGCACAGCCTAAAACATCTGCCACTGCAAAGAGGACTACTAGGAGCACCTTACGTACCTCAGGAAGCCGCGTGCTTCCCCTTCCAGTCCTTCGGAGCCGACATAATAATCAGATGAATGTGCGCTCCCTTCGTGCCTTATAACACCATGATGATCTACCTGTTGGGTTAATCACCCTCAAATGTGTGAATTGGTCCAAGCGCCTCACTTTAATATGTTCTTAGACCCTATGTCTAAAAATTCTTTAACGCGCTTGCTTTTCCTTACCAGGTTTCCTTTTAACTTGGTTATTCCTATTCATGTTGAATTCTTCATCAGTTACCAAGTTCCTCTTGCTTATTAATTTCAATTATACCTTAACCCATTTAAGTTTATGAATAAGCCCACAACATGTTATTATTTAGATTGTGGCCCAATGTCCGTAATCCACAATCTCTTTTATAATATTGTTTGATTTCATCATTACAACAACATGCTTTACTTAATATGTAATTAAGTATACCTCAATTCACATGTTTTCTATTTAACATGTCAGTCATTATTTATGATTATAACTTATTTCATAAGCTTTCCTCATTCTTTCTCATTTAATCATAATTCTATTTTACATTATAGATACAACTTATCGTTGTTTAGTTATTAACTTAGTTATATTAACTAAGGCCCATTAATAAGTTTCTCTACCCATTTTTTATAACCTATGTTATAATTTCCCCTTGTCCATAGGACAAGCCTAAACATGTTTTTCCTTATCAGCGGGTTTTAGACTTCCAAGTTTACAGCTTACTTAATTTATAATTAAGTACAACTTCTTATATTTCATATATTTCCCCCCTTTTCTCAACTGGTTTCCGGCTTTCCCCATTTACTGATTACTTAATTCACAATTAAGTGTCCCTTATCTCATTTCACCAGTTTTCCCATTTCCTTTAATAGTTTATTATAACCTATGTTATGATCTTCACTTGTCCCTAGGACAAGTCTACCTATTATACAACATTTCCATTAATGTTATTTATTTATAATAGGTGATTATTATTCCCCTTTTAAGCCAGTTACTGTTGTAAACCATTATTCTTCGTTCACTGTAATATATATTCCTTATTATATTAAGGAAAACACTTCATGCACCTTATCAGTTTGATAGAAGGAATTAGTGATTTATTTTCATAAAGTATTCCCTTTTAAATCCATGGTAGCAAGTAATTTCTTTACTTTTCTTTATTTACAGTGGCTTACTTGAAACAAAGTTCTCAGAACTAGGTCATTTAGGGAAGTACATCATTTTTCTTTCGCATCATACTGACTCAGTCCATTATATCTTTTCCTTTCTTATTTTCTGAGTTAGACATTTAATTACCATTATTGCCATTTATTCATATCTTGTTACATATACATATACATATACACACACACACACATATATATATATATGCATTAGACCTCTCACATTAAGCCTACACTTGTGGATGCTGGATTTTCCGGGTGGATCCGGGCAGACTTCTACCACAAGTTGGCTTAACCTCGTGTCTTAGCACCTTTACATGTTTTAATTATGCACTTAGACCCCTCACATTAGATTTACCACTTGTGAATGCTGGATATGCCCGGCAGCTCCAGGCAGACTTCTATCACAAGTGCAAATCTAACCTCGTGCCTAAGAGCGTTACAGTGTCAAATTACTGTGAGTCTAGGCATGTTCGTTCTTTAACCATTATTCCTATTTTCTGTAAATTTTAGGCATATTGTCCTTTTCGTATGTTTACTGTAATCTAATTTACATGTCGCCAAATTGTGCCTTTATTTTGTCGCATGTCCTTTTTAATAGGTGTTTAATTCTATTTTGACATGTAAACATTTAATCGGGTAATTATCCAAGTCTAAAAGGTTAACATGTCATTTACTCAACAATATACCACAAGTGAGCCATGGAATTATAGCCATAGTAATCGCTATTCATATCCTAAAATTTTTGTCTTTCAATACATAAACATTTCAACACTTTAATTGGTTCAACATATGGACTTTTCCTTTCCAACAATTTGATGTCATATCATGTTAATCATTTCCATATGTCATATTCACCATTTTAATCATTATTAACATATATTTAAGCGTCCTAACATGTCATATTTCAGTTTGTCATAGTGGGGAATGCTAAACGGTAGTATACCGTTACCTAAAATAATATGGCTTAAATCCACTCACCTTATTAGCTTTCCAAATCCTGGATCTGGTCCAGATCTAACATTCCATAGCCTTCCCCTAATTGGATTCGGATCCTAATAGCCATGGAATTGTATTTTTTACTAAAAGAAAAAGGGAAGAAAAGAGAAGGGAACTGAATGAAAAATAGACCACATCTAGGAATTTCCTTACTTCGATATGAGATTTAAAGTTAACATAGATTCACTGTGATAGAAGAAGGCTTGCAGATCTCTAAATCAGTCTAACCCTTGATTGATGAAGAAGAAAAAGTCTAGATCAAATTACGTTGGAGCAGTATTTAGTCGTTGCCATTGAATTAGATGAATAAAACAATGGGTCTAGGGTCCTATTTATAGCCTAGAATCAATGAATCCAGTCAGAAATCCGTCCAGGTGCAGGAAAACGAATCTACCTAAATTTTCCGCATGGGGGTCGACCCCCTTGGGTGGGTCAACCCCCCTTTGATGGGGTTGACCAGGGGTCGACCCCCCTTTAGGGAGTAGACACCCCTGGGCGGGAAATCTGCCGCCTTCCCAAATTTTGAATTTCGAACCGAATTTCGAATATCTAGACCTATTTTTGAATTTTTAACCTAATATATATATATATATATATATATATATATATTCTTCTTGTGCATATACAAACTTCAAACCTTAATTACTTCTTCATGCGGTGTCCAATTTACGCAAACCAAGCATTTATCTTGACCAGAATTTCGAGATGGATGCAATGGCATAGTCCATTTTACTTAATTCTAAATATTATATTAAGTTATTCTTATTTTATTATCTTAAGTTAAAAATGCAAGGTGTTATAGATTTCGCTATATTACAAATGGAGAGCGGGCTGGGTTAAATTGTTGAGAAGTTGGGATGGTGTTTAAATGGTAAAGCCCAACAAAATTTATACATATAAATTTAATCTTATAATTTAATAAATGTATTAACTTTAAAATGGTATAACTTTTTCTTACATTGTCAATTTCACGAACGGTCAGATCCGTTAGGATTATATGGACAAGGGTTACACATGGAATTTTTTTGGAGTGAATCGGAGCTCATTACAACTTATGGCAGAATTAAACGCCTGAATCAAATCAACGACAGTTATCGTTATTTAATGATAAACATCCAAAGTGAGTAAATCTCACTAACTTTGTCCATTTTTTATTTTTATAAACGTATTTTAAAATTGATAAATAATGATTTGATTGTTGTGTGATGGTTATTTTGATGAATTGCTAATCAATTGGTTGAAAATATTGATAACGATATATATATATCGTTAATCAAATATTGATTCTGTTTATTAGAATATTTCATACTGAAATTAAATTGATGTTATTTATATTGTCTAACATATGTGGATTCAGGGAAACAGGTTGGAGGGATCCAACAGGATTCCTCAATATTTATAATATTTGTTTTCATATATTCTGATATATAATGTGATATATAATTTGTGATTGATTATGATGACATCAGTCTTTTTATTTGGTATTTTAGATACCATAAGTAATACTGGAATGTAAAAAGGGAATTTTCAAAGTGTATATTGAAACAAAAATATTTATACAAAATCTAAGGATTTTATAAAAAGGAATTTGTGAAGTGGATACTAAATTTTAGAATTTTATAAAATGAACTGGATTTTATAAAAGGAGATATTTGAAAATTAAATAAGAAACTTCGGTATAAAATTATTTACAGTTATACGGAAGTTTAAAAGATCGATTTTGGTTAAAATACTTAATGGAAGTAAGAAGAACTAAATAAAAAACTTTATGGAATAAATATAATTTTTGGAAAATAAATAGAATTATAAAGAGGGGAATTGTCGGTTATAAAAGAATTATGGGAAAGTAGATTTAAAGTAAATATTAAATAGACATCTGTTTTTAGCAGATAAATTGTGAAGAATAATTTATAAATGATGTTTATAAATTAAGAAAAATATGTATCATTGGATAAATGAAAATATAAGTATGAATTTATGTAGAGAAGTAAAAATCGGTTTTAACACCGATATTTGAAAATGGAATGTAAACTTAACATTAATAAACAAAATTATAAACGATGGAATATGATTTTGAAAAGGGAAAATCAACTTTAAAAATAAAAATGGAATTTCGTATAGGCTGGAAACGAATAAATTGATTAATAATAAAAACAAGTAGTGTGATTAATAAACAATGTTAATAAATGAAATAAAAATAATTATCAGTGGATAATTTGGATTGTAAATTCAGTTGTGGATTTAAAACGGGAAATTGTTTTTAAAAAGGAAATAATGGAATTTATTTCGATGTTCGAAATGTGAATAGGATTAAAATAAAATCCATAAATATTTGTAATTAGAATTCGACTAGGCCAAATGTTATAAAATGATTTATTTTAAGAAATTATATACGAACAAATCGGGATTTGACAAGATAATTAATATTCGTCCGGAAACTGATATTTTATAATTGAATATAAAGGCGATAGAGAATTATAAATTTATTAAATAAAATCAACTACGAAGTTGACATATAAACGAGATTTGATAAATAAAATGGAATGTGAATAAGAAGTTATAAAATGACTCGATAATTGGAGTTTAAACCTGTGTTAGCCCTTAAATTATGAAATCAACTTTTGATTTGAAAAAACAAGTCCAATTTTCTGTAAAGGAATAATGTTCACATTATAAAATGAATAACGATTTAAAAGCAAACGTTTTGTAGATTTAAAATAGTTATAAAAGGAAATTGATAAATGTTGGGAAGTACTAAATTCAAAAATGAATTTAGAAATTGAGTTGACCTAAATGGAAAATTAT
This sequence comes from Allium sativum, assembly GCA_030737875.1. Taxonomy (NCBI): domain Eukaryota; kingdom Viridiplantae; phylum Streptophyta; class Magnoliopsida; order Asparagales; family Amaryllidaceae; genus Allium; species Allium sativum. The sequence goes on from CM060919.1 coordinate 213,879,641, forward strand.
TCTGGAGTTCAAAACGTATATCAAATATAACTTATTCGAAAGAGAGTAATCGAATATAGTTTATTTGAAAGAGAGTTATCGAATATAGTTTATTTGAAAGAGAGTTATTGAATAGAGTTTATTCGAAAGAGAGTTATGCGTTGAAATTCGATTATATCAAATTTGGCAAAGTTTTATCTACTTTCCGATTTTTAATCAAGATTTATATTATTAATAAATTAATTGTTTATTCATATATTTAAAATAAGGAATAAGAGTTATATTTTAAAGTTAGCTATTTCGGAAGAAGGGATTATAACATTATCGTTATAACCAATGTTTTTCATAAAAGAATTGGATTCGTAAACTGAATTTGACAATTTGCGAAAGTAATGATTTGATAAAAAATTAAGAAATGGAGTTAAGAAAATTAGAAACTGACTGGGGATTAGTCATATTGAATAGTTTTCTGGGTATTGATCTGATGTTGGTTTCGGGCTTCGGGGTTAATACGTAGGGAGTTGTTCTCTTACTAGTTATAGTTAGAGGCTGATAGATGTGGGAGGACAGTGATGCGTGAATAAGAAATGGAAATGATTTTTTTCCCCAATGTTGATAACGTATATTTTCTAAATTTAGAAAATAAGGATTTATGGATATATGGAAACGGGAAATGGGGAAATGAATAAATTAATGATTAATTGATTTAAAGGGAAAAATGTTGATGGATGATTGGTTGATAAAATTTCCATTTGGAAATAAGATGGTTGTGTGTATGGATGTTTTCCGTTGATAATTAAATAACCGACTATTAAAGTTTTGACCATTTTTCCGTCGTCAACACGGAGAGATCAGGATTAGATTTATTATCTGAGAATCACTCCATATGGGCATTAACGTTGTGAATCAAATGTGGTGAAGATAATTGAAGACAAAGTTTATAAAAGGGCTATCCTGGAAAATCCTAGGTAGAAATTTCCTAAGATGGGTTTGCAGAACAGTGCCTTCGGTTTGTCCAGTCCGAGGATAACCTGTATGGAAGAATGTCTGACAGAGTATATTTAATAGATCGCGTAAGTTGATCTCTTCAAACTTATTTACGTTTGGTAATAGAGGAATTCATTTCTCTTAGCTGTATACCCTTGGGATTTTTGGAGAAATCAATTTGTGATTTGGTGGGTATGACGATGTGACATTCAAAGTGAATAAAGGTGTGATCTATCAAAGATAAGCATGGCATCAAGCCTCACAACCAGGAAATGGTATAAAATCAAGTAGGTCGCATGGCTAAGTGGGTAGCTCATAATTAGGGTGTATTATCATCTGATATAGAGAAATTTCATTTACTTCTTTAACCTATTTCGATGTTGTCCCTTTCGGGCTCCCAACCATTGGTGATAATACATTTGGTTCACTCAAGAGAAATGAGTGACTGGTCATGTTTAGCCTGGGTTACAAGATGTTCGTGTTGAACCCGGTGTATTCCTCTCTAGAGATACACTGTCGAAAGGTGGTCCCATACCTTGCCAGTTGGAATCCATTACCAAATAAGCGCCCGCGGTTTTTGATTATATATTATAAGTGTGGAAAGTGAGATGAAAGTGTTCCACTAGATTGCTATTTATTTGATTTAGACATTATTCTAATATCAGAAGAATATGGATTTTAAAAGAATGTTTTAGGTTATCGTAAGGTAAAAACCATCTGTGTTTATGTATGGATCGGTCTTACAATTATTCTTTATTTTAAAAGGATTTTAAAAGTTAAACAAATGGTTGTAGTTTACTCACACCTGTCCCATGACTGACCTAGAGTTTGTTTTGTTTTGTTTTGTTTTACCCAAAACTCTTGGGTGTCCAAATTTGTATGGGCTGTCAAGTAGTCGGGATTTTACAGATATGCTTGTAGAGCTTGAGCAGGAGGCTTCAGGATTATATAGCTATTGTTTATTTCCGTTGTGTTGTAAGTGTTATACTATGATAATAGTACAAAGATATGGTTTTATTTCAAAGTTATGTTGTATAATATATTTATTCCTTCCGCTATGAGATTCGTGTTTACTCTAATCTTGTATTTATGTTCTTCTTCTTCTTCTATAATAATGGGTTCCTAAGCAAGCAAGACTAGATGTACCCTCATTACTACCCCAATCGATCGACTCCCTATCCCGTAGACACCCTGTGCTGGCCCCATAGTAGGATGTATAACTTCCTAAAGTGAAAACCCCTTTATTAACGAGATGCACAAACATCTACTGATGTCACAGTGTCTTATTATCCCAACGCAAGCAGATTCATGCACACACATGAATCCGATGGAGTGCGCCATCAACATTCCCACTTAAATAAACCTCTTACAATCAACTCAGTAAGCGTGCCCAGATCCCGACCCAGTTCAGGGTTCCCCGTTTGATACCTAGATGGGTTACTAACTGATACGGGTCCCACACCACAGATGATACAAGCTTCCCCCTAGGATTGCATCCCCACTACTAGGATTGTGATAGGATAAGCCTAACTGTTTAACAAGGTTGCATAATCCCAACATATAAAATAGGTTAAGTTTGTCACGTACGCACACACACACACACACACACACACACACACATATATATATATACACACACATATAACCCGCCCCCATAGTTTTAAAAGATTAACTTAACCCCTACCGATTCAAGCAAGTTTACTTAACCCCTACTCAATTTGATAGGTTCATGTATCCCCCATAGATTTAAATAGGTTAAGTATTTCAAGTTAACAAGTTATTATCATACTTCCATTCATGGATATTAATGGATTAGACCTCTCACATTAAGTCTGCCACTTGTGGATGCTAGATATGCTGGGCGGTTATGGGTAGACTTCTACCTTAAGTCGGACTTAACCTTGTGTCTCAGCACCGTTGCGTGCACATTTATTGTAACGAACTAGGATTTTCGACTTCGAAAATCATCACAAAACTGCCATGTTGACTATTCGAACATCGGAAATACCTGATCATTAATAGAAAGAAGTTAGAGGGTGAGAATAGATAAGATAGAAAATTAGAATAGAAGAAGAAGATCACCACAAAACCGAATCAGAGTAATGCGAATCTCACAGCGGAACGAAAAATATATATTATAACAAGCTTTGAAATAAAACAGTATATGTATACCATAACATTATCAGAGTACAACACTTACACACAGCGGAAATAACACTAGCTATATAATCTTGAAGCCTCCTGCTTCAAGCTCCTCCAAGTATATCTGTAAAGACCCGAACTACTTGACTTCCCATACAAATTTGGGCACCCAAGAGCTTAGGGAAAAACAAAACAAAATAAACTCTGGGTCAGTCATGGGACTGGTGTAAGTAAACTCAAATCATTTGGTTTAACTTTTCAAAATCCTTTTCAAAAGAAAAGATAATCATAAAACCGATCCACACATAAACACGGATGGTTTTTACCTTATGATAACCCAAAACAGTTTTGAAAATCAATAATTCTCTGATATTATAATAATGTCTAATCACAAGTAATTAACAATCTAGTAGAACGCTTGCATCTCACGTTCCACATATATAGTATACAAACAAAACCATGGGCTCTTATTGGAGATTGGATTCCAACTATGACAAGGTATGGGACCACCTGCCGATAGTGTATCTCTAGAGATGAATACACTGGGTTCAACAAGAATGTCTTGCAACCCGGCCCACACATGACCGACCACTCATTTCGCTTGAGTGTATCGAATGTATATCACCAACGGTTGGGAGCTACCCTACCGTTTCACGAAAAGGGACAACATCGATCATAGATAAAAGAATGAAATGGATTTTCTCTAGATAGGTGATATACACCCTAATGGGAGTGACCCACTTAGCCATGCTACCTGCCCGATTTCTGTCATTTCCCGGTTAATGAGGCATGAGATCATAACGTATCTCTGACAGATCATACATTCATTTACTTTGAATGCCACATCGTCATACCCATCAAATCACAAATTGATTTCTCCAAAAATACCATGGGTATAAAGCTAAGAGAAATGTAAGGACCCGTAACTTCCCCGAGAAGGAAAGAGCGGATACTTTGAGAACAACACAAAATAGAATGCAGACGGAAGAACATTTCATTGTTATTACAACAACTCCATCAGATACAAGAATATACAGAGTATAAATGAATAAATTACATACAACAAATATCAGAGATTACAATAAATTACATAGCAGCGGAAAAATATACAAAACACAACTAGAAGTGATACACGGATACAGAGCTTTCCGAGCATCGTTCGAGCTGTTAATCAGGATCCTGTGAATATAAATCTGCAAAACCAAAACTACTAGCTGCCCGTGTGGAAAATAGGGGCACCCAGAGTTTAGGTTAAAACAATAAACTCCAGGTCAGTCATGTGACTGGTGTGAGAACTAAAACAGTTATTAATATTGGTTTTAAAGTTAGGTAAATCAAGGGACCATGCCGTATAACACGGAACGGGTTTCCTCCCAAGAATACCAGTGCATAAAACAAACAGCGCAATGCTAAATAAAGAAAAATGAAGCTGTTATAAGACCCAGGTCCCATCACACAATGCAACGCAAGCCGGAGGATCGGGTTTTTTACCTTATAACAGCCAAAGCATGCTTGATACATTTAAAACACATTATTTGATAATATTATAGGTGTATAGTGTCAAAACGATTTCAATCATAAATATCAATCATAGGCGGCATGAATGACCCATACCACTATGTCGCCATACTAGCTTCTACAAATAAAACCGAAACATCACGTATTGGAAATTGGATTCCATCATGAGTCGAGGCAAGGGGCAAGCTCCTCTCCGCGTTCGAGACACTCTAGCAAATGTCCCAGGACCCCACTCTGATCCTTGGATCTTCAGGGCCGGTCCTCTCTTACTTTTGAGGATTAGTTATTCCTGAACACACGTTTCCCGGTCCTTACAGACCTATATCCGAGGCGCCTCGTATCCAACAACCACACAGGTGAAAAGTATATAAATGTCAGGGCTGGTAGGTCACTGACACCACCCTAGCTAGAAAGAAACATCGTGCTCTCCCTGCAGTCACTATCCCGTTTTTGACTCATACCGAGGTGTGAGGCTCGCGACTTCACGTTATACACAAAGCTACGCCACACAGGCCGTGCTTTGATCATCAACCACAAGACTTTGCTTTTCAACAGAAGTCTTGATCAATTGCCACTTACGCGTGCCACACTGACAATTCACTCCATGTGACTGATGTCCATCGATATACAACCTCTGAGCTCGTACGTCTCAGAGAAGGGCGTTAAGCAAGAGAATAAATTCTCCGCCGCCAAACAGATGTATATTTAATAGAGATCAATCAACACAGAATAAAATACAATGTCAGACACACAATCCATTTACAAGTTCGTTCTGGGTCTGAACGAAACCGGAGGCACTTTCCTCGCATATCCATCCATCTCCAAGTACGTCTGGACGATCACCAACTGTTTCCCTCATCTTGGGTGTACAGCCCAATCGAGATCATCATTAATCACCCAAACGATGTGAAGACTTCCGGTCTTCAACCACCGTCTTCATCTTCGATATCTCGTCGAATCGGTTATTCAGAATGGGTATAACCCGGCCTTTCTGAATAACCCACGTATATAATAAACAAATGTTACACAAACACAACGAATGCCTCGTTCCAATTCAGAATGTTCTTTTATTCACAAAATCACATTCTTAGGGAAAGGTTCCCATTAATTTTATCCAAGATAAATTCTTCTAAATTTATTCTTTAATCTTCCTTTGGATATCATTTCAAACTAGTCGGGATTAGCGAACCACACCGAAGTAATTATTTATTTTATTTCCCAATCCCAACCTATTCATATCATGGAGCAAAACTGGTAATACTCCATATCTAACACCACAGTATTATCGGTAAATTAATTACCATTTCCCGTTCAAATCTAATTAAAGATTTAACTATCGCTTTGGAGCAAAACTGGTGGTACTCCATGCTCGATCACCTTTCAGATTTGATAATTTAAATTATCAATTCACATTTTAATCTAATTAAAGATTCATTTAAAACTCCACTTAGTTTTAATCTTCTCAAAAATCAACATCCTGCATTTAACTGGGTTAAAGAACCAATGTCATCTAAAACACGATTCACGATAAACCCAAATCATATTTGATATTAAATACAAGGCTCTGAATAGAAAATATATCGGCTTATATTCAATATCAAATTCTGAAACCAACAAATATCGTATTGGAAATAACGATATAAAATATATCTTTCAAATTCCCATAACAATATCTGTATAGTCACGAAATCCAACATCGAAATATTCCGAAGATAATTTTGACTCAACTCCAGTCCAATCCACGTATCGGGAATATTGATTATTTTTAAAAATCACTTTCAAATTCAATTTATTTATTTCAAAAATAAATTGATTTTAATTCTAGTTCAAAACTAGTTCATTTCGATAAAAATCTATTTTTATCTTTTCAAATATGGAATTTTTCAGCCCAATTTTTCCCAAATCATTTCCTTTTTAACGCGTATTTTATAAATCGTTTTAACTTCGTTTTCAAAATCATTTCAACACTATTTCAATTTCAAATCGATTTGATTTCAATTCAGTTCGAATCCATTTCAATTTTATTTAATTCGAATTCAAATTCACATTCTATTCAATTCGAATCGAATTCATTTTCTATTCGATTCGAATTCATTTCAAATTGATTCAATAAAATTTCAATTTGAATTTTAATCTAATTTAATTTGAATTTCATTTCAAAATATTAAATTTTGAAATCACTTTTCAATATTCATTATAAAAACGAATAAAATCGATATAAATATCGTTCGCGTCAAAATAACGCATCTCTAATCAACACGGTTTTATATTTCAATAATTCGTTATTCTATTCAACAAATGAATATTTATTCTATTCAACACATGAATCTATATTTCTTTCAACACACGACTAATCTCAACACATGAGTACTGTCAACACATCACTATTTTTGTTATGTAAAATATTTTATAAAACTATGGTATCTATCGTTTGATTTTCAATTAGACTCCACCGTGAAGTAGTTCTAATATTAAATATGATAAAGATGTAAATTTTATTGTTAAAATATTTTACTCAACACACGAATAGTTTCAACGCATGAACATCGTCAACACATGAATATTTTTATATTCAACACATGAATTTTCTTTTATAATATTCATTATTTTCCCGATTGGAATGAGGCCCAATCTATCACCATATAATGTTAATTATATGGATTCCATACAACACATGTATATAATAGCAACGATAAACAATCAAACATCATCCAAGGTGCACCACACAACTGCACAAGCATCAAATATAAATAATTAACGCTTACACAGCCTGTCGACCAATCGATCGACATATAATTAAATAATCGGGATTAGTGTACGCTAAATTTCATCCCAACACCCGTGTGGGGTTTCAAATCAACAAACACAGATTTTTATTTGTGCAGTTGGGCGATGTGTAAAATTTATCATCCTAATCAGTATCAGTCAAATCAGTGTATATAAACAAATCGGCCGATTTGTTTATAAATATTTATTTATTTACTTTCACGTTAAAAATTATATTTTTAACGATAATTAATTTATTTCAACACATCTACATTTATTATCGATTTCACATCAACAACACAAACAATTTTCACAACACATCAATTAAACAAACAAGCCATCCATGGTCTGTGGATGACGGGTGTCGGGTGCTGCTAAGCACCGTCTGCATCCTAGTATATATATAACTAGAAAAAGAAATTTAGAGTGAGAAGTTCTCACCGATAGCTATCCCAATTCCATGACTTTTTCCTATGTAGAAATCTTCGTCGTTCTCGCCTTTCGTCACTTTTGTTGCCCGTAGCCACTACATATATAAAAATCACATTTTTACTTCGCTATTCAATATATAAAAATCGAATTTTTACTTCGCTATTCAATATATAAAAAACGAATTTTTACTTTGCTATGTATATAAAAAATTCCATTTTTACAATCACGCTATATGGATAAAAATTCTATTTTTACATCCCTACTATATAGATGAAAATTCTATTTTTATTCAACGGCGTTCATATAACAAAGATTATATTTTTATCACGCTATTCTCTATATAAAGATTTCGCCTTTTCAAATTTAAAGATTTCGCCTTTTCAAATTTCAAAAATCTAATCTTTTCTATTTTAAAAATCTAATCTTTTCTATTTTAAAAATCTAATCTTTTTTTATTTTATAAAAATTCAAACTTTTCTATTTTAAAAATCTAATCTTTTCTATTTTCAAAATCTAATCTTTTCTGTTTTAAAAATCTAATCTTTTTTATTTTATAAAAATCTAATCTTTTTATTATATAAAAAATCTAATCTTTTATTATATATTTAAAAATCGTTGCTATTATATAATAATAAAAAAAATCTAATTTTTTTCTTCATGATAAAGATCATTTCACATTGCACAATAAAAATCAGTTCTTGCTAAACAATAAAGATCTTCCCTTTATAAACAATACAAAATCAGTTCTAATAACAAAGAAAAACAATTTTTAAAAACAAATGAATTCAAAAACTTACTGTAAATCGTCGAATCGGGATGGAGGGCAGGTGGTTGAACATCGCGGATCTGGGGCTGGCTGTGCACGCAGGCAGAGGGGGGGGGGGGTTTCCTCTGTTGGCGACGGGGCGGGAGGGGTTGAACGTGGCTCGAGGTCGTCGCAGGGGGCTTTATCGGAAGAGAGGGGCGCGGGGGTTGACTGGGCGGAGGCGGAGGGTTTGGGGAGGGTCGCGGCGGGCTGTAGAAGAGGAGAGAGGAGCGAGTGGCGATGGCAGAGAAGGAGGAAGGGTTGATCGGAGGAAGGGGGGTCTGCGGGAAGGCGGCGGCGCCTCTGGGTGACGAGGGCGGCGGCTACTTCCCCCCCCGACGATCCCTTTTTTTTCTATTTCGATTGAATCGAATATGAACGGTGGGGGCATAGAAGCTAAAAGGAAGAGAGGTTTTTAATTTTATATTATTTAATTACAAGAAAAGTTGACTTTTTATTTCGACCTCTAAACGAGGTCCACCGCCTGTCGTCCATAGCGTTTTACCCCCATTCCGAACACAATGAGATATGTATCGTAAGCTGATTCGATCGTTTCGATCAGTTTTCGTCAAAATCAACATATACTCTATATATTGAATTTGAACGCGCATTTCAATTTACCGAGGCCACATACTAACTCTAAAAATTCCCGAAAAATATTTTCTAGCTTCGTATTGACGATACGGTCCTAACAAAACTAATTTCGTCGAATTCTGAGACCATTGGAAAAATGGTCATTTTCCAGTCGATTAAAATCAACTGAAACTGGTCAAACGCGTTTTCCTTTGCCACGCTCACATATTGATTCGAAAAATTATGAAATTTGAAACCTAGCAATAATTTGACATCACGGATCCAACAAAAGTGGTTTCGTCGAAATCCGAGGTCGTTTGCAAAATTCCCATTTTTAAGGGCCTGAATTCCATAGCGACTATTCAGAATTTTCAACTGGACATATCTTTTGATTCCCGCTATGAAATCTTGATTTGTCGGATTCGTTGGAAAGATATTATCAATTAGATCCTATTATTTTTGGTTTCACTAAAATCCGGATTGTTTTGCACCCGGTACATTCAATTGAAGTTTGAAATCGAATTATCGAACTACCGCGCCATTTTCAATTTTATTTATAATTTAAAATAAATATTTATATTCTAACGACGACGTATATAATATATATGTTCGAATTCTATTCAAAACAAATTTTTCGTCGATATTATTTAAAATAATCTATTTTAAATGTTCAAAATTCGCTAAAATTGCCAAAATAAAAATTTTAAACTGGCCCAGATTTTCGGGTTGTTACAATCTCCCCCACTTAAAACTTTTCGTCCCCGAAAAGGAACAAAGTCGAAAGTGGTTTGATTAATCAACTTTACGTTCGATCTGGCTTCCATTCTCCAACTTTTCAGTTTCTGAGAACTTTCAAATTCTTCAAAAATTTGGCTAACACCCGGAATTTTCGAAAAATTTCGCCATAACCTCCCCTGCACCGGGAGCCACGGGAAAATCCCGAAATTGCCATATAGGCCTTCTGATCTCAAAAAGAAAAAGAAAAGGCCAATCGGCTCATAAAATCATCATCACCCAAACAAAACAGTAAATTATAGTAAACATGTACCTATTTGTCGGGCAAACAAATTTTATTCTCTGCTCTAGCCTCCTTGCTATGACCTGTTCGTAAGTACACGTATATGCAAGCAAATGCGAGCAATTTTCAATACAATTCAATATTTGGTACAATTAGGCATAATGGTTCAAAATTATCAAACAAATAAACAAACAACACAAACATCAATCAATTAGTGAATTAGAGTTTCAAATTCATAATTTTGATACATATACAGAAAATCATGTTTTTGATGCCAATTCACAACAAATAGATCTATCTATATAAGTTTTGGTTCTCACACCAGTCTAATGGAAATATATAGAAATCACACCTTCGAAACACGAAAATAAATACTGGTGATGGCGCGCCATCATCAGAATCATGTCCGGGCGACTAGAATGTGATTCTATATCTATCTAATATATTAAAACTTCGAATATACGTTCATGACGCGTATATGCAAAATCTTTATATATTCGATTGTCCAAATTCAAAATAAATAAATATTCAAATACATTTTAAAGCGATTTAAATTTTCAAAACAGAATTGTTTTCATTTGAAAAATATACTCTTCACACTCGTTCTAGGATACTACTGATCCTATCTCTAACGAGTCATTCTAATTGGATATTACTAATCCAATATCTGATGAATTCTTTCGTATGGTTCTAATGTGTCTTGTTCTCGAGCTCTGTAAACCAAAGCTCTGATACCAACTGTAAGGACCCGTAACTTCCCCGAGAAGGAAAGAGCAGATACTTTGAGAACAACATAAAATAGAACGCAGACGGAAGAACATTTCATTGTTATTACAACAATTCCATCAGATACAAGAATATACAGAGTATAAATGAATAAATTACACACAACAAATATCAGAGATTACAATAAATTACATAGCAGCGGAAAAATATACAAAACACAACTAGAAGTGATACACGGATACAGAGCTTTCCGAGCATCGTTCCAGCTGTTAATCAGGATCCTGTGAATATAAATCTGCAAAACCAAAACTACTAGCTGCCCGTGTGGAAAATAGGGGCACCCAGAGTTTAGGTTAAAACAATAAACTCCAGGTCAGTCATGTGACTGGTGTGAGAACTAAAAGAGTTATTAATATTGGTTTTAAAGTTAGGTAAATCAAGGGACCACGCCGTATAACACGGAACAGGTTTCCTCCCAAGAATACCAGTGCATAAAACAAACAGCGCAATGCTAAATAAAGAAAAATGAAGCTGTTATAAGACCCAGGTCCCATCACACAATGCAACGCAATCCGGAGGATAGGGTTTTTACCTTATAACAGCCAAAGCATGCTTGATACATTTAAAACACATTATTTGATACTATTATAAGTGTATAGTGTCAAAACAATTTCAATCATAAATATCAATCATAGGCGGCATGAATGACCCATACCACTATGTCGCCATACTAGGTTCTACAAATAAAACCGAAACATCACGTATTGGAAATTGGATTCCATCATGAGTCGAGGCAAGGGGCAAGCTCCTCTCCGCGTTCGAGACACTCTAGCTAATGTCCCAGGACCCCACTCTGATCCTTGGATCTTCAGGGCCGGTCCTCTCTTACTTTTGAGGATTAGTTATTCCTAAACACACGTTTCCCGGTCCTTACAGACCTATATCCGAGGCACCTCGTATCCAACAACCACACAGGTGAAAAGTATATAAATGTCAGGGCTGGTAGGTCACTGACACCACCCTAGCTAGAAAGAAACGTCATGCTCTCCCGGCAGTCACTATCCCGTTTTTGACTCATACCGAGGTGTGAGGCTCGCGAATTCACGTTATACACAAAGCTACGCCACACAGGCCGTGCTTTGATCATCAACCACAAGACTTTGCTTTTCAACAGAAGCCTTGATCAATTGCCACTTACACGTGCCACACTGGCGATTCACTCCATGTGACTGATGTCCATCGATATACAACCTCTGAGCTCGTACGTCTCAGAGAAAGGCGTTAAGCAAGAGAATAATTTCTCTGCCGCCAAACAGATGTATATTTAATAGAGATCAATCAACACAGAATAAAATCCAATGTCAGACACACAATCCATTTACAAGTTCGTTCTGGGTCTGAACGAAACCGGAGGCACTTTCCTCGCATATCCATCCATCTCCAAGTACGTCTGGACGATCACCAACTGTTTCCCTCATCTTGGGTGTACAACCCAATCGAGATCATCAGTAATCACCCAAACGATGTGAAGACTTCCGGTCTTCAACCACCGTCTTTATCTTCAATATCACGTCGAATCGGTTATTCAGAATGGTTATAACCTGGCCTTTCTGAATAACCCACGTATATAATAAACAAATGTTACACAAACACAACGAATGCCTCGTTCCAATTCAGAATGTTCTTTTATTCACAAAATCACATTCTTAGGGAAAGGTTCCCATTAATTTTATCCAAGATAAATTCGTCTAAATTTATTCTTTAATCTTCCTTTGGATATCATTTCAAACTAGTCGGGATTAGCGAACCACACCGAAGTAATTATTTATTTTATTTCCCAATCCCAACCTATTCATCCCATGGAGCAAAACTGGTAATACTCCATATCTAACACCACAGTATTATCGGTAAAATTAATTACCATTTCCCGTTCAAATCTAATTAAAGATTTAACTATCGCTTTGGAGCAAAACTGGTGGTACTCCATGCTCGATCACCTTTCAGATTTGATAATTTAAATTATCAATTCACATTTTAATCTAATTAAAGATTCATTTAAAACTCCACTTAGTTTTAATCTTCTCAAAAATCAACATCCTGCATTTAACTGGGTTAAAGAACCAATGTCATCTAAAACACGATTCACGATAAACCCAAATCATATTTGATATTAAATACAAGGCTCTGAATAGAAAATATATCGGCTTATATTCAATATCAAATTCTGAAACCAACAAATATCGTATTGGAAATAACGATATAAAATATATCATTCAAATTCCCATAACAATATCTGTATAGTCACAAAATCCAACATCGAAATATTACGAAGATAATTTCGATTCAACTCCAGTCCAATCCACGTATCGGGACTATTGATTATTTTTAAAAATCACTTTCAAATTCAATTTATTTTTTCAAAAATAAATTGATTTTAATTCTAGTTCAAAACTAGTTCATTTCGATAAAAATCTATTTTTATCTTTTCAAATATGGAATTTTTCAGCCCAATTTTTCCCAAATCATTTCTTATGATTTTACACAAATTATAGATATTTTTAATAATTTTATCAAGGCCCGTACAGTCGATTTCCAACAACGGCCATCGAACTGCACTTACAACGACCTTTTTCAAATTTCATTTGGACATAATTCCAAATCCAACCGTTAGATTTCAAATTTCTAATATTCATCGGAAAGCTCTTTTCGATACGAACCCAACGGTTCCGGTTTTAGGAGAATCCGACGGTCGGATCTCCCGCAACGTCAATTCGAAGTCAATGGTCGAAATTCACGAACTGCCGCGGCGCGACGCGTTTTATTCAGGCCATTATATATATATAATATATATTATATATATTTCGTCGATTTCCTTTTTAACATGTATTTTATAAATCGTTTTAACTTCGTTTTCAAAATCATTTCAACACTATTTCAATTTCAAATCGATTTGATTTCAATTCAGTTCGAATCCATTTCAATTTTATTTAATTCGAATTCAAATTCACTTTCTATTCAATTCGAATCGAATTCATTTTCTATTCGATTCAAATTCATTTCAAATTGATTCAATAAAATTTCAATTTGAATTTTAATCTAATTTAATTTGAATTTCATTTCAAAATATTAAATTTTGAAATCACTTTTCAATATTCATTATTAAATGAATAAAATCGATATAAATATCGTTCGCATCAAAATAACGCATCTCTAATCAACACGGCTTTATATTTCAATAATTCGTTATTCTATTCAACAAATGAATATTTTTTCTATTCCACACATGAATCTATATTTCTTTCAACACACGACTAATCTCAACACATGAGTACTGTCAACACATCACTATTTTTGTTATGTAAAATATTTTACAAAACTATGGTATCTATCGTTTGATTTTCAATTAGACTCCACCGTGAAGTAGTTCTAATTTTAACTATGATAAAGATGTAAATTTTATTGTTAAAATATTTTACTCAACACACGAATAGTTTCAACGCATGAACGTCGTCAACACATAAATATTTTTATATTCAACACATGAATTTTCTTTTATAATATTCATTATTTTCACGATTGGAATGAGGCCCAATCAATCACCATATAATGTTAATTACATGGATTCCATACAACACATGTATATAATAGCAACGATAAACAATCAAACATCATCCAAGGTGCACCACACAACTGCACAAGCATCAAATATAAATAATTAACGCTTACACAGCCTGTCGACCAATCGATCGACATATAATTAAATAATCGGGATTAGTGTACGCTAAATTTCATCCCAACACCCGTGTGGGGTTTCAAATCAACAAACACATATTTTTATTTGTGCAGTTGGGCGATGTGTAAAATTTATCATCCCAATTAGTATCAGTCAAATCAGTGTATATAAATAAATCGGCCGATTTGTTTATAAATATTTATTTATTCACTTTAACGTTAAAAATTATATTTTTAACGATAATTAATTTATTTCAACACATCTATATTTATTATCGATTTCACATCAACAACACAAACAATTTTCACAACACATCAATTAAACAAACAAGCCATCCATGGTCTGTGGATGACGGGTGTCGGGTGCTGCTAAGCACCGTCTGCATCCTAGTATATATATAACTAGAAAAAGAAATTTAGAGTGAGAAGTTCTCACCGATAGCTATCCCAATTCCACGACTTTTTCCTATGTAGAAATCTTCGTCGTTCTCGCCTTTCGTCACTTTCGTTGCCTGTAGCCACTACATATATAAAAATCACATTTTTACTTCGCTATTCAATATATAAAAATCGAATTTTTACTTCGCTATTCAATATATAAAAATCGAATTTTTACTTTGCTATGTATATAAAAATCCCATTTTTACAATCACGCTATATGGATAAAAATTCTATTTTTACATCCCTACTATATAGATGAAAATTATATTTTTATTCAACGGTGTTCATATAACAAAGATTATATTTTTATCACGCTATTCTCTATATAAAGATTTCGCCTTTTCAAATTTAAAGATTTCGCCTTTTCAAATTTCAAAAATCTAATCTTTTCTATTTTAAAAATCTAATCTTTTCTATTTTAAAAATCTAATCTTTTTTTATTTTATAAAAATTCAAACTTTTCTATTTTAAAAATCTAATCTTTTCTATTTTAAAAATCTAATCTTTTCTATTTTAAAAATCTAATCTTTTTTATTTTATAAAAATCTAATCTTTTTATTATATAAAAATCTAATCTTTTTATTATATATTTAAAAATCATTGCTATTATATAATAAAAAAAATCTAATTTTTTTCTTCATTATAAAGATCATTTCACATTGCACAATAAAAATCAGTTCTTGCTAAACAATAAAGATCTTCCCTTTATAAACAATACAAAATCAGTTCTAATAACAAAGAAAAACAGTTTTTAAAAACAAATGAATTCAAAAACTTACTGTAAATCGTCGAATCGGGATGGAGGGCAGGTGGTTGAACATCGTGGATCTGGGGCTGGCTGTGCACGCAGGCAGAGGGGGGGGGGGTTCTTCGAAAGCGCCGGGGGGGGGGGGGGGTTCCTCTGTGGGCGACGGGGCGGGAGGGGTTGATCGTGGCTCGAGGTCGTCGCAGGGGGCTTCATCGGGAGAGAGGGGCACGGGGGTTGACTGGGCGGAGGCGGAGGGTTTGGGGAGGGTCGCGGCGGGCTGTAGAAGAGGAGAGAGGAGTGAGTGGCGATGGCAGAGGAGGAAGAAGGGTTGATCGGAGGAGGGGGGGTCTGCGGGAAGGCGGCGGCGCCTCTGGGTGACGAGGGCGGCGGCTCCTTCCCCCCCGACGATCCCTTTTTTTTTCTATTTCGATTGAATCGAATATGAACCGGGGGGGGGGGGGGGGCATAGAAGCTAAAAGGAAGAGAGGTTTTTAATTTTATATTATTTAATTACAAGAAATGTTGACTTTTTATTTCGACCTCTAAACGAGGTCCACCGCCTGTCGTCCATAGCGTTTTACCCCCATTCCGAATACAATGGGATATGTATCGTAAGCTGATTCGATCGTTTCGATCAGTTTTCGTCAAAATCAACATATACTCTATATATTGAATTTGAACGCGCATTTCAATTTACCGGGGCCACATACTAACTCTAAAAATTCCCGAAAAATATTTTCTAGCTTCGTATTGACGATACGGTCCTAACAAAACTAATTTCGTCGAATTATGAGACCATTGGAAAAATGGCCATTTTCCAGTCGATTAAAATCAACTGAAACTGGTCAAACGCGTTTTCCTTTGCCACGCTCACATATTGATTCGAAAAATTATGAAATTTGAAACATAGCAATAATTTGACATCACGGATCCAACAAAATTGGTTTCGTCGAAATCGAGGTCGTTTGCAAAATTCCCATTTTTAAGGGCCTGAATTCCATAGTGACTATTCAGAATTTTCAACTGGACATATCTTTTGATTCCCGCTATGAAATCTTGATTTGTCGGATTCGTTGGAAAGATATTATCAATTAGATCCTATTATTTTTGGTTTCACTAAAATCCGGATTGTTTTGCACCCGGTACATTCAATTGAAGTTTGAAATCGAATTATTGTACTACCGCGCCATTTTCAATTCTATTTATAATTTAAAATAAATATTTATATTCTAACGACGACGTATATAATATATATGTTCGAATTCTATTCAAAACAAATTTTTCGTCGATATTATTTAAAATAATCTATTTTAAATGTTCAAAATTCGCTAAAATTGCCAAAATAAAAATTTTGAACTGGCCCAGATTTTCGGGTTGTTAACGAATTCCTCCGCCACCAAACGTAAGTACGTTCGAAGAGATCAACTTATGCGATCCGTTATATATACTCTGTCGGACATTCGTCCATTCACGTTTGTCCTGGGACTGGACAAACCGAAGGCTTAAACAGGATAGCCCTTGCATAACTCCGTCTTCAATATTTGATCGCAACGCTAACGTCCATACAGAGTGGTTTTCAGATAATATTTCTGACCCCGGTCTCTCCGTATTGACGATGGAAAAATGGTCAAAAACTTCGATAGTCGGTGATTTAACTATCAAAGAAAAAAAGGTGTACAAGCAATGATATTATTTCCAGATGGAAATTCTATTGACCAAACATCATCCAAAGGTATATCTCTTTTAATTAAATTATCATTAATTTATCCATTTCCCTTTCTATATATTCGTAAATTCTTATTTTCTAAATTTAGAAAATATACATCATCAATCATTGGAAAACATTTCCATCTCTGTTTCACATATCATTGTCATTTCAGTATTCTTTCTCATCAACATTTCATTTTCTATGATTAGAAAATATCTCTAATTATATTTGGAAAATGTTTCCAAAATTTATTCACTTGATTTAAAAAGATGTTTAAATAAAACATCAATACAATAACTTACCTTGGCCTTCCACTTACGTCAGCGAAAATCACTATAAATCAATGTATGCCTCTTTTTAATCGAATCATTGCTCGTTTAAATTCTGGACATGCAGACTATTAAGCCAAGCTGGAAGATTGACTTTAATTAAGTCGGTAGTGTTTTCAATGCAGGTCTACTGGTCACGTACCTTTATACTTCCCCCTAAGCTTATCAACCTTATTCGAACAGCGTTTATGAGATATCTATGGAAAGGAAAGAACGAAGGGAGTTGCTCCAATTTCTTTTAAAAAGGTTGAAAAGCCTCTAAGTAAAGGCGGTCTTGGAATTGTTAACATGGCGGCATGGAACAAGGTTTCTTTTCTCAAACATGTTGACAATTTTCTTAATGGTGTGAATAGCATTTGGGTCGAATGGTCCGAGAGACATGTTGTAAAGGGAAATGATTTCTGGATAATGCGGCAACCGCATAATATCAGCTGGACATGGCGGTGTATGTTTAAACTCAGATCTGAAATTTTGCCGATGTTCAAGTACAAAATCAAACCCTTCTCCAAAGTTAAGTTATGGAATGATCCGTGGTTGAGCAATGGCCTTATCCTTGAAAAAAGTCTCACTGAATTAGAAATTGAAGTGTCTGGGTTAAGCAGAAATGTGGAAGTTATCGAATTTGTCAACCGTGGCATCATCCGAATTCCCGAATGCATGGTGGCCTCCATTAATCAATGTTGGAGGAGAGCGAGACAGGTTAAAACTGCTGGAAGTGAAGATGCTGCTACTTCATGGGGTAAAGGGAGTAGACCATTCAACATTAAAGAAGTACATAATTTGGTAGCAAACTTGGATACTTTGGTTATAGACAAGTGGCACAAGAAAATTTGGCTAAGGGATAATGCAGCGAGAGAAAACTTGATGATATGGAAGGTAGTAAACAAAGCAATATATACCAAAAACTTGTTAAACAGTAGAGGTATGAACGTTCAACCTGTTTGTGTAATGTGTAACACCCATGATGAAACTGTTGATCATCTGTTTTTCGAGTGCAACCTTACCTTCATGATTTGGTTTGAGCTTATGAAAGACATAGGACGGCATGATGCAGTTCAGAATTCTAATGATGAATGGAGACAAATTAGTGCTCAAACTAGTAGGAAGAGAACTAAAGGTAGACTGTTGTGTAATGTATTGAAGAAATACATTTACGCAATGTGGAGAGAAAGGAATGTGCGTGTATTTGCTCCCCTGAATATGAAGTCCACGCAACAGCTAAGGAAAAGCATCAGACTGGATATCAGAAATGGCCTACAGCAGTTGAATTTCACCTTCGATCCCCGTATTCTGGGCTTGCTTTCTGCTTAAATTTGTTTTTATGTGTTGTGTTCGTCTTCTAGTGTTTATTGTACCGTGTTACTACGTTCTCTGGTGTGTGTTGTATTTTCTTTAATTTCTTCGGTGCAATAATAAAAGTGGTAGGGGTCCACTCAACCCCGTCGGCCTTGCCAAAAAAAAACATCAATAAGCCAATTTAAACCATTACACTCAATAATTAAATTTACTTAATCAACCTTCACTGTCGAACCTTAACCATTTCTTAGTTAAAGATGAAGCCAATCAAGTTCGGGTATAATTACCTCTCATACCTTAACCGAACAACATTTTTACCTCAAAGTAGACAAAGTTCACCTTTTAAACCTTTAACACTTCCTTACGTAATTCAGATTCTATTTTAATCCCCTTCTTTATTTTAAAACATTGATTTTAACTACAGCATTATAATTCCTTTCTTCTTGAATATCCAACTTCAAAATGTAACTTTTATTCCTAATTTAACTCAATAACTAAACCACTCATCTATAAATAAATAAGTAAATCTTGATTAAACCTGAAAGTTAATATTACTTTCCCGAATTTTGATATAATTGAATTCAATGTATAATTCTCTTTTTCAAATAACCTCTATTTGATAGCTCCTTTTCGAATAAACTATACTCGATAACTCTCTCTTCGAATAACTATATTCGAAAATCTGTCTTCAAATGATTTACATTCGATTAACCCTCCTCGAATGTTTTACATTCGATTAACTCCCTTCAAATAAACTATATTCGATTAACTCCTTTGAATTAACTCATTTTGACTAACTCAACTCGATTAACTCAACTTGATTAACTTACTTGACTAACTCAATTTATTTAACTCAAATTATTTAACTCACTCATCTAATAACTAATATTCGATTAATTTATGTTCGAATAACTGTCTGTTTTAACTTTATTTCGAATGGCTAATATTCAGTTTAACACCATTCGCTTGACTCTAGATCGCAGCGATCACAATGGTTATGCCTGATTCCCTCAGGAAACATCCGACCGCCGTAGGCTATCTGTAGCCCTACGAATTTCGCTAGCAGTCGTACGAAATGGTGACTCATCCTGAATAACTATGTTTGACTAATTCTATCTCTAATAACTATATTCGATCAACTCTAATGGAATAACTAATATTCAATTAACTCTACTGATTTACTCTAACTGGTTAACTCTAACTGATTAACACTAATCAATTACTCCAATTCGACTAACTCTTCGTCCATATTTAGTTTCAAATATCGATATTGAAATCGATTCTTACTTCTCTATATAAGTCCTGACCAATATATCCTATTTATCCAATGATAATTTAATTTATAAAGTATTATTTATAAATTTATTTTCTCAATCTATCGGTTAAAATAGATTCTATTCAAAATCTTTGCTTTAAATCCATATCACGTTATACCCGTGTGCGAAGCACGGGTCTAAATCTTTCAAATGTAAAATTCTCCTTTTATACAATTCTAGTCATTTTTCAAGTATTTCCTTTTATAATCTATTTATTTACTAAATAAATCCATTTTTTGATAATTCTATTTATTCTATAAAATATTTTCTATTTATAAAATCTATTGATTTCATAAGTAATTCCTTTTGATAATCTAACTATTCCCTTTCTATTTATTTTACAGATATTTCCCCTTTCTATTCTATTTATCTTCAAATAAATATTCCTTTTCAATTCTATTTGTAATAGTTAACAAATATTTCTTTTTCAATTCTATCTATTTGATTAACAAATAAATATTCCTTTTTAATCCATTTATTTTCTACATAAATAGTTTTCTTTTTATAAAATCTATTGATTTTATAAATATTTCTTTTTCAATATGACATTGAAAATTTCCTTTTTAACATTCCAGTATTCCTTATGGTATTTAACATACCATATAACAATGATCAGTATCATTCAACCATACAAAACCAACAACATATTTCATATCACATCATGTAACACAATATATGAAAAAACAGTAAAATAAATGTTGAGGAACCCAGTTGGGTCCCTCCGACCTGTTTCCCTGCATCCACAGATGTTAAATAATAAAATTAACATCAATTTCATTTTACTATGAAATATTCCGCTAAACAGAATCAATATTTGATTAACGGTTTATATCTATATCGTTATCTGTATTTTAAATCAACTGACTAGCAGTTCAACCAAACGGCCAATAGACAGCAAACAACCATCATTTATAGATTATAAAAATACGTTATAAAAATATAACTGAGAAGAGTTAGTGAGTTTTACTCACCTTGGACGATTATCGTTCATAACGATAATCATCGCTTGATTTGATTCAGATGGACAATTTATTTTTCAATAAATTGTAACGAGCTCGGATTCATTCCCAGTCAGCTCCATGGTGTAGCCACCGTCCATACGATCCCGACGGATCTTGTTTCGCAGAAAACCAATATAATATGATGATAAAGTTATTCAGTTTCAAATTTTATGTACATTTAAATTAAAATAACTTAAACTATTTTCTAATTGGGCTTAATCAATTCAATTCGGGCCCAACACAAATTTGAACCGTACCCGTTAGCCGTTCCTTCCTCATTACTCTTCTTGCCGTGACCTGCTCATTTAATCCCAACTCCTTCATCCACAGTTCGATCCCTTTCTCCTCCACGTTTCACGATATTTCAAACCACCAACGCCAAACTCCACGTCTTCTCGGTCTCAACATCACCACCCCACCAAAGTCCAACTCGATCCCACAATCGTTTTTGTGTCCCTCAAGTCTTAAATTGATAGTACCCAGTGAAGCGCGACACCAAATGGAACGAAATCCCGCAAATAAGTCAATACTCAAGCCATTCAACGCCCTGAACCAAAATCCGGACCCCATTTCAAGTATTAAGGCTTCGATTTTCACCAAACCTCAACCCTAGTTGATCGCTGGAAAAACCAGTGGACCAAATACTGAATCAAACCCACATCTGTGTATGTAGAAACGAAGACATCCTCTTAATGTTCACAAATAAACCCATTTCGAGATTTATAGATTTTTCTACGATTTTATATGAAATTTAGGAGGATCGAAATAATTTGCTGGAATAAAATACTTGCGGCGGAACACTTTAACCAGAAATGAAAAGTGAATTAGGTTTTAGAAAGTTTAAGGACATTATATAGGATAGTTATATATTTTTTTAATCGATTATTTTATTTATTTTTAAGCATACGCTGTTTACATATTTCCTCTAAAATTCCTATGATCACAGGTGATACCCAAAAATCATGAAAATTGACATGCACCTTCCGTTCGACATTACGGTCCCAACGAAACTGGTTTCGTCGAATTCCGACTCCGTTTGCTCACACAACGTATTTTTAAAGGTCAGAATATTGACTGTTTTTCACTTTGAAAATCAGTACGTCCACATACTGACTTCAAAAATCACGGAACTTGAAATCTAATAATAATTTGACATTACGAATCCAACAAAATTGGTTTCATCGAATTCTGAGGTCGTTTGCAAAACTGGCTATTTTTAAAGCCCTAAATAACCCTTTTTAAATATATAAATATATTTAAAAACAATTATGTTTAATATTTAAAAATAAATATTATCGTATATATTCACAATAGAATATCATACTGCCCCACTGGGATTTATAACTCGATAATTCAAATCCAGTGTTACATCGATATTCGATTTATATTCAAAAATCCATTTTAAAATGTAAATAAATCGACATAAATTATAAAGGAATTCCATAACGACTTTTCTAAAATTTGATTTGGACATAACTAAAAATCTACACAACAAAATCTCAGTTTTTCTCTTCCATTGGAAAGATATACTTCACCAGCACCATACGTTTCTTGTTTCACAGAAATCCGATTTAAAACGAACCCTGTATATTCAGTTGAAGTTCAAATCGCCAAATAGCGAACTCCAGCGCCATTTCGAGCTCGATTATAATTATAATATAATTATACGTTCAAACTGCCGTTAAAATAATATATTCGTTATTCTACTTCAATTCTAAACTGAATTAAATATCACTGATGATCCAATTCACACTATTTTGTGAATTCTACCATTTCTGACTATTTCAGAAATTAAATATATTATTACATTATTTATTTTAATTACATATTCAATATTATTAAATTCTGTTCATTTTAAATAACCAAACCATTATTTAAATAATTAAATAAATTATTTATATACCGTAAAAATACGGGTCGTTACATTCTTCCCCCCTTAAAATAATTTCGTCCTCAAAATTGCTAAGGTAGAGAACAAACCCTATTGACTAGTACAAATTTATTTGTTTACTTATAAACTTTATTTTCAACTGAACCAATTTAATTTCAATTAAAATATTAATTAGTTCTTATCAACGAAAATTTCCTAAAATCCTGAAAATTTTCTAACACCCGAAATTTTCTAAAAGTTTCGCTGACACCTCCCTTATATCGGTCAATAGTTCAAACCCCAACTCGCCTCTCTAGGCCCTTTCCAATCCAAAAGAAAATCAAATAGCCATGCGGCTTGCCAAATCGGCCCATAAATCACCAAATCCATAAAATAAACGTGTACCTTTTTGTCGGGCATATCATTAAATCCTTTTATTCTGCTGCCAATTCAGCATATACCAAAGTCATCCCAATCAATCTCTGATCAATTTATCCTCAACACAGCTATTCGCTTAAACAATCCAATTACCATTTCAAACTCAAGTTTCATTTTCGATTCCAAATTCCTAACCTACCAATCCAATACCATTTCAGATTCTATCTCACAATTCAAAATGATTCCACTTGATATATTATATTCCAATTAAATTTCCAGTTAATTGGTTTCAATTTAATTCATATTTGCTTTCACAAATTTCGTTAATTTGTTTTTAATTTAGATGATCTTTTCCTGGGTGTTTTAAATAACTTTGCTTTTCACAAGAATCAAACATTCCTTTTTCGAGATACAAAACAACTTGTTTTCCTCAAAACAATTCAACACAAAATCTTTGGTAGTAATCTGTCACTTAGGACTCGAACATGAACACTGATGATGTGGCCAGCATCATCAGAGTTATTTTCCAGCTACTGAAGTGAGTTCAATACTATATTACTTTTCAACCCATATTTAAACATTTTCATTTTGAAATCTCTTCAAAATATCATTTTCAATGCTTGAAAATAATTCAAAATCTCCCAAGATTTTAAAATTCACATATATTTAACCCAGATTCATTTACAAACATTTTTCCAGTTTTGGGAATTTCAATTCCAATTCTGATTTACTTTTCAGATTTGCTTCATCTTATTTCATATATTATACGTATATGAATTTTTATCTGGTTATATATACATAACCAACTCACTTTCAACTTCATTTGATTTAGATAACAACCAACACATCCAATATACTATAATAATTCGAATATAAATATTTTCTTTATATCGAAATATACTTTGGGTAAAATTATCTCATTTACCCTCTTTCAAAACATACTGTGTCGGTTTATCGTACTTGAGCGTTTAGAAATTCCTACGATACAGTGGATCAAACTGATCGACCAGAATCCATAAACAACTCAACCAATAAATCTCTACAATATAAAACAATTTTTATATAAAATAACAAATACGTTCACTCGTATATATACACTCAAATGCAATCTAGGGTATTACTAACCCCATCTTTACCAAGTTACGCCACAGAGCCAAGGTAATACTTAACCTCGCTCTGATACCACTGTAACGAACTAGGATTTTCGACTCCGAAAATCCACACAAAACTGCCATGTTGACTATTCGAACATCAGAAATACCTGATCAATAATAGAAAGAAGTTAGAGGGTGGGAATAGATAAGATAGAAAATTAGAATAGAAGAAGAAGATCACCACAGAATCAGAGTAATGCAAATCTCAAAGCGGAACGAATAAAATATATTATGTAATAACCCAGGTATTTGCGCTTATCACTGACACAGATTACACTTATCACTGACACAGTTATTGAATGATCGTAAGTACGTGTTTACAGATACGATTTAAAAATCCAAACTTTGAGTTTTCAAAAACCCTGTTAATTTATTAATAATAGCATGTACACAGGTGAATATCACAGCACTTGCTAAAACTAGTTTTTATACATTTCAAGTATGATAACATGAATTTAATAGCGTTTGTCTAATTTTATTTCACACATGTATATGGAAAAACAACACTGTTAATAGCAAGTTTTGATGCCATTTTTATTATACATGTTTTGTTCATTTTACTCAAAAGATTTAGAAATTTAGTTTTTGAAAATTCTTGGATCTAAAAGCTTTTGACACTTAAATTTAAAATAGGTCAAAGCCATTTTCTTGTCAAAAGCAAGTTCAAAAGCAAGGATTTAAGCAAAGCTTAAGTTACATATACATAGACAAAACATGTTTAACACTCTCCTTATGTTCTCATACAAATGCAAGGGGATATTTGTATTTTCATATGCATAAAACAAAGAGCATGTATTGTCAAAATCTTCTTGAAAACTCATGATCTCACATACACTATGAATCATGCTAACTAGAGAGAGGATGTTTAAGGAGATATTGGCACATGAAAAAACCTTTCTTGATAAAAGCAATTTCGGTTTGAAATCTATCTCTTTTTCTATCATAAGATTTTCCAAAATTTACACTTTCCTCTTTCATTTTCAAAACATGATCACTTTGGCATAAACCATGTGCATATAGATTTACACAATCTTGCATTTATCACATGGATCTCACCTACATTAGATGCATACAAAGCCATAAATTTCTTCAAAGATTTCCATGTCAAAATCATCATACGAAGATCAATTTTAATGCAAGGATTTTCAGATTTTTGTAAAGCCTTACAAGGCAAGTAAAATACTATATAAATTATTGTTAAATCAAATTTATCATGTAAGATTTTGGGTTTGAGAACCGTTTGCAAAACTGAACCTACGGGATACTAAGAAGGATGCTACAATGTGTTAAAACTAAGAAAAGATTTGAGAGGGTCATAGGGTGTACATAAGCATTTATTTATGATGTTTCATGAAAACTAATAAGGAGAAAAGGGTGTTTGCATAGGGGATTTTCAGGTGGATATTAACTGAGGTAGGCCATGTGATTTTTGGGGATGTTGCCTTGATTTGAAAGCAAAAAAAGATATATTTTTGAGTTGTCACAACAAAAATCTGAAAACAGTTTTTATGCACCTTTCAAAACAGTTTTTAAATGCACATATTTTTTAGTTTTCTACCACTATATAAAGGCATGAGCACATATCATTCTCACTCACACAAACACAAGTCTTCCCTACTTGATCAGTGTAGAGAAAGCCAAGGGTGCAAGAAAAATTTAGTGACTAAACCTTTTCAGAAATTTTCCTGCATTCCTTTCCTATTTGAGCTGTCCATTTGAATGCCATGTTTTGTTTTGATTTCATGTACATTTGAATGCATTACTCTCTTTATTTAATCATAAGCTAAGGATATGGTTACTTTAGTTTCATTGATTACATGTGTTTAGAAAGCTTATACTCACCAGTTAACCAATTCTGTTATTTTGCTAAAACATAGTGGAAACTTGGGTTAATGACTTAAGTCAGGTGATTGTGACATGAATTCAGGTCAGTTCCTAGCACAAAATCATCATTAAAACCATTTAAATGTCAGTAAGAAAGTAAACAACTTTGAACAACACTGGTACCTGGGAAAAAGAATGCACAGCCTATTTTGAAAACCCTCTTTGTTTGATCAAATTTTAAAAACTTATATAAAACCGAATTGAATATACAAATGGAATCAACATTTGAATTGATGGTTTTTAGAAGAAGAATCATGATTTTTAATTTAGTAAATCAAGAGAAATTCCAGGATGATCAAAATCAGAACTCTGGTCAAATTCCGGTCATCCAGGCCAAGGGGAGGCACGTGGTTGGGGGTGAAACATCATTGAGGATCGGAGATTCGAGGAAAAATGTGAAATAATTTTTCTAATGATTGAATTGAATAAACGAAGGAGATTTAAGTTTTTGGGTGGAAAATTTAATGTCATTTTAAAACTGGAACTGCTCCGACGTGGGTGAACTTGGGGGCGTCGCACCAGGTGGGATCGAAGGAGGAGAGAGTCGATGTTGTGGTGGTGGAGTACGGTGATGACTGAACGAAGGGGGTGGCGGTGCGAGGTGTTTTCTTGCATCGAGGTCTGGTGTTGAAGATGGGTGGCACCATCAGTTTTCGCTCCAGGTGTTGGTTAGGGTTCTCGAGGGTAGAGACGGTCTCATGTAGTGAAGCGACGTCTGAAGGGATGGTCGGGAGGAGGTGATGGCGGGTGGACTGCTCGTGCACATGCACGACCATGGTGGAGAGGAGAAGAAGAAGATGGTGATCGGGCAAAGGGTGGCACACGGGTTTTTGTGTGATCGGGCAAGCAAATACCGTGGAAAATGAGGGTGGTACTTTAGGCAGTGTGGTACTTTGGGCAAAGTGGCAAAGGGATCGAGCAAGCTAAAAACGTGGTGGCTGGGGTGATTTAGCAAGGGGCGCACGTGTGTTTCAATATGGTACTTTACTATTTTTAACCTTTAAACCAGGTTTTTGAATATATTTAAAATTTAAATTAGTTTTTAAATGCAATAATGATTTAAATAAAAGGGGAAAATTAATAAAAATAGAATTTTATTGAAATTAGCAAATCCAGAAGAAAAGAAGAAGTGAATCAGGATTTTAAATACAGTTTTTGTCAACAACTGAAATTCAAATACAGAAACTGAAATTTTAAATTAAATTATATATTTAAACATAATTAGAGATAAATTTCTATAGAATATTCGAACTGTAAAGTCAAACAAAATGTAGTCGATCAAGTGTAGAAGGTCGGACATGGTTTTGACAGAAAGTCGAGCAGTTAACACAAAAGCAGTAATTTTATTAAATTATAAATTTAGTTTATAATTTAAATAAGAATTTAAATGGAATATTTAAATTTGAAACAAATAAGATAAAGAAGAACTGTATGTCAAACATATGCTAGATTTGTCGGCTTTAAACCATATTCCCTGATACAAATAACTTGTCAATTTCAGTTCTCTATTTTATGAATTATGAATAATATTTTAATTGTGTTTGGATTGACAATTTAAAAGAGAAACTTTATTAGTGTAGAAAGAAGAACTAATTCGATATAAGAAATCAAAGGGAAATTTGACGAGAAAAAGTACAAAGTGTAAAGGTCGTAAAGTAAGTTATCATTCATTTAGAAATGATCGGATTGAGGAATTTTTTTTATTCATTTAAAGGTGACGAATAAAACGGAAAGAAAAACAGTGTGCGACGCACACACTAAAATTGGACGTTTTGAAAGGATGATCAAATAACCAAATAGAGACCAGATGATCTTATACTGATTAGTTTGATTGGAATTATATATGCAGATTAGATTATAATCTTGTTAGATTTATAATCTAAAAAGAGAAAAATGTTCGTTAATCATTTCAAAGAGACCGAAATAAATATTTCACTTTGATTTGATTATACGCCGCGCGTCAGAGATTTTTAAATTGAAGACGGCGATATACAAGGACTATTCTTGAATAGTACCTTCGGTTTGTCCAGTCCTAGGACAACTTGTATGGATGAATGTCTGACAGAGTATTTCCAAAAGAATCATGTACGTTGTTTTCTTCAAACGTACCAGTTGCGGGCACATAAGGGAAACTTCTTTAGCCTGTCAACCAAAGTATTTTTGTGGAATTCAATTAGTGTTTTCCGATGGATTTGACGATGTGACATTCAAAGAAAATAAACAGTGGTGATGGAAAGGTAAGTCTAGCCTCAAGCCTCACACCCAGGAAATGACAAAAAAATTGGGCAGGCAGCATGGCTATGTGGGTCGCTCCCATTAGGGTGTAGCATCACCTACCTAGAGAAATTCCTTTTGTTTCTTAATATATCGATTCTGCCTATTTGGGAATGGTTGCCGTACACAACCATTGGTGATATACATTCGATACACTCAAGGGAAATGAGTGGTCAGTCATGTGTGGGCCGGGTTGCAAGACATTCTTGTTGAACCCACGTGTATTCGTCTCTAGAGATACACTGTCGGCAGGTGGTCCCATACCTTATCATAGTTGGAAAACCAATTTCCATAAGCGCCAAGCGGTTTTTGTTTGTATACTATATAGGAGAATGTGAGATGCAAGCATTCTTCTAAATTCTAATTTATATGTGAAAACTTATAGATACTATGATAATATCTGGTTCAAAGTATATAAAGTGTTTTGGTCTCATAAGGAAAAACCCCGTTCCGTATTCACGGCGTGGTCTTATGAGATATTTTTATTTCTTTAAACTGTTTTTAAACTGTTTACTCATACCAGTCCCCTGACTGACCCGGAGTTTATTTTTCTGTGTTTCCCTTAAACTCTTGGGTATTCATAACACTTGTTACGAATAGACAAGTGAATTAGGGTTTGGAAAACTTGTGAAGCTGGATGGAGATGTCATGTATGCTGGTCTACCTATCTTGTCTACTGTATAATTATAAGTCTGTCAGTTGATCATCGGTGATATGTATAATTAAAGTTGTACCATGAAATGCTTGTATAACTAGTTCAGTATGCTCTATTGTAATATATTCCACTTTGTAATATTAGGTAGTATTATCTTTTGTGAAATTTCTGCTGTGAGATTCTGATGTTTTTCTGTGATTTTATCTTCTATCTATCATTATTCTTATTAATGGCATGACTTCCGATGTGTTCGGAAGTTGGGTCGTTACAGTTGGTATCAGAGCTTAGGTTACTGATTACCTAGGCTTTGGGTGAGTATGACAGAGCGTATTTTTGAAAATTTACAATAAATTTAATTTAAATCAACTTGGATGATATACCTAAGTTAGTTATATCCTATCAAGTCGGGAATGACGACCTGTTACATTCAGGTAAATAAATGAGTAACCGAGGATGAAGGGGTCGAGTTAGAGGGTCTTCCACTAGTACTGGTCGTAATACTGGGTCCCAGGATCAAGGAGAAACTGTGGAGGAAGTTTTCCTAGTTCAGCAGGATAAAAGGTTTGCAACTATTTGTAAGGAGTATACGACTCTGGGAGGAAAAGTTTTCAAAGGGACGGAATCCTTCATTGAAGTCCAAGCATGGTTGAGGTCCTGTGAAAGGATTTTCAAGGGACTAAAATTGAATGATGAGCAGAAATGTCTCTTAGCTTCATGGTAACTTCAAGAAGCTGCTGCTATTTGGTGGGATGCTTAGACCACCAATGCTCCTGAGGAAGATTTCACTTGGGAGAAATTCCAAGAAGCTTTCGAAGCACAATTTCTACCTACTGTAGGAAAAACTAGAATGTATCGGTATTTCATCGATCTCATGCAAGGGAACATGAAAGTATCCGAATACGAGAATAAGTTCAACTCGCTTTCTTGTTTCGGGCTAGAACTGATTAATACCCCACTCAAGAAGAATGAATTGTTCATGGCAGGATTGAAGGATAGCCTACAAGTTCAGGTGATTGGACATCTCAAGATTCCATTCGTCGATCTAGTTGATATGGCAGTTCGTTATGAGGCACTGGAGGGTAAGAAGCCAGTTGCAAAAGCAGCACAGACGGGAGGGTCTGGTGGTGCAAACAAAAGGAAATTCAACCCGAACTGGAACAACAAAGGAATACCAAAGATGGGGGAAAATCCAAAGAGCGTTATAAGGATACACAATGCCATAACTGCAAGGAGAAGGGACACATTACTAGGTTTTTTACAAAACCAGCAGCGGAAAAGCCACAACAAACTCAGTAGTCGGAGCAACCTCAACCAATGGGAACAAGTGATGTTATTCACCAAAAGTTTGCATGCTATAACTGTCATCAACCTGGGCACTTAGTTAAAGACTGCCCACTTATGAAAAAGGCACAGCAACCGAAGGTCTATGATTTGATGGATAAGTCATCAACCTCTGAGGATGTGAGAATGGAAGGAGCTTCAGAAGGTACTTTACTCTTTTTAAATAAAAAGGAGTTAATTAACCATGGTCAGCCTCGAGATAAATTAATATGGTTGGATTAAATTAGAATAATATCCAATTACATTGATACCTGAAAATCGAGTTAGAATTCTAAACTATATTAAAATTTGGATTTCCTAAAATTAAGGCTGGAGTTAAGTATTCATTGGATATGAACTCAGGGAATGTGAATTGGTCGATTTGTGAAATCAAATCATATGTGTGAGTCCCGAAATGGAATCGTTGAGTACGTGAATAAAGATTTTGGGTAATACTTAAAGGAGTTAAGTAAATTGACCGATGAGAGGAAATTTGGGTAGATATTTTTGGTTTTGAATAGAAAATTGCTGATGTGTGTTAATTATATATGTGAGTCGATAACTCAAATCTACTACTTACAAATTTCGAGGATGAAATTTTTGTAAGGGAGGTAGAATGTAATGACCCGGGTATTTACGCTTATCAATGACAAAGATTACACTTATCACTGACACAATTATTGAATGATCGTAAGTACGTGTTTATAGATACGATTTAAAAATCCAGACTTTGAGTTTTCAAAAACGCTGTTAATTTATGAATAATAGCATGTACACACGTGAATATCATAGCACTTGCTAAAACTAGTTTTTACACATTTCAAGTATGATAACATGAATATAATAGCGTTTGTCTAATTTTATTTTACATATGTATATGGAAAAACAACACTTTTAAAAACAAGTTTTGATGCCATTTTTATTATACATGTTTTGTTCATTTTTCTCAAAAGGTTTAGAAATTTAGTTTTTGAAAATTCTTGGATCTAAAAGCTTTTGACACTTAAATTTAAAATAGGTCAAAGCCATTTTCTTGTTAAAAGCAAGTTCAAAAGAAAGAATTTAAGCAAAGCTTATGTTACATATACATAGACAAAACATGTTTAACACTCTCCTTATGTTCTCATACAAATGCAAGGGGATATTTGTATTTTCATATGCATAAAACAAAGAGCATGTATTGTACAAATCTTCTTGAATACTCATGATCTCACATACACTATGAATCATGCTAGCTAGAGAGAGGATCTTTAAGGAGATATTGGCACATGACAAAACCTTTCTGATAAAAGCAATTTCAGTTTGAAATTTATCTCTTTTTCTATCATAAGATTTTCCAAAATTGACACTTTCCTCTTACATTTTCAAAACATGATCACTTTGGCATAAACCATGTGCATATAGATTTACACAATCTTGCATTTATCACATGGATCTCACCTACATTAGATGCATACAAAGCCATAGATTTATTCAAAGATTTCCATGTCAAAATCACCATACCAAGATCAATTTTGACGCAAGGATTTTAAGATTTTTGTAAAGCTTTGCAAGGCAAGTAAAATTTTATATAAATTGTTGTTAAATCAAATTTATCATGTAAGATTTTGGGTTTGAGAACCCTTTGCAAAACTGAACCTATGGGATACCAAGAAGGATGCTACAATGTGTTAAAACCAAGAAAAGATTTGAGAGGATCATAGGGTGTACATAAGCATTTATTTATGATGTTTCATGAAAACCAATAGGGAGAAAAGGGTGTTTGCGTAGGGGATTTTCAGGTGGAGATTTATTGAGGTATGCCATGTAATTTTTGGGGATTTTGCCTTGATTTTAAAGCAAGAAAAGATATATTTTTGAGTTGTCACAACAAAAATCTGAAAACAGTTTTTATGCACCTTTCAAAACAGTTTTTAAATGCACATATTTTATAGTTTTCTACCGCTATATAAAGGCATGAGCACACATCATTCTCACTCACACAAACACAAGTCTTCCCTACTTGATCAGTGAAGAGAAAGCCAAGGGTGCAAGAAAAATTTAGTGAGTAAACCTTTTCAGAAATTTTCCTGCATTCCTTTCTTGTTTGAGCTGTCCATTTGAATGCCAAGTTTTGTTTTGATTTCATGTACACTTGAATGCATTACTCTCTTTATTTAATCATAAGCTAAGGATATGGTTACTTTAGTTTCATTGATTACATGTGTTTAGAAAGCTTATACTCACCAGTTAACTAATGCTGTTGTTTTGCTAAAACATAGTGGAAACTTGGGTTACTGACTTAAGTCAGGTGATTGTGACATGAATTCAGGTCAGTTCCTAACACAACATCATCATTAAAACCATTTAAATGTCAGTAAGAAAGTAAACAACTTTGAACAACACTGGTACCTGGGAAAAAGAATACACAGCCTGTTTTGAAAACCCTCTCTGTTTGATCAAATTTTCAAAACTTATATAAAACTGAATTGAATATACAAATGGAATCAGCATTGGAATTGATGGTTTTTAGAAGAAGAATCATGATTTTTAATTTAGTAAATCAAGAGAAATTCCAGGATGATCAAAATCAGAACTTTGGTCAAATTCCGGTCATCTAGGCCGAGGGGAGGCACGTGGTTGGGGGTGGAGCATCATTGAGGATCGGAAATTCGAGGAAAAATGCGAAATAATTTTTCTAATGATTGAATTGAATAAACGAAGGAGATTTAAGTTTTTGGGTGGAAAATTTAATGTCGTTTTAAAACTGGAACTGCTCCGACGTGGGTGTACTTAGGGGCATCGCACCAGGTGGGATTGAAGGAGGCGAGAGTCAACGTTGTGGTGGTGGAGTACGGTGATGACTGGATGAGGGGGGTGGTGGTGCGAGGTGTTTTCTTACATCGAGGTCTGGTGTTAAAGATGGGTGGCACCATCAGTTTTCGCTCCAGGTGTTGGTTAGGGTTCTCAAGGGTGGAGACGGTCTCAGGTGGTGAAGCGATGTCTGAAGGGATGGTCGGGAGGAAGTGATGGTGGGTGGATTGCTCGTGCACATGCACGACCATGGTGGAGAGGAGAAGAAGACGGTGATCGGGCAAAGGGTGGCACACGGGTTTTTGTGTGTTTGGGCAAGCAAATACCATGGAAAATGAGGGTGGTACTTTAGGCAGTGTGGTACTTTGGGCAAAGTGGCAAAGGGAACGAGCAAGCTAAAAACGTGGTGGCTGGGGTGATTTAGCAAGGGGCGCACGTGTGTTTCAATATGGTACTTTACTATTTTTAACCTTTAAACCAGGTTTTTGAATATATTTAAAAATTAGTTTTTAAATGCAATAATGATTTAAATAAAAGGGGAAAATTAATAAAAATAGAATTTTATTGAAATTAGCAAATCCAGAAGAAAAGAAGAAGTGAATCAGGATTTTAAATACAGTTTTTGTCAACAACTGAGATTCAAATACAGAAACTGAAATTTTAAATTAAATTATATATTTAAATATAATTAGAGATAAATTTCTATAGAATATTCGAACTGTAAAGTCAAACAAAATGTAGTCGATCAAGTGTAGAAGGTCGGACATGGTTTTGACAGAAAGTCAAGCAGTTAACACAAAAGCTGTAATTTTGTTAAATTATAAATTTAGTTTATAATTTAAATAAGAATTTAAATGGAATATTTAAATTTGAAACAAATAAGATAAATAAGAACAGTATGTCAAACATATGCTAGATTTGTCGGCTTTAAACCATATTCCCTGATACAAATAACTTGTCAATTTCAGTTCTGTATTTTATGAACTATGAATAATATTTTAATTGTGTTTGGATTGAAAATTTAAAAGAGAAACTTTATTAGTGTAGAAAGAAGAAGAAGAACTAAATCGAGTATAAGAAATCAAAGTGAAATTTGATGAGAAAAAGTACAAAGTGTAAAGGTCATAAAGTAAGTTATCATTCATTTAGAAATGATCAGATTGTGGAATGATTATGAGGAATATTTTTTTATTCATTTAAAGGTGACGAATAAAACAGAAATAAAAACATTGTGCGACGCACACACTAAAATTGGCCATTTTGAAAGGATGATCAAATAACCAAATAGAGACCAGATGATCTTATACTGATTAGTTTGATTGGAATTATATATGCAGATTAGATTGTAATATTGTTAGATTTTTAATTTAAAAAGAGAAAAATGTTCGTTAATCATTTCAAAGAGACCAAAATAAATATTTCACTTTGATTTGATTATACGCCGCGCATTAGATATTTTTAAGTTAAAGACGGCGATATACAAGGACTATTCTTGAATAGTACCTTCGGTTTGTCCAGTCCCAGGACAACTTGTATGGACGAATGTCTGACAGAGTATTTCCAAAAGAATCACGTACGTTGTTTTCTTCAAATGTACCAGTTGCGGGCATAGAAGGGAAATTTCTTTAGCCTGTCAACCAGAGTATTTTTGTGGAATTCAATTAGTGTTTTCCGATGGTTTTGACGATGTGACATTCAAAGAAAATAAACAGTGATGATGGAAAGGTAAGTCTAGCCTCAAGCCTCACACCCATGAAATGACAAAAAAATCGGGCAGGCAGCATGGCTATGTGGGTCGCTCCCATTAGGGTGTAGCATCACCTACCTAGAGAAATTCCTTTTGTTTCTTAATATATCGATTCTGCCCATTTGGGAATGGTTGCCGTACACAACCATTGGTGATATACATTCGATACACTCAAGGGAAATGAGTGGTCGGTCATGTGTGGGCCATGTTGCATAACATTCTTGTTGAACCCATGTGTATTTGTCTCTAGATATACACTGTCGGCAGGTGGTCCCATACATTGTCATAGTTGGAAATCCAATTTTCATAAGCGCCAAGCGGTTTTTGTTTGTATACTATATAGGAGAATGTGAGATGCACGCATTCTTCTAAATTCTAATTTATATGTGAAAACTTATAGATACTATGATAATATCTGGTTTAAAGTATATAAAGTGTTTTGGTCTCATAAGGAAAAACCCCGTTCCGTATTCACGGCGTGGTCTTATGAGATATTTTTATTTCTTTAAACTGTTTTTAAACTGTTTACTCATACCAGTCCCCTGACCGACCCGAAGTTTATTTTTCTGTGTTTCCCTTAAACTCTTGGGTATTCATAACACTTGTTATGAATAGACAAGTGAATCAGGATTTGGAAAATTTGTGAAGCTGGATGGAGATGTCCTGTATGCTGATCTACCTATCTTGCCAACTGTATAATTATAAGTCTGTCAGTTGATCATCGGTGATATGTATAATCAAAGTTGTGCCATGAAATGGTTTGTATCACTAGTTCAGTATGCTCTGATGTAATATATTCCACCATGTAATATTAGGAAGTATTATCTTTTGTGAAAATTCCGCTGTGAGATTCTGATGTTTTTCTGTGATTTTATCTTCTATCTATCATTATTCTTATTAACGGAACGACTTCCGAAGTGTTCGGAAGTTGGGTCATTACATATTATAACAAACTTTGAAATAAAACAGTATATGTATACAATAACATTATCAGAGTACAACACTTACACACAGCGGAAATAACAATAGCTATATAGTCCTGAAACCTCCTGCTTCAAGCTCCTCGAGGTATATCTGTGAAGACCTGAACTACTTGACTGCCCATACAAATTTGGGCACCCAAGAGTTTAGGTAAAAACAAAACAAAATAAACTCCGGGTCAGTCATGGGACTGATGTAAGTAAACTAAAATCATTTGGTTTAACTTTTCAAAATCCTTTTCAAAAGAAAAGATAATCGTAAGACCGATCCACACATAAACACGGACGGTTTTTACCTTACGATAACCCAAAACAGTTTTGAAAATCAATACTTCTCTGATATTATAATAATGTCTAATCACAAGTAATTAACAATCTAGCAGAACGCTTGCATCTCACGTTCCACATATATTGTATACAAACAAAACTGCGGGCGCTTATTGGAGATTGGATTCCAACTATGACAAGGTATGGGACCACCTGCCGATAGTGTATCTCTAGAGACAAATACACTGGGTTCAACAAGAACGTCTAGCAACCCGGCCCACACATGACCGACCACTCATTTCGCTTGAGTGTATCGAATGTATATCACCAACGGTTGGGAGCTACCCTACCATTTCCCGAAAAGGGACAGCATCGATCATAGATAAAAGAATGAAATGGATTTTCTCTAGATAGGTGATATACACCCTAATGGGAGCGACCCACTTAGCTATGCTGCCTGCCCGATTTCCGTCATTTCCCGGTTAATGAGGCTTGAGGTCATAACGTATCTCTGACAGATAGGTGATCAACTTACGTTTGAAGAAACGTATTTCTCCAAAAATACCACGGGTTTAAAGCTAAGAGAAACGAATTCCTCCGCCACCAAACGTAAGTACGTTTGAAGAGATCAACTTACGCGATCCGTTAGATATACTCTGTCGGACATCCGTCCATTCACATTTGTCTTGGGACTGGACAAACCGAAGGCACTATTCTGTAAACAGGATAGCCCTTGCATAACTCTGTCTTCAATATTTGATCACAATGTTAACGTCCATACAGAGTGGTTTTCAGATAATATATCTGATCCCGGTCTCTCCGTATTGATGACGAAAAAATGGTCAAAATAGTCGGTGATTTAACTATCAAAGAAAAACAGGTGTACAAGCAACGATATTATTTCCAGATGGAAATTCTATCGACCAATCATCATACAAAGGTT
Source organism: Allium sativum (assembly GCA_030737875.1). Taxonomy (NCBI): domain Eukaryota; kingdom Viridiplantae; phylum Streptophyta; class Magnoliopsida; order Asparagales; family Amaryllidaceae; genus Allium; species Allium sativum. Next base: position 213,917,423 of record CM060919.1, read on the forward strand.
TATCTCTTTTAATTAAATTATCATTAATTTATCTATTTCCCTTTCTATATATTCGTAAATTCTTATTTTCTAAATTTAGAAAATATACATCATCAATCATTGGAGAACATTTCCATCTATGTTTCACGTATCACTGTCATTTCAGTATTCTTTCCCATCAACATTTCATTTTCTATGATTAGAAAATATCTCTGATTATATTTGGAAAATGTTTCCAAAATTTATTCACTTGATTTAAACATATGTTTAAATAAAACATCACTAAGCCAATTTAAACCATTACACTCAATAATTTAATTTACTTAATCAACATTCACTATCGAACCTTAACCATTTCTTAGTTAAAGATGAAGCCAATCAAGTTGGGGTATAATTACCTCTCAGACCTTAACTGAACAACATTTCTAACCTCAAAATAGACAAAGTTCACCTTTTAAACCTTTAACACTTCCTTACGTAACTCGGATTCTATTTTAATCCCCTTTTTATTTTAAAACATTGATTTTAACTATAGCGTTATAATTCCTTTCTTCTTGAATATCCAACTTCAAAATGTAACTTTTATTCCTAATTTAACTCAATAACTAAACCACTCATCAAATAAATAAGTAAATCTTGATTAAACCGGAAAGTAAATATTACTTTCCCGAATTTCGATATAATCGAATTCAATGTATAATTCTCTTTTTCAAATAATCTCTATTCGATAGCTCCTTTTCGAATAAACAATATTCGATAACTCTCTCTTCGAATAACTATATTCGAAAATCTCTCTTCAAATGATTTACATTCGATTAACCCTCCTCGCATGTTTTATATTTGATTAACTCCCTTCGAATAAACTATATTCGATTAACTCCTTTGAATTAACTCATTTTGACTAACTCAACTCGATTAACTCAACTTGATTAACTTACTTGATCAACTCAATTTATTTAACTCACTCATCTAATAACTAATATTCGATTAATTTATATTCGAATAACTGTGTCTATCTTAACTTTATTTCGAATGACTAATATTCAATTTAACACCATTCGCTTGACTCTAGATCGCAGCGATCACAATGGTTACGCCCGATTCCCTCAGGAAACATCCAACTGTCGTAGGCTATCTACATCCCTGCGAATTTCGCTAGCAGTAGTACGAAATGGCGACTCATCCTAAATAACTATGTTTGACTAATTCTATCTCTAATAACTATATTCGATCAACTCTAATTGAATAACTAATATTCAATTAACTCTACTGATTTACTCTAACTGGTTAACTCTAACTGATTAACACTAATCAATTACTCTAATTCAACTAACTCTTCGTCCATATTTAGTTTCAAATATCGATATTGAAATCGATTCTTACTTCTCTATATAAGTCCTGACCTATATATCCTATTTATCCAATGATAAACATTTTATTTAATTTATAAAGTATTATTTATAAATTTATTTTCTCAATCTATCGGTTAAAATAGATTCTATTCAAAATCTTTACTTTAAATCGATATCATGTTATACCCGTGTGCGAAGCACGGGTCTAAACCTTTCAAATGTAAAATTCTCCTTTTATAGAATTCTAGTCATTTTTCAAGTATTTCCTTTTATAATCTATTTATTTACCAAATAAATCCCTTTTTTGATAATTCTATTTATTCTATAAAATATTTTCTATTTATAAAATCTATTGATTTTATAAGTAATTCCTTTTGATAATCTAACTATTCCCTTTCTATTTATTTTACACATATTTCCCCTTTCTATTCTATTTATTTTCAAATAAATATTCCTTTTCAATTCTATTTGTAATAGTTTACCAATATTTCTTTTTCAATTCTATCTATTTGATTAACAAATAAATATTCCTTTTTAATCTATTTATTTTCTACATAAATAGTTTTCTTGTAACACCCCGTGTATTTTATAACAGTGAAATTCACAAATTAAAGTATAACTAATTTCAAATCAAAGAATTAAGGGAAACGGGATACGCCATTGCGTTCGTCTCGGAATTCTGCTTGAGATAGAGTCCGAGTTTGCGTAAAACGGACTCCGTATGAAGAAGATATGGCCTCCGGGAGTTTCAGAATTCAGTTTAAAATTCAAACAGACCAAAAACAGCTCAGAAAAAACAATTCAAAATTCAAAAATCGGGCCCAATTGGCCAGGGCGGGAATTTTCCCTCCCAAGGCACCCAGGTCGACTTGGCAGTCGACCTGGGGCTAACCAGGTCGACTGGGCAGTCGACCTGGGTCACCCGTGTCGACTGCCAAGTCGACACGGTGTCGACTGGCATGTCGACCTGGCCTCTGAGCCAGGTCGAACCCAGCCCCACTGGCTGGCCTGGTCTGTGTTTGGTCGATTTTCCGAGCCTTGCCTTGTCACTAGGGCTAGGTGTCAGCTCCTGGTTGGTCTCTCTTTCAAACGAACGACTGTTATTAAACCAAGCTCCATCGACGGTCCTAATCAACTCGCAAACACTATAAAAAGAACCTAAGACCTAGCCTAAATCATACTATTTCATTTTAGCCTCATGCCGCCGCCATTAAACCTAGAGCTCTAAATTAAAAATACAAAGAACAAAATTATAGAAGACGAAGGACGAATTCTTGAAGGCTACAACTAGAAGCTACAACAACTACGACGCTTTAGACAACGGATTTGGGGCTATTTGATTTGGAATTTTCAAATGGGATTACTTACTTCATATTGTAAGTTCTATGTCACTTTTTAGGCAAAAACGCTAAAATAACATGGACATGCCATGAATTGAAACCGGATTTAGGAACTATTATTAATCCATGTTTATATTGTTTAACTTTGAATCATAATTTGGGAATATTGCTATGTCAATGTTGCAAGTTAAACTTATCATGATTTTGATGTTATTAGGAATCACTTGGGCTTAATTGTATGGCAAGTTGGACTAATACATGTCCATGGAATCACTATGTTTATTGAAATCTTTATGTTGATTAAACCATGCCTATGATGCTAATTAAACCATGTCTAGGATGTTGATGGAACTATGCCTGTGATGTTAATATACCTATCATGTTAATGACAAAATGGGAATTGCTAGGTTATGATGAAAAGTTGGAATCATTATGTTTATAATGCTAGATGAGAATCATTATGTTAAAAATGCTAAATTGGAATCCACTATACCTATTAGAATTACCATGCCTTTAATGTTTAATGTTTGTAGTAAAATTATTATTATGCCCGCAATGATTATTATGCCTATGATGTAAAGTTGAAATCATCATGTTAAACTAAGTTGGAACCATTACTATGCCAAGTTATCATCATGCTAGTATTGAAACCATGTGATATGTTATAGCCTGTTTATTATGCAAGTGATGTTGGAATTGTCACATATGCCTATCACATGTTTGGTGTTATTCCCCTTTATCTCTTGAATTGTTTATGCTTGTGAACGAAGTACGTTTATATACGTTGGGGATACGATTGGGTAGAATAGGCAAAACTTGAATTGATTATAATCATAAACCGTGAAATTTGGCATAAGTAGAACATGAAATATGGCACGAAAACTTGACTTGAACATGCCATAACTTGACTTGAAACATGCCTTAGTTGGGCACGAAGTTGACATATGAACATGCTATGAAATAGCACGAATCTGCTAAGAACATGGGCATGACTTTAGAACACAAGAAAGTGGCCAACTCGAGGTTGGGTTGAGTTTGTAGTGTAAATCTACCCGGAACCGTCCGGCAAATCCAGTTGCTACAAACAATAGGATCCAATGTGGGTAGTTGGTCACATCGCGCTTGAAACCCGAGGTTGGGTTGAGTTCGTAGCGTAAACCTGCCCGGAACCGCCCGACAAATCCAGTGGCTACGAACAACAGGATCCAATGTGAGTGGTTCGGTGCATTAACGAATCAATTAATGCCAATTAGGGTTAAGTCATGAACATGAAAAGACAACTTAACCAACTTGAACACGATTTGTAGGGCTAAGTCATGAACTTGAAACGACAACACTTAGCCAACTTGACCTGACACGTAGGCGGGTTAGGTCGCGAATTTAAATGACATACTTAACCACCTTGACATGACTAGACTGGAAAAGGATTAAGTCACGAATTACATGACTTAATCGGTTAGGCGGGTTAGGTCACGAATTACATGACCTAATCTGTTAGGCGAAACCCTAGACACGACCCTTTTCAGCAGTAACCCTCTAGATGTATCAAGGTACCCTGGGGCTAGGCCGGGTGGGGTAAGATTACTGGGCTGATTGTAAGAGGTGAACGACGGCAGTGGGGTACGCCAGTGTAGGTTCGGTGGACTACGGTCGTGCACGTATTCCGGGGCAGACACTGGGTATCCGTAGATTTATCTGTGCATCTTGAATCGTGTCAGGGGTTGACACCCTAGGGCTGATACACCCGAAGGTGGACCCAGCACAGGTGACTACATTCGTGATTAGCCGTATGACACGGACACTTGACGAGCTAGAACTTGTAGGGAGCCGATCGACTAGATAAGCGCTCCGTAGGACCCCGTACTTGGGTCAGACCCCGTTTCAGGGTCATTTCACGATATTGGGCCATGGGATTTATTTCGTGATTAACTTGTGACCTGGGCTTAGTATACTAGTACAGTCGATGCAATGAGTCTTGAACATGTGCTGCTTTATTTGACTTGTCTTGACTTATCATGATCACCTTAGTCTATCTTGTCCACCTTGACTCCATTCTTAAGTTTAGTTCCAGTTCATACATGACATGTTGTTTTAACCGTTTTTACACTGAAAGTCACTAGGACTTACTCAGTCTTTATGACTGACCCTTTTCCTTTCGCCTCTTTTTCTTTCGTTCCCCCCTAGGTTCTCAGGGAGGGAATACCGCAGCTTGACCAGCTTTCACATCCAGCTTAAAGAGAAAGAGTGTATTGCTTGGATCTTTTTCGTTTTGGACTATGGCTTTGGACAACAATTATGGGACTTATGTAGTTTATTTATGTTTTCTTTAAATAATGTAATCAAGACAGTTATGAAGATGTTATGTTTTTGGAATAATTGTAAGACAATTATGGCTTGTGTAACACGTATTTTAAATGAAATAAAAGTTGTTTTGTTTTCCACTGTTCAAAAATATGTGTTCTTATATCTGTCTTGTATATCTGTGACTTATACTTATAAACCTCCACCAAAATTAGGGCATTCCCTTTGAGAGTGACCCTAACGGAGGTGGGGTGTTTCACTTGGTATCAGAGCATAGGTTTACCAGATAAGATAAAAAGTTTTGAAAATTTATTTTCAAAAGAAAATTTAAAGAAAGCATTTTTAAAGATAAAATGTTATATTTTAAAAAGGCAAAGTCCCCCCAAAGCCATAAGTACTATCTTTTATCCTTCGTTTTGAATCTATCCTTTTTGTTTCAGCATGTCCGAAGAACTTAACTTGCCAGAGGGTATACCAATACCTGGTTGGTTTAGACGATTCTTAGAAGCAAGGGCCACTCAGCCAGGACCTACCGTTCCTCCTCCCCCAGCTGCAGGAAATCAACCAGCTGCAGCAGCACCTCTTCCTCTACCTCCCCCGCGGGGAAATACTTTTGCTAAGATATGTAAAGATTTTAAAGCTATGGGAGGAAAGGACTTTCATGGAACTGAGTCCTTCGTGGCAGCTAGAAATTGGCTGAAAGAAACAGAGGACTTATTCGTCATCTTTGAGGTAGAAGATAAGCAGAAAGTACAACTGGCAGTATGGCTACTTAAAGGCGAGGCTTCCTATTGGTGGGAAGTCACCAATGCAGAAAGACCAGTGGAAACATGGGAGGACTTTAGGGCAAGGTTTGAGGCTAAATTTCTCTCAGAAGCTGAAAGGAGTCTTCAGTTGGAAAAATTCTTATTTCTTAAGCAAGGGAATATGACAGTCAAAGAGTATGTTAATCAGTTCGATGAGCTGGCTAGGTTCGGACTGGACCTAGTCAACACCCCGCACAAGAAGGCTCTCCGCTTTGTCAAGGGGTTGAATGAGCCATTACACAGTTTGTCCATGACCCATATACCCATGGGAGCTACGTATGAAAGGTTGGTGCAGATGGTATTGCTGAACGAAGAAGATAAGGGCAAGAAGGAGACAAAGGCAGAAAACTCTCAAGGGAAGAAAGAGGTCAAGCCCAACGATTCTCAGAATAAGAAGGTAGACTCCGAGAAAGGAGGCAAGAACGACAACTCACGTGATAAAAGGAAATGCAATTTCTGTGGTACGGAAGGGCACATAGCCAAGGATTGTAGAAAGAGGAAGAGAAAGCAAGGTGAATGTTTTCATTGTGGGGAGACTGGACACATCAGCAAAGACTGCCCTAAGAAGCAGACCAGACCTTCTGGGGGTACATCGTTAACTTCTTCTAGATGCTTTGTTTTATCTTGTTTCTCTCCTCGATCCTATCTTGAGAACCATAGGTAGAATCTTTTTGGATGTAAACATGTAATTGAAACATGTTATGATTGCGAAATGGTTGCAAGTGGTCGCAAGTGGTTGCTCGTGGATGCATGAATACACATTAGGCACTAGATCGGCTCAGACACATTTTCATGTTGCATATGCATAAATGTATTTATTCGTATAGGGATGAAGTTTAGTGTGTTGTCATATGGATGTTGCATTTATATATGAATGGTTGTGCACTCATGTAGAATCATGAATAGGAAAATTTGCATACATAATGGATTCATGGCACTTACATGATTCGCATTAAGGAGGTCAACTGAATCAGTAGACCGCCTGATTTTGCATTAGATAAGTACATGTACATACACACACTTCACATATGATCATGAAGCATTAGAGGTCTTCTAAGGACAATGGATACTCGTGTTTGATGGATGAGTAGATGGATGTTTGGATGTTAGGATGTACATTCTTTCTGAACTTGAAGATTTCGGGGACGAAATCCTTTTAAGTGGGGGAGAATGTAACACCCCGTGTATTTTATAACAGTGAAATTCACAAATTAAAGTATAACTAATTTCAAATCAAAGAATTAAGGGAAACGGGATACGCCATTGCGTTCGTCTCGGAATTCTGCTTGAGATAGAGTCCGAGTTTGCGTAAAACGGACTCCGTATGAAGAAGATATGGCCTCCGGGAGTTTCAGAATTCAGTTTAAAATTCAAACAGACCAAAAACAGCTCAGAAAAAACAATTCAAAATTCAAAAATCGGGCCCAATTGGCCAGGGCGGGAATTTTCCCTCCCAAGGCACCCAGGTCGACTTGGCAGTCGACCTGGGGCTAACCAGGTCGACTGGGCAGTCGACCTGGGTCACCCGTGTCGACTGCCAAGTCGACACGGTGTCGACTGGCATGTCGACCTGGCCTCTGAGCCAGGTCGAACCCAGCCCCACTGGCTGGCCTGGTCTGTGTTTGGTCGATTTTCCGAGCCTTGCCTTGTCACTAGGGCTAGGTGTCAGCTCCTGGTTGGTCTCTCTTTCAAACGAACGACTGTTATTAAACCAAGCTCCATCGACGGTCCTAATCAACTCGCAAACACTATAAAAAGAACCTAAGACCTAGCCTAAATCATACTATTTCATTTTAGCCTCATGCCGCCGCCATTAAACCTAGAGCTCTAAATTAAAAATACAAAGAACAAAATTATAGAAGACGAAGGACGAATTCTTGAAGGCTACAACTAGAAGCTACAACAACTACGACGCTTTAGACAACGGATTTGGGGCTATTTGATTTGGAATTTTCAAATGGGATTACTTACTTCATATTGTAAGTTCTATGTCACTTTTTAGGCAAAAACGCTAAAATAACATGGACATGCCATGAATTGAAACCGGATTTAGGAACTATTATTAATCCATGTTTATATTGTTTAACTTTGAATCATAATTTGGGAATATTGCTATGTCAATGTTGCAAGTTAAACTTATCATGATTTTGATGTTATTAGGAATCACTTGGGCTTAATTGTATGGCAAGTTGGACTAATACATGTCCATGGAATCACTATGTTTATTGAAATCTTTATGTTGATTAAACCATGCCTATGATGCTAATTAAACCATGTCTAGGATGTTGATGGAACTATGCCTGTGATGTTAATATACCTATCATGTTAATGACAAAATGGGAATTGCTAGGTTATGATGAAAAGTTGGAATCATTATGTTTATAATGCTAGATGAGAATCATTATGTTAAAAATGCTAAATTGGAATCCACTATACCTATTAGAATTACCATGCCTTTAATGTTTAATGTTTGTAGTAAAATTATTATTATGCCCGCAATGATTATTATGCCTATGATGTAAAGTTGAAATCATCATGTTAAACTAAGTTGGAACCATTACTATGCCAAGTTATCATCATGCTAGTATTGAAACCATGTGATATGTTATAGCCTGTTTATTATGCAAGTGATGTTGGAATTGTCACATATGCCTATCACATGTTTGGTGTTATTCCCCTTTATCTCTTGAATTGTTTATGCTTGTGAACGAAGTACGTTTATATACGTTGGGGATACGATTGGGTAGAATAGGCAAAACTTGAATTGATTATAATCATAAACCGTGAAATTTGGCATAAGTAGAACATGAAATATGGCACGAAAACTTGACTTGAACATGCCATAACTTGACTTGAAACATGCCTTAGTTGGGCACGAAGTTGACATATGAACATGCTATGAAATAGCACGAATCTGCTAAGAACATGGGCATGACTTTAGAACACAAGAAAGTGGCCAACTCGAGGTTGGGTTGAGTTTGTAGTGTAAATCTACCCGGAACCGTCCGGCAAATCCAGTTGCTACAAACAATAGGATCCAATGTGGGTAGTTGGTCACATCGCGCTTGAAACCCGAGGTTGGGTTGAGTTCGTAGCGTAAACCTGCCCGGAACCGCCCGACAAATCCAGTGGCTACGAACAACAGGATCCAATGTGAGTGGTTCGGTGCATTAACGAATCAATTAATGCCAATTAGGGTTAAGTCATGAACATGAAAAGACAACTTAACCAACTTGAACACGATTTGTAGGGCTAAGTCATGAACTTGAAACGACAACACTTAGCCAACTTGACCTGACACGTAGGCGGGTTAGGTCGCGAATTTAAATGACATACTTAACCACCTTGACATGACTAGACTGGAAAAGGATTAAGTCACGAATTACATGACTTAATCGGTTAGGCGGGTTAGGTCACGAATTACATGACCTAATCTGTTAGGCGAAACCCTAGACACGACCCTTTTCAGCAGTAACCCTCTAGATGTATCAAGGTACCCTGGGGCTAGGCCGGGTGGGGTAAGATTACTGGGCTGATTGTAAGAGGTGAACGACGGCAGTGGGGTACGCCAGTGTAGGTTCGGTGGACTACGGTCGTGCACGTATTCCGGGGCAGACACTGGGTATCCGTAGATTTATCTGTGCATCTTGAATCGTGTCAGGGGTTGACACCCTAGGGCTGATACACCCGAAGGTGGACCCAGCACAGGTGACTACATTCGTGATTAGCCGTATGACACGGACACTTGACGAGCTAGAACTTGTAGGGAGCCGATCGACTAGATAAGCGCTCCGTAGGACCCCGTACTTGGGTCAGACCCCGTTTCAGGGTCATTTCACGATATTGGGCCATGGGATTTATTTCGTGATTAACTTGTGACCTGGGCTTAGTATACTAGTACAGTCGATGCAATGAGTCTTGAACATGTGCTGCTTTATTTGACTTGTCTTGACTTATCATGATCACCTTAGTCTATCTTGTCCACCTTGACTCCATTCTTAAGTTTAGTTCCAGTTCATACATGACATGTTGTTTTAACCGTTTTTACACTGAAAGTCACTAGGACTTACTCAGTCTTTATGACTGACCCTTTTCCTTTCGCCTCTTTTTCTTTCGTTCCCCCCTAGGTTCTCAGGGAGGGAATACCGCAGCTTGACCAGCTTTCACATCCAGCTTAAAGAGAAAGAGTGTATTGCTTGGATCTTTTTCGTTTTGGACTATGGCTTTGGACAACAATTATGGGACTTATGTAGTTTATTTATGTTTTCTTTAAATAATGTAATCAAGACAGTTATGAAGATGTTATGTTTTTGGAATAATTGTAAGACAATTATGGCTTGTGTAACACGTATTTTAAATGAAATAAAAGTTGTTTTGTTTTCCACTGTTCAAAAATATGTGTTCTTATATCTGTCTTGTATATCTGTGACTTATACTTATAAACCTCCACCAAAATTAGGGCATTCCCTTTGAGAGTGACCCTAACGGAGGTGGGGTGTTTCACTTGGTATCAGAGCATAGGTTTACCAGATAAGATAAAAAGTTTTGAAAATTTATTTTCAAAAGAAAATTTAAAGAAAGCATTTTTAAAGATAAAATGTTATATTTTAAAAAGGCAAAGTCCCCCCAAAGCCATAAGTACTATCTTTTATCCTTCGTTTTGAATCTATCCTTTTTGTTTCAGCATGTCCGAAGAACTTAACTTGCCAGAGGGTATACCAATACCTGGTTGGTTTAGACGATTCTTAGAAGCAAGGGCCACTCAGCCAGGACCTACCGTTCCTCCTCCCCCAGCTGCAGGAAATCAACCAGCTGCAGCAGCACCTCTTCCTCTACCTCCCCCGCGGGGAAATACTTTTGCTAAGATATGTAAAGATTTTAAAGCTATGGGAGGAAAGGACTTTCATGGAACTGAGTCCTTCGTGGCAGCTAGAAATTGGCTGAAAGAAACAGAGGACTTATTCGTCATCTTTGAGGTAGAAGATAAGCAGAAAGTACAACTGGCAGTATGGCTACTTAAAGGCGAGGCTTCCTATTGGTGGGAAGTCACCAATGCAGAAAGACCAGTGGAAACATGGGAGGACTTTAGGGCAAGGTTTGAGGCTAAATTTCTCTCAGAAGCTGAAAGGAGTCTTCAGTTGGAAAAATTCTTATTTCTTAAGCAAGGGAATATGACAGTCAAAGAGTATGTTAATCAGTTCGATGAGCTGGCTAGGTTCGGACTGGACCTAGTCAACACCCCGCACAAGAAGGCTCTCCGCTTTGTCAAGGGGTTGAATGAGCCATTACACAGTTTGGCCATGACCCATATACCCATGGGAGCTACGTATGAAAGGTTGGTGCAGATGGTATTGCTGAACGAAGAAGATAAGGGCAAGAAGGAGACAAAGGCAGAAAACTCTCAAGGGAAGAAAGAGGTCAAGCCCAACGATTCTCAGAATAAGAAGGTAGACTCCGAGAAAGGAGGCAAGAACGACAACTCACGTGATAAAAGGAAATGCAATTTCTGTGGTACGGAAGGGCACATAGCCAAGGATTGTAGAAAGAGGAAGAGAAAGCAAGGTGAATGTTTTCATTGTGGGGAGACTGGACACATCAGCAAAGACTGCCCTAAGAAGCAGACCAGACCTTCTGGGGGTACATCGTTAACTTCTTCTAGATGCTTTGTTTTATCTTGTTTCTCTCCTCGATCCTATCTTGAGAACCATAGGTAGAATCTTTTTGGATGTAAACATGTAATTGAAACATGTTATGATTGCGAAATGGTTGCAAGTGGTCGCAAGTGGTTGCTCGTGGATGCATGAATACACATTAGGCACTAGATCGGCTCAGACACATTTTCATGTTGCATATGCATAAATGTATTTATTCGTATAGGGATGAAGTTTAGTGTGTTGTCATATGGATGTTGCATTTATATATGAATGGTTGTGCACTCATGTAGAATCATGAATAGGAAAATTTGCATACATAATGGATTCATGGCACTTACATGATTCGCATTAAGGAGGTCAACTGAATCAGTAGACCGCCTGATTTTGCATTAGATAAGTACATGTACATACACACACTTCGCATATGATCATGAAGCATTAGAGGTCTTCTAAGGACAATGGATACTCGTGTTTGATGGATGAGTAGATGGATGTTTGGATGTTAGGATGTACATTCTTTCTGAACTTGAAGATTTCGGGGACGAAATCCTTTTAAGTGGGGGAGAATGTAACACCCCGTGTATTTTATAACAGTGAAATTCACAAATTAAAGTATAACTAATTTCAAATCAAAGAATTAAGGGAAACGGGATACGCCATTGCGTTCGTCTCGGAATTCTGCTTGAGATAGAGTCCGAGTTTGCGTAAAACGGACTCCGTATGAAGAAGATATGGCCTCCGGGAGTTTCAGAATTCAGTTTAAAATTCAAACAGACCAAAAACAGCTCAGAAAAAACAATTCAAAATTCAAAAATCGGGCCCAATTGGCCAGGGCGGGAATTTTCCCTCCCAAGGCACCCAGGTCGACTTGGCAGTCGACCTGGGGCTAACCAGGTCGACTGGGCAGTCGACCTGGGTCACCCGTGTCGACTGCCAAGTCGACACGGTGTCGACTGGCATGTCGACCTGGCCTCTGAGCCAGGTCGAACCCAGCCCCACTGGCTGGCCTGGTCTGTGTTTGGTCGATTTTCCGAGCCTTGCCTTGTCACTAGGGCTAGGTGTCAGCTCCTGGTTGGTCTCTCTTTCAAACGAACGACTGTTATTAAACCAAGCTCCATCGACGGTCCTAATCAACTCGCAAACACTATAAAAAGAACCTAAGACCTAGCCTAAATCATACTATTTCATTTTAGCCTCATGCCGCCGCCATTAAACCTAGAGCTCTAAATTAAAAATACAAAGAACAAAATTATAGAAGACGAAGGACGAATTCTTGAAGGCTACAACTAGAAGCTACAACAACTACGACGCTTTAGACAACGGATTTGGGGCTATTTGATTTGGAATTTTCAAATGGGATTACTTACTTCATATTGTAAGTTCTATGTCACTTTTTAGGCAAAAACGCTAAAATAACATGGACATGCCATGAATTGAAACCGGATTTAGGAACTATTATTAATCCATGTTTATATTGTTTAACTTTGAATCATAATTTGGGAATATTGCTATGTCAATGTTGCAAGTTAAACTTATCATGATTTTGATGTTATTAGGAATCACTTGGGCTTAATTGTATGGCAAGTTGGACTAATACATGTCCATGGAATCACTATGTTTATTGAAATCTTTATGTTGATTAAACCATGCCTATGATGCTAATTAAACCATGTCTAGGATGTTGATGGAACTATGCATGTGATGTTAATATACCTATCATGTTAATGACAAAATGGGAATTGCTAGGTTATGATGAAAAGTTGGAATCATTATGTTTATAATGCTAGATGAGAATCATTATGTTAAAAATGCTAAATTGGAATCCACTATACCTATTAGAATTACCATGCCTTTAATGTTTCATGTTTGTAGTAAAATTATTATTATGCCCGCAATGATTATTATGCCTATGATGTAAAGTTGAAATCATCATGTAAAACTAAGTTAGAACCATTACTATGCCAAGTTATCATCATGCTAGTATTGAAACCATGTGATATATTATAGCTTGTTTATTATGCAAGTGATGTTGGAATTGTCACATATGCCTATCACATGTTTGGTGTTATTCCCCTTTATCTCTTGAATTGTTTATGCTTGTGAACGAAGTACGTTTATATACGTTGGAGATACGATTGGGTAGAATAGGCAAAACTTGAATTGATTATAATCATAAACCGTGAAATTTGGCATAAGTAGAACATGAAATATGGCACGAAAACTTGACTTGAACATGCCATAACTTGACTTGAAACATGCCTTAGTTGGGCACGAAGTTGACATATGAACATGCTATGAAATAGCACGAATCTGCTAAGAACATGGGCATGACTTTAGAATACAAGAAAGTGGCCAACTCGAGGTTGGGTTGAGTTTGTAGTGTAAATCTGCCCGGAACCGCCCGGCAAATCCAGTTGCTACAAACAATAGGATCCAATGTGGGTAGTTGGTCACATCACGCTTGAAACCCGAGGTTGGGTTGAGTTCGTAGCGTAAACCTGCCCGGAACCGCCCAGCAAATCCAGTGGCTACGAACAACAGGATCCAATGTGAGTGGTTCGGTGCATTAAAGAATCAATTAATGCCAATTAGGGTTAAGTCGTGAACATGAAAAGACAACTTAACCAACTTGAACACGATTTGTAGGGCTAAGTCATGAACTTGAAACGACAACACTTAGCCAACTTGACATGACACGTAGGCGGGTTAGGTCGCGAATTTAAATGACATACTTAACCACCTTGACATGACTAGACTGGAAAAGGATTAAGTCACGAATTACATGACTTAATCGGTTAGGCGGGTTAGGTCACGAATTACATGACCTAATCAGTTAGGCGAAACCCTAGACACGACCCTTTTCAGCAGTAACCCTCTAAATGTATCAAGGTACCCTGGGGCTAGGCCGGGTGGGGCACGATTACTGGGATGATTGTAAGAGGTGAACGACGGCAGTGGGGTACGCCAGTGTAGGTTCGGTGGACTACGGTCGTGCACGTATTCCGGGGCAGACATTGGGTATCCGTAGATTTATCTGTGCATCTTGAATCGTGTAAGGGGTTGACACCCTAGGGCTGATACACCCGAAGGTGTACCCAGCACAGGTGACTACATTCGTGATTAGCCGTATGACACGGACACTTGACGAGCTAGAACTTGTAGGGAGCCGATCGACTAGATAAGCGCTCCGTAGGACCCCGTACTTGGGTCAGACCCCGTTTCAGGGTCATTTCACGATATTGGGCCGTGGGATTTATTTCGTGATTAACTTGTGACCTGGGCTTAGTATACTAGTACAGTCGATGCAACGAATCTTGAACATGTGCTGCTTTATTTGACTTGTCTTGACTTATCATGATCACCTTAGTCTATCTTGTCCACCTTGACTCCATTCTTAAGTTTAGTTCCAGTTCATACATGACATGTTGTTTTAACCGTTTTTACACTGAAAGTCACTAGGACTTACTCAGTCTTTATGACTGACCCTTTTCCTTTCGCCTCTTTTTCTTTCGTTCCCCCACCCCCCCAGGTTCTCAGGGAGGGAATACCGCAGCTTGACCAGCTTTCACATCCAGCTTAAAGAGAAAGAGTGTATTGCTTGGATCTTTTTCGTTTTGGACTATGGCTTTGGACAGCAATTATGGGACTTATGTAGTTTATTTATGTTTTCTTTAAATAATGTAATCAAGACAGTTATGAAGATGTTATGTTTTTGGAAGAATTGTAAGACAATTATGGCTTGTGTAACACGTATTTTAAATGAAATAAAAGTTGTTGTTGTTTTCCACTGTTCAAAAATATGTGTTCTTATATCTGTCTTGTATATCTGTGACTTATACTTATAAACCTCCACCAAAATTAGGGCATTCCCTTTGAGAGTGACCCTAACGGAGGTGGGGTGTTTCATTTCTTTTTATAAAACCTATTGATTTTATAAATATTTCTTTTTCAATATGACATTGAAAATTTCCTTTTTAACATTCCAGTATTCCTCATGGTATTTAACATACCATATAACAATGATCAGTATCATTCATCCATACAAAATCAACAACATATTTCATATCACATCACGCAACACAATATATGAGAAAACAGTAAAATAAATGTTGAGGAACCCAGTTGGATCCCTCTGACCTGTTTCCCTGCATCCACAAATGTTAAACAACAAAATTAACATCAATTTCATTTTACTATGAAATATTCCGCTAAACAGAATCAATATTTGATTAACGATTTATATCTATATCGTTATCTACATTTTAAATCAACTGACTAGCAGTTCAACCAAACAGCCAACACACAGCAAACAACCATCATTTATAGATTATAAAAATACGTTATAAAAATATAATTGAGAAGAGTTAGTGAGTTTTATTCACCTTGGACGATTATCGTTAATAACAATAACCATCGCTTGATTTGATTCAGACAGACAATTTATTTTTCAATAAATTGTAACGAGCTCGGATTCATTCCCAGTCAGCTCCATGGTGTAGCCACCGTCCATATGATCCCGATGGATCTTGTTTCGCTGAAAACCGATATCATATGATAAAGTTATTCAGTTTCAAAGTTTATGTACATTTAAATTAAAATAACTTAAACTATTTTCTAATTGGGCTTAACCAGTTCAACTCGGGCCCAACACATATTTGAACCGTACCCGTTAGCCATTCCTTCTTCCTCATTACTTTTCTTGTCGTGACCTGCTCATTTAATCCCAACTCCTTCATCCACAGTTCGATCCCTTTCTCCTACATGCTTCATGATATTTCAAACCACCAACGCCAAACTCTACGTCTTCTCGGTCTCAACATCACCACCCCACCAAAGTCCAACTCGATCCCACAATCGTTTTTGCGTCGCTCAGGTCTTAAACCGACAGTACCCAGTGAAGCGCGACACCAAGTGGAACCAAATCCCACAAATAACTCTATAATCAAGCCATTCAACGCCCTGAACCCAAATCCGAACCCCATTTCAAGTATTAAGGCTTCGATTTTCACCAAACATCAACCCTAGTTGATTGTTGGAAAAACTAGTGGACCAAAAACTGAATCGAACCCACATCTGTGTATGTAGAAACGAAGACAACCTCTTGATGATCACAAATAAACCCATTTCGAGATTTATAGATTTTTCTACGATTTTATATGAAATTTAGGAGGATCGAAGTAATTTACTGGAATAAAATACTTGCGGCAGAACACTTTGACCAGAAATGAAAAGTGAATTAGGTTTTAGAAAGTTTAAGGACATTAATAGGATAGTTATATATTTTTTTATTTGATTATTTTATTTATTTTTAAGCATACGCTGTTTGCATATGTCCTCTAAAATTCCTATGATCACACGTGATACCCAAAAATCATGAAAATTGACATGCGCCTTCCGTTCGACATTACGGTCCCAACGAAACTGGTTTCGTCGAATTCTGACTCCATTTGCTCATACAGCGTATTTTTAAAGGTCAGAATATCGATTGTTTTTCACTTTAAAAATCGGTACGGCCACATACTGACTTCAAAAATCACGGAACTTGAAGTCTAATAATAATTTGACATTACGAATCCAACAAAATTGGTTTCGTCGAATTCTGAGGTCATTTGCAAAATTGGCTATTTTTAAAGCCCTAAATAACCCTTTTTAAATATATAAATATATTTAAAAACAATTATATTTAATATTTAAAAATAAATATTATTGTATATATTCACAATAGAATATCATACAGCCCCACTGGGATTTATACCTCGATATTTCAAATCCAGTGTTACATCGATATTCGATTTATATTCAAAAATCCATTTTAAAATATAAATAAATCGATATAAATTATAAAGGAATTCCATAGCGACTTTTCTAAAATTTGATTTGGACATAACTAAAAATCTACATGACGAAATCTCAATTTTTCTCTTCCATTGGATAGAAATTCTTCACCAGCTCCATACGTTTCTTGTTTCATAGAAATCCGATTTAAAACGAACCCTGTATATTTGGTTGAAGTTCAAATCGCCAAAATTGCGAACTGCTGCGCCATTTCGAGCTCGATTATAATTATAATATACTTATACGTTCAAACTGCCGTTAAAATAATATATTCGTTATTCTAATTCAATTCTAAACTGAATTAAATATCACCGATGATCCAATTCACACTATTTTGTGAATTCCACCATTTCTGGCTATTTCAGAAATTAAATATATTATTATATTATTTATTTTAATTACATATTCAATATTATTAAATTATGTTCATTTTAAATAACCAAACCATTATTTAAATAATTAAATAAATTATTTATATACCATAAAAATACGGGTCGTTACATATATGCACTAGACCCCTCATATTAGATTTACCAATTGTGGATGCTGGATTTGCCGGGCGGTTCCGAACAGGATTCTACCACAAGTGTAATCTAACCTCGTGTCTAAGCATGGTTACAGTTTCTAATTATTGTAAATCTAGGCATGTTCATTATAAAACAATTTTCGTGTTTATCCAAGGTTATGCCCCCAAATCCCAGTCTAATTCACGATACAAGTTAGGCCCCAAAATTAAAGTTTTAGATCAAGGTTAACAATATACCCTAAATCCTAATCATGTTTTACCATATAAGTTCTGCCCCAATTATCATTTCCAACCGTTCGCAATTTCGTGCGCTTGCATATTTCAGCGATAGGCTTGGGCTCGAAGGTAGCACGACTATTAAAACAAAATGGGAAGGAGGGAGAGAAGAGAACATAAATAGGCATAATAATAAAATAGGCATATGATGATAGAAATAGGCATATGATGATAGAAATAGGCATACTAACAGAATAGGTATATGGTGTCATGATTAGGCATAATAACAGAATATGCATATGGTGACTTGATTAGGCATAATAACAGAATAGGCATATCAAGAATGGGCTTATGAGAACTAAATAGCAGATCGGGTGTACAAGTAGTGGTTGGTCTGTTTAGTTATGATTCAAGTTATTAATAGGCACAGGTTTAGATCCAAACTTATAAACATGTCAAGATTACTATTAAATTTTTATATCTAAAAGTAACATGAACTCACTGTGATTGGATCTAAAGAATAGGTAATTGACTTTTGATGTTATAGTAGAGATTCTTGTATGCTTATATATTGTTGTTGCAGAAGAATATGCTAGTTCAATATGAGTTAGGGGCAACACCTCGTTGTCTCCATTTTTTTTGGTGAATAAAACAATAAAAATAAGGTCCTATTTATAGCCTACGATCAATGACTTTGGTCAAGAAACGAGTCCACGTTCACAGAAATGGATCTGTCCCAGATTTGGGTGGGGTCGACCGCGGGGTAGACCAAGGGGTCGACACCCCCGTGTAGGGGTCGACCCATGGGGCATGGGGTCGACCCCTAACGGGACAATTTCCCTCCTTTTGCCACTCTCTAATTTTTATTTTCTGTACTTAGTTTTTTTATATATATTATGCTTATATGTATACAAACTTCAAACCTTAATATCTTTTTCATACAATGTCTTTTACGCAAACTCGTAGTCTATCTTAAGTAGAATTCCGAGATGAACGCAATAGCGTAGTCCATTTTACTTAATTCCTAATATTTCATTAAGTATTCTTTAATTTATCATTATGGTGTTCTTTAAAATTACGGGGTGTTACAATGATCGTTAACAGATCATCACCCATAAAAGATGCACCAGAACATCACCCATGTTTAAACAGATGCAAGGCTTGAACAATTTGAAGAGAAACCCTGCTTATTAATTGTAAACACATATTCACCTACTGCTATACAACTGTTCATTATCTTCCAAGACTATGTTATTATATTATCAACCTTTTGAATCCTTGAATGGACAGGGAAAATTAATCCAAATCTGCTACATCGCTTCATAAATTGGTACACATGAAACATCAGAACAAATATGAACCATGATCGAACCAATCATGGATAATCAAATATAAGCCACTATGAAGATATCACAGATTACCGACTTAAGAGAACAATTTGCATCAAACATGTGAAGATAACATCGTAAATGCTGTCCAATATACCTTAGAAGCTAATTCATGCAATTTCCATAATAGACCATGAGCAGTCCCAAACAAAGGAAACCAGAAACATAACTGAATCAAGTTTCCAGTATGTTGAAATCCATTAAACATTCAAGAAATCCAACCAATCCATGAAACAAAGATGGCACATAAAACTGCATTGCATCCAGTACCAAATTTTAGCATGGTAAATCTAGATGAGCCGATGAACAACTGGAAATAGCATAAACTTGCCCATCTACCCACATTGTTCTTGATAGCAGTTAAATGCATTTTTCCGAGGCACACAGTGAAACTTCTATCATGTAAATAAGACCACATTCATGCCAAATAGCTTCTAATTGAACCGAGCAAACCGATCAGAACTTGAATAAAGAAATTCACCTTCAACACCTACAACTAATCATGATCTGCTCCAGTTTCAGATTTGATTATCCAACAAAATCCAGTTGCATTACTAATCTTTTAGATAATAAACATTAGACTAGTTCCTAGCAAACTACTAAGTGATATTAGTCATCAACAGATAAAAGAACATAAACCCCACTCTGCATGCAATTTTCAATAAAACTGAACCCCAAAATCAACCCAAACAATAATAATAAGTTCTTACCATGAGAGACAACGAGATGAGAATTCTTGAAAAATAAATGCATAGATCGGTTATGAGAAGTCAGAAGTGAAAATATCACTTGCGTTGGCAATACCAAATCCCGACTCCCTGGCGGTTTGATCTCTTATTTTCCTCGCATTTGAAATACTCTACAGAATGGATATGCAATTAAATATGGGTGAATCTCAAGGATAGAGTAGCCGTTGATGTACGCGATGCACAGATCTGGTGAGCGACTTGATATGGAATTGAAGAATGCATAGATTTGGGATTGGCGATGCATAGATCTAAAGTACTATTTTTGGAAAAAAAAATTGGTTTGCGGCTATGTGTAGATCTGAAGTCACTTAACATTGGATTTGGATAGTCCTCGAGGAATGAAATGGGATGCCAATTTCAGTGCTTATGAATCTTCGCGATTCTTAGATATGGAGTCGAAAATATAGTATTAGAAAGATATTTTAAATGGCTTATCAATGGAGAAAATAATCCATTGAAATTTGTGAGGAACTGAATTAAAATTGCAAGCATTTAGATTTTTAATTGAATCGCCTTTCCTCTATCCCCATGGGAGAGAGGAAGATATGTATATAAATATTTTGTTATGTATATATATATATATGTATAATTTAGCCAAAATGAATAGCATATCAGTTTTTATATCCGTTATTTTTCACTTTACCTATTAAATAAGGCTTTTAGCATCTGCTATAGCAAAATAAATATAAAAGGGTTAAATAGAAATCTTTTTTAAACAAATGATGTTAGGATAAAAACTTAATTTTAAGGTATAAGTGATCAACGTGAGCAAGAAATATATTCTAATCACCAAATCTGAGCAGCATGAACCAGTGTATTATTTGATTTTGTTACATAAAATTAAATAACATTTCTTTCCTACAAAAATAAGATGAGAACAAGAATAAATTAACATTAAATATTTTGTTTCATATTTAGTAAGTTTTTACATCTTTACTATCTTTTTCTATATCCCACTATAATTTTAGCATTTATGTCATGTTGTAACGTTTAGCATTTATATCGTTATATCTTAGATGGTTGTCAACACACAACAAAATAAAGCGTGCATGAGATTAAATCGATGAGAGACCTTAACAAACAAGATTCATGGAGATAGGAGGATTTAGAAGCTAGTCTTTTGAGGTTGGTATGGATGTCTGTAGGTAGGTTGAGGAGGTGCTCAAAGAAAAACTAGGAAGCATTGTTCGATAAGGTTTATAATGGCCACACCTTTGAGAAATAAGTGGATATGGTTTGGGCTAGGAATAATGTTAAGATAGGTCTTAAAGTGAGGCTCAATTATCAACTGGGTTATAGGAGATGTCGTCCGAGTCTTGCCCAACAACCTTTTATTGTTAGGTTTTTAGCATAGTGGGCTTTATGTTACTTTGCTACTCTATATACATGCAATATATAATCCATCAAATTAACCACATCTTTACCCACTCTAAGCGTATATAAACATACAAAAAACCAAAAAATAAAACGTGAATCTCATCAAACGTCATCTGCTCCAAAACTACCAAACGAAGTGAACCCCCCATACTGCTTTATAAACTCTGCTAAACGCTGCTTCTGCTACTCCATCTGCACCTTATGGCAACAATCACGCTCCTCGAGCTCGACGATCTGGACTCGTAACTGTGCAGTTTCTGCTTGCTTTGAGCTTTTCGATACGCCTTCTGAGATCCCTTAGCCTGCAAATAAAATAAATTATCATAATGCCTCCAACATCATAAACGTAATTTATATACTTTTAATTGAAAATTACTGCTTGGTTCGCAAATCCATTACTCATATTGTAGGTTGGTGGATCCATTGACTTAAAAATGCATCCTCACCATCAACAGTCAAATCATCTCATCTAGTAGTTGTGTCTGTGTTTGTTGGAACTTTAGCTGTAATGCAAAATAGAGTTGAATTTTACACAAGATTATTTTAATTAACTTATAACTGTTAAATTAATTATATTATACTTACATAAGAAACAGTTGCTTTATCATCATGATTCCAAGAGTAAAAACTTTGCCTGAATCGTCGACCTACCTTATCACATGGGTATGACTACAAACATTTCAATATGACATAGGAGTCACATGCTCTCTTTTCTAAAATTTACACACACACACACACACACACACACACATATATATATATATATGTCGTTTTATTAACCACCTTTTGACAATTTAGAACTTAAAATATAAAAATATAATAACTGTTTTTTTATCTTAATTAATAAATTTACTAAGTTTTCGCAATGATGTTGGAATGACTTGAAACCATAGCGATCTGCGACATGATCCTTGCTTATGTTCATCGTGTTCCTCTCTAATCCCTCAGCAAATTTAAACTGGAAATAATGTTTTACTGTTCCAATTTGTGTATTAAAAACACATAACGATTTAAACTAAATATGTGGTAAACTTACTTGAACTCCTCATCGCTCCACCATCTGATCCAATCATCCCACACAGCAGCGCCCATCTAATTGGTTTCTTCTCCCTTGTACATATATTGTTTTCCTATGATTATTTGCAATTTTGTTGTTCCAATGACGCTATATAAGGGTAAGATCCACCTCTTGGAATCCACTACACCCTACACATTGAGGAAATAAAAGTTATACATTTTTATAAATAGGTTACAATATATAACGTGTTCTAGTATCACTTACAAAACATAAAATGTAGAATATAATTCTCACATATCAAAAAGTCCTGCCAAATGGTCTCTCTAACGTTATCCGAAATCTTTGGCCACTATGACCAATAGGAAAACATACAACTCATATATGTTTGTCTAGAGATAGAGAGAATTATACTAGAAGGTCCGAGCTCAAAGCCCCAATACTAAAAGAAAAATAATAATAAATAATGGTCACTATATAATAGACTGCACATGAATGAAGTTTAATGTTGGAATAAACTTAACCCTCTATTGGTTTTGGACTACTACCAAACCACAAAACACGTTAGCTTCTATGATGGGCCACTACCATCACCAGCTGTTGGAGCACCAATCCCTCTTTGAGAGGAAGAGGGAGATTTAGAATGAGGAAATCTAACTCTACGGGATAAAGACATACGTAATACTGTTACAAACATATATATCATAGATAAAAATCATGTCACTTGATTTTGTGAAACCTGTATTATAACACAACGTAAAAGGATAATGTGAAAAATTCATTATGGTAAAACATAAAAAAGATTATATGACCGAACATGTCATTAGCATAACATATCATTTTTAATGAGAACAATGTAAGATTAATAAACATATAAATTACCTTCTCCCAAAATGTTGATTCTTAATCAGTCCTCATTACTTTCGGATTCAGACTCTGTTTCATACTCAATATTTTGTTCTTCCATAGTTTCAAATGCTGCTATTAATGCATTTGATTCATTGTTTATAGGTCTAAAAACGGTTTGATCGTCGGTTATTGTTATTCCTCTATTTTCCTTGATATCTACTTGGTAAGCTTGTTCTTCTGAAATATTATGTCCATCAAATGTAAACCTTCCATTTTATTTAAATTAACTGACCACTTTGTTTTATCTCTTCTTAGACATGGGTAAGGAGCGTAATAAAATTGAAGAGCTTATTTAGCAAATATAAAAGGATCATAATTATAATAACGCGAAGTACATTTTATTTCTATAAGATTATATTCTAGGTGCATGTTGATTCTGAAAACTAGAATGTTGCTTGTGACACCCCACATCCCTTAATGTCACCCATATGAGGATGCATTAAGTTCTGTGAGGCGCAATAATAATATAGAGACTAATTTTAACAAGACATGATATAAAATGCAGTGGAAAAACTTCGAACTTTTATTTCAAGCCAAATTCAACATTACATTTTCAAATGAACCATCAATGTCATAAAGTCATAAACATCTGTCTCATAAATCATCAGAGTACAAATTCATAAAATAATATCCCATATATGCCATCACAATAAACATAGAAAAAGAAACTGAAGAAGTATTTATAAAGAGGAGTAATCCAAGTCCAAGATGAATAGAATCACGGTCACTCCTACTACCCATCACCACTCCGAGAACCTGAGGGGGGAAGGATGAGAGAGAAGGAAAACAAAATATGTCAGACATAAAGTCTGTCTAGTTCTAGTGATTTTCAGGATAAGTATAATATAAGAAATATCAAGACAAATAAATGGTACTGGATATTAAAATACAGTAAAATATACAAGTACAAAGTAAACGAGATAATAAGGCAAGGTTAAGATCAAGTAAGCTTCTCATTTATATCCCAAGAACAAGTTTTTGCATCAACTATCAGGATTTGGTGTTAACCTATTTACTACACATGCGATTGGCACCCTACAGACATGAACAAAATGTGCCAGCCACGATCAATCCCTAACCCGTCAGCTTATAAGACACAGCCTTATTCGTTGGTGTTACAGCATCTTAGTTTCCCCCATGGGACCCATGCATGCTCATGACTCCATCGGAACACGCCCATATCCACCTCCAAGACTTTAAACCTCTTATAATCCAGATCAGTAATGCATCCCCTGGCCCCTACCTAATGTGGGGCCCCTCTATGATACCAACAGGGATAATAACTAATATGGGTTCCACACAGCAAGATTGACACAAGTCACCCCCCTAGGCTTGTATCCCCAAGTAACTAGGATTTTTAGAGTCCTAAATCCATATATAAATAAAAAGACATGAGACCTCTTAGCTTATTAATTAACAAGTTTAACTTAGCAAGTTTAAGTTTATTAATCAGCAAGTTTGTAAATGACATTTCAAATAAATGTTATTCTGTGTATAACCACTCCCCCAAAACAGATAAGCACCTGCCTATATGTATATAGATTACAATACCTCATTTTACTTAATTACATCTAATACACATATTTTCCATAACATGTTCTACTTAATCTTAAATTAAGTCCAACCTATTCAGATTAACATGTTTGCGTATTCTTCCCTTTGTAATTACCCCAAATTTACAGTCAAAGGTTCTCAAGTTATAATATGCCAAATTCTACCTTTTTATTATCATTACAAGTTATTCCAAATTGTTCAATTATAAGCAATTCAAATGGAAATGGCCTAGGCTCTCGACGGCATAGATTCAGCATAAAATAAAAAGGAAAAGGACAAAACCGATCCAAACTTAAACTGAATAATTAGGCATAGAAAAGGCTGTAAATAGATAAAAGGCAGAAAGAGGATAACGAAGAAAGATGTATATATGAACATATAATAACTGTAAACTGGATAGATAAATGACAATAAAACAATGACATATACTGATATAAACTCTATTAATTTTCTGATCCAAATCATTTACTGTCAAAATGTTGTTTAAATAGCAGATCTAAAAATAACCAGAACTCATAGTGATTTGATTTAGATGAAGAAAATATCTCTTCAAAATTTTATTGTAGAAAAACTAGAATTATCCCTTTAATCTACGTTTAGGCAGCACATCGGCATCTTCTTATTTTTAATTAGAAATAACATGGAGGAGGAAGAAGATGAAGATATGTTTATGTGTAAGAAAATGATGAGGCTGCTAGCATATTTATAGATTAGTTAGGATAAATCTAAACCATATGATATAGGTTATCAAACCAAACCGTACATGTAACGAACCAGTAATTTTGGATGGTTAAATACAAATTTAATTAAAATTTGACGTTAGAATAAATATTTATATTTGGATTTCAACATAGAAATTAGAATTTTATCTATATCGAACCAAGTTTGAATTTATTTTTTTAAGTGGAACTCTCTTCGTAAATTTAATTTCAATATAAATGGTTTTGTCGAAACGAATATTTTATAATAGATTGAAACTTTGAAATCATGACTTGAAATTGAAATCAATTTTTGGTAATCTAATTTGCAATACAATGTATTTCAGGTAAAGTAGATTTCAAAATGTAAGATTTGAAGTTGTTTACAATTAAAGAACTAATTTATTTTAATATGGATTTGATATCAATTTGGTAAATATAAATATAAATTTAAAATTTCCATATATGTTCGGCTTGATAAAATGGGAGAAATTAAATTATTTCATTGTTAACAAAGTTTGAGATTTATGACGTATTTAACACAAGCTAACAGTGTGTCCAATATCGTCCTGTGTCGTTCATTAGTGACGACTTCGAAAAATTTAATGAATTAAAAATGAGTTAATTATTTTAAAATATCAAAAATAGAAAAAAAATATTTTATTTAAATCTCTAAAATTTATGTCTATGAATTCAACATTTGTATTATTTAGCATTGCATAGCCATAGCGTGCATAGTTGAAATGATGCGCAAAACAAAGAACGTTCGTTAGCGTGTTCGTGGCATTGACCGTTCATGCCCATCTAAATAAATAATTAATTAAATAAAAATAATAATGAATAAAATAAAATAAAAATTAATTATGAACTGCGTTAACAAACAAGGAAGGGTATAAACAGGGTAAACATAAATTTGAATTTGAAAGCTTTGATGCATATGTAAATAAAGTTTCAGCCAAATTTAACTCTTGTCTCAATTAAAAAAAGGGGTTCATTCTCTCTCTAAATTATTCTTTCACGTTACCTCTTTAATTTAAAAATTTATCTCTTCCTAAAATATGGCAACACCAATATCTTTCCCTGTCTGTTGTGAATATTTAGAAACCACTGTATAAGATTTCAAATTTCTTCCCTATCAGCAGCAAATATGGGGTAACAGTAAAACAAGATTTAGGAAGATATCAGTGCAAGGAATCCAATGCTTTCTATAATAAACAATTCAAAGCCGCAGAAATATAAGATGTTACTTTTCTTCATTGCAGGAACAACTTTCTCTCATACTCATTTCTTCTTCACGCAACTAACTTTGCTCTTCCAAACTTTACAGTACTTGAAATAAATAATAAAGAAAAAAAAAGAGAATGGGAGCGGAAATCCCAGAAATGCGCAAGCTTGGAGGGAAGTAACTCACGTCTTTCACTTGCTCCATCCTTCCTCTTTCACACTTTTGTTTCCATCTCCTTCTACCCGTTCAACACAGTGCCTAGCTTTGAAAAGGAGAAACCACTCTTCATGTTCAGTAAAGCATTTCAACCTCTCTTCACCTAAACCGCTCTCTTTTCTACCCAGTTACCAAAAATATAATTCGCATCTCCACACTCAGGAACAAACCGCACATCACCTGTCCTCCTCCGCCAGCTGTCACCCAACGTTGCGCCCTATTGCCGCTGCTCCGACGCTCCTTACTTAACTCCGAGCTTCCCGCCTGTACCCTTGCTCTGCTGAAGTTCCTGTGCACTCGCTGAAACACGAAGTCTGCAACCACCATTTTTTTCTTTGTCGACGCAATGCTCCACTTGAGCCACCAGCAACCTGGAATCCATCGCAGTCGAGTTTGTCTGCCTGGTCTAAGCTCAAGCACCGTCCCGCATGCAAGACCCCTTGTTGCTGTAAGCTCCACTTCATGACTCTTGTTCTCCACCAATCCAGAACAAGTTGTGTGAGCCTCTTACTGTTATGTCTTTGATTGGCTTGGACAATATACATACATACTTAGATTATATACACGTTAGTGTACCGAAATGGAACCTTAGCCCACTGTCGCATTTCAGCTCCGTTTGGCATCGCTACCCGTTCCGGTCCGGCCACCAACAGCTCGTCCGAGCTCCAGCTCCTTTTCCCTGCGAGACAAACAAGCGTCGTGAGTCTCTGTTCTTCACTTCCTCTTTTGCATGTATGAATATTTAAACTAAAATATACATATGCTGCATTATTAAACTTCTTCTTGCATGAAATACACTTGCATGTATATATATATATACACATATATGTATATGGTGGTGTTGAACACATGCAAGAGTGAGTTGTTGATACGCACCGTTTGTTGAGATTTGGCTCTGTACATCGCGGTAACAATGAAGTACACATGCAGATCTCGACAAAAATGGTATTGTGTTTCCTCTCAACTATTTTTCTAGTGCATGCAAGGTCACTCTTTTCTGTTTTGAACAAAAGTGGTACACAGCTGGGAGGTTTGACATGCAACTTAGAACTAAGAGGTCACTAGTTCAAACCCGACTGTAGCCAATTGGTTTTGGTCAATTATTTTGATTGAAATCTTTTTGGCGTAAATTTACACATGAAATTTAGTCTGCTTTTCTAAATAAAAAAATCGTCCTTTGTTATAGGCAGCGAATTTCTCCTTGTAACCGTTAGCGTCGTTCGACTCATATCGTGTCTTCTTATTTTTGCCACGAAAGGTGAGTTTTTCTCACTCATAGACTAATTAATTATTAAGTGAATTAAACACTTGAAATGTTGAATGGAATGTTAGGGTGCTCTAGTTTTGTTTGCTTCGTGATTGTGCATGTGCGATGCACACACCGTTATTTCATATGACACAATATGCATGTATGCTTGGGATGCTATGTTATTTTATCACCATACAAGTTCCCACTTAGATTAGAAACATTGTGGGTTGAAATGATATATACCCGAACCCCTCGTGTATTCAAATTGATTTGGGATGCAGGTTGAAATGATACATAGCCGGAATTCAAATATTTTAAAGAACGGATTGAAATGGTAAAAACACGTATCACTTGAACATAGGGTAGAAAATTTTATACGGACACCGTGGTCAATAAAATAAATTATTTTAAAATAATTATATCGGTTTTGAGAAGAAAAAAGAAAAAGAAATTTTACTAAAATTTCCATATACTGTAAAGAAGTGTTTAAAGGAAATTTTAATTTTTTATAAGAATTCTAATTTACATATAAATTTGTTTTAAAGATGAAAATATAAGTTAAAACCTCAAGTTAAAATTCATTTTGAATGAATTCTGCATAAACTTTATGTTCATATAATAAATTTGATAATATGAATTTATAAGTTGGTATTTCAATGTAAAAGGTTTCAAACTTGTTAAATGCTTTGGAACTTATTTTAATATACGTAATTTGTTAAATGATTTCTTATCATTTCAATGTAAAAAGATTTGTCAAAATGTAAATTTGTTAAATCTAAGTATAAGAGGAATATGCTTATCTAAGCCATGGTGAATTTGAGTTTTGTTGACGAATTTGGAATTTAACAAAACATTCTTTGGCTAATAACTTAAGTTGAAGATGTTTGGGAATTATATTAAAAGGGAATCCGATTGATTATGAAATCTAGTTGGAAAGGAATGGCGAGACATGGATCTAGGATTGGGTTGGATTAATATTTTTTAATAAAACTATAATTTCATAAAAACAATTTTTCTGCATTACTTGATTTTTGTAAACATTCTTTTATGAAGTATTTTGATTACTTTAACTATATAAAATTTTATAATAATTTTCAACTATATATAGATATGTATATACCTTATTTTAGTTTAATACACATATACTATTTTCAAACTTACCTTTTCAAAATATATTTTATAAATTCAAATAAACTCTAATGTTTGATCCAGTTTAGTGAATCCAAATGATGAAATAAAGGATTTCAAGCAATAACGATTTCGTCGAAGTTGAAATTTTATAATCCAATGGTTGACAAAGAAAAGGTGAATATTGGTTTTATAATCTTAATCGAACAAATGATAAACGATTCGAGAAATTGATTTTGGGGTAATATTTGAAATACATTGATTTGCTGTACTTGAAATATGATTTCAAATATAATGGCCATGGTGTGAAAAATGTAAACGTTTGGTTGTTAAAGAGACCGGAGTCGGTAGATGTCATACTCTCTGCCAATACCGATATCAATTTAACAACTGTATACGCGGAGAAATTTCAGAAAAGAAGTAGGATGGTATAGAGCCGATTACTGGATTTGAAGAAAGAGAACGCTGATGGATTAGCCTTGACCTACGGGTCATAATTAAAATGACTAAAACAGGAGCCATGCCCAGGTTAAGTGAGGTAGCACCTTTGATCGAGCACGCTTCTTCGATACCATCTCTATTACTATATGATTGATTTGGGGCCCCATTTTGATTATAGGAGTGTTGTTCAAGGTGGGCGGTAGTGGCTGCTATGTGTTACCACCGTCTCGGGAGCCGCAATCCGGTAGAATCCTACCGTGGGTATTTCTCGTGTGCCTTGTCATATTATCCTTATCGAGCCCCTATGATTTTGATTTATATCGTACCTATGGAGTGCCCTCTGATGCCCTACGTGTTAGGCAGGATTCACGGTACTATGTAGACTATGGTATTATATAAACGGTGTAAGGGTAAAATGTAATCCCACTTATGCTATTTTCATTATGTTTACTTTACTGAATAGACATTACAATAATAGCATATTATTACATAGATATTATTTTCACGGATCCTTAAAGGATGGGAATCCCAACATCCTTTAAGTTATTATACATTTCAGTGAACACTTCATTTGAGTTAATTCACTTAAATGAGACTGTTAGTCCTGACTCATGTATTTTATTTGTTTTATTCCTTGCAAAATGCCTAAGTCAGATCGAGTATTTCAGCTTGGAATATGTTTGTTAGAGCCTGAGATTTGTTGGAGATCCAGCCGTCCATCTACTTTGTCATGAGAAGTCGCGACCACCTCTGCTTATTCCCAAATATTAGTATGATTTTATATTCAGTCGTCCACTATATCCATATTTATTTCTGCACTCTGATATTAGGTAAATTTAAAGATTTTGTAATTGTACTTCTGCTGTGAGATATTATGTGTTCTATGTATATGATTCTGTGATGATTTGTATTTCAACTTCATAAGCAATAACAATCTGTCCTTTTGAACGGTTCGAGTTGGTTTAATGACCAACTCGAGGCGGTCCAAAAGCTAGGTCGTTACAGTACACCTCAAGCTGAGTCAGTGTATGTATATAGCAAATAAAACCATCCAAGTTTAGGTGTTGGAATCAGCTGTAATGTCCCATATTTTTAAGATGTAATAATTGATTTATTTAATTATTTAAAAAGTGATTTATAAATTTAAATGGTGTTTAATTAAATAATAATGAATATTTAATTAATATATAAAATTATATTATAATTCCGAAATAGTCGAAAATAGCTGAATTCACAATACAGTGTGAATTGGATTATATATGAGGTATAATTCAGTTTAGTATTGAATTAGAATGGATAATATATTATATAAACGACGTTAGAACGTATAAATTATAATTTTATTATAATCGAGCATGTTACGTCGCGGTAGTTCGTTATTTGGTGATTTGAACTTCAATTGAATTTATAGAATTCGTTTTCAGCCGGATTTCTGTGAAACAAGAAAAGTTCGGAGCTGGTGAAGTATATTTTTCTAATGAAAGAGAAAAATCAGGATTTCGTCGTGTACATTGTAAGTTATGTCCAAATCAAAATTTAAAATAGTCGCTATGGAATTCATTTATATTTTATAACGATTTTATTATAATATAAAGGAATTTAATATAAATTGAATAGCGATATAAACTGAGATTTTTAAATATTGATTTATAAATCTAGATATGTAACGACCCGGAAAATCTAAACCAATTTAAAATTTTTAAATTGGCTATTTTAGTGGATTTTAAATATTTAAAATAAATATTTTAAATAATAGCGATGAAATGTAGGTTTGAATCAATGTTGAAAATGAAAATAATTAATTTGAATTATAAACAAGGCCTGAAATGGCGCGGTAGTTTCAAAATTTGAATTCAAACTTTGACTGACTGTACCGGGTGCAAAACAAAGCGGATTTGAGTGAAACCAAAAATATTTAAATTTGTTAGTGAATACCTTTCTAACGAATCTAAAAAATCGAAGTTTCATAGCGGGTAGCAAAAGTTATGTCCAAATGAATTTTCAGAAAGGTCGCTGTAGAAATTATATAGCCCGTGAAAATGGCCATTTTGCATACGACCTCGGAATTCGACAAAACCACTTTTGTTGGATCCGGGATGTGAAGTTATTGCTAGGTTTCAAATTTCATAATTTTTTTGAAGCTAGTATGTGACCGTGGCAAAGGAAAACGTGTTTTGGTCAATTACAGTTAAATTGGATCAACCAGAAATGGGCCTTTTTGCAAACGACCTCAGAATTCGACGAAACTAGTTTTGTTGGGACCGTATCATCAAAACATAGCTAGATTTATTTTTCGGGAATTTTTTGAATCAATATGTGGCCCTGGCAAATTGAAATATACGTTCAAATCAAATATTGAATGTTTTATATTTTAATTTGAAGGAAAACTGGCTGAAGAGGTCGAATGGGCCTACGAAATATATCCCATTGTGTTCGGAATGGGGGTAAAACGCTATGGACGACAGGCGTTGGGTTTGGATTGGAGTTCGTATGTGAAGAGGGGTATCTTCAGATTTTTAAAATTAAATAAATATAAAAATCACCTTTTTATCGATATATATAAACTATAGAAGACCTTCGTGTGTTGAATCGATATGCATTCGTTGAATTGAAATTCATGTGTTGAATGGTATTCATATTTTGAAAGGAATTGCTTTATAATAAAAATCCTATTTTATCGTCAAAATGAACTATATAAAATAATCTGGTTTTGAAATAAATTGTTTTATAATAAAAATCATATTTTTATCATCTATATGAACTATATAAAATAGTCGTGTTTTGAAATAAATTGTTTCACATTAAAAATCACATTTTTATTATATACATGAATTGTTAAAAATAGTGAAGTGTTGAAATAGAAGACAGTTAGATAAAAATATCAATTTTATCAAATGTATGAAAACCATATAGTTTTGAAATCGAAGAAACGATATATATATATATATAAATAGAATTGAAATATATCGAATAACGAAGCTGTAGTTCGTATTTTGAAACCGTGATTTCAAACGATTAAACCGGGAGATCCGAACATCGGATTTTCCCAAAACCGCAATCGTTGGGTTCGCTTTGGAAATATCTTTCCAACGGCACCAACTTTGTAAAAATCCAACGGTTGGATTGTCTGGAATGTTTAATTCAAATATGAAGAAAAACAGCGCCAGAATCGATTATATTTATATATATATATATATAAATAAATATAATTATATTTAATCGAATAACGACGCTGTAGTTCGTATTTTGAAATCGAAACTTCAAACGATTATACCGGGAGATCCGACCGTCGGATTTTCCCGAAACTGGAACCGTTGGATTCGTTTTGAAAAGATCTTTCTAATGATGTAAATTTTGTGAAGATCCAACGGTTAGATTTTCAGATATGTATAAATCAAATCTGAAGAAAAACAGCACCACGGCCGCGGTATTGCCCGAAGCGTCGTTTGAATAAATTGGCTATTTTAAAATAAATAAAAATAGTGATAAATCGTTATAAAATATTACAAATGATATGGATGTGAAATTTAGAAATTAACTGAAGGTTAGCTAAGTCGAATGGTTTCCTGGATATTGATATGATGTTGGTTTCGACCTTCGGGGTTAATATTTGGGAAATCGTTCTCTTACTGATTGACGGTTAGTGACTAATGAATTGAAATGAAGCATAGTAGTGTTTTTGTAGCACTTGTTTATTATATACGCGAGTTGCTCAGAAAGACCGGGTTTATCCCATTCTGAATAACTGAATCGACGATAAGAAATCGAAGATGAAGACGGTGGTCGAAGACCAGAGATCTTCACCTCGTTTGGATAGTAACCGAGGTCCTGATTGGGAGGCATCCTGAAATATGGATAATGAGTGGTGATCGTCCAGACGTACGTGGAGGTCGATGGGTTTGCGAGGTATATAGTGCCTCCAGTTTCGTTCAGACTCAGAACGGACTTGCAAATGGACTGTGTTTCTGACATTGGAATTTATTCTGTGTGATTGATAGCTATCAGTTGCACGGTGTGAATTGCCTGTGTGGCATGCTAAGATGCAGTGATCAGGGCTTCTGTTGAAAAGAAAAGTCTTGTGGTGATGATCAAAGCACCGCCTTTGTGGCGTAGCTTTGTATATAACGTGAATTCGCGAGCCTCACACCCTGGTATGAACCAGAAACGGGAGAGGACATCAGGGAGGGCCTGCGTTTCTTCCTAGCTAGAAGTGGCGTCAGTGGTTTTACATGCCCTGACGAGTTTGACTTATGTGGTTGTTGCTGTTGCGAGGCGCCTCGGTTATATCGGTCGATCCGGGACCGATGGAGTCATTCGTTGGCTCATTTACGCCCCAAAGGGCGGGGAAACGCAGTTGTAACGACCCGAACTCCCCCGGTCTCCAAAGAGAAGGGAAAGAGCGGATTGTCTTGAGAACAACACACAAATGAACGCAGACGGAAGAACATTTCGTGTATATTACAACAATGCATCAGATTACAAGAATATACAGAGTATAAATGAATAAATATTACACAGAAAAATATCAGAGATTACAATTACATTTAAATACATCGCAGCGGAAAATAATACAACACACAACTAGAAGAGATATATGGATACAAAGCTTTCCGGATATCATTCCAGCTGTAAACCAGGATCCTGTGAATATAAATCTGCAAAACCAAAACTACTAGCTGCCCGTGTCAAAATAAGGGCACCCAGAGTTTAGGTTAAAACAATAAACTCCAGGTCAGTCATGTGACTGGTGTGAGAACTAAAACAGTTGTAAATCTTTATTTTAAAGTTAGGTAAATCAAGGGACCACGCCGTATAACACGGAACGGGTTTCCTCCCAAGAATACCAGTGCATAAAACAAACAACGCAATGCTAAATAAAGAAAAATGAAGCTGTTATAAGACCCAGGTCCTATCACACAATGCAACGCAAGCCGGGGGATAGGGTTTTCCCTTATAACAGCCAAAGAATGCTTGATACGTTTTAAAACAAATCATTTGATACTATTATAAGTGCATAGTGTATAAAACAACTTCAAATCATAAGTATCAATCATAGACGGCATGGGTACCATATATCATGTCGCCGTACTAGGCTCTACAATCAAAACCGCAAATGTCACGTATTTGGAAGTTGGGTTTCCGTCTGTGAACCGAGGCCAGGGATCGTCCTCTACCGATTCGAGACTCTCTAGCCCGAGCCTCAGGCAAGTACTCTGTCAAGCCTTTGGATCGTCAGGGCCGGTCCACCGATGTGGATTAAAATTCCTGAACACTGCGTTTCCCCGCCCTTTAGGGCGTAAGTGAGCCAACGAATGACTCCATCGGACCCGGATCGTCCGATCAAACCGAGGCGCCTCGCAACAGTAACAACCACACAGGTGAAAAGTATATAAATGTCAGGGCTGGAAGGTCACTGACACCACCCTAGCTAGAAAGAAACGCATGCCCTCCCTGAGGTCCGTCTCCCGTTTTTGGTTCACAACCGGGGTGTGAGGCTCGTGAATTCACGTTACACAAAGTTGTGCCACACAGACTGTGCTTTGATCATCACCACAAGACTTTGCTTTTCAACAGAAGCCTCGATCAATTGCATCTTAGCATGCCACACAGGCAATTCACTCCATGCGTTTGATATCCATCAGTATATAACCCCTGAGCTCGTACGTCTCAGAGAAGGGCGTTAAGCAAGAGAATAAATTCTCCGCCGCCAAACAGATATATATTTAATAGAGATCAATCACATAGACTAAAATCCAATGTCAGACACACAGTCCATTTACAAGTCAGTTCTGGGTCTGAACGAAACCGGAGGCACCTAGTACCCCGCATATCCATCGATCCCCAAATACGTCTGGACGATCACCAACTGTTTCCATCTTCTTGGGTGTACAGCCGAATCAAGATCATCAGTAATCACCCAAACGACGTGAAGACTTCTGGTCTTCAACAACCGTCCTCATCTTCGACTTATCGTCGTATCAGTTATTCAGAATGGGATAAACCCGGTCTTTCCGAATAACTCGCGTATATTTTAAATAAGTGTTACACAAACACAACATACGCCTCATTCCAATTCATCAGTCACTAACCGTAAATTAATCAAGAGAATAATTTCCCAAATATTAACCCCGAAGGCCGAAACCAACATCAGATCAATATCCAGAAAACCGTTCTGCTTAGCTAACCGACATTTAGTTTCTAAATTTCACATTCATAGGGAAAGGTTCCCATTAATTTTATCAAAGATAAATTCCTTGAATTTTGTTAGACCAAAAAGTGGTTCTAACACCCAAATTGACTAAAAGCAGAATGTAATAAGATCAAAAGTAAAATAGAGACACAGAATTTATAGTGGTTCGGCGAATAAAAGCCTACGTCCACTTGTCAATCACTATTCTCAATGATATGGTTGCAATTACAATGAGATATTCGCTCAATTTCACTCACAACTCACATACATTCACTCAATTGTCTCAAAACAAATGTTGAAAGACGATTTGGATTATCCGGGAGTGCTGGAATTCGGTTTATGAAGGTGGTTGAACTCTCAAAGTGCCAAAAAGAAGATCCTTTTCATTGTCTCCAGACAGGGTATTTATAGGTGAAAATTTGCTCAGAACCCGATCCGGATCGGAGCCACGTGTCATCCATCCCATCAGCCTCGGGTTCGGATGGGTTTCTGTGTTGACAACGCATCAGAGCAGTGGACGTTATGGGTAGGAACTGGTCATAACCGCTCCGAATAACCAGGCGATCATGGGGGAGAGTGACGTGAAATATGGGTTCGGATCGGAGGAGTGTACAGGAGGGGTTCGGATCGGGGTATCCGATCCGATCCGGTTTTGTCCCAAGGCTAAGTCTTCATCCACTTTCACTCTGTTCCGATCTGTCTTTGTAGCAAGTAGCCCTCCGCTCCAACTGGCAGTAGGTTGCTCTCCGATCCGAACAGCTGTGCCTCTCTGATTCCAACAGTAATAGCTCACCGATCCGAACAGCAAAACGTATCCGATCCGACCCGTTACATCGCTCTGATCCGACCCGCTATAGTGCTCTCTAAGTTCTTCAATGTTTCACATCTCGACTTTGTGTTGCCCAGTTCACAAAGTGGGCTAACATTTTGCCCCCTCAAAGGATGCTTCTGTTGGAGACGGAGCATGCTTTGATTATCATTGCACAACGTCTTCTAGGTAATTTTTCCTTTGATTTTCCTTGTGTTTTCATCTTCTTCTTCGAACTTCAATTTAATTCACTGCTGAATTACAGAATTCCGTTCGGTTCGGATTCCGATCCGAACATGCCCCCTCTTCTTTCTATCTTTCGTTGGACAATTGGGCCAAGCTCTGCTACTGGACTGTCGATCCGGTCCGAACGGGGAGACGAATAGTCACTCTACTTCTCTATATAAACTGGGTCTTCTTCCTTCTTTCATTTCCTTTTATTGTTTTACCGCTTTTGCTTCGGAACTCCAGAAAAAAGAAATAAGAACTTTTCACCCTTTTCGTGCAAATTTCCAAGCCACATACTCTGGTAGGTTTGAATCCGTCAATTAATTTTGTAACAATGGGTTTCAATTGAAATTTGCGGTTGATTTTGAATGATTTGAACATGACTCCTCTCTTGCTTCGATATCGTGTCTCCCTCCTTCCCTGTCGTCGTCGTGGGTGGTTCTACCACCGTCTCGAGGCGCTGAGAGGTTAAATGAAGCATGCGCTCGTCTTTAACTGGAGCTTTGGAGAGGGATGTGGATTTGACTGTGGTTGAGGAAGGGGAAGAAGAAGAAGAGGATTGAGGGGATCGGTTCGGGTTGGAGGACAAGAAGGAAAGGAAGAGAGATTCACAAGTTCGGATTGGGTCGGGCCAAAGGTCAGAGATGGAAACAGAGCTCATTTGACCGGATCGGGTCGGAGAGGATTCTCAAAATCGAATCGAACTGGAAAGCGAAAAGGAGGAGAAGTGTGTTCACCTAACCGGATCGGGTCGGACTGTAAAATAAAGGAGGAGAAGCATGACTACGTGGTCCGATCCGAACCGTTAAGGGAATCCATCTCCGAGCCGATCCGACTTTGATCTCTGAGTTTCAAAGTTTGTCCGAACCCAAGACAAGGCCACGCCCCCGATCCGATCCCAATGAATGCACCCGAACCGAACCGAAGGGCAGTCAATCTTAATGCACAAAAACTTGTTTAACTGGCCCAATCTACTTTCGGCACAATCTTCAACTTAATGGACAGTTAGGATAGTGCCTTGCGAAC
The DNA here is from genome assembly GCA_030737875.1 of Allium sativum. Taxonomy (NCBI): domain Eukaryota; kingdom Viridiplantae; phylum Streptophyta; class Magnoliopsida; order Asparagales; family Amaryllidaceae; genus Allium; species Allium sativum. Next base: position 213,955,633 of record CM060919.1, read on the forward strand.
ATAACTGGACGTCGAGAACTACTTCAATTCTTTATACTTCGCCAAACTTTTGCGTCGCATTTTTAAACATTTACTTTACACCTCCCGCATACACTGTTTACACTTTAGTTTGCACACATGCACGAGGGGATACAGGCTAATTTACTCTAATCTATGCTATTGCTTCTTCAATAGTTTTATGACCATGAGACCCAGACGCTCTTCTAGACTAGCTGCGAAGAAAGAGGCCCCGGAGACATCCAACAAAGTTACTCTCGAGGACATATCTTCCCCTTCGGATCCGGAATGGAACGATGAGGGTTCAGATTACGAAGTTGGAAATCGCGAAAGTGACAATGTGTCTTCGGAGGATGAAGTTTCTCTAGGTTTTGAAGAGGAAGGAGGGATTGGTGACAATTGGGCTCCTGATGAGTTTGAATCGGCTGTCATATTGGAATCACCCCAAGATTCTGTTGAATCAACAATCGACAACGATCGACTTATCCGAATTTGTTTAAAATACGGGATACTAAAAAGGGACACTCTAGTGCCTTCGAGATTTGACCGTCCCCACAACCCTCCAGAAGGATATATGGCAATCACCCGGTTGATGTGCATGGTCGGTGCTATCCCTCCATTTTCTCCCTTCATCGTTGATTTTATAAGACAAATGCGGATTGCCCCCATGCAGCTGCATCCCAATTCTTATGCCTACTTACACACCTTATATATAGCATATCGCGAGATCCTAGGCATAGAGCTTACTTTCGATGACGTTCATTTCTTCTACAACTTCAAGCATCGGACTCGAGAAACTCCTTCTTTCTGTTATTTTGAGTCTGTCCCTAAGAGGAAGATAATTTCAATGCCCTTCAGTAGTAAAGCTGGGGATTCCAAACTGGAATGGTTTTATGTGAAGCGACAGCCTGGGTGTGCCAGGAGGTGGACGAAATCAAGTAAAGCACTGATTTTCTAAATCTGGGCTCTATGCACTCAAGTCGTCGCCTTAACTCGTTTCTCTTTTTATTTGCAGTTGACAACCCAAAACAAATATCGGACCAGGTGTTCTTTGACCGGATGCACCAGCTCCTTAATGGCGATCAGAAATTCCTGACTATTGATGATGTCCTTAAGGACGAGTATCTTCATTTTCATGGGCTGCTATCTGTTACTCGTAGTATCGGTCATGGGACGGCTCCATACGTATATATTCCTCCAGTGGATGTAGTCCCAGAAACAGGAGAAGGCTCGGGAGCTCCTACAGTGCCTCTTCAAACTTCACCTTCTTCATCTTCTACCCAAGATGATGAATTGGCTAACTTGGCCGAAAAGCATCATGAAGGGTATACTGCTCCTGAGGATGCCATTTCTCCAGAAAAATCAACGTCTTCCAAAGAGTCGCCAATTGATGCTTCCGAGGGAGATGTCCCTAGTACTGATGACCCATTATTTCAGGGTTTGGGGGATCTCCCCTTACCTGAAACTATATACACTTCAGAGGATTTTAGGAAGGATCCTTTAGTTTTCACCTCTTCTGAAGAGACCACTCCTGCTAAGGCCAAAGAGCCTGCCCGTACTAGTCTAGCTTCGGACTCGGGTTGGTTGGGGGGAAACACACCACTTAGGACACACTTTACATAATGTCATTACCACTCATTGCACCTCTCTCTCTGTGAAACTATTGATTCTGAATTTCATTTGTCTTATTGTGCAGGCACGATGTCCCGATCTTACTATGATATCAGGAACCTCCGCCGCAGCATGTCTAATCCACCTTATGACACTGAGCATGATCGCCGCGACGATCGCAGTAGGGAGGAGAAACGGCCTTGTGAACCCTATCGCTCTCGAACCTCGCGTTCTCGTTCTCCCGTTCGGTCGGACCCAGAGAGATATAAAGGTTATCAAGGTCGTAGGGAAGAGGACAGGCCGCAACCAAAAGACTCCACCTCCTCTCAAGAAAAGCGCAGCAAGGAGAGAAGCCCGCCAAAAGATACTGAGTCGAGAAGTAAACGCAAGGTTCCTGCTAAACGGCCTAGAACAGATAAAGAAACTATTGAATCCTCCACGCACAGGGATACTGAGTTGATGATCCCTGCCCCTCCACCACTAGATGCTGAAACCGCAATCAAGCGGGCGTATTTGGAGGAGCAGTTTCCTGAACATTATTTCGAGAGCTTGACTTTTTTACCTGCCCTCGAACCTATTTCTTCCAGGTGGGCAGATGAGGCCAAAGCAAAGATAGATGCGGTTGTGAAACAGTATTCTGAAATGTTCAAATATTCATGCAACCTTTCCAGAATCATCCGTACTCTAATCACGAATGCTGATTCAATGCAAAAAACCGCAGAAGAAGATGCAAAGGCCTTAAAGAATCTAGGAAAAGATTTAGAGGACACACAGGCCCAGCTTGCTGTTGCTCAAAGGGAAGCTACTAACTTCAAACAACAATTTGAAGATATGCAAAAACGTTACCATGAATTGCTTGAATCTCACACTCAAGAGCGTTCTGAGTTAAAAAGCAAGTTGAAGACGCTAAGTCAGATGCCGCTAAAGCGCGCCTTGCTTACACCGACCTTGAACGGAAAAATGCCGAGTTGGCAAGGAGGAATGCTGAGCTAGAAAAGAAAAATGCTGACTTGGCTTCAAAGCTAATGGAGGCGGAGAACAGAGCTGCCCTGGCAGAGGGCAACGTCGAATGTGCTATCAAATCTGCTGAGGAGGCCCGCAATCAATTGTCAGAGGCGGAGGCTGAGATTCAGGGTTTCGGCGAATTAATGATTGAATTCTTTGCACATATCATCCGTCGCCGGAACATTTCTTGGATTGAGGATTATCCATCTACTCTAGTCCAAGTATGGAGTCAAATCGTTGAGTGGGAAAAAGAGGAGCTCAAGGTTGATTCCATCGATGAGGACAAGCTGATGGAGAAATACTTAAGGGATGATGAGCCAGAACGCCTAGCTGAAGGGCGCCGCCTCATTGCTGATGCTATGGAAGAAGAAAGGCGGAGGACTAAACAGAAGAACGTTCCCGAGGCTGGTTCCTCTTCTACTGCCCCCGCAACTTCTGAAGTAGAGGGGTATGATCCTGAAAACCCGGGAATCCCTCGAACAACTCTGCTATCCCCTATTCCCGAAACGGCATCAGAGACAGCAGTTACCCCTGCCGAGAAGTCTTCGGAAGGTATCCCTACCTTTTCTCCTCAATTCGTCAAGGCTATTTCTACCTTTCGCCACGTGATTGAGCAATCGATGAAAAACCCATTATTTTCTCCTGAGTTGATAACTGTTGCTTCTCACTCTGTAGGTATTGAGCCATCCGGAAAGACAGATGTGACTCAGGGAGCCGTGTCTGGGGCAGAGCCTACGGAGAAGGCAAAAGAGGGGAAGGACAAGGCTGCTCCTATAGATTTGGGAGAAGGAAGCGAACCGTCTAAGGCTGACACTCCCCATGATGAAGAAATGATAGCAGCCTTAAAGGATGATGGCGGCGACGGAGGACATGAGGAAGATCCAGAGGTGGCAATAGTTGGGGAGTCGAAAAGTGCAGATGATGTTACTTTGGCTGCAATGAAAGCTGATCAAGATAAACGCTTGCAGTTAAAAGCTGAGGACTTAGACCCTGAAATCCTCAAGCCTCTCGCAGTTGTGGATGCGGGATCAAGGTTAGTTGTTAAGCTTTCAACTAGATCTAATACAGAGGAACTCGCTAAAAAATATTCTCTTGATTCCAGTGCTCCGCCCTCCGGGAAGAAGTCAACCGATTCCAGCGCCGCATCTTCGGGAAAGAAAAAATCAAAGCGCATCTTGACGGAGGCCGAGAAAGAGGCAAAGGATGCGGAGAAAGCCGCCAAGAAGTCCAAGCCTCACTCGAAATCTAAATAGTGGGTTGTCTTGCGTTGTTTTAGTATTTGGTAGATCAATAATTGCTGCTGTAAGGGTGGCTCTTGCACCTTCTTTTTGGCTGTTTCCCTGTACAAATCCATTCATTCGTAAATAAAAAATAATTCATTTTTCGCAATGTCTATTAGTCATTAGTTCTGCACTTATGTAAGAATGCATGTCTTACTATAGTTATGTAATGAAGTCATGGTGGGAGGAAATATGTGTATACATATATGCCCCCAGTCAATAAAAAACTATTCAAGACTTAATCAAATAGTCTGAATGCCCCCGATTTTCTGACGGGATTGCATTTTCTGTGTCGTCAATGCTTGTCGTTTTTTCTGGCATTTTTTATACTCTCCTGTCTTATACTCAGGTTAGAGTTCTTACTGAGGCGGTCTCTTGTCTGGGTGCACCTTCACGCCTCAGAGGACGTCGTCTTCCCGTCCTTTTATACTCTCTCTCTCTCTCTCTGGAGAGTTAGAGTTCGAGCTCAGCAATTTATTCGCTCCCCGATCCTTCAGCGGGGAAGGAGTTCTTTCTCAGCGCTCAATCGGAGACACTTTTATACTCTCTCTCTCTCTCTCTCTGGAGAGTTAGAGTTAAGAATGTCGTTTTCCCATTCTTTTACGTCTTATCGCACAAATAGTCATTGTGCTTTTTTCTTACGTTTAAATTGTTTTCAACCTTTCAGGTTTTGAATCATCTTATATTCCATAATCACAACAGAATAGTCGATGAATGTATATATATAATGCATGAAAGTAAATGACACACGATATTTTTATAGTGGTTCGGCTAAGTCGTAGCCTACATCCACTTTATAGTCCTTTATTCATATCATCAGATTTTCCTAAGGCAAGTCGTGCCTTTTTACAGAGTTCACAAGAAAAATAACAAAGAGTACAATATTTTTAATCCAAATATCGCATCAAGTGTTGGGCATTCCATGCCCTAGGTACTTCTTCGCCATCTACGGTCGTTAACTTGAAGGTTCCTTTTTCAAGTTTCCGTTGGATGACAAAGGGTCCTTCCCACTTCGGACCGAGGTGAGGAAGGGATGGAAAGACTCTCTTTAGCACCAAATCTCCTGGTTCAAAAGTCCTAAGGCGAACTTTTTTGTTGTAATAGCGTGCCATCTGACGTCGATGTCTTGCCGCACGCAAATCCGCTTCGTCCCTTTTTTCTTCAATTTCATCAAGAGACTCGAGTAAGAGTGCCTGATTCGTCATCGGGTCATAATACATCACCCGGTGGGAAGGAACTTCAAGCTCTACTGGAATTACTGCTTCTGAACCAAACGAGAGAGAGAAAGGGGTATGACTAGTAGCGGTCTTAAATGTTGTTCGATATGCCCACAAAGCTAAGGGTAGTTCGTCAACCCATTTTGCCTTTGCGCGCTCTAACCGTTTCTTGAGGATGGATTTTATAACTTTGTTTATTGCTTCAACTTGCCCGTTCGACTGCGGATAAGCAACCGCAGTATACCGTTTCTCGATCTTATATTTCTGGCAGAAATTTCTGAATTCAGTACCATCGAACTGGGTTCCGTTGTCAGTTATAATGGTCCTTGGGATCCCGAATCGGCATATAATATTTCTAACCATGAAACTTATCACCTTTCTCGCCGTGATCTTGGTTAAGGGCTCAGCTTCCACCCACTTCGTAAAATAGTCCACAGCGACTACTGCATATTTCGCTCCTCCTTTAGCAATCGGTAGAACTCCGATGATATCAATTCCCCACATGGCAAAAGGCCAAGGACTCACCATCGATTTGAGTTGGGTCGACGGTGCTCTGGGGATTTTAGCGAATCTCTGGCACTTATCGCAGCATCGTGAATAATCAGCTGCATCTTTATTAATTGTGGGCCTAAAGTATCCATACCGCAATATCTTTTTCGCTAAAGTCTGACCTCCTGTATGATCTCCACACTCACCTTCGTGTACTTCTCTTAGTACACGTCTGATGTCGTCGTGTGCTATACATCGTAACAGGGGCATAGAAAATCCTTGCATATAAAGAGTATCATCTTGTAGGACATATCTGGTAGCCTTGCGAACTATAGCCCTTTTCTCACTCTTCTTTGATGGGAATGTTCCACTCTTAAGGAAGTTCTTAATTGGGGTCATCCACGACTCTTTCTCCGGTTCTGCTTCGAAAGCGAACTCAATTTCCATCGACTCAAAACTTGGCGATTCCAACGTTGCAATTGGAATTATTTCAGTTTCTTCTAGATTGTCGGAACTAGCTAGCTTTGCCAGCCTGTCTGCCTTCTGATTTTCGGCTCTTGGGATATGTGTTATACTGTACCGCTCCAGGTTGCTCAACAGCTTTTCCACTTTCCCGAGGTAGGCGATGAGTCGAGGTCCCCGGGCCACAAATTCCTTTCGCACTTGGCAAACAACGATTTTGGAGTCGCAGAATATGTCCAACATTTTTATTTCGAGGTCTTTAGCAAGCTTCAGCCCGACAATCAGGGCTTCGTATTCAGAGTCATTGTTAGTCGCCGAAAATTCTAATCGTAGAGCGTAATATAATGACCGCCCTTCAGGAGTAACTAAGACGATTCCAGCTCCGGACCTTCGGTCGTTTTTGGCTCCATCTGTGTATAGCTTCCATGAACCTATCTTTAACTCATCTTCGGACTTGACCACTCTGTCATTGATCACTTCCTCCTCTGGGATAGTGAACTCTGCTATAAAGTCTGCCAGAGCTTGCCCCCTGATCGACCTTCGTGGCTGAAAATTTAAATCAAACTGACTTAATTCTATATTCCATTTGATCAACCTTCCCGATGCTTCGGTTCTCTGCAACACCTGCCTCAGAGGCTGGTCAGTGTATATAGTTATTGGATGAGCTTGGAAATAGTGATGAAGTTTTCGGGATGCGATTAGGAGGCTGTAAGCGAGCTTCTCAATCTTTGGGTAGTTGCGTTCTGCCGCTGCCAATTTCTAGCTTACATAATATACTGGCCTTTGCACTTTGTCTTCTTCCCGAACCAAGGCTGTGCTAACAGCGTGAGCCGAGACTGCCAAGTAAAAAAACAATTCTTCGTGATCCACTGGCTTTGACAGAATCGGCGGTTTTTCTAGTAGTTCCAATAAATTTCGAAAGGCTGCAACACAGTCCGGAGTCCACTCGAAGTTCTTCTTTCCCCTTTTAATCAAATCAAAAAACGGAACGCATTTGTCTGTGGCTTTGGAGATAAATCTACTCAACACGGCTACTTTCCCTGCAAGACTTTGGACATCTTTAATTCTTCTCGGCTCTTCAATGTTTCTAATCGCTGCTATTTGGCTGGGATTGATTTCAATTCCTCGGGAGCTCACAATGAAGCCTAGAAACTTTCCCGATGCCACTCCAAATGAACACTTCAAGGGATTCAACTTCATCCGATACTTTCGCAGGATACCGAACATTTCTACCAAGTCTTGCGTATGACGGGAGGACTGTTTCGATTTGACAAGCATATCATCCACATAAACTTCCATAGTCTTCCCTATTTGATTATAAAACATTCTGTTCACCAAGCGCTGATAAGTGGCTCCGACGTTTTTCAATCCGGATGGCATTACAACATAACAATATAACCCCAAATTTGTAATGAAGCTCGTATGTTCTTGATCTGGCACGTGCATAGGAATTTGGTTGTATCCGGAATATGCATCCATAAAAGAAGTTCATGTCCCGCTGTCGAATCTACAAGCTGGTCAATCCTGGGAAGTGGGAAACTATCTTTTGGGCAAGCTTTGTTCAAATCTGAAAAATCAATGCAAGTCCGCCACTTTCCATTCGGCTTCTTTACTAAGACGGGATTCGATATCCAGTCAGGATACGTCGAATCTCGAATAAACCCGTTCTGTTTCAGTTTCTCCACCTCTTCTTTGAGAGTAGCCGACCTCTCTGGGCCCAGCATACGTCTCTTTTGCTTCACAGGCGGATGTTTCGGGTTTACATTTAGTGAGTGACTTATGATGGATGGCGATATCCCACACATGTCAGCGTCGGTCCAGGCAAACACGTCCAAGTTTTCCTTCAGGAAGTCTGTTAGTTCTTCGGCCCGACGTGGATCCAATTGAGATCCAATCTTCAAAACTCTTGTTGGATCAACTTCATCAATGGGAATGTCCACTGTCGCTTCATTAGGAGTTGCATTTCTAGTCTCTGGTTCCTCGTCTTTTCTGGGATCCAGGTCTTCAGGCGTTCCTTTGGGCAACTCCTTGGGGGCCGATCCCTCTAATTGCTACGCCGAGCCCTCCTTCGGAGGAGGCGAGGCATCTTTACTTTCAATGTTAGGTCCTTTCATCAACATCTTTAATTCGGCAACATAGCAGGCCCGTCCGGAGACTTGATCCCCTCTCATTACTCAAGTTCCGGCTTCAGTTGGAAACTTAAGCAATAAACACCAAGGGGCGATGCAAGCCCTGAATTCAGCAAGGGCAGGCCTTCCCAAAAATGCATTATAAGGCGAATCTACGTCCAACACAACGAACTGAAGCATTCGTACTCTTCGGCGTTCTCCTTGTCCCAAGGTTACGGGCAATTCTATGTACCCCATTGGGGCTGTCGACGCCCCGTTGAAGCCTCGGATCCATCCTTCGCATGGCTTCAAATCTTCAGATTCAAGCTTCATCTGATCGAATGACTTTTTAAATAAAATGTTAACATAGCTTCCATTGTCTACTAACACCTTATGAACCAAGGCCGGCCCAATGGTGGTAGTAATGACCAACGAATCATCGGTAGGTGACTGGATTCCAGTATTATCTCTGCTACGGAATACCACGTCGTCAAACATTGTCTTCTGTTGCTTTATGGGGGCGATATCTTCAAAATCATCACATTCATCCACCTCTACATGCTTGGAAGCATTTACATATTGATCCATCGCTCTAAAACTGCGGATTGCTGGGTGGGGTCCACCCACTATGGAGTTGATAACAATTCCCTTGCCTTTCTGCTGCTCCGTAGGCTTGGGAGCAGATTGAATCTGTTTTGGAGCCTGCTCTCCTTGCCCCATGTCCCTCGGGGCAACCTTATATTCATCCAGTTTCCCTTCGCGCAGCAGCTTCTCAATCAAGTCTCTCAAATGTCGACATTCATTGGTTGAATGCCCATGAGTTCCATGAAACAAACAAAACTTCCCAGTTGCCATTTCTTTCTCCGTTGAGTCGCGAGGTGGCGGTCTTTTATATTGCAAAACATTGTATGTATCCAAGTAAATGTTCTCCAGAGTGTCGTTCAACGGTGTATAATTCTCATAAGTCTGGAATCGGGGCCTTTTGCTAGGATCACTCCCCCTATTTCTATTTCTTCTGTTACCATTCGCGTTACGGTTATTGTTGTTGCCCCCGTTTCCAGAATTGTCGTTTCCACTCTTGTTTCCCACATTCACTTCAACTTTTCCGGAACTTTCCCCAGACTGCTTCACGGCGACGTTACTCTGAACATTTTCTTTTGAAGCCACTTCCGACTTTCTCTTTCGGTTTGCCCTGGCCTCCTCTCGTTTTAAGTGAATATCGGCCTTTTCATAAAATAACTCTCTCGTGGAGGGTGTCTTTCCAGAAAGGTAATCTCCAAACTCGGAGTCAGGATCGACTCCTTCCATCAAAGCCATCAAGATGGTGGGCTCATGCGGGTCACTAACTTCAGTCACAGCTAAGTTGAAACGGTCGAGATATGACCTCAAAGACTCTCCTGGCTCCTGCTTAATTCTTGATAATTCAATAACACTCTTAGACTTTCGGGTATGGAGTCGGAACTGATTCATAAAACGTTCGCTCAATTCCCTGTAATTCGATATCGAACGAGGGGGAAGTCGGGTAAACCATAGCTGTAACACCCCACACCCGCTAAGGTCACTCACTAAGGGAATGCCTTAGCTTCGGTGGAGTATTTTTAGTGAGTATAGAACAGAAATATTACAACAAGACAGATATAAGTAATACTTGAAAATTAAAACATCATTTCATTGCAGCGGAAAGTAAAACATGTTTGGTTACATCACAAAACCATAACAAGAGTCAAGTACATAATATCCCTCCTGATAAAACAAAAGTACATAATCCCACTACATAACTTAATAGCCATAATAGAAAAGATAAACTGAGCTTTACATCCACGGTCCAAGCTCCAAAAGATAGAAAAAGCAGTCTGATCAAAGCCCACTAGTGCTAGGCCCACTCTGATAACCTGAGGGTTGGGAAAAAAGATAAAAACAACGGGGTCGGACATAAGTCTGAGCGAGTCCTATAACTTTAACAATACAATCACTAAAGTAACCAGAGTAAGACATAAGCTTGATATACGGTAACGACTGGGCATAAATGGCTACACTAAGCAGCCAACTAGACTTAGGATGAACTAAGATAACCGTAAAGACGCATTTACCCACCCCAAGGATAATTACTACACTGCACCACCCCAGATCTACCCACCCAAGGGTAATTCCTACACTGCACCACACCAGTTCTACCCACCCAAGGGTAATTCCTACTTAAAGGTTGATCCCACTAAGTATACTTAGTAATTTTTAATAGTAGTTTCGTGTACTCCTAGCTGACTACATAGGTGCCGTCTGCCCCTATCTCCACTAGGTGTACCCACTACTCCCCAAGCGATCGGCTCCCTAATGTAGATACCCGTGCTGGCCCCACAGTGGGGTGTATCATCCCCCAAAGTGGCAACCTAATAATATCAACGGTGCACGGCTTATACCTACACGATGCAACAACGTCTTACTTACCAGCCCGGGTCCACACACGCATATGAAGCCCGTTGGACTTGCGTTGCCACCGCTAACCCGTTTTGGCCTCTTATAGTCAAACCCAATATGCGTGTCCCGTCCTCGACTTGGGTCGAGCCCACAAAGATACGTTTGGGATATTGGTTGAAATGGGCCCCCACAAGCTACCCACCTAAGCTTGTCATTTCTAGTGAATCCCACTTAACCCTTTAACCATGTCCACTTACATGTTACAAAAGTTGGTTAAGTCTTTTAATCATATTTTAATTGCCACTCAAGGCACCCACTAGATTTCCACATGCCACCCAAGGCACTTACTTGATTCCCACATGCCACCCAAGGCACTTACTTAACCCTTTAATCATGTTTAATTACATGTTCCACTTTGGTTAAGTATTCTAATCGTATTTTCTATTGCCACCCAAGGCAACCCACTAGTTTCCTCATGCCACCCAAGGCACCCACTTAACCCCTCATGCCCCACTACATGCTAATTTGGTTAAGTGTTTCTTAATTAATTAAGATCGTAACCCTTGTAAAGACCTCTCACATTAGACTGTCTTTTATGGCAGCTGGATATGCCGGTTGGTTCCGGGCAGCCTTACACCATAACAGAGTCTAACCTCGTGTCTTTACACTTGTCACGTATTTAGTTTATGACTAAGACCTCTCACATTGGGCCCATCATTTGTAGCTGCTGGATTTGCCGGTCGGTTCCGGGCAGTCTTATGCTACAAAAGGGTCCAACCTCGTGTCTTAGTCGATTAATTACACCTAATTAATCACCCCCATAATTTGTATTAATTATCCCTAATTAATTACCAATCTCAAGAATATGGGTAGACCTAACTCAATAGGTAAATTCCCAATTCCATAATATGGGTAGACCTAACTTAATAGGTAAATTCCCAATTCCATAATATGGGTAGACCTAACTTAATAGGTAAATTCCCAATTATGTCCATTCACTTTATGTTATGCTTAAGCATACCCATTTCACACCATTTTATTAACATGCATATTAACCCCATCGTTCCCCACGTAATTCGTTCTCATAACATGACATAATAAGGGGAAGATTCATCACAAATGCCATGGGTTTAACCAACATAGCATATAACTTTATCATGGGTTTAAAAGGTGTCAACTTGCATATATGAGCATACATTAAACCCAACTAGCATTTAACCCAAACTTGCATGAAGCACATATGTCACAAAAGGGGTAACTTGCATATGATTCTTATGTCATACAAAGGTGTGAACTTGCATAGCATATCACATGTTAACTTGCATATAACCAAACACATAACTTGCATAACATGTTACATATGAACTTGCATATAATCATGCACATAACTTGCATATAACCAAACACATAACTTGCACAACATGTTACATATGATCTTGCATATAATCATGCACGTAACTTGCATTACATGTTACATATGAACTTGCATATAATCTCACATATAGCTTGCATAACATGTTACATATGAACTTGCATATGTATGTATGACATACAAAGGTAAACTCGCATATGTTATGCATATCACTAATCCAAACAACTTGCATAGATTATGCATATTATAGATCCAAACTCATGGGTTAAACTTGCATGTCATGTTACTTATTTCACACATGATTCTAGCATAAAACCAAGCATTTAACTTGCATAAAACCAAACACTTAGCATGCATAAAACCCAATACTTAGCATGCATAAAACCCACCACTTAACATGCATAAACCCAAACACTTAGCATGCATAAAACCAAATACTTAGCATGCATAAAACCCACCACTTAACATGCATAAACCCAAACACTTAACTTGCATAAACATAGTGTCATCATGAATAAGTGTTAAACATAGTGATTAGCAAACTAGCATCATAACATATGACCTAAAACCCATTGATCCGCAAGCAAAACCATATGATCTCATCACATCTCATCTACTTAGTTTAGCAATTGGTTATTAAAGTGATAGAAACTCACAAACTCCAAGATTAGCTCCTTAGATAGTTGCTAGAGTTGAAGTAGAGGTGGATTAGTAGTTGATTAGCTTGCAATCCTCCTCTAATTAGTGGAGGCTCCTTCCAAGTTGCACTTTGGCGGCATGATGGCATAGATTCTATTTTTAGCATGGATTAGGGTAGTCTTAGGGTGTATTTATAGGATTAGGTTGTGTTTTAGGCCCTTAGATTAACCCTAGGTTAGTTTAGGTCCGTCAGATCTCGGAAGCTTCCAGAAAACAGCCCCAAAACACAGCCAAACCCTAAAATGGTGCACCAGGCCAAACTGGCCGAGCACCCCCTGTCGACACGCAAGTCGACAGGGCTGTCGACATGGTCCTAGCCAAGTCGACTGCCCAGTCGACAGGGCTGTCGACTTGGTTAGCTCGGCGGGAATTTTCCCGCTTGGGCCCAATGGCCCCAATTTCGAAATTTGAACCTGAATTTTAAATCTGTTTTGAACTTTGAATTTTCTGAAAACTTCATTAGGCCATAACTGGGCCATACGGACTCCGATTCTCGAAAACTCAGACTCTATTTCGCGTATTTTTCCGAGACGAACGCAATGACGCAGCCCGTTTCCCCCAATTCTCACATCTGAGATTATTTATTCTGTAATTAGTGAATATTAGTATTAACTAAAATTCGGGGTGTTACATTCTCCCCTCCTTAAAGGATTTCGTCCCCGAAATCTCTAAGCTAAGGAGAATGCATATCCTACCATCCAAACAACCATCTACTCAATCCATCAAACACGGGCATCCATTGTCCTTAAAACAATTTCTAATGATGTATGAGCATATGCAAAAAGTGTGTGTATATGTTCCCTATCTAATGTATGAACATATGCAAACCGTGATAGTGCCATGCATCCAATATGTATGCGAAAGAACCCTATCGACACATACTATATCTACATGAGTGCACAATCATTCACCAAAATGCATCATCCATATGATAACACAACCATTATACATCCATAAATATAGCTACCTACACACAATTATATGCAATATGCAATATGAAGTGATTGAGCCGATCTAGTGTCTAGAGTGTGTGTATATGCATCCACGAGCAACCACTAGCAAACACTTGCATCCACATGCATCCATCAATCATAACATGTCTCAAACACATGTTTCAACCATAGGTTTACCCTATCTAAAGGTCAAAGGTACTAACGAGAGGACATACTACAGATAAGATAAGTACTAGTCAATCGATAAAGGAGAAATTAAAAGACCTATCCTAAAAAGGAATGGGTATAATGAACGCATCTTCTCTTCCGTCTCTAAAGTAGCGTTGCTCTCATCTTCTCCCCATTGCACTTTGACTAGTTGAACCTCTCGATTCCTCAACTTCCTAGTCTCTGACCCAAGGATGCGAGTAGGAGCTCGTCGAATCGTCTCATCACGCTCTATCTCTACTTCTTTAAGCAAGCTCGGCTCTACCACCTCAGCGGTCTCATGTAGGCACTTTCTCAAATGTGACACATGGAATACATCATGTACACCACTAAGTCTGTCGGGTAACTCCACTCTATATGCCATCCGTCCAATCCTTTCCTTAATAGGAAACGGCCCAACAAATCTTGGAGCTAACTTCCCAACGGACCCAAAGCGAACTACATTCCGTAATGGAGATACTTTGACAAAGACCATGTCCCCAACATCAAACTCAAGCTCTGTTCTCCTCTTGTCCGCATAAGATTTCTGTCTGTCTTGCGCCGCTTTCATCCTTCTTCGAATCAAATCAATCTTTTCCGAAGTCTTCCTAACCATATCGGGGCCAAGCAAGATCTTATCCGTAGATTCCCACCAACATGTAGGTGATCGACAAGGCCTTCCATAAAGAGCTTCGAAAGGAGCCATGCCAATACTAGACTGAAAGCTGTTATTATATGCGAACTCCACCAATGGAAGATGCTCTTCCCATGTACCTCCAAAATCCAAGATACATAGCCTCAAAAGGTCTTCTAAAATACGATTCACCCTCTTGGTCTGGCCGTCCGTCTGAGGATGATATGCGGTACTCAAACACCACTGAGTCCCTACCGCCTCTTGCAAACTCTTCCAAAACTCTCTAGTGAAGATAGGATCTCGATCGCTCACTATATTGGAAGGTACACCATGCAATCTAACAATCTCTCGAATGTAGATTGAAGCTAGCCATTGAGCAGTCCTCTTACTCTTCACGGGTATAAAATGGACACTCTTGGTAAGTTTGTCTACCCCAACCCAAATTCCCGTATTACCCTTCCTCGATCTTGGTAATCCATTGACGAAATCCATCGATACACTATCCCACTTCCATAGCGGAACCTCCAATGGGTGAAGCAACCCACCGGGTTTCTTCTGCTCCGCTTTCACTTGCTAGCACACCAAGCATCTAGCGACATACTCGGCCGCATCTTTCTTCATACCGGCCCAAAAGGAAACTTGCTTCATGTCTTGGTACATCTTGTCCCCCCCCGGATGAATGGTCATCTTCGACCGATGTGCATTATCAAGTATAGCCTTCCTCAAACCCTCGTCTTGCGGTACACAAAGTCTACCGTCTCTACGCAACCACCCCTTACCATCTAGGGTGTACCTACTCAAATGGCTGGACGACTCCCCCCCTTATGAGCTTCTCTACTAACTCAACCAACTGTGGGTCGTCTCGCTGTGCTCCGCCAATCCGCCCCAAAAGAGTAGGCCTAACCTCCAAGGAGGCTAGCAGACCGGGTACAAAGTCAACGGAAGGTCTAAAGTCAAACATAGAAATAAACTCTAAGCTCCGCCATTCCACGAACAATGGACTCAAAGACAGCCTTTTTCTGCTTAAGGCATCTGCCACCACGTTACCCTTGTCTGGGGTATACGCTATCTCAAACTCATAGGATGCTAAGAATTCCATCCACCTTTGTTGTCTTAAGACAATGCGCTCAAAGAGTCTCCAACACTTCCCTAAGATGTAGGGCATGCTTTTCTCCACTTCTAGAGAAAATCAGGATATTCTCCCATGCAAAATCGTCACAACTATCCATCTCTCACGCAGACCACCCTAGTCGAACTCGACATCCCCCAAATGCAAGCCCCAAAGGCCTAAACCAATATCAGACAAACACCCAAGGGATACCTCCTTCGAATTCAGACGACCTGCGTGAGATGATACTAGTAAAAACGGCTAAGTATTTAAGCCCTTGTCCAACTCTGGATGTCCTCGCCAGTCCCACTCCAAAACCACTGTTTATCCCATAACTGGCTTTGCTCAACCTATTGAGCACATATGAAACTTATTTCGCTCCTAGAAAAGACCAAGATGTCATTTACAAAGACCATCACGAACTTATTTAGGTACTCCCTGAACACCCTTCTCATCAAATCAATAAAGTATGCGGGGGCGTTCGTCAAACCAAATGGCATCACCAGCCACTCATAAAAACCATCCGGAGTCCTAAATGTAGTCTTCTCTATACTATCCTCAGCCACTCTCAACTGATGAAACCCCGTGGCTAAGTCCAACTACGAAAACACTGAGGCGCCAACCAACTGATCAAAAGAGATCATCAATCCTCGGCAATGGGTGTCTATTCTTCTTTGTGAGTTTATTTAGTTCTCTTTAGCCTACACAAAGTCTGAGGGACCCATCCGCCTTCGTGGCAAAAACTACTGGAGCACCCCACTCCGATATACTTCGTCTTATGAACCCCTTCTCAAGCAAATTGCCTACTTGCTTATGGAGTTCCCTCCTCTCACGAGGAGCTATGTGGCACACTGGCCAAGATACTGGTTTGGCATTGTCTACCAGATATATTCGGAAGTCAATCTCCCGCTCCGGAGGTAAGCCCTTCACCTCCTCAAACACATCCGAGTATTCCCGGACAACTCTAACAGATCGCAAACTCTCGACCGACGTGTCAAGCGATTCTAGATAACTTAGCATAACAGATTCCATGGGATTACAAGAGATCTCGAGAGTGTTACCCAAGCGGGTCATAAGCCTAACAACTCTCCCTTCAAAATCAAGAACGACACCACTACTGGATAACCAGTCCATGCCCAAAACTAACCCATAGCCCGTGAAGCCCAAAAAGCATCACATCTAAACTCAACGCTAAGTATAGAAACTTTCAAACCCAAACACATCATGGAGCCCCAATTGGGTTTGAAACAACTAAGGGATCATCTACTAAACTGGTGTCTAAGTGCAGTGACTCAACTAATAATGATGAGATAAATGAACTCGATGCGTCAGAATCAAATAAAGTTCGAACCGGATAATAAAGAAATCCAAATTCCAACCTAGACGGTCTTATCCCCATCTGGTACACTAGCCGTGAGGGAATACAACTACCCTCCAGAAGATTCCATGCCTTGCCCTTGCCCCCTTTGGACAACCCTAATAAGGTGTCCTATTCCTCCCAAAAGGATAACTACTCGCCTTCTTCTTCCCATTCTCCACTCGTAACCTCCCACCAATGAGGTTTCATCCTTCATTAACCAAACAACTATTTGAGCCTTCCTCCCATCGTCTATCCAATAGGTACCTACCAGTCCTCCTCCTTCTTGAACCAACTTCTAATCCGACTAACGTCTAAGTCCCTTGAAGTGGTTTTCCATTCTTATCTAACTTAGAAAGATCATCTATACACGGAGGGGAAACTCAAAACGAGAGAGGAAGAGATTCAAAACGGAGAATTCGAAAGATAAAGATATGGCTATCGGGGATTATGCTTTTCTTTCAAAAACTTTTCTCTTAAAAGACATGTTTTTGAAAATACTCCTTTCAAAAATATTCTTAGAAAATAGTTTTTCTAAAAATTCTATCTGTTCTGGTAACCTGGCTCTGATACCACGTGTAACACCTCACACCCGCTAAGGTCACTCACTAAGGGAATGCCTTAGCTTCGGTGGAGTATTTTTAGTGAGTATAGAACAGAAATATTACAACAAGACAGATATAAGTAATACTTGAAAATTAAAACATCATTTCATTGCAGCGGAAAGTAAAACATGTTTGGTTACATCACAAAACCATAACAAGAGTCAAGTACATAATATCCCTCCTGATAAAACAAAAGTACATAATCCCACTACATAACTTAATAGCCATAATAGAAAAGATAAACTGAGCTTTACATCCACGGTCCAAGCTCCAAAAGATAGAAAAAGCAGTCTGATCAAAGCCCACTAGTGCTAGGCCCACTCTGATAACCCGAGGGTTGGGAAAAAAAGATAAAAACAACGGGGTCAGACATAAGTCTGAGCGAGTCCTATAACTTTAACAATACAATCACTAAAGTAACCAGAGTAAGACATAAGCTTGATATACGGTAACGACTGGGGCTAAATGGCTACACTAAGCAGCCAACTAGACTTAGGATGAACTAAGATAACCGTAAAGACGCATTTACCCACCCAAGGATAATTACTACACTGCACCACCCTAGATCTACCCACCCAAGGGTAATTCCTACACTGCACCACACCAGTTCTACCCACCCAAGGGTAATTCCTACTTAAAGGTTGATCCCACTAAGTATACTTAGTAATTTTTAATAGTAGTTTCGTGTACTCCTAGCTGACTACATAGGTGCCGTCTGCCCCTATCTCCACTAGGTGTACCCACTACTCCCCAAGCGATCGGCTCCCTAATGTAGATACCCGTGCTGGCCCCACAGTGGGGTGTATCATCCCCCAAAGTGGCAACCTAATAATATCAACGGTGCACGGCTTATACCTACACGATGCAACAACGTCTTACTTACCAGCCCGGGTCCACACACGCATATGAAGCCCGTTGGACTTGCGTTGCCACCGCTAACCCGTTTTGGCCTCTTATAGTCAAACCTAATATGCGTGAAGATACGTATGGGATATTGGTTGAAATGGGCCCCCACAAGCTACCCACCTAAGCTTGTCATTTCTAGTGAATCCCACTTAACCCTTTAACCATGTCCACTTACATGTTACAAAAGTTGGTTAAGTCTTTTAATCATATTTTAATTGCCACTCAAGGCACCCACTAGATTTCCACATGCCACCCAAGGCACTTACTTGATTCCCACATGCCACCCAAGGCACTTACTTAACCCTTTAATCATGTTTAATTACATGTTCCACTTTGGTTAAGTATTCTAATCGTATTTTCTATTGCCACCCAAGGCAACCCACTAGTTTCCTCATGCCACCCAAGGCACCCACTTAACCCCTCATGCCCCACTACATGCTAATTTGGTTAAGTGTTTCTTAATTAATTAAGATCGTAACCTTTGTAAAGACCTCTCACATTAGACTGTCTTTTATGGCAGCTGGATATGCCGGTTGGTTCCGGGTAGCCTTACACCATAACAGAGTCTAACCTCGTGTCTTTACACTTGTCACGTATTTAGTTTATGACTAAGACCTCTCACATTGGGCCCATCATTTGTAGCCGCTGGATTTGCCGGTCGGTTCCGGGCAGTCTTATGCTACAAAAGGGTCCAACCTCGTGTCTTAGTCGATTAATTACACCTAATTAATCACCCCCATAATTTGTATTAATTATCCCTAATTAATTACCAATCTCAAGAATATGGGTAGACCTAACTCAATAGGTAAATTCCCAATTCCATAATATGGGTAGACCTAACTTAATAGGTAAATTCCCAATTCCATAATATGGGTAGACCTAACTTAATAGGTAAATTCCCAATTATGTCCATTCACTTTATGTTATGCTTAAGCATACCCATTTCACACCATTTTATTAACATGCATATTAACCCCATCGTTCCCCACGTAATTCGTTCTCATAACATGACATAATAAGGGGAAGATTCATCACAAATGCCATGGGTTTAACCAACATAGCATATAACTTTATCATGGGTTTAAAAGGTGTCAACTTGCATATATGAGCATACATTAAACCCAACTAGCATTTAACCCAAACTTGCATGAAGCACATATGTCACGAAAGGGGTAACTTGCATATGATTCTTATGTCATACAAAGGTGTGAACTTGCATAGCATATCACATGTTAACTTGCATATAACCAAACACATAACTTGCATAACATGTTACATATGAACTTGCATATAATCATGCACATAACTTGCATATAACCAAACACATAACTTGCACAACATGTTACATATGATCTTGCATATAATCATGCACATAACTTGCATTACATGTTACATATGAACTTGCATATAATCTCACATATAGCTTGCATAACATGTTACATATGAACTTGCATATGTATGTATGACATACAAAGGTAAACTCACATATGTTATGCATATCACTAATCCAAAAAACTTGCATAGATTATGCATATTATAGATCCAAACTCATGGGTTAAACTTGCATGTCATGTTACTTATTTCACACATGATTCTAGCATAAAACCAAGCATTTAACTTGCATAAAACCAAACACTTAGCATGCATAAAACCCAATACTTAGCATGCATAAAACCCACCACTTAACATGCATAAACCCAAACACTTAGCATGCATAAAACCAAATACTTAGCATGCATAAAACCCACCACTTAACATGCATAAACCCAAACACTTAACTTGCATAAACATAGTGTCATCATGAATAAGTGTTAAACATAGTGATTAGCAAACTAGCATCATAACATATGACCTAAAACCCATTGATCCGCAAGCAAAACCATATGATCTCATCACATCTCATCTACTTAGTTTAGCAATTGGTTATTAAAGTGATAGAAACTCACAAACTCCAAGATTAGCTCCTTAGATAGTTGCTAGAGTTGAAGTAGAGGTGGATTAGTAGTTGATTAGCTTGCAATCCTCTTCTCTAATTAGTGGAGGCTCCTTCCAAGTTGCACTTTGGCGGAATGATGGCATAGATTCTATTTTTAGCATGGATTAGGGTAGTCTTAGGGTGTATTTATAGGATTAGGTTGTGTTTTAGGCCCTTAGATTAACCCTAGGTTAGTTTAGGTCCGTCAGATCTCGGAAGCTTCCAGAAAACAGCCCCAAAACACAGCCAAACCCTAAAATGGTGCACCAGGCCAAACTGGCTGAGCACCCCCTGTCGACACGCAAGTCGACAGGGCTGTCGACATGGTCCTAGCCAAGTCGACTGCCCAGTCGACAGGGCTGTCGACTTGGTTAGCTCGGCGGGAATTTTCCCGCCTGGGCCCAATGGCCCCAATTTCGAAATTTGAACCTGAATTTTAAATCTGTTTTGAACTTTGAATTTTCTGAAAACTTCATTAGGCCATAACTGGGCCATACGGACTCCGATTCTCGAAAACTCGGACTCTATTTCGCGTATTTTTCCGGGACGAACACAATGACGCAGCCCGTTTCCCCCAATTCTCACATCTGAAATTATTTATTCTATAATTAGTGAATATTAGTATTAACTAAAATTCGGGGTGTTACAATAGCAGCGCCACATCTTCTAAATAGATCGGGAATGCTTTACACTTCACTGCGTCAGGAGCAGCAGCAGCATTCATGCGCCACGAGTATCGCATCAAATGCTGTCCCGGATCGGTTCTCCCATTATACTTGTCCATCTGCGGCAGGTTAAAATGCTGGGGAAACTGAAAGTCGAGGATGTCGTCAGTGAAAGGAGTATGGCTTCGCTCAATGCCATAATCTTCATTGGTATAGTTCCGACTTTCGGACATAATCTGGCGTACCATCGCCTGTACATCAGCATTAGTGAGGGGCCGTTCAGGTTCCCTGGCCCTGGTATCCGGGTTCCTTCTGGGCTCTTGTTCAGGAGATGCCCTTCTTCTTTGAGCTGCTTCTGCTCTGCTTCGTTCCCTAAGCCTCCGGTCGATCTCGGGAGGAGGGGGCTGGAGCGTCTGCCCCTGAGTGGGATTAGTATGGTTAGGGTCTCTTAGGCCTGGATCATTGGTTCCTAGTGCTCGTGCAATATCCTCGCGAGACCCCAAAGATCTGAACGTCAGCTGCTCCAAATTATGAGGTCGTTCGAGCGGCCTTCGTTCACGGGGCCGCTCTTCCTCAGAAGAAGAAGACTGATCCATTGGTGTGTGACGAACCGGGGATAGGGTTCTCTGTCTACGGAGTTTGCTAATTTCCCTGCTCATGAGTCTCATGTTTTCTTGCATCATGAGATTGGTGCGCTCGTGGATTTTCATATCCTCCCTAGTACTCTCAAGCATGTCAAGTAGGCGCGAGAAATCTCCTTGAGTGATAGGTGCGGACGGATTGACCTGATCATTGACCCTGGTGGCTGGAATCGGAGCATTTGTGGGGGCTCGAGTAGAGGTTCCAACATCACCAAGTGTCGGGTCGGTTCGGAGATGGGAAATCGGGTCGGGTCGGAGCTGGGATGCTTGTTCGGGTCGGAGCTGGAAAGCAGGGTCGGGTCGGTGTAGGGCGAGCTGCTCGGGTCGGTTCAGGTTGGGGGAATGCACTGCTTCAGATTCTCCTACCCGGATAGGATCGGAGCTCTCCCCCTGAGTGCGGTTTGGATTTCCTGCATCAGTTCGTCCTGCTGCTGAGCTCTGCCCACGAGACCTTGTCACAACTGCATTTTGCTGATCTTCACCAACTCCGTTTCCTCGACTAGTTTGAACTTCCTTGCCTTTTCCTTTGGCCATAGTTCTTCAACAATCAATTCAACAAATATTCAAGAGCGTCGAAACTTGAGGATTAACTTCTTTGAACTCAACGGTCCAAAAAGTAGAACGATAATCCCGAAAAACAGAGAATTCAGATGATTCTCAGTGAAAGCACCAAAATGTTAGACCAAAAAGTGGTTCTAACACCCAAATTGACTAAAAGCAGAATGAAATAAGATCAAAAGTAAAATAGAGACACAGAATTTATAGTGGTTCGGCGAATAAAAGCCTACGTCCACTTGTCAATCATTATTCTCAATGATATGGTTGCAATTACAATGAGATATTCGCTCAATTTCACTCACAACTCACATACATTCACTCAATTGTCTCAAAACAAATGTTGAAAGACGATTTGGATTATCCGGGAGTGCTGGAATTCGGTTTATGTAGGTGGTTGAACTCTCAAAGTGCCAAAAAGAAGATCCTTTTCATTGTCTCCAGACAGGGTATTTATAGGTGAAAATTTGCTCAGAACCCGATCCGGATCGGAGCCATGTGTCATCCATCCCATCAGCCTCGGGTTCGGATGGGTTTCTGTGTTGACAACGCATCAGAGCAGTGGACGTTGTGGGTAGGAACTGGTCATAACCGCTCCGAATAACCAGGCGATCATGGGGGAGAGTGACGTGAAATATGGGTTCGGATCGGAGGAGTGTACAGGAGGGGTTCGGATCGGGGTATCCGATCCGATCCGATTTTGTCCCAAGGCTAAGTCTTCATCCACTTTCACTCTGTTCCGATCTGTCTTTGTAGCAAGTAGCCCTCCGCTCCAACTGGCAGTAGGTTGCTCTCCGATCCGAACAACTGTGCCTCTCTGATTCCAACAGTAATAGCTCACCGATCCGAACAGCAAAACGTATCCGATCTGTCCCGCTACATCGCTCCGATCCGACCCGCTATAGTGCTCTCTAAGTTCTTCAATGTTTCACATCTCGACTTTGTGTTGCCCAGTTCACAAAGTGGGCTAACAAATTTATTCTTTAATCTTCTTTTGAATTTCGATTCAACTAGTCGGGATTAACGAACCTTACCGAAGTAATCATTTGTTTTAATTTCCCAATCCCAACCTATTCATCCCATGAAGTAGAACTGGTAATACTTCATATCTAACACCATGGTGTTATCGGTAGATTCAATTACCATTTCACGTTCAAATCTAATTAAAGATTTAACTATCGCCTGGAGAAAAACTGGTGATACTCCATTCTCGATTATTTCAATCTAATTAAAGATTCATTAAAACTCCACTTAGTTTTAATCGTTAACTGGGTTAAAGAATCAGTGTTATTTAAAACACGGTCCACGATAAACCCGAAATCACATTCCATTAATTGTCGGGTTAAAGAACGAGTGTTATTTAAAACACTGTCCACGATAAACCCAAAAATCAATATCAATTCAATTCCAATTAAATATTATTTAATTGGTACACTTTATTAAATCTAAATAAAAAGATTTAATCTTTTCTCAACTAGGTTCAAGAACAGTGTTAGTCAAGACACCATTCACGACAAACCCAAATCACATTTGATGTTAAATACAAGGCTCTGAATAGAAAATATCCCGGCTTATATTCAATATCAAATTCTACGACCAACAAATATCGTATTGGAAATAACGATATATATATATATATATCTTTCAAATTTCCATAACAACATCTGTATAGTCACGAAATCCAACATCGAAATATTCCGAAGACAATTTCGATTCAAATCCATTCCAATGCAATCATTGGGAATTCTGGTTATTGTCAAAACCATTTCAAATTCAATTTATTTATTTAAAAATAAATAGAATTATAATTCTATTTCAAAAATAGTTCATTTCGATAAAAATCTATTTTTATCTTTTCAAATACGGAGTTTTTCATCCTAATTCTTCACATATCACTTTCGATGATTTTACACAAATTATTAATATTTTTAATAATTTTATCAAGGCCCGTACAGTCGATTTCCATCAATGGCCATCGAACTGTACTTACAGCGACCTTTTCCAAATTTGATTTGGACATAATTCCAAATCCAACCGTTAGATTTCTAATTTCTAATATTCGTTAGAAAGCTCTTTCCGATACGAACCCAACGGTTCCAGTTTTAGGAGAATCCGACGGTCGGATCTCCCGTAATATCCGTTCGAAGTCAATGGTCGAAATTCGCGAACTGCCGCGGCGCGGCGCGTTCTATTCAGGCCATTATATTATATATATAATATATACTTCGTCGATTTCAATTCAAAACGTGCTTTATAAATCGTTTTAAATTCATTTTCAAAACGGTTTCAACTTCATATTCAATTTCAAATCAAAATTGAATATTCCAATTTAAATTCATTTTAAATACATTTCAAATTGATTTCAATTCAAATTGATTTCTAATTCAATTTCAGTTCGTTTTCAATTCAATTCAATTTCAATTCGAATCCATTTCTATTCCATTTCAATTCGAATTCATTTATATTTAATTTCAATTCGAATTCTTTTCTATTCCATTTCAATTCGAATTTATTTATATTCAATTCTTTTCAAAATATCAGATTTTGAAATCACTTTCGATATTCATTATAAAATGAATAAAATCGATATAACTATCGTTCACGTCAAAATGGCGTCAATCTAATCAATACGGCTTCGTATATTCCTATTTTCAAATATTTGTTTTCCAAATATTTCTATTTTAAAACTGGAATGAGGCCCAATCAATTACCATATAATGTTAATTATATGGATTTTCTACAACACATGTATATATCAACAACGATGAATAATCAACCATCATCCAAAGTGCATTCTACACTGTATAAGCATCAAATATAAATATTCAACGCTTATAACTGCCTGTCAATCAATCGATCGACATACAACTAAACAATCGGGATTAGTGTACGTCAAATATCATCCCAATACCCGTGTGGGGTTTCAAGCAATCAAACACAGATTTTTATTTGTGCAGTTGGGCGATGTGTAAAATTTATCGTCCCAATCAATGTCCTCCAAATAGGTGTGCATAAACAAACCGTCCGGTTTGTAAATGAATATTTATTTATTCACATTCACGTTAAAATTTATATTTTTAACGATCAAACTATTTTATTCAACCTATGAATATTCTATTCGATTCATTTATTAAATAAAATGTTATCTTTATTTTTCTAACTTATTTTTAGAAAATTTCGGCGGCATAACGGCACGATACTAGAAACGGGACAAGGCCTAGCCTTATCCCCGGTCTAGTGAAGGCCCACGCCATTCACACATCAATCAAATCAATTTCATTTCACCAAACAATTCAATTCAAACCAAATAATCTAACCAACTACACAACCAAACAATTAAACAAACAAGCCATCCATGGTCTGTGGATGACGGGTGTCGGGTGCTACTAAACACCGTCTGCATCCTAGTATATATATATATATATATATATATATATATATATATATATAACTAGAAAAAGAAATTAAAGAGTGAGAAGTTCTCACCGATAGCTATCCCAACTTCACGACACTTCATTTATAGAAATCTTCGCTGCTCTCGCCTTTCGTCACTTTCGTTGCCCGTAGCCACTACCTATGTAAAAATCACATTTTTACTTCGCTATTCAATATATAAAAATCGAATTTTTACTACGCTATTCAATATATAAAAATCGAATTTTTACTTCGCTATTCAATATATAAAAATCGAATTTTTACTATGCTATTCAATATATAAAAATCGAATTTTCTATAAATTAAAACTGGTTTAAATACTTAAACTGATTTCCTATAACCATTTAAAACTGAAAATCATTTACATTCAAAACGAAAACCATTTACCAATAAAGAGAGACAAATAGGAATCTTACAAGTGGTTAGAAGGGGGAGAAGTCGCGGGTGTCAGCCTGGGAGGCGATCAGTGGTCTCGACGGCATCGGATTGGGCTAGAGTTCGGGGATTTGGGGGCGTTGGGGCGTCGGATCGGGATGGAGAGGGTGGGGGTTCGCACGAGGAGGGTGGTGGCGGAATGGGGTGGGGTCGCGGCGAGGTTCGTCAGCGGCGGGTGTGGGCTTCGTTGCGTCGGGGTTTGGGGGATTGCGAGATGGAGAACGGAGGGAACAAGCGGTGGAGGGGAAGGAAGCGAGAGAGGGTCGAGGTGTAGGGCGCCTGAGGCGACGGCGCCTCCATCGGCGGTCGGTGGCGCAACATCGAGGGTGCGATCCTTCGTTGTTGTTTTTTTTTCTCAGATCTGGTTTGAAGAATAAACGGGGGAGGAGGAGAGATAAGAGGGAAAGAGGAAGGAATTAATATATATATATATATATTATTTAATATTATTTAATTTACTTAAAAGTTGACTTTACATTCGAACACCAATCGAGGCCCAACGACTGTCGCCCCTAGCTAAATACCCCTATTCCGAACACAATGGGATATGTATCGTAGGATGATTCGATCGTTTCAATCAGTTTCCGTTGAATTTCAAATATAAATCAGTATATATTCACTTTGAACGCACATTTCAATTTACCGGGGTCACATACTAACTCGAAAAATTACAGAAAAATATTTTCTAGCTTCGTATTAACGATACGGTCCTAACAAAACTAGTTTCGTCGAATTCTGAGACCGTTGGAAAAATGGCCATTTTCCAGTCGATTAAAATCAACTGAAACTGGTCAAACGTGTTTTCCTTTGCCACGCTCACATATTGATTCGAAAAATTATGAAATTTGAAACCTAGCAATAACTTGACATCACGGATCCAACAAAAGTGGTTTCGTCGAAATCCGAGGTCGTTTGCAAAATGGCTATTTTTAAGGGCCTGAATTCCATAACGACTATTCAGAAATTTCAACTGGATATATCTTTTGATTCCCGCTATGAAATTTCGATTTCCCGGATTCGTTGGAAAGATATCCTCAAATAGATCCTATTATTTTTGGTTTCACTAAAATCCGGATTGTTTTGCACCCGGTACATTCAATTGAAGTTTGAAATCGAATCATCGAACTACCGCTCCATTTTCAATTCCTTTTATAATTATAATTAAATATTTATATTCTAACGACGACGTATATAATATATACGTTCGAATTCTATTCAAAATAAATTTTCTCGTCGATTTTATTTAAAATACTTCATTTTAAATATTCAAAATTCGCTAAAATTGTCAAAATAAAAATTTTAAACTGGCCCAGATTTTCGGGTTGTTACAATCTCCCCCACTTAAAACTTTTCGTCCCCGAAAAGGAACAAAGTCGAAAGTGGTTTGATTAATCAACTCTACGTTCGATCTGGCTTCCATTCTCCAACTTTTCAGTTTCTGAGAATTTTCAAATTCTTCAAAAATTTGGCTAACACCCTAAATTTTCGAAAAATTTCGCCATAACTTCCCCTGCACCGGGAGCCACGGGAAAATCCCGAAATTTCCATACAGGCCTTCTGATCTCAAAAAGAAAAAGAAAAAGCCAAGCGGCTAGCCAATAGGCTCATAAAATCATCATCACCCAAACAAAACAGTAAATTATGTAGTAAACATGTACCTATTTGTCGGGCAAACAAATTTTATTCTCTGCTCTAGCCTCCTTGCTATGACCTGTTCAATGTAAATACACGTATATGCAAGCAAATGCGACTAATTTTCAATACAATTCAATATTCGGTTTAATTGGGCTATATGGTCCAAATTTCAACTAACAAACAATAATCAACAACACAACCATTAATCAATTAGTTGATTAGCTTTTGAAATTCATAACTTTGATACATAGTCAAAAATCAGATTTTTGATGCCAAATCACAACAATAGGCCTTATCTAATTTTGGTTCTCACACCAGTCAATAGGAAATATATAGGAAGTCCACTTTCGTCACTCGAACATGAATTCTAATGATGGAGCTCCATCATCAAAATCATCTCCGGGCGATTCGAGTGTAATTCTATATCTATCCAGTATATCAAAACTTCAAATACACGTTTGCAAGGCGTATATGCAAAATCTTTATATATTGGACTGTCCAAATCAATACAAATAAATAATCAAATACGAATAATTGATTTAGATTTTCAAAACAAAATTTGTTTTCACTTTAAAAATATACTCTTCACACTCGTTCTAGGATACTACTGATCCCATCTCTAACGAGTCATTCCCGTTGGATATTACTAATCCAGTTTCTGATGAATTCTTTCGTATGGTTCTAATGTGCCTTGTTCTCTGAGCTTTGTATACCAAAGCTCTGATACCACGATGTAACGACCCGAACTCCCCCGGTCTCCGAAGAGAAGGGAAAGAGTGGATTGTCTTGAGAACAACACACAAATGAACGCACACGGAAGAACATTTCATGTATATTACAACAATGCATCAGATTACAAGAATATACAGAGTATAAATGAATAAATATTACACAGAAAAATATCAGAGATTACAATTACATTTAAATACATCGCAGCGGAAAATAATACAACACACAACTAGAAGAGATATACGGATACAAAGCTTTCCGGATATCATTCCAGCTGTAAACCAGGATCCTGTGAATATAAATCTGCAAAACCAAAACTACTAGCTGCCCGTGTCAAAATAAGGGCACACAGAGTTTATGTTAAAACAATAAACTCCAGGTCAGTCATGTGACTGGTGTGAGAACTAAAACAGTTGTAAATCTTTATTTTAAAGTTAGGTAAATCAAGGGACCACGCCGTATAACACAGAACGGGTTTCCTCCCAAGAATACCAGTGCATAAAACAAACAACGCAATGCTAAATAAATAAAAATGAAGCTGCTATAAGACCCAGGTCCTATCACACAATGCAACGCAAGCCGGGGGATAGGGTTTTCACTTATAACAGCCAAAGAATGCTTGATACGTTTTAAAACAAATCATTTGATACTATTATAAGTGCATAGTGTATAAAACAACTTCAAATCATAAGTATCAATCATAGACGGCATGGGTACCATATATCATGTCGCCGTACTAGCCTCTACAATCAAAACCGCAAATGTCACGTATTTGGAAGTTGGGTTTTCGTCTGTGAACCGAGGCCAGGGATCGTCCTCTATCGATTCGAGACTCTCTAGCCCAAGCCTCTGGCAAGTACTCTGTCAAGCCTTTGGATCGTCAGGGCCGGTCCACCGATGTGGATTAAAATTCCTGAACACTGCGTTTCCCCGCCCTTTGGGGCGTAAGTGAGCCAACGAATGACTCCATCGGACCCAGATCGTCCGATCAAACCAAGGCGCCTCGCAACAGCAACAACCACACAGGTGAAAAGTATATAAATGTCAGGGCTGGAAGGTCACTGACACCACCCTAGCTAGAAAGAAACGCATGCCCTCCCTGAGGTCCGTCTCCCGTTTTTGGTTCACAACCGGGGTGTGAGGCTCGCGAATTCACGTTACACAAAGTTGTGCCACACAGGCTATGCTTTGATCATCACCACAAGACTTTGCTTTTCAACAGAAGCCTCGATCAATTGCATCTTAGCATGCCACGCAGGCAATTCACTCCATGCGTTTGATATCCATCAGTATATAACCCCTGAGCTCGTACGTCTCAGAGAAGGGAGTTAAGCAAGAGAATAAATTCTCCGCCGCCAAATAGATATATATTTAATAGAGATCAATCAAATAGACTAAAATCCAATGTCAGACACACAGTCCATTTACAAGTCAGTTCTGGGTCTGAACGAAACCGGAGGCACCTAGTACCCCGCATATCCATCGATCGCCAAATACGTCTGGACGATCACCAACTGTTTCCATCTTCTTGGGTGTACAGCCCAATCAAGATCATCAGTAATCACCCAAACGACGTGAAGACTTCTGGTCTTCAACCACCGTCCTCATCTTCGACTTATCGTCGTATCAGTTATTCAGAATGGGATAAACCCGGTCTTTCCGAATAACTCGCGTATATTTTAAATAAGTGTTACACAAACACAACATACGCCTCATTCCAATTCATCAGTCACTAACCGTAAATTAATCAAGAAAATAATTTCCCAAATATTAACCCCGAAGGCCGAAACCAACATCATATCAATATCCAGAAAACCGTTCTGCTTAGCTAACCGACAGTTAGTTTCTAAATTTCACATTCATAGGGAAAGGTTCCCATTAATTTTATCAAAGATAAATTCCTTTAATTTATTCTTTAATCTTCTTTTGAATTTCGATTCAACTAGTCGGGATTAACGAACCTTACCGAAGTAATCATTTGTTTTAATTTCCCAATCCCAACCTATTCATCCCATGAAGTAGAACTGGTAATACTTCATATCTAACACCACGGGGTTATCGGTAGATTCAATTACCATTTCACGTTCAAATCTAATTAAAGATTTAACTATCACCTGGAGCAAAACTGGTGATACTCCATTCTCGATTATTTCAATCTAATTAAAGATTCATTAAAACTCCACTTAGTTTTAATCGTTAACTGGGTTAAAGAATCAGTGTTATTTAAAACACGGTCCACGATAAACCCGAAATCACATTCAATTAATTGTCGGGTTAAAGAACGAGTGTTATTTAAAACACTGTCCACGATAAACCCAAAAATCAATATCAATTCAATTCCAATTAAATATTATTTAATTGGTACACTTTATTAAATCTAAATAAAAAGATTTAATCTTTTCTCAACTAGGTTCAAGAACAGTGTTAGTCAAGACACCATTCACGACAAACCCAAATCACATTTGATGTTAAATACAAGGCTCTGGATAGAAAATATCCCGGCTTATATTCAATATCAAATTCTACGACCAACAAATATCGTATTGGAAATAACGATATATATATCTATATCTTTCAAATTTCCATAACAACATCTGTATAGTCACGAAATCCAACATCGAAATATTCCGAAGACAATTTCGATTCAAATCCATTCCAATGCAATCATTGGAAATTCTGGTTATTTTCAAAACCATTTCAAATTCAATTTATTTATTTAAAAATAAATAGAATTAAAAATCTATTTCAAAAATAGTTCATTTCGATAAAAATCTATTTTTATCTTTTCAAATACAGAGTTTTTCATCCTAATTCTTCACATATCACTTTCGATGATTTTACATAAATTATTAATATTTTTAATAATTTTATCAAGGCCCGTACAGTCGATTTCCATCAATGGCCATCGAACTGTACTTACAGCGACCTTTTCCAAATTTGATTTGGACATAATTCCAAATCCAACCATTAGATTTCTAATTTCTAATATTCGTTAGAAAGCTCTTTTCGATACGAACCCAACGGTTCCGGTTTTAGGAGAATCCGACGGTCGGATCTCCCGTAATATCCGTTCGAAGTCAATGGTCGAAATTCGCGAACTGCCGCGGCGCGGCGCGTTCTATTCAGGCCATTATATTATATATATATTATATATATAATATATACTTCGTCGATTTCAATTCAAAACGTGCTTTATAAATCGTTTTAAATTCATTTTCAAAACGGTTTCAACTTCATATTCAATTTCAAATCAAAATTGAATATTCCAATTTAAATTCATTTTAAATACATTTCAAATTGATTTCTAATTCAATTTCAGTTCGTTTTCAATTCAATTTCAATTCGAATCCATTTCTATTCCATTTCAATTCGAATTCATTTATATTTAATTTCAATTGGAATTCTTTTCTATTCCATTTCAATTCGAATTTATTTATATTCAATTCTTTTCAAAATATCAGATTTTGAAATCACTTTCGATATCCATTATAAAATGAATGAAATCGATATAACTATCGTTCACGTCAAAATGGCGTCAATCTAATCAATACGGCTTCATATATTCCTATTTTCAAATATTCAATTTCAAATATTTCTTTTTCAAATATTTCTATTTTAAAACTGGAATGAGGCCCAATCAATTACCATATAATGTTAATTATATGGATTTTCTACAACACATGTATATATCAACAACGATGAATAATCAACCATCATCCAAAGTGCATTCTACACTGTATAAGCATCAAATATAAATATTCAACGCTTATAACTGCCTGTCAATCAATCGATCGACATACAACTAAACAATCGGGATTAGTGTACGTCAAATATCATCCCAATACCCGTGTGGGGTTTCAAGCAATCAAACACATATTTTTATTTGTGCAGTTGGGCGATGTGTAAAATTTATCGTCCCAATCAATGTCCTTCAAATAGGTGTACATAAACAAACCGTCCGGTTTGTAAATGAATATTTATTTATTCACATTCATGTTAAAATTTATATTTTTAACGATCAAACTATTTTATTCAACCTATGAATATTCTATTCGATTCATTTATTAAATAAAATGTTATCTTTATTTTTCTAAATTATTTTTAGAAAATTTCGGCGGCATAACGGCACGATACTAGAAACGGGACAAGGCCTAGCCTTATCCTCGGTCTAGTGAAGGCCCACGCCATTCACACATCAATCAAATCAATTTCATTTCACCAAACAATTCAATTCAAACCAAATAATCTAACCAACTACACAACCAAACAATTAAACAAACAAGCCATCCATGGTCTGTGGATGACGGGTGTCGGGTGCTACTAAACACCGTCTGCATCCTAGTATATATATATATAACTAGAAAAAGAAATTGAAGAGTGAGAAGTTCTCACCGATAGCTATCCCAACTTCACGACACTTCATTTATAGAAATCTTCGCCGTTCTCGCCTTTCGTCACTTTCGTTGCCCGTAGCCACTACCTATGTAAAAATCACATTTTTACTTCGCTATTCAATATATAAAAATCGAATTTTTACTACGCTATTCAATATATAAAAATCGAATTTTTACTTCGCTATTCAATATATAAAAATCGAATTTTTACTATGCTATTCAATGTATAAAAATCGAATTTTCTATAAATTAAAACTGGTTTAAATACTTAAACTGATTTCCTATAACCATTTAAAACTGAAAATCATTTACATTCAAAACGAAAACCATTTACCAATAAAGAGAGACAAATAGGAATCTTACAAGTGGTTAGAAGGGGGAGAAGTCGCGGGTGTCAGCCTGGGAGGCGATCAGTGGTCTCGGCAGCATCGGATTGGGCTAGAGTTCGGGGATTTGGGGGCGTTGGGGCGTCGGATCGGGATGGAGAGGGTGGGGGTTCGCACGAGGAGGGTGGTGGTGGAATGGGGTGGGGTTGCGGCGAGGTTCGCCAGCGGCGGGTGTGGGCTTCGTTGCGTCGGGGTTTTGGGGATTGCGAGATGGAGAACGGAGGGAACAAGTGGTGGAGGGGAAGGAAGCGAGAGAGGGACGAAGTGTAGGGCGCCTGAGGCGGCGGCGCCTCCATCGGCGGTCGGTGGCGCGACATCGAGGGTGCGATCCTTCGTTGTTGTTTTTCTTTTTTTCTCAGATCTGGTTTGAAGAATAAACGGGGGAGGAGGAGAGATAAGAGGGAAAGAGGAAGGAATTAATATATATATATATTATTTAATTTACTTAAAAGTTGACTTTACATTCGAACACCAATCGAGGCCCAACGACTGTCGCCCCTAGCTAAATACCCCTATTCCGAACACAATGGGATATGTATCGTAGGATGATTCGATCGTTTCAATCAGTTTCCGTTGAATTTCAAATATAAATCAGTATATATTAACTTTGAACGCACATTTCAATTTACCGGGGTCACATACTAACTCGAAATATTACAGAAAAATATTTTCTAGCTTCGTATTAACGATACGGTCCTAACAAAACTAGTTTCGTCGAATTCTGAGACCGTTGGAAAAATGGCCATTTTCCAGTCGATTAAAATCAACTGAAACTGGTCAAACGTGTTTTCCTTTGCCACGCTCACATATTGATTCGAAAAATTATGAAATTTGAAACCTAGCAATAACTTGACATCACGGATCCAACAAAAGTGGTTTCGTCGAAATCCGAGGTCGTTTGCAAAATGGCTATTTTTAAGGGCCTGAATTCCATAGCGACTATTCAGAAATTTCAACTGGACATATCTTTTGATTCCCGCTATGAAATTTTGATTTCCCGGATTCTTTGGAAAGATATCCTCAAATAGATCCTATTATTTTTGGTTTCACTAAAATCCGGATTGTTTTGCACCCGGTACATTCAATTGAAGTTTGAAATCGAATTATCGAACTACCGCGCCATTTTCAATTCCTTTTATAATTATAATTAAATATTTATATTCTAACGATGACGTATATAATATATATGTTCGAATTCTATTCAAAATAAATTTTCTCGTCGATTTTATTTAAAATACTTCATTTTAAATATTCAAAATTCGCTAAAATTGTCAAAATAAAAATTTTAAACTGGCCCAGATTTTCGGGTTGTTACAGCAGTGTCCAGGAATTTTAATCCACATCGGTGGACCGGCCCTGATGATCCAAGGGTCACTCGAGCTCTGATCCTGAGACTCGGGCTAGGCAGTCTCGAAGTCGGTAAGGACTATCTTTTGCCCTGGTTCATGACGGAAATCCAATTTCCAAATACGTGACTGTGCGGTTTTGATTGTATACCTATATATGGCGACATAGTGGTATGGGGCATTAATGTCGTCTATGATTGATAGTTATGATTGAAATTGTTTTTGAAACATATAAACACTAGTAATAATATCAAATGCTTTTGTTTTATTCGTATCAAGCATATTTTGGCCGTTATAATGTAAAAACTCTATCCTCCGGCTTGCGTTGCATTGTGTGATGGGAACTGAGTCTTATAATGGCTTCATTTTTATAAAAAGCATTGCGATGTTTAAAAGAAAATTTTGTTTTAAAGCACTGGCAGTCCAATGGAGTAAACCCGTTCCACGAAAGTGGCGTGGTCCTGTGATTAGCCATATTATAAATGTGTTGAGTAGATTTCTCATACCAGTCCCATGACTGACTCGTAGTTTGTTTCACTTTCAAACTCGGGTGCCCCTTTTTCTACACGGGCAGCCATGTATTCAGGTTTAGCTGGCTCATTCTGAATAGCTGGAGCTGAAGATGGATTCTATCATTTATCTCTTTTTATGTTGTTCAGCTCCTATTGTACATTATGTTTGTTTTTCCGCTGTAGACATTTATGTATAGCTGAACTGTATTTGTACTAAGTATGATCCTGTATACTGTGTAACTCTGATGATTTCGTTTATCCCGTATATTCTATTGTGCATTATCTGGAGTATTTATTTATTTCTGTTCTGCTATTATCTGTTTCTGTGTTATATTCCAAAGATTACCCTTACCGCCGTCAGTACGGGGTTTGGGGTCGTCACACGATAAGTATATTTTGGAGCTGCATGATATTATATGAGTATATATACGATAATATTATTTTTGATTATTTTAAATATTTATACTTAAATGGTCTATTTGGAGCTTTAGAAAATAGTCATTTTTGCAATTGCTCTCCGAATTTGACGATTTTGTTAGGTCCGTAATGTTAAATTATTATTAGATTTCAATTTTCGTGATTTTGGGAACCAGGATGTGGCTGTGCGCGATATTAATGTCAAAAACAGTCGATAATTTGACCTTTAAAAACACGATGTGTGAGCAAACGGACTCGGAATTCGACAAAATAAATTCCGTTGGGTCCGTAATATCGAACTGTAGTTGCATGTCAATTTTCATTAATTTTGGGTATAGTATGTGATCATAGGGATTTTTAAAGACGAACACATATAGAGATTGATTAAAATAAAATAAAATTATCGATTAAAAATTAGTAAACCTACCCTATAAATACCTACCATCTCACTAAGCCTAGACAATTTTCTCTAGTAGTCAAAACGCAAGCCGCCACCAAACTAAAATTCTCACAATAAAAGTTCAAACTTCCAAAAATCAAATCAATTCAAAATAAATTCTATAAATTCCAAACTTCATATATTTAGATTCACACAAGCAAGCTCTTCGATCTGAGATGGGTTTTGAAGGCTTCGGTGAAGTTTCTATTCATTAGAAAACATACACAGTATGGGTTTGTTGTTTAGGGTTGGGATTTATGATCAATACAAGAATCGTTGCAAGGTTTGGTGATTGTTTTTGGATTCAATGGGGTGTATAGCATCTATTGGCAAGCTTTTGTGAGTTTCGGGGCCAATTGGTGTCGCGGTCTTCCTGTAGCCATGCATTATAGGCTGATCGATGGAAATTTCACGGGGGTGACGAGTTGGGATTCAAGGGGTTGGGAAGATGGAAATTTCGAAGAGAAGGAGAATGGTGGTTGTTTCGTAGGATTTCGTGGAGTAGAGACGGAGATATGGAAGCTTGAAATTGTGGAAATGAAGGAGGAACGGGTACTGGAAGCTCATGGGTGTTTGGGGAAGATGAAGATGCAGGTTAGGCTCGGGTATACACGGTTGGGCTGAGTTAAAAAGGGGTCAAGCCCATTTAAACTTAAATACATGTTTTATTTAATTTATAATGTACAATAACTTGTAAACCTCATAACTTTGTCATACGAAAACGAAATTCAGCGAAACTGGTCAAGTTGGGATCGTAGGGACGGACACTACAAAATGGAACTGGTTTGGAGTGATTTGTAGCTCGTCTCAATTTATGGCGAAATACAATGCCTGAACCAATCTGACGATCGATTATCGTTATTTAACGATAATCAACCAATGTGAGTAAAACTCACTAACTCTATTTAAATTATATTTTTATAAATATAATCTAATACTAATAAATGATGATTGATCTCTGTGGGATGGTTGTTTGGTTGAATTATTGATTGTTGGTTGAAATTACAAATAATGATACATACACATATCATTAACAAACTTTTATTCTGTCTATCAGAATATAATATATTGAACTGAAATTGATATAAATTATATTGTGTAACATCTGTGGATGTAGGAAAACAGGTCGGAGGGATCCAACTGGATTCCTCGACATTTATTTTACTGTTTTTCATATATTGTGATATATGATGTGATATATAATCTGTTGTTGATAATGTGTGTTTGGACGATATTGATCATTGTTATATAGTATGTTAAATACCATAAGGAATTCTGGAATGTAAAAAGAGAATTTTTAAAGTGTATATTGTAAACATAATATTTATATAAAATTAAATGGAATATGTAAAAGGAATTTATTTGGAAAATAAATAAAAGAAACATTTATTTAGAAATTAAATAAAATTATAAAAGGAATAACTATTTGAAAAATAAATAGAATTACAAAAGGAATATTTATTTAGAATAAATAGAATTATAAAAGGAAATATTTGGAAAATAAATAGAATTTTATAAAAAGAGAATTTTACATTAGGAAGGTTTAGACCCATGCTTCGCACACGGGTGTAATATTATATGGATTTAAAATAAATATTAAATGGAAATATGTTTTAACAGATAAATGGAAAAGATTAATTTAAAGTAGATTTTAAATAGAATCTATTTTAACAGATAAATTGAGAAGATTAATTTATAAATAATGTTTTTATAAATTAAATAAAGATTTATCACTTGATAAATGGAATATATAAGTCTAAACTTATATAGAGAAGTAGAAATCGGTTTTGACACTGATATGTTAAATAGAATGTGAACTCAGCATTTATAAAGGGATTATAAATGAGATTTAAGTGTTAGAAATTAAAAAGGAGATTTCTTATGAATAATGCTATAAATAGAAGTATAAATAGAATTTGGAAACAAGATATTATTTTAAATACGAAATCAAACTAAATGGATTATATAAAGGAAATATTATTCACATTCGATGTAAATAATGAAATTAAGTAAAGATTTTGCAAATAAAAACATTTGCAAAGGAAATTGGACTTTTGAAACGTGAATTTAAACAGAAATGGAAATTTGAATGGCTAGAGATAAATAACTTGTGTAACAACGGAAACAAGAGTTGTGATTTATACACAATGTTTATAAATGAATTAAAATACAATTATCAATGGATAATTTGAATTGTAAATTCACCAGTGAACATTAAATGAAGAGAGATAATTGAATATAAGCTATTCGAAAATGAGTTAATCAAATATAGTTATTCGAAGTGAGTTAATCGAATGTAAATCATTCGAAAGAGAGTTAATCGGATATAAGTCATTTGAAAGAGAAATAATCGGATATAAGTTATTCAAAGTGAATTAATCAAATATTAGTTATTCGAAGTGAGTTAATCAAATATAGTTTATTCGAAGTAAGTTAATCGAATATAATTTATTCGAAAGTGAGTTATTAAAATATAAGTTATTCGAAGTGAATTAATCGAATATAAGTTATTCGAAAAAGAGTTAATCGAATATAGGTTATTGAAAAAAGAGTTAATCGAATAGAGATTACTCGAAAGAGAGTTATACGTCGAATTTGATTATATCGAATTCGGGAAAGTACTAGTTACTTTCTGGGTTTTTTAAATCAATATTTATTTATTTAATAAATTAATTAACGATAATTATTCAAATTAAGACATAAAAATATAGTTTTAAAGTCGGATATTTCGGAAGTAAGGTTTATAACGTTATCGTATAACCAATGTTTTATCCAAGAAGGAAATCGTAAATATAAATCCGAGAATTTGCATAAGCAATGGTTGTAAAAATTAGAGTGTTGAGCTTTATCTGTTGCGAGGTTAAGGATATTGTTCAGCTAAGGTCTGAGAGGTAATTATACCCCAACTTGATGGACTTCGAAATTAACTAAAGAATAATTGAGGTTCGATTGCGAAGATTGGTTAGAAATACAGTTAAGTAATAATCGATGAATGGATTGAGTAGTCATAACGATATTTATATAACGTTCGTTTGAAATCCATATAAATGAGTTTTGGAAACGTTTTCCAAATATAATCAAAAATGTTTTCTAAGCATAGAAAATGAAATGTTTTGTTGATAATAAATACTAGATTGATAGTGATGCGTGAATAAGAAATGGAATTGTTTTCCCATGTTAATATCGTATATTT
Source organism: Allium sativum (assembly GCA_030737875.1). Classification (NCBI taxonomy): domain Eukaryota; kingdom Viridiplantae; phylum Streptophyta; class Magnoliopsida; order Asparagales; family Amaryllidaceae; genus Allium; species Allium sativum. Next base: position 213,994,794 of record CM060919.1, read on the forward strand.
TCTAAACGTAGAAAATAGGAATTTCTGTATATATATGGAAATAGGAAATGAGTAAATGAATAAATTAATGATAAATAAGTTTCAGAGATAAATGATGACTGATGATTGATCGATAGAGTTTCCATTTGGAAATAATATTATTGTTTTCACACATGTTTTTCTTTGACAGTTAAATCACCGACTATCGAAGTTTTTGACCATTTTTTCGTCGTCAATACAGAGAGATCGGGATCAGATTAATTATCTGAAAACCACTCTATATGGGCATTAACGTTGCGAATCAAATATGATGAAGATAATTGAAGATGGAGTTATGCAAGGGTTGTCCTGTTTACAGAATAGTACCTTCGTTTTGTCTAGTCCCAGGACAAATTTATATGGAAGAATGTCTGACAGAGTATATCTAAAGGATCGCGTAAGTTGATCTCTTCAAACATAGTTACGATTTGTGGCAGAGGAATTGGTTCCTCTTGGCTGTATACCTGTAGTTTGTTTGGTGAAATCAATTTGTGATTTGGCAGGTATGACGATGTGGCATTCAAAGTGAATGAACATGTGGTTTATCAAAAGATACGTTATGGCCTCTAGCCTCACAAGCGAGAAATGGTATAAAATTGGGTCGGTCGCATGACTAAGTGGTTGGCTGCCAAGTAAGGTGTATTGTCACCTGATCTAGAGAAATTCCTTTTGCTTCTTAAATCTATCGATGATGTCCCTTTGAGAAATGGTTGCTGATCCCAACCGTTGTGATAATACATTCGGTACTCTCAAGCGAAGTGAGGGGTCAATCATGTTTAGCTTGGGTTGCAAAATGTTCTTGTTGAACCCGGTGTATTTCTCTCTAGAGGTACACTATCGGAAGGTGGTCACATACCTTGCTAGTTGGAATCCATTATCCATAAAGAGCCTACGGTTTTGATTTTATACTACGTATGTAGAGCGTGAGATGCAAGCGTTCTGCTAGATTGATATTACTTGTATTTAGACATTATTATAATACCAGACGAGTATGGATTTCAAAGAATGCTTTGGGTTATCGTAAGGCAAAAACCATCTGTGTTTATGTGTGGATCAGTCTTATGATTATCCTTTCTTTTAAAAGGATTTTTAAAAATTGACCAAGTGATTGGAGTTTACTCACACCAGTCCCATGACTGATCCAGAGTTTATTTTTGTTTTGTTTTTCCCTAAACTCTTGGGTGCCCAAATTTGTACGGGCAGTCAAGTAGTTCAGGTATTTTCAGATATTATTAGAGGAGCTTGGAGTAGGAGGCTTCAACGTTATCTAGTATTGTTAAGTGTTGTACTCTGATAATGTTATTGTATATATATTCTAGTTTATTTCAGAGTTATGTTACATTTTATTCGTTCCGCTGTGAGATTCGTGTTACTCTGATGTGTTGTATGTTCTTCTTCTATTCTAATTTTCTATCTTATCTATACTCACCCTCTCACTTCTTTCACTAACGTTCCAGTAAATTTTAGGTGCTTGGTTAGTCGACATCGTATTTGATCAATAATCAAGATGCGGATTTTCCCCGAGCCTTTGTAGTGGTATCAAAGCTGAAGGTTAACTAATTACCTTGGCTCTATGGCATGACTTGGTAGAGATGGGGTTAGTAATACCCTAGACTGAGTTGAGTGTGTGTGTATATATATGAGCGCGTATTTGTTATTCAATATAAACTATTTTATATCGTGGAGATTTATTGGTTGAGTTGTTTATGGGTTCTGATCGATCAGTTTGATCCACTTTATCGATAGGAGTTTATAAACACTTGAATCCAATGAACTGACTTGATATGTTTTGAAAAGAGGGTAAATGATATAATTTTCACTACACCAAAACAGGGGATTCCCAACAAGTATAGGTGTTACAAATAATTTCTGTAACACTTTTAAGTGTCACCAACGGCCTGTGAGGAATTTCCTGCAACACTTATAAGTGTTACAAACAGAGCAACTGCGAACACTTATAAGTGTTACAAACATATTCATTGCTAACACTTATAAATGTTGGAACCAGAAGATATGGTAACACTTATAAATGTCAGTATCATAATCCTACTAACACTTATAAATGTTGGTATACATAAATTGCTAACACTTATAAATGAGTATATATAACATGTCTTTATGATTTTCAATCACGTATATAATTCAAAATATCAATTCAATATAAGATTTGGTACACTTCCATATTTCAAATACAACAATGTCACATTCGCATAATGCTCAAATATTTGTTACATGCTTCCAATATTTCAAATTCAACAATGTCACAATCGCATAATGCTTAAATATTTGTTACATGCACGACAATAATTTTTCTTTTTATCAAAACCTAAAACTTTGGAGATAGGATCATTGTCAAGATCACACATATTTGCTTTCTCATTGCAATTACATTCCAAATTTTGTTTTTTCTTCCTCCTCCATAAGTGCCTACAAAATATAAATGCACTCATTTTTACAACAATAACAAATTGCAAAACTGATAAATAACAAGTGAACCACAGAAAAATGTAAGATGATCATTTGTTGAGTTCAAAGATAAGCGCAAATATCATTTGCTGAGTCCAACATTTAATTGACAAAGTTTAGGCACCGAGAAAGGCCCATTTTTGATACTAAGCCGAAAAGGCTATACAATTTTTTTTAATCATTCGTCTGTAGAGTGTGCATGCATATGAATTCCAAGAAATGCTATAAGAAACTTTCAGCTAAGGCTTTGGGCTAAGGCTTTCAAAATGTGTATCTATAGTTTTTTAGAAGTTTCAGCTAAGCCTTTCAGCTTAGTTTTTACACTAAGCTCACTTTCGACTCGAAACTAAGACTTTTCCGGCTCAGTTTTGAGTCGAAACTGAGCCGGAAGTTTCAGTTTTTTAACTGAGCCTGGCTCAGTTTTTTAAAACTGAGCCTGGCTCAGTTTAGAAACTGATCCTTTCAGCTCAGTTGAAAAGTTTAATCCTCCATAAACCTTTTTTCTTATAGTCCATAAGGAATAGGTCTGACAAAAAAAAAAGATGCAATATGATATATCTAGAATTAAAAAATTATAGATCCAAATCACTAATATCAAGCAATGTTATGATATGATATTGCGTACTTAACTCACATTCAAAAAGTGATACAGCTGCATTACCTCAACTTCCTTTACTTGAAATTCTCCAGAATGCGCCAAGCATGGATTACCAAAAGTTTCCGAAGACAAACTTGAACCATTCAGCCTGATATCAAGCAATGTTTCAGTTAAAAACAACCGAATATGTGAATCTTTAGTAGCATGAGTTGAAATTAAATAAATAATAGAAAAATCTTACAAGTCGTTGCCTAAGTGAACGTAATGACCACCACCGCCTAATGCCGAGAAATCCGGTGAGCAATGAGTGTAATAACGATTGACACCTAAGATTCCATTAGGAATTATGAATAAGATTTAAGAAGAAAATATAACTAATTCTAAATTTAAGTTATATATAAAGTTTACTCAAGAAATTAACAAGTTACGTACCTTTCAAATTCTAGTTATACAAAGTAAACGCATGGACCAAACAGTCAGCATACTATCATCAAAATATGAACTCAATACTAAATATACATTCTTACCCACTTCCTTCTCTCTTGTCTCTCATTCCGATTTTTCAAGACGATAGAACAAGCTGGACAAGCATTCAAAAATATGAGAAATTAAAATGCTGAATCAGTAGCAATAAACAAAAATATGCATGTAGTCAGTTATATAAGTAATGTAATAAATAGGTCTTGTCCACCTGATACTTTTTAATAGTTGATGGTTGAAGTGCCTCGACTAAGCCACCAAAAACATCACCCTTGGTACCCCCAACAACCTGAATATCAAAAATATGCATGTATACTTTACTTTGGTTTTAATTGTCTCATATTGTTGTACAATTTATGAAGTGTTTTTTCACAAATCACATTTACTTTTTTATGGCAAAAAGAATGGATTCATGCACTTTTGAAGTTAATACCAAGACATATTGTAATCTTTGAAATTTTCAGCTTCAGTAATTTTTTTAATAGGCCTTTAGTCAGAAATGAAATCTCATCACAACAGAGTAATTTCTTGAGTTAATACCAAGACTAATGTTAACAGAGTAAGATCATATATAAAATGGAGCAAGGGGATTTTTAGCATGTAAGTATTCTTTTTCTTGTTTTTTGTTCTTAGTAATAGATCATATGGTACCATAAGTTTGTTGAAATCTCTACTGAAGCCACTTAAAAATATATTCTGACAACAGTAAAGAGTCATGCTAAAAAAAATAGATAGTTAATCTTAGCTGACCATAGCCTCGCATTCGTTCAGTCCGTTTCTTGTCTAACCTATGTTTTAAGATAAAGCTTCGTGTAAGTTTGATTAACTAATGCTTCTTCTTTTTTTACTAACTATTGATTTGTTTATATATTCGTGGAGTAAAATCTTTAATTACAATTATAATATCTGCGATGTCACACTTTTTTTGGAATGAAAGCAAACTTCCCAAAATAGCTAAAAATTGCTTGTGCCTGTAAGCCGTGAGAACTTAAACAATTAAATTGGTTAAATGAGTCGCTGCGACTCAGTTCGCAAACTGTAAATGTATTGGATAAATGATACAAAGAGGACCAAACATTTCAAACTAAAACAGAATTCCGAGGTTACAAAAAATGTAAAAACATTTGTTGTTACTTTTGGTACCTACATCAGAAATGAAATGAATGTTCCCTACAATAGACAACAACTCTTTTATATAATGCATTGGGAACTGCAAATCCATGTCAGAATCAAGCAGAAGTAGGTCAAGTTCTTTAAATTTGATCATTTGATTATAGAACTGATTGATGGTTTTGGAAGATAAAACCACAAATTTGGGGACAAAACCATATTCAACTGGACGCACCATTATTTTAGGTTCTGGGATACATAAAAGTAAAAAAAAAAGCCATAAAAATGGTGACCATTCAATATTAGACAGATATAATGGATATTTAAAGAAACATCAAGTTACTTCCCATTCCTACTGTAGTTTTGGCAAAAACAATAGACAAATGGATGTTACTTTTAAAGTTTCTGAACAAATAAAAGCATAGTTTGCGAACCGAGCCGCTGCCACTTAGTTTGCGAAAACTGAGCCGCAACGACTCAGTTCGTTGCCTTAATAATACACTCTCGACTCGGTTTTTTTTTTTTTTTTTTGATATCTTTTACATGCCAGGGCTCCTTTGTAATAATTATATGCTGCTCTGAATTATTGGGTCAGTTCCTTTGTAATTATATGTTGCCCTGAATGAGCTAAGACTGATGGTATATATATTTGTTCTTTGTACTATTTTTTATTTTGTAGCAAAGATTTAAGAACTACTTCCGAAAAAAAAAGCATTCTTAAGGTAGCATACGTTTACATGGAACATTGTAATTTTTGCAGCTGAGGAGCATCATGAAGATGCAATATTATGGAAATGTTTAAAAGTCATTTACATAGGAGCGGTTACTTAAGTATAAAATGGTGATACAAAATTAAATGCACAAATTGTGCACAATTGAATTTATACATAGTAGGTGAAAAATTAATGAGTCACCCATATAACAGTTCTCGTAAGTTAAGCTATAAACAATGTAATCAAATGAGTTGCAAAATTAAAATATATTTGGTGGTACAAAATATCAGTTTTGATTAGCATGCATTAGTGGAGCAAATATTATTAAATGTTATCAAGTTAATAGTCCATATACAACCTATGGATACAGACAGAAGATACGAAGAATAAAGTGTGGAAAACATTAAAATGAGAAGGAAAAAATTACGGATCTAGTTAAGCAGACAACTATACATATTTATTCTAAGGACAAAACCTGTTAGAATGATGTGTTGAAGAAGACATGTCCTCTCCAGGAGAATATATAACTGTCAGACCAACTGAATGTGCTTATGGTAATCATTTCTAGGTAAATGAAAATGCTTGTAGGCCCTCATTTACAAAATAAAAAACTGGAAGTGTAAAAGGAATTCATCTATAAATTTAAGTAGCAAAATTACAAATTCATTTACTATGGTGCTATCAATATGTTGACATTAAACTTGGAAAACAATATGTCAGCAAAATGTTTTGACAGCAACCATTGTTATGGTCATAATGCATGCAAGATAAAAAAAAAGATATTTTATATCTTACAAATTTTATAGTATTCAGATGTTATTAGAAAGACATTTATCTTTGTAAAGATACACTTACTATACTCTTGTATGGATAGGTTCCAGTTAAAGAGTGTGTGTATGAATAATATAATATTAGAGTTGACATATATTATTTTATTGTAATTAACAAATTATATTTGAACTACAATTATAATGATTTTGTTTAGCAGTTAAAAAATAGTAACCAACAATATTTAACATACTCCTGCATCCATTGAATAGAAAGTTACTTCACCAACCCCTAATTTTTGAACTGAAGTGCAAACATACCTTGAATGAATTAAATGGGTAGTGATTCCCAGCAAGAATGACCTCGCTATTACGAGAATTTATACCGCTACCAAAAGTACTTCCGGATTCAACAACCAATACATTACTTCCTTTCAGAGCCAACTCTCTTCATCTCATCCAATTGGCAAACCAACAAGCCTACCATGATCGGCACTTGAATGTTTCATACCTAATCTTAATAATTTTCATGATGCAAAATATGAGGTAACTTTTTGATTGGGGGCTTCATGATTTGCATTTTATTTGTAACTGCAACAGAGAGAAGGCAGCATAAATTATTTTAGTTTCTATTTTGTTTTAATAAAATTCTTCCTTAAATTCGAATGTATAACAAAACGTTCTTAGCATGCATCACATACCAGATGAAAACAAAAAAGTAAACATGCCTTTAACATAGAAATCTATTTCAAAGGAAACAATTACTTCTCAGGTTTTAGGAATCAAACCATTTAACTATGTCATCGCCTTCTAAAATATAAAGATATTTATTTTAGCTGAAATCATTTCTACAACATACTCTTTCTAATGATATAGCGATTCTATGAAAAGCTTTTACTAACATTAACTACAATAAACTCTACAAGTCAAATATTGTTACGCTCGTTGAAATCACCTTCCAAATCGAAATCCAAGCAGTCACGATTCCCTAAAGCCAAAATCGAATACTTGTGATTCTCTGAGGTCCAAATCGATGCTATTCCCTCAAGTCGATCGCGATTTCCTGAACTATGAAGTCGTGAATGATGTCGCAATTCCCTAAAGAGCAGTTTCCAAATCGCGGCGGATGGTTCTTTTTTTTTTTCAAAGAAGCGGTTGATAGAGGAATAAGCATTGGGAAGGAGGGTTAGGGCTATGAATTCGCGCATTTACTTTTTTGCCCATCCAATTTACAGCTCATTTTAGTTTAATCGGTTCTCCTAACACAAGCAAGCGTTACCCGTGAAAATTATAATAAATAAATATTTTTTGTGACAGATTTCTAGTCTAGCAACACATATAAATGTGATTAATCCATTACACATATAAGTGTTGGCAATTGAAAAAATCAAGTGTTGCCAATCGGCTGTTATGGTGTAGTGTTTGCCCAAATTATATTTTGATATAAAAGAATGAGTAATATTTGAAGTAGTACAGTATATTGGATGTGTTGGTTGTGATTTTAATCAGACAAGATTATAATTGAAATGGTTATGTAAATAACAAATCAAAATTTGTATGTGTTATGAAACGAATTAAATCTGAATTTAAATCAGAATTGAAATATAAAACCCTGAAAATTTGGAAAAGTGTTTATGAATTAAATCTGGATTAATTATGCGTGTATTTTTAAATCCTTTGAGATTTTAAATTTGTTTTACAAGTATTGTGAATGATATTTTGAGATTATTTCAAAATGGAAGTGTTTAGAAATGGTTTTGAAAGTGATATATTACTGGGCTCACTTCGATCGCTGGAAAATAAATTCCGATGATGATCATGACATCATCAGTGTTCATTTTCGAGTTTCTAAGTGACGGATTACTATCAAAATTTTTGTTTTTGAATTGTTTTGAGAAATTCCAAAATGAATATTTTGATTTTTGGAAAAGGCTAAGCTGTTTAAAAACTCCCAGAGACAGATTATTTAAATTAAAACAAATTAAAGTAGAATTTGTAAAAGCCAATAGAAATTGAAAATTTAATTAAAGCCAGTGAAATGGAAAATTGAATTGAAATATGAAATATCGAATAAGATGGTATTATGAGACAGGAATATGGAATTACGTTGAAGTGATAAATTAAGAATTGGAATCGAAAATGGAACTCGAGTTTGAAATGAAATTTGGTTTGGATATAAGCGAATAGGTGTGTTGAATAGATATTGATTGGAAATTGGTTGAGATGACATTAGTATACGTTGAATTGATAGCAGGTGAAAGTGATAAAGTTGATATGCCGACAAAAAGGTACAAGTTTATATTTTTATATTGGATATGAGATTTATGAGCCGAATTGGCAAGCCGTTGGGCTATTTGATTTTCTTTTGGGTTGGAGAAGGCCTACAGAGGCGAGTTGTAGTTGCACAATTGAGCCGTACAAAGGAGGTGTTGGCGAAATTTTTCAGAAATTTAAGGTGTTAGAAAATTTTCAAGAATTTTGAAAATTTTTGTTGATAATAATAAATTTATATTTTAGTTAAATTAAATTGGTTTAGTAAAAACTGAAGTTAACAAATAAACAAATAATTTCCAACCCAGTTAATAGGGTTTGTTTTCTACCTTAGCAATTTAGAGGACGAAATTATTTTAAGGGGGGAAGCATGTAATGTCCCGTATTTTACGATGTAATAATTGATTTATTTAATTATTTAAAAAGCGATGTACAAAGTTAAATGGTGTTTAATTAAATAATAATGAATATTTAATTAATATATAAAAATATATTATAATTCCGAAATAGTCGAAAATAGCTGAATTCACAATACAGTGTGAATTGGATTATATATAAGGTATAATTCAGTTTAGTATTGAATTAGAATAGCGAATATATTATATAAACGACGTTAGAACGTATAAATTATAATTTTATTATAATGATCCCGTAACGTCGCGGCAGTTCGTTATTTGGCAATTTAAACTTCAATAGAATTTACAGAATCCGTTGCCGGATTTCTGTGAAACAAGAAACGTTCGAAGCTGGTGAAGTATATTTTTCTAATGGAAGAGAAAAATCAGGATTTCGTCATATAGATTGTAAGTTATGTCCAAATCAAAATTTAAAATAGTCGCTATGGAATTCGTTTATATTTTATAACGATTTAATTATATTATAAAGGAATTTTAATATAAATTGAATAGCGATATATACTGAGATTTTTAAATATTGATTTATAAATCCAGATAAGTATATTTTGGAGCTGCATGATATTACATGTGAATAAGTACAATAATATTAATTTATTAATATTATTTAATTTGATTATTTTAAATATTTATATTTAAACGATCTATTTGGAGCCTTAAAATATAGCCATTTTTGCAAACGACCTCCAAATTTGACAAAACCAATTTTGTTAGGTCCGTAATGTTAAATTATTGTTAGATTTTAATTTTCGTGATTGTTGGAATCAGTATGTGGCCGTGTGCAATTTTAATGTGAAAAACAGTCGATAACTTGACCTTTAAAATACGCTGTGTGAGCAAACGGACTCGGAATTCGACGAAACAAGTTTCGTTTGGTCCGTAATATCGAACTGTAGTTGCATGTCAATTTTCATTAATTTTGGATATAGTATGTGATCATAGGGATTTTTAAATACGAACACATATAGAGATTGATTAAAATAAAATAATCGATTAAAAAATTATTAAACCTACCCTATAAATACCTACCATCTCACTAACCCTAGACAATTTTCTCCAGTAGTCAAAACGCAAGTCACCACCAAACTAAAATTCTCACAGTAAAAGTTCAAACTTCTAAAAATCAAATCAATTCAAAATAAATTCTATAAATTCCAAACTTCATATATTTAGATTCACACAAGCGAGCTCTTCGATCTGAGATGGGTTTTGAAGGCTTCAGTGAAGTTTCCATTCGCTGGAAAACATACACGGTATGGGTTTGTTGTTTAGGGTTGGGATTTATGATCAATACAAGAATCGTTGCAAGGTTTGGTGATTGTTTTTGGATTCAATGGGGGTGTATAGCATCTGTTGGCAAGTTTTGGGGCAAATTTGTGTCGCGGTCTTCCTATAGCCGTGCATTATAGGCTGTTCGATGGAAATTTCATGGGGACGACGAGTTAGGATTTAAGGGGTTGGGAAGATGGAGAATTCGAAGAGAAGGAGAATGGTGGTAGTTCCATAGGATTTCGTGGAGTAGAGATGGAGATATGGAAGCTTAAAGTTGTGGAAATGAAGGAGGAATGGGTACTGGAAGCTCATGGGTGTTTAGGTAGGATGAAGATGCAGGTTGGGCTCGGGTATACACGGTTGGGATAAGTTAAAAAGGGGTAAAGACCATTTAACCTTAAATACATGTTTGATTTAATTTAAAATGCACACTAACTTGTAAACCTCATAACTTTTTCATACGAAAATGAAATTCAGCGAAACTGGTCAAGTTGGGATCATAGGGACGGACACTACAAAATGGAATTGGTTTGGAGTGATTTGGAGCTTGTCTCAATTTATAGCGAAATAAAACGCTTGAACCAATCCGATGATCGATTATCGTTATTTAACGATAATCAACCAATGTAAGTAAAACTCACTAACTCTATTTAAATTATATTTTTATAAATATAATCTAATACTGATAAATTTGATCGATCCCTGTGGGATGGTTGTTTGGTTGAATTATTGATTGTTGGTTGAAATTACAAATTACGATACACACACATATCGTTACAAACATTTATTTTGTCTATCAAAATATAATATATTGACATGAAATTGATATGAATTATATTGTGTAACCACTGTGGATGCAGGGAAACAGGTCGGAGGGATCCAACTGGATTCCTCAACATTTATTTTATTGTTTTTCATATATTGTGATATATAATCTGTTGTTGATTATGTGTGTTTGTACGATATTGATCATTGTTATATGGTACGTTAAATACCATAAGGAATACTGGAATGTAAAAAAAGAATTTTTAAAGCGTATATTGAAAACATAATATTTATATAAAATTAAATGGAATATGTAAAAGGAATTTATTTGGAAAATAAATAAAAGAAACATTTATTTAGAAATTAAATAGAATTATAAAAGGAATATTTATTTGGAAAATAAATAGAATTACAAAAGGAATATTTATTTAGAAAATATATAGAATTATAAAAGGAAATATTTGGAAAATGAATAGAATTTTATAAAAAGAGAATTTTACATTAGGAAGGTTTAGATCCGTGCTTCGCACATGGGTGTAACTTGATATGGATTTAAAATAAATATTAAATGGAAATCTGTTTTAACAGATAAATGGAAAAGATTAATTTAAAGTAGATTTTAAATAGATTCTGTTTTAACAGATAAATTGAGAAGATTAATTTATAAATAATGTTTTTATAAATTAAATAAAGATTTATCATTTGATAAATGGAATATATAAGTCTGAACTTATATAGAGAAGTAGAAATCAGTTTTGACACCGATATGTTAAATAGAATGTGAACTCAGCATTTACAAAGGGAATTATAAATGAGATTTAAGTGTTAGAAATTAAAAAGGAGATTTCGTATGAATGATTCTATAAATAGAAGTATAAATAGAATTTGGAAACAAGATATTATTTTAAATACGAAATCAAACTAAATGGATTATATAAAGGAAATATTATTCACATTCGATGTGAATAATGAAATTAAGTAAAGATTTTGCAAATAAAAACATTTGTAAAGGAAATTGGACTTTTGAAAAGTCAATTTAAACAGAAATGGAAATTCGAATGGCTAGAGATAAATAACTTGTGTAACAATGGAAACAAGTGTAGTGATTTATACACAATATTTATAAATGAATTAAAATACAATTATCAATGGATAATTTGAATTGTAAATTCATTAGTGAATATTAAATGAAGAGAGATAATCGAATATAAGCTATTCGAAAATAAGTTAATCAAATATAGTTATTCGAAGTGAGTTAATTGAATGTAAGTCATTCGAAAGAGAGTTAATCGGATATAAGTCATTCGAAAGAGAAATAATCAAATACAAGTTATTTGGAGTGAATTAATCGAATATTAGTTATTCGAAGTGAGTTAATCGAAAATAGTTTATTCGAAGTAAGTTAATCGAATATAGTTTATTCAAAAGTGAATTAATCAAATATAAGTTATTCGAAGTGAATTAATCGAATATAAGTTATTCGAAAAAGAGTTATTCGAATGTAGGTTATTCGAAAATAGTTAATCGAATAGAGATTACTCGAAAGAGAGTTATACGTCGAATTTGATCTCGAATTCGGGAAAGTACTAGTTACTTTCCGGTTTTTTTAAATCAAGATTTATTTATTTGATAAATAAATTAATGATAATAATTCAAATTAAGACATAAAAGTAATAGTTTTAAAGTCAGATATTTCGGAAGTAAGGTTTATAATGTTATAGTATAACCAATGTTTTATCCAAGAAGGAAATTCGTAAATATAAATCCGAGAATTTGCATAAGCAATGGTTGTAAAAATTAGAGTGTTGAGCATTATTTGTTGCGAGGTTAAGGACGTTGTTCTGTTAAGGTCTGAGAAGCAATTATACCCCAACTGGATTGACTTCGAAGTTAACTAAGGAATAGTTGAGGTTCGATAGCGAATATTGGTTGGAAATACAGTTAAGTAATAAACGACGAATGGATTGAGTAGTCGTAACGATATTTATATAACATTTGTTTGAAATCCATATAAATGAGCTTTGGAAACGTTTTCCAAATATAATCAAAAATGTTTTCTAAGCTAGAAAATGAAATGTTTTGTTGATAAGAAATACTAGAATGATTGTGATGCGTGAATAAGAAATGGAATTGTTTTCCCATGTTAATATCTTATATTTTCTAAATTTAAAAAATAGGAATTTCTGTATATATATGGAAATAGGAAATAGGTAAATGAATAAATTAATGATAAATAAATTTAAGAGATAAATGATGATTGATGATTGATCGATAGAATTTCCATTTGGAAATAATATCATTGTTTGCACACATGTTTTTCTTTGATAGTTAAATCGTCGACTATCGAAGTTTTTGACCATTTTTCCCTCGTCAATATAGAGAGACCAGGATCAGATTCATTATCTGAAAACCGCTTTGTATGTGCATTAGCATTGCGAATCAAATATGATGAAGATAATTGAAGATGAACTTATGCAAGGGCTGTCCTATTTACGGAATAGTGCCTTCGGTTTGTCCAGTCCCAAGACAAATCTATATGGAAGAATGTATGACATAGTATACCTAAAGGATCACATAAGTTGATCTCTTCAACATAGTTACGTTTGATGGCGGAGGAATTCGTTTCTCTTAGCTGTATACCCATAGTATGTTTGGCGAAATCAATATGTGATTTGGCGGGTATGACGATGTGACATTCAAAGTGAATGAAGATGTGGTTTATTAAAAGATACGTTATGGCCTCTAGCCTCACAACCAGGAAATGGTATAAAATCGGGGTAGGGTGTATTGTCACCTGATCTAGAGAAATTCCTTTTTCTTCTTAAATCCATTGATGTTGTCCCTTTCGGGAAACGGTTGTTGATCCCAACCGTTAGTGATAATACATTCGGTACTCTGAAGCGAAGTGAGGGGCCAGTCATGTTTAGCCTGGGTTGCAAGATGTTCTTGTTGAACCTGGTGTATTTCTTTCTAGAGGTACACTGTCGGAAGGTGGTCCCATACCTTGCCAGTTGGAATCCATTATCCAATAAGAGCCCACGGTTTTGATTGTATACAATGTATGTAGAGCGTGAGATGCAAGCATTCTGCTAGATTGATATTACTTGTATTTAGACATTATTATAATATCAGATGAATATTGATTTTAAAGAATTCTTTGGGTTATCGTAAGGCAAAAACTATTCATTTTTATGTGTGGATCAGTCTTACGATTATCCTTTCTTTTAAAAGGATTTTTAAAAATTAAACCAAGTGGTTGGAGTTTACTCACACCAGTCCCATGACTGACCCAGAGTTTATTTTTGTTTTGTTTTTCCCTAAACTCTTGGGTGCCCAAATTTGTACGGGCAGTCAAGTAGTTCAGGTATTTTCAGATATCATTGGAGGAGCTTGGAGCAGGAGGCTTCAGCGTTATCTAGTATTGTTATTTCCGCTGTGTTGTAAGTGTTGTACTCTAATAGTGTTATTGTATATATATATAATGTTTTATTTCAAAGTTATGTTATATTTTATTCGTTCCGCTGTGAGATTCGTGTTACTCTGATGTGTAGTATGTTCTTCTTCTTCTATTCTAATTTTCTATCTTATCTATACTCACCCTCTAACTTCTTTTATTAACATTCTGGTAAATTTCGGGTGCTTGGTTAGTCGACATCGTATTTGATCGATAATCAGGATGCCGATTTTCCCCGAGCTGTTACATCAGCCCTGCATGCAGGTGGATCCTGTTGGAGAATGGAGTTTTGATGACAACAATCTTATTTCAATATTGATTGATAAAAAATATACACTAACATCTTTATCTAGAATATATATATATATATATATATATACACACAAATGCAGGATTTGTACATAAGAATCAATACTGAAAACTGTACAGTTTAAGAGCTTTTAGAGATTCAGAATTCAAAGATGATTCGAGACTCATGAGTAATCAAGATTCCAAGAGTTCAAGATAAATATAGTAATTGAGTCTAGTTTATGTAAGACTCTGAATAGCACTCCAGGTTTAAATTCAAATTCAAATTCTATTTTTCAATTTCTGATTTTCAAATTCCAAATTCTATTTTCAAATCCTATTCTAATTAAGTTTCTCTATTTTATTTTTGATTTTTAAACTCACGTTTTAAAGACTATAAGTTTATATATATTTATATACTTTATATACATATAGTTTTTAACTTTATAATTTTATAAATATATTTATATAAGTTATATTTAAGATTTCATATGAATTTCTACTTTATAATACTTATTTATAACACTATGTTTTAGATTAAGAATTTTCAGGATTATATATATATATATATCAAAATACTTGAAAATACTCAAATTTAAATTTTATACTATGATATATCGACATACATTATTGGGCCTGTCGACATATAACTGCCATATTTTTTATTTTGAAAGGAAGTGTCTTTTCATTATTTGTAATGTTCCAAAAGCGTTGCTAACTTTCAAAACTTATAAATAGAGCTGATTTCGAATCTTTTCATCATTCTTCTTCTCCATCTTCATCCCCTTTCTTTACACCATTAATATTTCATATTTTTATGATTTATACATTTTTATTTAGCCGAATTCAATTCTATTTGTATAAAACTTCTTCTCTTCTTAGCCTTTACTCATTACTCTCTGAATCGAAGTGCTACTGATGAGTTTTAGGATTGTTGTAATTGTTTGGGAAGTGTTTGGAAAAAGGTGTGTTGCTTGTAGCCTTAAAATCAAGGAAACAGAGTGGTGTTAACCTTGTAGTCGGGGAAATCAAGGGGAATCAAGGGTGTTTGGAATCTGTGGTAACCTTGCAATCGTGAAATCAAGGGTGTTGTCCTTGGATATTGATATAGTAATAAAACTCTGTGCAATCCAGCATTGCATGGGACTGTACGTAGGAGTAATCCGAACCAGTATAAAATCTGGTGTGTTCTTTCCTTTTCTACATTTTATTTTTGTTTATCTTTGTGTTTGTTTTTGATTCTGTATCTGTGATCATTTCTGTAGTGTGTGATTCATATAGTAGATCATATAAGTTTTAGATTTTGTTAAATTTCTCAGAAACACTATTCACCCCCCTCTAGTGTTAGTTTTTCCTTAACGATCCATTCTGCATTCCTTAACAATTGGTATCAGAGCATGGTCTTCCAAAAAGTTCATAATCTGATTTTTGAAAATAGTTATAATGGTTACCAACGCTGGGAGCAATAATAGTTCTTTTGTAGAGGGTCAACTCACTGTTAGACCACCACTGTTTAATGGTAGTAATTTTTCATATTGGGCATGTAGAATGAAAATATATTTACAATCAGTAGGATAAGACACATGGAATATCACACAAACTGAATATGTAGAACCTACAATTAATTTTGCACAAGGGACAAATGCACAAAAGGACGCTACACAAAGCAATTATAAGGCCATGAATATGTTATTTTGTTCATTAGATAGGAATGAGTTTAATATAGTGTCAGTTTATAAATCTGCTCATGAAATTTGGAGAACTTTACAGGTTACTCATGAAGGAACTAGCAAAGTTAAACAAACTAAGATAACAATGTTAGTTGATCAGTTTGAGTTATTCAAAATGAATGAGAATGAATCTATCTCTGATATGTATTACAGATTTCAAGAGATAGTGTATTCATTAACAGCACTTGGAACAACTTATTCTAAAGAAGATCAAGTCAGAAAAATATTGAGTTCATTGACTCCAAAATGGGATCAGAAAATATTGGCGATTGAAGAAACCAATAATGTCAGTGAAATGAAGATTGAGGAGTTAATCTGAAATCTAATGTCTTTTGAAGTCCAATTACAGAAAAGAAAGTAAAACTAACCAACTGAGAAGAAATCCATCGCATTTAAAGCAATAACAAATGATCCTGACTCGAGTAGTGAAGATGACGAAGAAATAACCCTAATGACAGGACATTTTAGAAAATTTCTGAGATATAAATGGAAAAATTATCCTCAAAATAATCAAGGAAGTTCAGGAAGAAATGATGATCGATGTTATAACTGCAATAAATAATGCCATATAAAGAGAATGTGTCCATATCTAGATGAATCAACTCAACAAGCGGACAACAGTAATTCATCAAAGTAGAGAAAGAAAGCATATGCAACAATGTTAGATAATTCAGATTCATCATCAAGTGATGAAGAGCCAGAAACCAGAAACTCAAATATGTGCTTCACGGCAATTCATAATTCAGAAAAATGTGAAGAAAAGGATCTAAAAATCATGTACACCTTAATTAATTTTTAATTTTTTCTTTGGTTGAATGGTTGTTTTATTTGTTTGTTTTGAATTTAAAAATTAAACTTTAAAATTTGAATATTGAAATTCAAAATAATAAAATGATAAAATATTTTTTTTGTATGTTTGCTAGGACTAGAATTATTTCAGGAAATCGTTAAACTTGAAATATATATCAATAATTTAAATCACAAGTCACAAAAACCAAATGTCCTTTGAAAATTAACACATATGTCCATATGTCGACATATTAGCCTATAAATTTGAAATTCAAAATTTGAATTTCAAACGTTTAAACTTTAAAAATTCTCTCCAACTTTTCATCAACTCCAAAGGACTGAAAAGGTGTCATTGATTTTTGAAAAATTGTGCTTATTCAATTTATATCCATTCAATTTCTATATATACATATATTCTCTCTACCTTTCATTCACAATTCAAACTATATTCTTTCTATCTATTCTCTTTAAGACAATCACTCTAATGGCTTCCTCAAGTTCATCTAAGAAATTGAAGTTAACTAAAACCATCAAAGGTTATCTTTGTAATGATAGAGATGCCATCAAAATCTATGTTGACTCTTTAGCAAATGCTAAAGTCAATATGAGACGACCCCAAATCCCGTACTGACGGTGACAAGGGTAATCTTTGGAATATAACACAGAAACAGCTAATAGCAGAACAGAAATAAATAAATACACCAGATAATGCACAATAGAATATACTGAATAAATGTAATCATCAGAGTTACACAGTATACAGGATCATACTTAGTACAAATACAGTTCAGCTATACATAAATGTCTACAGCGGAAAACAAACATAATATGTACAATAGGAGCTGAACAGCATAAAAAGAGATAAATGATAGAATCCATCTTCAGCTCCAGCTATCCAGAAAAAGCCTGCTAAAAACCTGAATACAAGGCTTCCCGTGTAGAAAAGGGGCACCCGAGTTTGCAAGTGAAACAAACTACGATTCAGTCATGGGACTGGTAGGAGAAATCTACTTAACACATTATACAATTGGCTAATCACAGGACCACGGCACTTTCGTGGAACGGGTTTACTCCATTGGATTGCCAGTGTTTTAAAACAAATAATACTTTTAAAAACATCGCAATGCTTTTTATAAAAATGAAGCCATTATAAGACTCAGTTCCCATCACACAATGCAACGCAAACCGGAGGATAGAGTTTTTACCTTATAATGGCCAAAATATGCTTGATACGAATAAAACAAAAGAATTTGATATTATTGCTAGTGTTTATATGTTTCAAGAACAATTTCAAATCATAAGTATCAATCATAGATGGCATTAATGCCCCATACCACTATGTCGCCTTATATAGGTATACAATCAAAACCGCACAGTCACGTATCTGGAAATTGGATTTCCGTCATGAACCAAGGCAAAAGATAGTCCTTACCGAATTCGAGACAATCTAGCCCATGTCTCAGGATCAGAACGCATTAACCCTTGGATCGTCAGGGCCGGTCCACCGATGTGGATTATTATGCCTGAACACTATGTTTCCCCGCCCTATGGGGCGTAAATGAGCCAACGAATGACTCCATCGGTCCCGGATTGATCGATATAACCGAGGCGCCTCGCAACAGCAACAACCACATAGGTGAAAATAATATAAATGTCAGCCAGTTTAAGCACCAACACCACCTCTAGCTAGAAGGAAACGCATGCCCTCCCAGAGGTCCTCTCCCGTTTCTGGTTCATACCGGGGTGTGAGGTTCGCGAATTCACATTATACACAAAGCTACGCCACACAGACGGGGCTTTGATCATCACCACAAGACTTTGCTTTTCAACAGAAGCCCTGATCACTGCATCTTAGCATGCCACACAGGCAATTCACGCCATGTAACTGATGGTTATCAATCACACAGAATGAATTCCAATGTCAGACACACAGTCCATTTGCAAGTCCGCTCTGGGTCTGAACGAAACCGGAGGCACTATATACCTCGCATACCCATCGATCTCTACGTACGTCTGGACGATCACCACTCATTATCCATATTTTGGGATGCCTCTCAATCAGGACATCAGTTACCTTCCAAACGAGGTGAAGATTTCCGGTCTTCAACCATCGTCTTCATCTTCGATTTCTTATCGTCGATTTAGTTATTCAGAATGGGATAAACCCGGTCTTTCTGAGCAACTTGCGTATATAATAAACCAGTGCTAAAAAAACACAGCATACGCCTTATTTCAATTCATTAGTCACTAACCGTAAATCAGTAAGAGAACGATTTCCCAAATATTAACCCCGAAGGCCGAACCAACATCAGATCAAAACCCAGGAAACCATTCAACTTAGCTAACCTTCAGTTAATTTCTAAATTTCACATCCATATCGTTTATAATATTTTATAACGATTTATCGCTATTTTTATTTATTTTAAGATAGCCAATTCATTCAAACGACGCTTCGGGCCATAACGCGGCCGTGGCGCTGTTTTTCTTCAGATTTGAATTACACATATCTGAAAATCTAACTGTTGGATCTTCACAAAATTTACATCATTAAAAAGATCTTTTCAAAACGAATCCAACGGTTCTAGATTTGGGAAAATCCGACGGTCGGATCTCCCGGTACAATCTTTTGAAGTTTCGATTTCAAAATACGAACTGCAGCGTCGTTATTCGATTTAATCTAATTATATATATATATATATAAATATAATCGATTCTGGCGCTGTTTTTCTTTAGATTTGAATTACACATTCCAGACAATCAAACCGTTGGATTTTTACAAAGTTGATGTCATTGGAAAGATATTTCCAAAGCGAGCCCAACGGCTTCGGTTTCGGGAAAATCCGATGGTCGAATCTCCCGCACTAATCGTTTGAAATCACGGTTTCAAAACACGAACTGCAGCTTCACTATTCGATATATTTTAATTATGTTTATATATATGAATATAAATATAATCGATTCTTCGATTTCAAAACTATTTTCTTTTCATACTTTTGATAAAAATGATATTTTTATCCAACCAACATTCACCTCGACACTTCACTATTTTTCACAATTCATGTTTATAGTCAAAATGTGATTTTTATTGTAAAACGATTTATTTCAAAACACGACTATTTTATATAGTTCATATATATGATAAAAATATGATTTTTATTATGAAACAATTTATTTCAAAACAAGAATACCATTCAACACATGAATTTCTATTCAACACATGAATGTTTTCTATAGTTTGTATATATATAGTAAAGATGTGATTTTTATTGCAAAACAATTTATTTCAAAACATTACTATTTTATATAGTTCATATAGATGATAATAATATGATTTTTATTATAAAACAATTTATTTCAAAACACGAATACCATTCAACACATGAATTTCTATTCAACGAATGAATTTCTATTCAACACATGAATGTTTTCTATAGTTTGTATATATATAGTAAAAATGTGATTTTTATTGCAAAACAATTTATTTCAAAACATTACTATTTTATATAGTTCATATAGATGATAAAAATATGATTTTTATTATAAAATAATTTATTTCAATACACGAACACCATTCAACACAAGAATTTCTATTCAACGAATGAATTTCTATTCAACACATGAATGTTTTCTATAGTTTGTATATATATAGTAAAAATGTGATTTTTATTGCAAAACAATTTATTTCAAAACATTACTATTTTATATAGTTCATATAGATGATAAAAATATGATTTTTATTATAAAACAATTTCAAAACACGAATACCATTCAATACATGAATTTCTATTCAACGAATGAATTTCTATTCAACACATGAAGGTTTTCTATTCAACACACGAATATAGTTTCAACACATGAAAATAATTCTAACACATGAATATTATTCAAAATTTCAGCAGCATAACGGCAGGGTAGTTAAAACCGGGGTTGTCCCTAGTACGGCTCCTCGCACTACCTTAAAGCCTCGCAGCTTTTGACAATGGGGAATCATGCATCTAGTTCGCACGCAGGCGGCATGTATATTTTTTTCATTTCCACAAACTAATCCTATGTGGTTTCAACCAAATATTTCTCAACCACAAACGGGTATTTTTCAACCACAAACAATCAATTTCAACCACAAACAATTCTAATCAACCATTCGTAATCAACAAACTTTCACACCAATCACAACCAATTAATATCGTCCATGGTTTGTGGACGAGGGGCGTATATATATAGATATATTTATATATAAGCATTTCACTTCTATTTCAACACATATATAATTTTTACAACGCATATATAATGTATATATCGAACGTACAACTTATACAACGCTTATACAAGAGGTGTACAACGCTTATATAACCCATACATCGACTATATAATTTATACATCGTCGTTTTCCATATCGCTTATAAATTAGAAATCTCATATTGGGTTCCACTCCACCAAAAATAGCAGAAGGCTCAGAAAAATATGCGGTCTCTTCTAGAATATAGAAGGCATCCACACGAGTCCACTGTCTCTTATTTCACTGAATTTCGTCTAGAAACGAAAAAGATATAATTTTTACAGTGAAATCATAAACGGTAGCGCTTTAAACTGCTATTAAATAGTTTAAAATAAAAACAGCCGTATACTCTCAAACCTGTTCAAAACTAGGTCTATAGTTTTTGCAAAAACCGAGCAGCTTTAGAACGATCGGCCAGCGCCACAGCGTAGAGCTAGGAGTGGGCTTCACGTCGCCGGTGGTTGCGCCTGGATTGGTGCCCTGTGCTGGCGTCGGCGACGGCTGAAACTCGCCGATTTTGAGGGCTTCGTTCTCGAGGAGGACACGACGATAGTGGTTGCTCCAAGTTCAGATTTGAAGCTCAGGTCTAGGGCTTCAAAATCCACTATGGCGTTGATAGTTTAGTGGAGTGTGGGAGGAGCAATCGAAGAGAGAAGGGGAGATGGTGTTTCCTCGTTCGACGATGAAGATGGAGCGGGTTTTCCGATGTGGACCAATCCTTTTTATTTTTATTTTTTATTTATAAAGTTTTAAAAATCCGAAAATACCCCTTGCCTCCTACGAACTCCAATCCAAACCCAACGACTATCGTTCCTAGCGTTTTACCCCCATTCCGAACACAATGGGATATGTTTCATAGGCCCATTCGACTATTTCAGTTAGTTATTCTTCAATTTAAAATATATCACATTCAATATTCGATTTGAACGTACATTTCAATTTGGCAGGGCCACAAACTGATTCGAAAAATTCTAGAAAAATAAATCTAGCTATGTTTTGACGATACGGTCCCAACAAAACTAGTTTCGTCGAATTCTGAGACCGTTTGAAAAATCGCCCAATTCTGGTCGATCCAATTTAACTATAATTGACCAAAACACATTTTTCTTTGCCACGCTCACATACTAGCTTCAAAAATTATGAAATTTGAAACCTAGCAATAATTTAACATCCCGGATCCAACAAAAGTGGTTTCGTTGAATTCCGAGGTCGTTTGCAAAATGGCCATTTTCACGGGCTATTTAAGCTCTATAGCGACCTTTCAGAAAATTCATTTGGCCATAACATTTGCTTCCCGCTATGAAACTTCGATTTTTCAGATTCGTTAGAAAGATATTCACTAACAGATTTAAATATTTTTGGTTTCACTCAAATCCGTTTTGTTTTGCACCCGGTACAGTCAGTCAAAGTTTGAATTCAAATTTCGAAACTACCACGCCATTTCAAGCCTTGTTTATAATTAGAATTAATTATATTCGTTTTCAAATGTCGATTCAAACTTACTTTTTGTTAGACCAAAAAGTGGTTCTAACACCCAAATTGACTGAAATAGAGAGAAAATAAGATCAAAAGTAAAGTGGAAACACAGAATTTATAGTGGTTCGGCGTTGAAATGCCTACGTCCACTTTGTAATCACTATTCTTGATGATATAGATGCAATTACAATGATATATTCACTCAATTTCACTCACAACTCATGTACATTCACTCAATTGTCTCAAAACAAATGTTGAATGACGATTTGGATTATCTGGGAATGCTAGAATTCGGTTTTTGAAAGTGCTTGAACTCTCAAAGTGCCAAAAAGAAGATCCCTTTAATTGTCTCTAAGCGAGGTATTTATAGGTGAAAATTTGCTCAGAATCCGATCCGGGTCGGAGCCACGTGTCTTCCATCCCATCGTCCTCGGGTTCGGATGGACTCCTGTGCTGACAGCGCATCAGAATAGAGATTATCGTGGGTAGGAACTGGTCATAACCGCTCCGAATATTCAGGCGATCGTGGGGGGGAGTGACGTGGATTATGGGTTCGGTTCAGAGGAGCGTGCAGAGGGGGTTCGGATCGTGTAACAACCCGTATTTTCAATAACCTGTTATAACATAAATCGAGGCAGAATTCAATTCTAAAATCTGAATCAAGGGAAACGGGCTATGCCATTGCGTTCGTCTCGGAAAAATACGCGAAATAGAGTCCGAGTTTTCGAAAATCGGAGTCCGTATGACCCAGTTAAGGCCCATTGAAGTTTTCTGGAATTTAGAATTCGAAAATAGATTTTGAAAATGCAGCAATGGGGCTAGGCGGGAAATTTCCCACCTAGGCCATGTCGACAGGGCTGTCGACAGGCCTGTCGACTTGGTCCCGACCAAGTCGACTGCCCTGTCGACTTGCCTGTCGACATGGGCACGACGTGGCTGGTCGAGCCAGCCAGCCCAGGTGCACCTGTTTGGGGTTTTGGGGCTTGTTTCTGGAAGGTTCCGAGATCTAAGGGTCCTAATCTAACCTAGGGTTAATCCTAGGGCTAAAAACACTCTAATCTTCTATAAATAAGACCCTAATCCTACCCTAAAACCTCATTATTCAATCTAGCAACCAAACTATGTCAAATTGAATTCTCAAATGGCCTCCACCTAAAAACCCTAGCCTCCAACCTCTTCATAAATCATTCCTATGAGGATTATGATGTTCATACAAGCATTTCTAAGTTGTATGAATGATCATTAGCTTGCATACATCATCAAGTTGCAAGTTTTATTTGCTAAGCTAGAGTTTTTGGGATTTTTGTTAATTGGAGCTTTGTTTGGGTTTTTATATGCTTGCATAAAGGGCTTCTCAATCTTTATTTGTAGATTTGAGTCTTCATAATATTTGTAAGCCCTCTTACCTTCATTTTAGAAACTCTAAAGTTAATATGTGATGAAAGTTGGGATTTATGCATGTTTAATAAGTTATGCATGTTTATGCAAGTTCACTATGCCATGATTTGCAAGTTTATTGGGTTATGCATGTTTATGCAAGTTCACCATGCCATGATTTGCAAGTTTAACAAGTTATGCATGTTTATGCAAGTTCACTATGCCATGATTTGCAAGTTTATTGGGTTATGCATGTTTATGCAAGTTCACTATGCCATGATATGCATGTTTAATAAGTTATGCATGCTTATGCGAGTTCACTATGCCATGTTGTGCATGTTTGATAAGTTATGCATGTTTATGCAAGTTCACCATGCCATGATTTGCAAGTTTAACAAGTTATGCACGTTTATGCAAGTTCACTATGCCATGATTTGCAAGTTTATTGGGTTATGCATGTTTATGCAATTTCACTATGCCATGTTATGCATGTTTGACAAGTTATGTATGTTTATGCAAATTCCATATGCTATGTTAGGCAAGTTTAACAAGTTGTGCGTGTTTATGGTAATATGCAAGTTCACTATGCTAAGTTATGCAAGTCTAACATGTTATGCATGTTTGTTGTGATATGCAAGTTCATCATGTATGTTATGCCAAGTTCCCTCTTCCTATCCTTTATGCGTTATTACGAATATGTAAGCGATAGAATGACGTTGGGGGGGGGGGGTTTGGGTAAACTTAAAATACATGAAAATATAAGATTGGGAATTTACCTATTAAGTTAGGTCTACCCCTTGGGAATTTACCTATTAAGTTAGGTCTACCCAAGTATTTGTTGACTTGTAATTATGTTTTGAAATAAAGTGGACATGACACTTAGAAAACATAAGTGTGGCCAACTCGAGGTTGGGTTGAGGTTGTAGCGTAATTCTACCCGGAACCTACCGGCTTAACTAGTGGCTACAAACAATAGGACCCAATGTGAGAAGTTGGTCATGTGGTGCCAAGACCCGAGGTTAGACCAAGTTGTGGTGTAAATCTACCCGGAACCCACCGGCTTAACTAGTAACCACAACAAGGTCTAATGTGAGAGGTTAAGGTGCATTTAATTAATTAATGCCTCATGATTAGGGTTAAGTCAGGGTCCACTAATACTTAACCAATTTGGGGATTCGAGGGATTGAAATGGGGTTAAGTTGTAACCTGTCGGTTACACTTAACCAATTTAATCTATTTGGGGGGTTTGAGGGATTGAAATGGGGTTAAGTTGTGAACTGTCGGTTACACTTAACCAATTTAATCCATGATTAGTGAAGGGTTAAATCACACTTAACCCTCTTAGGAAACCCTAGCAACGTGGTATGTTCCAGCAGTAATCCCAGTTTGGTATCATCACAACCCTAGAGGCTGGGCTAGGGCGGGGGCACGATTACTGGACGGATGTAAGCGACCAAAGCGACGTTTAAGTGGTACAGCGGTGCGGGTCCAGGCGGGCTACGGACGTGCACGTAGTCCGGTGTTGGACAAACTCGAGGCACGGGTACCAGTAGGTTTAGACTGTGCATTATTGCTTCAGTGTCTGGGGTTGACACCCGAGGGCTTGATACACCCGAAGGTGGACCCAGCACAGTCTGACTACATCCATAGGTGGGCCATATGGACACCAACACTTGACGTGTTAGGTTTATAGGGAGCCGATCGACTAGACCGTTTGGTTGGACCTTATATTAAGGTCACTTCATGTTATTGGGTCAAAGCTTGGGCCAAGGGATAAATATCTGTTATGTTGGTTTGCTAGTACACCGTGGTGCAAAACTTAACCTTGTTTATGCGATGACACCTCTATCTATCTTGTAGTTAATTTATCATGCCAGTATGTTGTTATCTATGATCATCTCAGTTTCCATCATGCTGTTAACTTTATTAGTTTATAGACTGATCGTAGCAGGGCTTACTCAGTCTTTTTGACTGCCCTGTTTTCTTTCGCTTCTTTTCTTCCGTTTCCCCCCCTCCCCCCAGGTTCTCAGGGTGGGAACATTGGTGCTTAGCTTGGATCGCTTAGCTTGCTTGCTGGATTAGCTCATGTATGTCTGGACATTGAGCTCGCTATGGTTTATCATCTTTATTTTGGGGATAGCACTATGTATTTCAGTATTTCGGTTTATCAGATGATGTTTTTTTATCTAGACTTGTAATTTTGGGAAATTGACATTTTGATGTACCAGGCTTGTGTTTTGAAATGGTTTAAAAATCTTCCGCTGTTTTATCTACTTACTCTGTTTATTTACATATATATATATATGTCATGTCCTGCCTTGTTATATCATTACGCATGTTTACCTTGTTTTAAAACGCCCCACCAAAGTCAGAGTTGCTTGTAAGAGCCACCCTGGCGGAGGTGGGGTGTTACATTTGGTATCAGCGCATATGGTTTACGAGAAGGGATAGAAAGGTTTTTAAAACTTTTGAAAAACTATTTTCAAAACCAAGTATAAAGTATTTTCCAAAGAAAAGTCTAGTTATTTTTAAAGGCTATTCCCCAAAAGCCATTAGCACTATCCTTTGACCCCTCGTTTGAACTCTTTTCTTTTCGTTTCCAGCATGTCTGATAATCTCATCTTGCCCGAAGGAGTAACAATACCCGATTGGTTTCGTCGGTACTTGGAAGTCACGGCACCGGTCCCGGGTGTCTCTAATGTTGTCTTTCCAGTCAAGGCCGCTGTTCCTCCTCCCCCTTCCGTAGCTGATGTTTCTCTCCTCCCTCAGCCTCCACAAGCGGATTTTGCGGAAACTTGTAAGAACTTTAAGATGATGGGTGGCAAGAATTTTAGCGGAACAGAGACTTTTGTAGAGGCAAGAAATTGGTTGAAAGAGACCGAAGATCTTTTAGCCACCTTTGATATAGGTGACCGCAGGAAGGTTTTATTAGCAGTATGGTTGCTAAAGGAAGAAGCTGCATGTTGGTGGGTAGTCACCACCGCTACTAGGCCAATTGAGACTTGGGATGACTTTAGAGGAAGGTTTGGACTGAGGTTCTTATCCCTGAGGCAAGGGGACATGACTATTAGGGAATACATAGATAAGTTTAATCAACTGGCTCGGGTCGATCTAGACTTGGTTAATACAGCTCAGAAGAAGGCCCTACACTTTGCTCTAGGATTAAACGAGCCATTACATGGTTTGGCCATGTCTCATATAACCTTGGGGGCGACTTTCGAGAATTTGGTGAATATGACCCTACTTCAAGAAGAAGATAACAATGACAAGAAAGAGGTCAAGGCGAATGAGTCTCAAGGCAAGAGGGTAAATCCCGGGGAACGAGGCAAGAATAACAACAACCGCAAGGACAAGCCAAGAGAGAGTAGGAGATGCAACTTCTGTGGTAAAGTTGGACATATATCCAGGGAATGTAGGAAGAAGAAGAGAAAGCGGGGTGAATGCTTTTTATGTGGGAAGACCGGACATTTCAGCAAGGATTGCCCGAAGAAACAGGGGCAAGGCCAGGGTCAGATTCAGCGTGCTGGACCCTCAGGAGGGCAAGTTCATGCTCTCGGTACCGCTCCAGTTCCCGATCGAGGTAGTGTTTCTGTTGGAAGTCTTGGTTACATTTTCTGATTTTCCCTGTTCGTACTTTGTTTGATTCTGGCACATCGCATAGTTTTATTTCATCTGATCTAGTTGAAAGTTTGCACCTAAGTACTAGTCTAGTTGATGATCCCGTATGTGTTTCAAATCCAATTGGGGGTTCTGCCCGTTTGTCTGTGGTCTGAGTGGATTTGAAAATTTCTATCTTGAGTATAGAATTCTCGTGGGATGTTTATATTCTCGGTTTCAGGGGATATGGGTTGGTTTTGGGCATGGAATGGTTGTCCTGTTTTGGAGCCATTCTTGGTTTTTGTATATAGGGTTGTGAGGCTCATGACTCGCCTCGGTAATACCCTAGAAATTTCTAGCAACCCTATGGGTCCCGACATGTTATGTTATCTTGAATTGTTATCTTGAATCCCTCAACTCGTCTATCGATAGTTTACAATCTATGAGGGTGGCCCGAGAATATCCTGATATCTTGGGGGAAGTAAAGGGGTTACCCTTAGACGTGGGATAGATTTCCGCATTATCTGGTTGGTAATACCAAGCCAGTTTCGTGGCCGGTTAGGCACATGACCTCACGAGATGAGAGTTAAGAAAGCAAGTCAAGGAGTTGCTTGAGAAGAACTTCCTGAGACGAAGCATTTTCGAGTAGGGTGCTCCAGTAGTATTCGTTACTAATGTGGACAATTTGCTTCGCTTATGTGTTGATTATCGTGAGAAGAATAGACAACCGTTACCAAGGGTCGATGATTTGTTTGATCAGCTTGTGGAAGCATCTGTTTTCTTTTGATCTAGCTACCGGATTCCATCAGCTTAGGATGGCTGAGGATGGAATTGACAAGACTGCGTTTAGGACTCTAGATGAATTTTTAGGATGGCTAGTCATGCTATTTGGTTTGACTAATGCACCCGCATATTACGTGAACTTGATGGGTAGGGTGTTTAGGGAGTCCTTGAACAAGTTTGTCGTGGTCGTCATAGACGATATTTTGATCTCCTTAAAAGAACGAGGAAGAGCATGCTAGACATCTCAAGGAGGTGATTGATACGCTTAGAGCCACCAGTTGAAGGTCAAGTTCTTCAGATATCACTTTGGAGGAAAGAAGTTGGATTTCTTGGGCACATAGTTCCTAAGTAAGGCTTAGCGGTGGATTCCGCTAAAGTGGTTGCGGTTTAAGACCGGAAAACTCTGAGGAGGGCAATTGAAGTAAGAAGCTTTCTCCGTTTGGCTAGTTAGTTAGCATTCCCTGAGCTTAGACTTACTCTTCTGGATCAAGAAGGGGGTTTCACAGGAAGAAGACCCGCAGTTAGTCAAGAACATGGACCAGTTGATTCGAGGCGAGATGTTATGTGTTCCTCGAGTGGAAGACTTGGTAAAGAAGGTTCTTGAAGATGCGCATCACTCGAGGAGGTGGCCGAGTTGGTCTCAGGATGCATGTTGTGCCACCAGGTTAAGGCCGAGTCATGGAAGCCCGGCGGGCCATTACCTCCATTAGAGGTTCCGCAAGGGAAGTGTGAAAACATCTCGATAGATTATGTGGATAGACTACCTAGATTAAAGAAAGGGAATACGGGTATGTGGGTCATAATAGGTAGACTCACGAAGAGTGCTCATTTCAGTCCGGTGAAGAGCGAGAGGACTGCATCATGGTTAGCAACGGTTTACCCTCAAGAAGTTGGCCAGTTTTGAAATAGCCTACAGGAAGCCATGGGTAGGCAATTGAATCTAGGTATGGCCTATCACTCATAGGCGGATGGTTCATTTCGATTAAGCATGAGTTATAGAAAATCACGTTTATAAGGGCAATTGGCAACGTGGAATGGTATTTTCAAGAAAAGTTCTGCTGCGTGGAAAACTTTATAGTAAGTAGACGAGATCCAGGATTCACTAGTGAATTTTGGAGAGCTTGCATGAAGTCATGAGGTTACAGTTATGTTTAAGCCAAGTATACAGAAAGAAGAATAAGTGGAAAAGGAAGACGAGAGGCGATAATGAAATGAGTTCCAACTCGAATTTGGGAAATAGGAGTTAGGAAGCCAAGAAATCATGAAGTAAAAGACGATCAAAGCACAGTGGAGTTAAGCTCAAGGAAACGTGACTAAGAACAGTGAAGACTAGATACGCGCATCATATCTCTTTTTAAGAGTGCATTCTTGATCCTTGTTTCTGTTGTAAACTCCATAAGGGGGTTATGACTCCTCGGTTAGTACTATATGTCAGAGTTTGAATGGATTTCTTGTAATCCAAAAAGGGGTTTATCTTGCTTATCTTCTAAGATCTCTTTTTAGCATATCTCTCTGTCCATGTTTATCTAGTTTATCTGGTTTATCTAGTTTATCGTGTTTATCTTGACATGAGAACCTTAGGTAGAATCCTTTGGATGAAACATGTGTTTGAGACATGTTATGTTTAATGGTTGCAAGTGGTTGCAAGTGTTTGCAAGTGGTTGCTCGTGGATGCATTATACACAATTAGGCACTAGATCGGCTCGCACACTCCTCATATTGCATATGCATGAGTGTTTATGCTTATTCATGGATGAAAATTGTGTGTTATCACATGGATGTTGCATATGGGTGTATGTTATGTGCACACATATAGATGATATACATTATGTTAGGAATTGCATACAAATGGATTCATTTCACCAACATAATTCGCATTGATGATATTTGCATTAGATAAGTACATATACACACACCTCTGCATATGTTCATCCAGCATTTAGAATCTTGTAAGGACAATGATTGCTCGTGGATGATGCTTTGAGTAGATGGATGATTGGATGGTAGGATACGTTCTTCCTAACTTGAAGATTTCGGGGACGAAATCCTTTAAGGAGGGGAGAATGCAACAACCTGTATTTTCAATAACCTGTTATAACATAAATCGAGGCAGAATTCAATTCTAAAATCTGAATCAAGGGAAACGGGCTATGCCATTGCGTTCGTCTCGGAAAAATACGCGAAATAGAGTCCGAGTTTTCGAAAATCGGAGTCCGTATGACCCAGTTAAGGCCCATTGAAGTTTTCTGGAATTTAGAATTCGAAAACAGATTTTGAAAATGCAGCAATGGGGCTAGGCGGGAAATTTCCCGCCTAGGCCATGTCGACAGGGCTGTCGACAGGCCTGTCGACTTGGTCCCGACCAAGTCGACTGCCCTGTCGACTTGCCTGTCGACATGGGCACGACGTGGCTGGTCGAGCCAGCCAGCCCAGGTGCACCTGTTTGGGGTTTTGGGGCTTGTTTCTGGAAGGTTTCGAGATCTAAGGGTCCTAATCTAACCTAGGGTTAATCCTAGGGCTAAAAACACTCTAATCTTCTATAAATAAGACCCTAATCCTACCCTAAAACCTCATTATTCAATCTAGCAACCAAACTATATCAAATTGAATTCTCAAATGGCCTCCACCTAAAAACCCTAGCCTCCAACCTCTTCATAAATCATTCCTATGAGGATTATGATGTTCATACAAGCATTTCTAAGTTGTATGAATGATCATTAGCTTGCATACATCATCAAGTTGCAAGTTTTATTTGCTAAGCTAGAGTTTTTGGGATTTTTGTTAATTGGAGCTTTGTTTGGGTTTTTATATGCTTGCATAAAGGGCTTCTCAATCTTTATTTGTAGATTTGAGTCTTCATAATATTTGTAAGCCCTCTTACCTTCATTTTAGAAACTCTAAAGTTAATATGTGATGAAAGTTGGGATTTATGCATGTTTAATAAGTTATGCATGTTTATGCAAGTTCACTATGCCATGATTTGCAAGTTTATTGGGTTATGCATGTTTATGCAAGTTCACCATGCCATGATTTGCAAGTTTAACAAGTTATGCATGTTTATGCAAGTTCACTATGCCATGATTTGAAAGTTTATTGGGTTATGCATGTTTATGCAAGTTCACTATGCCATGATATGCATGTTTAATAAGTTATGCATGCTTATGCGAGTTCACTATGCCATGTTGTGCATGTTTGATAAGTTATGCATGTTTATGCAAGTTCACCATGCCATGATTTGCAAGTTTAACAAGTTATGCACGTTTATGCAAGTTCACTATGCCATGATTTGCAAGTTTATTGGGTTATGCATGTTTATGCAATTTCACTATGCCATGTTATGCATGTTTGACAAGTTATGTATGTTTATGCAAATTCCATATGCTATGTTAGGCAAGTTTAACATGTTGTGCATGTTTATGGTAATATGCAAGTTCACTATGCTAAGTTATGCAAGTCTAACATGTTATGCATGTTTGTTGTGATATGCAAGTTCATCATGTATGTTATGCCAAGTTCCCTCTTCCTATCCTTTATGCGTTATTACGAATATGTAAGCGATAAAATGACGTTGGGGGGGGGGTTTGGGTAAACTTAAAATACATGAAAATATAAGATTGGGAATTTACCTATTAAGTTAGGTCTACCCCTTGGGAATTTACCTATTAAGTTAGGTCTACCCAAGTATTTGTTGACTTGTAATTATGTTTTGAAATAAAGTGGACATGACACTTAGAAAACATAAGTGTGGCCAACTCGAGGTTGGGTTGAGGTTGTAGCGTAATTCTACCCGGAACCTACCGGCTTAACTAGTGGCTACAAACAATAGGACCCAATGTGAGAAGTTGGTCATGTGGTGCCAAGACCCGAGGTTAGACCAAGTTGTGGTGTAAATCTACCCGAAACCCACCGGCTTAACTAGTAACCACAACAAGGTCTAATGTGAGAGGTTAAGGTGCATTTAATTAATTAATGCCTCATGATTAGGGTTAAGTCAGGGTCCACTAATACTTAACCAATTTGGGGATTCGAGGGATTGAAATGGGGTTAAGTTGTAACCTGTCGGTTACACTTAACCAATTTAATCTATTTGGGGGGTTTGAGGGATTGAAATGGGGTTAAGTTGTGAACTGTCGGTTACACTTAACCAATTTAATCCATGATTAGTGAAGGGTTAAATCACACTTAACCCTCTTAGGAAACCCTAGCAACGTGGTCTGTTCCAGCAGTAATCCCAGTTTGGTATCATCACAACCCTAGAGGCTGGGCTAGGGCGGGGGCACGATTACTGGACGGATGTAAGCGACCAAAGCGACGTTTAAGTGGTACAGCGGTGCGGGTCCAGGCGGGCTACGGACGTGCACGTAGTCCGGTGTTGGACAAACTCGAGGCACGGGTACCAGTAGGTTTAGACTGTGCATTATTGCTTCAGTGTCTGGGGTTGACACCCGAGGGCTTGATACACCCGAAGGTGGACCCAGCACAATCTGACTACATCCATAGGTGGGCCATATGGACACCAACACTTGACGTGTTAGGTTTATAGGGAGCCGATCGACTAGACCGTTTGGTTGGACCTTATATTAAGGTCACTTCATGTTATTGGGTCAAAGCTTGGGCCAAGGGATAAATATCTGTTATGTTGGTTTGCTAGTACACCGTGGTGCAAAACTTAACCTTGTTTATGCGATGACACCTCTATCTATCTTGTAGTTAATTTATCATGCCAGTATGTTGTTATCTATGATCATCTCAGTTTCCATCATGTTGTTAACTTTATTAGTTTATAGACTGATCGTAGCAGGGCTTACTCAGTCTTTTTGACTGACCTGTTTTCTTTCGCTTCTTTTCTTCCGTTTCCCCCCCCCCCCCCCCAGGTTCTCAGGGTGGGAACATTGGTGCTTAGCTTGGATCGCTTAGCTTGCTTGCTGGATTAGCTCATGTATGTCTGGACATTGAGCTCGCTATGGTTTATCATCTTTATTTTGGGGATAGCACTATGTATTTCAGTATTTCGGTTTATCAGATGATGTTTTTTTATCTAGACTTGTAATTTTGGGAAATTGACATTTTGATGTACCAGACTTGTGTTTTGAAATGGTTTAAAAATCTTCCGCTGTTTTATCTACTTACTCTGTTTATTTACATATATATATGTCATGTCCTGCCTTGTTATATCATTATGCATGTTTACCTTGTTTTAAAACGCCCCACCAAAGTCAGAGTTGCTTGTAAGAGCCACCCTGGCGGAGGTGGGGTGTTACAGATCGGGGCATCCGATCCGACCCGAATTATGCTGAAACTAAGTCGTTAACCATTTCGCTCTGCTCCGCTCCGACCAGGTAGTAGCCCTCCGATCCGACTGGTAGTAGGTAGCCCTCCGATCCGACTGGTAGTAGGTAGCCCTCCGATCCGACCCGATAATTTCCGAGAAGAAATATTCTTCAACACTTGACATCTCGACTTTGTGTTGCCTAGTTCACAAAGTAGGCTAACATCTTGCCCCCTCAAAGGATGCTTCTGTTGGAAACGGAGCATGCTTTGATTGTCGTTGCACAGTGCCCTCCTGGCAATCTTCCTTTTGATTTTCCTTGTGCTTCCGTCTTTCTCTTCGAATTTTTGCTTAATTCGAATGCCATGCTGAGGTACAACATTTTGTTCGGTTCGGGTCCCGACCCGAACGGATCCTCTTCCTTTTCTATTTCGCATTGGATTAGTGGGCTAAGCTGTGCTATTGGGCTTTCGAGCCGGTCCGAACGGGGATACGAATAGTCACCATGTTTTTACATAAATTCAGCCTTCATCTTCCTCTCACTTTCCTTTTATTTCATCATTTTATAAATTCTGTTCCGAAATCCTAGGTCTCAAAAGAGGGAAACTTTTACACTTCTCGTGCGAATCTCCAAATTAACCACCTTGGTAGGTTTAAATCCCTGATCAACTTCATGATAATAGGTTTTAATTGAAATTTATGGTCAATTCGACCGATCTGGATGTGGTTTCCACGCTACAGCATCCTCTTCCTTCGTTATTGTCATTGGTGGCTTCGTTGCTACTTCGAGGCATTGGAAGAAGGAGTCGTAGTTTGTTCGATCATGACTGGGGCGTCGGAAATGAGATTGGGTCTAAGATTAAAGAACAGGAAGAAGAAGAAGATCACAGGGAGTTGGTTCGGGCGATGGAGTATGGAGAACGGAGGAAAAGAATAGGAAGAGAAATCCAGAAGGTTGGATCGGGTCGGGGCAAGCAGTTGAAGGGGGGAATGGAGCTCACCTAACCGGATCGGGTCGAACTGTAGGATAAAGGAGGAGAGAGGCATGACTGCCTAATCCGACCCGAACCGTTCGGGGAATCTACTTCCGAGCCGATCCGATTTTGATTCCTGGGCTTCAATGTTTGTCCGAGCCCAAGGCAGGGCTACGCCCCCGATCCGATCCCAATGAATGCGCCCGAACCGAACCGAAGAGCAGTCCAACTTAAGGCATACACTACACCAAAACAGGTGATTGCCAACGAGTATAACCGTCGCAAACAATTTCAGCAACGCTTATTAGTGTTGCTACGGAGGGGTGGCAATGTAGTACCAACGCTTATAAGCGTTGGTAGATTTTCCCTCCCAACGCTTATAAGCGTTGGTATATTTTCATTCACAACGCTTATAAGTGTTGGTAGTTTTTTGTTTGCAACGCTTATACATGTTGCAATATTTTTGTTTGCAACGCTTATACAAGTTGCAAGATTTTCATTCACAATAACTAACATGATTATAATATAGACGATATTTAATATGAATCCAAAATAGATATTATTCTCAATTTAAAAAGTATGATTCAATGAATACCAATAGACAACATTCATAATTAAGAACGACATAGAATTAATATCAGTTAACAATATACTAGTATAATACATAACTAATTTGCTAAATTCGATACATAATTAAGTCGCAAAATTCAATAGATAAATGAAATTCTACAAATACCAAATACAAAACATGGTAGTACTTCTCTCGAATTTCTTTTATGTCCAGCCTTCCATATCGTTGTTCGCGAAATATTTGCTTTTGGATTTGCATAGCACAGAATTTATGTGTAATCTATGTTCTTCTTTCCATCATCAGCAAACATGCACAGGGTTCCATTATATGCAAAGGTCAAACTGCTGCAAAGTCCATCAGGAGATAAAATAATAAGGAACTCGTGAATGATTAACAGCCAGGTTTCAAAAGTTGTTGAACCCGGGCTAAAGTAGAGAAACAAAAAAAAACACTCACGTATCCACTGAACTGTTGTACAACTTCTTTGACATCATGAACAGTAGTCATTGCCGGATACTATTGTACAACTTTTTTGCATTATTTTGGGTTTCACGGATACTTCAATTCTATGAAAGTACAACTGTTCTACAAGCTTGTAACTGATGTGCAAACAGCAGCTACAAGCTGCTGTTGCACAGCAGCTTGAAGCTGCTGTGGCACAGCAGCTTGTAGCTGCTGTTTGCACAGAATTGTTGAGCCACAGGCTCGGTTTTGCGGAGCCGTATGGCTCGGTTTTGCGGACAACATATATGCTTCTACGGCTCAGTAAACGGCGCCTTTCAACACATTCAAAGCATATGTCATGCTGAGACAAGGTTCATTGTAAAAGCTGAAATCATTGTAAAATGGATTTGATTCTTTCCATATTTAACACCCAAAATATTGTATGTTCTCAAAGTCATGCATACAGTATACTGCACATCCAAAACGGGTGAAGAGGGAATGAAAGAGAGAGTTAAATGCGACAGCAAATTAAAATGGATAGATATTGAAATAGCAGTTATCGTTTAGATGGTGCTGATTGAAAAATATGAATTAGGAGTTGAAGAAATGAACGTGGAGTTGCACAATAACATGTCATGCACTATGAAAAACATGATCAAACCAAGAAAAGATAAAATTTCTATTTTTTCATACCAATATAATATCAAAAAACGACAAACTAAGAAAACAAATATTAGACAAATATTTCTCTAATAAATATTTAGAAAATTAGTTTTAAATGATGGAAAAGTACCTCATATCAATCCATTTTAATGCAATCTAACGGATAACTTTGAATCTTATCCATTAATTTCCTTGATAGTATTTGCTAACATTGAAAGTCAAATTTCTTTAGGCGCTTTAATCCAGATCAAAAACAGAAAAATCTGTCAATAAAACATAAAAAAAACAGAGTAATGAAATTCCATAACTTACCAAAAATGGTGTTGAGTGGATTCATGGCAACCAAATTCTCAGTGGCGTCCCCAAACAGGCTCTCCCTGTCAAATCCACAAAGAAAACTATAGGCTTTTGTAACTTCATAAACAAAAATTAATTTATAAACTCGATGAATAACTAATATAAACTAGGCAACAAGTACACTACAAGCAACTAACAATAATTTATAAACAAACAGTAACTAGTTTCTCACAGGAGCAAGCTGAAATACAAATTTCCTTTCTTGCAAAACAATTGCAGTAGCTACAGTTGGTTAAAAGATCTCTGGTTAAAACCAACATACATTGAAAATAAATAAGCAGAATTTAAGGGAAATGCCCCTATCTTTTGTCCTATTGCATGAAACCATCATGCACGTCAAATTGAGGTATCTTTCTAATAAGAATATTAGTTTAATCATAATATTCAGAATTTGAATGTGTAAAATTGGAGAAGTATTTCACTGAGAGGAAACGAGAATGTGACTTTTACGTGCAGGACAGAGTATTGGCAATGTATCAAAGGTAACATAATGCTAAAAAGTGAAAAATGTAAAAGAAATTACAGTTTCAAGCATTTACTCTCTATACAATTGCAATGCTTGGTGGCACTGGTACGAGGTGCATCTCCTCTGTCATTGTAAGGTTTTCAGTATTCAAAGGAATAAAAATGAAGTATTAACAGAAAGAAAATTGTACATCTCAATAAAAGATGGAATTCTTGCCTCATTTCATTAGTTTTGTTGTTTGACTCACATGAATTTGGAGTTTCCAGCTCAACAATCTTCATCTGGATATTTGTCTCAACTGGAACCAGTCAACAACAGTAAGTAAAGGACCGTATTGAGCAGGGTGTTTGTTTCTAGATTGCATTCATAAACTGAAATCGTAACATAACAATAAATATCTAAAACTGGTAATTTTCGGGCTTCTTCATCTTGACTACGTATAAAATGTGGTCTGAAACTTAGGTTCCTTACCTGGATAGTAGAAACGGAAGACTCCTCGTTAGGCGTCAAGCAAATTCCGGCGACCGTATAAAACCCTAGTTTAAGTTTGAAAGATCTAATCGGTTACGAGAAACTACAATTTGTAGACTAACAACTATGGGTCTGCTCACTCAACAAAACATAATCGGATATTAGGGAAAACTTTTACATAAAACGTGCTGAAAACCAAATAGAAATTGTTGTAAAAATCAGGAGGAGGCCAACTTCTTCTTAGCTGTTTAAACCAATATAACCAGATCTTAAAATGAACTATGTATAGAATCCAAAAAAAATAGCATACTGTAATTATTATGTGTTAGAACTGAGCGAAAATCAAACCGCAGACGAAGCCATTAACCATTAACCCAAGATCAAAACCTGATTAAACTTACCCATAGCCGAGCTAATTAGATCCGACGATATTGGGAAGAAAGTATCGGCTCGTAGATCTCAAGGCTGTTAATAGAATCCGCGTTAGATCTGGGGTTGCTTCAAATCGCAATACGATAATCTGATGTCGATCTAGATCCGACATTTTGGATGGTAAAAATATATAAAACTGATGTCTTATCAGTGAATTACGAAGAGATAATTCATTGAAGGTTATACGAAGAAATCGGATAAAAATTGAGGATGAAATCTACTCCAGATGAATCTTCGGCAAGCTGCTTTTTTTCCTCTGAAATCGGATTTGGATAATTCAATTTAGGCGGCCGCTTCTTGGATAAGCGTTGGGCAAATGATTGGCATATGGTAAATAGGGTTACGGAAGACAGTTTACGTTTTTACCCTTAGAAATCAGCACTACCAACCCATATAAGCGTTGCCAATAAAAAAATTATAATCATGTATTTTTGGCGACACTTTTTTAATACAGCAACGCTTATTATTGTTATTACACTGCAACACAAATAAGTGTTGGCGATTGTGAAAAAAAAGGGTTGCCAAATGGCCAATATGGTGTAGTGATAAAAACTCGTTTAACTGGCCCAATCAACTCTTGGCATAATCTTCAACTTAATGGACAGTTAGGATAGTGCCCTGCGAACATAAATGGACATCAAGAACTGCCCTGATCCTTATTACTTTGCCAAGATTTTGCGTCGCACTTTCAAACATTAACTTTACACTTTCCGCATACACTGTTTACACTTTAGTTTGTACACATGCACGGGGGGATACGGGCGAATTTACTCTAACTTGTGCTATTGCTTCTTCAATAGTTTTGTGACCATGACATCCAGACACTCCTCTAGACTAGCCGAGAAGAAGGAGGCCCCGGAGACATCCAACAAAATTACTCTTGAGGACATGTCTTCTTCCTCGGATCCAGAATGGAATGACGAGGGCTCAGACTACGAGGTTGGAACTCGCGAAAGCGACAATGTGTCTTCGGAGGGTGGAGTTTCCCTAGGTTGTGAAGAGGAAGGAGGGATTGGCGATGACCGAGCTCCTGATGAATTTGAGTCTGCCGTCATATTGGAATCACCCCAAGATTCTGTTGAATCGACGATCGACAACGACAGACTTATCCGAATACGACTAAAATACGGGATACCCAAAGGGGATACCTTGTTGCCATCCAAATCTGACCGTCCCCACAACCCTCCAGAGGGCTATATGGCAATTACTCGGCTGATGTGCATGGTCGGGGCTATCCCTCCATTTTCTCCTTTCGTCGTCGATTTTCTAAGACAAATGCGGATTGCCACCATGCAGCTGCATCCCAATTCTTATGCTTACTTGTACACCTTATATGTAGCGTACCGTGAGATCTTAGGCATAGAGCTCACTTTTGATGACGTTCATTTCTTCTATAACTTCAAGCATCGGACTCGAGAGACTCCTTCTTT
Source organism: Allium sativum (assembly GCA_030737875.1). Lineage (NCBI taxonomy): Eukaryota > Viridiplantae > Streptophyta > Magnoliopsida > Asparagales > Amaryllidaceae > Allium > Allium sativum. The sequence goes on from CM060919.1 coordinate 214,034,514, forward strand.
CTGTTACTTTAAGTTTGTCCCTAAGAGGAAAATAATTCCAGCGCCATTCAGTAGTAAAGCTGGGGACTCCAGGATGGAATGGTTTTATGTAAAGCGACAGCCAGGGTGTGCTAGGAGGTGGACGAAATCAAGTAAAGCACTGGTTTTCTAAATCTCGACTCTATACATTCAAGCCATCGCCTTAACTCGTTTTTCTTTTTGTTTGTAGTTGATAACCCAAAACAAATATCGGACCAAGTATTCTTTGATCGGATGCACCAGCTCCTTAATGGTGATCAGAAGTTTTTAACTATTGATGAAGTCCTTAAGGACGAATATCTTCATCTTCATGGGTTGCTATCCATCACCCGTAGCATCGGTCACGGGACGGGTCCATATGTATATATTCCTCCAGTGGACGTAATCCCTGAAACGGGCGAAAGTTCGAGAGCTCCTACAGTGCCTCTTCAGGCTTCACCTTCTCCATCTTCTACTCAAGATGATGAATGGGCTAACATGACCGAGAAGCATCGCGAAGGGTATACTGTTCCTGATGATGCCATTTCTCCGGAAATGTCAACGTCTTCCAAAGGGTCACCGATCGGTGCTTCTGAGGGAGATGTCCCTAGCACTGATGACCCACTATTTCAGGGTTTGGGGGATTTCCCTTGCCTGAAACTATTTACACTTCAGAGGATTTTAGGAAGAATCCTTTAGTTTTCACTTCTTCCGAAGAGACCACTCCTGCTAAGGCCAAAGAGCCCGCTCGTACTAGTCTAGCTTCGGACTTAGGTTGGTCGGGGGGAAAACACCACTTAGGACACACTTTACACAATAACATCACAACTCACTGCATCATTTTGAATTTCATTTGTTTTGTTGTGCAGGCATGATGTCCCGATCTTACTATGATATCTGGAAACTCCGCCGCAGTATGTCTAATCCGCCATATGATACTGAGTATGATCGCCGCGACGATCGCAGTAGGGAGGAGAGAAGGCCCTATGAACCTTATCGCTCGTGAACCTCGCGTTCTCGCTCTCCTGTCCGGACAGACCCAGAGCGATATAAAGGTTACCAAAGTCGTCGGGAAGAGGACAGGCCGCAATCAAAAGACTCAACCCCTTCTCAAGAAAAGCGCAGTAGGGAGAGCAGTCCGCCAAAAGATACCGAATCACGGAGCAAGCGTAAGGTCCCTGCTAAACCGCCTAGAACGGATAAAGAGGCTATTGAATCTTCCACGCACAGGGATACTGAGCTGACAATCCCCGCCCCTCCACCGCTAGATGCTGAAACTGCAGTTAAGCGGGCGTATCTGGAGGAGCAATTTCCTGATCATTACTTCGAAAACTTGACTTTTTTACCTGCTCTTGAGCCTATTTCTTCAAGATGGAAAGATGAGGCCAAAGGAAAAATAGATGCGGTCGAGAAACAGTATTCAGAAATGTTCAAGTATTCGCGCAGCCTTTCCAGAATCATCCGCACTTTAATCACGAATGCTAACTCAATGCAAAAAACCGCAGAAGATGGTGCAAAGGCCTTAAAAAATCTAGGAAAAGACTTGGAGGATACTCAGGCCCAGCTTGCTGTTGCTCAACGGGATGCTACTAGCTTCAAACAACAATTTGAAGATCTGCAAAAACACTACCATGATTTGCTTGAGTCCCATACCCAAGAGCGTTCTGAATTAAAAAAGCAAGCCGAAGATGCCAAGTCAGATGCTGCCAAAACGCGACTTGCTTACGCTGACCTTGAGCGGAAGAATGCCGAGTTAGCAAGGAGGAATGCTGAATTGGCAAAGAAAAACGTTGACTTGGCTTCTAGGTTAGCGGAGGCGGAGAACAGGGCTGCCCTAGCGGAGGGTAACGTCGAATGTGCTATCAAATCCGCTGAGGAGGCCCGCAAGCAACTGTCGGAGGCTGAGGGAGAGGTGCAGGGTTTCGGCGAATTAATGATTGAATTCTTTGCGCATATCATCCGCCGCCGGAACATTTCTTGGATTGAAGATTATGCATCTACTCTAGTCCAAGTATGGAGTCAGATCGTTGAGTGGGAGAAAGAGGAGCTCAAGGTCAATTCCATTGACGAGGACAAGCTGATGGAGAAATATTTACGAGATGATGAGCCAGAACGCCTAGCCGAAGGGCGCCGCCTCATTGCTGCGGTTATGGATGAAGAGAGGCGGAGGGCTAAACAAAAGAACATTCCCGAGGCTGGTTCTTTCTCTACTGCCTCCGCAACTCCTGAAGTAGAGGGATATGATCCTGAAAACCCGGGAATCCCTCGGACAACTCTTTTATCCCCTATACCCGAAACGACATCGGAGACAGCAGTTACTCCAGCCGAGAAGTCTTCGGAAGGTATCTCTACATTTTCACCTCAATTCGTCAAAGCTATCTCTACCTTTCGTCACATGATTGAGCAATCGATGAAGAACCCATTATTTTCTCCTAAGTTGATAACTGTTGCTTCTCACTCTGTAGGTATTGAACCATCCGAAAAGGCAGATGTGTCCCAGGGAACCGCCTCTGGAGCAGAGCATACGGAGAAGGCTAAAGGGGGAAAAGACAAGGCTGCCCCCATAGATTCGGGGGTAGGAATTGAACCGTCCAAGGCTGACACTCCTCATGATGATGAAATGATAGACACCTTAAAGGATGATGGCGGCAACGGGGGACATGAGGAAGACCCTGAGGTGTCTATAGTCGGGGAGTCGAAAAGCGTTGATGATGTAACCTTAGCTGCACTGAAAGCTGACCAAGATAAACGCTTGCAGCTAAAAGCTGAAGACTTAGACCCTGAAAGCCTTAAGCCCCTCGCAGTTGTGGATGCGGGATCAAAGTTAGTTGTTAAGCTTTCAACTAGATCTATTATAGAGGAACTTGCTAAAAAGTCTTCTCTTGATTCCAGCGCTCCGCCCTCCGGGAAGAAGTCAACTGATTCCAGCACTTCAGCTTCAGGAAAGAAAAAGTCAAAGCGCATCTTGACGGAGGCCGAAAAAGAGGCGAGGGATGCGGAGAAGGCTGCTAAGAAGTCCAAGCCTCCTTCGAAGTCTAAATAGTGGGATGTCTTTTGTCAATTTAGCCTTTGATTGACCTAAAATTGTTGCTGCAAGGGTGGCCCTTACACCTTCTTTTTGTCTGTTTTCCTGTACAAATTCATTCGTTTGTAAATAGAAAATAATTTGTTTTCTGCAATGTCTGTTAGTCATTGGTTTTGCACTTATGTAAGAATACATGTCCTACTATAGTTGTGTAATGAAGTTATGGTGGGGGGAAATATGTGTATACATATATGCCCCCAGTCAATCTCGAAAAACTATTCAAGATTTAGTCAAGTAGTCTGAATGTCCCCGATTTTCCGACGGGATTGCATTCTCTGTGTCGTCAATGCCTGTCGTTTTTTCTGGCATTTTTTATACTCTCCTGTCTTATACTCAGGTTAGAGTTCTTACTGAGGCGGTCTATTGTCTGGGTGCACCTTCACGCCTCAGAGGACGTCGTCTTCCCGTCCTTTATACTCTCTCTCAATTCTCGAGAGTTAGAGTTAAGAATGTCGTCTTCCCATTCTTTTATGTCTTATCGCACAAACAGTCGTTGTGCTTTTTCCTGCGTATAAACTGTTTTTAACCTTTCAGGCTTTAAATCATCTTATATTCCGTAATCACAACAGAATAGCAGTTGAAGGTATATATAATGCAGGAAAGTAAATGACACGCGATATTTTTATAGTGGTTCGGCTAAGTCGTAGCCCACATCCACTTTATAGTTCTTTGTTCATATCAACAGATTTTTCTAAGGCAAGTCGTGCCTTTTTACAGAGTTCATAAGAAAAATAGCAAAGAGTACAACATTTCTAATTCAAATATCGCATCAAGTGTTGGGCATTCCATGCCCTAGGTACCTCTTCGCCATCTACGGTCGTTAACTTGAAGGTTCCTGTTTCAAGTTTCCGTTGGATGACAAAGGGTCCTTCCCACTTTGGACCGAGGTGAGGAAGGGATGGAAAGACTCTCTTTAGCACCAAATCTCCTGGTTCAAAAGTCCTAAGACGAACTTTTTTGTCATAATAGCGTGCCATCTGTCGTCGATGTCTTGACGCGCGCAAATTTGCTTCGTCCCTTTTTTCTTCGATTTCATCAAGAGACTCGAGTAAGAGTGCCCGATTCGTCATCGGATCATAATACGTCACCCTGTGTGAGGGAACCTCAAGCTCTACTGGAATTACTGCTTCTGAACCAAATGAGAGAGAGAAAGGGGTATGACCGGTAGCTGTCTTAAACGTTGTTCGATATGCCCACAAAGCTAAGGGCAATTCGTCAACCCATTTTGCCTTTGCGCGTTCTAACCGTTTCTTGAGGATGGATTTTATGACTTTGTTTATTGCATCTACTTGCCCATTCGACTGCGGATAAGCGACCGCAGTGTACCGTTTGTCGATCTTATATTTCTGGCAGAAATTTCTGAATTCGGCACCATCAAACTGGGTTCCGTTATCAGTTATGATGGTCCTTGGGATCCCGAATCGGCATATAATATTTCTAACCACGAAGCTTATCACCTTTCTCGCCGTGATTTTGGTTAGGGGCTCAGCTTCTACCCACTTCGTAAAATAGTCCACAGCGACTATTGCATATTTCGCTCCTCCTTTAGCAATTGGCAGAACTCTGATGATATCAATTCCCCACATGGCAAAAGGCCAAGGACTTACCATTGATTTGAGTTGGGTCGACGGTGCTCTGGGGATTTTGGCGAATCTCTGACACTTGTCGCAGCGTCGTGAATAATCAGCTGCATCTTTATGTATTGTGGGCCAGAAGTATCCATACCGCAATATCTTTTTCGCTAAAGTCTGACCTCCTGTATGATCTCCACACTCACCTTCGTGTACTTCCCGTAGTACACGTTTGATGTCGTTGTGTGCTATACATCGTAACAGGGGCATAGAAAATCCTTGTCTATAAAGAGTATCGTCTTGAAGGATGTATCTGGTAGCCTTGCGAACTATAGCCCGTCTCTCACTCTTCTTTGATGGGAGTATCCCATTCTTAAGGAAATTCTTAATTGGGGCCATCCATGACTCCTTCTCCGGTTCTGCTTCGAAAGTGAATTCAATTTCCATTGACTCAAAGCTTGGCGATTCCAACGTTTCAATTGGAATTATTTCGGTCTCTTCCGGGTTGTCGGAACTAGTTAGCTTTGCTAGCCTGTCTGCCTTCTGGTTTTCGGCTCTTGGGATATGCGTTATGTTGTACCGCTCCAGGTTGCTCAACAGATTTTCCACTTTCCCGAGATAGGCGATAAGTCGAGGTCCCCGAGCCACAAACTCCTTTCGCACTTGGCAAACAACTATTTTGGAGTCGCAGAATATATCCAATGTTTTTACTCCGAGGTATTTAGCAAGCTTCAGCCCGGCAATCAGGGCTTCATATTCAGAGTCATTATTAGTCGCTGAAAATTCTAATCGTAGAGCGTAATATAACGACCGTCCTTCAGGAGTGACTAAGACGATTCCAACTTCAGACCTTCGGTCGTTCTTGGCTCCGTCTGTGTATAGCTTCCACGGATCTAATTTTAACTCATCTTCGGACTTGACCACTCTGTCATCGATCACTTCCTCCTCTGGGATTGTGAATTCTGCTATAAAGTCAGCCAGAGCCTGCCCCCTGATCGACCTCCACGGCTGAAAATTTAAATCAAACTGACTTAACTCAATATTCCATTTGATCAATCGTCCCGATGCTTCGGGTCTCTGCAACACCTTCCTCAGAGGCTGGTCAGTGTATATGGTTATTGGGTGAGCTTGGAAATAGTGACGAAGTTTTCGGGAGGCGATTAGGAGGCTGTAAGCGAGCTTCTCAATCTTTGGGTAGTTGCATTCTGGCGCTGCCAATTTCTTTCTTACATAATATACTGGCCTTTGCACTTTGTCTTCTTCTCGGACCAAGGCTGTGCTAACAGCGTGAGCCGAAACTGCCAAGTAAACAAATAACTCTTCATGATCCACTGGCTTTGACAAAATCGGTGGTTTTTCTAGCAATTCCAATAAATTTCGAAAGGCCTCGACACAGTCTGGAGTCCACTCGAAGTTCTTCTTTCCCCTTTTAATCAAATCAAAAAATGGGACGCATTTGTCCGTTGCTTTGGATATAAACCTACTCAACACGTCTACTTTCCCCGCAAGACTTTGGACATCTTTAATTCTCCTCGGTTCTTCGATGTTTCTTATTGCTGCTATTTGGCTGGGATTGATTTCAATCCCTCGAGAGCTCACAATGAAGCCTAGAAACTTTCCCGATGCCACTCCAAATGAACACTTCAAAGGATTCAACTTCATTCGATACTTTCGCAGGATACCGAACATTTCTGCCAAGTCTTGTGTATGGCTGAAGGACTGTTTCGATTTGACAAGAATGTCATCCACATAAACTTCCATAGTCTTCCCTATTTGGTTATAAAACATCCTGTTCACCGGGAGTTGATAAGCGGCTCCAGCATTTTTCAATCCGAACGGCATAACCACATAACAATACAACCCCAAATTTGTGATAAAGCTCGTATGTTCTTGATCTGGCACGTGCATAGGAATCTGGTTGTACCCGGAATATGCGTCCATGAAAGAAAGAAGTTTGTGTCCCGCTGTCGAGTCTACAAGCTGGTCAATTCTGGGGAGTGGGAAGCTATCTTTCGGGCAAGCTTTGTTCAAGTCTGAAAAATCAATGCAGGTCCGCCACTTTCCGTTTGGCTTCTTTACTAGGATGGGATTCGATATCCAGTCGGGATATGTCGAATCTTTAATAAATCCGTTCTGTTTCAACTTCTCCACTTCTTCCTTCAGAGCTGTCGACCTCTCTGGGCCTAGCACACGTCTCTTTTGTTTCACAGGCGGGTGTTTTGGGTTTATGTTTAGTGAATGGCTTATGACGGATGGCGATATCCCACACATGTCGGCGTGGGTCCAGGCAAATACGTCCAGGTTTGCCTTCATGAAGTCAGTTAATTCTTTGCCTCGATGTGGATCCAGCTGGGACCCAATCTTTAAAACTCTTGTTGGATCAGCTTCGTCAATGGGTATGTCCACTGTCTCTTCGTTAGGAGTCGCATTTCTAGCCTCTGGTTCCTCATCTTTTCTGGGATCCAAGTCTTCGGGCATTCCTTTGGGCGACTCCTTCGGGGCTGATCCCTCTAATTGCTACGCCGAACCCTCCTTTGGAGTAGGCGAGGCACCTTTACTCTCGATGCTAAGTCCCTTCATCAACATCTTTAACTCGGCAACATAACAAGCCCGTCCGGAGACTTGATCTCCTCTCACTACTCCTGTTCCGGCTTCAGTTGGGAATTTAAGCAATAAACACCTAGGGGCGATACAAGCCCTGAACTCTGCAAGGGCAGGCCTTCCCAAAAATGCATTGTAGGGCGAATCTACGTCCAAAACTACGAACTGAAGCATTCGTACTCTCCGGCGCTCCCCTTGCCCCAATGTTACGGGCAATTCTATATACCCCATCGGAGCTGTCGATGCTCCGTTGAAGCCTCGAATCCAACCTTCGCAAGGCTTCAAATCTTCAGACTCAAGTTTCATCTGATCGAATGACTTTTTAAACAAAATATTAACAGAGCTTCCGTTATCTACTAGCACCTTATGAACCAACGTCGGTCCAATGGTGGTGGTAATGACCAACGGATCGTCGGTGGGTGACTGGATTCCGGTATTGTCTCTGCTGCGGAATACCACGTCATCTAACATTGTCCTCTGTTGTTTCACAGGGGAGACATCTTCCAAATCATCACATTCATCTACATCTACGTGCTTAGCTGCATTAACGTATTGATCCATTTCTCTAAAACTGTGGATCGCTGGGTGGGGTCCACCCACTATGGTGTTGATAACAATTCCCTTGCCTTTCTGCTGCGCTGTAGGCTTGGGAGCAGATTGGATCTGGTTCGGAGCCTGTTCTCCTTGCCCCCTGTCTCTTGGCGCAGCCTTATATTCATCCAATTTTCCTTCGTGCAGTAGCTTCTCAATCAGATCTCTCAAATGTCGACATTCATTTGTTGAATGCCCATGAGTTCCATGAAACAGACAAAACTTTCCAGTTGCGATTTCTTTCTCCGTTGAGTCTCGAGGTGGCGGTCTTTTGTATTGCAAAACATTGTATGTATCCAAGTAAATGTTCTCCAGAGTGTCGTTCAGCGGTGTATAATTCTCATAAGTCTGGAACCGGGGTCTTTTGTTAGGATCACTTCCTTTATTTCTATTTCTTCTGTTACCATTCACGTAACAGCTGTTGTTGTTGCCCCCGTTTCCATTATTGTCGTTTCCACTCTTGTTTCCTACATTCACCTCAACTTTTCCGGAACTTTCTCCAGACTGCTTCACGGCGACATTACTCTGAACATTCTCTTTTGAAGCCGCTCCAGACTTTCTCTTTCGGTTTGCCCTTGCCTCCTCTCGTCTTAACTGAATATCGGCCTTTTCATAGAATAACTCTCTCATGGGAGGTGGCTTCCCAGAAAGATAATCTCCAAACTCGGAATCAGGATCGACTCCTTCCATCAAAGCCATCAAGATGGTGGGTTCATGCGGGTCACTGACTTCTGTCACAGCTAAGTTGAAACGGTCGAGATATGACCTCAAAGACTCTCCCGGCGCCTGCTTAATTCTTGACAATTCAATAACACTCTTAGACTTTCGGGTATGGAGTTGGAACTGATTCATAAAATGTTCGCTCAATTCTCTAAAATTCGATATTGACCGAGGAGGAAGTCGGGTAAACCATAGCAGCGCCACTTCTTCTAAATAGATCGGGAAGGCTTTACACTTCACTGCGTCAGGGGCAGCAGCAGCATTCATGAGCCATGAGTATCGCATCAAATGCTGTCCCGGATCGGTTCTCCCATTGTACTTGTCCATCTGCGGCAGGTTAAAACATCGGGGAAACTGAAAGTTGAGGATGTCGTCAGTGAAGGGTGTATGGCTTCGCTCAATGCCATAATCTTCATTGGCGTAGTTCCGGCTTTCGGACATGATCTGGCGTACCATTGCCCATACGTCAGCATTGGTCAGGGGCCGTTCAGGCTCCCTTGCTCTGGTATCCGGGTTCCCTCTGGGTTCTTGATCAGGAGATGCCCTCCTTCTGATGTTTGGGTTTCCTCTGGGCTCCTGATCAAGGGATGCCCTCCTTCTTCGAGCCGCTTCTGCTCTGCTTCGTTCCCTATGCTCCCGGTCGATCTCGGGAGGAAGGGGCTGGAGCATTTGTCCCTGAGTAGGATTGGTAAGGTTAGGGTCTCTAGGTAATACATGGGATCCCTGCATCGGTAACAACATAGGCTCTCTCAAGCTTGGATCATTGGGTCCTAGTACTCGTGCAGCGTCCTCGCGGGACCCCAAAGATCCGAACGTCAGCTGCTCCAAATTCTGAGGTCGTTCGAGCGGCCTCCTTTCACGGGGCCGTTCTTCCTCGGAAGAAGAAGACTGATCCATTGGTGTGTGACGAACCGGGGATGGGGTTCTCTGTCTACGGAGTTCGCTAATTTCCCTGCTCATGAGTCTCATGTTTTCTTGCATCATGAGGTTGGTGCGCTCGTGGATTTTCATAGCCTCCCTAGTACTCTCAAGCATGTCAAGTAGGCGTGGGAAATCTCCTTGAGTAATAGGCGCAAATGGATTGACCTGATCATTGACCCTGGTGGCTGGAGTCGGAGCATTTGGAGGGGCTCGAATAGAGGTTCCAACATCACCAAGCGACGGATCGGATCGGAGCTGGGCAATTAGGTCGGGTCGGAGCTGAGAGGCTTGTTCGGGTCGGAGCAGGGAAGCCAAGTCAGATCGGTGTAGAGCGATTCGTTCGGGTCGGTTCAGGTTGGGGGAGTGCGCTGCTTCAGATTCTCCTACTCGGATCGGATCGGAGCTCTCCCCTTGAGTGCGGTTCGGATTTCCTGTATCGGTCCGATCCACTGCCGAGCTCTGCCCATGAGACCTTGTCACAACCGCATTTTGTTGATCTTCACCAACTCCGTTCCCTCGACTGGTTTGAACTTCCTTGCCTTTTCCTTTGGCCATAGTTCTTCAACAATCAACCAACAAGTATTCAAGAGCGTCGAAATTTGAGGATTAACTTCTTTGAACTCAACGGTCCAAAAAGTAGAACGATAATCCCAAAAAACAGAGAATTCAAATGATTCTCAGTGAAAGCACCAAAATGTTAGACCAAAAAGTGGTTCTAACACCCAAATTGACTGAAATCGAGATAAAATAAGATCAAAAGTAAAGTGGAGACACAGAATTTATAGTGGTTCGGCGTTGAAATGCCTACGTCCAATTTGTAATCACTATTCTTGATGATATAGATGCAACTACAATGATATATTCACTCAATTTCACTCACAACTCATGTACATTCACTCAATTGTCTCAAAACAAATGTTGAATGACGATTTGGATTATCTGGGAATGCTGGAATTCGGTTTTTGAAAGTGCTTGAACTCTCAAAGTGCCAAAAAGAAGATCCCTTTAATTGTCTCTAAGCGAGGTATTTATAGGTGAAAATTTGCTCAGAATCCGATCCGGGTCGGAGCCACGTGTCTTCCATCCCATCGTCCTCGGGTTCGGATGGACTCCCGTGCTGACAGCGCATCAGAATAGAGATTATCGTGGGTAGGAACTGGTCATAACCGTTCCGAATATTCAGGCGATCGTGGGGGGGAGTGACGTGGATTATGGGTTCGGTTCGGAGGAGCGTGCAGAGGGGGTTCGGATCGGGGCATCCGATCCGACCCGAATTATGCTGAAACTAAGTCCTTAACCATTTCGCTCTGCTCCGCTCCGACCTGGTAGTAGCCCTCCGATCCGACTGGTAGTAGGTAGCCCTCCGATCCGACTGGTAGTAGGTAGCCCTCCGATCCGACCCGATAATTTCCGAGAAGAAATATTCTTCAACACTTGACATCTCGACTTTGTGTTGCCTAGTTCACAAAGTAGGCTAACACTTTTCATCATTATTATTTAAAATATTTATTTTAAATATTTAAAATCCACTATTTTAGCCAATTAAAATTTTTTAAATTGGTTCAGATTTTCCAGGTCGTTACACAATACGTGTGCTTTCGCCGTCTTTGGAGACTTTCATTCCTATGATCTTATCTCTCTCTTCAACCACAATGAAGTCTTGAGTCTAATTGCCTCTTGATATAACGACAAAGTGTGTTACCCTAAGCTTGTCAAGATGTTTTATGCGAACCTTAATTGCGGATTTTTCGAAGGCAGTGAAGACCAAATATGGAGTAGCGTCAAAGGCACGTAAATTGTCTTAGATTCCAAAATCTTAGGCAATATATTAAATTATAGAAGCATGGGCTTGGATTTTTCGGATTTCATTATTGATGAAACTTATTTAGAGACTTATCACGACATATTTGAAAGCGATGCTCAAATGGAATTCAAGAATCGCTTTTTTCGTCCAAAAACAAGAATCGTAATCCTTCTCCTCCAACATACCATCACTCCTTGTTCCGAAAACTTTAATAACACAACTCTCAAGGTCCAAAAAGCCCTGTAACAACCCATATTTTTCTACTAATTTATTTGGATTATTTTAAATTATTTTAATTATTAAAAATATTGGTTTGGGTTTAAATAATCAAATTTAACGATTTTATTTGAAATATATTATTTAAATAAATAATAAAATTTTATTTTAGGAATATTTGAATTTGCAGTATAATGTGGCCGGGCAGTTTAAAGTGGTCAAATATTGGTTATATTGAAGACATAGGGACGATTTTGATTCGAAAACGACGGTTGAGCATATGGTTTATAATTTAATTAAATAACAAGCTGCAGCGGCGCGGCAGTTCGCGATTTGGCATTTTGAACTTCAATTGGTCGTACGGGTTCAAAATAAGTCGGATTTCCTCGAAACAAGAAACGTCGGGACCGGTTTGACGATATCTTTCCAATGGCAGAGAAAAATCCAGTTTTCATCGTGTAGATTTTATTTTATATCCAAATCAAATTTTGGAAAAAACGCTATGGAATTTCCTTTATATATATAGCGCTGTGTTTACATAGAATAAAGGGTTTTTAAATATCAATTTGGCTTGGAATTCAACCCGGGATATTTTATTGTGGTAGTATATGATATTCTGGTCGTGTATGGCCAATTTCAATATTTTAATATTATTATATTGAGGTATTTTAAAATTGGTTTATTTTATTTGAATTGGCCAGTTATAAAAGGGCCATTTTTCAAACGATCTCTATTTTCAACGAAACAAATTTTTTTGGGATCGTAACAGCAAATTATTGCTAAATTTTCAAATTGCACGTCAATCGGGGTTAATTTGTGAGCGTGGCAAAATAAAATATAAATATAAACGACCATTTAAACGTGAACGAAGGCCATTCGAGCAAACGGACTCGGAATTTGACGAAACAAGTTTCATTAGAACCGTATCATCAAATTATACTATGCTGTCCATTCGCGTCTCGAACGGGGGTTGCATGTGAGTGCAGCAGCGAATAAACGATGTTTGAAATAGCGATAGGTACGAAAAAAAAAATCATTAGTCACCTCAACATTAAAATAACTTTTTCCCTCGCCTATATAAACTCATAGCCCAAACCCTAAAGCCCCAAATCAGAAAATCGCCTACAAATTTTGTAGAAAAGCTCCAAATCATTTTTTAATTTATTTCTCCCGATCCGTGAAGAATTTAAAGGGGGTTCCAAAGCGAAAGTTGTAGATCAGGTTGTTGTCTACCTACTAAGAAAAGTTGGGGGTGATCGGGCGACTGTGGTGGCCGGAATTCGCGATGAACAACAAAGATCAGTTTTCCTTCTTGGCCCAAATTCAAGGGATTTAGCCAATTTTAGATGATGAGACCTTGGGGGTTTTGTTGAGGAGAGGCAAGGCTTCGTTTTGGCTGTGGTCTGAGGTTGAACCGTGGTCCGAGGAGGTCGTGGCGTCGAGATGAACGAAGGTGTACATTTTTGGGTTGTTTTCAGAAGTAGCGAGGGGTTTTCTTCAATTTTCGGCGGCTCTGGCACTTTCTGGTGTCGGGTCTGAGGATCAGTCGAAGGGGCGAAGCGTGGGCTGTCGATTGGCGGTGGTGCCAGGGATTCCGGCGACGTGTGGACTGAGATAAGGGGCACGAGGTGATTTCCGTTCATCTGAGGTTTACGGTGGCTGGAGTTCGCCTGGTGGGTTGCGGCTTCTGGTGGAGGAGCGGCGCTGATGGGCGGACGTGGTGACGAGGTTGTGGCAGCCTCCGGTGGTCGGAATCATCACCACCAGCGATGGTGAGTTGAAGTGGAGGAAGCCGTGTATCCCTATGAAGAAAGTGATCGGGTTTTGTTCAGATCAGAAGAGGAAAACGCGTTTCCTTGATGCTGACGTGGAATCATCTTTCCCTAATCATGGTTTTTAACGTTAATTAAGGTAAATTTTTTAATTATTTAATTAATTCATAATTAGTTAGTTATATAATCGTGTATACGTTCAAACTTAAATTGATCGTAACTTTCTCGTACGTTAACGGATTTCAGCGAAACTGGATCCATTAGGATCGCAGGGACAAATCCTATCTGATGGCACTAACTAGGAGTCGATCTGACGCAGTTGAAAATTCAGCTAATTTTGAATGCTCGACTGAATTTAAATGCAACAAACGCATCAAACCGCCAACCGAAATGAACTGGTGAGTTAATTCTCACACCTTCTGGAGTCCTGTGATGTGGTAAATTCATATTAAATTATAATTTACCTTTAAAAAGTATAAATTGGTTGATTGGTTGCTAGTGGCTATTTATTTGATTGATTGGTTGCTGTTATTTAATCATTTTAAATTGGTAGATTATATGAAACTTATTTCATATATTATTATAAAATGTATAACGAGCCGTGGTGCAGGGAAGAACAGGTTGGAGGGATCCGACCGGGTTCCTCAAATATTATATATGTTATTTGTTTGTTTTATATTTTTGATATTGAACTAATTGAACCCCTTATGGTAGAAAAACCAGTTGAGTGTAATGGTTGAATAGACATTTACCCGTGTTGTGTTTAAATCAACCGACAATGTTGATTTGGTAATTGGTAGTGAATGGCCTAAAAGGTACTGTTTTAACCGTCATTCTGCAATCAGGCGAATTTACATAGATTTTAAGCTATAAATTATTTTTATAACAGAACTGGAGTTTTTCAGTTATTTTATATAAATAATTAAGTTAGAAATTTATAAATATTTAAATCGAGTCATAAAAGAAGTTATGCAAATGGTTTATGCAAGCTAATGTAGAAAGCCAACAAATATACCTACGGGTTGAAAATGCAATAATCGTTTGTTTTAAACAATTAAATGGTTTTAAATTAAATAAGTTATTTAATCAATTTAAAGGGGGAAATGACAAAAGGAATTAAATTGAATGGAGTTGTTATAAGATTGGTAAGAAACACAAGCCAGGTTAAAAGGGATTTTAAAACATAGCGATAACTTTGAAAGTAAAAGAATTGAGTCGAGCGAAATGTTATAATTTAAATAAAGATTTCAAACGAAACGGGAAATACATACCATAGCTGGTGGAAATATTGGTAAGGGATGCTGAAGATAAAATCCAAGTTAAAAGTAATTATTTGAGTTGTTTAGTGATAATATAGTTAATCTTAACGTTAATGGTTATTTTAATAATTTAAGCGATGGCTTTAATTTGAGTCCAATTAAAGAATAATGAAATGGTAATATGGCTTGACCAAAAGGAGCGATAAGGGTTTATAAAGAGATTTATAAATCTAAGTTTCCAAACAAGGTTTGCAAATGAGATTTATAAGTGAATTGTGCTTTAAGTTAAAAGTTGTGTTTTAATGAAGACTTCCTTAATTCAAGGAATTAAGTAAAGAAATTATATTGAACACGTATTTCAAATTTAGGGAATGGTTTATAAAATCCATATTTGAAATCGAGATGGTAAATAAGATTTTGGTGAAATGGTTAGGTGACGAACTGGTATTATTCTAAGGTAAGAACGTTGTCGATCAAGGTCTGAGAGGTAAATAAATACCCCAACTTGATTGGCTTCACTATTATCGAGGAATGATATTAGTTTGGAATAAGTGGTAAGTGTTGAGATTTGGTTTACCTTATACAAAGAATATCGAACTCTAATGCAGGGTCTTGGGAATCAAATAATATTGCAATATTAGTTTCAAAAGAAAATTAGAATATTGATTTCAAATTGTATTGAACATTTGTTATTCAATTAGAGTTAATCAAATATAGTATTTGAGGTAGAGTCAGCCAAACATAGTTATTCAGGAAGAGCTACCATTGCGTACGACTGCTAGCGTAATTCGCAGGGCTGCAGATAGCTTATGGCGGTCGGATGTTTCCTAAGGGAATCAGGCGTAACCATTGTGATTGCTGCGATCTAGAGTCAAGCGAATGGAGTAAGTCGAATACTAGTTAATCGATAGGAGAAATCAAGTCAAGTTAGTCCAATCAAGTTAAATAAGTCGAGTTAGTCAAGTTAGAGTTAATCGATCAAAGTAAATCAGTCAGAGTTAATTATAATTGGTAATTTGGTTTATACCATTAAGTATTATACATATATGTATATCGTGTGAAGCTCGAATACAGAAAAAGGGGAAAAGGTTTAAAGGAATATATCGATATTTCCAAGAAGGAATGGAAAGCTGAGTGTGTGTATATATAAATATATATATGCTTTAAAGTATTTGAAATAGTTTTGTTATAAATAAGAATAAATATATTGTTTTCAATATACTGGAAGAATTAAAGGTTGATTAACCATTTTGTTAAAAATATTTTAAAGAGGTCAAGTTATGTCAAGTACTGAATCAGCAAACTCATGTGATTCACACAATTGATATTTGATAGTTAAAACACCGACTATCAGAACCTGACCAAATACGCTTGTTGGTATGGAAAGACCAGGATCGAATTTATATTTGAAAACCATTCCGACCAACAAATACTTGAAGAAGGTAATTGAAGATGGAGCAAGTGAAGACCGTGGATCTTCATAAGCGGAAGGACTACTTGTCGAATTTCTCTGGCTTGCAACCACGGTTATTTGATTTGTGATTCTGTCGTAGTTGAATCAACGGATTGCAAGGACTTCTCGCTACTGATCCTTGGGGTGATTCCTATATGAGATGCAGTAGGAGAGTGCCTTCGGTTCATCCTGTTCCTAGATGACTTGTATGGACGAATGTCTGACAGAGTATTTCTTAAGGGTCACGTACGTTGATTTTTACAAACGTATTTCTGTTAGTGGCGGAGAGGGGCACCTCTCTAGCTTAATGACCAGAATATTTTTGTGGACGTCAATTAGTGATATCTGGCGGATCTGACGATGTTACATTCAAAGTGAACAGTGGCCAGATGTACGAAAAGGAATTCTAGCCTCAAGCCTCATCAACCGGGAAATGACAAAAATCGGGCAGGCAGCATGGCTACGTGGGTCGCTCCTATTAGGGTGTATAATCACCTATCTAGAGAAATTCCATTTGTTCTTTAATCTATATTCAATGTTGTCCCTTTTCGGGAGGCGGTTGCTGATCCCAACCGTCGATAATATACATTCGATACACTCAAGTGAAATGAGTGGTCGGTCATGTGAGGGCCGGTATGCAAGACGTTCTTGTTGAACCCAGTGTATTCGCCTCTAGAGAACACAGTCGGAAGGTGGTCCCATACCTTGTTAAGTTGGAATCCAATATCCAATAAGCGCCCGCGGTTTTCGATTGTATACTATATATGTGGAGATTGGGATGCAAGCGTTCCTCTAGATTGTAAATTATTTGTATTTAGACATTATGATAATATCAGATCAAAGTATGATTTCGAAAATGTTTTGGGTTATAGTAAGGTAAAAACCGTCCGTGTTTATGTGTGGGTTGGTCTTACTATTATCCTTTGATTTCATAAACGATTTTCCAAAGTTAAACCAGTGTGTGTTTCTTGTGAATTTATCACTGATAGTATTCCAGACCGACCCGGTGTATTTTGCTTTGCTTCAAATGTGCTCGGGTCAGACCGAGTGTATTTACAGGTTATATTCGCTTGGAGTTTTCAGGAGCTAGAAGCAGGAGGCTTCATTGCTAGTTATATAAAATATTTTTCCGCTGTATCTGATGTATGCTGTACTCTGATGATTGGTATGTATATACAGTTCTTTGTATAAAAAGATTTGTTATATTATATTTTATTCGTTCCGTTGTGAGATTCTGATATGTGTTCTTCTTCTTTCTCCTATTCTAACATTTCTTTCTTTCTTATCTCACCCACTAAATTCTTTCTAAAACTATCCAGTGTTTTCGGTGCTTGGAGGATCGGCATAAGATACAGTAAAGGTGTTTATGTCAATTTTCAAGGCTGAAAACCGCTGGGTCGTTACAGTGGTATCAGAGCTATTGGTTTAGAGATAACCTTGGCTCTGTGGCGTGACTCAATAGAGATGGGGTTAGTAATGCCCTAGATTGAGTTTGTGTATATATATGAGAACGCGTATTTGTAAATTTGATTATAAAATTATTATTTTGAAATTATTTTTGCCCAATTTATTTTATAATAAAATAAAAGTGATGATTATTATACTATAGGCAAATCGATTGATTTGTTAATGCTGGTTTGTATGATATGTTTGGATTGTGTTGTTGGTTGCTTGGATATAAACCTGAACATGAATCAGTTTGTTTAAAACCAATATGAAATAGATAATTTCAATAAATCAATTCAGATAAATTTGAATGGATTATTAAAGAAATAAATGAAGTGATTATAAATAAATATGATCTCGGTGGATTGAATTGTGTGTATAATTGGTTGGTGTGAATGGTATGGATGTTTTGAACATAACTGGCATTGTTGTGATGACTAATAAGTTTGTTTGAGTGAGAATAGGTGTTGAAGTGCCAATTCAGCTTTAAAATCCATTCAAGTGAGAATTCTGGAGTTAATTGAATCCAGTTTGAATAGAGCTGCATTATAATTAAGTCAGCTCAAGTATAATATATCGTTTATCGCGTAATAACACTCGCCAAAAGGTACGCTTACGCAAATATAAATTTTTGGATTTTGATTTGGGTTTTGAGTTTGAATTTTGGATTTTTCGACCATGGGAGTCGATGTATACATATTTCTTGAACCTGCGATTTTGCAGATGGTCCTCCGTGCAGGGGAGACTTTGCCGAAATTTTTCCAAAATTTAAGGTGTTAGAATTTTTTTGAAGATTTTTGGAAAATTCTTTTACTTGAAATAAATTGGTTTTAAAACCAATTGGGTCAGTTTGGAAATAAATTCGAGTTTTAAAATTAATTAGTTTTGGAAGGATAATGGGATTTAACATTCTTTCTACCTTAGCAATTTCGAGGACGAAACTATTTGAAGGGGGAAGGAATGTAACGACCCGTATTTTTCTCCTAATTTATTTTTATTATTTTAAATTATTTTAATTATTTAAAATATTGGTTTGGGTTTAAATAATCGAATTTAACGATTTTATTTGAAATATATTATTTAAATAAATAAGAAAATTTTATTTTCGGAATATTTGGAAAGTGTGGAATTTGCAGTATAATGTGGCCGGGCAGTTTAAAGTGGTCAAATATTGGTTATATTGAAGATATAGTGACGATTTCGATTCGAAAACGACGGTTGAGCGATATGGTTTATAATTTAATTAAATCACGAGCTGCAGCGGTGCGGCAGTTCGCGATTTGGCGTTTTGAACTTCAATTGGTCGTACCGGGGTCAAAATAAGTCGGATTTCCTTGAAACAAGAAACGTCGGGACCGGTTTGACGATATCTTTCCAATGGCAGAGAAAAATCCAGTTTTCATCGTGTAGATTTTATTATATGTCCAAATCAAATTTTGGAAAAAAGCTATGGAATTTCCTTTATATATATAGCGCTGTGTTTATATAGAATAAAGGGTTTTTAAATATTTTAAATATCAATTTGGCCTGGAATTCAAACCGGGATATTTTATTGTGGCAGTATATGATATTCTGGTCGTGTATGGACAATTTAAATATTTTAATATTATTATATTAAGGTATTTTAAAATTGGTTTATTTTATTTGAATTGGCCAGTTATAAAAGGGTCAATTTTCAAATGATCTCTGTTTTCGACGAAACAAATTTTTTTGGGACCGCAACCGCAAATTATTGCTATTTTCAAACTGCACATCAATCGGGGTTAATTTGTGAGCGTGGCAAAATAAAATACAAATATAAACGACCATTTGAACGTGAACAAGGGCCATTCGAGCAAACGGACTCGGAATTCGATGAAACAAGTTTCATTAGGACCGTATCATCAAATTATACTATGTCGTCCATTCGCGTCTCGAACGGGGTTGCATGTTGTGCAGCAGCAAATAAACGATGTTCGAAATAGCGATAGGTACGAAATAAAAATCATTAGTCACCTCAACATTAAAATAACTTTTTCCCTTGCCTATATAATCTCATAGCCCAAACCCTAAAGCCCCAAATCAGAAAATCACCCATACATTTTGCAGAAAAGCCCCTAATCAGTTTTTAATTTATTTCTCCCAATCCGTGAAGAATTTAAAGGGGGTTCCAAAGCGAAAGTTGTAGATCGGGTTGTTGTCTACCTACTGAGAAAAGTTGGGGTGATCGGGCGACTGTGGTGGCCGGAATTCGCGATGAACAACGAAGATCAGTTTTCATCCTTGGCCCAAATTCGAGAGATTTAGTAAATTTTAGATGATGAGAACTTGGGGGTTTTGTAGAGGAGAGGCAAGGCTTCGTTTTGGCTGTGGTCTGAGGTTGAACGGTGGTCCGAGGAGGTCGTGGCGTCGAGATGAACAAAGGTGTACATTTTTGGGTTGTTTTCAGAAGTGGCAAGGGGTTTTCTTCAATTTCCGGTGGCTCTGGCACTTTCTGGTGTCGGGTCTGAGGATTAGTCGAAAGGGCGAAGCGTGGACTGTCGATTGGCGGTGGTACCAGGGATTCCGGCGGCGTGTGGACTGAGATAAGGGGCACGAGGTGATTTCGGTTCATCCGAGGTTTACGGTGGCTGGAGTTCGCCTGGTGGAGGAGCGGCGCTGATGGGCGGACGTGGTGACGAGGTTGTGGCAGCCTCCGGTGGTCGGAATCATCACCAGCGACGGTGAGTTGAAGTGGAGCAAGCCGTGTATCCCTGTGAAGAAAGTGATCGGGTTTTGTTCAGATCAGAAGAGGAAAACGCGTTTCCTTGATGCTGACGTGGAATCATCATTCCCTAATCATGGTTTTTAACATTAATTAAGTTAATTTTTTTAATTATTTAATTAATTCGTAATTAGTTAGTTATATAATCGTATATACGTTCAAACTTAAATTGATCGTAACTTTCTCGCACGTTAACGGATTTCAGCGAAACTGGATCCGTTGGGATCGCAGGGACGAGACCTATCCGAGGGCACTGACTAGAAGTCGATCTGACGCAGTTGAAAATTCAGCTTATTTTGAATGCTCGACTGAATTTAAATGCAACAAACGCGTCAAACCGCCAACTAAAATAAACTGGTGAGTTAATTCTCACACCTTCTAGAGTCTTGTGATGTGATAAATTCATATTAAATTATAATTTACCTTTAAAATGTATAAATTGGTTGATTGGTTGCTAGTGGTTGTTTATTTGATTGATTGGTTGTTGTTATTTAATCATTTTAAATTGGTAGATTATATGAAATTTATTTCATATATTATTATGAAATGTATAACGAGCCATGGTGCAGGGAAGAACAGGTTGGAGGGATCCGACCGGGTTCCTCAAATATGTTATTTGTTTGTTTAATATTTTTGATATTGAACTAATTGAACCCCTTATGGTAGAAAAACCAGTTGAGTGTGATGGTTGAAAAGATATTCACCCGTATTGTGTTTAAATCAACCGACAATGTTGATTTGGTAATTGGTAGTGAATGGCCTAAAAGGTACTGTTTTAACCGTCGTTCTGCCATCAGGCGAATTGACATAGATTTTAAGTTATAAATTATTTTTATAACTGAACTGGAGTTTTTCGGTTATTTTATATAAATAATTAAGTTAAAAATTTATAAATATTTGAATCGAGTCATAAAAGAAGTTATGTAAATGGTTTATGCAGGCTAATGCAGAAAGCCAACAAATATACCTACGGGTTGAAAATGCAATAATCGTTTGTTTTTAAACAATTAAATGGTTTTAAATTAAATAAGTTATTTAATCAATTTAAAGGGGGAAATGACAAAAGGAATTAAATTGAATGGAGTTGTTATAAGATTGGTAAGAAACACAAGCCAGGTTAAAAGGGATTTTAAACCATAGCGATAACTTTGAAAGTAAAAGAATTGAGTCAAGCGAAATGTTATAATTTAAATAAAGATTTCAAACGAAACGGGAAATACATACCATAGCTTGTGGAAATATTAGTAAGGGATGCTGAAGATAAAATCCAAGTTAAAAGTAATTATTCGAGTTGTTTAGTGATAATATAGTTAATCTTAACGTTAATGGTTATTTTAATAATTTAAGCGATGACTTTAATTTGAATCCAATTAAAGAATAATGAAATGGTAATATGGCTTGACCAAAAGGAGCGATAAGGGTTTATAAAGAGGTTTATAAATCCAAATTTCCAAACAAGGTTTGCAAATGAGATTTATATGTGAAATTGTGCTTTAAGTTAAAAGTTGTGTTTTAATGAAGACTTCCTTAATTCAAGGAATTAAGTAAAGAAATTATATTGAACACGTATTTCAAATGTAAGGAATGGTTTATAAAAACCATATTTGAAATCGAGATAGTAAATAAGATTTTGGTGAAATGGTTAGGTGACGAACTGGTATTATTCTAAGGTAAGAATGTTGTCGATCAAGGTCTGAGAGGTAAATAAATACCCCAACTTGATTGGCTTCACTATTATCAAGGAATGATATTAGTTTGGAATAAGTGGAAAGTGTTGAGATTTGGTTTACCTTATACAAGGAATATCGAACTCTAATGCATGGTCTTGGGTATCAAATAATATTGCAATATTAGTTTCAAAAGAAAATAAGAATATTGATTTCAAATTTTATTGAACATTTGTTATTCAATTAGAGTTGATCGAATATAGTATTTGAGGTAGAGTTAGCCAAACATAGTTATTCAGGAAGAGTTGCCATTGCATATGACTGCTAGCGTAATTCGCAGGGCTGCAGATAGCCTATGGCGGTCGGATGTTTCCTGAGAGAATCAGGCGAAACCATTGTGATTGCTGCGATCTAGAGTCAAGCGAATGGAGTAAGTCGAATACTAGTTAATCGATAGGAGTAATCAAGTCAAGTTAGTCCAGTTAAGTTAAATAAGTCGAGTTAGTTAAGTTAGAGTTAATTGATCAAAGTAAATCAGTCAGAGTTAATTATAATTGGTAATTTGGTTTATACCATTAAATGTTATACATATATGTATATCGTGTGAAGCTCGAATACAGAAAAAGGGGAAAAGGTTTAAACGAATATATCGATATTTCCAAGAAGGAATGGAAAGTTGGGTGTGTGTATATATATATATGCTTTAAAGTATTTGAAATAGTTTTGTTATAAATAAGAATAAATATAATGTTTTCAATATACTGGAAGAATTAAAGGTTGATTATGTAATGACCCGCATTTTCCAGGGGTATAATTAATTTATTTAATTGTTTAAAATAGTGATATAGGGAATTTAATCGTCGTTAATTAAATAATATGGAATGTTTAATTCAGAAATAATCAAAAATATTGGAAATCACAATATAAGGTGAACAGGGTCATCCCCAAGATTTAATTCAGCTTAGAGTTGAATCATATTGACGAATATATTCAATCAACGTCAGTTTGAACGTAGAATTATAATATAATTAAAATAGAGCTTGAAATGGCACGGCAGTTCGTAAATTGGCGATTCGAACTTCAACTGAATGTACAGGATTCGTTTTAAGCCAGATTTCTGTGAAACAAGAAACTTTTGGAGCTGGTGGAGTATATCTTTCTGGTGGAAGAGAAAAATCGGGATTTCGTCGTGTAGATTTTGATTTATGTCCAAATCAAATTTCAGAAAAGTCGCTGTGGAATTCCTTTATAATTCGTAATGCTTTATATACGTTATAAAAGGAATTTCAATATAAAATTGAATATCGATTCAACCTGGACTTGGAAGACCAAGTATATAATTTTTCTAGAGCTGTATGGTATTCCACTGTGAATATATACGATAATATAAATTTATTTATATTTAATTTAATTTTATTTAAATATATTTAAATATTTAAATGGGTCATCCAGAGCTTTAAAAATAGCCGGTTTTGCAAACGAAGTCGGAATTCGACGAAACTAGTTATTTTTGGATCCGCAACATCAAATTATTGCTAGATGTCAGTTTCCGTGATTTTTAGAGTCACTATGTGGCCGTACGGATTTTTAGAGTGTAAAACAGTCAGTATTTTGACGGTTAAAAATATGCTGTGTGAGCATACGAAGTCAGGATTCGACGAAACCAGTTTCGTTGGGACCGTAATATCAAACTCTAGCTACCTGTCTAGTTTCATGATATTTGGGTATCGTATGTGATCGCAGGAATTTTTAGAAGTCAGATACGATAAGAAATGGACAAAATAAAATATTAAAATATTAATAAAAAATATATCTAGATATTTTGTGATGCTATAAATACCCCCCCAACCATTCTTAAAACCTAATTCCCTCAGCCAAAATAAATCGCGCCGCCAACATCATTTCTCCTTTCCAGTAAAAAGTTCAATCTTCAAAAATCATTACAAATCCAAATAAAAATGTGTAAATTACATAACCAACATCCAAAGCCTTGTTTTGGTTTTCTCTTCCCACTGGAGTGTGTAATATGGGATGCGACGCCGTCATCTGCTGCTCGAGTTTGCTGTACAGTGAACTAGGGTTCACGAATTGAGAAATTTGGGGCTATGATTATTGAAATGGAGTATGGATTTGGGTTTGTGGTGGGATGCGGTTTTGTTTGTGTTAATTGTGGAGGACTCGGTGGTATTTACTGTCGATGAACTGTGTGGAGGACCAGAGACCGAAAGCTTCCAGTGGCGTGCGAGTTATACGTTGGTGGCCTTGGGAGAAAGAGGATCCGAAGGGGGAAAAAATGGTATAGTCTGTGTTTGATTTCATTGTGAAATGGAAGTGAGATTTAGGATCGAAATGTTGGGAATGGGTTCGGTGGTTACTGGAGAAACACGGAGGCAGTTGGGGAAGAAGAGTAAAGAAAGGGGCGGGCCTGATTTCTTTTATGGGCCGAGTTTTAAAAGGGTAAAGCCCACTCAAGCAATTAATTTAATTTAAATTCAATTAAAATTAGTGTATTAACTTGTTTATATCATATCTTATTCGTACGATATCGTATTGACGAACCGTAAGTTGCGTTGGGATCGTATGGACGAGAGCTTCACAATGAAGCTGACTGGACGTGGATTGGGGCTCGTATGAATTTATGGCGAAATAAATTGTTTGATTCAAATCAAAACAAACAATTTATCGTTCTTTAATGATGAACTGCAAATGTGAGTAAAACTCACCAACTCTGAACCGTTATATTTTTATAATGTATTCTTAGAACTGTTAATCATCTGTTGATTGTTGTGTGTTGGTTGATTGATTGAACTGCTAGTCAGTTAGTGGAAATTATATATATATATAAATATATATATATATATAAACCTTTAAATATTTATATATTGATGTTGTTATCAGAATAATCAGTACTGAACCGAAAGTGATGTTGATTTTACTGTGTAACTTCTGTGGATGCAGGGAAACAGGTTGGAGGGACCCAACTGGGTTCCTCAATATTTATAGTACTGTTTTGATTCATACATTGTGATATAGAATCCGTGGTCAATTTTATGTGCTTGGACGATATTGAACATCGTGATTTGATCTGATTGAATACCATAACATACGGGATGTTGATAAGGGGATTTTCAAAGTGATATTGAAAACAGAATATTTATAAACTGGAATATTTATAAATAAGAGATATTTATAAATTCGAATATTTATAAATAAGAAATATTTATAAATTGGAATATTTATAAATAGGAGATACATAGAAAAGAAAATAATTTCAAAACATTTTCTTTTGAGTGGGAAGGCCTATGTGGCGGGTTTGGGGATTTTCCCGATGCTCCCGTTACAAAGGAGGTTATGGCGAATTTTTCAGAGAATTTAAGGAGTTAGAATATTTCAAGAATAAATTTGAAAAGGGAATATTTGTAAACCACTTACAAATAGAATGAAAAAGGAAAACGTTATAAAAAGGGAAAACGTTATAAAGCAAAAACCGTTATAAAGAGGAAAACGTTATAAAAAGGAAATCATTTTTAAAGTGTAGAACCGTTATTTAAAAGTAAATCTTTTCAAATGAATAAAACGTTGTTAAAAGGAGTTAGTCGAATATAGTATTCGAGAAGAGTTAATCAGTTAGGATTAACCAGTTCAGTAGGGTTAACCAGTTCAGTAGGGTTAACCAGTTCAGTAGAGTTAACCAGTTCAGTAGAGTTAACCAGTTCAGTAGAGTTAACCAGTTGAGTTAAGTAAGTCAAGTTAACCAGTTGGGTTAAGTAAGTCAAGTTAACCAGTTGGGTTAAGTAAGTCGAGTTAATCAAGTCGAGTTAATCGAGTTAGAGTTAATCAGTTAGAGTTAACGAGTTAGAGTTAATCAGTTAGAGTTAACCAGTTAGAGTTAATCAGTTAGAGTTAACCAGGTAGAGTTAACCAGTTAGTGTTAATCAGTTAGAATTAATCGATTAGAGTTAAAACGAACTAGAGTTAATCAAATATAGTTATTTAAGACAGAGTTAGTCAAACATAGTATTCAGGGTAAGTTGCCATCTCGTACGACTGCTAGCGTAATTCGCAGGGCTGTAAATAGCCTAAGGCGGTCGGATGTTGCCTAAGGGAATCAGGCGTAACCAATGTGATCGTTGCGATCTAGAGTCAAGCGAATGGAGTTAAATCGAATCTAGTTATTCGATAGGAGTTAATCAAGATGAGTTAAATAAGTTAAGTTGATCGAATCTAGTCATTCGATAGGAGTTAATCAAGATGAGTTAAATAAGTTAATTTGATCGAATCTAGTCATTCGATAGGAGTTAATCAAGATGAGTTAAATAAGTTAAGTAGATCGAATCTAGTTATTCGAGAGGAGATTATCGAATATAGTTTATTCGAAGGAGTTATCAATCATTAGTTATTCGAAGTGAGTAGTCGAATATTGGTTATTCGAAGTGAGTTAATCGAATATTGGTTCTTCGAAAAGGGGAGTTATCAAATCGAATAGATTAAAGGAGTTAATCGAATATAGTTTATTCGAGTAGAGTTAGAGGAGTTATCGAATATGGTTTATTCGACAGGAGTTAAGTGAATAGTTAGATTAATCAAAAGTGAATTAGTTAAGTTAAACTAAGTGAATTAGTTAAGTGAATTGATTAAGTTAACCAAAGTGAATTTGTCGAGTTAATCAAAGTGATTAGTTCAGTTAATCGAGTTGAATTTGTCAGTCGAGTTAATAAATAGAGTTAGTCAAACCAAGTAAAACCAGTTAGAGTTAATCAATCAGAGTTAATCAAATAGGGTTAAGTAAAATTAGAACTAACTAGAGATTAGTAAATTGAATGGTTTTCTAAGTGTCTATCTGATGTTGGTTTCGGCCTTCGGGATTTATACTTAGGGAATTGTTCTCATACTAGTTCACAGTCAGGGACTGATAGTTGGGGAAGAGTAGTGATTTGTAAATAAGCAAATGGAAAACGTTTTCCAGTGTTAATAACATATATTTTCTAAACATAGAAAATAAGGCAATGTGAATATATATATAGATATATGTTGATGATTTACCGATATAATTTCCATCTGGAAATAATATCGTTGTTTGCACACTTGTTTTTCTTTGATGGTTAAATCACAGACTATCGAAGTTTTGACCATTTTAACGTTGTTAATATGGAGAGACCGGTTGGATTATTATCCAAAGAACCACTCTGTATTGGCATAAGCGTTGCGAATCATATATGCCAAAGATAATTGAAGACGGAGTAAAATGCAAGGGCTGTTGTATAAGTCTTAGATAACAGTGACTAAGATGGATATACTGAATAGTGCCTTCGGTTTGTCCAGTCCCAGGACAACTTGTATGGACGAAGGTCTGACAGAGTATATCTAATAAATCGCGTAAGTTGATCTGTTCAAACGTATTCATGTTTGGTGGCGGAGGAATTCGTTTCTTTTAGCTGTATACCCGTGTTATTTTTGGATAAGCCAATTTGTGATTTGGCGGGTATGACGATGTGACATTCTAAGGGAATGAAGATGTGTGGTATGTGAAAAGATAAGCGTAGCTTCTAGCCTCACATCCGGTAAATGACAGAAATCGGGCAGGCAGCATGGCTAAGTCGGTCGCACCGAAGTAGGGTGTATAATCACCTATCTAGAGAATATTCATTTGCTTCTTTAATCTATCAATGTTGTCCCATATATATATACGGGAACGGTTGCTGATCCCAACCGTTGGTGATGTACATTCGATACACTCAAGCGAAATGAGTGGTCGGTCATGTGTGGCTGAGTTGCAAGATGTTCTTGTTGAACTCCAGTGTATCGTTCCTAGAGTACACTGATCGGAAGGTGGTTCCATACCTTGTCATAGTTGGAAGTCCATTACCCAAATACGTGCTTGCGGTTTTGATTGTATACTATATGTAGAACGTGAGATGAAAGCGTTTCTGCTAGATGGTTATTATATTGGGGTTGATAGACATTATTATAATATCAAAAGGTTTTTGATATAAAGATATTTTGGATACTCATAAGGGAAAAACCCATTCCGTTCTGCGGCGTGGTCTTATGAGATATCGTTTACTTGTTCATATACCTGTTTAAACT
Organism: Allium sativum; assembly: GCA_030737875.1. NCBI lineage: Eukaryota > Viridiplantae > Streptophyta > Magnoliopsida > Asparagales > Amaryllidaceae > Allium > Allium sativum. Next base: position 214,062,447 of record CM060919.1, read on the forward strand.
GTTTTACTCACACCAGTCCCATGACTGACCCGGAGTTTACTTTGTTGTTTTCCCTAAACTCTTGGGTGTCCTATTTTGTACGGGCAGTCAAGTAGTCAGGATTTTACAGATATACTTGGAGAGCTTGGAGAAGGAGGCTTCAAGATCATATAGCTATAGTTATTTCCGCTGTGTTGTAAGTGCTGTACTCTGATAAGTGCTATTGTATACATAACTGTTATATTTCAAAGTTATGTTATCTATTATATGTTATTTGTTCCGCTGTGAGGTTCGTGTTACTCTGATGTTGTGTTCTTTTTCTTCTTCTATTCTAAGTTTCTATCTTATCTATTCTCACCTTCTAATTTCTTTCATTAATTACCGGGATTTTTCGATGTTTTGGTTATCGACATCGAGCTTATGTCGATAACCAAAGTCGCTAAAAATCCGGGTCGTTACAGATTAACCATTTTGTTAAAAATATTTTAAAGAGGTCAAGTTATGTCAAGTACTGAATCAGCAAACTCATGTGATTCACACAATTGCTATTTGATAGTTAAAACACCGACTATCAAAACCTGACCAAATACGCTCGTTGGTATGGAAAGACCGGGATCGAATTTATATTCGAAAACCATTCCGACCAACAAATACGTGAAGATCGTAATTGAAGATGGAGCAAGTGAAGACCGTGGATCTTCATAAGCGGAAGGACTACTTGTCGAATTTCTCTGGTTTGCAACCAGGGTTATTTGATTTGTGATTCTGTCGTAGTTAAATCTACGGATTGCAAGGACTTCTCGCTACTGATCCTTGGGGTGATTCCTATATGAGATGCAGTAGGAGAGTGCCTTCGGTTCATCCTGTTCCTAGATGACTTGTATGGACGAATGTCTGACAGAGTATTTCTTAAGGGTCACGTACGTTGATTTTTACAAACGTATTTCTATTTGTGGCAGAGAGGGGCACCTCTCTAGCTTAATGACCAGAATATTTTTGTGGACGTCAATTAGTGATATCTGGCGGATCTGACGATGTGGCATTCAAAGTGAACAGTGGCCAGATGTACGAAAAGGAATTCTAGCCTCAAGCCTCATCAACTGGGAAATGACAAAAATCGGGCAGGCAGCATGGCTATGTGGGTCGCTCCCATTAGGGTGTATAATCACCTATCTAGAGAAATTCCATTTGTTCTTTAATCTATATTCGATGCTGTCCCTTTTTGGGAGGCGGTTGTCGATCCCAACTGTCGGTGATATACATTCAATACACTCAAGCGAAATGAGTGGTCAGTCATGTGAGGGCCGGGTGGCAAGACGTTCTTGTTGAACCCAGTGTATTCGCCTCTAGAGATACACAGTCGGAAGGTGGTTCCATACCTTGTCAAATTGGAATCCAATATCCAATAAGCGCCCGCGGTTTTCGATTGTATACTATATATGTGGAGCGTGAGATGCAAACGTTCCTCTAGATTGTAAATTATTTGTATTTAGACATTATGATAATATCAGATCAAAGTATGATTTCAAAAATGTTTTGGGTTATAGTAAGGTAAAAACCGTCCGTGTTTATGTGTGGGCTGGTCTTACTATTATCCTTTGATTTCATAAAGGATTTTCCAAAGTTAAACCAGTGTGTGTTTCTTGTGAATTTATCACTGATAGTATTCCAGACTGACCCGGTGTATTTTGCTTTGCTTCAAATGTGCTTGGGTCAGACCGATTGTATTTACAGGTTATATTCGCTTGGAGTTTTCAAGAGCTAGAAGCAGGAGGCTTCATCGCTAGTTATATAAAATATGTTTCCGCTGTGTCTGATGTATGCTGTACTCTGATGATTGGTATGTATATACAGTTCTTTGTATAAAAAGATTTGTTATATTATATTTTATTCGTTCCGTTGTGAGATTCTGATATGTGTTCTTCTTCTTTCTCCTATTCTAACATTTCTTTCTTATCTCACCCTCTAAATTCTTTCTAAAACTATCCAGTGTTTTCGGTGCTTGGAGGATCGGCATGAGATACGGTAAAGGTGTTTATGTCGATTTTCAAGGCTGAAAACCGCTGGGTAGTTACAAGCCCTCTTTGCTATTATTGGTGGCTATAACATCAATTGGGCTGGTATGATCTTAAGAGAATTCAAGCCCATTGAAACTTTACAAAGAGAGGACACTTTTTACTATGGAGTTTGTCTCACTCGCATTTTCAAATACTTTAGAGTTGATCTTTACGGAGAAGAATTTGTGCCAAGAAAGGTGTTTGATCCAAAAACATACACCTTATGCAAATTCCTTTCACTTTCAAACCATATGAGACATTAGGAAACAAACAAGCTCGAATGCAACAAGAACAAGTTACTATGGAAGTCGAAGAAGAAGAAACTTCTTTAGAAAGTGTTGAGTGTCCAATCAACACTAGAACCATTTCCAAAGAGATGATTGTTCAAAACCAAAAGAAGATTGTCAATAATCAAAAGAAGCTCAAAAAGAACTTTTCCAAAATGACTAAATTTATGGTTAAAATAGGAAGAAAGCTTGGAATTTCATCTTCTTCATCATCATCCATTGAAAACTAGTCTATCAAGATTAATCTATCTTTAATATTTCTTATATTTGCTTTTGAATCTCGTATTTAGTGTGTTTTAATTAGTTGGATGTATTTGCTTTTATGAAGTAATGAACGGAGTTTTATTTATGTCAAAATCATCTTTTGGTCTTTGTAAAAACTCTAGAATTAAATATAATATAATATAGAAACAAAAGATTCAAAATTTGAAAATTTTCAAAATTTTAAAGTAGGCATGTCGACATACATAATTTGCTATGTCGACATATAACAGCTAGAATTTCAAAAAAATTCAAAATTTAAAATTAAATAACTAACTTATGTCCATTCAAAATCCAATGAATTCCATACCCTATTTAAGCCTATTTCTTCCAAACAGCTTCATTATATCATTTCTCCTTCTTCTCTATTCATTTCTTGTCAAAAATATGGCAAATCCAATTCATAATCTAAGTGAAAATCTTAAAGAAACATTGAATTCCTTCAAGAACATCCTCTATATAATACTACGAAATTAGTGACTCTTGAATTAAGCCAGATAAAGATGTTTGAACAACAAGAGAAGCACTTTGATGCAACACTGGCTAATCTCCTCTCTTTTCAGAGATGAAGAAAATAATCTCGCTAAGGCACCACCAACCAAAGAGGACGAAGATTGGGAGGTCATCAAGAAGGATCCAATCTTTAGAGAAGACGGTTGGGTAGAAATCCCGAGAAACTTTTGATTGTTTGGTATGGTTTGAATAAATTAATTTGTCTGATTTGTTTGGATTGTTTGACTTAAAACATATATATATTAAACATATGTAACTATTACTTGGTGTGGTGTGCTTGGATTAATTTGTAAATATAACTCATAACATATATAATTATGATACTTGGATTGGTTTGTTTATATACTTAGTATTGATTATTATAATCATGAAGTTAAGGGGAGTATGTTATATAGATTTTAGATGAGTACTTTAGTATATAATATATATAGATTTAGGATTCAAGGTAAGTATTTTACTTTAGCATAGGAATTATTTAGATAGTTATAGAATTTAAGGGGGGGTATTTTTAGAATTTATTTTTGATAATGCCAAAGGGGGAGAAATTATAAAATATAGAATTGGGTTATAGGATTCATATAGACAGGGGGAGTATTAGAAGGATCACCGTCAACAGGTATAAACATGTATGATATTTTACAAACTAAGGTTGTCATCATCAAAAAGGGAGAGATTGTTGGAGAATGGAGTTTTGATGACAACAAACTTATTTCAATATTAATTGATTACAAAATATATACTAACACCTTTAAATATATATATATATATATATATATTTGCAGGATTTGTATACAGGAATTAATACTGAAGACTGTATAGTTTAAGAGCTTTTAGAGATTCAAAATTCAGAGATGATTCAAGACTCATGAGTAATCAAGATTTCAAGAGTTCAAGATAAATATAGTAATAAAGTCTACTTTATGTAAGACTCTGAATAGCACTCCAGGTTCTAATTCAAATCCAACTTCAAATTCCGTTTTTCAATTTTTGATTTTCAAATTCCAAATTCTATTTTCAAATCCTATTATAATTAAGTTTCTCTATTTTACTTTTGATTTTGAAATCAAGTTTTAAAGACTATAAGTTTATATATATATATATACTTTATATTTACATATAATTTTTAACTTTATAATTTATAAATATATTTATATAAGTTATATTTAAGATTTCATATGATTTTCTACTTTATAATACCTATTTATAACGCTATGTTTTAATTCAAGAACTTCCAAAATTATATATATATATAAAAATATAAATATATATCAAAACAATTGAAAAATACTAAAATTTTGAATTTTATACTATGATATGTCGACATACAATATTGAGCATGTCGACATATAACTGCCATATTTTTTATCTGAAAGGAAGTGTCTTCTCACTATTTGTAATGTTCCAGAAGTGTTGCTACCTTTTAAAACTTATAAATAGGGGCTGATTTCGAATTTTTTCATCATTCTTCTTCTCCATCTTCATCCCCTTTCTTTACACCATTAATATTTCATATTTTTATGATTTCTACACTTGTACTCTGCTGAATTCAATTCTGTTTATATAAAACTTCTTCTCTTCTCACTCTCTACTCATTACTCTTTGAATTGAAGTGCTATTGAAGAGTTATAGGGCATTTGTAATTGTTTAGGAAGTGTTTGGAAAAAGATGTGTTCCTTATAGCCTTGAAATCAAGGAAAAGAGCGGTGTTAACCATGCAGCTGGGGAAATCAAGGGGAATATACTTGATCAAGGGTGTTTGGAATCGGTGGTAATCTTGTGGCCATGAAATTAAGGGTGTTGTACTTGGATATTGATATAGTAAAAAAACTCTGCGCAATCCAGTGTTGCGTGGGATTGGACGTAAGAGTAATCCGAACCAGTATAAAATTCGGTATGTTCTTTCCTTTTCTGCATTTCATTTTTGTTTATCTTTGTGTTTGTATTTGATTATGTGTCTGTGATCATTTCAACAGTATGTGATTCATATAGAAGATCATATAAGTTTTAGATTTTGTTAAATTTTTCAAAAACACTATTCACCCCCTTATAGTGTTAGTTTTGCCTTAACGATCCATTCCGCATTCTTTATCAGGTCAACCCCTGGTTTGACCCAGTTAGGGGATGGGTCTTCCACTTACCGTTATTTACTACATTCAGTTTTTTTATATTATATATATATATTTATTTATATATATATTATACACTATTTTAGTTCAATCTTCTATAGTTCATAACTTCTTCATACTTAATCCAATTTTTGAAAATCAAGAGTCTATCTGAACCAGAATTTTGCAACGAACACAATGGTAAAGTCCATTTTACTCATTTCTTAATATTTTGTTAATTAATATTCATTGTATTATCTTCATTATGGTGTATTTAATTATGGGACGTTACATTGCTGAACTAGTTGCATTTAAACAAAAATACTTTTTCCGTAGGTATTATGAAATTTGTCAATTACAAAAGCTACGCCATAAAAATCATTTGTATGATTATTTAGATCATCAGTACCTTTAACAAATACACAGGTATTATTAGTTAATTTTCAGCTTCATATTCTTTGGTGTTAAATTTATATCCATTAACGAAGAATATTGGATAGGTATTGACTTTCCTTTTTGGTCCTATGATTAAATGTTTCAATCCTTCGTCTACAACATAATTTGTCGTATCATAACCGTAATTTAAAAATCAGATATCGGAATTTTTGTTGATATCGCCGTTTGGATATTGAGATTCGTAAACACTACAATTATACAATAAATATTGCATTATAATTAATATACATGTGTGCATATTTGTATATACGCATATGTAGATGATATAATGCTTTACGAAAAATATAAGTATATTACCTAACAAGCGGTGCAGCATTAGCATAGTTGACAAGAATATATGTGTGTGTTACATGGTAATCTTTACCATCAAACCATACTTCCACACATTTACCAACAAGTCGACAATATTTTCTAAAAATTGATAAGTTGCTTGACAATCATCTTGGTCAATGCCTTCATCATCACATGTAACACTTTCAAACTATAAGTTCACAAGGTCACTAAAATAATGGGAGAAAAATGGAGCTTCTTCTTCGATATATGATTTACAAATCGAGTATTCAACTCATGCCTTCCGTCTCACTTTTTCCTTTAGATGATTTAAGTACCTACAAAGGATTATTTTAAACTAATTTTTTTTATATTATTAAGTAAACTAATATTTAATTAACTAAATATTAATAACTTTCAAATGAATACATCCATTCATGTTGGTCAGGCCCTCAAAGACGTGCTTCAAATGGAAGACAAACAGGTAATGCTCCATTACATTAAAAAACTTTAAGAAAATATTTTCTTCAGTTTCCAAAGCAGTATAGTGATTTCTTCCTAAAGTTTACGCAAACAATTAATTTTTAACATAGCAGAACAAATCTCTTTATAAAATAGATGTTCTTTTACAACCATCCAAACTTTTACGGGAAACTATTCTTTGAATGCGATGGGTGATATATTTTCCATCATAACATGAAAATCAAGGTTTTTCATTATACTAAGTTTGTTGTTCTTATAGTCGACATATCTACGAAGATAAAAGAAATACCATCCGAAATCTTAAACCTTTCACCTGTTTTAAAAGGATTTTAACTTGATTATTTTGTAGCTCATAACATGTTTTTGGCTTTTTGTGTCATTTGACTTTAAATGGAGCTTAGGACGATTACTTATTACTTCTATATCATGTCTTGATTTCATATCATCCTTATCTTTCCTTTAACATTCAAATGTGTATTATATACATTGTCAAACATGTTTTTATCATTGTGTATCACAATAATATTATGACAAATCAAGAGATTTTTCCAGTAAGGTAACTACCAAAATTTACTTTGTTTACACCAGTTATGAGTTGATGATTTACCTTGAATTTCAATTTGTTCTCCATTTTCATATACTTTTGGATAATCCTTTACAATTTCATAAATATTTCCGCTTGACCTAACGATAGGCGGTCACAAAGTCTCATGCCTATTAGATTTAAAGTTTTTATTATCTATTGTAGAAAGATGATCAATATGAAGAAAACACCGATGAAAGTCAAACTGCGAAATTTTCTTTTCACGAGGTAAAGAAAAAGCTCATGTTCTTTCATGCAATGAGGACAAGCTAGGTGACCAATCATACTCCAAACAGAAAGCATTGCTATGTAGGAAAATCACTAATTGTCCACAACAAAAAAGCAAACATGCAAAAGTTCTTTTTTGAAAATGTCATATGTTTCTACTAATTTGTACCATAATCTTTTTAATTCTTCAATCAAATGTTATAAATAAACATTGATTCCTTATGTCGGGTTATCAGGACTAGAGAAGACAATTATGAGAAACATATATGGAGTTTTCATACACATTCATAGAGGTAAATTATAAAGTGTAATAAATATAGGCCAAGATGACTATTTAAAACCAAATTGAGAAAATGATGAAAATCCATCCATACATAAACCAAGTCTAACATTATGGCTATCTGATGCAAATTTAGGATATTTCTGATCAAAATGCTTCCATGCTACTCCATTAGCTGGGTGTGTTAACGTACCTTCTTCTCGTGTTCTCAAACTGTCATCTCATATGATGTGCGGTTACAAAAGATGCATATAATATTTGAAGCTTAGAAGTAGTAGGTAAATAATGCATACGTTAATAAGTGACATCATTTCCCTTTTTTTTGGTTTGTACCTTTCCTAGTTACATATTTTATAATTCCTAAGGTTGATATCTTATTTCCAACGCAACATGCAATTGTTAAAACATGCATGTATTTTTTGATACGGTAAACCAAAAATCAACACTAATTTTTTCACTTCATATTAATTTTCGCACATTAAATCATCGGATGACATGCCGCTTCGCAGCTTGTACAATAGCTAAAAATCTAGCTTCTATGAGGTTGTATTTAGATTTCAATGCAACAACAACTGTCCGTTCTCCTCGTCCAACCGCAAACCAATCTTTAAGCAAGAATTCCCCAATCATTCACTTACCTTTATTTTCTTTTGGCCAACCCAATTTACAAGCATCTCCTAAACCATTAAATGCTCCTACCAAACTTATACAACTCCAGCCGTATCCATGTAGTTATGTAATTCTTTTGAATCACTTAATTCTCTGCATGTTAACCCCATCGCTCCTTCCACTATCGTTGTCTCAATGTCTTCCACATCTCCATTCATCCCCTCAATCAGCGGTGATGCTCTGCAACCTTTGCTTTCCATCGCAGTTAGACGTATATCCACCTCCATTGCTAATGACTTATGCACCACCTCTTCGGACATGCACATATCCAATGCACCAAATAAAAGATGTACCATACCTCGTAGCATGTGAAACGAAGGTAAATTATATAGGTTGATTTCAGACTCATCCATTAAAGCTATTCTATGCAATTAGTTAAGCTAGAGTAAACTAATAAGTGAGAACATACAATATGGGATGTATTGTTGCCACTATCCCGGTTATTGTTGGGAAGTCCATGACACATACTCGGGGAACTGTGTGGGCCAATCATTGATGTTTCAGTGTTTACTAATATTATGCCATGAGGGCCATTTACCTTAGACTATGAGTCTAACATATGCAGATTAGGGGTATACTTGTGGAGTAAATATTGGGGCGCCAAAATTATGTGAGTAGTACTGGTTAGTTTCTGCCGACTGTGTGATGCATTTGCAGGCGTAGGTAGGTCTCGCCTTTTTAGATAGAATTATGCGGTTCAAGGTTTTATAAATTTCTCGAGACTATGTGGTATAATGACTGTATGGTATTATGTTTTCCAGATTTTGAATTTACTTTAGTTTCTTTAATATTATGAAGCTTTACGATGTTTCATCATCATGTGAATATTGAGTTTTATACGCAACTGTTGTGCTAATTGATGTTTATTTCATGGTGCTTACACCATTGTCTGGTGAAATTCTAATCGATTTTAACATATTACACTTTGTGATTTTCATTGTGTTTTCTACTTAATTTGATATTTCTTTAGACCAACTTAGCCTCAAGCTCTGGTCATTCAGATAATGGAAATAGTTTTATTATGTTTGTGTGTATTACTTTGTATGAGATCCTTGATTATGAGCTAGTGAACCTATCTCATGTATTCTATGTTGCTTGTGTGTTTGTTGAATTTCTCTCCTTTATCGTGAGGAATTAGTCCTTACATGATATTATCTTCCATTTACCTTGTTTAGCTGATGTGATTAAGCTTGACTGACCCGTGTATTTTATACTCAGGTTATACCTAGTTGTTTCAGGTTATTAATTTATGTTTAGTTGCTTTCACCTTGGATTATCTCTTTTGAAGCTATTACTCAAGTTGTGAAGTTAAGTATTCATGTCATATGTATATTTATTCTTTAGGGACATGTTGTATATGTATATAGTTTATGAAAAACCCTTCGAGTATGTCGGACATGTATGCGTTGTATTCTGTTGTGTATCTATATGTAGTCTATTCTACGATGTGTTATTTGTGTTTGAACTCATACAATGTTCTAAATACGATCCTAGCCACCGTTGATTTATATTAGATGAATTGAGTACATCGACTTACTTAAGGTAAGAAAGAAAAATTTATACACCCAATCGATGTATTGGATACTCATTACATAAAAGATTTATAGATGGTCACTCCTAACCAGCCCTATCTCTGCACTAGTAGATAATTTTACTTAGTAATGCTCTTTGTTCATATGAGTCTCGGGGTGGGGCATTACAAAACCCGTCCACGTTCAACTTCATATTGATGCCATGCAAGAACCTCCAACTAGATCTGATGACATCCCCGTAACCTCCTCCCCTCTCTCTACCATTGGCCGGAAAACAACCACCTCTGACTCACTCTGGACGCCGTGCCACCGTGATGAATTTCGACTTGATTTTTGGAAATCTCAAGGATCCTACCACCCATCTCATTGATGCACCATACGGATTTACTCCTCTCAATCTTCTCTACAAACCCATGCTTTTCTATCGTTGAATCATCGATGATCAATTGTTGAATCCTTGAAAATCTTAAATGAACGGTCAGGAAAGATTGTCAATTCTTCCGAAATAGTGTGACGGATTCAAAAACAATTTATAAATGCAGACTCCATTCGTCAAGAGCTCTCCATTGATTCATAATTCGGTAGGGTTTGGAGAGGTTGAATTTTCATTGTTGTTTTAACTGGTTCGATGATCCTTATTAGCAGGCAATTAAGGATTTTGGGATTAAGAAGTTAAAACTAATGTTAAGAAAGAGGCGGGAGATACTAGGGTTTCATAATAATTAAATATTTATAGGCCATGATAAAGTTATTGGGTCAAAGCGATATCAAAACCCAAAAAGAATGCTCTCGTTATCAAACCAAAATACATTGTCCTATATATCAAAATATAGGTTTTTGATATTTTCAAATTTAAAGGAACTATCAAAACCTTCTAAAACACAATCTTGTTCAAACTTTATTTTCATCGTTAGTTTAATTTTGAATTGAAACTAACCACAACTTAATGATTATGAATTTTTATTTCGAAATCCATTTTTATTTTTTTATCCATTTGCAGTTCCACTAAAAATAAAACACTAAATTTTATTTTCCTCGAAAAATTATTTTAAATATTTAAAACTCTCATTTTAATTTAACGTAAAACGTATGTTTTCTGACAATAACTATTACAAATTACAACTTTGCTGCTTTAAATTAAAAATTACACATCAAATTAATTATATTTATATTCAATTTATTAAGTTTTATTACGGATTCAATTTAACATGAAAAGAAATAAAAATTTGATTATATTCAGTAATTTCAATAAAAAGTATGCTATTACTGATTTGATACTTGATTTCTTTTTATTATAATTAAATTAATCCCAGAATACAAATTAAATCGATAAAATTTTAATTTCTAGTAGTTTTACTCAAAAATTTATATTTGATTTATAATTTTTAAATAATCGAAAATATGGGTTGTTACATAAAGACTACTTAAATATGAATAGTACAAAGATTAGTGGAGTGACTAGGAGACGATGACTTGGTGAACAGTGATTTTATATTATCATTGGTGAAAGATAAGGTGTAAAGGTCGCATAGGGAAAAGCCATGAAAGAGAGTTTTTGGGTCAGCTACACAGGGTTGGAGGGGAATGTAGCGTTAAACCCTACATAACTTGCTTATTGTTTACAAAGTTCTTGGCCAAAAATAATGAAAAAGCTTATCATGCTCCTTTTTCATCTCCCTAAATTCCAGAAAACATATTTAAATGGACTCCAATTTCTTCCAAACATTAGCAAAGGCTTGAAACATCTAAGTAAAACGGGAAATCAACCCAAAGCATAAAGAAAAGAGCACCGGGTTGTAGGGGGTTTTGGGAAGGGGGGGGGGAGGGGCATGAAGAGATTTTATATTAGTTGAACCATGATCATTCAATTTGTTTTACTTTGTTAACATATATTATTTCTTCTTGAATTATGTGGATGATGTGCTCCAAGTGTTTCCCTTTTATCTATAGTCTTATATAATTTTTGATAGCTATTGGATGCGACTGAAGATATAATTTTTTTAAACAAGTTACAATTGTAATTAATGAATGTTTCCATAAATTTAAATTATAAAAGTATTCATATGTTTCTCGTTGCAAATTAGAAAAGTTTCCATATATTTCCAAATTTGCAATTTGAAAAAGTTCGCATACATCTGAATCGAAATAAAAATCAACTGTACTTATGATATTTGAGGCTGCTGGTTAACTGCCTATTGTTTACGTGGAAATATTAAAGCTACTCCAACATTGAGGATGTCATTTGAGAACATTGTATAACATAAGATGCGTTCCTAACGAATGGAAACACATAATCTAAGTAGTCCATTTGAGCATGGAAGTTGAATGAACGCGAAATGTGTTTGGTGTTGCGAGCGATATTCAAGCGAGGTATTTAAATTATGGTTTTTAATTTAGTTGATTTAAAAAATAAAATTAAGTACTTTTTTAAGTGTATGTATATATATATATATATATATATATATGAGATAGGATCAAGAGCACTCCCAAATAGTGCAGCACCCCTATAACCCACTGATTTCCACTACATAATCTCGTTTCTCTCTTCCCACTAACTCTCTCTCTCCCTCTAACTTATTTAAATATAAATGAGAGGCTAATGTTGAGGAGCAAATGGAGTGCCACATAATAGGGGTGTCGTAGAACCTCCATATATATATATATATACAGATTTTGGATTAATGATAATATATATGCGAATTGAACATCAACGAAATCTTGTTGGATTTAGATTAGTGTAGCTCTCGGTATGGTAGGGGTGCTGTAAAACAGCGGTGCCTTGGAACTGTACAGTTAAAGCGCTTAGCGGTTCTATAGCGATGGAGATGCAAAAAGGTGTAGCGAGGATAAAGAGGGGAAATATCGGGGATATAGCGGAGGCACAAAAAGATTCATTAGATGTAAAATCATATATTTGAAAATTAACAAATCATTGTTCTCACGTTATACATGTACAAGAAACTAATATTAATTAATTTTATATGACAAAATTAAGGAATATCATAGTTATGCATGCTAAATTTGATGAGTGCAATTGATTGTTACCATATATTAGGAACTTATGCCATAAATTTAGCCCTTTACATTTTACTGAATTTTTTTAAAAAATGAACTAGCCAAATCATACTTTATATGTTAATACTGCTAAAGTGAATGCCAAAAAACCTTGATAAAGCGGGAGCAGCGGAAAATAGCGGAGCTAAAAGTGGATCTACCGTTCATCAGCGCTAAATTGAAATAGCATAGCGGTCGAAGAATTCGACTGCTATGAGCTATAGCGGGGATATTGCATGACTTTAGCCGGGCTTTAACTACATAGCTCCGGAACGCTCCTATCCCTCGCTATATATATATATATATATATATATGTCAGTAACTTGCAAAAATAAAATAATTTATAAACTAAAAATTTATAAATTACTTGGATCCATTTCAAATCAACTTTATAATGTAGTGCACTTTGGTACGATCGAACCGCAAAGCCTCAAACGAACCTTATTTTTGCACAAGCTATTAATTTTAGAAACATAAAAAATATAAAAGTTATTAAATTCTTCATTAATAGCTGATTTAAAGGCACAAATTTTTGGTTCAACCATTAAAAAATGCCCTTACACATTTTATCCTTATACATCACTTAAAAATAAGATATCTTGATTAATAGTTGTTTAACATGGTGTAACAACCGTGAAAATCAGAACCAATTTAAAAAAAATTGTTAGAAAATGTGTTAGAATTTAAAAATTCAGTTTTTAAATAATAACAAAGCTATTAAAAATAGCCATTTTACAAACGACCTCCATTTTCGAGGAAACTATTTTTGTTGGATCTGGAATGTCAAATTATTGCTAGGTTTGAATTTCCATAATTTTTTGAATTAATATGCGAGTGTGATAAATTAAAATGCGTTTGGTAATTTCTATTGAATTGGATCGACCATTAAAAAGATCATTTTTCAAACGGTCTCCAAATTCGACGAAATTAATTTTGTTAGGAGCGTACCGTCAAAACATAGCTAGATTTATTTTTCGGAAATTTTTGGAGTCAGTATGTGGCCTCGGTAAATTAACATGTACGATCAAATTTAATATTAAATGTTTTATATTTTAATTTAAAGAAAAACAAGCAGAAACGGTCAAATAGGCTGACGAAATCAAGTCCATTATGTTCGGAATGGGGGTATTTGGCTAGGGGTGACAGTCGCTGGGCTTAAATTGGAGTTAGTATCAATTAACAGGCCTTTTTAAGGTCAAAGGATTAAATAATATAATATTATAAATACCTTATATTACAAAACCTAATTCTAAACCAAAGCCGCCTCCATCATCTGTGTATGGCCAGAACCGCTCCGTCCTTCTTCCCCCAATAACTCCTAATCCACTCGGTAAAACTTGTTGATCCTTTAGAGGATTTTGTAGTCCTCTCTCCATTCTTCAAATCCATACAGACAACGGTACCTGTAGTTGTGTATTTTTATCGCACCGCCTCCTTGAAGTGCAGCCGCGTCGACCGCCAGAACTCCCCCAACACGCCACCGGGTTCGCCGCCATAGGTCCCACCTGGCGCGCGTTTTCAAGCCCTTCATCGTGGTGCAACCCGATTTCCCCCTCGTGCTTCCAGTCTCGCGAAAACTTGAACCATAAGATTGAACAAAACTGAAAAAGGTTCGGCCTTGTTTCTGTAAAGAAGAAGAGGTATATTTTTTTAAATTAATTAATTTATTAATAAAATTTGAATACTATGAACCTTTAAAATTCGTAACTTATTCCTACGATATCGAAATCACATGAAATAGGAACCGTTGGGATCGTGGCAGTGTCTACTATATTTTAGTAGTGATCAGGGAAATTTTAGAGTGATCTGCAACTTTTGAAGAATTCAAAACCAGTGTGAGATCTCTAATTTAAAATTAAAATTAATTGTGATTGTGATGTGAAATTTTATATATACGCTGTTAAAATTTATATGTGTGTTGTATGAGATTTGAATTGATTGATTTTGATTACGATGATCCGTTGGATTGAATTGGGTAGAAAAATTTGTTAAAATTGTTTATACAATAAAATTTCCCTTTTTATTGTATATGAGAATCATAGAAATTGTTAAATTTGTTTATACAATAAAATTTCCTTTTTATTGTATATGAGAATCATAGAAATTGTTAAAATTGTTTAGACAATAAAATTTCCTTTTTATTGTATATGTTAATCATAGAAATTGTTAAAAAAAATTATACAATAAAATTTCCTTTTTATTGCATATGTTAATTGTAGAATTTATCAAAATTGTTTATACAATAAAATTACCTTTTTATTTGTATATGGAAATCATAGAATTTGCAATTAAAAATGTTACATTTAATATGTTTGTTTAGATAAAAAGAATGACATGCTAAAATAGAATTTGCAATTAAAAATGTTACATTTAATATGTTTATTTAAATAAAAAGAATGACATGTTATAATAGGATTTATAATCAAAAATGTTACATTTAACATGTTTATATAGATAAAGGATTACATGCTAAAGTAGGAGTTGTTCATCAAAAATGTTACATTCAATATGTTTGTTTAGATAAAAAGAATGATATGTTAAAATAGAATCTGTAATTAAAAATGTTTCTTTTAACATGTTTATTTAGAATAAAAAGAATGATATGTTAAACATGTTTTGTCATTGAAAATGACAATTTTTATCATGTTTAACTAGAATAAAAGAATCATATGTTAGGATATGATCTTGTTGATTAAAACATTATTTTTAACGTGTTAGTTAAATCATCGAACAATTTATATATATATATACATACATACATACATACATACACACACACACACACACACATATATATATATATATATATAAATTAAACGAATCGTGCGCGGTAGTTCGTGTTTCGGTATTGTAACTTTAAACGATTATACCGAAAGATCCTACCGTCGGATTTTCCCAAAACTGGAACCGTTAGGTTCGCTTTGGAAAAATCTTTCCAACGATATTAAATTTGTTAAGATCCAACGGTTAGATTCGAGAAATGTGTAATTCAAATTTGGATAAAAACAGCCCCAGGGCCGCGTAACGACCTGAGACGTCGTTCGAATTAAATGGGCTATTTTTATATAAATAAAAATAACGATAAATCGTTATAAAATAATATGAACGATATGAAATGATTTGAATTATATAGATTTGAGAATTATTTGAAAAGACCGAGTTCAATCTTATTTTAAATAATTATACGACGATTTAAAATCAAATACATTAAAGACGGTAGTTGAAGACCGGTGATCTTCACATTGAATGGATGACTATTGATGCCCTGGATTGGTTTGCTCCCAGGAAAGGGTTAAAGTGGTAGTTGTCCGGACGTACTTGTTGATTGTCCGGATATGCGATAACCTCTCTTTCGTATTGGACATACGGGACGAGGAATAAGGTGTCTCCTGTTTTGTTCAGACTCAGAACGGACTTGTAAATTGATGTGTGTCTGACATTGGATTTCGTTCTTTGTGAATTGATTTTTATTAAATATATATCTGTTTGGTGGTGGAGAATTTATTCTCTTGCTTAACATTCTTCTCTGAGACGTATGAACTTAGAGGTTATATATTGATAGACATCAGTCGCATGGCGTGGATTGTCAATGTGGCATGCTAAGATGCAAATGATCAAAACTTTTATTGATAAGCAGAGCCTTATGGTTGATGATCAAAGCACAACTTTATTTAGCATAACTTTGTGTATAGCGTTACTTGTTTTGCGGATCTGTAGGACCCACACCAAGTTAGGCAAGTTTGTAAATCTGTTATCTGATCCGTTAGTCTGAAAACTGATTGTCTGAACTTTGTATGTCTGAACTCTGTTAATAAGTTAATCTGAATCTGATAGTCTGGGGACACAAGGGGGAATACTTGTGTCATTTGTTGTTTGGGACCCATATTAGTCAGTAACCCTTTCTGGTATCAAAACTTTGACCCAACTGTAGGTAGGGTCCGGGCACGCTTACTGAACTAATTATAAGTGGTTCATTCTGATAATGGCGATGGGTGTTGATGGTGCGTTCCAACCGGGTCATGTGCGTGCATGGATCCCGGTCTGCCTCTGAGGATGTAAGACGCCGTGACATCTGTAAATATGCCTGTTCCAATTGGTTACCACTTTATATCGTAGGGCCGACACAGGGTGTTTATGTATTAGGGAGCCGATCGCTTGGGTAGGATTTAGGGTACACTTAGCTCTGTCTGATTCTGTTGGTACCGTCTGTTTTGTTGGGTGGTAACACCCGTCTGTTTCTGCGTGGTACCGTCTGTTAGGCCCATTATTGTTAGCATTCCGTTTCTGTACTTTATCTGTTAGGGTGGTAAAAACCCATTTTTCCCAAACTCCATCTCTGTATGGACCATTCTGTTCCGTCCTGTTTCGATGTAAACATTGGGTAACACCTAATCCTGTTATACTAGAATTGGTACCAAGAAGTTGGATCTTGATTTAAGTCAAACACCTGATACTGGGCCAAGTTTAGGCCAAGGGATAAATTCTTGTTTATACATGACATGTTAGAATGCTGGTACACCTGTGGTGAAAAACCTTAAACCTGATTATGCGATGACACCTTTATCTACCTTGTTAGTTAATCATCATGCTAGTATGTTGTTATCCTTATGATCATCCCTGCTGCTCATGCCAGTTAACTTTACCAGTTTACATTGATTGTAGTAGGGCTTACTCAGTCTTTTTGACTGACCTGTTTTCCTTTCGCCTCTTTTCTTCCGTTCCCCCCCCCCCCCCAGGTTCTCAGGGAGGGAATATTGGAGCTTAGCTTGGATTTCTGATCGCTTGCTTGTGGGATTTAGCTCATGTACGGTCTTGACATGAAGCTAGCTATGGTTATCACTTATTTTGGGGATAGTACTTATGTATTTCAGTTTTTCAGTAATGTTGTTTTTATCTAGACTTGTGTATTTGGAAAGTTGACATTATGTTGTACCAGACTTGTTTTTGAAATAGTTTGAAATCTTCCGCTGTTTTATCTATGTTATTTACTCTGTTTACATATATACATATGTTCTTGTTCTGCCTTGATATATCATTATGCATGTTTACCTGATTCAAACGCCCCTCCAAAGTCAGAGTGCTTGCAAGAGCCACCCTGGCGGAGGTGGGGTGTTACATAATTTCTATTATTTGTGGGAACCTTTATGTACTAAGTAGTATCCCGTGTCTGTGCAACTCTGATGTTGATGACATTTATGATTCCGCTGCTATGATGATGATATTATCCTATGATTTCATGTGTTATGCTGTTATCTATAATATGTTGTTGTGATAAATGTGTTATATTCCAATGATTATCCTTGCTTCCGTGGCACGGGAGTTTGGGGTTATCACACATAGATTTTTTGTTCGATCACGAACTTACTAAGTTACCCTTATATATCTTTGGTTTTATATATCACTTAAAAGTATGATTGTATAATTAAACACTTTGCAAATTCAAATACATTTTTAGACGTATTAACTAATCTTAATTTCACTTAAAAACAGTCTAACAAATAGACTTTCTTTACATCATCATTCTTTATTAATAAATAACATAAATAAAAATAAAAACTATTGAAAAAAATTAGATGTTGCAACTTAGAAATAAAAATTTAAACTACTTACGCACGATTTCAAAGTGAAGATATGATTAAATATTTATGCAAATTATTTACTCTTGAATATGTTAAATATATTTATAGTTTCTTGGAATATAATTTATGCATAAAAAAGGTGTCACGATCACACGTGCTGTAACACTTATTTAATAAACGAAATAGAAGTAAAAACATTTTAGTATGACGGTAGAGTTTTAAAAATACCCTTATATGCAAACAAAAGGTTGGAAGTTCGAATCCCATTGAGAACAAATGTTATCTTTTATTTTCAAATTGAAATCTCAGAACGCGAACAATGTTAATTACAAGTTCGACACTCCGATCTAACAAAAAAGTTGCAATTTTTTTCTTTTATATTTTGTAGTTTATTTTTATTGAAACAACATAAAAACTTCAGATTTTATAAGAATTTTTATTCCAGTCACATGGATAACAAAAACTAAAATCTAATTTTAAATAAACGTTTAAAAATGTAAATAGGTTATAAATTTGAAACTCCATTTTAGCAAAATAAAAGATATGTTTTTAATAATTTTCAATTTATTATCAATAAATTCGTAGAAAATTTGAATTGAATGCTTATGTAAGAGTTTTTAATATGTAAGTGCACCATGAAGCATGTGTCATGATCGTGCACAAAGCGCATACTGTAATGCTCATAACGGTTTAATCTTTTAACATATTCAAACTGCATTTCTACAAATATTGACAAATCTTAATGTTGCTTAAAGTTAAGTTCGAATGAATGAACATTGTAGCAGCATTAATCTTTGTTAATTAAGAGCATAAATAAACAAGTGGCAGATGCGTAACAGAACTTTTCTTCAACTTCAGTTAAAGTTCCACTAAGCGGACAATTTCCCTCCTTTTCTGGTCTTTCTTCCCTCCTCCCCCCTTTCTCTCTCCTCATTACCCAATTTAAATGAACTAGGGTTTGATGGGAGGAAGAGAAAGAGAGAACGCAATCAGAACAATCATGCTCATCATCCGCATTATTCGCGTCAAAATCAAACAAAAAGTATGTCTTCCTAATTCGTTTTTGTTATTTTCTTCTTCGATTGTTGCTTACATCCTCTAACAGAGATTTTTTGTGCAGGTCAACCAGTTTCTGTTTGGATCTTTACTTTGTTTCTTAAATTTTTACCTAGTCAATGTCTATCTTTACTCCTTACTACCTAGTAATTATTATATTAGTAACAATTTTGTTGATGGAGTATATCATACTAACTTACCTAATATAACCATATTTTCGGTGGCACGGCCTTTTACTTTGAATGGGTCTAATATAAGTGCAGAGAGGCAAGTGTTGGCTGTGAAGTCATGGCTAGCTGTTACTCCAATGGTTAATGTTGTTTTGTTTGGACAAGAACCTTTTGTTGGCGAGCTTGCAAGGAAATTTGGGGGCAGGGTTTTTGGTGAATCAAGGATTGACTTCACGTAAGCTTTCAAAAAATGTTTGATATTGATTTACAACTATGAAGCAATGTATAATTTTTCTTTATGTTTGTTGAAATCCTTAATCTTTTAGTATAAAGATATCCAATTGCAAGTAGACTCAGTCAAATTCAAGCAGCATTTTATAATCAAATATTTCATTGAAACACCGAATCCGTTTCATATAGATTATGGATGGGGTTGGAATTCCTTGGTATAAAGGGATTCACGGTTTCATGATATGGATACCTTGAGCACGGATAGAATATCTGTACCATTTGATTTACCATACGAAATATAGGATATCATACAAATAGATTTACTCTCTATATTTGTTTAAAAAGGAACTCTTCCCATCATTGGTAGCATGTTTAAGCATTGACCTATTTTAAGAGTTAGTTCTGTAAGCCTCATCTTATTGCATGTACTCTGCTTTTTAAACACTATAAATATATTATAGTGAAATAAAAACATTTATTTACATTGAGAATTGGTTACTTCGCAATATATCATTGGAAAACAGTGTTTCAAATATAACCTATCAATTCTCTATGCGAGACACCAAATAAATTTTAGTTTAGATCGAAGGTCCTTAGTACATTTTCATCTTGGAATCGGTTTAACATATTAACTTACACCAGCACAGGGACATACAACTGCTTGTATGTATAAACAGTTGTGCATAAATACACAGTGACCACATGTGCGTGTACAATCATATGCCTGGACACTTGCATGTATGTGCATGAACACACACACACAGAGGTCTGGGACACAAAATATGATATATTATTTTCGTCTTTTAACTATAAATATTTTGCACTCTGCTTTACTTTTGTATGGAGTGTATTTTTAAATCCGTAGATTTGTATTTGCTAAAATTAAATGATATTAAACAATCTGTAACAAGCTAGCTGTTTGACTTTTTACTGCCAGAAGAAGATAGCATAATGTTCAAAATTTTAATATGTAGATACATGACATGACTGTGATTCTAGTTTCTCAGGAACTCCATTCTTTCCTTCCATGCTTGCAAGATCACACATTTCTCATTTTGGGATTTCTATCTTTGTTGAACCGGAGACTATTATTTTACCTGATATTATAGAAACTCTTCTAAACATCCAAAAACTCAAGCGTGATTGGCTCATTGTGTCTGTCTCTCCAAGTATATCTCACTTTCCATTCTTCCTCGATGGAAGTGGAAAGAAGTGGCTGCAAAAAGATGGGAAACATATATCGAACAAAAAGGTAAAATAAAAATTAAATGTATTAAGTTTGGCATATAGTAAATGACATGTAATAAAAGGGCCATAGCAAATTATAACTATTTTCGCTTTCTTTTAGCCATGGTTAGTTATGCTTAATATTTCTTGAAATCAGGGTAACTGAACCGTCAGCGTTAACACAGGTATCTTGAAACGCTTGGCTAGTAACATTAAATTGAGCATATGGTAGATGGTATGTAAACAGAAAATGTCATAATAATTTGTAACCTTTTTTTTTTTTTCATGTTTTAACTACAATTAGTCATTTAGTCTTGATCTATGTTTCTTGATATTGGATAGTCAAATCCTATGTGATATTGATACAGTTTTTCCATGAAATTCAGCTAATAGCCTTGAATTTTGCATGTGGTAGATTATATGTAGTAAAAAGTACCAATATCTTTATTAATAGTTGACTTTAAAGCACAAACTTTTGATCGGACCGCGAATTTCCAAAACTACGCTTATATAACTTCAGCTTTATAAGTTACTTAAAATAAGATCTAGCAACTAAATATATTACGAATTCAGACTGCATTTTTACACATATTAACAAATCTTAATATCGTTTAAACGTGCCCTACACAAAATAAAGTTCACCATTCTCAGATAGTACACTCTTCTTCATTTCCCTTTTCATCCATTTTCATATTCCCTCTCTTTCATGTCGATTTCAAATCGCCACCAAATATCGTGTCTTCCTTCAGCATCCACTTCCCAGCTCTATTCGGCATCTCTGTCGTTGATTCCTTTGTCTGCATTAAATCCACATATGATTGCCCTAAAATTGACAGAATCGATTCATGTTGTTTACATGAGTGGTAAAAGCAGCGATCCATATGAAGTTTTAATGCATAAAGACCACCAACTGCTCTCTGTTCTTCATGGTGGAAAATTAGGTACTAAACTTGTTTTAGATAGATGCCTGGTGTGATATCAGTGTTTCCTAACCAGAAAAGGTTGTTGTGTACCGCATATTCATGGGGTTTCAAGGGTGTAAGCAATGATGGAGAAATGAAAATTCGGGAAATTTTAGGATAATGTGATCGTTGGTTTTGTTGACACAAGTACACAAATTGGTTATGTTCTAGCAAACCATATTAGATTGGTGATGATTTTGAACAATGATGTGTAGGCGACTAAATATATCTTGGTTTCCAATGTTTCTTTGGCAAGTAGTTTCCATGTCCAAATAATAATAATAAGGATTAATTGTCAAAAATAATCCGAAGTTTAACGTGTCTTCCCGTAATAATCCCAAGTTTGGATTATTCCTGAATAATCCTAAGTTTGGGGGTGTCTTCCCATATTAATCTCATTTACTTATGTCTTCCCATATTAATCCGAAGTTTGGGGGTGTCTTTTCATATTGATCCCAAAATAACATGTCAAAAAGTCGAACGTTGTGGGAAGACACCCCCAAACTTCAGATTATTCAGAAATAATTCAAATTTGGGATTATTATGGGAAGACACGTTAAACTTTAGATTATTCTTGACAATTAATCCTTTAAATAATAAGAACAACAACAACAACAACAAAAAATAGATATTTGTTGCATCATTGTTATTTATGAATTAACAACACAAATAAAAATTGAAACAAATTAAAAATTAGATATTGCAACTTAGAAATAAAAATTTGAACTAATTACACACGTTTTTCTTTTATGTACCTTTCTATCTGTACTTGGATTTTATGCAACTATTATATAAAAATTTCCTATCTTCCTATCCAAGTACAGTTTACATAAGAAAATTTCTTTTTTTTTCAACTTAGTTTGGAAAAATCCATTTTTTTTTCATTTCTCGCAATTCTCCATTTATTTCAGTTGTCATATTTGTTGCTTTCATTTGAATTAGTTTTATGCAAAATATGATTAAATATTCACGCAAAACATTATTATTTTTTTGATTGCAGTAGGCATACATTTTCTAAAAACACAATTCACGTGCAAAACATGTATCATGGTCACATGCGAAGTGCATACCATAACGCTCGTAAAGTATAACCGCTTTTGTTTTGCTTTTTACAGCCACCACTAGTATAAAATTATGTAATATATGAATTGTAGAATCTTTTATGGCATTAACGTGTCTTCATAAAAAAAACCCAGCCAAGTAACATTTGTGTTCTTGTTTGAAAGGTTATAAACATTTCACCATTTTAAGACAATATCGCGTAACTGTGCTTTGGGACATGACAACTAAGATGAATGGTATATTCATCCAACAATATTGTCTGCAGTTGATAATTTCATACTGTTTTTTTTGTGTCTGAACATAGTAGAATTCCATAAATAGTACTTTATTTCTATAACTTCACATAGAAATTATTATTATGGGCAATGCTAATTTTTTCTTCCTTTCTTTCATCCTTGCCTTTTGTTTTATTTATTTATTTGAAATAGCAGTTGCAAGAGTATATATTTCACAATAGCAAATGGAAAGATTGCGGACAGAAAATTCTTATGGCGTGGAATAATAGAAACACTCCACTACATGCAGGAGTTGTTCCTCCTTTCTTATATGGTAAAGGGCTGCATAATCAGTGGCTTGTACATGAAATATTGTCTTCAGATTTTAGACTTGTGATTGATGCTAGTTCCGTAGCCTCCACTTTCTTTATAGAAAATTCAAGAAGACATGACAATGATACCATCGAAACCTGGGGATATGGAGGAAATCATCATCTTGCATCACTGTATGGATCACTATACTTCAACCGAACTACCAGCATGCCTCAAAAACTCTTAAAATGTTCAGGAAAATTCTATTTACAAAGTCAGAAACCAATTAATTGTATTGAAAGAGAAGCTCATTGCTCTAATTGGCACAAAGTTTCTTTAAAAGTGCCAGTCAAATTAAATTACTCGATGTCTTTGGAATATCTTTTAAAAGTTACCGCAGATGTGAACAAAACAGTTGTTCTTGCGGTTGCTGGAGACAACTACAGAGATATGCTCATGAATTGGGTATGTCGATTACGCAACTTAGCCGTCACAAATTTCATTGTATGTGCACTTGATCCAGATATCTATCATTTCTCAGTATTGCAGGTGTGTTCTTTTTAAAAACACAATCAGTGTCTTGTTTTGTATATGCTGTTCTTGATTGTGTATTTATTCATATTAAAATGGCACGTTTAATATGTGTAATTATAGGGATTACCGGTGTTCAGGGATCCACTGGCACCTACTAACATCAGTTTTGATGACTGCCACTTTGGAACAAAGTGTTTCCAGAGAGTAACAAAAGTGAAGTCTCGGATAGTTCTACAAATACTAGAATTGGGATACAATGTTTTAATGAGTGATGTGGATGTTTATTGGTTTAGAAATCCATTGCCTTTTCTCAGCTCTTTTGGTCCTGGGATATTTTTGGCACAATCTGATGAATACAAGAAGAAAGGTATCTCTTAGTGTTGTTGCCTATTTAATTCCAGACTTCCACTTAGCCACTTTCTTATAATTAGCATCTCTCTGTGTGCACGTGTGTGCGATATTTTCTTTATCTAACAGGACCTATAAACTTGCCACGAAGATTGAATTCTGGTTTTTACTTTGCTCGTTCCGATGCACCCACAATCACTGCAATGAAAATGGTTGTTCAGCATGCCTCAACTTCAGAATTATCCGAACAACCGAGCTTCTATGATGTTTTATGCGGAGAAGGCGGATCTAATCGTGTTGATGATGACCGATGTCTTGAACCAAAATCAAAGTTGAATGTGATCTTTTTGAATCGCACGCTATTTCCTAATGGAGCATATAAAGGAATATGGGAAAAATCGAATGTCAGATCGGAATGCAAGAAACTCGGATGCATTGTTATTCATAATAATTGGATTAGTGGAAGAAGTCGAAAATTTGATCGCCAACTTCGTTCCAAGCTTTGGGATTATGATTCGGGATCTAGGATGTGCATTCAGCCTTGGCATTCCACTGATAATGGTAATTCCTAGTCTTGGTCCAGATACTCCTTTAGACTATAAGCTGACTTCCATTTATTATTTTCTGTTATTTCTTCATCGGTTCATCGTAAAATATTTGTATTACTGTATGTGTCATTTTCCGAGCAATCATGACATCACAATTTTGACATCACAATTTTGACGAGTGGATTGAAAAGAAAAAGAAATGGAGATGAAGTTTATGGTCGACTTAGGAATTTTAGCTAGAATAGTAAATGAAAGTAGGCGGTCAATGTAATTCACAGTTACTACCTGTATAATCTTGTAGTTCTTATACTGATATGTGTTCAGTTGTTTGACTGTATCAAGTAAGCTGCAATTTTTTGTACAACAAAGTTTCTTGCGCAATCAAAGATAACAAGCTGGTACATCCACAACAATATTGAAATCAACTCACACACTTAACCGATATTCGTTCCTAACGCCGCCAGCAGCTTCATAAAAACTGCAGCCAACTCCTTGTCGTCATCTTCATCTTTGATATTCTCATCTTCGTCTCCGACAATTATCTTCGATCGAAGGAACAACCTGCGTCAAAGTTAGGTTTTTCAGATGAGAATTTTAGATTTTTGGTCGTGAGGTTGAGATCAACGAGCAATTTGGGCCAAGTTAAAATCAGGGTTGCGACACGGAGGTATCCAGATATCGTTAACTACAACGTAAAAAGAAAAAAGAAAAAGAAAACAGAAGGCAAAATAATTCAATGAAAGGATGCATGGAAATCAAATTACAAGGAATAAAGAATGACAACATAAAGTGGTGTCAACAAACTCGGACAGCAAGGCAAAATCTGGCCAGACATTTGACTTGATTCAACAATGACGTTGCCAAGGCTCAAACTTGAAACCTTCCACATGCAAGGAACACATCTTTCACTTGACCACTGCATCTACTGGGATGAATGCAATTTCGATTTTTTATGTAGAATTCGAAAGTAAAAGATGAAGATAGAATTCGAAAGTAAAAGATGAAGAGCAAAATACGACATTGTGGGACTTAAACCCTAGTGCCTGAGGAAGGATGCTCATGTACTTACCAATGCACCAATTCAACTTTTGATTTTAAAGTAAACGGCTATTTTAAATGAACGGCAAAAAGTGCAAGTGCAAATAGAAGCAACTTTTTGAAAAGTTACAAGTTTTCAACAAATGTGTCTCCTCGAAATAGAATTGCCAAAGAGTTGTTATTGTTTGATGGCATCTAATCATTCTATATAGCCTTCTAACATTCCAAAACCAAAAACAACAATTCTCTTTCGTAGATCATTCTAGTATTGTTTTCAAACGCTCAAATTCTATATTCATTCGAAAAACATTCTATCTGTCTATGCTATAAACCAAGTAGTTCAAATAATGTACTACTTCAAGAAGATTATAGGAGAAATCGTACTGTTCAGGGAAAATTATTGTTATCAAGAACACATAATTATCAAGGAAATTTTCTTTGTTGTAAGCCTATTCCTTCAAGCAAAGCAAGGGTTGTTTTGGTGGTAGAAAGGCCAAAGGAGAAATTTAGAACCGGACGTAGGACGGATGGTCCGAGCTAGCAGAAAACTCCGGTGTCATTTATATTTACTGTTGCTATTACAGTTATTTTACTGCTGTTGCAATTACTACGCTTCAAATTCAACACACACACACACACACACACACACACACACACACACATATATATATATATATATATATATATATATATATAATAAAATTCCTTGGTTAGACAAACCAAAAGACAAAGAGTGACTGAGATTAAATACAAAGAAGGATAAAGAGTGGTCAGGATTTCGCCAGCTGTGCATAAACTGCTCTCTGTTTAGATTAAACAGCGCACTACATCATTAGCTTAAACATCGTGCTCCACTCATTTTCTTCTCCAGATTTTGTTTCCGCCATTTACAATCCATCTCCAACCGATCTCTTTTTTGAATTTGATTTCAGATCTGATCCACTCCCACGTTTATTTTCCACTCTCCAATCGCTCTTCCATGTTTTTTCTGGGCTCCTTCTTCCACGCTATATTGCAGACGAAATCGAAAAAACCTAAAATTATTGTTCATCAATTCTACACCCTACACCATCGAGTCTCCAAATTGCATCGCCAGATGTAGAGATTGAGTCTTGCTGTTGCAGCACAAAGCCCTAGGCAATTTCTCTTGTAATCTTCATTTTTTGGCTTTCATATTTCCATAGAAGTTCCTATTTCATGCATTGTTGCATCGCCAAATCGTATGGGTCTGACTTGGGGATCGACTCTTTCTGTTGTCATACTTAAAAGCCTAAGGTAATTTCTTATTTTAAATCCAATATTAATTTTTTGGATTTTATAATTACATCGCGTCTAATATATCATAAATCTTCCCTATTTGTCCTCCAATCCCTCTTGAAATTTCATTGTGAAAATTCGGCGGATCTGCATTAACGGTGGAAGAAGACTAATAGGATGAAGGTTAACTTTTCTTTAACTGATTCAATAATAGATCTCTTTTACTTTACTGCTGACTTTATTAACGGTGGAGGAAGACTAATAGGGTGAAGGTAAACATATGTTAGTCATAACATAAACTGTTGGGAAACAATGGCTGAGTCGCGGACTAGGTCGCTTTCTTGAAGACGATTCGGCGATCTGGTCGGAGGTGCAAACCAGTTCGTTCCTTCGCCGCCGCCTCTAGGATAAAACAGCCTCTAAAACAATAACTGATTTGCTTGCGCAACAAATCAGTGTAGATTTGCACTTTCTGAATTAAAATACTGCTCGAGAATTTCTGAGAGAAAAAACTGTAATGGCGGCTGAGAGAAAAAGAGAAATTGTGATTCGGGGAGGTCTTCTCGTCTGAAGCTAATGACAATATATAGGACGAGAATTAGGGTTTGGGTTTACTGATTAGTGGGCCGCTTTAATGAAGGATAAGAATTTTTACCGTTGCAGGAATCTTTTCCATAAAAAAAACGGTTCGAAAAAGGCTAAGTTTTATGGTCCAAAAAATATAAGTGTCTACACCACAAAGCCCAAGCCCGAACCGAACCGGGTCGGGTCGGGTCGGGTCGAGTCGAGTCGGTCGGTCGCGCGTGCGCGTGTGTGGTGGTCATGATGCATGGTCTCCCTCCTCACAACAATGCATGCATTGGGAGCCCAAGGCCCCAACACGATTTCTTAGAAACAAGCAGGTGTCTTTCGACTTGAACCTTTGCATAGTGAATAAGATTCAGTTTTTACTAGAGTGACACGTAGTCTTGAACTCTATTCCTGACATCAAACCACACACAACCTTTTCTATAGTGCAATCAAATAAGCCCGTGCATTTATGGCCATGCACGTCTATCCTAGTTTAGTGAATGCTCTAGAAGTTTTGCCCACAACTCCATAGGAAACGACCACATTTCCACACTCACAAAGGTGAGTCTATCAAGAGCACTCCTGAAGGTAGGTACTCCACTCCACATATAGTATAGATCTCATTAAGAGTTTCTATTGACTCATCCTCTAATCACTTCAGGAATACATGCTTCTTGGTTTATTAAATAGCATGTTCAACTCATATCACTACACAACTTGTTATTACCCATTGAACCTAGTTCTTGGGATCTCCAGTCATTTAGGTCGGGTTACCATTGTGCGTGACTCAACAATCTAAGGGTAATAGTCCCATTCTTTTAGAAGAGTTATGGACTTTCTCTCTGGACAGTCCTTTCGTCAAAGGATCTGCCAAATTTTCCTCACTACGTACATAATTCACTCTAACGGTACCTGTGGAAAGTAGTTCTCTAACCGTACTGTGCTTACGACGTATTTGTCGTCTCTTACCGTTATAATAACAGTTCTGAACTTTTGCAATAGCCGCGGTACTATCGCAATGTATCAACACAGCCGGTATCGGTTTTTCCCATAAGGGAATCTCAGCTAGCAGATTTCTCAAATACTCTACCTCTTCACTAGCTGTAGCTAGTGATATCATCTCAGACTCCATAGTAGACTGAGCC
Organism: Allium sativum; assembly: GCA_030737875.1. Lineage (NCBI taxonomy): Eukaryota > Viridiplantae > Streptophyta > Magnoliopsida > Asparagales > Amaryllidaceae > Allium > Allium sativum. The sequence goes on from CM060919.1 coordinate 214,091,458, forward strand.
AAAATAGTCTGTTTCTTGGATTTCCAAGAAACAGCTCCTCCAGCGATGCTAAATATATAGCCACTGGTCGCTTTAGAATCATCAGATAAGGTATTCCAGTCTGCATCGGAATATCCTTCAAGTACAGCTGGAAACCTTTCATAATGTAATCCAAGGTTCATGATTCGTTTAAGGTATCTCATTACCCTTTCAATAGCTTGCCAGTTCTCTATACTAGGTCTACTGGTAAACCTGCACAATAATCCCACGACATAGGCAATGTCGGGTCTAGTACAATCAGTGGCATACCGAAGGCTGCCAATGATGCTCGCATAATCAGACTGTCTTACACCTTCACCAGTGTTCTTAAATAACTTTACACTGTGATCATATGGTGTACTTGCAGGTTTACAGTCAAAGTAATTATATTTCTTTAGTATCTTCTCAATGTAATGAGATTGATCCAAAGAAATTCCCTTTTCTGACCTAGTAATCTTAATACCAAGTATTACACTCGCCTAACCTAGATCTTTCATATCAAAATTGACACTTAATAAGGATTTGACTGAGTTTATGGCATGAATATTTGACCCAAAAATGAGTAGGTCATCTACATAAAGGCATATAATAATGCAAATGTCATTCTCAGATTTGTAATAAATGCATTTGTCACTTTCATTAACGTTAAAACCATTTGAAATGATTAAGTTATCAAATTTTTCATGCCATTGTTTAGGTGCTTGTTTTAAACCATATAATGATTTATCTAATTTACATACTTTATGTTCTTGACAATGTACTATAAATCCTTTAGGCTGGTCCATATAAATTTCTTCGTCTAATTCACCGTTCAAAAAAGCAGTTTTATCATCCATTTGGTGTATAAGTAAATTATGAATGGAAGCAAGTGAGATCAAAACCCGAATGGATGTTATTCTAGTTACAGGTGAAAAAGTGTCAAAGAAATATATATTTTCTTTTTGTTTAAAACCTTTAGCTACTAGTCGTGCTTTATATTTATCTATAGTGCCATCAGGTTTTAATTTCTTTTTAAGTACCCATTTACAGCCTATAGATTTACAACCAGGGGGTAAATCTACCAAGTGCCAAGTCTTGTTGGATTCTAAAGAATCCATCTCATCATTTATAGCCTCTTGCCAAAAATCGGCATCTAAAGAAGATAAGGCCTCTTGGAGGTTTATGGGATCCTCCTCAATAGTAAAAGCACAAAAATCTGAACTGAAGTCTTTTATGGTTCTTGTTCTTTTACTTCTTCTAGGTTCAGCTTCAGATTTTTCATTAAGTTCTGTTCTAATTGGCATATTTGAAGTGCCCCCACTATTCCTTAATTTAAAAGGAAATTTAGTTTCATAAAAATCGGCATCATTTGATTCAATTATATTATGTGCATTAAGGTCATAAAATCTATATGCTTTGCTATTAATAGCATAGCCTATAAATGCACATTCATATGCTCTACTTGCCAATTTTATCCTCTTAGGGTCTGGAATGCGAACATAAGCTAAACAACCCCAAGTTCTAAAGTATGAGACATTGGGTTTATGATTCTTTAAAATTTCATAAGGATAAATTTTATTCTTAGATTTGGGGATTCTATTCAGAACATAGCATACAGTCAATAAAATATCCCCCCACCAATGTTTTGCTGCACCAGAATTTAATAATATGGCAACTACTAGTTCGGTAAAGGTCATATTTTTTCTTTATGCTTTACCGTTCATTTCAGGAGAATAGGGTGCAGTTCTCTCATGTACTATACCATGTTGTTTATAGAAGTCCAGAATTGAATTAGATTCGTATTCTGTTCCTCTATCACTACGAAGTCTCTTAAATTTTCTATTTGCTTGATTCTCAATCTCAGTTTTGAATGTTTTAAACATATCAAAAGCATCACTTTTATTTTTCATAAGGTATACATATGTGAAATCAGAGCAGTCATCAATAAAAGTGATAAAATAACGATGTCCCTCCCTAGTCAAAGTGTCATCTAGTTCACATATGTCAGAATGAATCAAGTCTAAGGGTTCAGAAACTCTATCAACAGATTTGTGAGGTTTCTTTATGATTTTAGCTTGTGTACAGAATTCACATTTATCAAGTTCAGATTCTGTCATTTTAGGTATCATATCTAGGGTGCTCATGTTACGGATTATTCGATTATTAACATGACATAATCTAGAATGCCAGATATTAAAATCACACAACATGTAAGCAGAAGTAGTCATTTTATTAGATTCAACATTCAGTTTAAACATACCCTCACAAGCATAACCCTTTCCCACAAAAGTTCACTTATAAGTTAGGGTGTACAAATCAGCCCCAATTACTTGAGTGAAACCAGCCTTATTAAGGAGGAAGCCAGAGACCAGATTCTTCCTTATTTCTGGAGTGTGCATAACATCTTTAAGAATTACAATTTCTCCAGAGGTGAACTTGAGTTCCACATTGCCAATCCCTGCAGCTCTAGTGGTGTGAGAATCTCCCAACAGCACTTTCTGATTTTCAGCAGCCGTGTATGTCGAGAACATACCATGATCATAGCAGACATGGCGAGAAGCACCAGTGTCTACCCACCAACCCTCTGATCCACCAACAAGGTGAATCACAGTAATCATAGCCGTAAGAGGCTCCTCGGTCAGGTTATCTTGCGGTGCAGAGCTTGGCCTGCTCCGACACTTACGTGCCATATGACCTGGTTTTCCACAGTTGTAACATAGAAACAACTGTCCAGAGTCATTCTTTTGGGCTGGTTTCTGCTGTCCTTTTGGGTTTCCTTGCGGATTCGCATTCTGTTTGTTGCGCCTGTTCTGATTCTTAAAAGATTTCTGATTTGGTTTCAGAACAGCGGGAGTCGTCTTCTTAGTACTGTTGTTATTCACAATCAGCACCTCTTCTTTCTGGTCCTGCTTGCGTGCCTCCTCCTCAATACGGAGGCGTGTAATCAAGCTCTCTAAGGAAAATTCCTTAGTCTTATGTCGCATGACATTCTTAAAATCTTTCCAGCTTGGGGGTAATTTGTCAATGATAACAGCAATTTGAAATTGTTCGTCCAAGACCATACCTTCGGAGATGATCTCATGAGCTATTTTCTGCAGCCCATGAGACTGCATCTTTACAAATCTATCATCAGTCATCTGGTACTTTAGGTAACGGCTCACAACATATTTCTTTGCCCCTGCCTCCTCTGTATCATACTTCTTCTTCAGTGCTTCCCAGATCTCCTTTGCTGTCTTTTCATCTGAGTTATAGTAATCATACAGATCATCGCTCAGTCCGTTCAGAATAAAGTTCTTGCATAAGTAATCCTGTTCAGTCCAGGTCTACAGTTGCTTTGACTGTTCAGTCCATGATGCCATCTTCACTGCATCAGCCTCGTCAGGTTTATTTGGAAGCTGCGGTTTGTCAGTAGTCAGCGCAGCTACAACCTTTCTGATGGTGAGGAAGAACTCCATCTTCTGACGCCATCGTTTGAAATGCAAGCCTTCAAATCTGAATGGAGCAGCAGTCACGAGAGGGTTCTAGAAAGCAGAGGGTGGAGCAAAATCGTCTAGGGTTGAGTTGGAAGCCATTGCTTCAGATCGTCTTCAAATTGTTAGGAAACAATGGCTGAGTCGCGGACTAGGTCGCTTTCTTGAAGACGATTCGGCGATCTGGTCGGAGGTGCAAACCAGTTCGTTCCTTCGCCGCCGCCTCTAGGATAAAACAACCTCTAAAACAATAACTGATTTTCTTGCACAACAAATCAGTGCAGATTTGCACTTTCTGAATTAAAATACTGCTCGAGAATTTCTGAGAGAAAAAACTGTAATGGCGGCTGAGAGAAAAAGAGAAATTGTGATTCGGGTAGGTCTTCTCGTCTGAAGCTAATGACAATATATAGGACGAGAATTAGGGTTTAGGTTTACTGATTAGTGGGCCGCTTTAATGAAGTATAAGAATTTTTACCGTTGCAGAAATCTTTTTCATAAAAAAAAAAGGTCCGAAAAAGGCTAAGTTTTATGGTCCAAAAAATATAAGTGTCTACACCACAAAGCCCAAGCCCAAGCCCGAGCCCGAACCGGACAGGGCCGGGTCGGGTCGAGTCGGTCGGTTGCGCGCGCGTGTGTGGTGGTCATGATGCATGGTCTCCCTCCTCACAACAATGCATGTATTGGGAGCCCAAGGCCCCAACATGGTTTCTTAGAAACAAGTATAAATACTTGCTTCTTTCATATAATCCCATGATGTGGGACTATTCCCATATAGGAGCCATTCATACACTTATTCAAGATTTTTAATAATTCACTTAATGTTATAAAACATTTCCAACATAAACAGATGTAAGGTTATTCCTTTTCTTTTTTCCCCAAACACAAACTGATCTATCATATGTTAGTTATGATGATTTTGGATGCTTTTAATTTTTGGTATTGTGTCTGCATTAACATTGATAAAAGTTGCCTCAGTTGATAATGATCCTTTCAAAATCTACTAAATGGTTTACATAATGAATCTATCATGTACAAAATACAAATTCTGCTAGGAGTTTTAAACCATGTGTCTCACGACTAGAGTTTTAGGTAATTTTAAGCAACTTCATGTCCTTTTGAAATATTGAAGTATTCTCTTCAATCTGTTAACCGTGATAATCAATCTTCTTTTCCTCCATGTTTGTTCCCTATGTGAAATGGCATCACTTCCATATGCGTACATAAGCTTGCTTATATGATCAAGTCATGATTATTTAAGAAAGGGAGAGGGTGGGACTTGGTAATAGTTATAAATGGTCAAGCAATAAATACGGACTTGGTGAAGAAGGGAGTGAAATCTTTTAATGATTTTCACTGAGTAATAAATGATAACAGTTGACATAACACATTGCCTTTTATTTATGTTAGTACACGTACATATACAGAAATTGTATGTATCGTTATAGTTTTTGTACATGATAGGTTGAATATATGTTTGCTTACCTTTAACATTCATCTTTACTGTGTTTGTTCTTATCCATATTTTTACATAACATTATAACTAAAATGTAACATCCATTTTCATGATATATTTGTTCCACTTTACTTGTTGTACCCTCCCAGGAGTTCTGTCAAAATGTGTTCAGACATTTTTTGTTTATGAATGCATTATAGTGGAAATGTTCCCATATTGAATTTGCCTTATGATGGCATCAATGCTTTTGTTCATTAATTTATTATATATCACTTAACTAATGAAAAACTTTGTTCTTTCAAAAAGCCTATGCAGTTCAATCCAAAATTTCATGTTGTTCTTCAAAATATAATATCACGTTTCAGAAAATAATTGATAATGAGAACTTGAAATTATATGTACTGTAAATGTATTTGACTGATTATGTTCAACCTTACATATTGTAGTCTATCTGTAATGGACTTTAAAGTTTGGCGAAGCATAACTGTTGTGTTTACCAATTTTATGATATTCCTTTGATATAATCTTTTCAAAATTCAAATATATTCTGAAATTTTTAGCTCCCAACCCATATAGTACAAAATTTCAATGTTTAAACTGAGTTTCATTAAACAAATCATCATACTGATCATCTTTTATATAGAATGAGATATAATGCACTTGCATTATTTTAGCTTTTCATTCAAGCTAATTATTGCATGCATGGGATGCTAAAAGGAATGTGAAATTGTTATCAAATTTAGTTCTGACATTAGGTTATTTCAAGAATATGCTCTTTGCAATTCTGATATAAATATAACATGCATTTTTTTCTGGTGCTAGGCAGGCAGCTATTTAATTTTTAACAAAATTAATTGACCACAGAAAACTTTCTTTATTCTCTCAGTTTAATTTTTTAGTCTTTAAATGCATCCTATAGATCATAATAGATTTTGCTGAATGAGTTGTTTAAAGTTTTAAACTATAATCTGATTTGATCAGTTAAGTAGCTAACAGTTTGGTGTTTTTTTAACCATTAAAATTAGTTATCTTTTAGCTACGAAAATGAATTTTGTCATCCTTAACATGCACTTTCCTTTCTTTACATTAATATTATCCACAAACCTTGATTGTAACCTTTAGTGATGCAAAATCTATTTTAATTGATTGCAATCAAGGGATAAAAAAAAAGATAGTTTATATATTTGATAATTTAAGTTCTGTTTGTATTCAACTCAATACATGTCATGCATTTACGGTTATGGCATTTCCATAATTTCATGCTAAAGGTCAACAAAATTAATCTTCAATAGAGCATGCAGGGATATAAAGTTTCATTAAACCATGAGGATAGGTGAAATTTCCATCAAAATCTAATATTCGGATTGATTAGCATATTCAGCGTCTTTACCTACACACACAAGGGAATTCTAATTTATTAGCATATTTAATGTCTTTACTTAAAAGGGATTTCGAATTGATTAGCATATTTAACGTCTTTACTTAGAAGGGGATGCATTATTCTCTAACGCTCCTCGAATATTTGTCAAATTTAAATATTCGTATTAGCTAGCATGTTTAACATCTTTACTTAAACTGGGAGTACGTTTTTCTCTACCACTCTGAATTTTTATTAAAACTCAATATTTGTATTAATTAGCACATATTTAACGTCTTTACGCAAAAATGAAGTAAATATTAGTTAGATATTGAAGTACTACCTTTGTATTTAGGAAATAATTGAGTACTTATGTTATCTTAGGTTAAAACATGTGATAACTTTCATTGCAGCGTATCTTCCTCAGACCTTTCTTTTATTAGTTAAGAAAAGAAAATTGAATTTCATTTAAGTTCATCTCAACATTTGCTAATTAGTATAAAATCATTTGCTAAAGTTTATATTATTGAAAATAGGTATGAACTGATTTTCAATTGGATATAATAGAAGAGTTTGCTATAATTGTAATTTAACCGTGAAACTTAAAACTGCATGGATATTTCGGAGTTTTCATGCTGTGAAATTATGGCATATAATTTGAATTAAAATTCAAAAATAATTATAAGAATTTGAGCTAAGAAAACATATAAAGGTTCAAAGATTTGGACTTCACTGATATCCTATCGTTTATGATTTTCATTGTCAGCTCATATCATTTATTTGTGCACTTATGTTAATTGTACTTTAGTTAGCTTCAAAATTATTGCTTTGATGGTGCAAATTATACAATGATTGCATATAACTCTATTTTCAGTTATATGAGAGTGTTTTCCTTTCTAATTTATATAGTTAGCAGAATTTTGAAATAAGTTGTCATATTAAGTGTTTCCTCTTTTACAATGTTAATGTTGGTTATCAATTTGATTACTGTTTTCCCAGCCTATGTTTAACCTCTTTACATTCTCCTTAAGTCGTCTTCTATTATAATCTGCATATTAAGTTAACTTTATATATCTCGAAAGCAATTAGAAGTCAAACTAATAATACACAATTTACACTCTGGCATGGCCTTCCTGCTATTATATTATACACAAAGTCTCTAGCTCTCATAATTAGTGGTGTCATAACATTCAAAACTGCTATGCCAATGTTAATTTGGACAGGCTGGGAATATTCTACAAGCTCAGAGATTGACATTCCAGTTGATTCTCCAATTCATCGTCCTTATAGTTTGGCATAATGGGGATGACAAGCTTATTTCTACTCCTGCAAAAAGGCAATAGAAAAGATAGTAACGTAGAATGCAATGCATCTGAACAGGAAATAGTTGATAAAAACAGTAATAATATGGCTCCTGCTAATAATTACAACAAAGAGATTGGAAGAATGAAAACTACAAGAATATGTAGACAAGGTGATGGTACTTTTGAGTTCAAAACAGATATTTTAAAACGAGTTATTAACAATCATGCATGGTTTGAACTTATCTGTCATATCTGAATTTGTAATCAAGACATTTATACTATATTCTTTTTCACACATTTTGTGTCTTTATATTGCTAAGTTTATTGACTAACTGCAAATTTGCAATTTGCAAATCTTTATTGATAATTGTGTTCGAAACACATATTTTTGGTCCGAGCATGACGTGCCAAAATTGCCCTTGATTTAAATTAGAAAACTATCCCATAAAACACATATGTTACCATCGTTTATTGATGCGTGCAAACTAAAACACTTAAAAGTCTATGCTTCCGTGCATCGCACGGGTTTCCACTCGTATATATATAGTTCTACTGATCATAACAACATCTTAGAACAATGGCCAGGAAGAGACGATGCATTCAGAATTCAAAGATAGAGAAAGTGCCAGTTTCGAAAAGCAAGCAACAAGATATGGAATCTCAGTATACAAGTGCAATATGGCTACACTCAGATCTAAATCGATACGCAATGATTCTATTTATAATGATCTTTTAGCATCAATGACAACTTACTTAAAGATTTCAAATTATTACAAAAGATCAATTGTGCTGCTTTAAATAAATTAAATTTTTTTTGAACTAGAATATGTTAAATCGAAGGAAGAAAATAATTTTTGAGTAAAACAAACAAAGATTTTTGAAACTTGAAGAACTTGTTTTACAAAATAATTTCCTTATAAAGAAAATGATAAATTGATCGATAATAATAATAACCTTTCAAAAAAAATGAATCTTTGCAAAATAAGAGATTATATCTTTAGAGAATTCTTTAAATAAGTCTAATTATAATCTTTTGTCTTTTGAAAAAGAGATTAATAGTGTTTAAACGATAGAAATTTATATTTAATTAAAGAATGTGAGCTTTTAAAAAAAAATGCTATTTTGCAAAATGAATTTTGTAACTTGAAAGAGAACTTCGACGAATTAAATAAAAAGGTTACAAAGTTCAATAAGGAAAACAAATGACTTGTGTTTCTTACAAAATGCTAAAGTTTACAGTAATAAAAATGATTTAAGATATAAATGCAATAAAAATAAAAATAGTAATAGATATGCATACATTTATACACATTTTAAAACTATTATTGAAATTAGAGATAGCCCAAAAACTTCTTTATATCAAGATGTTATTATACGTAGAAATTAAAAACATTTGTTGAGTTCTAAATCATTGACAAGAAATATAAATTTTATAACCATTTGGGTTCATACTAGATTAAAAAATAGAGAAAAATATATTGATGATTGTTTTGATAGTGATTAATAATGAAAATTATATTTATAAAGGTTCAACCGCACCTAGATGGGTATGATTTCCTAAAACTTAGGAAATTATAAGAACCTTTGGGTATCGTATGCTTTAAATATTATTATTTTTCTGATGCCTCAATTTATAAATAGTAGTTACTTTTGTAAAGTTGTTTCATCGTTTTCATTTCTCTTAAAGAGTACAAACATGTCAATTGATTAAACATTTTGTTACTGAATGATCATTTGATATGGGAATATCAGTTTGGCTATTCATTTTGATATGTACTTAGTAATACCTCTATTAGACCAAATCTGGTACTAACACCCAAATGTTGTGTGAAGTACTCACAATCACAAATCATAGACCACAGAATTCAGAAAACAGTAAAATAACAGGAAATACATAAGGTTTTTATAGTGGTTCGGCTCAAACCAAGCCAACGTTCACTTTATAATCATATTGTTATACTGACAGATTACAAGAATCAGTTACATGAAGACACACAATCCGTGTGTTGAATAAGATTATAGGAGCTTGTACACGTAATCCACGTGTTAATTTAGTTTTTGAATGAAGTGCAATGTCCTTGCGTTGTTGTAATGGAGGCCGAGAGTGGCCAAAAGGTCCCTTGAAAATTCTTCAAACGGTGTATTTATAGGGATGGAGAGGCTCCGGGTCGGATGCCATGTGTCATGCATCCCATCAATCTCGAACTATAGTGGAAAAGGTGGAAAAGCCTCTCCAAATCGTGGTAGGCCATGTGTCGTCAGATCCGAGCAGATAGGAGGCAGTTAGCGCTTCAGAATCGGTCAAACTCGAGTGTGTATAGAAGCAGGTCCAGTCGGTTCGGATTGGATCTGAGCCTAACCGGTTTTTTCGAGCCAAATGCATGTGTACGCCTCTATGCAGAGGTCCGTAGCGGGTCAGGTCTTCCTACCCCAACCCGATCTCAATCAGACGCCCAAGTTTCGAATGCCAAGCTTCTTCGTTACATGCTACCGGGTCGGTTTTCCTTCTACGTGAACTGGGTCCTCCGATCCGAACCGCCATGCCGATCCGACCCGAAAGGGTTATGCTAATTCCAAGCTTTCCGGTACTGCGCGCGTTCACGGAAACGGGCGTAACATCCAAACCGTAAGTCCGTTTTTCCCAAACGAAAGCTCTACTCGAAGCTAATTCAGAGGGCTGCAAGTGTTACAAAGCAAAGCTCCATAATTGATGTTTTTAGGCCCAAAAAAGGTCATCTGTTAGGAATTTCGGGCCATTCTTTGCTTGTGATGCAACTTCGATCAAATCGCTTTATGCCTTCTAACGATGCTCTTATTGTTAGAGCGAGTTGTTAACCAGAAATTCCATGTGTGACTGCTTTGACTAAAAAGCATGTTAACATTTTTGCCCCCCAGAACATATCTTTCTGATTGAAGGAAGATGTGTTCTGGATAATCCAAGAAATCCAAGGCCACCCCGAGCCTGCCAACTGCATATATAATCCATACCTGCAAATAAGAAGAAACGAACAGATGCGTCAAATCCTGACCGCTTTGATTAACCATTTCGAGCATAAATCATGCTTGGACGTCCGATAGAGCATAAACCATACACGAGGGATGTTCGAATCATCCTGCCAAAACCTGGCGAGGGACCTAACCTTCCAGGCATAAGCCATACCAGGAAGTTCAAACTGAGCATAAGCCATACTCGAGTTTTATTGAGTTCCTTTGCCAAGTCTTAACGAAACCATTCGCCATTCCCGAGTATAATCCATACTTAGAAATTAAGTGGAGTACAATTCATACTCATACCGAGATAGAGCCATACTTGCCAAAACCTGACAAGATAGTTCGTCTCTGAGCACAATCTGTACCTAGGGTTTCGAGATAAGTACAATCCATACTTTAATTAAGATTGAGAATCCTGCCACAACCTGACAAGATACTTAAATTTTCCAAACATAATCCATGCTCAAAAAGTCCTTATTCAATTCAAAGTACAAAACCAAAGAAAATCCTGATTGGTTTGTCATCGAGTCAAGATGCCTGCAGTCATTTGTGTCATGATCGTCCATATCATGAAATATGCAATGTTTTCCAGAATCTCGTTCTCTTTGCGATGGCTCCCTCCTGGGAGGCTTTGGGTAGGAGACAACACCATTTGTGTCCATGTAGATGTCAATTACCATTGAATTGAGTTTAGTGCACTTTTCATATTTAGGCTGAAACAATCCAAACTTCCCCGATCCTAGAAGAGATGGAGGAGCCCGGATTGCTTGGAGAACACGACGCATCAGAACACGAACAATAGAACATTTCATTGCTACTACAACAATTTACATCAGAGTACAAGAATATATCAGAGTTTAAATAATATACACAATGGAAAATATCAGAGAATTAAATTACAAAGCAGCGGAAAATTATACACGAGTATAATGTACATCGGAAATCATCTACAATCACAACTGAAAGAGATATACAGATATAAAGCTTTTGAATATAGCTCCAGCTGTAATCCAGGATCCTGTGAAAAGAAGTATCTGCAAAAACCAAAACTACTAGTTGCCCGTGTGCAAAATATGGGGACCCAGAGTTTAGGTTAAAACAATAAACTCCGAGTCAGTCATGGGACTGGTATGAGAATTAAAGCAGTTATTAACTTTATTTTAAAGCTGGGTAAATCAAAGGACCACGCCGTATAAACACGGAATGGGTTTCCTCCCAAGAATACCATAAAATAAACAATGCAATGCTTTTTGAAAAATGAAGCTATTATAAGACTCATGTCCCATCACACAATGCAGCGCAAGCCGGAGGATAGAGTTTCCCCTTATAATAGCCAAACATGCTAAGTACATTTAAAACAATTCATTTTGATATTACTATAAGTGTATAGTGTCAAAATCAACTTCAAATATAAATGTATCAATCATAGACGACATAGATACCACATATGATGCCGCCATACTAGTTCTACAATTAAAACCAAAAAGTTGCGTATTGGAAATTGGATTTCCATCTACGAGTCGAGGCAACGGATGACTCCTCTCTGATTTGAGACACTCTAGCAAATGCCTCAGGATCACACCTACGGGAAACCCTTGGAAGCGGAGGGTCGGTACATAGTTACTTTAGTGGATTGGTTATTCCTGAACACACATTTCCCAATCCTATTATACCTATCTATGAGCCACTAGGGACTCAATAATCGAGGCGCCTCATTCCATCATCCACATAAGTAAAAATGTCTGGAATCCATACCATGACACCACTCCTAGCTAAAAAGAAACGTCATGCACTCCCTGCGGTCACTATCGCATTTTTGACTCATACCGGGTGTGAGGCTCGCGAATTAACGCTATACCCAAAGCTGTGCTATTTAAAGCCATGCTTTGATCATCAACCACAAGACTCTACTTTTCAATAAAATCCTTGATCATTTGCATCATAGCATGCCACATTGTCAATCCATACCGTACCATTGATTTCCACCAATATATAACCTCTAAGCTCGTACGTCTCAGAGAAGGGTGTTAAGCAAGAGAATAAATTCTCCACCACCAAACAGATATATATTTAGCAGAGATCAACGAATACAATATAAATGAATACAACGTCAGACATACCATCCATTTACAAGTCCGTTCTAGGTCTGAACGAAACCGAAGGCACCTTATTCCTCATCCCATATGTCCAATACATGAGAGAGGTCATCGCATATCCGGTCGATCTCTAAGTACGTCTGGACGATCACCATTTATTACCTTGTCTTGGGTGTACAGCCCAATCAAGACATACGAGATATGTTTCGTAAGCCAATTCTATCGTTTCGATCAGTTTTTCTTTAAATTAAAATATAAATCAATATATATCGTTCAATATTGAATTTCAACTTACATTTTAATTTACCGGGCCATATACTGACTCCAAAAATCACAGAAAACTAAATCTTGCTATGTTTTGATGGTCGGGTCCTAACAAAACTAATTTTGAGACTATTTGAAAAATGGCCATTTTCTGGTCGATTAAAGTTAAATTGAAATTACCAAACGCGTTTCAATTTACCACGCTCTCGTATTAATTCCAAAAATTATGAAATTTGAAACCTAACAATAATTTGACATTCCGGATCTAACAAAAGTGGTTTCGTCTAAAACTTAGGTCATTTGCAAAATGGCTATTTTTAAGGGCTATATATTATATTAAAATATATATAAATTCCGTAGCGACTATTCTAATTTTTAAACTGGTCATAACTTACAATTTATAAAGTGAAATCTCAGTTTTTCACATTCATTAGAAAATTATAACTAAACAGATTCTAACATTTCTAGTTTTACTGAAATCCGATTTATTTTGAATCCGATATATTCAATTGGAATTAGAAATTGAACTTTCAAACTACCGCGTCATTTCAGGCTCGTTATATAATAAAAATAAATTTATATGTTCCAACTTCGATTTAAATAAATTTTTAGTCGTTATTATTTAAAATAAATCATTTTAAATATTCAAAACCCATTATAATAGCTGAAATAAAATTTTAAATTGGTTCAGAAATTCCAGATTGTTACAATCTCACCCACTTAAAATCTTTTCATCCTCGAAAAGGAACGGAGCCGAAAGTTGTTTAACCAACCATTCAACTTTCATTCTGGCTTGAGTTCTTCAACTTTTCAGTTTTTAAGAACTTTTATAATTTCTCAAAAATTTGGCTAATACCTTAAATTTTCGCCATAACCTCCTTTGTATGGGGTGATCGGTAAAACTGCAACTTGCCTTACAGGGCTCTCACCAATCCAAAAAAAAAAAAGAAAATCGGCTCATAAAATCATCAAACCCCAATAAATACAATAAATATGTACCTATTTGTCGGACATACAATTTTATTCCTCTTCTTTGCTTACATGCTATGACCTGCTCATTATATACACATGTACATATTTGCAATTCCAATCAATTTTCAGTTCAGTTCAATATTTGATTCGATTTGGCTTTACTTATCATTCATTCTCATATTGGTTAAATTAATTATCGTTCCAACATTTTTTTAGTTAAACTAATAATCACACAACACAACCGGCAATCAATTTGTTGATTAAATTTTCAAACACATATCTTTCTATATATACTTAAAAATCATATTTTTATTGCCAAATCATAACAATAAACTCTAATTAAGTTTTGGTTCTTACACCAATCAATTGGAAATATATAGATATCCCACTTTCGAAACTCGAACATAAATTCTGATGATGCTCGAGATATCATCAGAATCATCTTCGGGCGACTAGAGTGTGATTCTATATCTACCCAGTATATTTGAGACTTCGAATATACGTTCATGATACGTATATGCAAAATCTTCATATACTAGATTGTCCCAATTCAATATAAAATAAAATACACAAGTACGTATAATAAGAATTAATTTTCAAAACTAAATTCATTTTTAGAAATAGCACTCTTCAAACTCATTCTACGGTATCACTAACCCTATCTCTAACGAGTTATTCTCATAGGATATTACTAATCCTATCTCTGATGAATTCTTTTGTTTGGTTCTAACGTGTTTTTTCCTCGAGCTCTGTAAACCAAAGCTCTGATACCACAATGAAACGATCTAAACTTCCCCGATCCTAGAAGAGATGGAGGAGCCCGGATTGCTTTGAGAATGCGACGCATCAGAACACAAACAATAGAACATTTCATTGCGATTACAACAATTTACATTAGAGTACAAGAATATATCAGAGTTCAAATAATATACACAACGGAAAATATCAGAGAATTAAATTACAAAGCAGCGAAAAATAATACGCGAGTATAATGTACAACGGAAATCACCTACAACGACAACTGAAAGAGATATACGGATACAAAGATTTCCGAATATAGCTCCAGCTGTAATCCAGGATCCTGTGGAAAGAAGTATCTGTGAAAACCAAAACTACTAGCTGCCCATGTGGAAAATATGAGCATACAGAGTTTAGGTTAAAACAATAAACTCCGAGTCAGTCACGGGACTAGTGTGAGAACTAAAACAGTTATTAACTTTATTTTAAAGCTGGGTAAATCAAGGGACCACGCCATATAAACATAGAACGGGTTTCCTCCCAAGAATACCATAAAACAAACAACGCAATGCTTTTTGAAAAATGAAGCTATTATAAGACTCAGGCCCCATCACACAATGCAACGCAAGCCGGAGGATAGAGTTTTCCCTTATAATAGCCAAAGATGCTCGGTACGTTTAAAACAAATCATTTTGATATTACTATAAGTGTATAGTGTCAAAATCAACTTCAAATGTATCAATCAATCATAGACGACATAGGTACCATATAATATGCCGCCATACTAGTTCTACAATTAAAACCGAAAAGTTGCGTATTGGAAATTGGATTTCCATCTATGAGTCGATGCAATGGATGGCTCCTCTCCGTTTTAATACACTATAGAAAATGCCTCAGGATCACACCTAAGGGCAACCCTTGGAAGCGGCAAGGCCGGTCCACACTTACTTTAGTGGATTGGTTATTCCTGAACACACGTTTCCAGGTCCTATCAGACCTGTCTCTGAGCCATTAGGGAATCAATAATCGAGGCGCCTCATTCCATCGTCCACATAAGTAAATATGTCTGGGCTCCATACTATGACACCATTACTATCTAGAAAGAAACGTCGTGTACTCCCTGCGGTCACTATCCCATTTTTGACTCATACCGGGTGTGAGGCTCGCGAATTAACGCTATACACAAAGATGTACTATTTAAAGCCGTGCTTTGATCATCAACCACAAGAATCTGCTTTTCAACAAAAGCCTTGATCATTTGCATCTTAGCATGCCACATTGTCAATCCATACCGTACCACTGATTTCCACCAATATATAACCTCTAAGCTCGTACGTCTCAGAGAAGGGTGTTAAGCAAGAGAATAAATTCTCCGCCACCAAACAAATATATATTTAGCAGAGATCAACGTATACAGCATAAAGGAATACAACGTCAAACATACCATCCATTTACTAGTCCGTTCTAGGTCTGAACGAAACCGAAGGCACCTTATTCCTTGTCCCATATGTCCAATACAGGAGAGAGGTCGTCGCATATCCAGTCGATCTCCAGGTACGTCTGGACGATCACCACTTATTACCTTGTCTTGGGTGTACAGCCCAATAAAGACATCAGTAATCATCCAAACGATGTGAAGATCTCCGGTCTTCAACCACCGTCTTCATCGTTGACTTTTAGTCATCGTATTAATTATTCATAATGGGTTAAACCCGGTCTTCCCGAATAATTCGAGTATCTTATAATCAAGCGCTATAAAAATACATCATACACCTCACTCCAATCCAGACTATTCATTTATTCAAATATTCACATTTTTAGGGAAAGGTTCCCATTAATTTTATCAAAGATAAGTTCATTTAAACTATTTCTTTAATCTTCCTTTAGATATCAATTTCAAAAGATTTTATTTTATCTTTTCACAATTCTAAACCAAATTAAGGTTTATCAACTAGTCGGAATTAACCAACTTTACTGAAATAATCATTTATTTATCAATACCAATCTCAACTTATTCATCCCATGGAGCAAAACTGGTAGTACACCATATCTAACACCCATTGTGTTATCCGGTAAAATTAATTACCATTTCCCATTCAAATCTAAATTAAAGATTTAACTATCGCTTGGAGTAAAACTGGTGGTACTCCATTCTCGATTATTTCATGAATTCAATAAATTTAATTACCATATTCTCATTCCAATCTAATTAAAGATTTATTAAAACTCTAGTTCAGTTTAAATCTCAAAAATCATTACTTAATGATTGTCCAAATTTTTAGGAAATAAATCCTGCCTTTAACTGAGTTAAAGAACTAATGTCGTTTAAAACACAGTTCAAGATAAACTCAAATCTTCTTCCATTAACTAGGTAATCTTCACGGAAATCATAACAGTATATAATCGATATAAATTTCCGTATCAGACTAGTAATATAAATGAAATAACGGTAAAGCCTTTTAAATTCCATATATAGTAACAGTCTTCATTCACAGAAGCTCATTTCTATTATTATTAAATCGAGTTCCATTCAATTCCAATTTATTCTATTAAATTGGAAAACTTTACTTTGGAAAACTTCATTAAATCTTAATTAAAAGATTTACAAATTCCATATAATAATTTCACTGATAATTGGGTTAAAGAACAAATGTTAGCTAAAACACTGTTCACGATAAACTAAAAAATCATTACCATTTAATTCCAATTATATCAATTAATTGGGAAACTTCATTAGATCTTGATTAAAAGATTTATCCTTTCTCAACTGGGTTTAAGAACAGTGTTATTAAAGACACCATTCACGACAAACCTAAAATCCAATTTGATATTAAATACAAGTCTCTGAATAGAAAATAATATCGGCTTATATTAAATATCAAATTCTGAAACCAACGGATATCGTATCGGGAATAACGATATCTGTGTCTTCCAAATTCGTCAACAATATCTGTATAATCATGGAATCCAATATCGAAATATTCCGAAGATTATTTCCATTCCAAATCCATTCCAATTTATTCGTTGGAAAATTCTGGTTAATTTAGAACCATATACAAATCCAATTTATTTATTTATAAAAACTATTGGATTATTATTCTAGTTAATAACTAGTTCATTTCGATAAAAATATATATTTATCTTTTCAAACCTAGAATTTTTCATCCAAAATCTTTCTAAATCACTAATTATGATTTTACATAATTTTTCCATATTTTTAATAATTTTAATATGGTCATTTCAGTTGGTTTCCAATAACGACCACCGAACTACTTCCATAACGACATTTTCTGAAATTTATTTGGTCATAATTTGAAATCCAACCATTCAAATTTAAATCTCTTATATTCATTGGAAAGCTTACTTCGATAAGAACCCAACGGTTCTAGTTTTTGGAGAATCCGACGATCGGATCTCCCGTTACATCAATTTGAAGTTAATGGTTGAAATTCGCTAACGGGCTCGCTGCGCGGCGCGTTCTATTCAGGCCATTAAATATAATATATATATATATATCTCCAATTTCCATTTAAACATTTTTAATAAATCAATTATAAATTCATTTTAAAACGTTTTCAAATTCATTTCCAATTTTAAATCAAAGTTGAACATTCTATATCATTAAAATATTAAAATGATAATAT
Source organism: Allium sativum (assembly GCA_030737875.1). NCBI lineage: Eukaryota > Viridiplantae > Streptophyta > Magnoliopsida > Asparagales > Amaryllidaceae > Allium > Allium sativum. Next base: position 214,109,747 of record CM060919.1, read on the forward strand.
TTTCAAAATATCAAATTTTGAAATCATTTCTTTTCGATATTCATTATAAAAATGAATAAAATCGATATATAAATTCATTCGAGTTAAAATGGCGTTCCACTACTTAACTCGGCTTCACATTTCAATATTTTCATGTCCATCCAAAATCGGACATCAAAATTCATATTTTGATCCTTTACAGAACATTATTTTAAAACTATAATGAATATTATTATGAAACTATACTAAATAATATTATAAAACTATACTGTATAATATTTTAAAACTATCCATTATTTCTGAAATGGAATCGGACTCAGTCAATTACCATATAAATATATTTATATGGGTTTCCATACATCGCATGTATTCACAATAATGACAAATAATCATTAAACATCCACGCATCATTCAAAGTGCATTCTAAAACTTTACAAGCGTTAAAATAAATAAATAACGCTTATCATAGTCTATCAACCCATTAATTGACATAAAATTAAATTTAGGGGAGATGTGAATAAATTACCATCCCCAGACCCGTGTGGGGTTTCCAAACAACAACAGTCTATTCAAAATAACCCTTGGTTAATTAATTTAACCAGTTCTAATTCGATTTGAATTATTTTTCTGATTTACCAATTTTCACTATTTAAATTATGAATAAATATTTATAATTTAATTTCAATTACCACATTGATGTTAACATTATTTTTAATATGTTAATCATCACAACATCACAACCAAGACACAATACAGTCAATTTAAATTGTCTATGGTCTGTGGACGAGGGAGGTGGGCTAACAAGCACCGTATATAGTTTATGATGATTAAAACTGATAAAAATCTACACTGGCAATTCTATATATTTCTTATACATGAATACAATAACATGATAAAATAATTTTGAGTGAGAAGGAGTTCTCACATTGGTTTCCACTCTGCCATTTTTTATTTCTAAATTGTATTTTTCAACTAAATTAAACACGCGTTCAATTTAGCTAAAAATCCAATTTGCTCCATTTCTATTATGGTCAGTTCTATAATGCAGAGCTCGTCGAGACGAGTCCAACGCATTTTGAATCGTTGGATTTGGACCTCATATGAAATAGATATGGGATTTTATACATTTGATTACATAATTTAAAATAAATTAAATAGTTAAATTAAAAAATACACCATCCTCTTCATCGCTTACGTTCCAGGCCATCATCTGAAAACACTCCAGCCCTAGGGTTCACCATTGCTCCACTGTCGAGGCGCCTGACGTTGATCCAAGGTCGCCACATCGTCGGCCATTCTTCCCTCCTCCAGCACCCTAATCTCGGCCAGTTCGATGCATCCCATCGCACCAGAGAACATCGCAAAGTCGGCGCCTTTCAGAGCGAAATCCGATCACCACAAGCAACGATATACAATCTCACCTATATCAATTTGAAGAGCTGAAGAAGCTCTATAATTTATGTGTTGAAGCCACGTTTTAGTTTGCATTAGTTTTGGAGAATTTGGGGAAACAAAATGGAACGATTTCGTCCATTCAATTCTGGATGAAGTCAGATTCTAAACGAATGGGGGGTTTCCTAGGGTTTTACACAAATTATTTTATTAATTAATATTATTTAATTTCCAATTTTACTTGTTTAATTCCCAAACTCCAAACCGAACCCAATGACTGTCGCCCCAAGCAAAATAACCCCATTCCGGACACAATGAGATATGTTTTGTAAGCCGATTCTATCGTCTCGATCAGTTTTTCTTTAAATTAAAATATAAATCAATATATATATCGTTCAATATTGAATTTCAACGTATATTTTAATTTACCGGGGCCACATACTGACTCCAAAAATCACAGAAAAATAAATCTAGCTATGTTTTGATTATACGCTCCTAACAAAACTAATTTCATTGAATTTAGAGACCGTTTGTGAAATGGCCATTTTCTGATCGATTAAAGTTAAACTGAAATTACCAAATGCATTTAAATTTACCACACTCTCATATTAATCCCAAAAAATATGAAATTTATAACCTAACAATAATTTGACATTCCGGATCCAACAAAAGTGGTTTCATCGAAAATGGAGGTCGTTTGCAAAATGGCTATTTTTAAGGGCTATATATTATATTTATATATATATATATATTCCATAGCGACTATTCTAAATTTTAAACTAGTCATAATTTACAATTTATAAAGTGAAATCGGTTTTCACATTATTAGAAAAATATAATTAAACAGAGTCTAACGTTTTTGGTTTTACTGAAATCCGATTTATTTTGAATCTTATACATTCAACTGAAATTAGAAATCGAATTTTCAAACTACCGCGCCATTTCAAGCTCGTTATATAACAAATTTATACGTTCTAACTTCGATTTAAATTAATATTTAGACATTATTATTTAAAATAAATCATTTTAAATATTCAAAACCCATTAAAATAGTTGAAATAAAATTTTTAAATTGGTTCAGAAATTCTGGGTTGTTACCCTCTCGGGGGCTGAGTGTTGCAGTCATTCTTAACAGCAGCTTTTCCTTTGTCTTTTCCAGAATCAGACGGTTCTCCATCCTTAAGCAGGTTGTCATCAAGAATCTTCTTTTCGGAAGTTGGAACTTCCTCACGCAGAAATCTATCCGATTCAAGGTAGAATTCGCCGAGATCCCGTGGTGGATCTCAATACAAAGATTTTTTGAACTCTGAATCATCCAGAATGCCGGATACTGCTGCCATCAATACCATGGACGATTCAGATCGATCAACTGATGCTGCTGCGACATTGAATCTTTCCAGAAATGAGCACAGAGTTTCTTTAGGCCTCTGCTTGATTGTAGTAAGCGACATGACATTCTTGGGTCGAGCGATGTGGACCCGAAACTGTTCAATGAAGCGGGCGACCAATATGTTCCAACTGTTGATTGATTCAGATTCCAGCTGCCGAATCCACATAGCGGCTATATAGTAAAAAAGAGGGGGAATTATTTGGCCATGACATTTTCCGATGCCGATTGAACTTCCATATGACGCTCGTAGCGCATCAGATGCACAGTAGGATCCATCCTGCCATTGTAAGACTCCAGAATCGGAAGTTTGAAATCTGGTGGATTGTGGGAATTCCTGATTTCCTATGTGAACGGATTGTGATTGACGTCATCCACGTCGCTCTGATAAGTGCGACCTCTCGAGAGGCGCTGAATTAAGTTAGCAAGCCGGTCGCCTTCGAAAAGATGTTGGATGTTTCCAAGGTCAGAGATGGTGCTCCTAGCGTTGATTCGAGAGGAGTTTGGAAATGCATGGGGTGCTTGGAATGAGATCCGGTTCGGATCAGTGGTCATTGGGTCGGATGTTCCGAATTGACCTGGTCCTGGCTCTCTACTCTGAGCTGCTTCATGCCGACACCATGCTGAATTGCGAATAGTATTGTCCATCTGAACTGGGGTAGAGGTTGGCCGAGCTTGGCTTATGTTCCTAGCGACGTTCCATCCAAAATGTTAAGAGTCGGAGATGCACGCTGATGAGGGTGATTGCCCCCGAGTTCATTCATAGTATGTTCCACGGCTCGGATCGGATCCAAACTGATCCGGTATGCTGCTCCTGCTGGGGCTGATACCATTGCAGCTCCTATCTGTGCAACATTGTTTCTGACAATTCGAATGTTGTCGCTCAGCTTGCCCTCCATCTGAGAGAAGAATCCATCTATCATCTCTTGTTGTTTCCGGAGGAGATCATCTTGCCTTGCCATCTGGGTTCTCAATTCAGCGAGAACGCCATCCATTTCATCTCTTATCAAGTATGCTAATGGATTTCCATAAGAGGAAGCCTCCCGGCTTGCCACGTTCCTTGCTCCTTCAGTGCCAACATCCTCAGCACGAGGAAGTTTTCGTTTAGCCATAGATTTAGAAGCCAAGTAATCATATTCCTTTAAAGCTAAAAATTGAAGTAGTATCGTGTGCCCTCTTCCTGGCGCGACAAAATGTTATACCAAAATATGGTGCTAACACCCAAATGTTGTGTAAAGTTCTCATAATCACAAATCACAGATCACAGAATGTAGAAAATAGTAAAATAACAGGAGACACACGAGGTTTTTATAGTGGTTCGGCTCAAACCAAGCCTACGTCTACTTTATAATCTTATTGTTATACTGACAGATTACAAGAATCAGTTACATGAAGACACACAATCCGTGTGTTGAATAAGATTACAGGAGTTTGTACACGTAATCCACATGTTAATTTAGTTTTTGAATGAAGTGAAATGTCCTTGCATTGTTGTAATGGAGGCCGAGAGTGAGAGTGGCCAAAAGATCCCTTGAAAATCCTTCAAACGGTGTATTTATAGGGGTGGAGAGGCTCCGGGTCGGATGCCATGTGTCATGCATCCCATCAATCTCGAAATGTAGTGGAGAAAACCTCTCCAGATCATGGTAGTCCATGTGTCGTTAGATCCGAGCGGATAGGAGGCGGTTAACCCTTAAAAATCGATCAAACTCGAGTGTTTACTGAAGCAGGTTCAGTCAGTTCGGATCAGATCCGAACCGAACCAGTTTTTACGAGATGAATGCATGTGTACACTTCTGTGCAGAGGTCCATAGCGGGTCGGGTCTTCCTACCCTGATCTGATCCCAGTCAGAAGCCCAAGTTTCCAATGCCAAGATGCTTCATTACATGCTACTAGGTCGGTTTTTCATCTACCTGAACTGGGTCCTCTGATCCGAATCGCCATGCCGATCCGACCTGAAAGGGTTATGCTAGTTCCAAGCTTTTCGAACTGTGCGCGTTCACGGAAACGGGAGTAACTTCCAAGCCGTAAGTCCGTTTTGCCCAAACAAAAGCTCAACTCGAAGCTAATTCATAAGGCTACAAGTGTTACAGAGCAAAGATTTGTAATCGATGTTTTCATGCCCAAAAAAGGTCATCTATTAGGAGTTTCGGGCTGTTCTTTACTTGTGATGCGACTTCGGCCAAATCGCTTTACGCCTTCTGACGATGCTCTTAATGATAGAGCGAGTTGTTAACCAGAAATTCCATGTGTGACTGCTTTGACTAAAAAGCATGTAAACAACCTCTCTACTTATGCTATAAACTTTTAAATGTCCTAAATTAAGTGCTTATAACACATTTGTATGATGAATAATATGCATGTCATTAGTACTATATTGTTTATTTCTTTTTGAAAATGACAAAGGGGAGAAAGGAGTATATAAATTCATATATATAGGGGGAGATCATATGTTTAAGGAGTGTAATAAAATATTGTTTATTTAAAGAGTCATATGATTGTCATCATCAAAAATGGGGATAATGTTGAAAACATAATTTTGATTTTGGTGTTTTGATGATAACAACTATACAACAATGCTACTAACGTGTTTATCAAGTTATTTCAGGTATACTAGAATTTCGATGGAATATAAAATTGACATGAACTACAATGTATAAGAAGAAATTAAAAAAGAAAAAGAAAATAGAAGGCAAAATCATTCAATGAAAGGATGCATGGAAATCAAATTACAAGACAATAAAAAATGACAACATAAGAGTGGTAGCAAGACATGAACCCAAGAATTCATGGTAGGCAACCAACTCACCTACATTACATTTTGAGAAGAGTCAGACATCTGGTATAGGGATGAGCATTTGGTCGGTTCGGTTAGTTTGGACGTAAAAAAATTTAAACCGAATTAGAACCAAATAAATTCAAAACCGAACTGGACCGAAAAAAATTCAGTTAATTCGGCCGGTAACCGATTTAACCGAACTTGAAGGATATGTTATTATTCAAATGATCAGTTCACTCAAATTCAAACTTATATTTATGCTTGGAGAGATTTTATTCACTAAATTTTACATTTACAATAAAATTTTGCATAATTTTAACAAAAAACTTTGTATGTAATTACTAATTCGACTATTTAAAGTGCTATAATATCGTTAAATTAGATAATACAATAAAAGTTTGGGTGGTTTGGACGTAAAAAATTTCAAATCGAATTCAAACCGATATATTTTTAAAAACGAACTAACCGTAATAAACCGGTTTAGTCGGTTAATTTGGTTCTAACCGAATATTGCTCACTAGTCAGATGTCTGATTCTAGCATCTAGAGAAATTCAAAAAAATATGATTTTACTGGGAGTCGGACTTGGAACCTTCCACATGCAAGGAATGCACCTCTTCCACAAGACTGCTATACCTATTGAGACAAAGGAAGTTTCGATTTTTATGTAGAATTTGAAAGTACAAGATGAAAACCAAAATATGATGTTGGTGGGACTTAAACCTTAGTGCCTAAGGAGGGGTGCTCATGTACTTACCGATGCACCAATTCAACCTTTGATTTCGAAGTAAACGACTACTTTAAATGAACGGTAAAAAATGCAAATGCAAATAGAAGCAACTTTTTATGGATTTACACAACAGATGTGCCTCCTCCAAATAGAATTGCTGAAGGGTTGCTACTGTTTAATGACATCTAATCTCTGCTATATGAGCCTCCTAACATTCGAAAGCCAAAAACAACATATCTCTTCTCTAAATCAGTCTAGTATTGTTTCCAAAAGCTCAAATTCTATATACAATAAAAAAGCATTCTATCTATCTCTTTTATAAGTCAAGTACTACAAATAATCTACTATTTCAAGAAGATTATAGGTGAAGTCATATTGTACTATCAAAATTAGTGTTGTCAAGAAGACACAATTGTTAAGGAAACTTTCTTTTGTTGTAAGCCTATTCCTCCGGGCAAAGCTAGGGTTGTTTTGGTAGTAGAAAGGTCGAATGGGAGCTTCAAGACTGGACGTAAGACGGGTGGTCCGAACCAATATAAAACTCTAGTGTCATTTATATTTAATATTGTTATTACAATTATTTTATTGCTGCCGCGATTACTGCGCTTCAAATTCTACATATATATATATTTATATATACATATATATTAAATAATCATCATCGATCTAGTGCACGAAGACCATTCATTCATCACCGCACCGATTTAACAAGCATTACTTAGCTCCAGATTTTCCCTTTTTGCAAGAAGTTAGTACTAAATGCATTGAAATGAGACAGTTTGAAAGTTTGAAAACCTTTTATACATATTCCATAATTATTCATGTTTAATATGTTATTTCATAGTAAATGATATATATAGTCTCATTTTCCCCTTTTTAACTGCGTTGATTTTATTTTACAACAATCATGACAAAAATTACATTATGATTACATAAGGTATTGATTTAGTTGATAATTTATAGCTTTGATTAGTACGTTTGGCTAGAATTTAGTTTAATTTTTGTTGATGAATGAAAGATGTGTTGTTCAAGTTGCTTGCTTATTGAATCACTGAAGTTAAGTTATTCATAAAAAAACTACTAGTTCTCATCCTATTCTCTTTTCCTTTAGTGTCTAGATAACCCAAACTCAGTAACTCATTCTTTGTTTGATAATCACATCCCAGTAAACCTTGTATCCATGGATTTCGATGAATTCTCAGGCCTTGTATTGAATTTTGGCTTTTGTTTAGCACTTCTGCGTATACATATAGCAAATTTCATTGAGTTCGACTCTTAAATTTGAAATAAGTAAAACTGAAAATGGTCATTATCATTTCTGTCCTTTTCTAGCTTGGTGTATGTTTATGATTTTAGTTTTAAATCCACAGTTTTGTCTTCGGCATTTTCCCCTTTATTATAATTTTTAAGCTTCAAGTTAGTTGCTGCTTATGTAGTACAGAAAAACCATATTATAAGAGAATAAGTGAGTAAACTATGCACATGTCTTCTAAAACATTGTTAACATACAATAAAAAATGCTTGTATTTAGTAATCTTGGTAAGATAACACATTAATATAGCTATAGTTCAAAATTGTTAAGCACGTTACTATAGCTATTTTGTTCATCTGTAACTACAAAACTCGATAAAAAAAAATAACAGTTAAGAAAAGCAGCTTGAACAATATGATGGTGCTATACTTTGGTAAATGTTTTATCAACCTTATATTTGTCAAAACCAAACAACATCATATATAATTTGGAAGAGCTTTCTTCAAACAGTTATTTATAAAAAAATTCTTAAAACAAGGCCCCTCTTTAAAGCTGGGAAGCTTGACATCTTAAATACAAGATAAATAAATATAAATGTATGTGCTTGTATGTGATAATATATTGGAACATAAATCCATACACTAAAAGAAATTTAATTCTTAAGTAAATAATAATGATTTAACACTAATAAATTTAAATATAATAGCAGCAAATCTGATTATATTTGTTCTTACCATATGGTAGAATTGAAGTGGTTGCAAGCAGCTTCGTAATGGAGAAGATGGTTGGAAAATTGAATCCCATAGGGGGAAGTTATTGGTGAAAAGGTAGAGCATGTTTCAAGAGGAAGAGGGGTCAGACATCTGGCAGAATAGTCAAATGATTGACCATGTGAACTGTGTAACCAGATGAAAGTGTGCGTGTGTACTTGCCAAGTATAATACACTCACAAGGATCGTGTAATATGACAAACAATATTCAAGAATGAAGTAATAGCTAATCCCAGAACTATATAATAGTAAATGCAGTAAAAATAGAAAAATCACACTAGATATTTTTATACTGGTTCGGAGTACCGTCCTACGTCCAGTCCCAGACTTCTTTCTGGATTTTCACTAACAACAACCTCACTTCACCCGGAGGAAACAGGTTTACAACACCCGAGCAGCCAAACAGGATTTCACGCCTCTAACAACACAAGGACTTCAACACTTGCCTCTTACAACACTGAGGACTTCAACACTTGCATTATCACACACATGACTTCAACTAATACAATGGTTTTGACTTCTGCTTTGTGTTCTTGATTCAACATGGATAATCAATAGTTTGAGTACAATTTTTCTATAATCTGATCCTCGAGCATATACATTGAATGTGTAGATTTAAGGAAGTAGAATGCTTGTTGAATCAAATGATATTAAATTTATTCAAGGATTCAACAAGTATTTAAATTTGGAGAGCTTTTGTTTTGCAAAGAGTATGAAAATGCAATTCAGAAATTAGAGAGAATATAAAATGATTCGGTTATTGTAAAACAAGTTTGAAGTTGTTTATGTAACAGTAGAAAGGTAGTAATTCTTCATGAAGAGTTTCTATGAAAACTTATGTCCATTTCCTTTGATTATTGAATAGAAATCTCTTCACAAATAGAAGCAACCTTTCAGAAAAAGCTTGCTGTTTCAAAACGGTCGACTGGTTGAAAATCACCAGTCAACTGGTTGAATTTAATTAAAATTAAAAATTCCAAAAAATAGCCGTTATGTGAAAAAACACACAGACCGGTCGACTGGTTCTTTTTGGGCGGTCGACTATTTTATGGATGTAGACCGGAGGACCTCAGTCCACAGTCTAGATCACTTAGCACTCTTTCCCGGTCGGAGCCTGGACCGTTTGGGCTTTTTCTATGACTTTTCAATTCCTCAAATATATAGATTTCAGCAACAAGGATATGATATAACTTTATAAATTGTTTTGTGCATTCGTGTTATACTTTGAGGATAGATTTTAACATATTTCTAACATGACTCAATGTATATATATATATATAGAACCTTATCTCTATGAAATGATCTTCATTGCAACTTTATATGTTGGCATTGATCAAAATCTTGTTCTCAACATTCTCCCCCTTTTTGATTGATGACAACACCTTGGATTTTCTCCCTCTGAATATAAAGCTCCCCCTGAATTTCTGCAACATTTGTTAGTTCATAATATAAATAATCTTACATTTTGATTCCTGCATTAACAAATGTTAGCACACATATACTATTACCATGTTAAGCACATAATTTTAAATGATAGTATATGTAAAATGAAATATATGTATCATCATGAGAGTTCTCCCCTTTTGTCATCGATTAAAAAGAATAAATGCCATAATAAGCTCTGATACCAAATGAAAGAGAGTGTGTGTGTGTGTGTACTTGCCAAGTATAATACACTCACAAGGATCATGTAATATGACGAACAATATTCAAGAACGAAGTAATAGCTAATCACAGAATTATATAATAGCAAATGCAGTAAAAATAGAAAAATCACACCAGAGATTTTTATATTGGTTCGGAGCACCGTCCTACGTCCAGTACCAGACTTCTTTCTGGATTTTCACTAACAACAACCTCACTTCACCCGAAGGAAACCTGTATACAACACCCGAGCAGCCGAACGGGATTTCACGCCTCTAACAACACGAGGACTTCAACACTTGCCTCTTACATCACTGAGGACTTCAACACTTGCCTGATCACACACAGGACTTCAACTAATACAATGGTTTTGACTTCTGCTTTGTGTCCTTGATTCAACATGGATAGTCAATAGTTTGAGTACAATCTTCCTATAATCTGATCCTCGAGTACATACTTTTAATGCGTAGATTTAAGGAAGTAGAATGCTTGTTGAATAAATTATATTAAATTGATTCAAGGATTCAACAAGTATTTAAATTTGTAGAGCTTTTGTTTTGCAAAGAGTAAGAAAATGCAATTCAGAAATTAGAGAGAATATAGAATGATTCGGTTATTGTAAAACAAGTTTGAAGTTTTTTATATAATAGTAGAAAGGTAGTACTTCTTCGTGAAGAGTTTCTATAAAAAGTTATCTCCATTTCCTTTGATTATTGAATAGAAATCTCCTTACAAATAGAAGCAACATTTCAGAAAAAGCTTGTTGTTTCAAAACGGTCGACTGGTTGAAAATCACCGGTCAACTGGTTGAATTTAATTATAATTAAAAATTCCTGAAAAATAGTCGTTATGTGCAAAAACACATAGACCGGTCGACTGGTTCTTTTTGGGCAGTCGACCGTTTTATGGCTGTAGATCGGAGGACCTCGGTCCATAGTCTAGATTACTCTGCACTCTTTCCCGGTCGGAGCCTGGACCGTTTGGGCTCTTTCTGTGACTTTTCAATTCCTCAAATATACAGATTTCAGCAATGAGGATATGATATAACTTTATAAATTGTTTTGTGCATTCGTGTTATACTTTGAGGATAGATTTTAACATATTTCTAACACAACTCAATGTGTATATATATAAATAACCTTATCTCTATGAAATGATCTTCATTACAACTTTATATGTTGGCATCGATCAAAATCTTGTTCTCAACACCAGAGAGTTTCAATAGACATATGATTTTAGTTAAATATCTGAACTTAAACAAAAGGTTCACCAGGCGTCTGGTATAAAGGTTAGACATCTAGTCTTATAGGAAGTTTTTCCGAAGCTTAGAGCAAGACGTCTAGTCCCATATGCTAGACGTCTAAGGCGACTTCTGTAGTATATTCGGGTATTAGACATAGTATATTGACTAGTGAAGGTTCGAGGGGAGATTCGGGAAATTACCAAAAAATATCTCTTCCTATATAATCTCTTCTCAAAATCAAAGGATGACTAAGAAATGAATATGTTTATTATAATTAGGGTTTTAGAAACCTAATCTTCTTCAATCCTCATCTCCACAAATTTAGTTTTTTCTTGTGAATTTTGATCATTGTATTCAATTTTTTGTACTCTTCTTCTAACAAACTGGACGAATGTCGACTTGAACGGTCAAAAATCCAAGTTCTTACACTTCTATTGATATATAATAAAATCTCTCTCTTAATGTAGACATATACTAATAAGACATTAGTGGAACCACTATAAATCGCTATGTGATTTATTTTTCATCATTTCTTTATTATATTTCTTGTTTTGTGATTAGTTATTGGATTGGGTTGAGAATATTTTGAGATATTGATTGGTTATTTTTGCTCTTTTATCATGATCATGTCTTCCGATGTATTTGGGGATTTGGTTAGAGCCAATATTAAGTTGAAAAACTCTACAACAATTGCTATCAGAGCATTAGTGTTGGTAGATATTTGTAGAAATGTCGGAATCCGATTCAGATAGTGCCTCAATAGCTAATCCTAGTAGTGTAGCTCCTTATGTACATGGTTCGTACGCAGCTTCTAGATTACAATCGGTTATTGACAAATGCAATGATGATAATGACTTTGAAAAATGACAATGGAAGATGAAATAGTGCTTAGGCGAAATCGAGTTAATAGAGTGGTGTGTTATACACAATTATTGCCAACGGACATCTAGGATGTGGAGAAAGAGGAAATTGAAGAGTGAGCATTCACTACACTTCAACTTGCTATAGAGGAGAATGTTATCTCCAAAATTAGTGGTGAGATGACCGTTGAAGGAACTTGGGACAGGGTGGAGGAATAATATATAAAGAAGCCACTTATATATTGTTTGATTTTGTTGCGAATGTTCTTTAAATACAAGATTAAGGATGGAACTTTGCTAAAGGTACACTTAAACGTGTTTGATGATTTGATGACGAAGATAAAGGCAGTAGATTTGAACATGAGGAAGAGCAAAAGACAATGATATTATTGTGTTCGTTGCCGGACCATCATATGGGATTCTCAAAGAGTTTGATCTATGGCCCGGAAACACTGATTTTTGATAATGTCAAAACAAGTATTTTTAATAAGGAATTGCTAGATCAAATGAAGTAGAGTGATGGCATTAGTGGTGCAGGAAATGATCATGGTTTTTTTGTGGAAAAGGAGAGAAATGAGACAAAGGGAAATTAGAGGCATTCTAAGTCAAGAAAGCCCGGTTGGATAGGAAAGTCGAAAGAAAGAAATAGCTTCATTTATAAGAAACTTGGTCATTAGAAGAATGTGTGTCCTTAAAAGGAGAAGGGAAAGAAGGAAGTAGCATTCTCATCAATTGCAATGTTGAGTGGAGTTGGTGAGGGAGACATAGATGTTTTTTTGATGGTAGCATTAGATGTTTCAGGTAGTGAATGGGTGCTTGATTTGGGGGCTTCTTATCATATGATTCCAGATAGGAATTGTTTTTCTTCTTATGATGATAAAGAAGGAAATTCAATTGTTATGAAAATTAGTTCTATTTGTAAGTCGAAGGGCATTGGTTCCATGCAAATTCAGATGTTTGACGGAGTGGCTCGAGCTCTCACTAATGCGCGCTATGTTTCGGGACTGCGGAAGTCACTTATCTCTTTGGGACAGTTGGATTTTTTAGGATGTGAGGTCGCTATTGAGGGTGATAGCTTGGGGGTTTCAAGGGTGCACTTGTGGTTATGATGGGTGCTAAAACTCATGTTGTATATTTGCTTTAACGAGTGCTTATGGAAGGTGAAACTTATGTGGGTGTTGATAGTTCTCGTGGCTTGGATGCAACAAGGTTGTGGCATTCGAGATTGGGTCATGTTTCGGAGAGGAGTTAGATATTCTTCGTAGAAGGGGGATTTTTAATGGAGAGAGTTTCAACATTCTTGAATGTTGCAAGGAATGTGTCAGATAAACAAACGTGGATATCGTTTGGTGAAGGAAAACATGATTTGAAAGAAATTATTCAATAAGCGCACATGGATGTTGGGGACCAACACCAATAGATTCTTTGTGGGGAGAAAGATATTATATTTCTTTTATTAATGACTTTTCTCGAAAAGTTATGTAATGAAGGCTAAGTCAGAGGCATTTGAAAAGCTAAAGGAATATAAGGCTCTTGTTTAGAATGAAAAGTGCAAATTCTTTGAAGGTACTTAGGTCCGACAATGGAGAAGAGTATGTTTTCGGAGATTTTTTGAAATTTTACAAGCACCATGGTATTATAGGGCATTTTACTACACCGTGAGATTCATAGTATAATGAAGCAATGAGAATAATGAACCGAACTCTACTAGAGAAATCTCAGTGTTTGAGACTGATATCAAGTTTGTCTAAGCGATTTTGGGCCGAAAATTTGTCAACCGTAGCGCATATTATTAATCGAATTCCATGCTCGGCTATTGATAACAAAATTTTGGAGGAAGTGTGGAAGGGAAAGAGCATTGATTTGGGATACCCTTTTATATTTCGTAGTCCATTTTATGTACATGATCATGGGATGATAAGCTTGAGGCCAGAGCTTTCATGGAGAATTTTCCTGGTTATACGGATGGCGTAAAAGACTATCGAATTTTAAATCCGGAACGAAGAAGATTTTGAATTCTCGTCATGTGACTTTTGATGAGTCAGCTTTGTTCAAGGAGAATGGAAACTTATCAGATGTTCCGGATTTAGTTCACCGAGAATCAAAGGAGAAGGAATTTATTTCCACTTTTAGGCCGAAGAGTAGAGTAGTTGAAGATGCTTTTGAGGAGGTAGTGGTTGATGGTACATCACATAGTCCACATGTTTCCTTTAGTGATGTAATTGATGTACATGACACTAGAGAAGATTTAGTTTAAGGTGGAGCTGAAGGAAGACCCGAGTGAAGGAATTGCTATGCGCGTTGGTCGACGAACAATAAGATGACCTAAAAGATATGGTGATTGGAACTATCTTAGCTATTGTGATATTTGGACTGTGCACTTTATGTAGTCAAGATGGTAACATCCATATTTTTTTACTGAGTTTTGTAATACAATTTATTTTGGATTATTTTAATAATTGATTTAAATAATAAATCGTAGATAATAAATATTGGAGAAAATTCCAAATATATATATCGTAATGGTTAAAAAACTTCTTAGTCAATGTATATATGGTTATAAAAACGGTAAATAATATTTGATAATTTGTTTTGTAAATTTATTTTGACCTTTGTAAATATAGATAATATTAGTCGTTAATATTATAGAAAATTGGAATAACATTTTTATAAAAATCTTATGTACATATTTTACTTGTTATAGGCAAATGTATACAAGTAAATGTTGATTTAATTGTTTGTTTGTATACAAAACTTATTGCGAGTTCATGTAGAACATAAGATTGATTTTCCTATAACTAAGGAGTATATTTAGATTAGAATTCAATTTCTTCACATCCAAGCTTACACCATTTTTCTGCATAGGAAGTCATACCTCTTCTAGTGAACAAATCAATAGGCCAGCTAGGAATATGGCATAGTATTTCTTAAGAAATTTGAAACTAAAATTATAGGCAGCCTAGCATAATTTTTGTAAGGGCTAAGTTACCTTTTAAAAATGCATTTACTCATAGCTGTTCATAGATTAGGAAACCTACCTAATCACCTTTCAATCAAAATGCATATGTAGGAAAATTTGATCACCAAAATTTTGCACATGTTTTCACATCAACGTTGAGTCGTCTACCTAGAAATACGTAGCAATATATATATATAGTTTATATTACTTAGGAACAAAGTTTGATTTTTTTTTAAGTATTTGTGCACATGGATGTACACTGGATAACCTGGCCATGATAAGATGACTGGATGATGAAATGGGAAATGATTTTACACAACATCCTTTCAAACGAGCAGCTATATAAACTAGCCTAGCAACTCTAAATGAAGAGCCATTTCAAACATTCCATCTAGGCCTGTATTTTACCCTGCAAATAATTAATGAGAAAGTCGTATTTTTATCTTAAATTCACCTATAAATACAACCAGTCCCCTTACTAAATCATTTGCAAACTCACAACTGAAAACCTAGAAGCAAATGGCAGTAGGGACTAAAGATAGGGAATAGGCAACATAAGACAACGAACACAAATATGTGAGTAAACCCCTTTTCCCTTTTGAATCTATTGGTTATTTATGTGTATGTAGGTAAATATATACACACACATGTGTATGTATGAAGGCCTTGACGTATGGTATGCAAACAAAATTGTGTCCTCATATTAAATCTGGACTGAAACTATGGAACAGAGAAACCATTTATGTGAGTAAACTCTATTCTTTGAGTCTAAATTAATGTATATAGATGTGAATGTTTGGTACGTTATTGATGGACTACACTTATATATATGTTTGAAAATTTTCAAATATATGAATCAAATAATAGAAATGAAACAACTGCCAAAAATCTTTGTGGCAAACCAGTAGCGGACGAAACAAAATTATGGACAAACATTGGTGAGTAAATGCCTTTGTTTACTATTTATATGCAACCTCATATATGCATGTTTTAGTTTTGGACTAGGAACTTAAAACCTGGAATGTATGAGACCATGAGCTAATATAGGTGAGTAAACCATTTGACTGTTTAGATTGTAATATATATACTGTGTTAGTAAATTAATCTACATATTAAACCGGAATAAAGGAAGAAATGGGAGAAGAAATAAGAACCGACACTTCACTAGACTTTATTTTCTTTCTTACATATAATAACACTATTCAGTACCATGTAATAGAATTATATTGGTGCTTAAATTCTTGTTTGACAATCCACGTATTAAGCATGATCCGAACCATATTTAACTAACCCAAATACATGGTAACGTAAACTTAGATTTCCGAAGTTGCCTTTATATCTATCTTGATACAAAATAACACACCCAAATATAGATAAATGCACATGTACTTGTCACAGTAAACTGGTTTACTCTGTACTATAGAATCATTATTAAATCTAGTTAATAGAGATGTGAAGTGAAGGGATGTTTGGCAATGAAAATGTGAAGGTAAGCATGGCAGGAGATTGAAATTTTGGATGCAAATAGTGAGAAGGTGGAGGATTTTAAAGATGCTTGGTTGTCGTATGATGATGAGGTAGTTATTCTGTTTTGTCAGGTTGTTGGTTTTTATCGAGTTGGTTGTCCGGTTGACGAGGAAGAATACTGGTGTGTGTCCAGTCAGTAAGGAACTGATGAAGAAGATGGGGAAATGGAGTATGTATGCATGTGCACGGTGAAGGGTGTACAAATCATTGTAGATTAGATGGTGAAGTCCTCCGAGAGTTTGCTGGGTTTTTCATTTTGGGTCATGTTTGTTGAAGTATGGAAGAAAAGAGAGCGTTGATTCGAACTGAAGTAGTGGAAAAAGAGGAAGAGTGTCTGTTGTGTTGGTACATGGGGGTGCACAGGTTTAATAACATAATAATTCCACCGGGTTGGACGTATTACTTGCCAGAAGTGTGAAGGAAGACTGTTGCAGCGGTTTAGTTTGGGTGCATGGATCTTGTGTATGATGTGGGTGGATTATTAGTTGGTGGGCTTGAGCCCATAAGGGGAGTTTTGAATTATGTTTAAGTTTAAATATATAAATTTTTAAGCAGATATATATATATACATACATACATATATATATATATATGTATAATATGTAGGCCGTCTTAATTTGGCCCAACCCATTTCAAAAATAAAAAGAAGAGGAGAAAAAAATGTGTTTTAAATTATAATGTATATAAATGATATATATATATATATTTAAATATATATATATATGGGTATACATGTATGGTATATGATCGAATAGTTTTGCTCGTGGTTGTACAAGTGTGACGACCCACCCCGCACCAGCCGACATTTCCAATGAAAATGCGTTGTGCCAATGCCCGACTAGCATGGGACAGTCGCCGAAGAAAGGAAAAGAAGAGAATTTTAACGAACTAGGAACATATAGAATGTCTCACAGCGCTTGGGATAAAATATAATAATAACATAACTTTGACATAAAACAGGCGAGACAGTGCATAAGCTGAAAACTAAACTATCATAGCAGCGGAAATCCAATTACAACTTATGTTCCACATCATCATTATTACAACTTTTCAAACTGTCTCTAAAGCAAAGTAAAGGAAAAGTACACTACTAATGCCCAAAGTAGTGACCAACAGCGACACAGGGAGAATGTATATAGAGCATAATACGTGTAAGCCTCTTGGTCGTCTCTGGACAGCTACTCGTGCTCAACCAGCTAACATGTCTCTAGTCTAACCGTTTAAGAGCACCCAGAGTAATAAGAAGAGACATAAAACTCTAGGTCAGACAAAAGTCTGGTATGAGCGATAAGCAACAAAACAGAACAATAACAGGTATAATCCAATCATACCTGAACCTGAACCTGCAACCAAAGAGTTAGCACAACAAGATGTACAATACTCTAAGCTGACACTATCATATTGTGTAAAGATACGGGGGTGGGAGTGTGCATATCATAATGATGGCAAACAATCAAGCATGGCAACCATCCTCACATCTCTCACTCGGTGCGTAAAGCATACGATATCCATTGCTTTGATCACCCAAATCCTTGCTATGATCACTCTGCCTCAAGGAGTCATAACAGCTCCACTGCACTGATCCATAACCAATATCAATCTCTCAGTAGTGATTCAAAGCTATAGACATCGGTAACTGTAACAACCCGCATTCTACGCATCGGAGGATCGTAGAATATTTCTTTCTTTCTTATACGAAATCGTATGGTCATGTGGCTTTGGGAAGCGACTATTGGGGTCATTTCCCATGTTCATGATTTTTGCCGATTTTTAAATGACCGTTTTGCCCCTAGCTGATCTTGTTTTGGCCATAACTTTTGATTGGAAAGGAATTTTGACCTGAAACCACTTCCATTAGATTCGTTTGATGGTTTACCTTTCTGTAGAGTGGTCATAATAGCCAAACGGATTTACCGTTTGGGAGATATGGCTGAAATAAGGTTTGGAAGGTGAAAAACTGCTTAACCGGGCCAAATAGGGTGATTAGTGAATAAGCCCATAACCCATTTCAGGATTAGGGTTATGGGGAGACTGAAATGAGTTAGAGAATCATTCCATTTCAGTTTTCTAGCCTCCACTTATCTCCAAGAAACCCTAAAAATGGCTGCCAACCTCTAAATCACCTCCAAATCATCTTTTGATCAAGGATTAAGCTTAGCAACATCAAATCAAGGGAGATCTACACCAAATCAACATTGGATCTGCTGTTTAGCATTGGGATTCACATCAAATCAGAGATTTATTTCAGATTTTAGTTTATTTGTGGCTAAGGTGAGTGATTTGCATAGTTCCTCACTAATTATGGCTAATTAAGGGTAATTAGTGTTAATTAGCGAATTTATACACTAATAAATTCTGGAAAAATGTTCATAAATTCTTAAATGATGTTTTAGACCTCTGATATGAATTTGGGTTAATTTGGTTAAGTTTTGCAAATCCTATCATTAGTTTCACCTAAACATGCTTAAGGGGAAATATGGGGTTTTGGGTATGTTTGATCCATTTTAACCTATCATATTGATGTTTTGATGTTTGTGGTTGATTATGCATGTTGCTATGACTGTATGATATGCTTTGTGATTGATTTCAATAGTTAGAATGGTCGAAAACGTCGTCGAATGGCGTAAAATACTCGCTGGAAAGGTTGCAGGAAAAGTGCAGGTTCTGGACCGGTTCGGATCGGATATGGGGGCTCGGATCGGATAAGTGAACTGGGCAAGGGATTTGATCGGATCGGAACTTGACACTTGAGAAATCTGGCAAAAAGGAAGGCCATGCTAGCAATATTGGGATCAGATCGGATAAAGGAGGGGGATCGGATCGGAGTAAATGAAGAACGAGGGAGCTGATCGGAGCGGGAGCACGAACTGGAGGGGAGATGGCAACCCGACCTGACCCGAAGTGGGACACCCGGCCCGAACCGATGCAACGCTGTGAACCCGAACCGAACCGTTACAGGGGAAGACTACGAACCAAACCAATTCAAAGTAGAAGACCCGACCCGAACCGATGGCTTGAAGGGGAACCCGACCCGATCCAGTATTGACCAATAACCCGAGATGCAAAGGTAGTCCAATATGGGAAGTTAGAGCTCAGGATCCAGTTGGGAACCGATGAGTTCACTTCATGATTGGGTTTTGCTGCGGGACGTGTGCAAAGGGGTTGTCGGTATTCATAACTTTGGTTCACCACTGAGAGATGGATAGTGGGCTTGTAGTGATAGTTACACGGGATTGGATTCCGTCATGGCCCAAAGTATTAAGTGACCAAAGTAGTGGATATCGTATGCTTTACGCACTGAGTGAGGGATGTGAGGATGATTGCTATGCTTGATTGTTTGACACCACTATGACATGCACACCCCCACCCCCGTATCTCTTACACAGTATGTTAGTGGCACCTTAGAGTATTGTACGGTATGTAGTGCTAACTCTTTGGTTGCAGGTCCAGGTTCAGGTATGATTGGATTATACCTGTTATTATTCTGTTTAGATGCTTATCGCTCATACCAGGCTTTATGTCTGACCCAGAGTTTTATGTCTCTTCTTATTACTCTGGGTGCTCACACGAGCATACTAGAGACAGGTTAGCTGGTGATGCGCGAGTAGCTGATTCGGAGGCGAGCAGGAGGCTTCCACGTATGATATATAGATATTCTCCCTGTGTCGTTGGTGGTCGCTACTTGGGCATTAGTAGTGTACCTCCTTTATCTTACTTTTGCTTTTTGAGACAGTTGGAAAGTTGCAATAAGCTGTATTTTGGATTTCCGCTGCTATGATGCTTAGTTCTGGTTTTCAGCTTATGCACTGTCTCTCCTATTTTATGTCAAGTATGTTATTATTATATTTTGTTCTATGCGCTGTGAGACATTCTAAAGGTTTCTTCTTAGTTCATTTCCTTCTTCCCTTTTTCCTTCTGACGACCCATTCCGTGCTTACTGGACATGTGTACAGCGCACTTTTGGAGTAAATGTCGGTTGGTGCGGGGCGGGCCGTCACACTTGGTATCAGAGCTCTAGGTTGCGTAGTTAACCTAGGGAAAGACACTAGGGAGAGATAGTACATATATGAGAGCGCGTATTTGTGATTACTTTGGTTTTCAAAAGTTATATATATATACTATTGGTAGTATAAGAATGAAGTCGTACTGCACTAACACCACTATGGGGTCGTTAATCGTTTCCCTTTTACAGATTGACGATGAGCCGATATGCTAGAGGTGCTGGTAGAGGAGCCAATAATGGGAATGCTGCTGACATGAGGGCGATGTTTACTGACCTCATGAGAGACATGCTTAGAGAAGTGCAAGGGGCAGCTCCCAATCCCGGAGTTGGTGTTAGCCCACTAGTGTAGGCGCCTAGGGTCGATTTCGCTAAGTTGTGCAAGGATTACACTAACCTTGGTGGGAAGCCGTTCCACGGGACGGAGTCGGCCACAGATGTTCAAGATTGGATGGATAGCTGTGACCGTATCTTCGACGACTTAGGTCTTGAGGATGCGATGAAGAGAAGGCTAGCGTCTCGTCAGCTGCAAGGGCGAGCGATGAATTGGTGGAATGCCATTAGAACAGCTACTCCAGAAGATCAAGTTACTTGGAATCAGTTTAAGACTCGCTTTTGTGATAAGTTTATTCCAGCTACTCATAAATGAGAACTGTTCAAGAAGTTCTTGGAGCTTAAGCAGAATGGTAGAGCAGTCTCGGAGTATATCGCTGAGTTCGACACTTTGTCAAAGTATGGACTATCTCTTATCGATACTCCTGAGAAGAAGAATGAGAAGTTCATTACTGGTTTGGATGGATACTTGGGGGAAAGGCTTATCAACCACATCGATGAGACTTTTGAATCGATTGTGGGGAAGGCTTTGAGATCAGAGAGTCTTTACCCCATGTCAAAGACTGAGGCTGCATCTGCAGAAGGGCCAAAGCCGCAAGCAGGCGGTGGAGGCAAGAATAACTCTCAGAGTAAGAGGAAGCAGGACCAATCCAAGGATGGTCAGAATAAGAAAAATAAGAAATATGGCGAATTCTTTAGTTGTGGCAAGAAGGGCCATTATGCCAGAGATTGTCGAGAAAAGCCTGGGGAAAGGAAGTGCTCTAACTGCGGCCAGGCGGGACATCACAAGGATGATTGCCCAGAACCTCCTAGGGAGAAGCAGATTGTGAAAGCGTATGCTATCAACGCTGTTCCTTCTTCGTCGAATGCTCCAAGTGCGGCGCAGAAGGGAAAGAGTGTCGTTATAAAAGGTATGCTTTCTATTTAAGATGTTTCTGTTCGGCTATTGTTTGACATACCCGAGATAGTCGATAGACCTCTAATTGAGACGAACCTGATAGGTGGTTCGACTGATCTTAGTATGATTTGTTGTGGTTGGTCTTATCGAGTCATGGATGTATGTTTCCTTGTGATTGCTTTGTTTTGGGCTTTACTGGGTTTAGCATTATTTTGGGGAGTCGATTTACTCCAAAGGAATAGGGTGGTATTAGGTACCTACCTAGTGATGGCGACAGTAACTGGAGTTAAGGAAGCTAAGAGGTTATCGTTGTAATAAGTTCTAGTTGTCTCTGGGAGGCAAATGGGTGCTCCAGTGCTAGATTGTTTTCCTAGTATCACCTCATGTGGATTGTCCGAACTCGGAGGAGATGTTCCTTGGGTGCTTGTCTGATATTGGTTTAGGCCTTTGGGGCTTGTGCTTGGGGAATGTCGATTTCAACTAGGATGGTTTGCGTGAGGGGTAAATAGTTGTGATTTTTCATTGGATGATATCTTGGTTTACTCGAGGAGTGTTGGGCAGACGGAACATGATAAGACTGTTCAATGGTATAGACTGCCCAGAGTTAGACTCGATAGGGTTATGAGATTGCTCGAGTGGGACTCGAGAAAGATGCAAAGTAATGGATTGTTTAGGACCCTATGTTGATGTTCTCTATTGGATAGTAGAACTTTGAAGGAATAGGATGTGTTCGTTGATCATGGAAGATACAACGAAGATTAGGGCGATTCAAGTTGGACTTGAACTCGTAAAAGAAAATGGGTGTTCGTTAATCTTGGAGATGCAACGAATAGGGAGACGACTCACATTGGACTAGAGTTTGTCACTAATGGATACTCAAGACTGGGTCTGAGTTATAGATTGACTCGAGTTGGACTCGAGAAGGCTGCAAGGAATTGGATTCGGCTTGAGTTGGACTCGAGAGGGCAGCAAGAAAATGGATAGACTTGGGTTGGACTCAAGTATTTTAGGCGGACTAAAAGCAGGGGTATCTGGGGACGCCCATTACCTTGGATCCATTGGACGTGATCTAGTTATCCTTGGAGGATAAATGTATGTTGGACGTACGGTAGTCCGTAGGGAGGCGGGGCTTCCATTGGCCTGGGATTGGTTGGACCAGTCAAGTAGGCATCGGTGTATGTATGGAGGCTGGGCTTCCATTAGTTATGGATGTTGGTTGGACCAGACATATTAGAATCAACATATTGGGATTGGTTGGACCAGTCATGTAGGTTTCGATGTGTTTATGAATTTAGCAGGTGATAGGTAGGACTTGTTTGATGGATGTTATGGTTGCTATGTTGTTCCTATTTTTCTTCCCTTGAGTAGACTATCACCTGTAGGGTTCCAGCGATGGGGAACAAAGTGATTGTAGTAGGACTATGAGCCAGTGCAGTAAAGTCGTCATGACTCGAGGGGCAAAGTGGACATAGTAAATGATTAGTAAGGCTATGAGCCAGTGCAGTGGAGTTGTTATGACTTCATGGGGCAGAGTGGACATAGCAAAGGACTAGTGGCTATGGATCAGTGCAGTGGAGCCGCCATGACTCCATGGGGCAGAGTGATCATAGTAAAGGATTTGGGCGCGGTAATAGTTGCATTGAGTAGGAGACATGCCAGTTTAGGGGTTTTGTTTCTAGGATGGAAGCAACTAGAGTATATCACAGGATATGATTTCGAACCCAAGAGTGAATTGGATTCAGAAACACTAGTAAGCTTGACGATTAGATCGATTTTGATTGAGTGGATTAGTTCCAGTTAGAAGGACGATCCTAATCTATTGGAAACCATCTCTAGGGTAGAGATGGGTATCGATGGAAAGAGAATGATCGAATAAGGATTTGATCGAGAAGGGTAGCTTCGAAAGAATAAGGGACTAGTTGTACCCAACGTAGATGGACTGAGAGGTGAAGTGCTTAGAGCATATCATCACTCGAAATTGACTATACATCCCGGTGGTAACAAGATGTATTGAGACATGGAGCAGATCTACTACTGGGAAAGGATAAAGAAAGACGTTGGGAAGTTTATGTCCAAATGCATGAATTTCCAGTTAGTTAAAGCTGAGCAAAGGAAGCTTAGTGGTTTGTCACAACCGTTGAGAACAAGTCTCAAATGGATTATATTGATAGTTTACCAAGGACCAGGTCAGGTCATGATGGTATTTGAGTAAATTGTATATTAGAGAATGAAGGCTACCCAAGATAGGCAGAAGACTTATCTCGATAAGAGACGAAGAGATTTGGAATTCTTCGTTAACAACTTGGTGTTTGTCAAGATCTCTCCATTGAGAATGTGATTCGGATTGGTTGGAGAGATAAGTTAGCACCAAGATTTGTTGGTCCATTCCCAGTCCTCGAGCAAGTTGGGAATTTGGCGTATGAAGTAGAGATACCAGACAAGATGGTGGGAGTTCACAACGTATTTCATGTTTCCCAGTTAAGAAAGTTTGTGCAAGACCCTAATGTGGCCATTTCACCAGATCAGTTGGACGATAACGAGGTTGAACCCGAGGCGGTTGAGAACCGCAAGTCTATGCGTATTGTTGGGAACAATACGAAGCAGCTTCGAAGGAAGGCGGTGAAACTAGTCAAAGTCCAGTGGGGTAAGAATGAAAAAGACTGTATTAAGGAAACAGAGGTGGATATAAGGAAGAAGTATCCAGAACTCTTTGCATGGTAAGGTTTTGGTAGTGATAGTCTCTTCCCTCGTTAGTAAACCGCATGTTAGGATAGACTTGTTTGACATGTTGATTGTTGTTTTATGGTTGATAGGCATGCGGGACCCTTTGTGTGTTTTGGTTAGGGAATTTCGGGGGCGAAATTTCTTAAGGGGGGGGGGGGGGGGGAGAATGTAACAACCCGCATTCTACGCATCAGAGGATCGTAGAATATTTATTTTTTTCTTATACGAAGTCGTATGGTCATGTGGCTTTGGGAAGCGACTATTGGGGTCATTTCCCATGTTCATGATTTTTGCCGATTTTTAAATGACCGTTTTACCCCTAGCTGATCTTGTTTTGGCCATAACTTTTGATTGGAAAGGAATTTTGACCTGAAACCACTTCCATTAGATTTGTTTGATGGTTTACCTTTCCGTAGAGTGGTCATAATAGCCAAACGGATTTACCCTTTGGGAGATATGACTGAAATAAGGTTTGGAAGGTGAAAAACTGCTTAACCGGACCAAATAGGGTGATTAGTGAATAGGCCCATAACCTATTTCGGGATTAGGGTTATGGGGAGGCTGAAATGAGTTAGATAATCATTCCATTTCAGTTTTCTAGCCTCCACTTATCTCCAAGAAACCCTAAAAATGGCCTCCAACCTCTAAATCACCTCCAAATCATCTTTTGATCAAGGATTAAGCTTAGCAACATCAAATCAAGGGAGATCTACACCAAATCAACATTGGAGCTGCTGTTTAGCATTGGGATTCGCATCAAATCAGAGATTTATTTTAGATTTTAGTTTATTTGTGTCTAACGTGAGTGATTTGCATAGTTCCTCACTAATTATGGCTAATTAAGGGTAATTAGTGTTAATTAGCGAATTTATACACTAATAAATTCTGGAAAAATGTTCATAAATTCTTAAATGATGTTTTAGACCTCTGATATGAATTTGGGTTAATTTGGTTAAGTTTTGCAAATCCTATCATTAGTTTCACCTAAACATGCTTAAGGGAAAATATGGGGTTTTGGGTATGTTTGATCCATTTTAACCTATCATATTGATGTTTGTGGTTGATTATGCATGTTGCTATGACTGTATGATATGCTTTGTGATTGATTTCAATAGTTAGAATGGTCGAAAACGTCGTCGAATGGCGTAAAATACTCGCTGGAAAGGTTGCAGGAAAAGTGCAGGTTCTGGACCGGATCGGATATGGGGGCTCGGATCGGATAAGTGAACTGGGCAAGGGATTCGATCGGATCAGAACTTGACACTTGAGAAATCCGGCAAAAAGGAAGGCCATGCTAGCAATATTGGGATCGGATCGGATAAAGGAGGGGGATCGGATCGGAGTAAATGAAGAACGAGGGAGCTGATCGGAGCGGGAGCACGAACTGGAGGGGAGATGGCAACCCGACCCGACCCGAAGTGGGACACCCGACCCGAACCGATGCAACGCTGTGAACCCGAACCGAACCATTACAGAGAAAGACTACGAACCAAACCAATTCAAAGTAGAAGACCCGACCCGAACCGATGGCTTGAAGGGGAACCCGACCCGATCCAGTATTGACCAATAACCCGAGATGCAAAGGTAGTCCAATATGGGAAGTTAGAGCTCAGGATCCAGTTGGGAACCGATGAGTTCACTTCATGATTGAGTTTTGCTGCGGGACGTGTGCAAAGGGGTTGTCGGTATTCATAACTTTGGTTCACCACTGAGAGATGGATAGTGGGCTTGTAGTGATAGTTACACGGGATTGGATTCCGTCATGGCCCAAAGTATTAAGTGACCAAAGTAGTGGATATCGTATGCTTTACGCACTGAGTGAGGGATGTGAGGATGATTGCTATGCTTGATTGTTTGACACCACTATGACATGCACACCCCCACCCCCGTATCTCTTACACAGTATGTTAGTGGCACCTTAGAGTATTGTACGGTATGTAGTGCTAACTCTTTGGTTGCAGGTCCAGGTTCAGGTACGATTGGATTATACCTGTTATTATTCTGTTTAGATGCTTATCGCTAATGCCAGGCTTTATGTCTGACCCAGAGTTTTATGTCTCTTCTTATTACTCTGGGTGCTCACACGAGCAGACTAGAGACAGGTTAGCTGGTGATGCGCGAGTAGCTGATTCGGAGGCGAGCAGGAGGCTTCCACGTATGATATATAGGTATTCTCCCTGTGTCGTTGGTGGTCGCTACTTGGGCATTAGTAGTGTACCTCCTTTATCTTACTTTTGCTTTTTGAGACAGTTGGAAAGTTGTAATAAGCTGTATTTTGGATTTCCGCTGCTATGATGCTTAGTTCTGGTTTTCAACTTATGCACTGTCTCTCCTGTTTTATGTCAAGTATGTTATTATTATATTTTGTTCTATGCGCTGTGAGACATTCTACAGGTTCCTTGTTAGTTCATTTCCTTCTTCCCTTTTTCCTTCTGACGACCCGTTCTGTGCTAACTGGACATGTGTACAGCTCACTTTTGGAGTAAATGTCGGTTGGTGCGGGGCGGGCCGTCACAGTAACCCCTTTGCACACGTCCCGCAGAAAATCCCAATCATGAAGTTAACTCGTCGGTTCCCATATGGATCCTGAGTGCTAACTTCTCATTTGGACTACCTTTGCATCTCAGGTTTTGGTCCCCATCGTGGTTTGGTTTCCAACTGGTTCGGTTCGTGACCGTCATATGGGTTCGGGTCGTGATTACCCAACCGGGTCAGGTCAGGCGTATCCATCCAGGTCGATTCGGGTCGTGGTACATACTCCGGGTCAGGTCGAGCTCCTTCACTGGTTCGGGTCGTGCTCCATCGGTTTGTGGTCAAGTACCGAGTCTACTCCTCCTGGCGGTGTGGCTCGTGAGCACTCCATGGTCCAGGTCAGTTTGTGAAAATCCCTCCGAGTCGGGTCGTGGTACTCTGGTGCTCGCTGGTTCGTGACACCCATCAGTTCGTGGTACTCGCCCTTCATCGGATCTGTTCATGGTTCTCTGACACGAGCGGGTCGGTTCGTGCACTCTAACGCGAGCGGGTCGGGGTCGTGGCCACCATTCGCGAGTGGGTCGGTTCGGATGGTGCGATCCGATCCGATTTCCTGCATATTTTCCTACGACTTCCAACGACTGTTATTATGCCACACGACGACATTTTCAACCATTCTAACTTTTTAAACAATCACAATCATACCAAACAGTCATAGCAACATTTAACATCAACCATAAACACCAAAATGATAATTAACCATGTCAAAATGGATCAAACATACCCAAAAACCCATGTTTTTCCCTTAATCCCCCTTAACCATGTTTAAGCATACAATTAACAAAACTTATCCAAATTAGCCCAAATTTCTATCAGAGCCCTAAAATAATATTTTAGAATTTTTACAAATTTTTCCAGATTTTTCTGAGCTATAATTTCGCTAATTATAACTAATCACCCCTAATTACCCGTAATTAGTGCAAAACAATGCAAATCACTCACCTTGGCCACAAATTAATCTTAGATCTGAACTTTTCTACTGTTATAGGTCGAATTCCAATGCTTAGCAGCTGCTCTAACTCTGATTTGGTGCTATTTTAATTTAATTTGATGTAGATTAGCTTAATCCTTGATTAGAGAGCGATTTGGGATGAAATTAGAAGGTGGAGGCCATGGCTAGGGTTAGAGAAATGTTTTAGGTAGTTGATAAAATGAAAACATATCGTCTCCTAACTGATTTCAACCTCCCCATAACCCTAATCCCGAAATGGGTTATGGGCCTAGCTGCTAATCATCCTAATTAGGCTCGGTTAAGCTGTTTTTCACCTTCTAAACCTTATTCAGCCATATCTCCCAAACGGTGAGTCCGTTTGGCTAATGTGACCATCTACAGAAAGGTAAACCATCATCGGATCTAATGGAAGTTGTTTCAGGTTAAAACTCCTTACCAATTAAAAGTTATGGCCAAAACAAGATCAGCTAGGGCAAAACGGTCATTTAAAAATTGCCAAAAATCATGAACATGGGAAATGACCCCAATAGTCGTTCCCCAAAGTTACATGACTATACAACCTCATATGAAAAAGAAATAAATATTCTATGTTTCTTTGATATGTAGAATGCGGGTCGTTACACTCTCCCCCCTTAAGAAATTTCGCCCCCGAAATTCCTCAACTAAGAAACAGCCAATGGATTCCGCATGCCTATCAGCCATATACAACAATCGAACATGCAAAACAAAACAGACAAAACAAACCTATCCTAGCATGCGGAAAGCCTAAATCGAAATGAAAACCTTACCAGGCAAAGAGTTCTGGATATGTCTCCTTAATGCTCTCCTCTGTCTCCCAAGTACAGTCATTCTCATCTTCGCCCCACTGAACCTTGACTAGATTCACCGCTTTCCTTCGAAGTTTCTTCGTATCATGCTCGATAATATGAATCGGCTTGCGGTTCCCACCCGCCTCGGGTACTACTTCGATATCATCCAACTGATCAGGTGAAATAGCCACATCGGGGTCGTACACGAATTTCCTTAACTAGGAAACATGAAATATGTTATAAACTCCCGCCATATTGTCCGGCAACTCAACTTTATATGCCAAATTTCCAACTTGCTCGAGAACTGGGAATGGAGCAAGAAATCTTGGTGTTAACTTGCCTCTCCTACCAAATCGAATCACGATCTTTAACGGAGAAATCTTGACGAACACTAAGTCGCTAATGGAGAATTTCAATTCTCTTCTCCTCTTATCAGCATAACTCTTCTGCCTATCTTGGGCAGCCTTCATTCGCTGTCGTACAACCTTGATCTTATCTAAAGTTTCTCTTATCACATCCGGTCCAAGCACAAATTTCTCACCGATTTCTAACCAGCATGATGGTGAGTCACACGGTCGTCCGTACAAAGCTTCATATGGAGCAATTGGATTGATAACTATTATTATATGCAAACTCAACCAAATGCAAATGGTCATCCCATGATCCACCAAAATCCAATATACCAGCTCTCAAGAGATCTTCTAATATACGATGCATCCTCTCTGTCTGACCGTCGGTTTGAGGGTGGTACGCGGTACTGAGATGTAATTCTGATCCTAACGCCTCTTGTAAGCTCTTCCAAAATCCACTAGAAAACAATGGATCCCGGTCGCTCACAATGACTTTGGGTATTCCATGAAATCTCACTACCCACTTCATATACAGTTCTGCTAATTTAGCTGCTGTTTTATTCGACTTGACGGGTATAAACCTTGCACTCTTGGTCAATCGGTCCACAATCACCCAAATGCTTCCATGGCTCGATCTAGTCCTTGGTAACCCATCAATGAAATTCATTGATACTTGTCCCCATTTCCATTTTGGAATTTCTAATGGTTGTAACAACCACTAGTCTCCTTTTGCTCAGTTTTAACTAACTGGCAATTCATGTACTTCATCTCTCAATCCATTAACATTGGGTACAACCAGTCCCCCATTCTTTCAAAGCCATCCTTCTCTATCAAGCCCATACTTGCCCATCTCCTTGCTATCGATATCCATCTCTACCTTGGAGATGATTTCCAATAGGTTAGGATCGTTCCTCTGACTGGAATCAATCCGCTCAATCAAAGTCGGTGTGATCGTCTAACTTGCTAACATTTTTTTGATCCAATCCGTACTTACGTCTGAGATCATATCCCACGATATACTCTAGTTTCTTCCATTTAAGAAACATAGCATCTAAACTGTCATGTCTCCTATTCAATGCATCAGCTATCGCACCTAGTTCGGTAGCACAGGCATCTGTGTATGTCGTCATCTCTTCATTCTCTATTACCAGAATCCTACAGGTGATAGTCTACTCAAGGGAACAAAAATAGGAACAAACATAGCAACCATTGTATCCACCAAATATGTCCTATCTATCAACTGCTAAAGACATAAATACGTCGATACCTACCTGACCGGTCCAACCAAATCCAAGGCTAATGGAAGTCCCGCCTCCATACAGACGTTGATGCCTACTTGACTGGTCCAACCAATCCCAAGACTAATGGAAGCCCCGCCTCCATACGGACTATCGTACGTCCAATGTACGTTTATCCTACAAGGATAACTAGATCACGTCCAACAGATCCAAGGTAACGGGCATCCCCAGATACCCCTGCTTTGAGTCCGCCTAGAACACTCTAAGTATCGACAACTTGTTGGTACTCTCATCAGAAGAGCTACCCACATACTCAGAACCAGTCTCGAGTATCCATTACCCACAACCTCGAGCACAAATTCAAGTCCAACATGAGTCGTCTCCATATTCGTTGCATCTCCAAGATCAACGACCAACCATTTTTCCTTTACGAGTTCAAGTCTAACTTGAATTGTCCTAACCTTCGTTGTATCTCCACGATCAACGAGCACATCTTTTCCCTTCAAAGTTCTACCATTCTTGAACCAAAGAGAACATCAACATAGGGTCCTAAACAATCCATTACCTTGCAGCTTCCTCAAATCCCACTCGAGTCATCTCCTAGCCCTATCAAATCCAACTCGGGGCAGTCCATACCATTAAACAGTCTTATCATGCCACGGCTGCACATCACTCCTCGAGTAAGCCGAGATATCATTCAATGGAAATCACAACAACTACTTATATCTCATGCAAACCATCCTAGTCGAACTCGACATTCCTCAAGCACAAACCCCAAAGGCCTAAACCAATATCAAACAAGCACTCAAGTAACATCTCCTCCGAATTCAGACAATCTACGTGAGATGATACTAGCAAAGCAACTAAGCAATCACAAGCAAACATACATCCATAACTCGATAAGACCACATTACAACAAATCGTGCAAAGACTAGTCGAACCACCTATCGGGTTTGTCACAACTAAAGGTCTATCGACTATCTCAGGTTCGGATCCCAACTTATCTTCCAAGTCACTAGAAATGAAGGAATGGAATGCCTCGCCATCAACAAAACTAGAACGGAAACATCATAAATAGAAATCATACCTCGAATAACGATGCTCCTTCCCTTCTCCACCGCAGTTGAGGCATTCGACAAAGAAGGAACATCATTGATAGCATATGCTTTCACAATTTGTTTCTCTTTAGGGGGTTGCGGGCAATTATCCTTGTGATGTCTCACTTGGCCGCAATTGAAGCACTTCCTTTCCCGAGGCTTTTCCTGACAATCTCTAGCATAGTGGCCCTTCTTGCCACAACTAAAGCACTCTTTATCTTTCTTGTCCTTTTTCTGACTACCCTTGGTCTGATCCTGTTTTCTCTTATTCTGAGACTCCTTTCACCTCCACCGCTTGCTTGCAGCTTTGGTTCCTCTACAGATGCAATGGCAACATCGGCCTTTGACTTAGTGTAAAGACTCTCCGATCTCAATGCTTTCCCCACTATAGACTCGAACGTCTCATCGATGTGGTTTATCAGCCTTTCCCCTAAGTATTCATCTAAGCTGGTTATGAACTTCTCGTTCTTCTTTTCGGCAGTGTCGATAAGAGATTGTCCATACTTCGATAAAGTATCGAACTCAGCAATATATTCCGAGACTTCCCTACCATTATTCTTAAGCTCCAAAAATTTCCAAAACAATTCAGATTTGTGAGTAGCTGGAATGAACTTTTCGCTGAAACGAGTCATAAACTGATTCAATGTAACTTGATCTTCAGGAGTAGCTGCTTTACTAGCATTCCACCAATTCATAGCTCGTCCTTGAAGCTGACGCGATGCTAACTTCCTCTTTATGGCACCATCGATTCCCAAGTCCTCGAAGATGCGCTCACAACTATCCAACCAACCTTGAACATCCGTAGCCGACTCCATTCCGTGGAATGGCTTCCCGCCAAGACTAGTATAATCCTAGTTAAGCTTGGAGAAATCGGCCATATGTGCCTGCACTACTGCACCACCACCATTAGCAGCATTAGGAACTGCCCTCTGAACATCCCTAAGCATCTCTCTCATGAAGTCAGTGAACATCGTCCTCATATCAGGAGCATTCCCATTATTAGCTCCTCTACCAGTACCCCTCGTATGTCGGCCCATTGTTCAGTCTGTAAGGAGAAAACGATTAACCATCTCTTCAGTTGTGCCAGTGCAATGTGACTCCATCCTTAGATATACTAATAGTATATATATGGCTTTTGAAAACCAAAATATCACAAATACGCGCTCACATATACGTACTATCTCTCCCTGGTGTCGTCCCCTAGGTTAAGTACGCAACCTAGAGCTCTGATACCAAGTGTGACGACCCGCCCCGCACCAGCCGGCATTTCCAATGAAAGTGCGATGTGCCAATGCCCGACTAGCACGGGACGGTCGCAATGCCCGACTAGCATTGTGTCCGATGAGAAGCACCAGCCGACATTTCCAATGAAAGTGCGTTGTGCCAATGCCCGACTAGCATTGTGTCCGATGAGAAGCACCAGCCGACATTTCCAATGAAAGTGCGTTGTGCCAATGCCCGACTAGCATGGGATAAAATATAATAATAACATAACTTTGACATAAACAGGCGAGACAGTGCATAAGATGAAAACTAAACTATCATAGCAACGGAAATCCAATTACAACTTATGTTCCACATCATCATTATTACAACTTTTCAAACTGTCTCTAAAGCAAAGTAAAGGAAAAGTACACTACTAATGCCCAAAGTAGGGACCAGCAGCGACACAAAGAGAATATATATAGAGGATAATACGTGTAAGCCTCCTTCTCGTCTCCGGACAGCTACTCGTGCTCAATCAGCTAACCTGTCTCTAGTCTGCCCGTTTAAGAGCACCCAGAGTAATAAGAAGAGACATAAAACTCTGGGTCAGACAAAAGTCTGGTATGAGCGATAAGCAACAAAACAGAACAATAATAGGTATAATCCAATCATACATGAACCTGAACCTGAACCTACAACCAAAGAGTTAGCACAACAAGATGTACAATACTCTAAGGTGACACTATCATATTGTGTAAAGATACGGGGATGGGGGTGTGCATGTCATAATAATGGCAAACAATCAAGCATAGCAACCATCCTAACAAATCTCACTCAGTGCGTAAAGCATACGATATCCATTGCTTTGATCACCCAAATTCTTGCTATGATCACTCTGCCTCATGGAGTCATAGCGTCTCCACTGCACTGGTCCATAGCCAATATCCGTCCCTCAGTGGTGAGTTAAAGCTATAGACATCGGTAACCCCTTTGCACACGTCTCGCAGCAAATCC
Source organism: Allium sativum (assembly GCA_030737875.1). Taxonomy (NCBI): domain Eukaryota; kingdom Viridiplantae; phylum Streptophyta; class Magnoliopsida; order Asparagales; family Amaryllidaceae; genus Allium; species Allium sativum. The sequence goes on from CM060919.1 coordinate 214,143,422, forward strand.
CAATCATGAAGTTAACTCGTCGGTTCCCATATGGATCCTGAGTGCTAACTTCTCATTTGGACTACCATTGCATCTCAGGTTTTGGTCTCCATCGCGGTTTGGTCTCCAACTGGTTTGGTTCATGACCGTCATATGGGTTTAGGTCGTGATTACCCAACCGGGTCAGGTCAGGCGTATCCATCCTGGTCAATTCGGGTCGTGGTACATACTCCGGGTCGGGTCGAGCTCCTTCACTGGTTCGGGTCATGCTCCATCGGTTCGTGCTCAAGCTCCGGGTCTACTCCTCCTAGCGCTGTAGCTCGTGAGCACTCCATGGTCCAGGTCGGTTCGTGACAACCCCTCCGGGTCGGGTCGTGGTACTCTGGTGCTCGTTGTTTCGTGACACCCATCGGTTCATGGTACTCGCCCTTCATCGGATCTGTTCATGGTTCTCTGACGCGAGCGGGTCGGTTTGTGCACTCTAACGCGAGCGAGTCGGGGTTGTGGCCACCATTCGGGAGTGGGTCGGTTCGGATGGTGTGATCCGATCCGATCCGATTTCCAACATATTTTCCTGTGACTTCCAGCGATATTTTTACGCCACACATGGCATTTTCGACCATTCTAATTTTTCTAAACAATCACAAATCATACCAAACAGTCATAGCAACATATAACATCAACCACAAACACCAAAATGATAATCAACCATGTCAAAATGGACCAAACATACCCAAAAACCCATGTTTTTCCCTTAATCCCCCTTAACCATGTTTAAGCATACAACTAGCAAAACTTATCAAAATTAGCCCAAATTTCTATCAGAGCCCTAAAATAATATTTTAGAATTTTTAAAAAAATTTCTAGATTTTTCTGAGCCATAATTTCGCTAATTATCACTAATCACCCCTAATTACCCGTAATTAGTGAAAAACAATGCAAATCACTCACCTTGGCCATAAATTAATCTTAGATCTGAACTTTGCTACTATTATAGGTCGAATTCCAATGCTTAGAAGCAGCTCCAACTCTGATTTGGTGCTATTTTAACTTGATTTGATGTAGATTAGCTTAATCCTTGATTAGAGAGCGATTTGGGATGAAATTAGAAGGTAAAGGCCATGGCTAGGGCTATAGAAATGTTTTAGGTGGCTGAGAAAATGAAAATAGAGCGTTTCCTAACTGATTTCAGCCTCCCCATCACCCTAATTCCGAAATGGTGGGCCTAGCTGCTAATCACCCTAATTAGGCCCGGTTAATCATGTTTTTTTACCTTCTAAACCTTATTTAAGCCATATCTCCCAAACGGTGAGTCCGTTTGGCTAATGTGACCACTCTCTGGAAAGGTAAACCATCATTCAGATCTAATGGAAGCTGTTTCAGGTCAAAACTCCTTACCAATCAAAAGTTATGGCCAAAACAAGATTAGCTAGGGGCAAAATGGTCATTTAAAAATCGGCAAAAATTACGAACATGGGAAATGACCCCAATAGCCGTTCCCCAAAGTTACACGACTATACGACCTCATATGAGAAAGAAAGAAATATTCTACGTTCCTTCGATACGTAGAATGCGGGTCGTTACAACAATGAATCGATAATGGTGTGTATAAATGAATTGACAAAGCTATTGAGTTTTGATCGACTCGAATAAAAATAGTCTGGGTTATAAATATTAAAAGCAGCTTCAATACTAAATATCAATCAAAATTAAATAAACGTACATTTAGTAGTGAACTAAATTTACACGTGAACTATTGATCAGTAATAATCTGTAACTCGGTAAAATCTGAATTTATTGTTTAATTAATTATTTAATTTAGTTGTCTATAATTACGTCAATTGTAATTATATATTGGACTGACAGCTGTTAGTGGAAACAAACACCGTTCTACTATATATTTGATTGACTGAATTGTTTGAACACCCTGTTAGCAGAAATAAACACAGCTCTGATATTATATCGGTTTGACATATTTTATTAGTTAATATATGTTGTTGAAATATTTTATTATCAGTTGATAATACTAAATTGTATTTACATAACCGTTTGTTCAAATTGGGTTAATGACTTGAATGTCGTCTGAACTATTATATACCGCTGGAGCTGCTAAGCTATTTTCTATAAAGTAACTCATAATGTATTCGAGTTTGATAATTGGATTTAAATTGTTTTTAAGAAACTATTAAATGATTTATTTTAAATTAATTATGTTATTAATTAATTTTAAAGGAAATATTAATATTAATCAGGTTGTTTAGGGTTGATGTAAATCAACTATTTAAATGGGATTTGATATTAAATTAATTGGTTTAAATTAATTAAATAAATGAGGTTTTAAATAAGTGGTTGTTTAAAGAGTTGATAATGTTTCAAATTAACAGATTTGGTAGGATAATGGTGTAGTAAATAGAAAAGTTAAAATTGGATAAGTTATCCAAGATATTGTTTTTAACTTAATTAATCTTTTAATTAAGTAAGGTTTAAAGATAATTTAATTATCAAAGGATAAGGAAATCAAGTCGAATGTCTGGATTAAATTCCCTGATTTAATATTTAAGTTAAAATAAGTTAACTTAATCAATGGGTCAAAATAACAACGTTGTTTTGAAATGGTTTAAGATTTGGAAATCAATGGAATTTACAAATTCTAGTTTGTCGAATATTTTGGATATCGAACTTCTACAAAACCTGACAATGAGAATGATTTCGACTCAAGGTCTGAGAGGTAATTAAAATACCCCGACTTGAACGATTTCACAATTATCTGATAAATCGTTTTAGTTTGTGTTTGAAATGAGTGTTGGAGTTGACTATTGTTTTCAGTTATGAAACAGATATTCGAGAGTGAGATTATCACGTAAGATTGATAATAAGAGTTATATTATTTAATTAATAATTATTTTATCAAAAGAATATATAAACAAAGTTAATATTGTATTGAAATATTTAACGATTATTTAAATAAAGCTTAGCAGATCCAGTGGATATAAATCTATTTTTTTATATTTGATAGATAAATAATCGACTATCAAATCTGGACCTTTATCGTTATCATTACGAAGAGACCGGAGTCCAAATTCCACTCGAGTCGATATATGCGTTACGAGTCTGAGATTATTGAAGACCATTGAAGACGGAGTATTGCATGGGCTATTCTATCGATTCAAGGTAGAAATTTCCTAAGATGGATTTACAGGATAGTGCCTTCGGTTTGTCTAGTCCTGGGACAACTTGCATGGAAGAATGTCTGCCAAAGTATGTTTAACCGATCACGTACGTTGATCTCTTCAAACGTATTTATGTTAGTGGCACACTAATTCGTTTCTCTTGCTTTATACTCGTAATATATCTTTGGGGAAGTCAATTAGTGGTTAGTGGTATTGACGATGTGGCATTCAAAGAAATGATTTGTCGAAGGTAAGTTCAAACTCAAGCCTCACAACTGGAAAATGACAAAAATCGGACAGGCAGCATGGCTAAGTGGGTTGCTCCCAATTAGGGTACATTCTCACTATCTATAGAAATTCCGTTTACTTCTTTAATCTATCGATGTTGTCCCTTTCGGGGAAACGATGGGTAGCTCCCAACCGTTGGTGACAATATATTCGATACATTCAAGCGAAATGAGTAGTCGGTCATGTGTGGCCGGGTTGCAAGATGTTCTTGTTGAACCAAGTGTATTTCCCTCTAGAGGTACACTATCGGAAGATGGTTCCATACCTTGTCATAGTCAGAAATCCATTATCCAATAAGTGCTCGCGGTTTTGATTGTATACTATGTATGTAGAGCATGAGATGCAAGCATTCTACTAGATGATTATTTATTTATGGTTGATAGATACTATTATAATATCAGAAGAGTTTGATATAAATATGTTTTGGGTTGTCTTAATGTAAAAACCATCCGTGTTTATGTGTGGATCGCTCTTACGATTATCTTTTCTTTTGAAAAGGTTTTTAAAAGTTAAATCAAGTGTTTTAGATTCTGATAAGGGAACAACCCATTCCGTGTCATACGGCGTGGTCTTATGAGATATCGTTTTATTTCCTCAAATTGTTTAAAATCGTTTACTCATACCAGTCACATGACTGACCCAGAGTTTATTTTTCTATGTTACCCCTAAACTCTTAAGTGCCCAATTTTGTACGGTCAGTCCAATAGTGTAGGATTTTATAGATTTATCTAGAGGAGTTTGGAGCAGAAGGCTTCAATGTTCGGTATAAAGAGTTTACTCCATTGTGTTACATATGTAATATACTCTGATGTTGTATGTAAGTTCAAATACAGATGTATTTCAAAAGAGATTTGCAACAACCCGGATTTTCAGAACCAATTTAAAATTTTTATTTTAGTTATTTTTATGGATTTTGAATATTTAAAATGATTTATTTTAAATAATAACGACTAAAAATTTATTTTAAACATAGTTACAACGTATTAATTTATTTTAAATATAAAACGAGCTTGAAATGGTGCGCTAGTTTGAAAATTCGATTTTAAATTTCAATTGAATGTACAGGATTCAAAATAAATCAGATTTCAGTAAAACAAGAAATATTTGAATCTATTTAATTATATCTTTCTAACGAATGTGAAAAACCAAGATTTCATAATATAAATTGAAAGTTATGCCCAGTTTAAAATTCAGAATAGTCGCTATGGAATTTATATTTTTTTTAATATAATATATAGCCCTTAAAAATAGCCAGTTTGCAAACGACCTCCATTTTTGATGAAACCACTTTTGTTGGATCTGAAATGTCAAATTACTGCTAGATTCCAATTTTCATAATTTTTGGAATTAATATGTGAGCATGGCGAAGAAAACGTGTTTTGACAATTTCAGTTGAGTTGGATCGACCAGAAAAAGGCCATTTTTCTAACGGTCTCCAAATTCGACAAAATTAGTTTTGGTAGGATCGTATCATTGAAACAAAGCTTTCTATAATTTTTGAAGTCAATATGTGGACCATGTAAATTGAAATGTACGTTTAAATTCAATATATATTGATTTATATTTTAATTTTGATAAAAACTAATTAAAACGGTCGAATTGGCTTATGGGACATATCCCATTGTGTCCGGAATGGGGACATTTAGCTAGAGGAGACAGTCGTTGGGTTTGATTTGGAGTTCGAATCGTTAAACTTCCCATTTGATTAATTATTGAATTAAATAATATAAAAATTTATATAAATAACCCCTAAAAAAATCAAACCCTAACCCTAAAATTATCGCTCGCCCCCAATTCGTTTCGACCAACGAAATCACTCCAAAATTCCCTGCCAAAATTCTTTAAATCTAAGCAATAAAATTCGAAACTCCAGAAGGGAAAATTGTAGAGCAAAGTGGGAGCTTCAAATCCATACAAGGTTGAAGTGTCATCGTTGTGTAAATAAGGAGAAACGAACTGGAGGCGGTTGAAGTGCCACCCTCCGATCGTCGTCCAATCGGCTACAGGAGGTGCGGCGACGGCTCTTTCATTTGAACGATTAGGTTCAGCTGATTGTGGAAGGAAATAGATTAAGGGGGTAATTAAATTTAATTTTAATTTTCTAATTATGCAATTAATCTTTAAAATACCGTATCTTCTTCATACGAGGCCCAAATCCGACGATTCAAAATGCGTTGGACTCGTCTCGAAGAGAGCTACAACATAGAACTGACTAGAAGCGATTTGGAGCAAATCAGAATTTTAGGAAAATTTAAATTCAAAATAGAATAGAAATTCAGAAATAAAGGATGGAGGAGTGGAAACAAATATGATAACTTCTTCTCACTCTACTTGTTTTACAGTTAAAGATATACTAGGATGCAGGGACTTAGTAGTCCCCGACACTATTTATTGTACAAACCATGGTTGTTTGTTTGGATTGTACTGTGAAAATTTGGATTGTGGTTGTGAATAAAAAATTGAACAATAAAAATATCATTTTTATCGTATAAAGAAACTATATAAAATATTCATGTGCTGAATAAAATATTTGAACAATAAAAATATCATTTTTATTGAACGTATGAACTGTATAAAATATTCATGTGTTGAATAAAATGTTTGAACAATAAAAATATCATTTTTATTGTGTAAAGAAACTATATAAAATATTAATGTGTTGAATAAAATATTTGAACAATAAAAATATCGTTTTTATTGAATGTATGAACTGTATAAAATATTTATGTGTTGAATAAAATGTTTGAATGATAAAAATATCATTTTTATTGAATGTATGAACTACTAAAAATAGCAAAGTGTTGAAATAAATATTTTATCATTAAAAATATAATTTTTAACGTATATGTGAACGACATAAAATTCTCCTGAAATGAAAATAAATATTCATTTACAAATTGGACGATTTGTTTATGTAACACCCCGTAATTCTGTTAATATTAATATTTACAAATTAAAGAATAACTAATCTCAGACGTGAGAATTGTGGGAAACGGGTTGCGCCATTGTGTGCGTCTCGGAATTCTAGTGGAGATAGAGTCCGAGTTTGCGGGAAACGAGTACCGGATGAAAGAGTTATGGACGAGCGAAGGTTGGTGGCAAAGAAAGAAGAAAAAAATGCACTGGCGCACTTGGGAAGTGCGCCAGTACATATTTACACTGGCGCACCTGCCAAGTGCGCCCAGGTCAAGGCTGGAGCCTGCACAGCTTTCTGGTTCAGGCTGACCCGTGTTGTTGAGTCCATTCTGACTCCTTGCTGAGTCATTAGGGCTGACTCATCACCCTATCATAATTAAATGGTTTTGATTAACCCTAAGAACATCCGACGGCTTAAATTAATTTATAACTCTATAAAAAAAACCCATACATAAACCTTAAATCATAAAATAAATAAAGACCATGGCCGTCATGCTGATATTTTGAGACCTAGAGTAGCCGCCATCAAATTAAAGATAAAGAACAGCAACCAAATCAGAACTACCCAACCCTAACAGCGATTCTTCATCAAAAGAGCGCTAATTCGACTCTCTTTCTTCTAGAATTGTGAGTATGATAGTCTTAACAAGATTATTATTGAATTAATTAGGTTAAGTCATGAATGGATTATGAGTAGATGATGTGAATTGTCATACATGTTGTTGTAAACCTTATGCTATCATGTATGTTATAAATCCTATGCTATGTATCCTATATGTTGTAAATCATGCTATGATGATGTTATGTATGTTGAGAGTTTCTATGCTAAATTGAGATGAATCATACATGTTATAAAGTCATGATGCTATTATCTATGCTAGTTAGTTCATGTTAATCAAATCATCAAGTTTGGGCTATGTTGATCTATTATGTTTGGGCTATGTCGATCTATATGACAAGTCACATATGCAAGTTAGATTGATTAGAAAAGTTATGAACATATGCCATGACATCTATTATGACATCTAGAATTATGCTATGACATATGTGAAATTCTATGCTAGTTTACACCATCATTATGTTGCCTAAAAACCCCATATGCAAGTTTATGTATAGATTTGGGCTATGATCATATTATGTGAATTATGACACTTAACAAGTTGACGCCTTTTTGATCCTTAACATGTGTAATTTATGCAAGTTTCACCCCTATCATGATTAGATTTATTTTATTATCTATATGTTAATTTGGCTTTCTGCTGTGCGTTAGACTATTCAAGTCTAGCCTATATTATGCGTTGAATAAGCGAACGTATAGACGTGGGGTAGGGGTAATATTAAGGATTTAATAATAAGATGTTGGGTGCAATTGATATGATTTTGCATACCATGAGTGGATGACCATAATTGAGTCAATTATGGACATCAATAAAAGTGGACTAAATTAATAATTTGGATAGGAAATTATTAAAACTGGGGTAAAAGATTGAAAGTTGTCAATCAATGCTTAGGACACGAGGTTGGACTCGTTTGTAACGTAAACCTGCCCGGAACCGCCCGGCAAATCCAGTGGTCACAAATGTCAGCCCAATGTGAGAGGTCCTAGGCCTAAACTAAAGCATAACAGTTGTAAAGACACGAGGTTAGACTCTTTTATGGTGTAAGACTGCCAGGACCCGCCCGGCAAATCCAGCTGCCATAAATGCCAGTCTAATGTGAGAGGTCTTTATGAGGTTATGGCCTGAATGAATTAAGAAATACTTAACCAACATAAACATGTAAAGTGGGACATGGGGGTTAAGTAGGTGCCTTGGGTGGCATGAGGAATATAGTGGGTGCCCTTAGTGGCATATGAAATACGATTAGTAAGACTTAACCAAACACACATGTAAATGAACATGACTAAGAGGGTTAAGTGAGATATATTAATGACAAGCTTAGGTGGGTAGTTTGTGGGGGCCCATTTCAACCAGTATCCCAAACGTATCTTTGTGAGCTCGACCCAAGTCGAGGACGGGACACGCATACTGGGCTTGACTATAAGAGGCCAAAACGGGGAGCGGTGGCAACGCAAGTCCAACGGGTTTCATATGCGTGTGTGGACCCGAGCTGGTAGGTAAGACGTTGTTGCATCGTGTAGGTATAAGCCGTGCATTCTCAGTTGTATCGGGTTGCCACTTTAGGGGAGCGATACACCCCACTGTGGGGCCAGCACGGGTATCTACGAGTAGGGAGCCGATCGAAAGTGGGTAGTGGGGTACACCTAGTGGAGATAGGGGCAGACGGCACTTATGTAGACAGCTAGGAGTACACGAAGTTACTTATAAAATTTCTAAGGGGGTAGTGGGGTACACCTAGTGGAGATAGGGGTAGATGGCACCTATGTAGTCAGCTAGGGGTACGCAAGGCTATTTATATAGCTTCTGTGTGAAGCATGCGGGATCAACCTTTAGGGTGACTGGTGCGGTGCAGTGTAATAATTGGCGCGGTACAGTGTAGTAATGTGTCGTGCAGTGTAGTAATGTGCGGTGCAGTGTAGTAATGTTCGGTGCGGTGTAGTAATTATTCGTTAGTGATTAGGTATGCCTTTACCGTTATCTTTGACGTTATTTTTAACGTTATCTTCATCTACTTTCCATACCTAATAGTTCATAGACATTTACTTGTCTTCCAGCTTATGCCTTAGTCTAGTTATTTTGGTAATAGTATTGTTAGAATTATCATACTCGCCAGACTTTATGTCTGACCCCCTCCATTTCTATCCTTTTCCCCCTCCAGGTCCTCAGGTTGGACCCAACTCTAGTGGAGTTTGATTGGATTGCTTCATCTCTTTGGAAAGTTTGGACCCTTGAAGTAAAGTCCAGCTTGTTATCTTCTTTAATGGCTATTTGTGTAATGGGATTATGTATTTTGTTTTTATGAAGATGGATAATGTACTTGACTCTGAATTAATGGTTTTGTGATGTAATAAACGTGTTTCCGCTGCAATAAAATGAAGCTTTAGTTTTCAAGTACTACTTATTATCTATCTTGTTGTAATTTTTCTGTTCTATATTCACTTATAACCTCCATGGAAGTTAATGCATTCCCTTTGTGAGTGACATTAATGGACGTGGGGTGTTACAGTTTATGTACACCCATTTAACTAACATGGATTAGGACGATAAATTTTACACATCACCCAACTGCACAAATAATATTCAATATTTGTTGGTTGAAACCCCATACGGGTGATGATATTTGACGTACACAAATCCCAATTGCTTAGTTATATGTCAATCGACTGGTTAACAGACTGTTGTAAGTGTTAATTATTTATATTTAGTGCTTTATGCACTTGTGTAAGGCACCTTGGATGATGGTTGATTGTTTATCATTGTTTTTGTATACATGTGATGTATGAAATCCATATAACTAACATTATATGGTAATTGGTTGGGTCTGATTCCAATTCAGAAATAACGAATATTTTAAAATAATAGTCTGTAAAGGATTAAAATATGATTTTGATGTCCGATTTGGGATGGACACGAAAATATTGAATATGTGATGTCGGGTAGATTAGATTTGCGCCATTTTAACGTGAACAATATTTATATCGATTTTATTCATTTTTATATTGAATATCGAAAAGGAAATGATTTCAAAATTCGATATTTTGAAAATATTATCATTAAATTATTATAATGATAAGGAGTATTCAATTTTGATTTAGAACTGAAATGAAAGTGGAGATCGTTTTAAAATGAATTATAAAATATGTTTTAAATGGAAATCGATGAAATAAATATAATATATATATATATATTAAATGGCCTGAATAGAACGCACCGCGCAACGACCATTTGCGAATTTCGACTGACATTACGGGAGATTCGACTGTCGGATACTCCTAAAACTGGAACCGTTCGATTCATATCGAAAAGAGCTTTCCAACGATATAAGAGATTTGAGATCTAACGGCTGGATTTGGAATTATGTTCAAATCAAATTTGGAGAAGGTTGTTGTAAATGCACTTCGATGACCGTTTATGGAAATCGACTGTACGGGCCTTGATAAAATTATTAAAAATATTAATAATTTGTGTAAAATCATAATAAATGATTTGGAAAGAAATTGGATGAAAATTTCCACATTTGTAAGGATAAAAATATATTTCTATCAAAATGAACTAGTTATTAAATACAATAATAATCCAATATTTTTAAAGAAATAAATTGATTTGAAATGGTTTTAAAATATAACCAGAATTTTCCAACGAATAAATTGGAATGGAAATAATCTTTGGAATATTTATTGGATTCCGTGGTTAAACGGATATTGTTATGAGAATTTGGAAGATACAAATATCATTATTCCCAATACGATATCCATTAGTTTCAGAATTTGATACTGAATATAAGTCGATATAATTTCTATTCAGGGCCTTGTATTTAATATTGAATTGGATTTTGGGTTTGTCGTGAACGGTGTCATAAACAACACTATTCTTAAACCCAGTTGAGAAAAGAATAAATCTTTTAATTAAGATTTAGTGAAGTTTTCGAATTAATTAATATTTAGTTGGAATTGAATAAAAGAATTGGATTTTGGGTTTGTTGTGAACGGTGTCTTAAATAACACTTCTCTTAAACCCAATTGAGAAAAGAACAAATCTTTTAATATAGATTTAGTGAAGTTTTCCTATTAATTACTATTTAATTGGAATTGAATAAAAGAATTGGATTTTGGGTTTGTCGTGAATGGTGTCTTCAATAACACTGTTCTTAAACCCTATAACACCCCGTGTTTTCTGTTAACATTAAACTAACGAATTTAGGAATAATTAATTTTAAATGTGAGAATCAAGGGAAACGGGTTATTCCATTGTGTTCGTCTCGGAATTCTGGTTGAGATAGAGTCCGAGTTTGCGTAAATTGGACTTCGTATAAAGAAGTTATGGCTGTCGGAAGTTTCCAGATTATACGGCGTTCCGTGTTATACGGCGTGGTCCCTTGATTTACTCTATTTTAAAGTAAAGTTTTAAATAACTGGTTTAGTTCTCACACCAGTTCCATGACTGACCTAGAGTTTATTGTTTTAACCTAAACTCTGGGTGCCCCTATTTTCCACACGGGCAACTAGTAGTTTTGGTTTTGCAGATTTCTATTTTACAGGATCCTGGTTTATAGCTGAAGCTATATTCAGAAAGCTTTGTATCCGTGTATTTCTTTCAGTTGTGTTATGTATTATTTTTCCACTGCATTGTAATTTAATTCTCTGATATTATTTTTCTGACGTATATTATTTATTCATACTCTGTTATATTCTTGTACTCTGATGTAATTGTTGTAATAAGCAATGAAATGTTTTTTCATTTGTGTTCTGATTTGTCGTGTTCTCAACTCAATCCGGGCTTTCACGTAAGGGCGAGTTTGGGTCGTTTCATGATTATTTATATATTATATTTTATTCCACTACGATTGTGAGATTCTATGATGTTGTTCAGTTCGATTTTCTATCTATTTTCTTCTATTTTAATTTTCTATCTTTCTATTTCTCATCTTCTGAGTTTTCTCTATTATTGATTCGTATTTTCGTGCAATTTGAGTTGGACGTAAGTTTTATTTAGTCAGCTTAAATGGTATGGATTTGCAGGTCCTTACACTTGGTATCAGAGCAGAAGGTTGAGTAGAAACATTGGCTCTATGGCAGAACTCGATAGAGATGGGGTTACTAATACCCTAGATTGAGTTTTATATATGGCTACATATTTGTTAGTTGATATAAAAACTGTTTTATATTGTATCGATTGGTTTTTTGAGTGATTTATGAATTCTGGTCGATATAGAAAGGAACAGCTGTATCGATAGTTGTTTCTAAACTCTCGAGCAGAACAATTCGACATTGTAGTGTTTTAAAGGCAGGGTAATTTAAATAAATTTTTCTCAAAATTATATTTTGTTATAAAATAATATTTTTCTGAAATTATTATTGTATATGGAAATGTCGATGGTTATTATTATATTCCAATAGGATTATAAATATTGAAATATTGAACCAAAATGAATTTGTATAAGGAAGAGATATATAAATAAGACAAATTAGAAAATTATTTGAATAAAACAGAATGTTTTGGAAAATTCAAAAGTTTTGAATTAAATAGTGGAATTATGATATATGATTTCAAACTGGTTTGGAATAGAAATCAAAATTTTGAAATTTGAAAAGTTAATTTGGGTCAAAAATTTGGAACCTAACTGGAAATCAATTGAGTTAAATGATTTTCTGAGTACCGATCTAATGTTAAGTTCGGTCTTCGAGGTTGATACTCATAGGATTATTTTCTTACCAATTTATGGTCAGGGACTTATGAATGTGTTTATATTATGTTTGATTGCTGTAAAATGATTGGTAGGTAAACTGTGTATTTTCGAATCCTTGTTAGTTGTGATTGTTGGTGGATGACCCATGTATGTGTTTTATTTTGAGTCTATAAATTTAATTATAACTATAATCTCCTCGTTACTTTTTAATTTCGGGGACGAAATTCTTTTAAGGGGGTAGACTGTAACATCCCGGTTTTTGACTGAGTTTTGTAATACAATTTATTTTGGATTATTTTAATAATTGATTTAAATAATAAATTGTAGGTAATAAATATTAGGGAAAATTCCAAATATATATACTGTAATGGTTCAAAAACTACTTAGTCAATGTATATATGGTCATAAAAGCGGTAAGCACCAGACAAACAACACTTGGCTATTCTAATATTTATTAATTTGTTTTGTAACTTTATTTTAACCTTTGTAAATATAGATAATATTAGTCGTTAATATTATAGAAAATTGCAATAACATTTTTATAAAAGTCTTATGTGTATATTTCACTTGTTATAGGCAAATGTATACAAGTAAGTGTTGATTTAATTATTTGTTTGTATTTAAAACTCATTGCGAGTTCGTGTAGAACATAAGATTGATTTTTTTATAACTAAGCAGGATATTAAGATAAGAATTCAATTTCTTCACATCAAAGCCTACACCATTTTACTGCATAGGAAGTCGTACCTCTTCGAGTGAACAAATCAATAGGCTAGCTAGAAATATGGCATAGTATTTCTTAAGAAATTTGAAGCTAAAATTATAGGCAGTCTAGCATAATCTCCTTAAGGGCTAAGTTACCTTTTAAAAATGCTTTTACTCATAGCTTGTTCGTAGATTAGGCAACCTACCCAATCACCTTGCAATCAAAATGCACGTGCAGGAAAATTTGATCACCAAATTTTTTGCACATGTTTTCACATCAACGTTGAGTAGTCTACCTAGAAATACATAGCAACATATATAGTTTGTATTACTTAGGAACGAAGTTTATTTTTTTTTAGTATTTGTGCACATGGACGTACACTGCATAAGCTGGCCATGATAAGATGACTGGATGATGAAATGGGAAATAATTTTACACAACATCCCTTCAAACTAGCAGCTATATAAACTAGCCTAGTAACTCTAAATGAAAAGCCATTTTAAACATTCCATCTCGGCCTGTATTTTACCCTGCAAACAATTATTGAGAAAGTCATATTTTTCACTTTGAATTCACCTATAAATACAACTGCTCCCCTTACTAAATAATTTTCAAACTCACAATTGAAAACCTAGAAGCAATTGGCATTAGGAACTAAAGATGGGGAACAGACAACATAAGACAGCGAACACAAATATGTGAGTAAACCCCTTTCCTCTTTTAAATCTATTGGTTATTTATATGTATGTAAGTAGATAAACACACACACACACACACACACACACATATATATATATATATATACACTATATATATACACGTATGTATATGGTATGCAAACAAAATTGTTTCTTCATATTAAATCTGGACTAAAACTATGGAACAGAGAAACCATTTATGTGAGTAAACTTTGTTCTTTGAGTCTAAATTAATGTATATATATGTGAATGTTTGGTAGGTTATTGATGGACTACACTTATATATATGTTTGAAAATTTTCAAATATATGAATCAAATTCTAGAAATGAAACAACTGCCAAAAATCTTTGTGGCAAACCAGTAGCCTAGGAAATAAAATTGCGGACAAACATTGATGAGTAAATGCCTTTTTTAATGTTTATATGCAACCTTATATATGCATGTTTTAGTTTTGGACTAGGAACTTAAAACCTGGAATGTATGAGACCATGAGCTAATATAGGTGAGTAAACCATTCGACTGTTTAGATAGTAATATATATATATATATATTGTTTCACTAAATTAATTTACATACTAAACCGGAAAAAGGGAAGAAATGGGAGAAGAAATAAGAACCGATACTTCACTAGACTTTATTTTATTTCTTACATATAATAACATAATTCAGTATCATGTAATAGAATTATATTGGTGCTTAAATTCTTGTTTGACAATCCACGTATTAAGCAGGATCCGAACCATATTTGACTAACCCAAATACATGGTAACTTAAACTTAGATTTGCGAAGTTTCCTTTATATCCATCTTTATACAAAATAAAACGTCCAAATATACATAAATGCACATGTATTTGTCATAATAAATTGGTTTACTTTCTACTATAGAATCATTATTAAATCTAGTTAATAGAGATGGGAAGTGAAGGGCTATTTTCCAATGAAAACGTGAAGGTGATGCAAAAAGGTAAGTATGGCAGGAGATTGAAATTTTGGATGCAAACAGTGTGAGGGTGGAGGATTTTAAAGATGTTTGGTTGTAGTATGATGATGGGGTAGCTGTTCTGTTTTGTCACGGTGTTGGAGTTTATTGAGTTGGATGTCCAGTTGATGAGGAAGAATACTAGTGTGTGTCCAGTCAGTAAGGAACTGATGAATAAGATGGGCGAAGTGGAGTATGTGTGCATGTGCACGGTGAAGGGTGTACACATTTGTGTACATTAGATGGTGAAGTCCTCTGAGAGTTTGTTGGGTTTTCATTTTGGGACGTGTTTGCTGAAGTATAGAAGAAAAGAAAGTGTTGGTTCGAATTGAAGTAGCGGCGAAAGAGGAAGAGTGGTTGTTGCGTTAATACATGGGGGTGCGCATGTTTAGTAACATAAGAATTCCGTCGGGTTGGACGTATTACTTGCCAGAACTGTGAAGGAAGAGTGTTGTAGCGGTTTAGTTTGGGTGTAGGGATCTTGTGTATGATGTGGGTGGATTATTAGTTGGTGGGCTTAGGCCCACAAGGGTACGGGTGTAAATCAGTCGGACCGAACGGAGGTGTGTTCAGTTTCTATCGTAAAAAAAACGGACCGAACACGGACAGGACCCAATTTTTTCTCGGTAAATTTCGTTGTCCTAATTCGTGTCCTAAATAAAATCGATCGGACATGGACACGATCGGACTCGGTCGGACATGGATATTTAAATCACATTTTGTACATTTTACTAGATTTTCTCTCAACTATATGCCGAATTACAAGTAATTCGGACAAGCCGGACCGGACATGATTTTTTCTCGTACAAATTTTGTTATCCTAATCCGTGTCCTAAATGAAAATCGGACGAACTCGGACGGACGTATTTCGGTCATGGACACGAACAGACGTCGTACATTCGGAAAAAATCACAGCCCTACACAAGGGGAGTTTTGAATTATGTTTAAGTTTAAATATACAAATTTTTTAGCAGATATATATGTATAACATGTGGACCGCCTTAATTTGGCCCAGCCCATTTCAAAAATAAAAAGAAGGGGAGAAAAAATGTGTTTTAAATTATAATGTATATAAAAGATATATATATAAATAAATATATATAAATGGGTATATATGTATGGTATATGATCGAATAGTTTTGCTTGTGGTTGTACAGTGAATCGATAAATGGTGTGTATAAATGAATTGACGAAGCTATCGAGTTTTAATCGACTCAAATAAAAATTGACTGGATTATAAAAATTAAAAGTAGCTTCAATACTAAATATCAATTAAAATTAAATAATCGTATATTTAGTCGTAAAGTAAAGTTACACGTGAACTATTGATCAGTAATAATCTGTAACTCAGTAAAATCTGAATTTGTTGTTAAATTAATTATTTAATTTAATTATGTATAATTACGTCAATTGTAATTATATATTGTATCGATGGCTGTTAGTAGAAATAAACATCGTTCCACTATATATTTGATTGGCTAAATTGTTTGACACGCCTGTTAGCAGAAATAAACAACGCTCCTCTATTTTATCGGATTGACATATTTTATTAGTTAATATATGTTGTTGAAATATTTTATTATCAGTTGATAATACTAAATTGTATTTACATAACCGTTTGTTCAAATTGGGTTAATGACATGAATGTCGTCTGAACTATTATATACCACTAGAGCTGCTAAGCCGTTTTCTATAAAGTAACTCATAATACACTCGAGTTTGATTATTGGATTTAAATTGTTTTTAAGAAACAATTAAATGGTTTATTTTAAATTACTTATATTATTAATTAATTTTAAAGGAAATATTAATATTAATCAGGTTGTTTAGGGTTGATGTAAATCAACTATTTAAATGGGATTTGATATTAAATTAATTGGTTTAAATTAATTAAATAGATGGGGTTTTAAATTGTAATGACCCAGAAAATCTGAACCAATTTAAAAAATTTAAATTGGCTATTTTAGTGGATTTTAAATATTTAAAATAAATATTTTAAATAATAATGATGAAAAGTAATTTTGAATCGAAGTTGAAAATAAATATAATCACTTTGAATTATAAACAAGGCCTGAAATGGCGCGGTAGTTTCAAATTTTCAATTCAAACTTTGATTGACTGTACCGGGTGCAAAACAAAACGAATTTGAGTGAAACCAAAAATATTTAAATCTCTTAGTGAATATCTTTCTAGCAAATCTGAAAAATCGAAGTTTCATAGCGGGAAGCAAAAGTTATGGCTAAATGAATTTTCAGAAAGGTCGCTATGGAATTTATATAGCCCGTGAAAATGGCCATTTTGCAAACGACCTCGGAATTCGACGAAACCACTTTTGTTGGATCTGGGATGTTAAACTATTGATAAGTTTCAAATTTCATAATTTTCGAAGTTAATATGTGAGCGTGGAAAAGGAAAACGTGTTTGGTCAATTACAGTTAAATTGGATCGACTAGAAATGGGCCATTTTTCAAACGATCTCAGAATTCGACGAAACTAGTTTTGTTGGGACCGTATCGTCAAAACATAGCTAGATTTATTTTTCTAGAATTTTTCGAATCAGTTTGTGGCCCTGGAAAATCGAATTGTACGTTCAAATCGAATATTGAATGTTATATATTTTAAATTGAATGAAAACTCACTGAAACATTCAAATGGGCCTTCGAAACATATCCCATTGTATTCGGAATGGGGGTAAAACGCTAGGGACGATAGTCGTTGGGTCTGGATTGGGGTTCGTGAGTGAAAGAGGGTATTTTCGAAATTTAAAAATATATAAAAAAATAAAAAAATCTCATTCGTCCACCTCAACTCTCTCTCTCCCCAACGAGCGAATAACCACGGAAACCCTCTTCCTCCTTCTCTCCTCGATCACGCCCAAACCACACAACAAAACCGCATGCTCCTTTGGAAGATTTTAAAGATCCCACTCTCCTCTTTAAATCCATACCACTTCCGCCCTTTATCGTCGAGTGTCGTCTGAGATCCGCCGCTATGAAGTGTCGGCGTTCAACGCCAGTTTTCTCCTCGATACCCAGTTCGAGTTCAACAAAGGGGGGTCCACAGGCGCGCCTTTCGAGGCTCTACAACGGGGTACAACCCGATTTCGTTCAAGTGTTTCGGATTTCATGTTAAAGCCAAACCTAGTTTCGAATCAAAATAGAAAGGTGCGGCAGTTTTTATTTTAAACCATTTAATAGCATTTTAAAGCGCTACGGTTTTTGATTTCACTGTAAAAATCATATCTTTTTGCTTTGTTGACGAAATTCAGTGAAACAAGAGACAGTGGACTCGTGTGTACGTCTTCCACATTCTAGAAGAGACCGCATATTTTTCTGTGCCTTCTGTTATTTTTGGTGGAGTGGAACCCAATGTGAGATTTCTAAATTATAAACGATATGGAAAACGACGATGTATAAATTATATAGTCGATGTATGAGTTATATAAGCGTTGTACACCTCATGTATAAGCGTTGTATAAGTTGTACGTTCGATATATAAGTTATATATGCGTTGTAAAAATTATATATGTGTTGAATAGAAGTGAAATGCTTATATATATATATACGCCCCTCGTCCACAAACCATGGACGATATTTATTGATTGTGATTGGTGCGAAAATTGATTAATTACGAATGGTTGATTAGAATTGTTTGTGGTTGAAATTGATTGATTATGGTTGAAAAATACCCGTTTGTGGTTGAGAATTATTTGGTTGAAACCACATAGGATTAGTTTGTGAAAAAAAAAAAATACATGCCGCCTGCGTGCGAACTAGATGCATGATTTCCCATTGTCAAAAGCTGCGAGGCTTTAAGGTAGAGCGAGGAGCCGTACTAGGGACGACCCCGGTTTTAACTACCCTGCCGTTATGCTGCCGAAATTTTCTGTAATATTCATGTGTTTGAATAATTTTCATTTGTTGAAATTATTTCCATATGTTGAAACCATTCATGTGTTGAACAGAAATTCATTTGTTGAATAGAAATTCATGTGTTGAATGGTATTCGTGTTTTAAAAGAAATTGTTTTATAATAAAAATCCTATTTTTATAATCTACATGAACTATACAAAATAGTAGTGTTTTGAAATAAATCGTTTTGCAATAAAAATCACTTTTTACTATATATATACAAACTATAGAAAACATTCATGTGTTGAATCGAAATTCAATCGTTGAATAGAAATTCATGTGTTGAATGGTATTCATGTTTTAAATAAAATGTTTTATCAATATAAAAATCACCTTTTTATTGTATATATAGAATTTTGAATAACATTCATGTGTTGAATAGAAATTCATTCGTTGAATAGAAATTCATGTGTTGAATGGTATTCGGGTTCGAAAGAAATTGTTTTATAATAAAAATCATATTTTTATCATCTATATAGACTATATAAAATAGTCGTGTTTAGAAATAAATTGTTTTATAATAAAAATCATATTTTTATCACCTATATGAACTATATAAAATATCTGTGTTTTAAATAAATTGTTTTAACAATAAAAATCACATTTTTACTACATACATGAATGGTTAAAAATAGTGAAGTGTTGAAATAATTGTCGGTTGGATAAAAATATCATTTTTATCAGATGTATGAAAAGAATATAGTTTTGAAATCGAAGAATCGAAATATATATATAAATAGAATTGAAATATATCGAATATCGAAGCTGCAGTTCGTGTTTTGAAAACGTGATTTCAAACGATTAGTGCGGGAGATCCGACCATCGGATTTTCCCGAAACCGAAACCGTTGGGTTCGCTTTGGAAATATCTTTCCAACAACACCAACTTTGTAAAGATCAAACGGTTGGATTGTCCGGAATGTTTAATTCAAATCTAAAGAAAAACAGCGCCAGAATCGATTATATATATGTATATAATTAAATTAAATCGAATAACGACGCTGTAGTTCGTATTTTGAAATCGAAACTTCAAACGATTGTATCGGGAGATCCGACCGTCGGATTTTCCCAAAACTAGAACCGTTGGATTCGTTTTGAAAAGA
The DNA here is from genome assembly GCA_030737875.1 of Allium sativum. Classification (NCBI taxonomy): domain Eukaryota; kingdom Viridiplantae; phylum Streptophyta; class Magnoliopsida; order Asparagales; family Amaryllidaceae; genus Allium; species Allium sativum. Next base: position 214,163,479 of record CM060919.1, read on the forward strand.
TCTTTCTAATGATATAAATTTTGTGATAATCCAATGGTTAGATTTTCAGATATGTGTAAATCAAATCTGAAGAAAAATAGCGCCACGGCCGCGTTATGGTCCGAAGCGTCGTTTGAATAAATTGGCTATTTTAAAATAAATAAAAATGGCGATAAATCATTATAAAATATTATAAACGATATGGATGTGAAATTTAGGAACTAACTGAAGGTTGGCTAAGTCGAATGGTTTCCTGGATTTTGATCTGATGTTGGTTTCGGCTTTCGGGGTTAATATTTGAGAAATCGTTCTCTTACTGATTTACGGTTAGTGACTAATGAATTGAAATGATGCGTATGTTGCGTTTGTATAACACATGTTTATTTATATACGCCAGTTACTCAGAAAGACCGGGTTTATCCCATTCTGAATAACTAAATCGACGATAAGAAAACGAAGATGAAGATGGTGGTTGAAGACCGAAAAGCTTCACCTCGTTTGGATGGTAACTGATGTCCTGATTGGGAGGCATCCCGAAATATGGATAATGAGTGGTGATCGTCCAGACGTACGTGGAGATCGATGGGTTTGCGAGGTATATAGTGCCTCCGGTTTCGTTCAAACCCAGAACGGACTTGTAAATGGACTGTGTGTCTGACATTGGAATTCATTCTGTGTGATTAATAACCATCAGTTACATGGCGTGAATTGCCTATGTGGCATGCTAAGATGCAGTGATCAGGGCTTCTGTTAAAAAGCAAAGTCTTGTGGTGATGACCAAAGCACCGCCTGTGTGGCGTAGCTTTGTGTATAACGTGAATTCGCGAACCTCGCACCCTGGTATGAAGCAGAAACGGGAGAGGATCTCAGGGGGGACGTGCGTTTCTTTCTAGCTAGAGGTGGTGTCAGTGCTTAAACTGGCTGACATTTATATTATTTTCACCTATGTGGTTGTTGTTGTTGCGAGGCGCCTCGGATATATCGGTCGATCCGGGGCCGATGGAGTCATTCGTTGGCTCATTGACGCCCCATAGGGCGGGGAAACGCATTGTTCAGGCATTATAATCCACTCCGTATGGACCGGCCCTGACGATCCAAGGTACGGTTACGGCTGTGCCTGAGACACGGGCTAGAGCGTCTCGAATTCGGTAAGGACTATCTTTTGCCTTGGTTCATGGCGGAAATCCAATTTCCAAATACGTGACTGTGCGGTTTTGATTGTATATACATATGGCGACATGATATATGGTACCCATGCCGTCTATGATTGATAGTTATGGTTCGAAATTGTTTTTGAAACATGTAAACACTAGTAATAGTATCAAATGCTTTTGTTTTATTCGTATCAAGCATATTTTGGCCATTATAAGGTAAAACTCTATCCTCTGGTTTGCGTTGCATTGTGTGATGGGAACTGAGTCTTATAATGGCTTCATTTTTACAAAAAGCATTGCGATGTTTAAAAGATTTAATTGTTTTAAAGCACTGACAATCCAATGGAGTAAACCCGTTCCACGAAAGTGGCGTGGTCCTGTGATTAGCCAATTGTATAATGTGATAAGTAGATTTCTCATGCCAGTACCATGACTGACTCGTAGTTTGTTTCACTTGCAAACTCGGGTGCCCCTTTTTCTACACGGGCAGCCTTGTCTTCAGGTTTTAGCAGGCTCTTTCTGGATAGCTGGAGCTGAAGATGGATTATATCATTTATCTCTTTTATGGTGTTCAGCTCCTATTGTACATATTATGTTTATTTCCGCTGTAGACATTTATGTATAGCTGAACTATATTTGTACTAAGTATGATCCTGTATACTGTGTAACTCTGATGATTATGTTTATCCAGTGTATTATTTGTTCATTATCTGGTGTATTTATTTATTTCTGTTCTGCTATTATCTGTTTCTGTGTTATATTCCAAAGATTACCCTTGCCACCGTCAGTACGGGGTTTGGGGTCGTCTCATTTGGTATCAGAGCTTTGGTTAAGCTTAGTTCTGGAATAAAACGTATTAACGAACTCGTCAGAAATAGAACTAGTAGTGTTCTAGGACGAGTAACTCATTAAAGATAGGATCAGTAATATCCTAGAATGAGTAGCAGAATGAAATAACACCTCGATGGATACATTTACATTCAAGTATATGTTTCTATGTTTTAAAATATCTTTTCTGTGACCTGACACTTGATCTACTATTTGCAGAAGTACTAGAAAATGAGTGTCAGAAACAGAAGGAATGCATAACCGGATATTGAGGCCCTATTAATTAAGTATCGAAATATGGGTGGAATACCGTTCTCTGGCGAAGAATCTATTATGAAAACACCGGCTTGGATTCGTTCTGCTGAGAAAATCTTTGACGGGTTAAAGCTGAGGGATGACCAGAAAAGATTACTGGCATCCTGGGCACTCAAAGACGAAGCCTTGTTCTGGTGGGATTCGGTTGTTAAGGATAATCCAGAAGGTAATATCACCTGGGATAGGTTCAAAGTGATTTTCCTAGAAAGATTTACTCCTCCTGAAGCAACTGAGCGGTTATGTGATGAATTCTCTTATTTGATACAAGGAGATATGACCATTCCAGAATATCATAAGAAATTCAATGAACTTTCTCACTTTGCCCCTCATCTGATTCAAGACCCGAAGAGGAAGAATCTGAGGTTTATTCATGGCCTGCAAAGAAAATATCAGAACAGTGTAATGAGGAATGTGAAGCTTCCTTTTTCTGAAATGATATACAAGGCTTACCAGTACGAAGATCTAGACAAGAAAGGTATGTTACGCTACGAAGAGGTGGTCAGTTCTAGTAATAAAGTTAAGTCTGAAACTGATCGTCCTGAGGCCAGTACGATGTCTGAGGTCAGTAAGAAGCCTAAAGTCAATCGGAAAAGGGCCAGATCTGGGAAAGAACCAGTAATGACCGCCGTATGCAATAGCTGCAATCATAAAGGGCATTTGTCGATAAACTGCAGACCCTTAAAGAAACGAATAAAGAGTGGATCTAAATCCAAGAAGAATTTTCAAGGGAAGAAAAGGTGCAATCAATGCCATCGGTTTGGTCATGTAAAGCAAGATTGTCGGCTGTTAAAAACGACCAAAGAAGCTCAGGTAAATGAATTGGCAGAAACTTCTGAACCCTCAGTTAGCCAGGAAAGGCCGGATGTTTTAGAAGGCACGCTAACTGTCAAAGATATACCAGTTAAAGTACTGTTTGACACCGGCGCGTCGCGAAGTTTTGTTGCAAAGAATGCGGTTAAGAAACTGGATTTGAATTTGAAGAAGCTCAAAGAACCAATGACTGTTCATAATCCGGTTGGGGGTTCCCTCGACCTCAGTTGGGTTTGTGGAGTGCCAGTTTCTTTTTCTCGTTATCGGTTCCCTACCATAGCGGTCGTCATGAATTTTACAGAATTTGATCTTATCTTGGGCTTAGACTGGTTGACCAAATATGAAGCTGAGGTTAAATGCGCTGACAGAGTCGTTAAGGCAAAGATTAAATCAGGTGATTATATAACCATTCCCTGTGAAGGTCAGAATTCTAATAAAAAAGACTTCTGGGCAGCTTTGGATGTTTCTCCTGCTCAAATAGAAAATATCCCTGAAGTCACAGAGAATATTCCCAACCTCGTAAAAGATATTCCTATCGTCAAGAATTATGCGGATATGTTTGAAGAAGTTGTTCGCTTACCTCCGCAGAGAGAAATAGATTTCAAGATCGCTTTGATTCTGAATGCAAGGCCGGTAGTTCACGCTATTCGAAGAATGTCCTTGAAAGAGAAAGAGGAATTAGACAATCAAACAAGACAGCTTGTATGGAAGGGTCTAATCAGGCCTAGTTTCTCTGATTGGGGAGCAGTGGTGTTTGTCCCAAAGTCTGACGGTACTCTACGGCTATGTGTGGATTATCGTGATCTGAACAAACAGACAATAAAGAATAAATATCCATTGTCGCGAATCGATGTTTATTAGATCGTCTGAATGGGGCACAAGTATTTTCAAGGATGGACCTAGCTACAGGCTTCCATCAACTTCGAATTGCCGAAGAGTGTGTTCCTATGACAGCATTTAGAGGTCCAGACTTATTCTAGGAGTGGTTAGTAATGCCGTTCGGCTTATGTAACGCTCCAGCTTACTTCGTCGATCTGATGAATCGAGTGTTCAAGGGAGTTTTGAATAAGTTTGTTCTGGTTTTTATTGACGATATTCTAATCTTCTCTAAATCAAAAGCCGAACATGAAAAGCATTTGGAACAGGTTCTAGAAATTCTGAGAAGGAATGTATTAAAAGCAAAACTTTCCAAATGTATATTCTGGCAAGATGAAGTGAAATTTCTTGGCCACATCGTATCGAAAGAAGGAATTGCTGTGGATCCAAGTTAAATCACAGCTATTCAAAACTGGAAACAGCCTAGTACTCCCACAGAAGTCCGCAGTTTTCTTGGATTGGCTAATTATTACCGGAAGTTCGTTAAAAACTTTTCGAAGATATCTGGTCACTTAACGAAGCTTACAAAGAAGCACTCAAAATTCAAATGGACTCCAGAATGTGAGGAGGCTTTTGAAGAGCTAAAGTTAAGATTAACGACTGCTCCAGTGTTAACCGTTATCGACGGCAATCAGGATTTAAAAGTCTGGACAGATGCCTCAAAAGAGGGCCTTGGCGCAGTACTAATGCAAAGAGGTCAAGTGATCGCTTATGCTAGCCGTCAGCTGAAGCCGCACGAGAAAAAATACGTCACTCATGATCTTGAGTTATTGGCTATAGTATTCGCTTTGAAAACTTGGAGACATTATCTTCTGGGTGAGAGATTTGAACTGTTTACAGATCACCAGTCGCTAAAGTATCTGTTCACCCAGAAAGACTTGAATCTGAGGCAGCAACGTTGGCTAGAATTCCTTGTAGCATACGATTTTGAGATTCTATACACTCCAGGGAAAGCCAATGTCGTGGCCAATGCGTTAAGCCGAAAGAATATGATGATCGCCGGTTTTATTATCACGACTTCATTGATAGATAAAATATCTGCTCTCCAGAAGGATGATCACTTCATTCAGAAGATCAGAGAGATAATTCAGAAAGGCGAGCCCTCGAGTTTTCAAGTTGATAATGATAGGATTCTAAGGCTAAAAGGTCGAATCTATGTCCCTAACATTGCTAAGCTCCGAAAGGAAGTGCTGGATGAATGCCACAAGTCAAAACTTAGTATCCATCTGGGAGTAAGCAAAATGTATAATGACATCAAACGCACTTTCTGGTGGAAGTCGATGAAGAGGGACATTTCTTTATATGTTAGCTGATGCCCTACTTGCCAGCTAGTCAAAAGCGACCAACAGAAACTGGTTGGATTGTTGCAACCGCTGGACGTTCCAGGTTGGAAGTGGGAACATATTTCCATGGACTTCATAGATGGTTCGCCCAGAACCAGAAAAGGAAATGACAGTATTTGGGTGATCGTAGATCGCTTCACGAAGACCGCCCATTTCATACCTGTCAGATCAAACAGAACTGCTCAGATTCTGGCGCAGATATACTTCAAGGAAATTGCAAGGCTACATGGAGTGCCGCTCAGTATAGTCAGTGATAGAGATCCAATATTTACTAGCAAATTCTGGGAGGCATTTCAAGTCGAACTGGGAACGAAGTTGAACTTGAGCACCGCTTATCATCCTCAGACAAATGGTCAGACTGAGAGGGTGAATCGTATACTAGAAGATCTATTGCAGGCTTGTGTTCTAGATTTCGTTGGATCATGGGAAGACCATTTACATTTGGCTGAATTCTCATATAACAACAGCAACCAAGCGAGCCTGACAATGTCACCATTCGAAGCATTGTATGGTAGACCGCGCCGAGCTCCTGCTTGTTGGGTCGAACCCAGTAATAGACTTGTATTGGGACCTGATATGATCCGGGAAGCTGCCGGCAAAGTCGATTTCGTTAAGAAATGATTACTCGCCGCTCAAAGCCGACAGAAGAGCTATGCCGATAAAAGGAGAAGAGATATATCGTTTGCTGTTGGCGACTATGTATATTTGAAAGTATCGCCGATGAGAGGAGTTATCCGATTCGGTAAAACTGGGAAGTTGGCGCCCAAATTCATTGGTCCGCTTCCTATTCTTGAACGGATTGGAACTCTCGCTTATAGGGTTCAATCGCCTGATTGGTTGCCTGGAGTGCATGATGTATTTCACATATCTCAACTTCAAAAGCACGTTCATGATCCAAACTTGATCGTGGAAGAAGCAGCGCAACAGGATATTGAAATTACTCTAGAATTGGCTGTGAGAAGAGAGCCGCTAAAGATCATTGGCAAAGAAACCAAGGAACTGAGGAACAAGAAGGTTCACTTAGTCAAAGTGCAATGGAGTGGGGATCCGCGAGATTGTACTTGGGAAACTGAGGAGAGCATTCAGAAAGCCTATCCTAAGTGTCGAGTAGATATCTCTGATTAACTCCGGTGCAAGGTACATTTACCATACTTTGCATTACCAATTAGTTCTCTACTCTGTTGTTATTTTCTTTCCATGGATGTGCACTTTTAATTCTATAGTCTGAATGATTTTAAAAGAATATAGAAATTGATTAGTATATTTTTGTAAAGTTAAAAACAAATTGCTTGTTGTTTGCATTGTGTGATAGTAAATTGGATTAATTAAATTATTAAAACGATAGTTAATTTAATTAATAAGAGAATGAATGGTAGGATTTATTCGATTAACTCACACAATGAACTGATTTAAAAATAGATAGATATATATACATGTGCATCATATATGTTTGAACAGGTAAATGGATAGCTGTTGAGTAAAGAAATTATTTGCGTGCTCGACAAATAGGTAAACCTTAATGAGTTGGATGCAAAATATTATTATATCAACTCCTGTGAATGCCAATGGATGCGGAGTGTTGGTTGTTCTATGTGTAATAATAAATGTCGTCATAGGATAGTAATAATTAATTTTGAACTACATTACATGGTATACTTCTTGAAGATAGGCATACTTCATCATATACCACATAAGCATTTGGAGCTTGTGTGACGAGGTGGAAGATTTACCATACGAGCGAGAGGCTTGTATAGCGATGACTATATTTTACCAGTTGAACTGATGACTGATATGGACCATATAAAATGTAGCGGTAAATTGCCAGAATAATAAAAACCCCACACGGGTCTGGAGTTGACAATAATCACGTCTCTCTAGTCATTAGATACAGCACATGGATTATTTATTTCCCACACGGGACGAGGTGACGAGAATTTATTCTCTGGAGCAATTAAAATACACACTCCCTCATACTTTGACAGGGTGACGAGAATTTATTCTCTGGAGTTATAATCTATACACGCTCCCCTGTAAACACCAGAATATATCACTATAAATATGTGTATGCTTTATAGGATTTATTGGGTACCTAATACGGCCCAATAAATTTCCAAACCCCTCCCAGTACAAAGGAGGTTATGGCGAAATTTTTCGAAAATTCCGGGTGTTAGCCAAATTTTTGAAGAATTGGAAAATTCTCAGAAACTGAAAAGTTGGAGAATAGAAGCCAGATTGAACGTAGAGTTGATTAATCAAACTACTTTCGACTTTTTTCCTTTTCGGGGACGAAAAGTTTTAAGTGGGGGAGGTTGTAACGACCCAGAAAATCTGAACCAATTTAAAAAAATTTAATTGGCTATTTTAGTGGATTTTAAATATTTTAAATAATAATGATGAAAAGTAAGTTTGAATCGAAGTTGAAAATAAATATAATCACTTTGAATTATAAACAAGGCCTGAAATGGCGCGGCAGTTTCAAATTTTCAATTCAAAATTTGACTGACTGTTCCGGGTGAAAACAAAACGGATTTGAGTGAAACCAAAAATATTTAAATCTTTTAGTGAATATCTTTCTAACGAATCTGAAAAATCGAAGTTTCATAGCGGGAAGCAAAAGTTATGGCTAAATGAATTTTCAGAAAGGTCACTATGGAATTTATATAGCCCGTGAAAATGGCCATTTTGCAAATGACCTCAGAATTCGACGAAACCACTTTTGTTGGATCCGGGATGTTAAACTATTGCTAAGTTTCAAATTTCATAATTTTTGAAGTTAATATTTGAGCGTGGCAAAGGAAAACGTGTTTGGTCAATTACAGTTAAATTGGATCGACCAGAAATGGGCCATATTTCAAGCGGTCTCAGAATTCGACGAAACTAGTTTTGTTGGGACCGTATCGTCAAAACATAGCTAGATTTATTTTTCTAGAATTTTTCGAATCAGTTTGTGGCCCTGGCAAATTGAAATGTACATTCAAATCGAATATTGAATGTTATATATTTTAAATTGAATGAAAACTGACTGAAACATTCGAATGGGCCTTCGAAACATATCCCATTGTGTTCGGAATGTGGGTAAAATGCTAGGGACGACAATCGTTGGGTCTGGATTGGGGTTCGTGAGTGAAAGAGGGTATTTTCGAAATTTAAAAATATATAAATAAATCTCATTCGTCCACCTCAACTCTCTCTCTCCCCGACGAGCGAATAACCGACGGAAACCCTCTTCCTCCTTCTCTCCTCGATCACGCCCAAACCACACAACAAAACCGCATGCTCCTTTGGAAGATTTTGAAGATCCCACTCTCCTCTTTAAATCCATACCACTTCCGCCCTTTATCGTCGAGTGTCGTCTGAGATCCGCCGCTCTAAAGTGTCGGCGTTCAACGCCAGTTTTCTCCTCGATACCCAGTTCGAGTTCAACGAAGGGAGGGGTCCACGGGCGCGCCTTTCGAGGCTCTACAATGTGGTACAACCTGATTTCGGTCAAGTGTTTCGGATTTCACGTTAAAGTCAAACCTAGTTTCGAATCAAAATAGAAAGGTGCGGCTGTTTTTATTTTAAACCATTTAATAGCATTTTAAAGCGCTACGGTTTTTTATTTCACTGTAAAAATCATATCTTTTTGCTTTGTTGACGAAATTCGGTGAAACAAGAGACAGTGGACTCGCGTGGACGTCTTCTACATTCTAGAAGAGACCGCATATTTTTCTGAGCCTTCTGCTATTTTTGGTGGAGTGGAACCCAATGTGAGATTCTAAATTATAAACGATATGGAAAACGACGATGTATAAATTATATGGTCGATGTATGAGTTATATAAGCGTTGTACACCTCATGTATAAGCGTTGTATAAGTTGTACGTTCGATATATAAGTTATATATGCGTTGTAAAAATTATATATGTGTTGAATAGAAGTGAAATGCTTATATATTTTTTTTTTTTGATTTACGTGTGGAACCTAAGACTTCACTCAAGTCATTGCTTGTCGGTCTTAGTAAACCCCACGGGTAGTGATATACCCCGATTTTTCAACGCCTTCACACTACCTAGGTAGTGAAATGCTTATATATAAATATATATATATGCCCCTCGTCCACAAACCATGGACGATATTTATTTATTGTGATTGGTGTGACAATTGATTGATTACGAATGGTTGATTAGAATTGTTTGTGGTTGAAATTGATTGATCGTGGTTGAAAAATACCCGTTTTGGTTGAGAATTATTTGGTTGAAACCACATAGGATTAGTTTGTGGAAATGAAAAAAAATATACATGCCGACTGCGTGCGAACTAGATGCATGATTCCCCATTGTCAAAAGTTGCGAGGCTTTAAGGTAGAGCGAGGAGTCGTACTAGGGACGGCCCCGGTTTTAACTACCCTGCCATTATGTTGCTGAAATTTTCTGTAATATTCATGTGTTTGAATGATTTTCATTTGTTGAAATTATTTCCATATGTTGAAACCATTCATGTGTTGAACAGAAATTCATTCGTTGAATAGAAATTCATGTGTTGAATGATATTCGTGTTTTTAAAGAAATTGTTTTATAATAAAAATCCTATTTTTATAATCTACATGAACTATACAAAATAGTAGTGTTTTGAAATAAATCGTTTTGCAATAAAAATCACTTTTTACTATATATATACAAACTATAGAAAACAATCATGTGTTGAATCGAAATTCATTCGTTGAATAGAAATTCATGTGTTGAATGGTATTCATGTTTTAAATAAACTGTTTTAACAATATAAAAATCACATTTTTATTGTATATATACGAATTTTGAATAACATTCATGTGTTGAATAGAAATTCATTCGTTGAATAGAAATTCATGTGTTGAATGGTATTCGGGTTCGAAAGAAATTGTTTTATAATAAAAAATCATATTTTTATCATCTATATAGACTATATAAAATAGTCGTGTTTAGAAATAAATTGTTTTATAATAAAAATCATATTTTTATCACCTATAACAATATATAAAATATTCGTGCTTTAAATAAATTGTTTTAACAATAAAAATCACATTTTTACTATATACATGAATGGTTAAAAATAGCGAAGTGTTGAAATAATTGTCGGTTGGATAAAAATATCATTTTTATCAAATGTATGAAAAGAATATAGTTTTGAAATCGAAGAATCGAAATATATATATAAATAGAATTGAAATATATCGAATATCGAAGCTGGAGTTCGTGTTTTGAAAACGTGATTTCAAACGATTAGTGCGGGAGATCCAACCATCGGATTTTCCCGAAACCGAAACCGTTGGGTTCGCTTTGGAAATATCTTTCCAACGACACCAACTTTGTAAAGATCAAACGGTTGGATTGTCTGGAATGTTTAATTCAAATCTGAAGAAAAACAGCGCCATAATCGATTATATTTGTGTATATATATATATATGTATGTATGTATGTATAATTAAATTAAATCGAATAATGACGTTGTAGTTCATATTTTGAAATCGAAACTTCAAACGATTGTACCGGGAGATCCGACCGTCGGATTTTCCCAAAACTGGAACCATTGGATTCGTTTTGAAAAGATCTTTCTAATGATATAAATTTTGTGATAATCCAACGGTTCGATTTTCAGATATGTGTAAATCAAATCTGAAGAAAAACAGCGCCACGGCCGCGATATGGTCCGAAGCGTTGTTTGAATAAATTGGCTATTTTAAAATAAATAAAAATGACGATAAATCGTTATAAAATATTATAAACGATATGGATGTGAAATTTAGGAACTAACTGAAGGTTGACTAAGTCGAATGGTTTCCTGGATTTTGATCTGATGTTGGTTTCGGCCTTCGGGGTTAATATTTGGGAAATCGTTCTCTTACTGATTTACGGTTAGTGACTAATGAATTGAAATGATGCGTATGTTGCGTTTGTATAACACATGTTTATTTATATACGCGAGTTACTCAGAAAGACCGGGTTTACCCCATTCTGAATAACTAAATCGACGATAAGAAATCGAAAATGAAGATGGTGATTGAAGACCGGAAAGCTTCACCTCGTTTGGATGGTAACTGATGCCCTGATTGGGAGGCATCCCGAAATATGGATAATGAGTGGTGATCGTCCAGACGTACGTGGAGATCGATGGGTTTGTGAGGTATATAGTGCCTCCGGTTTTGTTCAGACCCAGAACGGACTTGTAAATGGACTGTGTGTCTGACATTGGAATTCATTCTGTGTGATTGATAACCATCAGTTACATGGCGTGAATTACCTGTGTGGCATGCTAAGATGCAGTGATCAGGGCTTCTGTTTAAAAGCAAAGTCTTGTGGTGATGATCAAAGCACCGCCTGTGTGGCGTAGCTTTGTGTATAACGTGAATTCGCGAACCTCGCACCCCGGTATGAACCAGAAACGGGAGAGGACCTCAGGGGGGACGTGCGTTTCTTTCTAGCTAGAGGTGGTGTCAGTGCTTAAACTGGCTGACATTTATATTATTTTCACCTATGTGGTTGTTGCTGTTGCGAGGCGCCTCGGATATATCGGTCGATCCGGGACCGATGGAGTCATTCGTTGGCTCATTGACGCCCCATAGGGCGGGGAAACGCATTGTTCAGGCATTATAATCCACTCCGTGTGGACCGGCCCTGACGATCCAAGGTACGGTTGCGGCTGTGCCTGAGACACGGGCTAGAGCGTCTCGAATTCGGTAAGGACTATCTTTTGCCTTGGTTCATGGTGGAAATCCAATTTCCAAATACGTGACTGTGCGGTTTTGATTGTATATACATATGGCGACATGATATATGGTACCCATGCCGTCTATGATTGATAGTTATGATTCGAAATTGTTTTTGAAACATGTAAACACTAGTAATAGTATCAAATGCTTTTGTTTTATTCGTATCAAGCATATTTTGGCCATTATAAGGTAAAACTCTATCCTCCGGTTTGCGTTGCATTGTGTGATGTGAACTGAGTCTTATAATGGCTTCATTTTTACAAAAAGCATTGCGATGTTTAAAAGATTTAATTGTTTTAAAGCACTGACAATCCAATGGAGTAAACCCGTTCCACGAAAGTGGCGTGGTCCTGTGATTAGCCAATTGTATAATGTGATAAGTAGATTTCTCATACCAGTCCCATGACTGGCTCGTAGTTTGTTTCACTTGCAAACTCGGGTGCCCCTTTTTCTACACGGGCAGCCTTGTCTTCAGGTTTTAGCAGGCTCTTTCTGGATAGCTGGAGCTGAAGATGGATTCTATCATTTATCTCATTTATGGTGTTCAGCTCCTATTGTACATATTATGTTTATTTCCGCTGTAGACATTTATGTATAGCTGAACTGTATTTGTACTAAGTATGATCCTGTATACTGTGTAACTCTGATGATTATGTTTATCCAGTGTATTATTTGTTCATTATCTGGTGTATTTATTTATTTCTGTTCTGCTATTATCTGTTTCTGTGTTATATTCCAAAGATTACCCTTGCCACCGTCAGTACGGGGTTTGGGGTCGTCTCATAAATAAATGGTTGTTTAAAGACTTGATAATATGTTAAATTAACAGATTTGGTAGGATAATGGTGCAGTAAATAGAGAAGTTAAAATTGGATAAGTTATCCAAGATAATGTTTTTAACTTAGTTAATCTTTTAATTAAGGTTTAAAGATAATTTAATTATCAGAGGATAAGGAAATCAAGTCGGATATCCGGATTAAATTCCCTGATTTAATATTTAAGTTAAAATAAGTTAACTTAATCAATAGTTCACAACAACAACGTTGTTTTGAAATGGTTTAGGATTTGGAAATCAATTGAATTTACAAATTCTGGTTCGTTGAATATTTTAGATATCGAAATTCTACAAAACTTGACAATGAGAATGATTTCGACTCAAGGTCTGAGTGGTAATTAAAATGCCCCAACTTGAACAATTTTACTATTATCCGATAAATTGTATTAGTTTGTGTTCGAAATGAGTGTTGGAGTTGAATATCGTTTTCAGTTATGAAACTAATATTCGAGAGTGAGATTATCGCATAAGATTGATAATTAAGAGTTTTGTTATTTAATTAATAATTATGTTTTCAAATGAATATATAAACAAAGTTAATATTTTATTGGAATATTTAACGTATATTTATATAAAGCTTAGCAGATCCAATGGAAATAAATCTGTTTATTTTATTTTATATTTGATAGTTAAATAATCGACTATCAAATATGGACCTTTATCGTTATCATTTCGAAGAGACTATAGTCACTTCGATTCGATATATACATTACGAGTCCGAGAATATTGAAGACCATTGAAGACGGAGTATTGCAAGGGATATTCTATCGATTCTAGGTGGGGATTTCCCAAGATGGAATTGCAGGATAATTCCTTCGGGTTGTCTAGTCTCAGGACAACTTGCACGGAAGAATGTCTGACAAAGTATGTCTAACCGATCACGTACGTTGATCTCTTCAAACGTATTTATGTTGGTAGCAGAGGAATTCGTTTCTTTTGCTTTATACCCGTAATATATCTTTGGGGAAGTCAATTAGTGGTTGGCGGTATTGACAATGTTGCATTCAAAGAAATGATTTGTCAAAGGTAAGTTCAGCCTCAAGCCTCATAACCAGGAAATGACAAAAATTGGACAGGCAACATGGCTAAGTGGGTTGCTCCCAATTAGGGTGTATTGTCACTATCTAGAGAAATTCCATTTACTTCTTTAATCTTTCGATATTGTCCCTTTCGGGGAAACGGTGGGTAGCTCCCAACCGTTGGTGACAATATATTCGATACATTCAAGCAAAATGAGTAGTCATCATGTGTGGTTGGGTTGTAAGATGTTCTTCTTGAAGCCAGCGTATTCCCCTCTAGAGATACAATATCGGAAGGTGGTTACGTACCTTGTCATAGTCAGAAATCCATTATCCAATAAGCTCTCGCGTTTTTGATTGTATAATATGCATGTAAAGCATGAGATGCAAGCGTTCTGCTAGATGATTATTTATTTGTGGTTGGTAGACACTATTATAATATCAGAAGAGTTTGATATAAAGATGTTTTTGTGTTATCGTAAGGTAAAAACCATCCGTGTTTATGTGTGGATCGGTCTTATGATTATCTTTTCTTTTGAAAAGGTTTTTAAAAGTTAAATCAAGTGTTTTAGATTCTCATAAGGGAAAAACCCGTTCTGTGTTATACGGTGTGGCCTTATGAGATATCGTTTTGTTTCCTCAAACTATTTAAAATTGTTTACTCATACCAGTCCCATGACTAACCCAGAGTTTATTTTTCTATGTTTCCCCTAAACTATAGGGTGCCCAATTTTGTACGGGCAGTCCAATACTTCAAGATTTTACAGATTTATCTGGAGGAGCTTGGAGCAGGAGGCTTAAATGTTTGATGTATAGAGTTTATTCCACGGTGTTGTATATGTAATGTACTCCGATGATGTATGTAAGTTCAAATACAGATGTATTTCAAAAGTGATTATTTATGTATTATATTTCATTCCGCTGCGATTGTGAGATTCTGTGATGTTGTTCAGTTCGATCTTCTATCTATTATATTCGATTCTAATTTTCTATCTTTCTATTTCTCATCCTCTAACTTCTTTCTATTAATGATTCGTATTTTCATGCAATTTGGGTTGGACGTGAGTTGTATTTTTGTAATACAATTTATTTTGGATTGTTTGAATAATTGATTTAAATAATAAATTGTAGATAATAAATATTGGGGAAATTTTCAAATATATATACTGTAATGGTTTAAAAACTTCTTAGTCAATGTATATATGGTTATAAAGCCGGTAAGCACCGAACAAACAACACTTGATTATTCTAATATTTGTTAATTTGTTTTGTAAATTTATTTTAACCTTTGTAAATATAGATAATATTAGTCGTTAATATTATACAAAATTGGAATAACATTTTTATAAAAATCTTATGTGTATATTTCACTTGTTATAGGCAAATGTATACAAGTGTTAATTTAATAGTTTGTTTGTATTTAAAACTTATTGCGAGTTCACGTAGAACATAAGATTGATTTTTTATATAACTAAGGAGTATATTTAGATTAGAATTCAATTTCTTCACATCAAAGCCTACACCATTTTACTGCATAGGAAGCCGTACCTCTTCGAGTGAACAAATCAATAGGCCAGCTAGGAATATGACATAGTATTTCTTAAGAAATCTGAAGCTAAAATTAAAGGCAGTCTAGCATAATTTCCTTAAGGGCTAAGTTACCTTTTAAAAATGCTTTTACTCATGGCTTGTTCATAGATTAGGCAACCTACCCAATCACCTTTTATTCAAAATGCATATGCAGGAAAATTTGATCACCAAATTTTTGAACATGTTTTCACATCAACGTTGAGTAGTCTACCTAGAAATGCATAGCAATATATATATATATATATATATATATATATATATATATTGTATTATTTCGGAACAAAGTTTGATTTTTATTTTTTTTGTATTTGTGCACATTGATGTACACTGCATAACCTGGCCATGATAAGATGACTGAATGATGAAATGGGAAATGATTTTACATAACATCCCTTCAAACTAGCAGCTATATAAACAATCCTAGCAACTCTAAATGAAGAGCCATTTCAGACATTCCATCTCGACCTGTATTTTACCCTGCAAACAATTAATGAGAAAGTCATATTTTTATCTTAAATTCACCTATAAATACAACCATTCCCCTTACTAAATCATTTGCAAACTTACAACTGAAAACCTGGAAGCAAGTGGCAGTAGGAACTAAGGATGTGGAACAGACGACATAAGACAGCGAACACAAATATGTGAGTAAACCCCTTTCCCCTTTTAAATCTATTGGTTATTTATATGTAAGTATATATATATATATGTGTGTGTGTGTGTGTGTGTGTGTGTATGTATGTATGAATGCCTTGATGCATGGTATGCAAACAAAATTGTGTCTTCATATTAAATCTGGACTGAAACTATGGAGCAGAGAAACCATTTATGTGAGTTAACTTTGTTCGTTGAGTCTAAATTAATGTATATAGATGTGAATGTTTGGTAGGTTATTTATGGACTACACTTATATATATATATATATATATATATATATATATGTGTGTGTGTGTGTGTGTGTGTGTGTGTGTGTTTGTTTCTAGAAACAAAACAAGTGCCAAAAATCTGTGTGGCAAACCAGTAGCCTTGGAAATAAAATTGTGGACAAATATTGGTGAGTTAATGCCTTTGTTTAATGTTTATATGCATGTTTTAGTTTTGGACTAGGAACTTAAAACCTGGAATGTATGAGACCATGAGCTAATATAAGTGAGTAAACCATTCATCTGTTTAGATTGTAATATATATACTGTGTCAGTACATTAATCTACATATTAAATTGAAAAAAAAAGAAATGGGAAAAGCAATAAGAACCGATACGTCATTGGACTTTATTTTCTTTCTTACATATAATAACACTATTCAGTACCATGTAACAGAATTATATTGGTGCTTAAATTCTTGTTTGACAATCCACGAATTAAGCAGGATCCAAACCATATTTGACTAACCCAAATACATGATAACCTAAACTAAGATTTTCGAAGTTTCCTTTATATCCATGTTGATACAAAATAACACGTCCAAATATAAATAAATGCACATGTATTTGTCATAATAAATTGGTTTACTCTGTACTATAGAATCGTTATTAAATCTAGTTAATAGAGATGGGAAGTGAAGGGTTGTTTAGCAATGAAAATGTGAAGGTGATGCAAAAAGGTGAATATGGAAGGAGATGAAATTTTGGATGCAAACAGTTAGAGGGTGGAGGATTTTAAAGACGCTTGGTTGCAGTATGATGATAGGGGTAGCTGTTCTGTTTTGTCAGGGTGTAGGAGTTTATCGAGTTGGTTGTCTGTTTGACGAGGAAGAATACTGGTGTGTGTCCAGCTAGTAAGGAACTGATGAAGAAGATGGGCAAAGTGGAGTATGTGTGCATGTGCATGATGAAGGGTGTACACATCTTTGTACATTAGGTGGTGAAGTCCTCTAAGGGTTTGCTGGGTTTTCATTTCGGGACGTGTTTGCTGAAGTATGGAAGAAAAGAGAGTGGTGGTTCGAATTGAAGTAGTGGCGAAGGAGGAAGAGTGGCTGTTGTGTTAATATATGGGGGTGCGCAGGTTTTGTAACATAAGAATTCTGTCGGGTTGGACATATTACTTGCCAGAACTGTGAAGGAAGAGGGTTGTAACAGTTTAGTTTGGCTGCAGGGATCTTGTGTATGACGTGGGTGGATTATTAGTTGGTGGGCTTGGGTTCGGGCCCATAAGGGAAGTTTTGAATTGTGTTTAAGTTTAAATATATAAAAATTTTAGCAGATATATAAGTATAATAAGTGGGTCGTCTTAATTTGGCCCAACGCATTAAAAAAATAAAAAGAAGAGGAGAAAAAATGTGTTTTAAATTATAATGTATATTATTATATATATATATGGGTATATAGTACGGTATATGATCGAATAGTTTTGCTCGTGGTTGTACAGTGAATCGATAAATGGTGTGTATAAATGAATTGACGAAGCTATCGAGTTTTAATCGACTTAGATTAAAATAGACTGGGTTATAAAAATTAAAAGCAGCTTCAATACTAATATCAGTTAAAATTAAATAAACGTATATTTAGTCGTAAACTAAATTTACACGTGAACTATTGATCAGTAATAATCTGTAACTCAGTAAAATCTGAATTTGTTGTTAAATTAATTATTTAATTTAGTTGTGTATAATTACGTCAATTGTAATTATATATTGTATTAACAACTGTTAGTGGAAATAGACACCGTTCCACTATATATTTGATTGACTGAATTGTTTGAACGCCCTATTAGCAGAAATAAACACCGCTCTGCTATTATATCGGTTTGACATATTTAATTAGTTAATATATGTTGTTGAAATATTTTATTATCAGCTGATAGTACTAAATTATATTTACATAATCGTTTGTTCAAATTGGGTTAATGACTTGAAGGTCGTATGAACTGTTATATACCGTTGGAGCTGCTAAGCCGTTTTCTGTAAAGTAACTCATAATATACTCGAGTTTGATAATTGGATTTAAATTGTTTTTAAGAAAATTTTAAATGGTTTATTTTAAATTAATTATATTATTAATTAATTTTAAAGGAAAGATTAATAAAAAATCAGTTAATAAGTTGTTTAGGGTTGATGTAATTCAACTATTTAAATGGGTTTGATATTTACTTAATTGGTTTAAATTAATTAAATAGAAGAAGTTTTAAATAAATGGTTGTTTAAAGACTTGATAAAGTTTCAAATTAAATGATTTGGTAGGATAATGGTGCAGTAAATAGAGAAATTAAAATAGGATAAGTTATCCAAGATAATGTTTTTAACTTAGTTAATCTTTTAATTAAGGTTTAAAGATAATTTAATTATCAGAGGACAAGGAAATTAAGTCGAATGTCTAGATTAAATTCCCTGATTTAATATTTAAGTTAAAATAAGTTAACTTAATCAATGGTTCAAAACAACAACGTTGTTTTGAAATGGTTTAAGATTTGGAAATCAATTGAATTTACAAATTCTGGTTTGTCGAATATTTTGGATATCGAACTTCTATTAAACTTGACAATGAGAATGATTTCGACTCAAGGTCTGAAAGGTAATTAAAATACCCCAACTTGAAAGATTTCACTATTATCTGATAAATCGTATTAGTTTGTGTTCTAAATGAGTGTTGGAGTTGAATATCGTTTTCTGGTATGAAACAGATATTCGAGAGTGAGATTATCACGTAGGATTGATAATAAGAGTTTTGTTATTTCATTAATAATTATGTTTTCAAATGAATATATAAACAAAGTTAATATTTTATTGAAATATTTAACGAATATTTTAATAAGGCTTAGCAGATCCAATGGGAATAAATCTGTTTATTTTATTTTATATTTGATAGTTAAATAACCGACTATCAAATTTGGACCTTTATTGTTATATTTTCAAAGAGACTGGAGTCTAAATTCCACTTCGATTCGATATATACGTTAGGAGTCTGAGATTATTGAAGACCACTGAAGACAGAGTATTGCAAGGGCTAATCTGTCGATCCTAAGTAGAAATTGCCTAAGATGGATTTACAGGATAGTGCCTTCGGTTTGTCCAGTCCCATGACAAGTTGCATGAACGAATGTCTGACAAAGTATGTCTAACCGATCACGTACGTTGATCTCTTCAAACGTATTCATGTTTATGGAAGAGGAATTCGTTTCTCGAGCTTTATACCCATGATATATCTTTGGGGAAGTCAATTAGTGGTTGGCGGTATTGACGATGTGACATTCAAAGAAATGATTTGTCAAAGGTAAATTCAGCTTCAAGCCTCACAACCGCGAAATGACAAAAATCGAGCAGGTAGCATGGCTAAGTGGGTCGCTCCCAATTAGGGTGTATTGCCACTATTTAGAGAAATTCCATTTACTTCTTTAATCTTTTGATGTTGTCCCTTTCGGGGAAACGTTGGGTAGCTCCCAACCGTTGGTGACAATATATTCGATACACTCAAGCGAAATGAGTGGTCGGTCATGTGTGGTCGGGTTGCAAGACGTTCTTATTGAACCTAATGTATTCCTCTTTAGAGATACACCATCGGAAGGTGGTTCCATACTTTGTCATAGTTAAAATCCATTATCCAATAAGCACTCGCGGTTTTGATTGTATACTATGTATGTAGAGCGTGAGATGCAAGTGTTCTTCTAGATGATTATTTATTTTTGGTTGATAGACACTATTATAATATCAGAAGAGTTTCATATAAAGATGTTTTTGGATTATCATAAGGTAAAAACCATCCGTGTTTACGTGTGGGTCAGTCTTACGATTATCTTATCTTTCGAAAAGGTTTTTAAGAATTAAATCAAGTGTTTTAGATTCTCATAAGTGAAAAACCTGTTCCGTGTTATATGGCGTGGTCTTATGAGATATCGTTTTGTTCCCTCAAACTGTTTAAAATCGTTTACTCATACCAGTCCCATGACTGACCCAAAGTTTATTTTTCTATGTTCCCCTAAACTCTTGGGTGCCCAATTTTGTACGGACAGTCCAATAGTTCAAGATTTTACAATTTATCTGGAGGAGCTTGGAGCAGGAGGCTTCAATGTTCGATATATAGAGTTTATTCTGCTGTGTTGTATATGTAATGTACTCTGATGATGTATGTAAGTTCAAATACAGATGTATTTCAAAAGTGATTATTTATATATTATATTTTATTCCGCTGTGATTGTGAGATTCTGTGATGTTGTTCAGTTCGATCTTTTATCTACTTTCTTCTATTCTGATTTTCTATCTTTCTATTTCTCATCCTCTATCTTCTTTCTATTAATGATTTGTATTTTCGTGCAATTTGGGTTGGACATGAGTTGTATTCAGTTAGCTTAAATGGTATAGATTTGCGGGTCCTTACAAAGACAAGCCAATGGAGCTCGATGACATCATGAGTTCGAGTGATAACTCGAAGTGGATTTGTATCATGGAAGAAAAGATGTAATCGTTGATGAAGAACCAAATTTGGAAGTTGGTTCCACTACCTAAAGGAAACAATGCTATTGGATGCAAACAGATAAGGTGAAGGATGATGGAAGATACAAAGCTAGGCTAATGGAAAAGGGGTCTGTACAAAGGAAGGTGAAAGGGTATGATGAAATTTTTGCACTGATCGTGAGACATACTTCTATCCATATATTATTTTCCATAATTGCTATTCACGATTTGGAGTTGGAGTAACTTGATGTAAAAACCGTCTTCTTGCATGGAGACTTGGATGAAGACACCTACATGGAGAAAGTAGAAGGGTTTGTGGTGGATGGTTAGTCAAATCTGGTTTGCAAGTTTTAAAAAAATTCACTATATAGCTTAAAGAAATCAACTAGACGATGGTACTAGAGATTTGACCATTTTATGCTTGAAAATGGTTTTAATAGAAGCATCAAGGATGCTTGTGTTTATTTCAAGAAGTTGAAAAAATGATTGTTGAGTGTATTTACTCTTTTATGTGGGTGACATGCTCATAGCTTCTATAGGAAAAAACAAAATTAACAAGTTAAAATTGGGTTTAAAATCGAAATTTGAAATGAAGGATCTTGAAGAAGCAAGGAGAATTTTGGACATGGAAATTATTAGGGATCAAAAGTATTTCGAGTTGAAATTGACTCAAAAGAAATATATTTTTAACGACCCGGATTTTTTAGCCGTTGAATTCTGAATATTTAAATTGTTTAAATATTTTATTTGAATTATATATAGGAATTTATAAGGAATTTATTTAATAAAAGGAAGTTTTAACGTATAATTTATATTATAATTTAAAACGAGTTTAAAATGGCGCGGTAGTTTGAATATTCGATTTCAAATTTCAAATGAATGTATAGGATTCAGAATAAATCGGATTTTAGCGAAACAAGAAATATTTGAATCTGTTTGAAAATATCTTTCCAACGAATGTGAAAAATCCAAATTTCATAGTTGGAATAAAAAGTTATGTCCAAATCAATTTTTCAGAAAGTCGTTATGGAATCGCATATAGACCATAACGGTTTATTTAATATATTTAAATATCGGTCTTGAATTTGGACAAGCCTTTTTAGACGTAATTATAATTTAATTTTTAGAATTTTACTGTAATTTTTAATTAATTAAATACACAACTTTTTATTTGGAGTATTTTGCACCCTATATAAATATTTTGGGGTTTCATAATATAAGTTAAACTACCGATATTATTATATTTCTGGAATCGTAGTGCATTGCTCAACACAATGATATTTCTATTTTTGTCTGTAGCAGTTTGTAAATAAACGAAACCTAGTAGGACAGAAACCGCATAAACCTTAAAAGAAATATACACAACGGTTTACATTTCATCTAACTAAGTATTTGTATAGACTGGCCCTGTTCATTATTAAAAATATAATAGACTAGCTAGAACATGTGATACTGTATCAAATAAAGGCGTGCAATCCACGTTTTTCCAACCCGTGCGTCCCAAGTAAATACAATTCCGTGCTTCCCAAGGTACTGTCATCTGCCGTGCACCCCAATCTTCTTCATCTTTAAATATAGGTAAACTTATTTATGTTCCCTTTTGTTCTCCTTCAGTAAACAGCGAAAATGGATACTGCAATAATCTAATAAAATAATAATGGTTCTCAACCCTAATTCATATTTCCCCATATTCTCTTATGCTTCCCAGTTCTTCCTCAAACGAAAATACCCCTTCCAGTCAAAGATTCGAAACTTTCAAGTTCAAGAGTAATCCGCAGAAATTCATAAATTTATAAAATCCGAGTTGCTTTGAATATCTGGGATAGTAAGCTTCAGTTCAATGGCCCCTGTTGATGCTGCGATGCATCTTTACTTCACTCCATTTTGTCGTAGAAAACTAGGGCATCGGTTTATGGGAAAACAGGTTCGTGGTGGTTTGGGGTTCAACGAGGTAGTGGAAAAGGAGTTGGTCGGAGGCCTGTGGCGTTGGCAACCTCCAGTCGAAGTCACCGAAGTTGTGGGTCACAGGAGGCTATCAGTTCGGTTTCAAATGGTGCGGAGGACCGGTTCAGGCGAAGGATGATCAAAGGTCAGGCAGATGCGGCGTCCGCGTGGTGGAAAGGATGGCGAAGTTAGAGTTGAGAATAATGGTGTGTGGAAGGGAAGAAGTGGAGGAGTATTATTGGTGGTGGTGTTTATATGTTGGCAGGAATGTTTAATTGGAGAGGAAATAAGTATGGCAAGAAGGTTTGAGCGTGTTCAACACTGTAGCGGGATTTTTCCATTGAGTTGAGGAAGAAAATGTGGACGTTAAAACGTTATTAAGGGTAATGACATGGTTTGGTTTAAACAATGGTAATTAATTTAGATGGTGGTGACGAAGTGTAAATTGTTGGTCTGTGAAAGGAGAAGTAAGGGATACAAACAAGATACACGGCATTTAGAGCAGCAGGAAGGGATGTGGTTTGGATACAGAGAAGAAGAATTGGTGTGCTCGAATGTGTGATAGTGGATACAGTGGTGAGCGAAAAATATCAGATGAGTTGGGAAGAACTTGAACAGGAAAGGAGGGATTATCAAAGTAATTAACAACGAGTTTAGTTTATTTAAAAACGGTAATTAGTTTTAATGATCATTATTAAGTTAGATAATTATTCCAAATTAATTAAGAACTTGTAAACGTTTTATTTCATTCATTCATGAACAGAATCTGACGAATCAAAAGCTGTTGGAACCGTAGCGACGAGATCTACGGTATGGAACTATTTCCGTTGAGAACAGAGCTAATGGAATTTCGTGATAAAATCAAAAGCTTGTTCGATTTTAAAATAAAACAAAAGCAGAATCGGCAACTTCGAACCAATGTGAGTAAACTCACTAACTCTGACTCGTTTATATTTTTATATAAATGAGTTTTAAATTTTATTTATGGTAACTTTATACGGTGTGATGGTTGTTTGGATGAGTAGTTGATAAAATTGGTCGAAATGGTTGATATAGTTATATCGTTGATCGATTATTAGTTCTGTTTACTATGAAATTAATATTATTAATGTGATTAACATCTGTGGATGCAGGGAAACAGGTTGGAGGGATCCAACTGGATTCATCAACATTTATATTACTGTTTTTATTTGGTTGTGAGATATGATGTGTTATATAATCCATTATCGAATATGTTGTGTTTGATTTACCCTGGGCCTAGAAACATGGTATTTTAGATACCGTAAAACATTTTCGAATGTGGAAAAGGAAATTGGGAATTTAAAATTGGAATTCATTTCCAAAATAGAAATTAACTTTCGAATAGAGTGGAAAATAGAAAAATGTTCAAGTGGATAAATCAAGAAGTTGTTTCTAAATAAGAATATAAATTAAGTGAATTATTAAACAGGGGATAAATTGGAATATAAGTTCAAATATGAATTTATATGGGTAAGTGGAAATGGGATTTGAAACCAATATTTGAAAATAGATTTGAACTTAGAAAATTTTAAAGGAAATTTTGAAAGAGATTTTTAAATGATTGGAATAAAAAAATGAGATTATAAATATTTGGAAATAAAAAGAGATTTTGTATGAAAGATTATAAAAATAAAGTATGAAAGGAAATTTGATCGTAATATCATCCACTGATTTGATTTTGTAAAAGAAAAGATATTCACGTTTGAAGTGAATAAAGATATAAAGCAAGTATTTCGTAAATGAGTATATTTATATGGAAAAATTGGAGAATTTGAAATATAAATTAAAAGGGAAATTTGAATGAGAAAGGAAGTGGGAGATTGTTTCCAAAGGGAAACGATGGGTTTATTCCAAAGATTGAAATATAAATAAATTAAGCTAAACCCAAGGGTTTATACTTAGAATTCGACAAATGTCGAACTTTATTAAAATGTTTATAAATCTAAACAGCGATTGTAATGCTACTATTATAACAAATGTTTTTTAAATTCTAAACAGCGATTTTAGCGCTATTGTTATAGTAAATGTTCTAAAATTCTAGACAGCGATTGTAACGCTGTTGTTAAAAATAATGTTTTATAAATCAAATATTTGGAGACAGCGACTATAACGCTACCGTTATAATCAGTGTTGTTCTGTAAAAGAAGTGTAATCAAGAGAGAAAAATAGAGCTTTGAAAGGATACGAAAGATGAGATAACAGGAATTGGAAATAATAATTTAATAAGAAATTAAATTAAAAGGGGCCAGTGTTGTTTGATGCTTGATCGGTAGAATCTCCATTTGAAAATAGGATCGTTGGTTGAATGGATGTTCCTTTGATAGTTAAATCACCGACTATCAAAGTTTTGATTTATTTTATACCTCCGTTGTCAATACGGAGAGACCGGGATCAGATTTAATTTTTGAAAACCACTCCGTATTGGCATAAGCGTTACGAATCAACTTATGTTGAAGAAATTATGAAGACGGAGTAAAGTGCAAAGGTTGTTCTGTTAATCCTAGGTAGAAATTGCCTAAGATGGATTAATAGAAATGGTGCCTTCGGTTTGTCCAGACCGAGGACAACTTGTAAGGACGAGTGTCTGACAGAGTATTTCCAAAGGGATTCCTTCAAATGTACGAAGTTGGTGGCAAAGAAGGGAAACTTCTTTAGCCTAACAAATTTGAGTATTTTTGTGGGAATCAATTAGTGATTTCGGATGGATCTGACGATGTGACATTCAAAGTGAATGATGGCCAGATGTTCTGGAAGATAATTCAAACCTCAAGCCTCACAACCGGGAATTGACAAAAATTGGGCAAGCAGCATGGCTATGTGGGTCGCTCCCATTAGGATGTATGATCACCTATCTAGAGAAATTCCATTTACTTCTTCAATCTATTGATGCTGTCCCTTTCGGGAAACGGTTGTTGATCCCAACCGTTGGTGATATACATTCGATACACTCAAGCGAAATGAGTGGTCGGTCATGTGTGGGCCGGGTTGCAAGACGTTCTTATTGAACCCAGTGTATTCGCCTCTATAGATACACTATCGGAAGGTGGTTCCATACCTTGTCATGTTGGAAATCCAATCTCCAATAAGCGCCCTGCCGTTTTTGATTTTATATTATATGGAGCGTGAGATGCAAGCGTTCCGCTAGATTCTATTTATTTGATTTAGACACTATTATAATATCACCAGGTTTTGATATCAAAATGTTTTTGGTTATCGTAAGGTAAAACCCATCCGTGTTTATGTGTGGATCGGTCTTACGATTATCATTTCTTTCGAAATGTTTTGAAAGTTAAACAAATGGTTGGAGTTTACTCACACGAGTCCCATGACTGACCCAGAGTTTATTTTGTTTGTTTTCTCTAAACTCTTGGGTGTCCAAATTTGTACGGGCAGTCAAGTAGTCGGGATTTTACAGATTTACTTGGAGGAGCTCGAAGCAGGAGGCTTCACCAGTTAGCTATAGACTATCATATTTCCGCTGTGTACTATGTTGTATCTGGAAACAGGTGTTTATAATTGTTCCAGGAATGACTGTTGTGCTCTGATGATGGTATGTATATATACAGTTATAGATTGTATTTCAAAGTTTATGTTATCTAATATATTTTACTCGTTCCGCTGTGAGTTTGTGATCTTCGTTTTCTTCTATTCTAATACTTCTTTCTTTTATTTATCATCCTCTAACTTTTTTCTAATAATGATTCGTATTTCTGTGCAATTTGGGTTGAATGTGTGGTGTTATTAGTCGACTCAAAGAGCATGGAAATTCGGGCCATTACAATATTGAAAAGGTGCTTTTTCGATTTAGCATGGAGAATGCAAAAGCACTAAATACACCTTTACCTTTGTGTATGATGCTTTCGAGTAAGGGATCACTTATCGAGGAGAAAGACAAGGCCTATATGGAAAAGATTCCACATACTAGTGCGGATGGGAGTCTAACATATTCCATTGTATGCACAAGATCTGATATTGCAAATACCGTCAGGATGGTTAGTCGATATCCTCCTGGCGCGATAAAGGAAAAGCCCCCTCCGATAATATCGGAGGGCATGTCCTGCAAGGAAGCATATCCAAAGCCCAGACACCAAAGCACAAGTTCCAAAAAATTCAAAAGGTTATTTCATAGAAAGCTCATAAGGAGAAGTCAAAGACCAAACGAAAAGTTGATCGTATCGAAAGGCTATCCGCAAAAAGATAGGTTTTTATAACGAGCCGACAGTCTGCATGAATACATGCCTCCTACAACACATTGAACCCACGCCTCAGAAGGTATATGCCAAAGGAAACACCAGTTACAACCTTCGCTAAGGATCGTAGAAAAGCTTTTGTACAAACCCATGCAAACGAAAGAGGGCTAACCTGCACCTATAAATACGACCCCACAGGTCCAAAAGCGGGGAGATCGAATTCATTCCAAAATTGTAAACTTAAAATTGCAGAGTGAAGCCCTAATTTTCAAAATTAAATTAGGGATTTCTCTTTTCTTGTAATCTTATTTGACAATTCGTAATAAAAAGGAGAATTGAGGATCTCAACTCACAGAGTTCAATTTTAAGAGAAAGAGAGGCTCGGTCATTTCTGGCTTTTAATATGTTTAATAGTCGATTGCACTTGATTCTAACTTCTTATCTTTATCCGAAACCATTATTGCGAAACACGTAAGGAGGAATAATATAGCAAGCTCCGAAGGTGGTAAATCCTTACCTAAAAGGCGTAAGAAGAGTTATTGCTAACGAATCCCAGTCATCTTAAAAGAATATGACTCTTGTCCTCTTCATTGAGCTTCACAATGTCAGATTCTTCGTTTATTCATCATTGAAATATAGATTTCCCAAAGCATTATTAGTCTCCCGAAAGAGGAATGAGGTTTCGGCCTTGTCTTTAATCTCGTGTGATCGAAACGAAACCCTGACTTCACATGCTTTCGGTGGTTCGAAGACCTTAAATACTAGTTCAAATTAAGCATAAGTCTTTGGTAACATCGAAGGCTGAGGCACGATGCCTCTTCTAGGGAATGACCAACCTCAACGAATTTAATCTGAAAGTAAACCCTTTTGGATATGTTCTTTCAAAATTATTTTGGGTCATTAACAATTTTTATAGCTAACAATTGTTATACCATATAATAATATTCATTGCTGCCTGTACCCATTTTATTGTGTGTTTGGATGATTGGATATTGTGTAGTTGGTTGGTTATGATTATATGTTCTCGTCTGTGAATGGACGACCTTTGACACTACCTTCTTTTAAGCAAAAGATTCATCTTAAAAGAATTAGATTATAGTGAATATTACGCTTAGGTTCTTAAAATCAAACTTAATACACAAAAACTCCTTCCCTGAAAAAGATTGCAAATTAGGTCCTTAAAACTTAATTACTGAATAATCGCACAAGATTACGTAATTATATCAAAAAATTGCATAAATATCTGTGATTTTTCTGGTGAATAATTATGGAAATTTCCGCACATTTTTTGGTGAATAATTGCACAAATTTTCGCAATTTTCGGTTGAATAATTGCATAAATTTCCGTAATTGTTTAATATAATTGCATAAAAGTCTGCAATTGTTCATTGAATAATTACATATATTTATACAATCATCAGTTAACTTAATTCTAAGGACCTAATTTACATACATTTTTTGGAATGATATTTTGTCTATTTTAAAACTTAATAAGGACTTTGGCCAAACTGTCCCTATATTATATTATCAATTTTTATATACATATATGAATTGATATATGAATTGTGATGCGGGGGGACAGGTTGGAGGGATCCAACAGGATTCCTCAATGTTTTGGAAGTTACTTGCTTTCATATTTTACACATATGAACTGTCTAATTTTAACATAAGTAACATTAAAATCTGATTTGAAGGATGATCGTTGAATTAAATTCAACACTGTTATTATTCAATAAATAGTATTGGTTAAGTGATTGACAGTAGACGGCCTGATTTCTTTTTAAGACGTTAATTCACCGTAAGGCAAATTGACTAAATTTGAAGTTATAAATTTTATTTTTATAACAAAAGTAAGATTTCCAATTGAATTTTATATAAAATAAAAGTTTTACAAATAAATCAATAATATTTATAGTTGGATTTTACAAAATGATTATAAAATGATTTATGTAGTGAATTTCCGTTTTATAAATATAAGTTTATAATTGCATTTTTCAAGTGTTAAAACTTAACAAAATTTTATAAATAAGTTTTGTAAAGATGTAAACCATATTTTACAAACTGTTTTTGAACAAATTAATAAATAGCTTTATTAAACTTGTAAAATGGCGCAAAAATGATCTTGATGTCTAGAATTGAAATTCATGAAAAGTTAGACATTCATAAAGAAATTATAAATGATTTAATCTGATTTCAAGATAAGTTATTAAAGAATTTGATTTATAATCAACCGAGTCTTGTTAAGGTTTGCGGTTTTATAAAGAAAATCGAAATCAAGTTTTAAAATAAGATTTGTAAAGGAAGATTTATAAAGGATTTTATAAGATGATTTTATAAAAAAATCCAAGATGTAAACAAATTTTATAATAAGGTATTAAAAGAAAATAAGTTGGTTTTCAATATCTATTTACTTAATAACGAATTTAGTAAAAAAAAAATAGATATAAATGGGAAAAGATTTCCAAATGAAAGCTGGTTGAATCCTATTTAAATAGAATAGTAAATAGAACTTATTGTGACATCTATTGAATATCAGGTTTTGCGTTAACAAACTTCTATTCATCTTGAAGATAAAAATGTTGCTGAGTCAAGGACTGAGAGGTAAACAAAATACCCCAACTTGAACGACTTCATTGTTATACAAGGGATGATACTAGTTTGAAACAGAAGTAAATGTTAGAAATTAAATTATTATTTCCATAAGTGATGCTATAAACTTTAATTTGTAAAGTTTTAAAGTTAAATAGAATTGTTTAGGTTTTACACTAAACAGTGTATCACATGACATTGTTCTGACCCATATATGAGTTGTGATTATACTTATACCAGTTAGTTAAGTATATAACACTATTTTCTAAGTAGTGAGAATAATATGGTTTTGTGAATACACTTTTTCGAAAGAGGTGAGTGTATGGCTATGGTTTTTCGAAGTAATGAAAACAAGAGATTTGTGAATATGCTTATCCTGTTGAGATAAGTATACAAAATCAATTTTTAAGAATCTATTAAATGATTTTAGTGAATGGTTTTAATTAAAAGGGCATGCGTTGCTAATGTACTTAACTGTACAACTATAGATTGATAGTTACAGAACCAACTATCAATAAATTCCTTTTAACTTATAACGCGTTGGTTCGAGGAACCTAGATTGGAATCGGATTCAAAACCATTTCGAACCGAATTCGAGTTCGAAACTGAATTTGTAGGTATGCTTATGAGTATAAAGATGATTTGAAGGCGTAGGCATTAAAACAGAAATGACTGCTTGTTGATGTCTCTGGTTAGCTACCTGGCTTATATTGTAGCAGTAGTCCTTACATTTTAGGGTTCTGCATTATGCAAGAACTTCTTAATCCTATGGGTTATTCCCTACAGGAAGTGGTAAAAGAGTACCTCCGGTTTGTCCTGTTCTTGGACAACTTGTATGGATGGATGTCTGACATTGTATTTCTGAGATTACGTACATTGATTTTTACAAACGTATATCTATTGGTGGCGAAGAAGGAAACTTCTCTTAGCATCCATCTCTAAGACGTATGAGCTCGGAGATTGTATTTTTGTGGACGTAAGTTAGCGATTGCTGAAATGACGATGTGGTATCCAAAGATATGTATGTCATGTATGAAAGGTAAAACGTAGTCTTTAGCCTCACCAACCGGTAATGACTAAAAGAGGGATATGCTTTAAGACTAAGTGGGTAGCACCCAAGTAGGGTATTGTCACCACCCAATCTAGATCGGATGACCCTTTAATTATTGTAGGCAACAGGTGGTTGTTGATCACACCCCAAGGTGGTAAAATATTCGACACAATCCAGAGAAGGGTTAGCCAGTCCAAATTCGCAAGGAGTCCATGCGAGGCTCTCCAGTACATTTTCCAAGAGGTGTACTGATCGGAAGGTAGTCTCTTACGTTGACATTTTTATGAAATTCAAACTCTAATACGAGCCTGTAAGGACTTAGTTGTACCCAGTTATGTTGAAATTTGAGATGCAAACATTTCTGTTACTTTCATATTTTATTTGTAATTTTCTAAACACTATTATAATATCATTGAATTTTCTATAAAAGTGTTTGGGCTATCGTAAGGGAAAACACGTGCCATGTTTATGTGTGGCCGTGTCTTTGAAAATTCTATCCTTTTGATAAAGGATTTCAAAAATTAAGCAAATTGTTTGTGATGTGAGTTTTCTCACTTGGGTATTCCAGACTGATCCGCGTGTTTTGCTTTCCCTCAAATATGCTCGGGTCAGATCGAGTATATTTTCCAGATCTGCTCTGGATTTGCTTGGAGCTACATAAGAGGAGCTGAAGTCGAGACGTATTCCCGTATTTCTCGTATTAATTTATTTCCGATGTGTGTGTCGTATTTATCAACCATTGTACAGACAGACTGTTATGAATGTATAGGCTGATCCATTTGTGTACTCTAATTATTTATTCATGTATATATATATATATATACAGTTTATCTCTTGTGTAGAGAGTATTAGTATATTATATTTTATTCATTCCACTATGAGATTCTGATCTGATGTGTTTGTGTTCTTCTTTTATTCTAACAATTTCTTTATTTCTCACCCTCTAATTTCTTCCTTCTAACTTTTTGGGTTTTGATACTTGAGTTTAGACACGTAAATGCAGATGGTGTATCAGTGTCGAAATTTGAGTTTCGAATTTCTCCGGTCGTTACAAAGGAGCATTAAGAGATCGTAAGTATCCGCCCTAAGGTATTAAGTGATTGCAGGAATCCACCCATATTTTTATTTCGCTTTAAGTGATCAAATGGTTCACCTCTTTCCATTTGATATATGAGTATTAGTAGACAAAATATTCATATGTGTGTTTGTGATCGTCTAAACATAGCCCTTGTATGTTTTATACTGCCAGTGTATGAAAAAGTTTTCCTTTTCATCTTAAAGATTTTATTCATCAGAACTTATGTTCTGAACCCCCTCCTCTTCCATCTTAACAACACATATTATGTAGGATGGTTCGGTGGAGCATGGTTGACGATGAGGAGGATGGTCTTGGCGACGACGACTACAATCTTAGTTTATTATTATCTAATTGCATCTCAGTTATTATAATAATGATGTACCTTGACTTAGCATCTATGACATTATGGATATGATGTATTGTGACATTATGATTTTTATAATATGATACATTCAATTCATTATTATATTTTATCCATCTCGTTGTTAGATCTGACTTTTTTTAATCTGGCTATGTTAAATTTATTTCTTATAGAAATTAACGATTTGTTTTAGAGTGGTTTTAAGTTTCGATGGGCCTCTTCTGAATCAAAATTTAAGCTCGTTCCAAGCAGGTTGTTACATTGTTGAACTTGGATATGGTCACTTGTCGAACGGGCTAACCTTTTTTTTGTATATTTATCTAAACGTTAAACAACACTAGGGCTAAACTTCGGCTTGTTTGGTTTATCCGATCATGAAAATTGTTAAATCGAAGTGAAATCGATAAAAATGTAAACCGAAGTAAATCAGTAAAAATGAAAACTAATCCAAAGCAAACCAATCAAACTAAGTTTTGTTAGATTGGTTGATCATCCGATTTAACCGAACTAAAAGTGTTCTACATCTTATGTTTGACATATTCATAATAATTTGAAATAAACACAAGTATATGATTAAATTATTCATTTATCATTTGTATGCCCTTTTAAAGTAATGTTAATGCATATATAATAAATAAATTTTATCTGGATCACCAAAGTAATTTAAAAAAATATATAACATTGATAATTTTAAAATTATAATAAAATTTCTATTAATTTGGTTAAACTAATAACCAAACTAATTTTTTTAGGATCAATTTCAAACCGATTTGGTTTCAAAACCAAACCAAACGACCAAAATTGATTGGTTCGATTGGTTTATTTGATCTAGTCAAATAACGCTTACCTCTAAACCACAAGGACCTTTGATTGTAACGACCCAAATTATTAGTCAATTTAAAATATAAATTTTAATTGATTTTAATGAATTTTAAATACTTAAAAATGATTTATTTTGAGAATTAATGACTTAGAATTTATTTAAAGCGAAGTTTGAACGTATAAGTTTATATTAATTATAAAACGAACTCGTAACTTCATCGTAGTTCGAAATATTTAGTTTTGAATTTTAAATGAATATATGGAATTCAATATAAGTCGGATTTCTGTAAAACAAGAAACGTTAGAATCTATTTAAGTATATACCTTTCTAATGAAAGTGAAAAATCAAGATTTCGTATTATAAATTGTAAGTTATGTCCAATTCAAAATTTCAAAAAGTCGTTATGGAATCGTTTGCAAATTATAACGATTTATTAATTAAATAAAAGGATTTACTAGTAAGTTGAATACCAGTTGACAAGAAAACTGAAATATTGAGATATGAAACTCAAGTATGTTTATTTTACAGCTATATGATAGTTCATTTGGATATATACGATAATAATAATTAGTTTATTATTAATTTGGATAATTCTGGAATTTAATAATATTATAATAATATTACATAGGCCTTAAAAATAGCTCAAGTGCAGTAAGCCTGATAGGTAGAGTGGACGGAACACTATAAACTGCGCAGGAGGTAGATGGACCACCTTAGAAACCGAATTTAGTTGATTATAACCACAATCACCCGTATTATATTCTATTTTTTATTATATGTTATAATAAAACAGTGGCACGGCCCACTATAAAAAACCGGCTTGCCTTGCCAAAAAAAAAAAAAAAAAATTTCAAATGACCTCCATTTTTTACGAAAAAAAATTTGTTGGATCTGAAATATTAAATTATTGCTATATTTCAAATTTCGCGCCAGTTGGAGCAAGTATGTGACCATGCACAATTTAAATGTGAAACAATCAATATTTTGATTTTAAAAATGCCCTGTTGGAGCAAACGAACTCGGAATTCGACGAAATAAGTTTCGTTGGGTCAGTAATGTCAAATTATAGATGTCTGTCAATTTTCATCAAAAACGAGAATTGTATATGATCATACAAATTTTTAAACGGCGAATACAAGTAGTGATTGAATAAAATTAAATATATAATCAAATAAAAAATATTTTCCTCCTACTATATAGTATCCTAACCTTCTCAAAACCCTCATTTGCTTTCTTCCTTGGTCAGCGTATGTTGCCGCCACTTCTTTTCATTTTTTTTAAGCAAAACGTGAAATTTAAAAATCGAAAACAAATCAAGGAAATTTCCATAAATCTCAAAACTCATATATTTGGGATCCTCGTGAGAACAACTTCAGGTTGACTCATTTTATAGGGTGCGATTCATGTTTGGGGAAGTCGAGTATATAAAGCGTGCATAATATTGTTCTAGGGTTAACAATTCGATGAAATAGAAGCATCAATTCGTGAAATAGAGGTTGTAATTGCAATGAGGAGGTAAAATAGAGGCTTGTGGCAATTTTTGGGTGGATTTGATGTAGAAAAGTGTCGATGTCGACATTGGTGCGTGCGCTGAATACTAGAGGACGCATTGTGTGATGATCGTTCGAGCTAAGCCATTTTTGCACGTGATGATGGAGATTTTGCAGAGAAGAACGATGGTGCAGTTTGTTTGTAAAATCGTGAAGTGTTGCAGGAGTTTGGATGGAGAAAAGGTCGGGTAATGGCCATGAGAGCTGCTGCGTTTTGTGTGGAGTGGGAAAAAGAAGATGTGGATGAGGATGTGATTAAGATGGTAATTAAGGTGTTAAGTTAATATTAATTATATTGTTAATGACATTTATACGATCTTGTAAAATTCATACTTCTACATACGTTACCAGAATTCAGCGAAAGAGAATTCGTTGGAATCGTATGGACGAGAACTTCACAATGAAACTGATTTGGAGCTCATTGCAATTTTTGACAAAGGAAAACACCTATTTGAATCAATCGACCGTTTATCGTTATTTAACGATAAACGACCAAATGTGAGAACTCTCACTCAACTGATTTTTTTTATAAGTTATTATAATCTTGTATGATTATATATATTGATTGTCTGTGATTGCAATGTTTGCTTCGTGATTGACGAATGATATTTACAGTTATTATTGTTATTATTAAACCGTGAATATAAGTGTTGTTGATAGAAACACTTATATTATAATTATTGGTTGATGGATGGTAGTTGATATTGATGTGTTTATATTGTTGACACAGAATTTATACCACGAGCATGAAATTGGAAAATATTATTATTTTCATATTATAATACTATGGAATATTCAATTTTGGTTTAAAATTGAATTGGAGATTGAAATTGTTTTTGAACGAGATTATAAACGTTTTATAAAAAATGTTTAAATGAAATCAATGAGTTTTATTTATAAATAATAAAATGGTTTGAATAAGACAAGTCGCGCAGCGACCGTTCGCGAATTTCGACCATTAACTTCAAATGGACATACCGGGAGATCCAACTATCGGATTTTCCCAAAACTGAAAGCGTTGGTTTCAAAATGAAAAGAGCTATCAAATAAAAAGAAAATTTTCGAAATCCAACAGTTAGATTTCAAGATAAGTCCAAATCAATATTTGAATAGGTCGCTGTAAATGCAGTTCGATGACCAGAATTGGAAACCGACTGTAGAGACCATACTAAAATTATTAAAAATATGGAAAAATTATGTTAAATATTTATTAATAATTCTCTTGGAAACACATATTTTTGGTCCGATCGTAAAGTGCCAAAACTGCCCTTTATTTAAATTAAAAAATTATCCCATAAAATAGGATCTGTGCGATTGATTTTTCTGTTTAGAACTTCATTTATGTATGCGTTGGCCCTTGAATAATGGGTCAATAACAATCCATGCCAAAATTGTCCTTTATTTAAATTAAAAAATTATCCTATAAAAATAGGTCCTGTACGATTGATTTTTCTCTTTAGAACTTCATTTATGTATGCGTCGGCCCTTGAATAATGGGTCAATAACAATCCACGCGCAGAGCGCGTGCCACGATCACGTGCAGAGTGCATGCCGTCATCACGCGCGGAGCGCGCACCGTTGCGCTCATCATAATAAATGATTTGAAAGAGCTATGAACCAAATATACTTGGTTTTTGATATTCATTGTTGTCGATTGATTGTTTGGATTTTGCTCGACCAGTTTATAAGCAAATATGCTTTTACATTTAGCATTGGGTTGGGTAGAAACACTTGTATGCTAACACCTTGTGATTTATTTCAGGATTTGATTATGAGGTGTTTAGCGATGTTGTTTGGTTCATTCAATTTAATGAATAGTTTTTTTAAATGAGATTTTCTTAAGAGAAAGGAAATGTTTTTTCCGATTTTGGACAGGGAATGTTTTATAAAAATATTTTATAAAATAAAAAGAATTTCGAGGACTAAACCCGATGTTTTCGAAATGATTTTGAAATGGATCATGTGTTTGACCTTGTATTTCATCACAAAACCGATTAGTTGCTGTTGATGATATATTTGTTTGATGGTGGAGAATTTATTCTAATAACTTAACATCCTTCTTTGAGACGTATGAGCTCAAAGGTTATATTATTAATAAAAACTGATCATATGTGAATCGACAATGTGAAATACTATGGTTTGAAAGTACTTGTGATTATTATTATTGCAAAATGGTTTTTTCCCGGCTTCGAGATATAAAATGATTTAATATGCGGCTAAAGATTTGGGTAACCCAAAGAACAAAAATATGGGTGTGAGCCCGGTACCTTAAATGGTCAGTGGTCGGTGTAGTTCTGCCCCATTAGTGGGAAGTGCACATACATATATATTGAGCGAATAAAAGTGTGTGCCCTTTTCCTTGTTGATGGGAGAAACCTTCCGATAATTTGGTTGCATACATGTTGCTATACATGTATTGTGATATTTTGGAATTTAAATTTCCAAATGTTTTGGTTTGAAATTTCGAAGTGAAAGCTAATTTGATATGAAAGTTAGATATGTATTTCAAATGATTTGAAATAAGAAATTGGGAATAAAGTCCAAAGAAATAACTTCTGTAAAGTTAATTAGATTTTGAAAATCTAAGTTTGAGGATTAAGCCTAAATGGGTAGATTGAGGAATTGCGTATTGTTTATTGCATCGTAGGCTTCATAAGTCTATTTTTGGTAGTTGTTTATGCACTGACATTCATGTGGAGTAAAACCGTTCCGTTTATATGGCGTTGCCCCGTGATATGCTTTACTTTAAAAATAAGTCAAGAAAAACTGTTCTAGTTCTCACACCAGTTTCATGATTAACCTGAAGTTTATCGTTTTACACCTAAACTCTGGTTGTCCATATTTTCAACACGGGCAGCTAGTAGTTTTGGTTTTGCAGATATTCTTTTTCACAGAATCCTGAATTATGGCTGGAGCTATTCTCTGGATTATTTTGTTGTCTTTCATGATTGTATTTATATTTCCGTTATTTTGTAATTCACTATTCTTTGATATTTTTCCGCTGTGCATCGATTATCTGTACTTTGATATTTTGTTCTCTAATGCAAAATTGTTATAATAGCAATGAATTTTTTTTATTTATTTTTTTGTTTATGTTTGATGCGTTGTATGCCCAAAGGTAACGATTTGAGAATTTTTGTGTTTTGGATCGGACATGTGCGGCTTACGGTTGATTCGAAAGATGAAGGTTTTCGGGTCGTTACATTGATCTTCCCATGGCCCCAAAGTATGGAAGAAAGAAACCATCATCTTTCTTTCTGATTATGTTCCTTCCATTTGTATAAGACCAAATCCACCACGGTTCCTAAAAAGGACTAGTGGTCCAACACTTCATGGGCAAATAGTAAAACGCACAATATTATCTCCATTAGCTAAGGCAGAATTGCATACAATTTATCAATCCAGACCGTGTTTAAGGGGAAGCTTCGCTTTGCGCACTAACTGGCCATGGTTTCGTCCTTTGATCCCATCTATTCCCATCCTCTGACCCCATTTTCGGGATCGATCTTATCCGGATCAAAACTATACAACTCCAAAGCTAAACCCGGCCCAGCCTACCCCAAAGTGTAGTTCATATTAGTTCAGTTATGGTTAAGCATCTACACTAAATGTTGATATCAATACCAGCCGCATATATGGTATTTGGATCAAGTTCGATTCAAGTTACTTTTGTTAGACACTCTAGTTCTAGATCATGATAGCCAGTCCTAGAAGTTCACGTTAATGGTATATTCATAGTTACTCACGTCATGAAGTATACATAATGAAAATCAATAACAAAGGCTTTGTTAAAATCATGAAACAACTTGAATGGTTGAAGGGTTAGTACCATCTAAGAGCAAAATCATCATTCCTTTTATTCTTGTTAAAACGCATTAAAGAATTTTGAACTGAAAGTTACTGTCAACTGTTTGCACCAAAATACCCATCAGTATTTGAATCTCTTAAGTTTCTCACACCTTACCTTTTCTCCTCATCGTTACTATATTCTCATTTATCTTCCATTAAATCGATTTAGAAATTAAAATCATTGCAGCCACTTCCTGCTCTTCTTTCTACTAACAGCATTCAATTAAAAATTATGAATAATAATGGTAATATTGTATATCTATAATGGACGCATGTTCAACATCAATTCAGGCATCAAAAAGTCAAACTCAAACATCAACAATGTTGGCATTATCATCATTTGAAACTTTATGATAATCGAGACCAAATGTTGCTGTCTCTCATAGGAATAGAACCCAAGGTCCATAGAGAAGAAAAAAGTGGATGTGGAAAGGGGACAAACTAGGTGCTATTCCATTCATTCTTTTGATCATGGAATGTTAAGATTTTGACTCGATTTGATAGAGTAACAGAAAACCCTAAGAATTTTGTTTACTATAAAATAAACATTCAAGAAAGCGAAGAAAAAGCGGCAAAATTGGAAACTACTTAAATTTGTTATATGCAATGCCAAGAATTTGTACTGGAAATAGTAATCATGGTTTGTGATCTGTTATATAATATTTTAGCTGCTCACAGATAAAATTGTTAGTGCTGCTTTAAGCTCTCCCCTTTTTCTAGTTCAGGTTATTGCATCAAACTTGATCTTTCTTTTTTAAAAACTTAATGTGCGTGTGGCAAAATTCGACTACACCTCATTTCTGCTGCAATATGCTCATAGATAAAAATTACAAGTTTCTCTAGGACATCATGAGAGTACTTAACCCCCTGTCTGGCAATTACGATGCCAGCCTAATGTAATTATTTTTCAGAGTATCTTCAGCTATATTGCCATACTGATTTTTAGGATAACTAAATATAAAAATTGTCAATTAAATACATGAAGATGCCCTCATACATTTATCTAGTAAAATTTTAAACCTATGTATAATGTACAGTGATATAGAACACAGTTACAGTATTTTTTAAACCATCTTCATTGTGGCGTGAATTTTTTTTGTTTCTCAACGGGATGAGGTACGCATTGAACGGAAAATTTAAGTGCTACCGTCTTATCATTTCATGTTGCAAGCAATTTGGCCGATCATACTTTCCATAATATGTTGACCATCAAAGTAATGGAGTGCTTTAAGAATGCAAGTCATTTATTTTTTATTTTTTTTATTTTTTATTTATTTTTATTTTTTTTTGGGAAACCAAACAAACTTGATGGATAATATTATTCTCCATTGGTAATACTCATTTAAATATAAAGTTCAACCACAAATTAAATAGAAATTAACATTTTTCACGTTTTCACGTAAGGTTTTTGAACAGCTACCCACCCAACACGATTTCCAGCATTCTGTGTGTACTATTAGACTTACAGAATATCTGAGCTAACAATACTACAGTACCTGTAAGCATGATAGCTTAAACTTTATCTTCCTTGTCATTTACAAGCGGTAACATCTCTGAAATACTTCTAGGAGAAAGAGGCGTTGTAGGAGTCTGCTGAGTGCCAGGTGACGCTTGCTGAGATAATTTATGTCTCACATAACCATAAAATGTGCATCCTGATAATGTAATTGCACATCCAATTGCATTCATAGCAGGAATTGGATTCCTAAATACAATCCATGAAGTTAAGACAGCAACTGCCACCTGTACATATGTAATACAATTTTATAAATTTGAAGACTGCATTGATGGCTAGGTGCAAAGATATTATGTACCTTAAGATTCCCCGCTACATTGAATGTGACAGCAGTAGTTGAATGGATTACATAAAATATTGAGAAGTTCAGGCAAAATGCTAAAACTCCAGATGAGAATATTATTACTATCGCTGAGCAAATTGATTCATGCGTTTGAAACCAGTTGATAACTCCTTGTCCCTCCAGTAACAAAGCTGGCAATGCCAGTATGGTTGTTGCGAATGGGGCCATGTAGTAGACTGTGTTTATGCTGCATGAAAAATATCATATTAGCTTTGGACAAATTTGATACTGCGAATATCCATTTAAACAGCTCATGATATTACATTTTTGTGACAGATCAATCTAGCGCAAGTTGAAAGAAATCTAGAAAAATTAGTGTTATTTAGTGTGATAGAAAACTAACTAAGCCATTATTCACAAACAAATTAGAGTCGGTTAGAGACCAAAACCAAATGATAAAGTCAATTTAAAGGTAATAATAATAACAATAATAAATTAGAATGTAAAAAATAAAAATAAAATAAAATAATTAAATAAGTAATAATAATAATAAACAAAAAACCAAGATAATAGTATTAGTAATAATAATACTAACAGTAAGGGTGTGTTTTTGACAAATGGTAACAGGGTATTTAAGCATGGCATTCGAGCGGGGTATTTGACCGTGGCACTGTTGCGAACGGAGAATGTTTTTTTGCTGCGAACAGAGTATTTGAGCATAGTATTTGAGCGGGGTATTTATTTGTTAAATTATTTGTTTTGAATTAATTTATACGTTTAATTTTAATTCATATTTAAGGTGGTGCCTGATGCAGCGGTAAGGTTACCCGGCTGGTAATCTGAAGCGCGCAGGTTCAAGTCCCGGCCTCTTCACATATGTGAGGGAAAGGCTGTGCGCACTAATCGACCACCCCCAGAGCCCGGAAAGCCGTGAGAATAGTACTAGGACGAGAGACTGTCTGGGAAGTCCTTTCGCGCTTGAGTACGGGAGTCTTTGGCACTGGGTATCCACCTTAATTTTAATTCATATTTCTTATGTGCATGACAACATTTTGGAAAGCTTGTAATATTAGTCCCACATTGCCAAAACATTATGAGTAGTTTGGTATATATACGAGTATGCAAATTATAAACACAATTGAAATAAAACCAAATAGCCTTGAATAAACATGAAGGCTTGATACTCATACATATATATTAAAAGTGCCAAAGATGGGCAATTATACACAAATTTTCCATACGCATCGAATGCCAACAACTCGATTTCCACTGATCACCAATCGTTCTTGCAAGCGTGGCTAACCACGTTCCGACGTCGGATGCGAACGGATCGTTAAAGTGCCACAAAAAGGCTGCGAACGGGTCTAATAGATACCGTAGACCAACACTACAACTTATGTTATGTCACTAGTCCTATAATCTAAAACTCATAACACTCCTTAAACTAACCTTAAACTAATTTTTTTGATGCATGGATCACTAATTTCCACACATTCCTGTATGACACCAGCTGCTCGGATACATTTCAATTTCTCAAGTTCATTTTTACTACTTCCTCTTATGGCATCATTGTTGACATTTACCATTATTTGAGTATTCGATGCAGCATATAGTTCCAATGTCCACAGTTGTCTCGAGAGGCCTTCGTTGGAGATGTCCAAACTATCTTAAATGGTGTTGGACTAACTTTTTTCAAATGGTCTAACTTAAAGTTTGTCACGTATATCATCATTTTTAATTCGGTCCCGTCTTGTACGCAAACAACTTTATCGCAGCATATAAATCTCTGTTACACTTATCTTCTGGGCTATTGTCTTTTAGAGGCAACATTCTGCACCATATAACCATCGTTGCCAAAAAATCTTAAAACCATACGATTTGGACCATGCTTCATGAATCTCTCCCTTTATGATTTGATTTATATTTCAATTAAAACCCAGCTAATACTGCAACATGGAAATTTTGCTCAATCTAAAATAATACTTTCACTATCGTTATCGGATCTACATTTCAATTCTAATCATTTCCCAATAAAATAAAAATAGAACAAGAGAAAAGATAAAGTTTTTGGCATAGACGAAGAATCCAATTCAAAGTCTGTTCGAATTTTAAAATAAAGTTTTATTAAATCCACGATTTACGATTTAAATCTTGCTTCAAGTTAAAATTTGAACTTTACGATTTTCGATTTGAATCTCATTTTGAAAACCTTGCATATAACATCACAAACCTGATTGATGTTCTATGAAAAAATCTTTAAGCTTTTGTAGAATTTTTCTATCAAAGAGAATGTCAGACACTTGTCGTCATTTAACTTATCCTCTCGAGTCTAAACTGACGTTTTCATCATTCTCACCATCAAACTACAACACTGATCTTAAATATCAAAAGAAATCTTTCTTTGGCACTACTTGTCCGGCCAGGATGATATCTCCATCCTCTGATCTGACACCTCCGAAATCACACTTCATACACTTTGTTTTAATTTTGCTAAGTCCGAAACCCTTCGATTCTAAAATTTGCCTCTACAATTCCAGTTGCCTATTAACCTCTATTCTACTTTCGTCAATCAACACAACTCCAGTTTGATTTTTATGAAAAACTAACAAACTGAGAGAAAAATCAAAAGAAAAGCAACCAGACATGTCAGAACAGAATGTTGACCTTCAAAAAAACAAAAGAATGATACAATAAGTGAGAACCCTAATAAGAAAATAGACCTATATGATATGGACACATACAAAGGAAACCAAATGACATGCCGGTAAGAAAAGAAAATTTATTTTGAAAGAATTAAATGTACTAAAATTAATATAGTAAAAGAGCATAAAAAATTGACCTAATAATTAAGTTAAATTTCACATATGATTAAAAAGTGAAAATTATGGAAAATGATAACTTAGGTGGTCAACCCCGATCATTTATGAAGAAGACATGGGTTATGACAAATACGAAAGGATCCGTCATGAAGCACCATGTAGGTGCTACGTTGCGATTTTGGCGCATTGACTTTCTATTTTGCACTCTTACACCCCTTGTCCAAGGCATCATCTAAACGCTATAATTTTACTTGAAACGCTAATAAAATAGACTATCTATTTAAAATTATGACTGAATGAAATATAATTACACCAAAAACATGCAACTGCTTTTCTTATTATGAAGCTTTACATCTTATATTAAATATAATTTCAATTTTTAGTTATACTTTATATATTTGGTTTCAAATATATAGATAATCATTTATTAAATATCCAATCCGTGATTAAACCAGTAACATTCAATTTTCATGCTTCTCGAAGTTTACCTGATTGTTTCTCCAGTTTTAAAAGATTAATCATACAGTTAAAGTTAAGTGTCAATTTTCCCTTCTTCGAAATTCGATTTTAATGATTTCTTCATTTTTCTTACTTACCCTGCTTACTTTAAATTCTGTTTCAAATGTTTTTGAATGCAATCTTAAACAATCCATTATAAATTAACTTGTTTTTTATTATAATATTTTTTATTATGAAGTCATGATTAGTTGGTACATAAATATTTAATTTTAATGATGGCACAAATTACATTATTAATGAAATTTGTTACTTGAAAAAAACTGAAGTATTAATTGAAAACAGTTTTAAAAAAAAAAAAAAAGTTGCTTTGGGTACTTCTTTTCCCCATAAAGATATTGAATAGAAAGAATTATCTTTAGCGCTACCCTAATTTTGAAACAAATTCACATATGTCCATCGACGGGAAGCATATATTCGAAACATATAAAATGCAGTGAATCCTACAGTAAATAAAGCAATTATTAAGAAAATTGGTGTAAACTATAATAGTATTTTGTTTAATTGAATTTTCAACGATAAAAAAAACGTGTGTATCATTTATATTAAAATAATTACTGGTTAAGACCTAGTCAAAACCAATAGGGTATTTTAGACTCTCTCTAGACTGTAAAAATATTATTGCCATCAAGCGCTCAACTCCACCCTCGAATAGCATAAGCCATAGTAGGCTGGTTATTTTTAGAGTGGACAGTTAAAAGGTGGGCTTATAAATTTGAAGCATATTCCCATAAAATCATAGGCTGACATGAAGTGCAGTAGTTTCATTCGGTTGTCAGCCCTGACCTGAATTTGGTATCCTAGAAATGCAACCTTATTATTTTAAATCAGTTTTATGTCATCTGCTTATATTAAAGAAATAAGTATCATTCTTGCACCATAGTTATCAAGGCGTGCGCTTAGGTGCGCCTAAGCGCAGAAAAGACCAAAGTTCAAGGTTTGCGCCTTTTTGCAGTTTGAGGCGCTTTTTTGGCTAAATTCAAAATTTTGTTTATAAATAGTTAAATAAAAAATTTAATTGTTCAATAAATTATAAAATATGGTTTAAAATTTTAATCTTATTAATAAAATATATGTAGATAATTGAATGGATTATAAAATATGGTTTAAAAATTAATTTGTAGTTAGTAAAATAGCGGA
Source organism: Allium sativum (assembly GCA_030737875.1). Classification (NCBI taxonomy): domain Eukaryota; kingdom Viridiplantae; phylum Streptophyta; class Magnoliopsida; order Asparagales; family Amaryllidaceae; genus Allium; species Allium sativum. The sequence goes on from CM060919.1 coordinate 214,208,069, forward strand.
TCAAACTCATATAAAAGGCACACAAAAAAACTCAAGGCTCAAAAATGCCCCAGGCTCAATGCTTGCGCCTTTTTGCGCCTTAGCGCCTTGACTACTATGTCTTGCACTCACCGGCTTTGTATAATCTTGGATTGCAACAATCCATGAAAACTTACGATGCTCACTTGCATAAAGGTAATGATGGCTCGTTGCATAATACTAAACATAAAACTCAGACTAATCTTCTTATTCTGACAGACTGGAGAATACATCATACAAACGATTCCTTGCACTCAAAAAGTGATTTGCTTTATGGTTATTTTCATATTTTGTATTTATTTTATATTCATACCACCTATAGGGAAGAACACATATCTTGGCAATGGATTATTTACACTTGAATTAAAATAAGCATAAGAAGAAATTTCTTTACTGAAATAATAAAGAACTCAAACTACAAACTATCTTGACTCTATAAAGGATTCGCATGAGTAATGGAAATTGTAGTTTATCCACAAAAGGATTCAGTTTGCTTCAATGCGTGTAATGAGATGAATATAAAAATACGCCATTGATATGAAATACATACAACTAATTTATAAAGGAAAATAAGAAGAAAAAAAGGACTTACCTATCAAATTTATATCCGTGAAGAAGAGACTCTGCTAGAATCGTCTTCGTTGAAGTAGCCAAACAACCAAACAAAGCGGCACAAAATCCAAATACATTGAAGTTAATCTCTGTTATAGATGTTAGAAGAATTCCTCCAACTATCGGTATCAATGAAGCCCATATGCGCCAGTCAAATTGTTTTCTCCATACCAACCATTGGAGAACCACTATTGCAATATAAACAAGAAACAGATGAGAACAGTTTATAAAAAATCACTAGATATGCAACAATAAATGAGTATTTAGAGAACCTGTTGTTGCAGGGGTAAATGATTTTATAGTCTGCATGAATGAAACAGGTATATATCGCAAGCTTACATTTCCTAATACAATGTTGATGCAGAAAACAAAGGACATAGGGAATATTCTTCTCCATCGATCCTCAGGCTCAACTTCAATTAGCGGTTTAATCTTTAATAATTTGATAGCAATATAAGCTCCAATAGAAGAACATATAAAGTGGATGCAAGATACTGTTAATGGAAACAAAAAATCCAGATTCTGCAGAAAGTATATAAAAATAGGAATTAGATTATCACTGCACTGAAAATGGAAATAAAATTAGTACATCTTTCAAACTATGTGCTAAAACAAACGTTAACAATTAATCATATAAAACTATAAATAAATAAATAACAATATAAACATTTAAAGTTCAACACTAATCATTCTAGCAGATCGATCTCCATTGCATACAATAGAAAATCATATAAGTTATTATTTACTTATTTATTCTTCCATCTACCAATTTAAAAGGACCCAAACAAAATTTCGAATTTTTTTATTTAAATACTTCACCGTGTTGATATCGAAATTAGAAAATTTGTTCTTTTTTAGCTGCCGTTAAATAATAGTGTTTAATGACTTCTACTATTGTCAATATTTACAATTATGTGTAAATGTTTTCTTAAGTTACATGTCTCAGCAGTTTGAGTTGTGTTTTTCAAGCATTTCATATGCTTCAAGTTGTTGAGGGATAAGTCTCCGAGGTAAAAAGCATTTTTGAGAAGGCATCGAGGTGTTTTGTCTCCCTTTCTCTTGAGCTAAGTATAAAGGCAGGTTTTCTAAAATGAGGGGTGAAATATGGTGTAAAAAGACCAACTGCGACATTACACGATCAAGGTGCATTTTGCCAAATAACATGAAAATACACAGGACAAAGTACTTTGGGACATCCTTTTGATTAGCAACAAACTATCTGAGATTTATCTCAATTAGTACTTTGCAACAAGTATTAGAATACCCGGACAAATATGAGTTCATATTGTCTCAGGCTCCCAAGCTACCACTTAACGATTGAACCGCAAATTTGGAAGTCAAATATTCAACTATAACTCAGTATTTAACGCACGCAGAAAGCCCAGTCGAACGTTTTGCATTATCAGTAAGGCATATCCATGATTTCTAAAATCCACTGCCGTCTGAGGAAGGGTCGGCAAGTAGGAGCTCCAATGGTTACTATCTCACGCCAAACCCCTACTCTGGAGTGGCCTCAGAATTAGTGATGTAACGATAATTTGATAAATGTATTGAGCTTCAGATAACAATACACATCGCTAAAACATCCTATAATTACTCAATTTCAAAATTAACATTTGTGCTTGTTATTTTTATTTGCTAAATACTGCTTTATATCAGATAATAATTTTAATCATGATTATAAAAAAAGCTTCACTTTTTATTTCGTATTAGATTCCGAACTTCAAGGACACGCCAGGATTGGATGTCAAAAGGTGAAAGGTCGCTTTTTGAGCAGAAAAACTTTAAAATAGAATAATTGTGTTATAACTGAGACACACACACACACACATTCAAGAAAATTCTGCATTTTTTTTGTTCATCTTGTGCAAGTTGGAGTGGTATTGCATAAATGCTCAAATTTTTTACACAGTGAGAAATTTTGTCAACTGAACATCACAAGATAAGAATGGATTGTAGCCTCTTCTTTTATTTTATCTTTCATTTCTCTTCTTCTTCTTTCTACAAAATTTACTTCTAATTACAAGGTTGGTTTTACCTGTTTTATTGTATATACATCCAAAAAAAAAAAATCCCCATTTTCCCTTCTTCTTTTTTTCACACTTCTAGTTCTAGCTTCGGCTACAGGTTACATTTCATAGCAACAAAATGTCAATTACATGCTCATTAACCACATTACAGTAGTTTATACTTTATACTCTTACAGCCACTGTTAAAATTGGACGAACAATTCACCAACTATATTTGAACGGTTAAATATCAGAAAAAAATTCCCACTGGTTATAACCTGACTGCTCTTATTTTACATTGTAGAACAAATTCAAGCAGTATAAATTACTTTAAAAACTACCTGAAAGATCCATTTGTTCATGATAATAACAGTAACATTAAAGCCCCACCACTGCAAAATCGCAAGAATTGCCCTAAAAGCACCCCAATTCAACACCAAACTCTCCACCATCGCTCACTCTAACTTTCTCAATTTGCTCGACCCAATAGCACAATTCAAAAAGCGGTGAAAATGAGATCTAGATCTGCAATTGCATCATGACTACAACGACATGGTAGAATATACAATTCGAGAGAGAGAAAGAGTGCGAAGTGGAGTATATTTCATGTGAGAGAGGTTGCGGAGAATTTCAGCCGTATCCTCTCTTTCTTTTCTTTTTCCTTCTTTTTCTTTGCTGTATTTTGTACTATCTTCCGCTGAGAAAGCCCCCTTTTTTGGATTTTTTTAGTTTTACCAAGTTTTCAACTTTGATTTTTTTGTTTTACCTTTTTTTTTTCCCTTTTATTCCCTACAAATCTTACTTGTAGTTATGAGGGTGGTTTTACTTGTTTTATTATATTGAATCTTTGGTCTCTATTTAATAGTTGGATACGTTTCTTACTAACTTACTATATAAATTATCTCTTTTTTAAATGTCATACTCAACAAGCAGTCAATTATTAGCATGACCAACTCTTTAATTTCAGTATTTGAAATATGGTAATTTCCATAAATTAATCGGATTAAAAAATTATTTTTATCGTGAAATCACAAATTAAATAATATTTCCAGCAATATTCATCGTTTATATCAAAAATCATAATATCATAAAACAACAGTATAGAATCCACATAGTTTTTTACTACATAACATCATACAGTCAAAAACAGCATAGGTTTTGTGTAGTTTTTGATTGCATATGTTATGCAATCAAAAAACTGCACATCTCATGTGTAATTTTTGATTGCATATGCTATGCAGTCCAAAGCTACATAGAATCTATGCAGTTTTTGATTGCAGAATATCATACAATCGAAAACTGCAAAGGACTCTGCGCAATTTTTGACTGCATGACATTATTTAGTCAAAAACTGCACAAAACCTCATACATTTTTGACTCCATGATTTCATACAGTCAAAAATTACAATAAGTTGTAACAATCCATACTTTTCTGAGATCAAACTTCAACAAAAATAGAAACTCAAACTCATCCAAGTATGAAACGTGTAAATCTGGTACCTGCAAAATATGAGCATAATTAGAGTATAATAAAACTAACTTAAAACGGAAACAAAATAGAATAACAAGGATCGAATAAAGCAACTACCTTAATAGTGAATCGCCACATCAATACCGAGCATGAGAGAATAAGAACAAGAAATCAAATTTGAACACTTCTATAAGATATGTTTTCCTCAAGATAAATTTGGGAGTTTTAGAGGACGAGGCCAGAACAACAAGTCATGCTGAGTAGAATGTATAACACTGTCCACAGATGCATTCCGGTTTGTTTCACCCAAATTACATGTATAACAAGGTTAGTGATTTTAACCTAACATTGCAAAGATTACATACAATGTTTAACTACCGTACTCAATGTAGCATCTCCTATAAAATATAATTGTAATTATATAATAAGATAGAATCTTTACACATATATGAAGCCTTTAAACGACCCTACAAATCAATAACTGATAACAAAGAGGCGGGTTTTTTGATCACTTGATATTTTACTAACAAAAGAGGCAGTGGTTCTATAACCACCTATGCCCTCACTCACAATATAATATATAAGGCGGACCGCCCCTACGAATGACTTAATACCTATGTGGTTTTAAAAATACTAACTCAATTTAGAGGACGCTAGCTACTAAGTCCCCTAACTCATAAATAAGGCTTCTGTCATTCGTATATCCCAACACCGCATAAGACAAGAGATAGTAAACAGTCACTTATTGCCTACACGATAAGTAGACGACTACTCATCATTTAAGACCTTTCCTCGATGAACCTCTATGCTACTTTCTAATTGGCCTTATTGGATAATCCTCGATCACTTAATACTTCTCGTAGGGTAGGTAAACCTTGATACCTCCGTAGTGGTCATTTAGTATCATATCCTAAGGCGGACTTTACCTTCTTCGCTTACTATCTAAAGGAAGCGGACTCTTTCATGGATTTCCGAACTCGTACCCAATTAGTAATTTAATACTTCTTATTGAAAAAAATGTGAGTTATCCAATCAGTTAATACCTTACAAGGGCGGACACTAAAACTTAGTCCTTACGCCCCAAAAGGGTAGAGAGAATCCAATCATTTAGTACCCCAATAGGCGGATCCAACTACTTAGGACCTTTATTTCGAAGCATGCGAGGCTATTAAATTATTCCTTAAGGTTCTTTCTTTTCGGAAGGAAGACGAACCCTATAACCATTTAAGATCTCAACACTTGAAGTAAAACACTTGGAACGTTCCAGGCTACCCACAATTAATTGTCAACGGTTCATATGATTGATGATATTTCACATCAATTGTAGGTATATCCGACTGCTGGAAAGTGCAAACTTCTGTTAGATAACTCAATTGACCTCGTACCATTAACCTACTAAGTCCAATTGTTATATAAATTAGAGATATTATCCCTAGAATTAAACTAGAGATAAAATAGAATTAATTGACCTAAGATATGGGTCATAATTTTAGGATTATTTATCTGTTTATTGGATTTAGTATTAATTATGCTAATTACTACCCAATTCCCATTAATTAATTACCATCACTGCGCCATAGATGGCCTATTGCAATGAAAATCCAAGATGTTGCCAGCTATAATGTAACGATAGATATGTTGATTTTTGTCTATTGCAACGCACGCTTCAAGGTGTTAGCATAGAAAATCCAAGGTGTTGCAGTAGCCACGTGAATAAAATTATCAATCCGGGTGATTAAGATCCAACGGTTCATGTTACCAATCCACATGAAATAATCTTTTACGCGGGATGCAAAAACAAAAAACAAAGCGGCAAAACACTTAGCAAAATATCAAGTGTTTCAGTCTAAAACTTAACAAAATACTTCGCCGCTCAACCTCTCAAACACTCTCAGTCGCAGATTCAATTAGGGATAAAAGTTCAAGTTTATAAGCTTAATTGGGGTTCGATTACGACAAGAATTAATCCATACAATATGGATTGTTTATCCCTTAAAAACCATACACATATTGGTTTATTAAATCTGTATGAAAATCGCGGGACAAATGTCGTTAAGATCGGTCGTATTTAGTTCTACCCAGTACACTTGGACAGTTGCGAAGGGTAAGGGACGATCGCACAGAACAAGGTTCAAGCGCCAGCTCCAAGGTTAAACATGGCAAGAAAGAACGAGTTGAGTCGACCGCTCAGCACAGTCAGGGTCGGTCACATGTTCTGTTCTGCAGTCGTTCGTTCATAATAAACTGATTAATCGAGCATAGCAGGAAATGCAAAGAAAATCAGAGGTCGCACATATATTCCATGTCCGCTCATAGAATGCAACTCCAGTCGCTCACTCGATACTCGATCAGCTGTTAATATCAGATGCTGCTTGCTAGTCGGTTGGATATTAGTTCTCAAAGGGTCATACTTACATTTTGGACTACGGTGCAGGTCGCCCATTCACGATCAAACAAGCTGCATCAACCAAATGTCATCCATCGGTCGATCATTCTTATACAAGCTAGGAAGTTTTGACAGGTCGCATGTACACTCATCGCTCGCCCGCCCATTCAATATGCTCAGACCTACGCGGTCGTTCACTCCTATAAAGTCGCTCGCTCCCGTGAAGTCGTTCTGGGAATACAGCCAACTGTCGCCAGTTGGCTACAGCTAAGCGGTGGCATATTTGTAATTAGTGAGACAAGCAACCCGTTGTTTGAAAATATGATTTTGAGATCATTTCTTCAGGAAGGTACACCTATAAATAGGCCATGGATACCGCCTTAGAGGGGGGCCAGACCATCACGTAGTGCTGCCAAATTCTTTCCTCCACCATCCTGAAGCTTCACAAGCATCATTAATGATGGCCAAAGTTGATTTCACCTTTCTTCATCACCAAATGAACCAAATCTCCTTCTTCCTCCCTTAGAGATCAATCCAAGTTCTCCACATCCATTCTAAACCAAGATCCATTATTTTCATCTTCTCAAGCTCCGTTCTACTTCTCTCCTGCCACCATTAAACTTCCTCGAAACCTCGACTCGCACCTCAACCGCCGTGGGCTCACTACTGATCCTCATAGTGCTCAAACCGTGGAATATACATTTTCATGTTCATCGCACTCATAAGGGTCCAATCATTTTCATAGTGGCTAGAAGGAATCAATCAGTAAGAAGAGGAAAGATCATTGTGCAAGAGAGAATAGGCAAAAAGTGATATGTATGAAATGATGAATTTTGTAAATCCCCCTTTATGATAATGAGAATCACTCCAAAGTGGATGTAGATCTACTCTAGATCGAACCACTATAAAATTTTCGTGTTTTTACTTACTTTTTATTATTTTCTTTGCGACTGTGGCTCCTTTTCAATTCCTAACCGTGTTGGTGAAGTACAGTCCTCATACCCTTGGTGTTTGAGCCATTTTGGGTGAAAACATTTTGCACCCATTGTAACAACCCGTATTTTTGAATAACACGTTATAATGTAAATCAAGGCAGAATTAAATTCTAAAATCTGAATCAAGGGAAACGGGTTGTGCCATTGCGTTCGTCTCGGAAAAATACGCAAAATAGAGTCCGAGTTTTCGAAAAACGGAGTCCATATGACCAAGTTATGGCCCAATGAAGTTTTCAGAAAATTCCAAGCCCGAAAACAGTTCAAATTCGGATTTAAATTTCAACCAAGGCAGAATGGGCGGGAATTTTCCCGCCCCAGGCAGGGTCGACACAGGGGTCAACACCAGTGTCGACCCCCCCAATGGGTCGACACCCATGTCGACCCATGGGTCGACACCCATGTCGACCCAGGGGTCGACCCCCCCGGTCGGACCAGTTTTTCTGGTGCACCATTTTGACATGTTGGGTCTTGCTCTGGAAGTTTCTGACGGGAGTGGATGGCTCAGATTCGATTTAGGGTTAATCCTATGGTCTAAACTACCCCTAATCTCTATAAAAGGACCCCTAGACCTAGCCTAAACCCTCATTAATCATTCCTACAACTAAATGCTGTCCAAATATTCACTAATCATGGCCTCCACTTTCTTCATGAGAGCATGAGTGTCTCAAATCAATCTATGTCATAAAGGAGCCATCTTTCTTAAGTAAAAGAGCCATCTTCCTTTGTCGTTGGAGTTATTACTTCTTGTTTCAAGGCGTTTAAGTGGAGCTTATTATTTTCTTTGCGGATTTTGCTTGTGGCTTCGTCTCAATCTTTATATATATTGATCTAGATCGCATAACCGCTCATTGTAAGCCCTATACTACTCTTAGATTCTAACTATGAAGTTAAATATGACATGTTGCAAGTTGAGTTTGGGCCTAAGTATGATATATGTGCTTCGATCTTATCATGTTATGCATAAACATATTCTATGCATGTTTGAAAAGCTATCACCTTTGCCTTATGCATAGAAAGCTATGACCTTTGATTTGAAAAGTTGCATTATGCAACATGAGAACTCTCATAACCTTTATGATAACTTGCATATAATGTTATATGCGAACTTCTAGCCACCATCCTATGTCATTTATGATCATGTTTCACTTATTTGTTTAAGTTGATATTATGCATGTTTTGAGGCCCATGATGTAATATGCAAGCTTATGAACATATCTATGCCTCATATGCCACCATGTTTAACTTGTGGCCAACCTTATTACCTTATGCCCTTTTGTCATGTTTTTGCCAAGTTCCCTCTTTTGATCTATGTTAAGTTATGCGATCGTACATGCGATGGGAATGCGTTGGGTTGGGTAATATTAATGACATGAAAACATGGTTTTAAAATATGACATGAACATTGACTTGTGATTATGTTTGTAAACATAATGATGGACATGACACTTAGAAAACATGAGAGTGGCCAACTCGAGGTTGGGTTGAGTTTGTAGCATAAATCTACACGGAACCGACCGGCTTAACTAGTGGCTACAAGCAATAGGACCCAATGTGAGTAGTTGGTCATGTCGCACTTGAAACCCGAGGTTAGACCAAGTTGTGGTGTAAAGCTACCCGGACCCGCCCGGCTTAACTAGTAACCACAACAAGGTCTAATGTGAGAGGTTGGGTGCATTAAATTAATTAATGCCACATGATAGGGTTAAGTCATGGACCACTTGAATATACTTAACCACATGAACATGATGGGTTGATAGGGTTAAGTCAACATGGACACACTTAACCAACCCAATGCTTAGTTGGATAGGGTTAAGTCGTGAACCTTTTTAGGAACACTTAACCAACTTGATACATGGTTTGGATGGGGTTAACCACACTTAACCCACTAGAAAACCCTAGTTACGCGGTCCTTCTCAACAGTAACCCACTAGGGAGTATCGGATACCCTAGGGACTAGGCTAGGGTGGGGCACGATTACTGGGCTGGAGTGTAAGCGACCAAAAAGACGGCAAAAGTAGGTGCGCCATAGTAGATTCCGACGAACCATGGTCGTGCACATTGTCCGGGGATGAAAGACAGACTTGGGCACCAGTAGGTTTTGACTATGCGTGCTTGTTTCGTGTCAGTGGTTGACACCCTAGGGCCGGATACACCCTAGGGTGGACCTAGCACAGTCGACTACATTTCATGATTGGACCGTATGACACCGATACACGACGAGTTAGGCTTATAAGGAGCCGATCGACTAGACCGAGTAGTTGGACCTTGATTTAGGTCACCTCATGATATTGGGCCAGCTTTGGGCCAAGGGATCACCTCTTGTTTATACTTGACATGGGTTGGAATACTAGTACACATCTGGTGCAACTTAACCTTGTATATGCGATGCCACACTTGATCTATCTTGTAAACTCTTCACCATGCCAGTTATCACCCTACATCTCATCTCTGTTTTACATGTTCAGTTAACTTTATTAGTTGTTATAATAATAGTAGATAGGACTTACCAGTCTTTTTGACTGACCCGTTTTCTTTCGCCTCTTTTCTTCCGTTCCCCCCCCCTCCCCCTAGGTTTGCAGGGTGGGAACACTGTTACCTAGCCGGATCTTTAGCTGCTTTTCTGGATAACTCACGTATGGTTTGAGCATGCTATGGCCTTATGCTACTTTGGGGATAGTTACTTTATGTTTCTTTTTCAGTTTTCAGTTTATGTTCTAGACTTTGTTTTATAGGAAAATAATGACCAAGTACTTTGATGTAACTTGACTATGGTTTTGAAATGCTAGTTTTATCCGCTGCTTTACTACTCTGTTTAACTTATATGTTCTGTCTTGTGATATCTGCATGCATGTTTACCTCGTTTAACGCCCCTCCAAAGCTAGTGTCCTTGCAAGAGTGGCACTGGCGGAGGTGGGGTGTTACATTTGGTATCAGAGCATAAGGTTTACAAGATTTGAGCAAAAGGTTTTTAAAACTTACCTTTTGAAAAACTATTTTCAAAACCAATTAAGTATTTTCCAAGAAAAGTCTAGTTATTTTGAAAAGGCTATCCCCCAAAAGCCATTAGCACTATCCTTCGTTTCCTTGTTCTAAATCTATCTTTTCCATTTTCAGTATGGCCCATCTTAACCTTCCCGAGGGAGTGACCATTCCCGGATGATTCCGGAGGTACTTGGAAGCTAGGGCCAACAATGTGGGCCCAGCAAACACCCCCACCGTAACTGAGGTCCCTCCTCCTCCTCCTCCTCAGAATCCACAAGCAGATTTCGCTAAGGTTTGCAAAGACTTTAAGGCGATGGGTGGCAAGAATTTTATTGGGACGGAGACTTTTGTGGAGGCGAGAAATTGGATGAAAGAAACTGAAGATCTTTTCGCTATCTTTGATGTGGAAGACCATAGAAAGGTTTTATTGGCAGCATGGTTATTAAAAGAAGAAGCTGCTTATTGGTGGGAGGTCACCAATGCTACTAGACCTATAGAGACTTGGGCCGACTTTAGGACGAGGTTTGGGCTTAAGTTTCTATCATCAGCTGAGGCGAATCTGCAATTGGAGAGGTTTATATCCTTGAAGCAAGGGGACATGACAGTGAGGGAATATGTGAATAAGTTTAACCAGCTCGCTCGATTCGGTTTGGACATGGTTAATACTCCCCAGAAGAAGGCTTTACGCTTTGCACGAGGGTTGAATGAGCCATTACAAGGTTTAGCCCTATCTCATATACCCATGGGGGCCACTTTTGAAGGCCTAGTAGACATGGCATTGCTTCAAGGAGACGATAAGAATGGCAAGAAGGAAGTCAAGGCTAATGAGACTCAAGCCAAGAAGACAGACTCCAAGTGGGGAGGAAATCAGAGCAATCAGAACAACAAGAACAACAAGGGCAACAAGGCCAAGGCAAAGGACCCAATAAAATGCAACTTCTGTGGGATTGTTGGGCACATAGCCAAGGATTGCAGAAAGAAGAAGAGGAAGCGGGGCGAATGCTTTCATTGTGGAGAGACTGGACACTTTAGCAAGGATTTCCCCAAGAAGCAAGGACAAGGACAAGGGCAGAATCAGCGGGCAGGACCTTCTAGAGGGCAAGTGCATGCTCTCAACACTGCTCCAGTTCAGGACCGAGGTAGTATTTCTGTAGAAAGTCTTGTTTATATTTCCGACTTTCCTGTTCGCACTTTATTTGATTCTGGCGCATCGCATAGTTTTATTTCTTCTGACATTGTTGAAAGTTTGCACCTAAGTACTAGTCTAGTTGAGGATCCCGTCAGTGTTTCAAATCCAATTGGGGGTTCCGCCCATCTATCTATGATTTGTGTGGATTTGAAGATTTCTATCTTGACCGTAGAATTCACGTGTAATGCTTATGTTCTTGGGTTCACGGGATACGGGTTGATTTTGGGCATGGATTGGTTGTCCAGTTATGGAGCCATCCTCGATTGTGAGCATAGGGTGGTGAGGCTCATGACTCGCCTCGGTAATACCCTAGAAATTTCTTGTAACCCTAGAGGTCCCGTCATGTTATGTTATCTTGAATCTCTTGACTCGTCCATCGATGATCTGCAATCTGTAATGGTGGTCCGAGACTATCCTGATATCTTTGAAGAAGTTAAGGGGTTACCCCCTAAACGAGAGATAGATTTCCGCATTTATCTAGTCGATAATGCCAAGCCAGTATCATTGCCCGTTAGGCACATGGCCCCACGTGAAAGAAGGGAGCTCAGTAAGCAAATCAAGGAGTTGCTTGAGAAGAATTTTATTAGGCGAAGCATTTCTGATTGGGGTGCTCCGGTGGTATTCGCTACTAAGGCGGATGGTTCGCTTCGTCTATGTGTTGATTATCGAGAGTTGAACAAGCTGACAAAGAAGAAAAGGCACCCGTTACCGAGGATTGATGATCTCTTTGACCAGCTTGTTGGTGCTTCTGTTTTCTCTCAGCTCGATCTAGCCACCGGATTCCATCAACTTAGAGTAGCTGAGGATAGTATTGATAAGACTGCGTTTAGGACTCCAGATGGATTCTTTGAATAGCTTGTCATGCCATTCGGTTTGACTAATGCACCCGCCTACTTCGTAGATTTGATGAGTAGGGTGTTCAGGGAGTTCCTTAACAAGTTTGTTGTTGTCTTCGTGGATGATATTCTGATCTTCTCAAAGGACGAGGAAGAACATGCTAGGCATCTCAAGGAAGTGATGGATACGCTTAGAGCGCATCATTTGAAAGCCAAGTTCTCCAAATGTCATTTCTGAAGAAGGGAAGTTCGGTTTCTTGGACATATAGTTTCTAAGCAAGGCATAGCGGTGGATCCCGCGAAAGTGGTTGTAGTTCAAGACTGGAAGATTCCTAGGAATGCAACCAAAGTGAGAAGCTTTCTTGGTCTGGCGGGCTACTATAGGAAGTTCATCAGGGACTTCGCTAAGATTTCGGCCCCTCTTACTAAGTTGACGAAGAAGAACTTAGTCTTTGCATGGGACTTGGAGTGTGAGCTTGCTTTTCAAAGGCTCAAGAGAGCCCTTACCACAGCTCCAGTTTTGGCATTACCCGATAATGGTAAGATGTTCACCGTGTACACAGATGCATGTGGCACGGGGTTAGGTGCTGTTCTGATGCAAGAGGGAAGGGTGATATGTTATGGGGGTAGGCAACTGAAAGTGCATGAGAAGAACTATCCCACTCATGATTTGGAGTTGGTGGCGATCGTCTTTGCACTCAAGTCCTGGCGCCACTATCTTCTAGGCGAAAGGTTTGAGTTGTATACTGATCACAAGTCACTCAAGTACCTCTTCTCGCAGAAAGATCTGAATCTAAGACAGCAAAGGTGGATGGAATTCTTGGCATCTTATGACTTCGAGATAGCTTATACCCCTGGCAAGGGTAATGTTGTGGCTGATGCATTAAGCAGAAGGAGGTTGACTTTGAGTCCCTTGTTTATTAAGATGAAGAACTTAGAGTTCTTGGCAACCTTTGATTTCACGACGGCTGTTGAGTCGATGACGGGTTCATTAGCATCCCTTGAGCTTAGACCCACACTTCTTGATCAAGTTGGGGCTTCCCAGAAAGGAGACCCGCAGATAGTCGAGGTCATGGACAAGTTGATTCGTGGTGAGACGTCTAGTCACCTTGCTAGATATACTATTGATGATAAAGGTTGGCTAAGGCGTGATGGAAGGCTATGCGTTCCACAAGTGGGAAACTTGGTGCATAAAGTTCTCGAAGAAGCACATCACTCGAAGATGACTATACATCCGGGAGGAGATAAGATGTATAGAGATATGAAGCGCATTTTCTTTTGGGCCGGAATAAAGAAAGATGTGGCAGAGTATGTTTCAAAGTGCATGGTGTGCCAACAAGTGAAAGCCGAGTCAAAGAAACCAGGTGGGCTATTACATCCATTGGAGGTCCCGCAATGGAAGTGGGAGAGTATTTCTATGGATTTTGTGGATGGATTGCCTAGGTCAAGGAAAGGGAACACGAGCATATGGGTCATAGTTGACAAACTTACGAAGAGTGCTCATTTCATTCCTGTAAAGAGCAAGAGGACCGCATCATGGCTAGCATCTATTTATCTTCGGGAGATAGTGCGGTTGCATGGAGTTCCTTCTAGCATAGTTAGCGATCGTGACCTAATTTTCACTAGCCAGTTCTGGAATAGTTTGCAAGAAGCGATGGGTACGCGATTGAATTTGAGTACAGCCTATCACCCCCAGACGGATGGCCAAACCGAAAGGGTGAATAGAGTGCTAGAAGATCTTTTGAGGCTTTGTGTTCTTGACTTTGGTGGTACTTGGGAAGACCACCTTCCTCTTGTAGAGTTTGCTTATAATAATAGCTATCAAGCCAGCATAGGGATGGCACCATTTGAAGCTTTGTATGGGAGGCCGTGTAGGTCACCATCTTGTTGGTGGGAGACAACAGATAGGCTTATACTTGGGCCCGATATGATACGGGACACATCCGAGAAAGTTGAATTGGTGAGAAGACGGATGAAAGCGGCCCAAGATAGACAGAAATCCTATGCTGACAAGCGAAGGGCAGATTTGGAATTCGAAGTGGGAGACATGGTTTTCGTGAAGGTTTCTCCTTTGCGTAATGTGGTACGTTTTGGAGCAATTGGGAAGCTGGCACCAAGGTTCGTAGGGCCCTTCCCTATCGTAGAGAGAATTGGAAAGATGGCCTATAAGGTGGAATTGCCCGAGAAGCTAGCCGGAGTGCATAATGTCTTTCATGTCTCGCATCTCCGAAAGTGCCTACATGAGTCCGCTGAGGTGGTTGAACCAAGCATTCTTGAAGACATTGAGGTAGAGAAAGAGGCAACCTTGAGAAGAGCTCCGATTCGTATTTTGGGAACGGAGATCAAGAAGTTAAGGAATCGAGAAGTCAAATTGGTGAAAGTTCAGTGGAGTGAAGCCGATGAAGATGCAACTTGGGAAACCGAGGAGAAGATGCATGGGCTTTATCCATTCCTTTTTGAGGGTACATTCTCAATCTCCTTTCCTAATTAGCATATCTTTCTTTTTGCCATCCGTGTTTATCCTGTTATCTCATTAACCTTGTCATGAGAACCTTAGGTAGAAACCCTTTGGATGAAACATGTATTTGAAACATGTTATGCTTGATGTTTGCAAGTGGTTGCAAGTGTTTGCAAGTGGATACTCGTGGATGCATGATACACATTAGGCACTAATATCGGCACACGCACTTTCATATTGCATATGCATGAGTGCTTATACTTATTCATGGATGAAACTTGTTATGCTATCATGTGGATGTTGCATGTGAATGAATGTTATGTGCACTCATGTAGAGATTATAAATTATGTTAGGAATTTGCATACATATGGACTCATTTCACTAACATACTTTGCATTAAGGAGGTTTACTGAATCAGTAACCGCCTAATTTTTGCATTAGATAAGTACATATACACACACCTTTTGCATATGTTCATACAGCATTTAGAATCTTTTTAAGGACAATGGTTACTTGTGGATGATGTTTTGAGTAGATGGATGATGGATGGTAGGATACGTTCTTCCTAACTTGGAGATTTCGGGGACGAAATCCTTTAAGGAGGGGAGAATGTAACAACCCGTATTTTTGAATAACACGTTATAATGTAAATCAAGGCAGAATTAAATTCTAAAATCTTAATCAAGGGAAACGGGCTGTGCCATTGCGTTCGCCTCGGAAAAATACGCGAAATAGAGTCCGAGTTTTCGAAAAACGGAGTCCGTATGACCAAGTTATGGCCCAATGAAGTTTTTAGAAAATTCCAAGCCCGAAAACAGTTCAAATTCGAATTCGGATTTAAATTTCAACCAAGGCAGAATGGGCGGGAATTTTCCCGCCTCAGGTAGGGTCGACACCAGTGTCGACCCCCCCCCAATGGGTCGACACCCATGTCGACCCATGGGTCGACACCCATGTCGACCCAGGGGTCGACCCCCCCGGTCGGACCAGTTTTTCTGGTGCACCATTTTGACATGTTGGGTCTTGCTCTGGAAGTTTCTGACGGGAGTGGATGGCTCAGATTCGATTTAGGGTTAATCCTATGGTCTAAACTACCCCTAATCTCTATAAAAGGATCCCTAGACCTAGCCTAAACCCTCATTAATCATTCCTACAACTAAATGCTGTCCAAATATTCACTAATCATGGCCTCCACCTTCTTCATGAGAGCATGAGTGTCTCAAATCAATCTATGTCATAAAGGAGCCATCTTTCTTAAGTAAAAGAGCCATCTTCCTTTGTCGTTGGAGTTATTACTTCTTGTTTCAAGGCGTTTAAGTGGAGCTTATTATTTTCTTTGCGGATTTTGCTTGTGGCTTCGTCTCAATCTTTATATATATTGATCTAGATCGCATAACCGCTCATTGTAAGCCCTATACTACTCTTAGATTCTAACTATGAAGTTAAATATGACATGTTGCAAGTTGAGTTTGGGCCTAAGTATGATATATGTGCTTCGATCTTATCATGTTATGCATAAACATATTCTATGCATGTTTGAAAAGCTATCTCCTTTGTCTTATGCATAGAAAGCTATGACCTTTGATTTGAAAAGTTGCATTATGCAACATGAGAACTCTCATAACCTTTATGATAACTTGCATATAATGTTATATGCGAACTTCTAGCCACCATCCTATGTCATTTATGATCATGTTTCACCTATTTGTTTAAGTTGATATTATGCATGTTTTGAGGCCCATGATGTAATATGCAAGCTTATGAACATATCTATGCCTCATATGCCACCATGTTTAACTTGTGGCCAACCTTATTACCTTATGCCCTTTTGTCATGTTTTTTCCAAGTTCCCTCTTTTGATCTATGTTAAGTTATGCGAACGTACATGTGATGGGAATGCGTTGGGTTGGGTAATATTAATGACATGAAAACATGGTTTTAAAATATGACATGAACATTGACTTGTGATTATGTTTGTAAACATAATGATGGACATGACACTTAGAAAACATGAGAGTGGCCAACTCGAGGTTGGGTTGAGTTCGTAGCATAAATCTACCCGGAACCGACCGGCTTAACTAGTGGCTACAAGCAATAGGACCCAATGTGAGTAGTTGGTCATGTCGCACTTGAAACCCGAGGTTAGACCAAGTTGTGGTGTAAAGCTACCCGGACCCGCCCGGCTTAACTAGTAACCACAACAAGGTCTAATGTGAGAGGTTGGGTGCATTAAATTAATTAATGCCACATGATAGGGTTAAGTCATGGACCACTTGAATATACTTAACCACATGAACATGATGGGTTGATAGGGTTAAGTCAACATGGACACACTTAACCAACCCAATGCTTAGTTGGATAGGGTTAAGTCGTGAACCTTTTTAGGAACACTTAACCAACTTGATACATGGTTTGGATGGGGTTAACCACACTTAACCCACTAGAAAACCCTAGTTACGCGGTCCTTCTCAGCAGTAACCCACTAGGGAGTATCGGATACCTTAGGGACTAGGCTAGGGTGGGGCACGATTACTGGGCTGGAGTGTAAGCGACCAAAAAGACGGCAAAAGTAGGTGCGCCATAGTAGATTCCGACGGACCATGGTCGTGCACATTGTCCGGGGATGAAAGACAGACTTGGGCACCAGTAGGTTTTGACTTTGCGTGCTTGTTTCGTGTTAGTGGTTGACACCCTAGGGCTGGATACACCCTAGGGTGGACCTAGCACAGTCGACTACATTTCATGATTGGACCGTATGACACCGATACACGACGAGTTAGGCTTATAGGGAGCCGATCGACTAGACCGAGTAGTTGGACCTTGATTTAGGTCACCTCATGATATTGGGCCAGCTTTGGGCCAAGGGATCACCTCTTGTTTATACTTGACATGGGTTGGAATACTAGTACACACCTGGTGCAACTTAACCTTGTATATGCGATGCCACACTTGATCTATCTTGTTAACTCTTCACCATGCCAGTTATCACCCTACATCTCATCTCTGTTTTACATGTTCAGTTAACTTTATTAGTTGTTATACTAATAGTAGATAGGACTTACCAGTCTTTTTGACTGGCCCGTTTTCTTTCGCCTCTTTTCTTCTGTTCCCCCCCCCCCCAGGTTTGCAGGGTGGGAACACTGTTACCTAGCCGGATCTTTAGCTGCTTTTCTGGATAGCTCACGTATGGTTTGAGCATGCTATGGCCTTATGCTACTTTGGGGATAGTTACTTTATGTTTCTTTTTCAGTTTTCAGTTTATGTTCTAGACTTTGTTTTATGGGAAAATAATGACCAAGTACTTTGATGTAACTTGACTATGGTTTTGAAATGCTAGTTTTATCCGCTGCTTTACTACTCTGTTTTACTTATATGTTCTGTCTTGTGATATCTGCATGCATGTTTACCTCGTTTAACGCCCCTCCAAAGCTAGTGTCCTTGCAAGAGTGGCACTGGCGGAGGTGGGGTGTTACACCCATCGTGGGGCTCTATCGCTCTTCTTTCTCACAATTTCACGCAAGGTTGAAGGCCTTGTGTTAAAACTTTAAACCACTTCTTTCTCCAACATAATGGAAAAGTCAAAGAAGACTACCAGTAAGATCGCTGAAGGAACTACCAATGATGCTAACAATGAAACCACACTGCCTTCCAATTGCTTTGAAGATGGTGAAAACTCCATTGATGGGGTCGGGGTAACTAAAGCTGAGCTCAACATCACTATTGCCAACAATAAACCAGCAAATGAATGCTTCTACCCAAGCTATGATGGAGAAACTCGACGCCATCCTTAATGCCTGGTCGAATCCACTCCTCCGAAAAGTCCACGATGACCTTGAGGGAAATGGCAATTCATCTGCTTCTGATCTTAATTTCCGCGACAACATGGAAAATGATGACAATCGGGTGAGTGACAAGGATGAAGCTGACATCGAGAACTCAAGGCCAGAAGCTAAGAATCGATCCGAGATGAAAGGCCAAAGAGTTACCAGTCCCATCACGAGGAAACCTCTTCGCAGGGAAGGTAAAAAACCAGAATTCTCTAACCTGAACCACATTCCTAGACGAACATTCGGGAAAGAGCTTAGTTTTGCACAGCACCGTAACACTGAAGAATACATCTCGGACATGATAGAGAAAATTATGAAAAAGAATCGAGTTGGCAATAGTGAAGAAAGGGAATGGGACTTTTCCCCTGATAGGACCCCGTTCACCGAGAGAATCCTCGAAGCTGAGTGTCTAAAGAAATTCAATCCTCCAACCTTGCCCCGTACAATGGGATCGTTGATCCAAATTACTTTCTGTTCAAATACGAATGGCATATGAGTGCCGCCAAAGAAACTGATGAGATGAGATGTACGTACTTCCCTCTCTACTTAGAAGGCGTTGCATCATTATGGTTTACAAAGTTGTTGCCTAAATCTATTGACCGATTCTCTGCCTTAACCAAAAAGTTCAAGGAGCAGTTCTGACTATTTGCTACCAAAGCTAAGGATGCTATAACGCTTTCATTAATGAAGCAGAATCCTGGGGAATCTATTAAAGCTTTTCTCGGTATATTTAACGTCGCCTTGTCCAAAGTGAGAAATCCGGAACCTCGCATAATTCTCATGTCTTTACTCAGTGCCATAGATGAAAAGAGCTGAGTTTGGTAGATGGATCAAAATAAAAGAACCGAATACGCTCGAAAAATTCTACAAAAAGGCTGAGGAATACATGAGAGTTGACGCTAATCTTGTACCTCTTTAGATTATTGATGCCAACCTACTTCTTGAAGCTCCTATAAATACTGCTACCCAGTGTAATCAGAAGAGTAATCAAGGGTAGAAACGCGCCAACAACGGGAATGGCAGCAAAACTACAAAAATGTCTCGCCTCTTCAACTCATCAGAGTTAACGTCTTTGAATGACACTCCTAAAAATATTTATTTTGCGACAAAGAACTCTGAGGAATATGCAAAGCCAAATTTGATGAGAATAAATGATAAGGTGGCAAACTCAGGGAAATTCTGCAGATTTCACAACCAACCTAGTCATATCACCAATGAGTGCCGACACCTGAAGAACCTCATCGAGGAGTTAATCAGGAAAAATAGGCTGCAACAGTACGTCAAGGATCCGTAAACCATCAATCCCGCGACAACTCTTCAAGGGCCAGGGGAATCAAACAATCAGTCAGATCCAAACAACAGAGCCCCAGCTCAAATTGATCCAAGGCCGATCATCAACTAAGGATCAAGGACTGCCGCTTCAATTTCAATGGCTCAGAATAAGCGATCAACATCACCTTATTTCATGCTCTATTTCTGCTTTAGTTCACATTTTACTTCATGTTTACTTCCTGTTACATACAAGACTTCTTGTAAACAGTCTATAGTAATTTGCAAGTAACGCGCTGAACGTTAGCTCTACAACTAAGAGCATATCTATCTGAACGAGTTTCTTACTTGCGAAATTAAATATCAAATCAAAGCTTGCTTAAAAGAAATGATTCTGCATTACAGGTCGTCAGTCGAGCGCCTGTTCTTGTAGCATCGTGACTCCAATAACACTAGTTCAAGTGTCAAAAACTGTAAACAATCAATAAACACAAATGCAAAACAACGAACAAGCGCCATGACGAACAGATGCAGGAGCTATAGCCTTCTTCGAGAGGACACATCCCCAGATGGAGGATCTAAGCCCCAGTTCCTAAGATGGAATGACCTGTTAGGTTAGGCATCCGACAAAGGGATTGATGACTGCCCCGCAAAACGATATAACAGCTGCTCAAATCACTTGCGTAACATCTGGAATCTTCAGATGTGAAAAGCACAATCCATTGGCGTAACATCTGGAAAGTCCAATGTGAAGAATGGTCAATCCATTCGCGTAACATCTGGAAAGTCAGATGCAAAGAATGATCAATCCATTCGCGTAACATCTGGAAAGTTAGATGTGAAGAATGATCAATCCATTTGCGTAACATCTGGAAAGTCAGATGTGAAGAATGATTAGTCAATTCGCGTAACATCTGGAAAGTCAGATGTGAAGAATGACCAATCCATTCGCGTAACATCTGGAAAGTCATATGTGAAGAATGATCAATCCATTGGCATAACATCTGGAAAGTCAGATGTGAAGAATGATCAATCCATTCGCGTAACATCTGGAATGTCAGATGTGAAGAATGACCAATCCATTCGCGTAACATCTGGAAATTCAGATGTGAAGAATGATCAATCCATTCGCATAACACCTGAAAGGGTCAGATGTGAGGAGTGATCAATAAGTCCGCATAGCATTCAAAATCTCGGATGTGAGGAATAGCAAACGCTCAATTGATCATCAATATCGGAAAACATCTAACCTGACGAAAGATGATGATGTGAAGCATGGATCGTCTCAGCAAAAAACCATTGTTGGATCTTAATGCAAAGCAAAAGCACGGCAAAGTTAAAGCGAAGGCTTAGAGTACAACAAGTAAAATGCATTACCACCCCCACATCACAAGTCCAACACAAAGATTTCAAATACAAACCAACATAAAAGTAGTTAGCGAGGGCCGGCACCCGCATATATAAACGGTCAAAAGCATAAGACAAAAGACAAAGCAAGTCAATTGTAGCCCATGGTTCCGTTTCCTCCTACTACCAGATCTGCTTGGTTTCACCTTTCCTTAGAAGAAAGATGCAGTGATTCAAGGGGCTTAATAAGCTCAATATCATTCTCTAAAGTACGGATCCGTCTGATGTTTTCCCTGTTCAATCTTTGAAGATCACAAGCAAGTGTATGCCAGGCACCTAACCGTCTCACAGCATGATTCCTGACCGTATCAATTCCCTCCTTTATCTGATCTTTGATGGTGTCAAGTTGATTCAACATAAAATCTTTCATGGCGTACATCTTGCCCGCCATAACCCAATTATCGTACGGGTTTACTTCCAAATCAAGATCCGTGTCTTGCAGGCACCAACCCTCCAATCGTGCGGGAAGCACCGGATTACATGGATCAGGGGCATAACAAGGCCTTTGCACAATCGCTTGAAGATCCGCAGAGGTTGAAATAGAAAATGGAGAAGTAGGAGATGGTTGAAGAGAGCTGGTTTGAGTGTGTGGCATGGAAGACTTGTCCAGCTTGGGGCGTTTCCTAAGATTGCCTCCGTTCGAATCCCTCTTATTTCCCTATGGATCTTCTCCACCCTTTTTCTCCTCAGTCTTTTTAGCAAAGAAAGTTTCATCCTCGAACCTAGGGGGAAAATGAAGTTAATTACAAATTGGGCCCAAGGGGATGGAAACAACATAATTTGGAGTACCCTCTACAAACTGTTAAAAGCACAACAATTGGAGACAAATAACAAAGGTGTTTCCTACTTTTAGAGAAATGACAAGACATGGATTTGGAGATTAAGATCGTTGGTGAACAATAAGAATATGCAAAATTATCATTACAGTGTAATCGTCATTAGCAGAGGGCATCACAAATAACTGATGACCTTTAGAGCATAAAAAATCAAAATAAAACCTAAATCGTGAAGCTTCAACGTTGAGTAGTTTGGCCAATCGAATTCGCTAAAGAATAAACGATGGTTAAAATTTAACCTCAAAGAGCCGCCATTAGTAAGCTCGAAGTAAAAAAAGAAATGTAAGAAAGGATGACGACATGAGTCAAGGAATAATATACAGATGGAAAGTAAATGGGCAAAACTCAAGCTAAGAGCCCAAAAGCAATCCGCGAAACTATACGACCTAGAGCGTGAAGCGACCTAACATATGTCAGAATTGTTCAAATCGAAGCTTACATTATCTTCAATGAATACAAACTTCGAGGGGCAAATGTTAACCCATACAATATGGATGTATATCGCTTAAAACCTAGTATATTTAATCTGTATGAAAATCGCGCGACAAATGTCGTTAAGGTCAGTCGTATCTAGTTCTACCCAATACACTTGGACAGTTGCGAAGGGTAAGGGACGATCGCACAGAACAAAGTTCAAGCGCCAGCTCCATGGTTAAACATGGCAAGAAAGAAGGAGTTGAGTCGACCGCTCAGCACAGTCAAGGTCGATCATATGTTCTATTTTGCAGTCGTTCATTCATAATAAACTGATCGTTCGTGCATAGTAGTAAATTCAAAGAAAATTAGAGGTCGCACATATATTCCATGTCCGCTCATAGAATGCAACCCCAGTTGCTCACTCTCTACTCAACCAGCTGTCAATATCAGATGCTGCTTGTTAGTCGGTTGGATATCAGTTCTCAAAGGGTCATACTTACATTTCAGACTAGGTGTAGGTCGCCCGTTCATGATCAAACAAGCTACATCAACCAAATGTCATCCATCGGTCGATCATTCTTATACAAGCTAGGATGTTTTGACAGGTCGCACGTACACTCATCGCTCGCTCGCCCATTCAATATGCCCAGACCTATGCGGTCGCTCACTCCTATAAAGCCGCTCGTCCCGTGAAGTCGTTCTGGGAATACAGCCAGCTATTGCCAGTTGGTTACAACTAAGCAGTGGCATATTTGTAATTAATGAGACAAGCAACCCGTGGTCTGAAAATATGATTTTGAGATCATTTCTTCAGGAAGGTACACCTATAAATAGGACACGGCTCCCGCCTTAGAGGGGGGCCGGACCACCACGAAGTGCTGAAAATTCTTTCCTCCACCATCCTGAAGCTTCATAAGCACCATTAATGACCGCCAAAGTTGACTTCACCTTTCTTCATCACCAAATGAACCAAATCTCCTACTTCCTCCCTTAGAGATCAATCCAAGTTCTCCCCATCCATTCCAAACCAAGATCCATTATTTCCATCTTCTCAAGCTTCGTTCTACTTCTCTCCTGCGACCATTAATCTTCCTCGAAACCTCGACTCGCACCTTAACTGCCGTAGGCTCACTACTGATCCTCTGATTGCTCAAACCATGGAACATACATTTTCATGTTCATCGCACTCATAAGGGTCCAATCATTTTCATAGCGGCTAGAAGGAATCAAGTCAGTAAGGAGAGGAAAGATCATTGTGCAAGAGAGAATGGGCAAAAAATGAGATGCATTAAATGATGAATTTTGTAAATCCCCCTTTATGACAATGAGAATCACTCCAAAGTGGATGTAGATCTACTCTAGATCGAACCACTATAAAATTTCCGTGTTTTTACTTACTTTTTACTATTTGCTTTGCGATTGTGGCTCCTTTTCAATTCTTAACCTTGTTGGTGAAGTACAATCCTCGTACCCTTGGTGTTTGAGCCATTTTCGGTGAAAACAGCACGTTCGAGTTCAAGTTCAATTAGGGCTTTGGAGTTTCAATTAGGTCTTCAACTGGGGTTCGTTTGGGTTTCAAATTTCAGTTAGGGCTTCGATTTAATCTACTGCTTAAGGTATCACTCAATGTATATTTCATGTATTTCCTAATTTGATTGTTGTGTTGCCTAATTTACTAATTTACCTACGTGTTCAGGTGTAATCATATTCCTGATTTTATTATTATGTTTGTCTTTGTAACAAACTTATGTTAAACAGTGCTTATACGATATTATTGTGTTCTTTTGCCTTATAGTCATGGCTAGATTCTATTTTTGTATGTTTTTTTTTGTTTAAATTAGTGATGAACAAGGAAAAAATATGGGCAGAACTTCCTAAGTTCTGATGACTGCATGTTATTTGTGTGTAAATTTATGCTTCGATTACCAAAGAATACATGCATGTCCAAATGACTACATGCTATACTGGGCAGAAAATGAAAAGGAAAATAATTGTAAAATTTGTCGTGTTTGAAGGTGGGCTATACCCGGAAAAAATGTACCAAAATTAAGTAAGAAAATGTTGTTTCTGCCTTGATTAAATGTTGTAACTGATGTATCATATTTGTGGCTTCTTTTTGTATCTTATTTTACTGTTTCTGCCTATATTACATTTTAGTGAAGTGGTTGTTTTATTTTATAATGTACTTTATTTATTTTATTTTGTAATTATGTCATTCTAATGTTAATTTCTCCATTTTTTGTAGGATGGAGGAGGCAAACCTTAGATTCCACCACAAGAGAAAATTTGGTAAGAATGAATATGTTGGTGGAGAAGAGGCCATTGTCAAGGGAGTTGATCTGGATAGATTTTCGTACACAATACTGATGGAGTTTGTCAAGAATGAACTATAGTACACCGAAATTGGAGGACTATATGCATGGAAAGGTCCTACGAGTGGGTGGAAGTTGGTGGCCGATGATGTAGAGTTGTTGCTTATGATGCAATTATAAAACAATGGTGATTACATTGATTTCTATACTGACACTGAGTTCGATGATAAAGCTGAGTCAGTGAAATAAATGCAGCCACATGTCATCGTACGCCTAAGGAAGAAATTGTTTCCAAGTATAAACATTCTTCTCATTTGTACTATTTTAATGAATTTGGTTATTTTGTCGAATCTCTTAGTCATTTTGTTGTTTTAGTGCACATAATTTTTTTGTGCATTTATGTTTGAATATTAGGACTAGTTTGATTTTTAGTGCACTTAGTAGAATAATAAAAACTTGTATGTTGCAGCTGCGAAATCACAGAAATGGTAGTTTTTCACTGCTCACCATCCGCAATAGGTAGCAAAAAAGAAGAAGCAGATTGTTCAAGTCTTTACTCCTGGAAAGTTGGCATGGCAAAATAATCCACAAGTGACCAGCGAAGCTGCTGAGAGTCCACCTATCAACAACAAGCAGACTGAAGTTTGTACTCCTAGAAAGTTGGCATGGCTAAATAATCCAGTTACCAACAATCCAGAAGAGATCACCGAAGCTGTTGCTAGTCTACGTCGCAACAAGAAAAAGGAGGTCAACAAAAAGTCAACTTGAGTCAATAGTTCAATGAAGTTACCAGAGAAGGAAAATCTAACTAAAGTCAGCGATACAACTTTGAATATCAACTCAGCAGGTATCAGGAGTAAAATGGATTTCGATAATTCTCCACATGAAGAGGAAAATACAGATGAAAATGAGATTCTAGTAAGAAGACTACAATCTGATCTTCTAATATGATCTACATATTTTGCTAATATTTACAATAAGGTTTTGTTAAATTACTTTCAGAATGATGATCCATCACCTCTGCCACCTCCACTGCTTACAAAATACGAAAGGGAGAGTGATAAAAATGTCTCACAGAAGAATAGTTTTTTTGAAAAACTTGGGATGCCTAAATTAGTTGCTGGACTGAGAAATGAATTTGAAAAAAATAAAGAAAAATCAAAGATGCATGCTGAGGATAGCGAAGATTATATTCCAGAATTTGATGAACTTAATGAAGATGATACTTCAAAAAATTAGGCAAAGGTGTGTTATAGCTGAAGATTTAATTTTATGTTGGTAATTATATACTAGCTTCATTATTTTTTTTATTTTTCTGTGCGTATTTTAGAGAACGAAAAAGGTTACGGTTACAAAGCCTCGGTCTGGACCAACAACTCGTTCATGAGCCAATGTTGAATCTACAACCGATAAGAATGCAAATCCGAACGCTAGGGAAAATCCAAATCATACACAAACTGATGATACACCATGTAGCGTTGAGTTACCACACAAGGAAGGAATAGGAACAATGGATGCTTATTTGGCTATGTGAGATACCAGAAGAATAACAGTAGTGGAAGTGGAAGTGCAAGGAATAAGGCAAGGGATAAGACTGTTGTCGGAAATGTCTTGACAAATATTGAAAACGAAGATGATGAAGTAGAAAAAGCTGAAGGTATTATCAAATTGAGTTCTGATTTTAATAGTTTAAGTTCTCATTTATGTTATGTCTAGCCTTCTCATTACTATTGTATGTACTTTGTAACGGTAGTCAGAGCTCCCAGAAGGTTCAGGGGAAAAACAAAGATGGATAAAGTTCATTCAAGGTCATATGACAAAAGAGTTATAATCCAAATGAATAATCGGGGCCAACCTATTTCAGACAATGACCAAATAATGTATGAACTGAGTTAATTTTTAGGAACACTGAAGAGGAGTGTTCAACTTACTTACAAGTCTTAGTTTGATGTTGTTTCAAGTTTGAAAGGTACGCTGTGGAACTATGTCAAGGTAATTTGCAAACTTAGATGAATTTTACTTAAATATATGAAACTTGCCACAAAAGTCGCATGATTGTTCTTTTTAATGTTTGATTTGTATTTAACCAACAGTATATTATTCCAGATGAATGTGAATATTGGGCTTTGAGGTCAATTCGTGATGCTTGGAGGGGGTACAAGAGTCGTATTAAAAAGACACATTATACGGCTTATGAAACCGATAAAGAGAGGCTTGAAAATAAGTCGGATGAAATTCCACTTGAGGATTTCAAAGTACTCTTTTTTTTTGGGAGATGAAAAAGTTTAGGTATAATATTAAATTTTATCATAGAATTTTTTCCCTTTTTATTCATTTAAATCAGGCTGATAAACATTTTTATTTCATGTTTTTGTAGTCCAAGGCCCTTACAAATTCTTCAAATCGGAAATCATATACTAACGCACACACACTGCTGGTCCAAAACTTTTTCCCAAATTCGGCATAAGATGGTATGTATTTTGCTTATTTTTAAGGTTGACTTGTTTAACAATATAGGTCATATGAAGGTATGCTTGTTTAACTCGAATGCAGTATCCTTGTTTAATTTGTGAATAAACTACATATATCAATGAAAATTCGGATGGGGATATTTTTTACTGTCTAACTTTTTTAATATTAGTGATATATGTTATGGAATAATTAGTTTGATTTCCTTTTACTGTCTAATGTTTTTTATATCAGTCCAAGGAACCAGATGGGGAACTTTCTGTTAAAACTTGCAAGAAGAAAGAAGGAAAGATGTACAAGATTGATGCTCTGGTAATGAACTACATAATTGTAAGAATTTTATTTTCTCTTCAATCAGATGTCAAAAAATGCTTCATTTTGCACATGATCAATATTATTGTAGAATTAGACCCTGTTTTGTTGAACAGGTCGTCGCATAGTTATGTTATGGCATAGATTTGCATCTGAAATGCAACTGAGGCACGCATGTCTCTCATTTTGTGTTGAAATGTCAACTAGGCATTGCCTCAGTTTGTAACCGAGGCATGCATGAATTTAGTTGTGCTGAAATAGTATATTCACTGTGAAAACATTAGTTGTACTAAAGAGTTACTCAGATTTTATTCGTTAACGATGTTACATTTTGAAACTGCTTTATTTTGCAAGAGAAGACTAAAAAAGCAATAAGTGGAGGAGGCAGTGATTGAGTTGTTTAAGAACTTGTTTCTGATGGAAAATCGCATGATCCATCATGGCTTATAGGACGACACACAAAGTCTACAAAAGTTTCAAAAGCTAATCCAACAACAAGCACATACATACAGAAGCTGGAAACGAAGATAAGGGAGGATATAGCTGACAAAATCGAAGCAAAGGTGAACAAGATGGTCCAAGATGAATTTGATGCAAAGGTGAACCAAAAAGTTCTGGAGAACTTGACAAGGATGCTTAAGAAATTAGATGAAGCAAACTCTGACATGCATGTTGATATTAGGGATCTTTGTGCGACGATTGGCAGTGAAGACACTGAAACTGAAAGCACTGAATGCACTCTTAGTCGTTGTTATTGAGAATCTTTGTGCAACAATTTGCAGTGAACATGAATTGATGTGTTTGTAAGTACAGTCTATAAACATGAATATACTGGCTATGTTTGTAAGTATGTTTGTAGGTACTATTTGTGTTGCTTGTTAATCTGAGATGAGAAGTTCTTTGTTTAATTCAGTGTGATGTTAAATTCTGTAATGTAGCAGTATGTGATGTAATGTTGTCATAGCTATAATATATTGTTGCAATTTGTGATGTTAAATGTTGTCATAGTTATGATATAGTGTTGTTATTGGATGGTAAAAGTGTTGCCCTAGATTAATGCATGTGGGCCCCACAACAGGATTCCGTGATCCCGTACTACAACCACAACAGGATTTCGTGAGCCCGGGCTAAAGATTTTTGTGGGCCTCACATTTTTGTAAATTTAGTACCTGTGGCAACACCTGTACCGATGTTGCCTTAGGGTCGCAAAGATGTTGCCTTAGACTCTAAGGCAATGCGACAAAAGGCAATACCGAGAAAGTGCTATCATGGATCATTTTTGACCTATAGCAACATTTTTTGGCACTTACTGCATCACTTCTATGGTGTTGCAGTATGCAGTCTATGGCGTAGTGCATAACTGTCATATGCCATTAATGACCATAACAGTCACTTTTCCTAAGGAGATAGACATTCAAATAAATGTCATTAATATCAATCACATTTAATTTCATTAGTTGTTTTTTTGTAACTCCCATTTATTATACTATTGTTAATTATTTTATTAGTTCTTACATATATATACATATAACATATGCACGTTTATTGTATTAATTATCCTAAATTAGAGTTACAATATTTAGTCTCTATTTATTTTAATTGTAACCTTTAGACATTTATCGTCACATTTATTTCCCCATAAAATTCATGTTTACCGTCTTAATTTTAATTTAAGTCAATTGTTACCTTTACAATTGCTATAATTAAATCCATTGTTATTGCTAACAATTCAAAGGTTACAAATACTTATTTCCATTCGTTACTGGAAACATTTCCATATAACCATCATTAACGGAGAACATTCAAATCCAAACCTATTTTTGTGCTTACCTAGTTTATAATAATATCAGCGTTATTTACATATATTTTTAGATGTGTGTGTGTATATACATACACACACACAAATATATATATATATATATATATATATATATATTAGTGCGATATTTATGTAGTTGCTAATTTTTTTAGATTCTGATTATTTTACATTCTAGTCCAAGCTAATGACTAGAACAATCTTCCTATGTTCTAATTTGCGGAGATTAAATATCATGTGAAAAAGATTATTTGCTATAATTCTTATAAATTTTGCCAAAACATTTAAAAAGGGAAATATTGACATATTTAATGGGCATTGTTATTAACACTCCAAATATCGTTGATGGGGGACCAAGTTTTTTTTTTAAATGTTAAGGGGAGTACCAACGAGGAAAGTAACCCCTTAATAAATAAATGTAATTTTACCTTATTACCCATTTAGGATTAATTTCACTCTTATGTTCATTAATCTATTTTTTAATGGTTAATTGCGACATCCCCATGCCAAAGTAAAAAAAATCGGCACCCCCATAGCGAATAACACATACAGTATTTCGAAACCCCCATGACCGAACTAAAATCATTATCACGACACCCTCAACCAAAAAAAAAACTACGTCCAGTAATTCCCCAAAATTATCAAAATTCGATGAGTTGGTTCTATTAATTACACCAAAACCGAGACTTTTACAGCGAATAAATTTAACTACACGCATCGAAACAAAGAAGAATGAAGATTAATATCACATACCTTTCAATTAGCTTCTTCGCTATCCCATAATCTGGTAGAGAGGATAGTGATGTTTTCTTCATTCTTACCAATTTTTTTTGACTTTGCCATGACGTTATTTGCAGCTGAAATGCTTTAGGGTTTTTATGATTTAGGGGACTGATGATTTTATGGTGAGTAATTTTTAGAAGCAAGGGTAAAAGCGTAAAAAGTAGAAAAAAATAGTCACCTACATTGACCCCCTTAACAATTTAAAAAAAGCGGAGTGTCCTTAAAATTTGCCCCCCCCCAAACAGAAAATGGAGTGTCAATAATAATCCCCTATTTAATATTATAAGGAATAGGTAGTATCGGTAATACTTTATTTGGAATGGATAGTATAAGCTATGTACAAAATACGAGAATTTGCACATCTTTTCCTTTATGATTTGTGCACAGTCCTTGTAATTTCAAACAACCTTTTAAAAAAACGGACTAATTTATAAAAAAAAAATCAAGCAAAACCCTAAACATTCCAAAACAAAACTAGATTTAGAAACCAATAATGGTAACTTATACAAATCTTACAATTACACCAAATTCTACAAACAAGAAAACGATCACAAGGACAAATGATAAGGCTTTTTTAACCATAAGGATAGCCCATTAAAATTTTAATCCTAAGGGCAAACCTGTTAATAATTTAACCATAAGGACATTACACTATTTTTTTCAATACCCTAAATCATGCGTGCCTTATCCTTCTTCGTAATTTCTTCATTAAATCCATTTTTTGAGCCGCCACCATGATAAGAACGCGCGCCTAATCCTTATTCGTCACTTCTTCCTCAGATCCATTTTTTCAGCCGCCACCACGACAAGAACGATAAAAAGGATCCAGATCTGATACAAAAAAAGAGCGGAAAGAAAGCAAAGAGATCGTCGAAGTTGGAATATCCTGTGGTTATTACGACAGGTCGTGTAATGAATCAAGTAATATGGAAAGGAAGGAAGATCCAGGGAAGAAACAAGAGGAGATTGCGGCAGTTTGATGTGGTAGTGATTGTATGTATGTTCATGATGGAAATTAATATAGCAATAAAAATGTAGTCTTTTTGTGTTTTTTTCATTTGATCTCTCTTCATCAAATTCTAATGTGTTGTTGGTATAATATGATATGATGTTCTTATGATCACTTATATGAGATTTGCATGTTAAGTTTCAGTTTTGACCTCTTGTATGTATCAATTTAATGTGTTTTTTTGTTTCAGCTGCTGGGTATCAGTTATATGTCTCTGTAGATATTAGTTTTGTGTTGTTTTCATGCTTGCAATTTTTAGATATCAGTTTCACATCTTGGTAGGTATCAGTTTTAGTTTTATTACTGTTTTCAGGTTATGGGTATCACTTTTGCACTACTGTAGGTATCAGTTTCGTTTTTTTTAGTTTACTTCAGTGGCTGGATATCAATTCTGTTTCATTGTAAGTATCTTTTTTTTATATAGTTTGTAGATACCAATTTTATACCAAAGTAAGTATCATTTTTTTTCTTTCTTTATGGTACTCGGGTATTATTTTTTGGTAAAATTCAGTTGTAAAACATATAGTATATGGTGTAACTTCATTATATTTGGTGTAACTTCAATATCATATTTGGTATAATACAAGTGATGAATTAATATCAGTGGGTATTATTGAGAATAAATATTATTTTTATGAGAATTGAATTGAGTTGATAGGTGTAATTTTTTTAATCAGTGGGTATCAGTTAGAATTAATGTTGTGTATCAAAAAAATCATTTGCCAAATCAAACAATTCAAAATAGATACACACTTTCTACAGTTACAATACCCGAAGTCATAAAACTGATACTTAAAAAAAATACAAAAATGATACCTAAAAACTGCTATAATATTTTAACAACAAAAGTAATACAAAAAATGTTTGTATTTCAATTTGATTTCTTAAAAAGAAATAATTTCGTTTGATAGCAAAGTTGATACAACAATACAACTACAAAATTTAAACAACAACAAAATCACATGAAAAAAAAACACAATACAGTTAAAACAAGAAAACTGATACTTAAAAAAATTCAAAAATGATACCTAAAAACTGCTATAACATCTTAACGACAAAAGTAATACAGAGAATATTTGCATCACAATTTGTTTAATTAAAATGAAATAATTTTGTTTCAGTAGCAAAGTTGATGCAACAATACAACTACAAAATTAAAATAGCAACAAAATCACATGAAAAAAAACATAACACAGTTAAAACAAGAAAACTGATACCTAAAAAAATGCAAAACTGATACATAAAAACTGCTATAATATTTTATCGACAAAAGTAATACAGAAAATATTTGCATCACAATTTGATTGATTAAAATGAAATACTTTCATTTCAATAGCAAAGTTGATGCAACAATTCAAGTACAAAATTAAAATAGCAACAAAATCACATGAAAAAAAATATAGCACAGTTAAAACAAGAAAACTGATACCTAAACGAATACAAAGCTGTAACCTAAAAACTGCTATAATATTTTAACGACAAAAGTAATACAGAAAAATTTTTGCATCATAATTTGATTGATTAAAATGAAATAAGTTCATTTGAGTAGCAAAGTTTATGCATCATTACAACTACAAAATTAAAACAGCAACAAAATCACATGAAAAAAAAATAACACAGTTAAAAAAAGAAAACTGATACCTAAAAAAATACAAAATTGATACCTTAAAACTTCTATAATATTTTAACGACAAAAGTATACAGAAAATGTTTGAATCACAATCTGATTGATTAAAATGAAATAAGTTCGTTTGAGTTGCAAAGTTGATGCATCAGTACAAGAACAAAACTAAAATAGCACCAAAACTATAAACAAAACAGCATAACATAGTCAATACAAGAAAACTGATACCTAAAAAAAAAAAAATCAAACTGATACCTAAAAACTGTTGCCGTGGTTTTTTTTTAAAACATAATCAAAAACTATTTCTTTCAATATTTGATCGTCAATTCGATTTTGAGCTCCATCTCTTTGTTGTACATCATGAATTAGGGTTTCGACGTTCGTTGTAATTTTTCATCGTATTTGTTTTGGGTTTTGGTTAGTTTTAAATTTGTACATCAAAATCACAAAAAAATTGAAAATAGTAGATCATTTCTTGAATCCACTGGCTTATCTCTCCATTGAATCAAATTGGCCAAAGGTGTGTGTTCATGAGCCCATGCTAAAGTTTCAATTAATTCATGCCAATATCCCCGCCAGGAAATTAAGAACATAAATCCAGTATCCAAACGAGATGTCCAAATAAAAACATCCACGCCCATACCGATAAACTATTCATACCAAAGGTTGCGGGGGTTTTGGATCCGTTCTAGAAAAGATGATTTCGTGATTTTGTATTTCGAAATTTCGTTATTTCATGGTATGAAATTGAATGAGAGTTATTTCTTTCCTTCTGAATAAAACATTAGATGCGGCTGTACTTCTGAATAAAATATTAGGCCGATGTCCTTATGGTCAAATTTTTAGTGCTAATTGTCCTTGTAAATTAGTTTCCCTTCTACAAATCTGGAATAACAACTATACAAACCTCAACAATATATAGAGAGTGATTTCCATATTTAAGGTGTAAACAGTAACCATAAAATACAAGAAAAAGTTTGTAGGTAAGATAAACTATTATAATTGGAAAGCGTACAAAGAGATATCTGATTTAGGTACATGAATTCAAGTTTACACCCATGAAATAGATCTGATATTAGAAACAATGTATAAATTTTGCACTCACCTAAAAACTATTCTAAAATCCAAATCTAAACAACATCATTTATTTTTTATTCCCAAATCCTTACAGATCTATAACATGTATAAAATATGTATAAAAAGGGGACAGATATACATACTAAAATTTATAGATTTTAAATGGAATTGGAAAAAGGAATAGGACAATAAAGAATAGAATTTACCTAATACACAGAACCAACATTTGTTCATAGAACTAGATTCATCTTCTCCCATTCTTGTTTATTTAATTTGAAAACTATTTTATCTTAAAAAGTTTTAAAGAGATTGGAGAAACGAAAATGACATAGCTTCGTTGCTGGCTCTAGAAAATATGAGCAAAACATAAGGCGTCCAGGCCTTTAATTATAAGGGCTCAAATAATTGGTAACCGTTAGATTTAATTATATTAAGATTTGTCCATTATTATAAAATTTAGTTAACTAAAACCTTAGCCGCCACTAGGAGAGGCGACCACTAGGTCGCACGGGGTTGTCGACCGCCCGGTCTACCCCTTGTCGACCACTCTGGTCGAACTGCCTCCAACGAGATTGGGTATTAATGGTTTAGTAAATTACCACATACACACACACACACACACACACACATATATATATATGTATGTATATATATATATAGAGAGAGAGAGAGATGCACAGAGACACGCAGACATACGTATACTTGATTAATTGTTCTCCATTCGTAAATTTTTCATATGGACCCCGCTCACGAAGTTCCAAATATGAAAATTGACCAGAATTCCATCACGAATGCAATGCTGCAAGTTTCATGGTCAAATTTCATCGTTTGTTCAAAATATTTTTTTTACTTAACTAAATAACTAGTTTAACTAATGTCAAGTTTCAAGATGTTATAGTTTCCTGCTTTTACTGTTGTTCTATGTTACTTTAGACCAAATGATATTGTATAGTCAAAAACCACATAGGCCGCATGATGTTATGTGTTTTGTGACGGCCCGCCCCGCACCAACCGACATTTACTCCAAAAGTGCGCTGTACACATGTCCAGTTAGCACGGGACGGTCGTCAGAAGAAAAGAAAGAAGACGAGGAATCAACAAAGAACCTGTAGAATGTCTCACAGTGCATAAAATAAAATATAATAATAACATACTTGACATAAAACAGGTGAGACAGTGCATAAGCTGAAACAACTAACATAGCAGCGGAAAATATAAGTACAGCTTATGATCCAAAGTTAAACATTATTACAACTTTTCAAACTGTCTCAAAGCAAAAGCAAGATAAAGGAGGTACACTACTAATGCCCAAGTAGCGACCACCAACGACACATGGAGAATATCTATATATCATACGTGGAAGCCTCCTGCTCGCCTCCGAATCAGCTACTCGTGCATCACCAGCTAACCATAACCTGTCTCTAGTCTGCTCGTGTGAGCACCCAGAGTAATAAGAGGAGACATAAAACTCTGGGTCAGACATAAAGCCTGGTATGAGCGATAAGCATCTAAACAGAATAATAACAGGTATAATCCAATCATACCTGAACCTGCAACCAAAGAGTTAGCACTACATACTGTACAACACTCTAAGGTGCCCTTTCAAATGGTGTAAAGATAACGGGGGTGGTGGTGTGCATGTCATAGTGATGTCAAACAATCAAGCATAGCAATCATCCTCACATCCCTCACTCAG
The DNA here is from genome assembly GCA_030737875.1 of Allium sativum. Taxonomy (NCBI): domain Eukaryota; kingdom Viridiplantae; phylum Streptophyta; class Magnoliopsida; order Asparagales; family Amaryllidaceae; genus Allium; species Allium sativum. The sequence goes on from CM060919.1 coordinate 214,243,880, forward strand.
TGCGTAAAGCATACGATATCCACTACTTTGGTCACCTAATACTTTAGGCCATGACGGAATCCAATCCCGTGTAACTATCACTACAAGCCCACCATCCATCTCTCAGTGATGAACCAAAGTTATGAATACCGACAACCCCTTTGCACACGTCCCGCTGCAAAGCCCAATCATGAAGTGAACTCATTGGTTCCCAACTGGATCCGGGATCCTGAGCTCTAACTTCCATTTGGACAACCTTTGCATCTCGGGTTTTAGTCATCATCCTCCGGATCGGTCTTCATTCAGTTCATAGCCTCCTGGTTCGGTTCGCAGTCACCATACTGGTTCGGGTCGAGTTCCTCCATTCGGATCGGGTCGCGCCATCAACTCGTGGTCCTCCAGCTCCATCGGATCAGTTCGAGTACCCTTCAGCGGATCGGGTCGGGGTCTATAAGTCCATCGCCACGGATCGGTTCGTGACAAGCTCCTTCGGGTCGGGTCGTGCTTCCTTCTGGCGATCGGAGCTGCTAGCGGATCGTGAAGGTGGATCGTGGTGGAGGGCTCGGATCGGATCACATCGTCGGATCGTGGTCTTCAAGCATCAGCGGATCGGGTCGCGCCATCGGTTCGGATCGCCTTTGCTTCCACCGATCCGGTCCGGTTCGGGATGATTTCCTGCAGTTCTTCCAGCGAGCAGTTTACGTCATTCGAGGCGTTTTCGACCATTCTAACTATTCTAAACAATCACAAGTCATACCAAACAGTCATAACAACATATATTATCGACCACAAGCATCAAAACAACGACTTGATAGGATAAAATGGATCAAACATACCCAAAACCCCATATTTTCCCTTAAGCATGTTTGGGTGAAACCTATGATATGATTAGCAAAACTTAACCAAATTATCCCAAATTCACATCAGAGGTCTAAAACAATATTTCAGAATTTATGAATATTTTTCCAGATTTTTAACAGGCACAAATTCGCTAATTATCACTAATTACCCCTTAATCCCCCAAATTCCGGGATTTGCAAAATTAGTCGAAATTAACCCAAATTCATATCAGAGGCATAAAATGATGTTTTAGAATTTTGGGAATTTTTCTAGATTTTTCTGGGCCATAATTTCGCTAATCTTCGCTAATTACCATAATTAGCCATAATTAGTGAGGAACTATGCAAATCACTCACCTTAGCCACAAACAAACTTTAGATCTGAAATAATCTCTGATTTGGATCCAATCTCTATGTGTTCCAGCAGCTCTCTTGCTAATTTGGTGAAGATCTTCTTTGATTTGATGTAGATTAGGCCAAAACTTGATTAGAAAGTGATTAGAAGGTGATTTGGGTGTTAGAGGCCATTGCTAGAGCTTGAAAGAGGTAAGTGGCGGCTGGAAAAATGAGTCTAAAACCGAAATCCTAACCCTAGCAGCCCTTAAATACCCCAAATCCCGAAATCTCCCATTGGGCCTAGTTGCTAATCACCCGGTTAAGCCCGATTAGCTGTTTTTCACCTTCTAAACCTTGTTTCAGCCATATCTCCCAAACGGTAAGTCCGTTTGGCTAATGTAACCACTCTACGGAAAGAGAAACCATCATTCGAATCCAATGGAAGTGATTTCAGGTCAAAATTCCTTTCCAGTCAAAGTTATGGCCAAAACAGTACCAACTAGGGGCAAAACGATCATTTAAAAATCGACAAAAATCATGAACATGGGAAATGACCCCAATAATCGTCTCCCAAAGTTACATGACCATACGACTTCGTATGTGAAAGAAATAAATATTCTACGATCCTTCGATGCGTAGAATGCGGGTCGTTACACTCTTCCCCCCTTAAGAAATTTCGCCCCCGAAATTCCCTAACTAAAACACAAAAAGGGTTCCGCATGCCTATCAACCATAAACAACAATCAACATGCAAAACAAGTCTATCCTAGCATGCGGTTTACTAACAAGGGAAGAAACTATCACTACCAAAACCTTACTAGGCAAAGAGTTATGGATACTTCTTCCTTATATCCTCCTCTGTTTCCCAAGTACGGCCTTTTTCCATTCTCACCCCACTGGACTTTGACTAGTTTCACCGCCTTCCTTCGAAGCTGCTTCGTATCGTTCCCAACAATACGCATAGACTTGCGGTTCCCAACCGCCTCGAGTTCAACTTCGATGTTATCCAACTGATCAGGTGAAATAGCCACACTAGGGTCGTGCACGAATTTCCTTAACTGGGAAACATGAAATACGTTGTGAACTCCTGCCATCTTGTCAGGTAGCTCTACTTCATACGCCAAATTCCCAACTTGCTCGAGGACTGGGAATGGGCCAACAAATCTTGGTGCTAACCTACCTCTCCAACCAATCCGAATCACATTCTCTATGGAGAGATCTCGACGAACACCAAGTCGTTAACGAAGAATTCCAAATCTCTTCGTCTCTTATCGAGATAAGCCTTCTGCCTATCTTTATCCCTTCCCAGTAGTAGATCTGCTCTATGTCTCAATACATCTTGTTACCGCTGGGATGTATAGTCAATTTCGAGTGGTGATATGCTCTAAGCACTTCACCTCTCAGTCCATCTACGTTGGGTACAACTAGTCCCTTATTCTTTCGAAGCCACCCTTCTCGATCAAATCCTTACCTGATCATTCTCTTTCCATCGATACCCATCTCTACCCTAGAGATGGTTCCCAATAGATTAGGATCGTCCTTCTAACTGGAAACAATCCTCTCAATCAAAATCGATCTAATCGTCAAGCTTACTAGCGTTTCTGAATCCAATTCAGTCTTGGGTCTGAAATCATATCATGTGATATACTCTAGTTGCTTCCATCCTAGAAACAAAACCCCTAAACTGGCATGTCTCCTACTCAATGCAACTAGTACTGCACCCACATCCTTTACTATGATCACTCTGCCCCATGGAGTCATGGCGACTCCACTGCACTGATCCATAGTCACTAGTCCTTTGCTATGTCCACTCTGCCCTCATGAAGTCATAACAACTCCACTGCACTGGCTCATAGCCTTACTAATCCTTTACTATGTCCACTTTTCCCCTCGAGTCATGACGACTCTACTGCACTGGCTCATAGTCCTACTACAATCACTTTGTTCCCCATCGCTGGAACCCTACAGGTGATAGTCTACTCAAGAGAAGAAAGATAGGAACAAACATAGCAACCATAACATCCATCAAACAAGTCCTACCTATCACCTGCTAAAGTCATAAACACATCGACACATACATGATTGGTCTAACCAATCCCAATATGTCGATTCCAGTCTGTCTGGTCCAACCAACATCAATAACTAATGGAAGCCCAGCCTCCATACATACACCGATGCCTACTTGACTGGTCCAACCAATCCCAGGCCAATGGAAGCCCCGCCTCCCTTCGGAATACCGTACGTCCAACGTACGTTTATCCTCCAAGGATAATTAAACTAATGGAAGCCCAGCCTCCAATCGGACTACCGTACTTCCAACGTACATTTATCCTCCAAGGATAACTAGATCACGTCCAACGGATCCAAGGTAACGGGCGTCCCCAGATACCCCTGCTTTTAGTCCTCCTAAAATACTTGAGTCCAACCCAAGTCTATCCATTATCTTGCTGCCCTCTCGAGTCCAACTCGAGCTGAATCCAATTCCTTGCAGCCTTCTCGAGTCCAACTCGAGTCAATCTATAACTCAGACCCAGTCTTGAGTACCGACAAACTCTAGTCCAACGTGAGTCGTCTCCCTATTCGTTGCATCTCCAAGATCAACGAACACCTATTTTCTTTTACGAGTTCAAGTCCAACTTGAATCGCTCTAATCTTCGTTGTATCTTCCATGATCAACGAACACATCCTATTCCTTCAAAGTTCTACTATCCAATAGAGAACATCAACATAGGGTCCTAAACAATCCATTACTTTGCATCTTTCTCAAGTCCCACTCGAGCAATCTCATAACCCTATCGAGTCTAACTCTGGGCAGTCTATACCATTGAACAGTCTTATCATGTTCCGTCTGCCCATCACTCCTCGAGTAAACCAAGATATCATCCAATGAAAAATCACAACAACTATTTACCCCTCACACAACCCATCCTAGTCGAAATCGACATTCCCCAAGCACAAGCCCCAAAGGCCTAAACCAATATCAGACAAGCACCCAAGGAGCATCTCCTCCGAGTTCGGACAATCCACATGAGGTGATACTAGCAAAACAATCTAGCACTGGAGTACTCATTTGCCTCCCAGAGACAACTAGAACTTATTACAACGATAACCTCTTAGCTTCCTTAACTCCAGTTACCATCGCCATCACTAGGTAGGTACCTAATACCACCCTATTCCTTTGGAGTAGATCGACTCCCCAAAATAATGCTAAACCCAGTAAAGCCCAAAACAAAGCAATCACAAGGAAACATACATCCATGACTCGATAAGACCACATTAACAAATCATGCCAAAACTAGTCGAACCACCAATCGGGTTCGTCACTATTAAAGGTCTATCGACTAACTCAGGTTTGTCAAACAAAACCCGATCAAAACATCTTAAATAGAAAGCATACCTCGAATAACGACACCTTTTTCCTTCTGCGCCGCAGTTGGGGCATTTGACGAAGAAGGAACATCGTTGATTGCATAGGCTTTCACAATCTGCTTCTCCCTAGGAGGTTGTGGGCAATCATCCTTGTGATGTCCCGCCTGGCCACAGTTAAAGCACTTCCTTTCCCCAGGCTTTTCTCGACAATCTCTGGCGTAATGGCCCTTCTGGCCACAACTAAAGCATTCGCCATCTTTCTTATTTTTCTTACTCTGACCATCCTTGGTCGGGTTCTGCTTCCTCTTATTCTGAGAATTCTTCTTGCCTTCACCGCCTGCTTGCGGCTTTGGCTCCTCTGCAGATGTCGTAGCAACCTCAGTCTTCGACTTAGGGAAAAGGCTCTCTGACCTTAATGCCTTTCCTACAATAGACTCGAACGTCTCATCGATATGGTTTATAAGTCTTTTCCCCGAGTACCCATCCAAGCCAGTTATGAACTTCTCGTTCTTCTTTTCGACTGTATCGATAAGGGACCATCCATATTTCGATAAAGTGTCGAATTCAGCGATATACTCCGAGACTGCTCTACCATTCTGCTTAAGCTCCAAGAACTTCTTGAACAGTTCCGATTTATGAGCAGTTGGAATAAACTTATCACAAAAGCGAGTCTTAAACTGATTCCAAGTAACTTGATCTTCTGGAGTAGCTATCCTAATGGCATTCCACCAATTCATCGCTCGCCCTTGCAGCTGACGAGACGCTAGCCTTCTCTTCATCGCATCCTCAAGACCCAAGTCGTCGAAGATACGATCACAGCTATCCATCCAATCCTGAACATCTGTGGCCGACTCCGTTCCGTGGAACGGCTTCCCACCAAGGTTAGTGTAATCCTTGCACAACTTGGCGAAATCGACCCTAGGCGCCTGCACTACTGGACCACCACCATTTCCGGGATTGGGAACTGCTCCCTGAACATCTCTAAGCATGTATCTCATGAGGTTAGTAAACATAGCCCTCATGTCAGCGGCATTCCCCTGGTTGGTCCCTCTACCAGCACCCCTCGTGTCTCGGCTCATCGTCAATCTGAAAAAGGGAAACGATTAACGACCCCATAGTGGTGCTAGTGCAGTGCGACTTCATTCTTATACTACTAATAGTATATATATATATAGCTTTTGAAAACCAAAGTAATCACAAATACGCGCTCTCATATACGTACTAACTCTCCCTAGTGTCTTTCCCTAGGTTAACTACGCAACCTAGAGCTCTGATACCAAGTGTGACGGCTCGCCCCGCACCAACCGACATTTACTCCAAAAGTGCGCTGTACACATGTCCAGTTAGCACAGGACGGTCGTCAGAAGAAAAGAAAGAAGACGAAGAATCAACAAAGAACCTGTAGAATGTCTCACAGCGCATAGAATAAAATATAATAATAACATACTTGACATAAAATAGGTGAGACAGTGCATAAGCTGAAACAACTAACATAGCAGCGGAAAATATAAGTACAGCTTATGATCCAAAGTTAAACATTATTACAACTTTTCAAACTGTCTCAAAGCAAAAGCAAGAGAAAGGAGGTACACTACTAATGCCCAAGTAGCGACCACCAACGACACAGGGAGAATATCTATATATCATACGTGGAAGCCTCCTGCTCGCCTCCGAATCAGCTACTCGCGCATCACCAGCTAACCATAACCTGTCTCTAGTCTGCTCGTGTGAGCACCCAGAGTAATAAGAGGAGACATAAAACTCTGGGTCAGACATAAAGCCTGGTATGAGCGATAAGCATCTAAACAGAATAATAACAGGTATAATCCAATCATACCTGAACCTGCAACCAAAGAGTTAGCACTACATACTGTACAACACTCTAAGGTGCCCTTTCAAGTGGTGTAAAGATAACGGGGGTGGGGTGTGCATGTCATAGTGATGTCAAACAATCAAGCATAGCAATAATCCTCACATCCCTCACTCAGTGCGTAAAGCATACGATATCCACTACTTTGGTCACCTAATACTTTGGGCCATGACGGAATCCAATCCCGTGTAACTATCACTACAAGCCCACCATCCATCTCTCAGTGATGAACCAAAGTTATGAATACCGACAACCCCTTTGCACACGTCCCGCAGCAAAGCCCAATCATGAAGTGAACTCATTGGTTCCCAACTGGATCCGGGATCCTGAGCTCTAACTTCCATTTGGACTACCTTTGCATCTCGGGTTTTAGTCATCATCCTCCGGATCGGTCTTCATTCAGTTCATAGCCTCCTGGTTCGGTTCGCAGTCACCATACTGGTTCGGGTCGAGTTCCTCCATTCGGATCGGGTCGCGCCATCAACTCGTGGTCCTCCAGCTCCATCGGATCGGTTCGAGTACCCTTCAGCGGATCGGGTCGGGGTCTATAAGTCCATCGCCACGGATCGGTTCGTGACAAGCTCCTTCGGGTCGGGTCGTGCTTCCTTCTGGCGATCGGAGCTGCTAGCGGATCGTGAAGGTGGATCGTGGTGGAGGGCTCGGATCGGATCACATCGTCGGATCGTGGTCTTCAAGCATCAGCGGATCGGGTCGCGCCATCGGTTCGGATCGCCTTTGCTTCCACCGATCCGGTCCGGTTCGGGCTGATTTCCTGCAGTTCTTCCAGCGAGCAGTTTACGCCATTCGACGGCGTTTTCGACCATTCAAACTATTCTAAACAATCACAAGTCATACCAAACAGTCATAACAACATGTATTATCGACCACAAGCATCAAAACAACGACTTGATAGGATAAAATGGATCAAACATACCCAAAACCCCATATTTTCCCTTAAGGATGTTTGGGTGAAACCTATGATATGATTAGCAAAACTTAACCAAATTATCCCAAATTCACATCAGAGGTCTAAAACAATATCTCAGAATTTATGAATATTTTTCCAGATTTTTAACAGGCACAAATTCGCTAATTATCACTAATTACCCCTTAATCCCCCAAATTCCGGGATTTGCAAAATTAGTCGAAATTAACCCAAATTCATATCAGAGACATAAAATGATGTTTTAGAATTTTGGGAATTTTTCTAGATTTTTCTGAGCCATAATTTCGCTAATCTTCGCTAATTACCATAATTAGTGAGGAACTATGCAAATCACTCACCTTAGCCACAAACAAACTTTAGATCTGAAATAATCTCTGATTTGGATCCAATCCCTATGTGTTCCAGCAGCTCTCTTGCTAATTTGGTGAAGATCTTCTTTGATTTGATGTAGATTAGGCCAAAACTTGATTAGAAAGTGATTAGAAGGTGATTTGGGTGTTAGAGGCCATTGCTAGAGCTTGAAAGAGGTAAGTGGCGGCTGGAAAAATGAGTCTAAAACCGAAATCCTAACCCTAGCAGCCCTTAAATACCCCCAAATCCCGAAATCTCCCATTGGGCCTAGTTGCTAATCACGCGGTTAAGTCCGATTAGCTGTTTTCACCTTCTAAACCTTGTTTCAGCCATATCTCCAAAACGGTAAGTCCGTTTGGCTAATGTAACCACTCTACGGAAAGAGAAACCATCATTCGAATCCAATGGAAGTGATTTCAGGTCAAAATTCCTTTTCAGTCAAAAGTTATGGCCAAAACAGTACCAACTAGGGGCAAAACGGTCATTTAAAAATCGACAAAAATCATGAACATGGGAAATGACCCCAATAATCGTCTCCCAAAGTTACATGACCATACGACTTCGTATGTGAAAGAAATAAATATTCTACGATCATTCGATGCGTAGAATGCGGGTTGTTACATGTTTGAACACTACACATAACTTGTGCAGTTTTTGACCGCATTTTGGCTGCATAACTTCATGCACTCAATAATTGCAAAGGTGTCGTAAAGTTTTTTTATTTCATTTGTCCTATGTAGTCAAAAATTGCACATGTGTTGTGCAGTTCTTTTTATTGCATAAATGTTGTGTAATCAAAAAATATGTAAGGTATTGTGCATTTTTTTTGACCGTGTATGATAAATATAGCCAAAAAATGCATATCACCTTATGTAATTTTTGATTGCATATATGTTATGTAGTCAAAACTTGCATGTACAACATTGTATGCAGTTTTTTACTGCAAAATATATATGCAATTAAAAACTGCAAAGACGTTATCATTTTTTAACAACATAGGTTTTATGCAGTTAAAAAGTGTTATTTGAAATTATGATTTTTAAAATTTATTTTTTAGATATTAAGAATGGTCACTGTTGGAAAGCTTGTTTAATTTATGATTTAATTGTTAAAATATCTCTTTAATCCGATTAATACATAAAAAATTATTTAGTTTTGAAGAATGACAATTAATGATGTAGAAGTATGAGAATTACATTCACTTTATAAAGAAAGACAGATGGGCGGACTTAACTTATATAGATTATAAGATAATGGTATTTAGTTTAGTTTAATTAATAATAGGTGTTTCGTCCAAACACCCTTTTTTGTATGTACGGACTCAAAATTCATAAAGCGTAATATAATATTTTTGTGTCTTGCTAAAAGCACTATGTTTCTCTCTTCCTAGTACCATAGAAAAAATTAAATGAATGCTACAAAGTTTGTTTATTTCTTAATAGAAACTCATTTCACACAGTACTCAATCACCACATAAAGTGATTTTTATATAGTGAACAATCATCGACGATGAACATCATTTTTATTGGTAATCACTCATCGAACTATTGTTGTTACGTAGTTGATCACCGTGACAAATGGCATCAATCGCTGTTTGTAGCCGCAAAAATAAAAAATAATGCTTTTGGTAGCCCATTGAAATGTTTATATTAGAATGAGTAAAGCGCAAAATTTGGTAGTATTTTTAAGTAATGATAATAGGAAGAGAAAATTGAAGTGCTTTTAGCAACACACTCATTTTTTCTAGTTTACAAACTCATACATATAGTATAAAAAACTAACCAGCCCATTAATTTTAATGTGTTGCTAAAGACACATTATTTTCTTCTTTTTACCACTATTACTAAAAAATAACATAAAACGTTATAGTATACTTTTCCTAATACTACAATTTTTAATGGGCTAACAGATGCATCATTTTCGAATTTTTTGGGCATGGTAAACAACGGTCGACCTACATAATTTCTTCGGTGATCAACCACCAAACAAAGGAAGTTCAACGATTGATGACCAAGAAAAACTTTATTGATATAAGGTTATTCACCGCGAAAAATTTAAGTGACGGTCGATTTCCAATAAAATAATTTTTATATTAGAAGTACACAAAGTTTATTGTTTTTATTATTTTTATGTACAATATTAGAAAGAGAAATTTACCATTAGGGCATATTAATTATACCGATTAATACATTTAATTCTCTTTTTTGTCACGGTTGACATTGCTAGGGAGCAACTACTAGTTAATATTATAAACATTGGGAATGTACAACAAGGCTACTTTATTTCCTTATGTTTCCACTATGTTATGCGTGAACTCAATTTTTTTCCAGTAATAGATGAAGAATATTTGTGAAATGTTTGCATGACATCCTTAAAATAGTAGTCCTCCTAAATTTCTATTTCGAAACGTTATTATTCTTTGATATCGTCCTTAACTATAACTTTTCTTCTGCAATTTTTATGATTAGAGAATAAATGTAACAACCCGGAATTCTAGCCTTCGAAAGTCTGCGTTTGACACAACTAAATAATCAAACGTCGGAGATTCAAATGTCGGATTCCGTATCGCATTTGGGGTTAACATAAGAACTGAACAAAAGAACTTTTTCATTATCATTACAATAATTTACATCAGAGTACAACATATATCAGAGTACAACAGTAAATACATGCACAACGAAAAATACACAACAGAAAATCTAAAATACATTTTTGAAAGGCAAATTATATTTTATTCACATAGATATCAATTACAAACTAAAGCAATTTCACCAGTAACATCACTCGCTAGACACTTGACATTGCAGAACAGAGAAAAACAGAAACAAAAACACAAAAGAAATAGTAGAAAAACTCAGTATCGCAAGCGGCCAAGAATCCAGATAAACTCTTTCTATATACAGTCACCCTGAATTCCCAATCTTACTCCCACAACCACAGCAATACCCTCATCAAGGTCGCACACTTGCTACTTGCTAAACCATACTGTTGCACTGATGGAGGAACCATACATTAATCCAGCACCATCCCTCACACAACTACTAATCATGAAGTAGCAATCACTACCTTATTTCATTTTACCCATACTCCTAGTATACCTTCTAGAAGCTTTACTACCCTTAGGAAGGACATCATCCATATCATATTCAACATCCTCATCCAGATCATCGGCCCAAAATTTGGCTTTAAGTTTTTTGCTCTTGAAATCCGATGAGGTGGTGGCATTAGAAGAATAAGAATAAGATGAAGATGCCATAGAGGATAATACATGCGCAGGTGGTCTCAAATTGGGAAAAGTTAAGCCATGACCAGAAACATGAGGTAAAACAAATTGAGCTGGTGGCTTTAAATGTGAATAGGGAGAGAACTTAGAACGAGAAGCATCTGACAAATTAGAATTCAAAGCTGACGACGAATCAGATGAACTGAAAGTAGAAGAACAAGACATGGTGAGTAACACCCCACCTCCGTTAAGGACACTCACAAAGGGAATGTCTTAACTTTGGTGGAGCATTTTAGTAGACAGAACAGAAATTTACAAGACAGATAAACAATACTTGAGAAATTATAACTTTATTACAGCGGAAAACAGAAATCAGTTTGGTTACATCTTTCCCAAAAACCCAAGTACATAAATATCAGTCTTGTTCAGAAAATCATCAGAGTACAAAACTGTAAAATCATAATCCCCACAGAAGCTGCCATAAGGAGTCAATCCATACTTTAAGCACTCTAAGTACTTCAAGCAGAAGAAATCTGGATCAAGCTAAAGTGTTCCCTCCTTGGAAAACCTGGGGGGGAAAACGGAAGAAAAGGGGCGAAAACAAGCAAGGTCAGACATAAAGTCTGGCAAGTCCAGTGACTCTCAGTATATGAACAGATAATAATAATCATGGCATGCAAATAAAACTGGATGAGAGATAACAGTAACAGGAGCAGCAGATGTACTTAGGTTAAATAGAAGAAACAGAATAATATTACTTTTCATTTCTCTGCACTAATACTAGTATAATAGGATTAGGTGTCACCCTAATGTCTAAACTGAAGAAGAAACAAGAACATAATAATTTCCACAGAAATAGAACGCTAATAATGGGCCTTTACCACCCGAACAGAAACAGACAGAAACAGAAACAGATTAATCCCCACGGAAACAAAATGTAGAATTAGGTGGACACTAGTAAATGAGCCTTTACCACCCGAACAGACGGTACCATGCAGAAACAGACAGGTGTTGCCACCCAACAGAAACGGTACCAACAGAAACAGACAGAACTAAGTGTATCCTAAAACCCTAACCAAGCAATCGGCTCCCTAATACATAAATACCCTGTGTCGGCTCCACAACAGGGTGTATCACTCCCTAAAGTGACAACCAATTGGCACAGGCCTATTTACAGATGTCACGGCGTCTTACATCCTCAGAGGCAGACCGGGATCCATGCACGCACACGACCCGGTTGGAACGCAACATCAACCCCCTCCCCATTATCAGAATGAACCACTTATAATTAGTTCAGTATGCGTGCCCGGACCCTACCTACTGTTGGGTCAAAGTTTTGATACCAGAAAGGGTTACTGACTAATATGGGTCCCAAACAACAGATGACACAAGTAATTTCCCTCCTAACCTTGTGTCCCCAGACTAACAGATTTCAGATTAACTTGTTTACAAGTTCAGACATACAGAGTTCAGATCAATTAGTTCACAGATCAGACAAGTTTTCAGACTACCGGATCAGATATACGGATTTAACAGATTTACAGATTTGTCTAACTTTGTAATTGGCCTACAGATTCACGAAACGGGTTTGTTTAATTCATCAGTCCAATTGATTTAACCGTATCCACCCAACACGTTTTAGACATCCTATTTATCCCAGATTTGCATTAATATTAATGCACATACCTCTCACATTAGGTCGGTGGCTTGTGGCCGCTGGATATGCCGGGAGGTTCTAGGCAGACTTCTGCCACAAGCCAGACCTAACCTCGTGTCTAAGCATATTTTTAGTTATGCCTACGACCTCTCACATTAGACTGATAGTTTGCGGTCGCTGGTTAAGCCGGTTGGTTCCGGGCAGGCTTCAACCGCAAACAGAGTCTAACCTCGTGTCATAGCCAATTCATTTCAATACAGATTTTCCAGATATCAGACTAATTCTGTTTATTTAACAGACTAAACTTCTTCATAGGATATAACAGATTAATCAAATTTCCATATTCTACCAATTCTTAGGTCAAGCCTACGAATTTCCATACTCAGATTACCATTATCTAGTTTCAATAGATCATACAATTCAACATGTAGCAGATCTAGCAGTTTAAGCGATTCAACAGATAACAGATTTCGCAGTTTAGGCAATTCAACAGTTTTAGCAGATAACGAATTAGGCGATTTAACAGATTTAGCAGATAATAGATTTAGCAGATTATATATCTAAAACTCTGTTTACATATCTTGCCTAATCATAAATTTAGCCTAAACTTACATGCCTAAATCAAGGTCATAATTCATAATACAATATATCCCCCAAATCTTAGCCTTAATATTCCCATTTACAGTTCATGTCAAAACTAGATTTAATATTCTAGTTCACCATTATGTCCAAGACTAATATACATGTTAATCATTCACTATTATAGCCAATTCAGATTATGCCAACATATTTATTATGCCAAACTAACTTAATTACGCTACGCCCAATCCCCGTATAACATGTTTCCACAAGTTCTCTAAGTACTCATGAAGTGACCCTCGCAAAAGGAATATGGGACAAGCACAAGCAAGAATAGGCATGCAATGATGAACCAAATACAATGATAATGGCCCTACTAGGATCGATGTACATAACAGTGAATGGGAATAAACTAGCAAGGTTACATACTAAATATGAGATCCCACATCAATAAGGGAATAGGCATAAGAACCTAACTACAATAGTTATAGGCAACTAACCCAATAGTCATGGGCGACTAATCATAATAGTTTCTTATTCAATGTCATAGGCAATAGTCTCATAGGCGTGAATCATAGTCATAGGCAATAGTCTCAGAGGCATGAATCGTAGTCATAGTCAATAGTCTCATAGTCTTGAATCATAGTCATGGTCAATAGTCTCATAGGCAACAGTTTCATGTCCAATTATGCATTATTATTTGTCCCAAAATTTAGCGTTCGTGCGTTAATCTCTTATGAGATTCTACGCAGGCTCGTAGTAGCCTGACTATAGAACAGAAAGAAGAAAGAGGTACAGAATAGTCACAGAAAATCGATCTGACAGATAAGAATATACATAACCTCAGATTCAGATTTATAATCATGTCACAATTATAATTACAGCTTATAGCGGAAAATAACTGTACTTGCCTTTCGTGGTTTTAAGAAAGTATAATAAACTGTTGTTGATGCAGAAATGCTGAATTATTCCTCTTAATTGTCGTAGCTCTAAACTTGGATTTGAGATTTGATTTAGCTTTTAATTCTATTCAGGTTAGAAGAAGATGCATCAGTCCAAGTTTTGATTCCAGCAGGGTAGCGACGACATTTTTATTTTTAATTAGAACAGATGCAGAATATAGACAGAATGAATTTGTGTGGAGAGAATGAGGCTAGGGGTGAGTTTATATAGGATTAGGCGGATGAATCTAGACAGAAACGAGACCAGATACATCAGAATGAACCAGGTTAAAAAAACTGGGTTTCGGGAGCAGGTCGACACTATGGTCGACCTGGCCCCTGGGAGGTCGACACTATAGTCGACCCCCAGGTCGATCTGGTCCATGGACGGGAATTTTCCCGCCCCGCCTGTTCTGGGATTTTGAATTCGAATTTGAATTTTCGAGCTGTTTTCGATTCTGAAATTCTCTGAAACTTTGGAGGGCGATAACTTGGTCATACGGACTCCGTTTTTCGAAAACTCAGACTCGTTTTCAAGCAGAATTCTGAGACGAACGCAATGGCGCAACCCGTTTCCCTTGATTCTTACTTTAAAAATTAATTATTCTCTGATTTGTTACTTATACGTTCATAGAAAATACGGGGTGTTACATTCTCCCCTCCTTAAAGGATTTCGTCCCCGAAATCTTCAAGTTAGGAAGAATGTGTCCTACCATCCAGTCATCCATCCACTCAACCATCATTCACAAGCATCCATTGTCCTTAGAAAACTTCTAATGTTGTATGAACATATGCAAAAGTGTGTGTATATGTTCCTTATCTAATGCAAAGATCAGGCGGTCCACTGATTCAGTTGACCTCCTAAATGTGAATTATGTTAGTGACATGAGTCCAACATGTATGCAACCTTCCTATTTGATACATATCATTCCTATATGAGTGACAACCATTCATTCATATGCAACATCCATGTGATGAATCAATCATTTTGCATCCACAAAAATTGAAAATGCTCACACATCCATATGCAGTATGAGAGTGTTTTCGAGCCGATCTAGTGCCTAGTGTGTGTATATGCATCCACGAGCAACCACTAGCAACCACTTGCATCCACTTGCAACCATCAAACATAACATGTCTCAAACACATGTTTACATCCATAGGATTCCTATCCATAGGTCGAAGACTCGATTGATAGGATACAGTCGAGTGATGGGAGCGAGTGCAGATAAACAAAAACTTGGTTTCCATTAGATCTTGGTTGAGAGACAAATTCCCCTAAGTATCAACCCCGAAGACTGAAATCAACATCCGATTGACACCCAGAGGATTACCCTCTTTAGACAATGTCAAAACTGGAAATCTCAACCTTATCAGAAATATTCAGACATTTACCGATTACCGGTACAGAGCAGTTTACTAAATGATTCTTAGGAAACTAAGCATGATAAAAACCCAGAATGTATGCGTCCTACTTGACGCCTAACACAGATATCTCTCAAACCCCAATCTATCACAAGCAGATGAGTCGTAACCCTTATAGGTTTGAGCCTACAGTGGCATCAGAAACAATACTAGTATTAAAGTGCAGAGTATCGGTTATAGAATCAAAATGCCAGAATCAGAAAGAGTTTCAACTTAACAATCAGATAAAGAAATTAAAACTCCCACATAAAGTTTTCCTAATTCTACCCTATTTACTAGCCTCGAGAGTGTTCGCCTGCCCTCCAGAAGTTAGTCCTGCCCTCTGCTCTTGCCCTCTTTTTTTCGGGCAGTCCCTAGTGAAGTGTCCCATCTCACCACAGTTGAAGCAAGTGCCCTTCCTTTTTCTGCAATCCTTGTTCAAATGAGTCGAGCTTCCACAAGTAAAGCACTTTTTCTCCTTCTTATCTTCAGACTTTTCACCCTTCTTTTGTGTTTCCTTTTTTGGGCCATGCTTTCTTGTTCTGTGGTTTTTCCTTCTTTGCCTCTTTCTTACCGTTGTCTTCCTCGTGTAGTAGTGCCATGTCCACCAATCTCTCGTAAGTCGCTCCCATGGGTACATGGGTCATGGCTAGGCTGTGCAGTGGCTCGTTCAATCCTTTAACAAAGCGGAGAGCCTTTTTATGCTAGGTGTTGACTAAATCTAGTCCAAACCTAGCCAGTTGGTTGAACTGGTTGACGTATTCCTTGACCGTCATACTTCCCTGCTTAAGAGATAAGAACTTTTCCAGTTGCAGACTTCGTTCAGCTTGCGAGAGGAATTTCGTCTCAAACCTTGTTCTGAAATCCATCCATGTTTCAACCGGTCTCTCGGCGTTAGTGACTTCCCACCAATAGGAAGCTTCGTCCTTGAGCAACCACACCGCCAATTGTACCTTCTGTCTATCGTCCACCTCGAAGATAACGAACAGATCCTCGGTTTCTTTGAGCCAGTTCCTCGCTTCTACGAATGATTCAGTTCCCTTGAAATCCTATCCACCCGTGGCCCTAAAATCTTTACAGATTTTTGAAAAAGCAATTGCACGAGGAGGGGGCGGAGGAGGAGGAATCGCTGCAGCTAGAGGAGGAATATCCGCTGGGCCTGCATCGTTGGCCCTAGCCTCTAAGTACCTCCTGAACCAGCCAGGTATTGGCACGCCCTCTGGAAAGTTAAGATTCCCAGACATGCTGGAATGAAAGAAAAAGATTTAAAATGGAGAACGGAAAAGATAGATATATGGCTCTTTGGGAATTATGTTTTTCAAAATCAACTTTATTTTTGAAAATACTCCCTTTTCAAAACCTTTTTGAAAATAGTTTTCAAAACTTTTTATCAAATCTGGTAACCTTCAGCTCTGATACCAAGTGTAACACCCCACCTCCATTAAGGACACTCACAAAGGGAATGCCTTAACTTTGGTGGAGCGTTTTAGTAGACAGAACAGAATTTTACAAGACAAATAAACAATACTTGAGAAATTATAACTTTATTACAGCGGAAAACAGAAATTAGTTTGGTTACATTTTTCCCAAAAACCCAAGTACATAAATATCAGTCTTGTTCAGAAAATCATCAGAGTACAAAACTTTAAAATCATAATCCCCACAGAAGCTGCCATAAGGAGTCAAGCCATACTTTAAGCACTCTAAGTACTTCAAGCAGAAGAAATCTGGATCAAGCTAAAGTGTTCCCTCCTTGGAAAACCTGGGGGTGGGGGGGGGAAACAAAAGAAAAGGGGCGAAAACAAGCAAGGTCAGACATAAAGTCTGGCAAGTCCAGTGACTCTCAGCATATGAACAAATAATAATAATAATCATGGCATGCAAATTAAACTGGATGAGAGATAATAGTAACAGTAGCAACAGATGTACTTAGGTTAAACAGAAGAAACAAAATAATATTACTTTTCATTTCTCTGCACTAATACTAGTATAACAGGATTAGGTGTCACCCTAATGTCTAAACTGAAGCAGAAACAGGAACAGAATAATTTCCATAGAAACAGAATGCTAATAATGGGCCTTTACCACCCGAACAGAAATAGACAGAAACAAAAACAGATTAATCCCTACGGAAACAGAATGTAGAATTAGGTGTACACTAGTAAATGGGTCTTTACCACCCGAACAGACGGTACCACGCAGAAACAGACAGGTGTTGCCACCCAACAGAAACAGACGGTACCAACAGAAACAGACAGAACTAAGTGTACCCTAAAACCCTACCCAAGCGATCGGCTCCCTAATACATGAATACCCTGTGTCGGCTCCACAATGGGGTGTATCACTCCCTAAAGTGACAACCAATTGGCACATGCCTATTTACAGATGTCACGGCGTCTTACATCCTCAGAGGCAGACCGGGATCCATGCACGCACATGACCCGGTTGGAACGCACCATCAACACCCCTCGCCGTTATCAGAATGAACCACTTATAATTAGTTCAGTAAGTGTGCCCGGACCCTACCTACTGTTGGGTCAAAGTTTTGATACCAGAAAGGGTTACTGACTAATATGGGTCCCAAACAATAGATGACACAAGTAATTTCCCTCCTAACCTTGTGTCCCCAGACTAACAGATTTCAGATTAACTTGTTTACAAGTTCAGACATACAGAGTTCAGATCAACTAGTTCACAGATCAGACAAGTTTTCAGACTAACGGATCAGATATACAGATTTAACAGATTTGTCTAACTTTGTAACTGGGCCTACAAATTCACGAAACGGGTTTGTTTAATTCATCAGTCCAATTGGTTTAACCCTATCCACCCAACACGTTTTAGATTCCCTATTTATCCCAGATTTGCATTAATATTAATGCACAGACCTCTCACATTAGGTCGGTGGCTTGTGGCCGCTGGATATGCCGGGCGGTTCCAGGCAGACTTCTGCCACAAGCCAGACCAAACCTCGTGTCTAAGCATATTTTTAGTTATGCGTACGACTTCTCACATTAGACTGGCAGTTTGCGGTCGCTGGTTAAGCCGGTTGGTTCCGGGCAGGCTTCTATCGCAAACAGAGTCTAACCTCATGTCATAGCCAATTCACTTCAATACAGATTTTCCAGATATCAGACTAATTCTTTTTATTTAACAGATTAAACTTCTTCATAGGATATAACAGATTAATCAAATTTCCATATTCTACCAATTCTTAGGTCGAGCCTACGGATTTCCATACTCAGATTACCATTATCTAGTTTCAACAGATCATACAATTCAACAGGTAGCAGATCTAGCAGTTTAAGCGATTCAACAGATTTAGCAAATAACAGATTTCGCAATTTAGGCAATTCAACAGTTTTAGCAGATAACGGATTAGGTGATTTAATATATTTAGCAGATAATAGATTTAGCAGATTATATATCTAAAACTTTATTTACATATCTTGCCTAATCATAAATTTAGCCTTAACTTACATGCACAAATCAAGGTCATAATTCATAATACAATATATCCCCCAAATCTTAGCCTTAATATTCCCATTTACAGTTCATGTCAAAACTAGATTTAATATTCTAGTTCAGCATTTATGTCCAAGACTAATATACATGTTAATCATTCACTATTATAGCCAATTCAGATTATGCCAACATATTTATTTTGCCAAACTAACTTAATTAAGCTACGCACAATCCCCGTATAACATGTTTCCACAAGTTCTCTAAGTACTCATGAAGTGACCCTAGCAAAAGGAATAAGGGACAAGCACAAGCAAGAATAGACATGCAATGATGAACCAAATACAATGATAATGGCCCTAATAGGCTCGATGTACATAACAGTGAATGGGAATAAACTAGCAAGGTTACATACTAAATATGAGATCCAACATCAATAAGGGAATAGGCATAAGAACCTAACTACAATAGTTATAGGCAACTAACCACAATAGTCATGGGCGACTAATCATAATAGTTTCTTATTCAATGTCATAGGCAATAGTCTCATAGGCGTGAATCATAGTCATAGGAAATAGTCTCAGAGGCATGAATCATAGTCATAGTCAATAGTCTCATAGTCTTGAATCATAGTCATGGGCAATAGTCTCATAGGCAACAGTTTCATGTCCAATTATGCATTATTATTTTTCCCAAAATTTAGCGTTCGTGCGTTAATCTCTTATGAGATTCTGTACAGGCTCGTAGTAGCCTGCCTATAGAACAGAAAGAAGAAAGAGGTACAAAATAGTCACAGAAAAATAGATCTGACAGATAAGAATATACATAACCTCAGATTCAGATTTATAATCATGTCACAACTATAATTACAGTTTATAGCGGAAAATAACTGTACTTACCTTTCGTGGTTTTAAGAAAGGATAATCAACTGTTGTTGATGCAGAAATGCTGAATTATTCCTCTTAATTGTCGTAGCTCTAAACTTGGATTTAAGATTTGATTTAGCTTTTAATTCTATTCAGGTTGGAAGAAGTTGCATCAGTCCAAGTTTTGATTCCAGCAGGGTAGCGATGCCATTTTTATTTTTAATTAGAACAGAGGCAGAATATAGACAGAATGAAATTGTGTGGAGAAAATGAGGCTAGGGGTGAGTTTATATAGGATTAGGTGGATGAATCTAGACAGAAACAAGACCGGATACATCAGAATGAACCAGGTTAAAAAAACTGGGTTTTGGGAGCAGGTCGACCCCCAGGTCGACACTATGGTCGACCTGGTCTGCCCAGGTCGACAATATAGTCGACCTGGCCCCTGGGAGGTCGACACTATAGTCGACCCCTAGGTCGACCTAGTCCATGGGCGGGAATTTTCCCGCACCGCCTGTTCTGGGATTTTGAATTCGAATTTGAATTCGAATTTTTGAGCTGTTTTCGATTCTGAAATTCTCTGAAACTTCGGAGGGCCATAACTTGGTCATACGGACTCCGTTTTTCGAAAAGTCAGATCATTTTCAAGCAGAATTCCCAGACGAACGCAATGGCGCAACCCGTTTCCCTTGATTCTTACTTTAAAAATTAATTATTCTCTAATTTGTTACTTATACGTTCATAGAAAATACGGGGTGTTACATGGTGGCAACTGATGAAGAAGAAGAGTTGAACTCAGAGTTTACTACAGAGCATGAACCAGATGATTGAACAGAAGCTAATAACTGTGTAAAGCTAGAAAATGTATTACTTGTTGATATATTATTACCCAAACCAGTATTATTGTAACACCCCACCTCCGTTAAGGTCACTCACAAAGGGAATGCCTTAACATTGATGGAGCGTTTTAGTATACAGAACAGAAATTTACAAGACAGATAAAACAGTACTTGAAAATTTTATAACTTTATTACAACAGAAACCGATATAAGTTTGGTTACATCTTTTCAAACCACAATATCAGAATTCAAGTACAAAATATCGGTCTTGTACAAAAGCCTTCAGAATGCATAGTTTTCAAAGTCATAATCCCCAACATAAACTGCCATGGAAAGATAGAGCCAAGGCCAAGCGATACTTCAATCAGAGAAAATCTGAATCAAGCTCCTATATTTCCACCCTAAAAACCTGAGGGAGGGGGGAACGAAAGAAAAGGGGTGAAAACAAGTAAGGTCAGACATAAAGTCTGGCAAGTCCAGTGACTTTCAGCACATGAACAGATAATAATATCATGACATGAAAATAAAGCTGGATAAGAGACAATAACAACAGGAGTAACTAGTATACTTAAGCTAAACAAAAGAAACAGAATGATATAGCCCAAGTTATGCTTCTTACTTATATCTTACTTCTCTGCACTAATACTAATATAACAGGATTAGGTGTTACCCTAATGTCTAAACTGAAACAGAAACGGAACAGAATAATCTATACAGACACAGAATGCCAGTAATGAGCCTTTACCACCCCAACAGGTAGAAGGTACATAAACAGAATCAGAGACGGAAACAGAATAATCCTTACGGAAATAGAATATTAGGTGTACACTAGTAAATGGGCCTTTACCACCCCAACAGATGGTACCACGCAGAAACAAACAGGTGTTACCACCCAACAGAAACAGACGGTACCCCAACGAAAACAGACAGAACTAAGTGTACCCTAAATCTACCCCCAAGAGATCGGCTCCCTAATACATAAATACCCTGTGCCAGCCCCACAGAAGGGTGTATCACTCCCTAAAGTGGCAACCTTTGAATGACAAAGACCTATTTACAGATGTCACGGCGTCTTACATCCTCAGAGGCAGACTGGGATCCATGCACGACATGACCCGGCTGGAACGCACCATCAACACCCCTCGCCATTATCCGAATGAACCGCTTATAATTAGTTCAGTAAGCGTGCCCGGACCCTACCTACTGTTGGGTCATAGTTTTGATACCAAAAAGGGTTACTGACTAACATGGGTCCCAAACAACAGATGACACAAGTATTTTCCCTCCTAACCTTGTGTCCCCAGACTAATGGATTTCAGATTAACTTGTTTACAAGTTTTCAGACCTACAAAGTTCAGATCAACTAGTTCACAGATCAGAAAATCAAGTCAACAGGTTTTCAGACCAACGGATCAGATGTACAGTTTTAACAGACATACAGATTGTCTAACTTTGTATTGGGCCTACAGATTCACGAAACAGGTTTATTAATTCATCAGTCCAGTTGGTTTAGCCCTATCCACCCAACACGTTTTAGACATCATATTTATCTTAGATTTGCATTAATTAAATATTAATGTGCAGACCTCTCACATTAGGTCGGTAGCTTGTGGCCGTTGGATAAGTCGGGCAGTTCCGGGCAGACTTCTGCCACAAGCCAGACCTAACCTCGTGTCTAAGCATATTTTAGTTATGCCTACGACCTCTCACATTAGACTAGCAGTTTGTGGTTGTTGGTTAAGCCAGTTGGGTCCGGGCAGGCTTCTACCGCAAACATGAGTCTAACCTCATGTCTCAGCATTTTTATTATAACTAGTTTATTCCATTACAAATTATACAAATATCAAACTAATTATGCCAATTTAACAGATTTGACTTCTTTTCAAGTCGCATCAGATTAATCAAATTAACATGTTTTACTCAATCTTAGATCGAGCCTACGGATTTTCATACACAAATTACACTCATTCATCTTTTCAACAGATTTAATAGATTTAGCAGCTCAGGAAGTTCAACAGATTTAGCAGATTAGGCAACTCAACAAATTTAGCAGATTAGGCATGATTAGCAGATTAGGCGATTCAACATATTTAACAGTTTAGGCAATTCAACAGATTAAACAGGTAACAGATTTAGCAGATTAGGCAAATTTAACATATTAAGCAGATAACAGTTTTAGCCGATATAAACATTCCTTAAAGTCCTATTCACATATCTTGCCTAATTCATAAAGTAAGCCTAAACTTATATGCCCAAATTATGGTCATAATCCACCATATAACATATGTCCAAATTTTAGTTAAACTTGCACAGTTCAGAATATTCTCTAAAAACCCTAATCGTGATTCACATATATTTATGCCAAATATAGCCATTGATTACAATACATGTCGCATATCCAAAAACCCCCTTACTTAGGTGTATTCACACTTAATAGTCATCAAATCTTAATATAGGTTTTGACACCTAAGTCATATGCAAATTAATTCTCCTACTTCCAAATGACAAACTATCAGATTTAATATGCCCAGATCCAGATCTTAAATTATGAAATATGTTCTTTATGTTCTAAGTCACTATAATCCTCTTCTTCCAAGTCATAGATCATCTTATGCAATATGTCTCAAATTTATGTCCAGAATTACAACATGCGTTGTGTCCTCAAATTAGTTACAAGTCGATTTTGCCCAAATATGCGTCATTCAATATTCTTCCCAAATTTAGCGTTTATGCGTTCATCTCTTATGAGACTTGGCTCAGGCTCGTGGTAGCCCAGCTATCAAACAAAAAGAAAGAAAGGAGGAAGAAATACAGAACGAACAGAATAATAAAATAGAGGAACAGATCTGATAAATAGTAAAAGGGCCTAGTCTCAGATTCAGATTTATAATTATGTCAAGATCATGATTAAATTTTATATCAAAAAATAAATGCACTTGCCTTAGTTGGATTATAGAAGAAGAGTTGCAGTTGTTCTCTTTTAATCTTATTCAGATTTGGAAGAAGATGCACTACTTCTAGTTTTGATCCCAGCAGAGTAGCGACGCCATTATTTTATTTATTTCTATTATTTCAGAGGCAGTATAAGGAGAGAAGAATGATGTAAAGAGAATGGGGCTAGGGGGTTGTTTATATAGGATTAGGCGGGCTAATCTAGACTGAAAACGAGACCAAATACATCAGAATGAACCCAGGCTCAAAACTGGGTTCTTGCACCAGGTCGACCCCCAGGTCGACCTGGTCCCTGGGAGGTCGACCATAGTGTCGACCCCCAGGTCGACCTGGTCCTGGGTGGGAAAATTCCCGCCCAGTCTGCGCTGGGGTTTAAATTCGAATTTCGAATTCGAATTTCGAATTCGATTTCGATTCTGAAAATTCCTGAAACTTCGGAGGGTCATATCTCCCTCATACGGACTCCGTTTCTCGAAAATTCGGACTCATTTCCAAGCAGAATTTCGAGACGAACGCAATGGTGCAACCCATTTCCCTTGATTCTTATTTTAAAATTTAATTCTTCATTGATTTATGGTTTAACATGTTATAAAAATACTGGTTGTTACATTCTCCCCTCCTTACAGGATTTCGTCCCCGAAATCTTCAAGTTTAGAAGAATGCATCCTATCATCCAATAATCCATCTACTCAACCATCATCCGCAAGCAACCACTGTCCTTAAAAGATTTCTAATGCTGTATGAACTTATGCAAGAGTGTGTGTATATGTACTTATCCAATGCAAAGATCAGGCGGTCCACTGATTCAGTTGACCTCCTTAATGCGAATTATGTCAGTGCCATGAGTCCAACATGTATGCAATTTTCCTATTTGATACATATCATTTCTATATGAGTGCACAACTGTTCATTCACATGCAACATCCATGTGCTGAGTCAACCATTTTGCATCCATAAAATTAAAAAAAATACACACACATCCATATGCAGTATGAGAGTGTTTTTGAGCCGATATAGTGCCTAGTGTGTGTATATGCATCCACGAGCAATTACTAGCAACCACTTGCATCCATTTGCAACCATCAAACATAACATGTCTCAAACACATGTTTACACCCATTAGCTTCTACCTATAGGTCGAAGGATAAAGTCTAGTGATAGAAGCAAGTATAATTAAAACTAAAGCTAGGTTCCCATTAGACATCGGTTTAAGAGAATAACTCCCTAAATATCAACCCCGAAGACCGAAATCAACATCAAATTAATACTCAGAGAATCACTCCCATTAAACAAATGCCCAACTGGAAATCTATTTTACACTTTGAGTAAAAACTCCTATCCTTTTAAGA
The DNA here is from genome assembly GCA_030737875.1 of Allium sativum. Taxonomy (NCBI): domain Eukaryota; kingdom Viridiplantae; phylum Streptophyta; class Magnoliopsida; order Asparagales; family Amaryllidaceae; genus Allium; species Allium sativum. The sequence goes on from CM060919.1 coordinate 214,268,842, forward strand.
AACCTACAGACTACTGATACAGATCAGATTACCAAATGATTCTTAGGAAACTAAGCATGATAAAAAACTCAGAATGTATGCGTCATGGTCAACTTAACGCCCAACACAGATGCCCTCAAACCCCAACTTATCACAATCAGATGAGTCGTAACCCTCATGGGGTCTGAGACTATAACGGAACCAGAAACAAGACTAGTATTAAAGTGCAGAGTTTCAATTATAGAATCAAAATGCCAGAATCAGAAAGAGTTTTTTAACTCCTCAATCAGATAAGGAAATTAAACCTCATACATAAATTTTCTTATTTCTACCCTATCTACCAGTCACTTGAGTATTCGCCTGTCCTCCATAAGTGGGTTCTGCCCTCTGCCCTTGCCCCCGTTTCTTTGGGCAGTCCCTTGTGAAGTGCCCCATTTCTCCACAGTTGAAGCAAGTGCCCTTCCTTTTTCTGCAATCCTTGTTCAGATGGGTCGAGCTTCCACAAGTAAAGCACTTCTTCTCCTTCTTAACTTCAGTCTTCCCTTCCTTCTTTTGTGTTTCCTTTTTGGGCCCCGCCTTCTTGTTCTCTGGTCCTTCAAGCTTTTCCTCTTTCTTTTTTACTTTCGGCTTCCTATTCATGCATTGCCGCCATGTCAACCAATTTTTTGAAGGTTGCCCCCATAGGAATGTGGGACATCGCCAATCCGTGTAGCGGCTCATTCAAACCTTTAGCAAACCTTAGTGCCTTCTTATGCGGTGTATTTACCAATTCTAGGCCGAATCTTGCCAATTGATTAAACTTGTTGACGTACTCTCTCACTGATAAATTCCCCTGCTTCAACGCCAAGAACCTTTCTACGTATAGACTCTCTTCCGCTCGTGAGAGAAATTTCATCTCGAACCTATGCCTAAAATCCATCCATCTCTCTACTGGACGCTCTCCATTTGTGACCTCCCACCAAAAAGAAGCTTTGTCCTTAAGCAACCATACCGCCAACTGTATCTTCTGCCTTTCGTCCACCTCGAAGATAACGAACAAATCCTCAGTTTCTTTGAGCCAGTTCCTTGCTTCCACGATGGATTCAGTTCCATTAAAGTTCTTCCTACTCAAGGCTCGAAAGTCTCTACATATCTTCGGGAAAGTATTCACGCGCAGAGGAGGAGGAGGAACCACTGCAGCTGGGGGAGGAGGGACGTTTGTTGGGCCCGCATCACTAGCCCTAGCTTCTAGGTAACTCCTGGACCAGCTAGGTATCGGTACGCCCTCCGGAAGGTTAAGATCCCCAGACATGCTGAAACGAAAGAAAAAGGAAAGATTCAGAACAAAGGATAGAAAGATGGGATATGGCTTTGGGGATTATGTTTTTCGAAATAAACTCTACTTTTGAAAATACTTCATTTTTAAAAACCTTTTTGAAAATAGTTTTCCAAAACTTTTTATCAAACCTGGTAACCTTCAGCTCTGATATCAAGTGTAACACACCACCTCCGTTAAGGTCACTCACAAAGGGAATGCCTACCTGGTTAACTCTTAATTTGAATAACAAATATTCGATAATTTCTGATTGAATCACTAATATTCAACTAACTCTACGGATTAACCCTAACTGATTAACTCTAATTGGTTAATACTTACTCTAATCGATTTATTCTAACTCTAATCGATTATTTCTATCTCTAATCGACTTCTCCTATTCGAATACTCCTATTGGATAACGTTTATTCATTTATAAAGATTTACTTTTAGTAACGGTTCTTCACTTTATAAATGTTCTCTTTAATAACGGTACTTCACTTAGACAAGTGTTGTGTACCCCTTCTATTTAAAACTATCGGTGTTAAAAACCCATATCTCTTCTCTATATAAGTTCAGACTTATATATTCCATTTATCGAATGATAAATATTAAATCTAATTTATAAACTGTTATTTATAAATCAATCTTTCGATTTATCTGTTAAAAACAGATTTCCATTTTTTATTCATCTTCTGAATATTCCTTTGATTAAATTCTATTTATTTAACAAATAAATATCTCATCTATAACATTCTATTTATTTTCTATAAATAAATATTTCCATTTACTCTATTTGTAAATGTTTTACAAATATTCCCTTCTAAATTCTATTTGTAAATGTTTTTACAAGTATTTCTCCTTCTATTTGTTTACACATAACATCCTTTGTATTTGTGTTACAAATATATTTCCTTTATATTTGATTTACAAATATATATTTTCTTCTTAACTCTTTTGGGTTTTTCCTTTATTCACACCCAATTCATATTTCATTCACATTGATTTTACTCAATTTATTCATTTTGATCCATTTAACTTACTTAAGTTAAATTTAATTTCAACCATTTAAATTCCCATTAACTAGTTGCTAATTAATCGTTTTGCCTGTTTCACCATTTTTATTCGAATATCACTTGTTCAAATATATGTCAACTTAATTATAAACTAATCTAATTAAAATTTCAACTCGAGTTATATATTCGATTTCGAATATAAATCCTCAATCTCTTTCACTTATCCAAAAACCCAATTTCGATTCAACTTTGATTAACTAATTTCTCTTTTACTTAGTTAATTCTATTCAATAATCAGAAATATGATCATTGTTTCCCAAACCATTTTATCTACTTCACTTGAGTTCACATTCATTTTATAACTCAAGTCTACATTTTTCTCATGGCCATTCGGATTTTATTTCCTAAAAATCCTTTTATTGATTTAATTAAACCGTTATGGTTTTATAATGGTTCTGGCGCTGCTTTTCAAAAATTTTGATTTTGACATAACTCAAAATCTATACGACGAAATCCAGATTTTTCTCTTTCATTAGAAAACTATTGTTCAACCGGTCCCGACGATTCTTGTTTCAAAGAATTCCGATTTCAATTGAGTTCTGTATACTAAATTGAAGTTCGAGTCGCCAATTTACGAACTGCCGCGCTACGACGAGCTTGTTTTAATTATATTTATAAATATAAACGTTTTAACTTTGTTTATAATATATTCAACTGCAATCTGATATATTTTTAATATATATCCAATCCATTCCAACATAATATTCCCGATCTATTTCTCTTCAAATATTCAAGTCCTCTACATCTACAATATTCAAATTCCATTTGAATTTCTTTATTCAAACTCTATATTTGAATTTCCTTCTATTCAATTTCTATTTGAAATCCTCGATTCAAATTCTAATTAAATTTCTATCTTCAAATTCTATTTGAATTTCTTATCTTCAATTCCTATTTGAATTTCTTATCTTCAATTCCTATTTGAAATCCTTTATTCAAAACCCATTTCAAATCCCTTATTCAAATTCCATTTGAAATCCTTTATTCAATTTCTATTTAAATTCCTTATTCAAATTCCTATTTGAAATCCTTTGAATTTAAATTCTATTTTAACTCCTTTTGTTTTCTTTGAATTCTAATATTCATCCTCCACTTTATATTCTCTTCGAAATTCTATTTAACCAAATTCCATTTGAATTCTAATATTCAAATTTCTATTTGACTTTTCTTTATTCAAAACCATTTGAATTCCTTTGAATTCAAATTCCATTTCAATTTTTCTTATACAATTTCTATTTGAATTTTTCTTTATTCAAACTCATTTGAATTCCTTTAAATTCAAATTCTATTTCACTTTTATTTGAATTATATATATATATTCAAATTCCTTTATTTTACTTCTATTTGAAATCTATATTCCCATTTCACATTTCAAAATTCCTTTGAAGTAATATAAATATATACACATATTTATATCTATCTCAAATTCAAAATATTTGAATTTTCAAACAACTTGTTTCTTTCCAAACAAATTTCCATCAAAACATTTCTAAGGCAGCAATTCGTCACTTAGAAACTCGAAAATGAACACTGATGATGTTGCAACCATCATCAGAATTATTTTCCAGCTACTGAATGAGTTCAGTGCTTTATTTTTTTTCAAAATCCATTTAGAAAAATATTTTCCAAACTCCCAGGATTTTAAATTCTGAATTCTGGTTGGAATTCAATTTCAATTTATCACATTTGCATATTTGATTTCATATACAAATTCCATTGGTTATATATAACTATTTCTGTTTTTATAATCTAACTTGATTATAATCCTAACAATCAACTTAACTATTTGAAAACAATATCGTGTCCAATCTTCTGTTCAAGTGTTTATAAACTCCTATCGAAATCATGGCGTCCCACGATTCGACCAAAATTTATAATCCACTCAACAGACTAGTCAACACAATATAAAACAGTTTTTATATCAAATAACAAATACGCTCTCTCGTATATATATACACTCAACTCATTCTAGGATACTACTGATCCTATCTCTAATGAGCACATTCCAACAAGCCTAGGTATTCGCTCAACCTAAGCTCTGATACCAACTGTAATGACCCGAAAATCCGGTAGAATTTGAGCTGACCAAAAACACAAGTCCAACCCCAAATATCACGGAAATTCGAACCATTAATAGAAAGAAGTTAGAGGGTGAGGATAGATAAGATAGAAACTTAGAATAGAAGAAGAAGAAGAACACAACATCAGAGTAACACGAATCTCACAGCGGAACGAATAACATATAATATATATAACATAACTTGAAATATACATCTGTACTTGAATATACATCAATATCAAAGTACATCACTTACAACACAGCAGAAATAACTATAGCTATATGATCCTGAAGCCTCCTGCTCCAAGCTCCTTTAGATATATCTGAAAAATCCTGAACTACTTGACTGCCCGTACAAATTTAGGCACCCAAGAGTTTAGGTAGAACAAAACGAATAAACTCCGGGTCAGTCATGGGACTGGTATGAGTAAACAGTTTAAAACAGTTTCAGAAAACTAAATGATATCTCATAAGACCACGCCGTATAACACGGAACGGGTTTTTCCCTTATGAGAATCCAAACACTTGACTTATCTTTATACCAAAACTCTTTTGATATTATAATAATGTCTAAATCAAGTAAATAACAATCTAGTGGAACGTTTGCATCTCACATTCCACATATATATACAATCAAAACCGCAAGCACGTATTGGGTAATGGATTTCCAACTATGACAAGGTATGGAAGCACCTTCCGCTGGTATATCTCTAGAGGAGAATACACCGAGTTCAACAAGAACATCTTGCAACTCAGCCACACATGACCGACCACTCATTTCGCTTGAGTGTATCGAATGTATATCACCAACGGTTGGGATCAGCAACCGTTTCCCGAATGGGACAGCATCGACAATAGATTTTTAGAAGTAAATGAAACTCTAGATCAGGTGATTATACACCCTAATAGGTGCGACCTACATAGCCATGCTGCTTGCCCGATTTCTGTCATTTACCGGATGTTGAGGCTAGAAGCTACGCTTTATCATCACACCAGATTCACTTCGAATGCCACATCGTCAAATCCATCAAATCACCGATTGACGTCCTCAACAGTACATTACGTGTTAGCTAAAAGAAGTTTCCTTCTCTGCTTCCACTCTTGGTACGGTTGAAGAAATCAATGTACGTGACCTTTCTGGAAATACTCTGTCAGACATTCATCCATACACGTCACCCAGGAACAGGATGAACCGAAGGTACTATTTCTATTAATAGAAAAAGTCCTTGCACTCTACTCCGTCTTCGATTATCTTTATATAATCTGATTCGCACGCTACTGCCGATATGGAGTGGTTCTTCGGATAATAATCCAACCGGTCTCTCCATATTGACAACGATGGTCAAAACTTTGATAGTCTGTGATTTAACTATCGAATAAAAACAAGTGTTTCGATAGTCGATGATTTAACTATCGAATAAAACAAGTGTTCATCCAAACATCCAACAAATCACTGAACCTTTAATTAATATTCCATTAATTAAATCTCTTCTCTATTTCTTATCAATATTTGTTAACCAAATATTTTCAATAACCATATTGGCCTTATACGTTCTTTGGAAAACATTTCCATATATCGCCTTCTTTTATTTTCTATACTAGGAAATATTCATTATTCTATTTCCAAGCTTTGCACATATTTGGGTTAAAACAGATGTTGTGTAAAACATCGTTACGACAACCCAAATACAGTATTTAACTAATTCTTATTCCACATTGATCTTCGAGCCTGAATCTTGCTACTTATCGGTATATCATGAAATCAACCAAGTTGGGGTATAATTACCTCTCAGACCTTGACTGAATAACATTTAACGTCAAAACAGACAAGACTACTTACTCGAATAATCAATACCATACAACTGATTATTCACCTTCAAACACATATACATTTTCTCTTTCTATTCTACTAGATTTTATTCTTATACTTCCTTTTTGATTATACTATTCTATTTCTAAGTTCGTTTTCTTATCGACTTCTATATATTTTGATACGTTGGTTTCTAACTATCAAATTATCTTAAAAATATTCTATCTCCTTAAATTCCCGGAAAAATTCGCCATAACCTCCTTTGTACCGGGAGCATCGGGAAATTTCAAATAGCTTTCCCGGTCCTTCTCATCTCAAAAAGAAAAAGAAAAAGCCAAGCGGCTAGCCGATACGGCGCATAAAATCTCATATGGAAATTAAATACGTACCTTTTTGTCGGGCATTCTATTTATTTCACTTCTATACTTTATTCCATACCTGTCTCCTGTATATCTATACCTGTCCAATCTATTTTAACTATACCAATCGTTTTAACTCAATTTGTTAATTAAATCTGTTGCTTAACTTTTCAATCTATTTCACCTTCATATTTGAACATGACATGTTCAAATATATTTTAACTGCATATTAACAAATTCTAATTATACTCGTACTCTCGTTTCCTTATCGACTTCTCTATTCAAATTCCAATTCAATTCTATTTGAATTCTCTTTATTTAAACTTCATTTGAATTCTATTTTCAAATTCTATAGTTTAAAGTCCATTTGAAATTCTATTTTCAAACTCTATAGTTAAACTCCATTTGAAATTCTATATTCAAATTCTATTGTTTAAAGTCCATTTGAATTCTAATATTCAAATCTCTATTTGACCTTTCTTATATTCAAAGTTCATTTGAATTCTCTGCATTATTTATAAACAACGTTTATAACTTCAATTCAAATCCCACCTTTCCATTTATAAACAACGTTTATAAATTCATTTCAAATCCCATAATTTCATTTATAAACAAAGTTTATAAATTCGATTCAAATCTCATATTTTCATTTATAAACAACGTTTATAAATTCGATTCAAATCTCATATTTTCATTTATAAACAACGTTTATAAATTCGATTCAAATCCCATAATTTCATTTATAAACAACGTTTATAAATTTGATTCAAAACCCACCTTTCATTTATAAACAAAGTTTATAAATTCGATCACTTGTTTTATATACCTTCAAACAAGTTAAATATTTTCTATAGTCTTATTAAAAATTCAAATTCTATTTATAAAAATAGAATTCCCTTTTTAAATGTCAAATACCCTTTTCGATATTTTTATGAATCAATATTCAAACCCCAGGGATATTTTAAACAATCAATCAACCAATTTTCAATCATTTGATTTTTAACACATCATATATAAATATATATGAAATCAAACAAACAACAACAGATAATATATTTTTGAGGAATCCAGTTGGATTCCTCCAACCTGTTTTCCTGCATCCACAGATGTTAGTCAACATAGTAATACCCATCCTGCTTCGAGGCAGGATATCGCGGTATGAAGGTCATCCACTAATCATAGCGTGGGGTGTATAGGGTAATCATCCGCTATGAAACTGCGGGCATCCGCTAATGAGACTGCGGGAATCCAACCAATCATCAACCTAATATATATATATATAATAGTCAACCAATCCTAAATAACTATATATATTTAAAATCAACTAAACAGCATTCAAACAAGCAACAATTATTTTTAACTATATAAAAATAATTCTAAACAAACAGGTGAGTGATATTTACTCACCGCAATTTCATTTGTCGAACATCCCGATAAAATTCCATATCGTCTCGGCTTCGAATCTACCCGAATGAATCTACCTAGCATGTACGATTATTTGTTTTAATTTAACGATTAAATTATTATTTACTTGAATTGATTATTAACATAAATAATAAAATCCATCAAAAAAAAAACATATACCTTATGAAAAACTATAAGGCCGAGTCAATCACTTAGTGATCCTCTTTCCAGACATCATCCTTCTCGTGGCCACTCATTTGCCGTATTCACCAACCAGCATATCGCTTGCCACAATTAATTATTGTAATGCCTTTAAATCCCATCAGCTTTTGCTTGCATCACCCATTAGCACTTCCTTGTTCCTCAAACCTGATTTCCAATATCACGGCAACAACTCGAGTACACACAACTTCCATACCCTGACGCGTTGAGACCTTAGCCATCCTTGCTTCGAACAGTACAAGATGCGATCAACTTCCCCTTCCAATGATTTCCAGAACTTCCAATTCGCCATAAAAGTGATATCGACCTCGTCTGGAAGCTTCACACCAACCCACGATGTCGATACTTCCTCCAGAACTCCTGCTATTCGAATCGCACCACTCACAATTCTGCTTGCCGACATCGCTCTGACCCATATGCCATCGCGACTTCATCCCAGTTCAGCACCAACTCCCGATGCCTTCTACTTGCGCCACCATCCATTTTGATACCCAATAAATCGTTCGCGAGTTTCCCAAATCATCTGAAACGTGATGCCCAAATCGAACGGTATGAGTTCGAACAAAATCCGTGACTTCCCTTCGTTGATTTCATCGTACTGTCAGTTAATTGTCGCCATCGTACTCCTCTCCACCAGCAGATCAACTCGCGCCCTACCCTTCCTCTGAAACGTATGCGGTTCCCAGCCCTAATCTACGTTGTGGTGAAAATATGAGCGTCGAGCATGATGCTCGAACCCATCTACACGAACTCGATTCCCCATTTTCTCATTTACTGAAGCTTTTGATTTTATTTGTGAGTAGCGGTTTTGATTTGATTCCGAACAGAAGAAAGAAAACGAGAGAAAATAACAGAGGTAAGGGGGTTGCGGGTGTTTTATATAGCTGAGAATGGAAACGTGCCATCATTTTTCTCCTATCGTTTTTAATGGTGAGAAAAGAAGGCACCATTCCTTTTATTTTGGTCCACAAAATATTTTAATTTAATTTAATTAAAACTGTATCCTTAAAATTTAAAATACCCATGATGTCGAACTCCTTTCTAAACTCAACAACTGTCAATTCTAGGGTAAAACCACTATTCTGAATCCACTGGGATAAGTATCGAAGTCTAATTCGATCATCTGAATAAGATATTAATTTAAATTGATATAAATAAAATTTTAAAACAATTAATTCTTCAATAATTCAATTAATTTTATTCTTCTAATTCAAACAGGAGTTTGAATTGATTATCTGAACTGTTTCTAATTCAGTGTTTAACTTCGAATTCAGTTATTTGCTAATTCCTTATTTTGATAATTTAATATATACGATATTAAATCGAAATCGATATTTAAATCGATAACATAAATATAAAAATTCATTTATATTATCAACTAAATAATTAAATCCATTCTAAATATTTAAAATTAGTTGGTCGAAATCCCGGGTCATTACATGTCTACATGTCCTTTTTGACCTGTCGGCCGTTTTATTCTAGAAAGCAACCTTTCGTATAGACACTTCCATTTCTTCAACGGTTTCTTCTCTTTCTCCTCTCCAATAAACATGACCGTTGATTGTAACTCTTCATAAATGGTTACAACTGTTTATTCCTTATATAAACATCATGTAATCATCATTTCAAATCACCAATTCTATCAATCTAATCTCTATTCTCTTGATTTCATTCTTGAACTCTCAAGCGCTCAAATTGCTCATATTCTATCGTATATCGTTTGAATGCTAGAATCTATTTAATATTCTTTTCATTTAATACAATATCCACTTCCAAATCTTCATATATACAAATATATTATTTGAGGATAAGATAAGTTTGTACTACAAGTAACAAAATCATGTTATCAAGAACACATATTTTCAACAACAAAGTATATTCATTTTACCTGAAGTCCTCGGTGTTGTAATAGGCACGTGTTGAAGTCCTCAGTATTGTAAGAGGCGTGAAATCCCGTTCGTCTGCTCGGGTGTTGTATACTTGTTCCTCCGGGTGAAGTGAGGTGGTTATTAATGAAAATCCAGATAGAAGTCTAGAACTGGACGTAGGACGGTGCTCTGAACCAGTATAAAAATCCCTGGTGTGATTTTTCTAGTTTACTGCATCTACTCTTTCATATATATCTGTGATTAGCTATTATTTCATACTTATGTGATATACACCATATTACACAATCGGTGTGTATTACATTAGCACGTACACGCATTTTCAAATTGGTAGATCCATCATGTTTATCATATGTTTAGATTCTGACTGTGTTAGATGTATGGTTTTGTGAAAAGATTCATGTATGTTTATGTTTATATGATTGTTCATAATTGAAACTGAATGGATTACTGTTTGGTTGATTTAATTATATGCCATTTCTTGATTTGTTCATTTAGAATTAGGTGTTGTAGAAGTTAGAATCCAAGAACAGAGGAAATCGAAGGTTCAGATGATCAGATTTAGACGAATCTATGTACATGGACTGCTACTGGTCCATAACCTATGGATTGCTATTGATCCATAATGGTTTCATGTGGGAAGACAAAACTCCATATGTGGTTTTGAGTGCTCCTTGATAAATCATGTGAAAAATTCAAGGTGGATTGGATGGGTCGACGTGCAAACTCTTGAATACTTGTCGATTGACCAATATAGAAGACTTCATAGAGGAGTTAAGCTATGAAAGTGGACCAAAGAGAAGTACTAGAGGCAAGGATAACGGGGATCCAAACATATAGCCGATTTTGGCTAAGTGTATCGATCGATACTAATCCATAAGGGATGTATCAATACTGATCCATCAGGGTGATGGGTTGGGGCTAAGGGTCTTGGAACATAAATAGTAGTGGTCTTTGGGAGTCGATAACATCTACAGTATGACGACTGCCCATAACTCTCGCACTTAACAAGAGGAATAGTGCGCTAAAAGGTGTGCTAGGTAGCTATGGACGATCATTAAAGTAAGATTAACACAAGCGGAACCTGTCATATAACTCATAGCGTAGAGATAAAATATAATAGAACATCTATAACAGGCATTAATAGTGAAGCATAATTGAGCAAAAACTTAAACTTTCATATAAACATGAAATATACATACATCCTTTAGAATACATCATAAGAGTCTATAAAAAATGCTTTACTACAATCACTCAAAGAACAGTCAATAAGCATAACAGTGGAAGCAACTATATATGTATATAGTAGAAAACAATACGTATGCCTCCTGCTTGTCGTCGCTCAGCAGCATCGTATCATCAATATCTATCACATGTCACCCGCTACCTAGTCTACCCATCCACAACACAATGCATGAACAACCCAAGGTAATACAAGGAAACATACAACCTTGAGTCAGAAAACAGTCTTAATGAGCGATAAAACAGCTATCTAACATCATCAATAAAGTATACGAGAAATAGGCATATCAATCATCCAATCTACCAATATCAACAACAGAGAAGAACACAAAAGCATCTCCCCCACATCTGACAATGACAACTTTTCAACAATCAGAATTGAAAACATAGCAGACATAACGACCAGTTATCTAGCGTATACCACCCTAATCGAGATCAACATCCCTAAGCACAAGCCCCGAAGGCCTAAACCAACATCAGACAAGAACCGAAGAGATGTCTCTTTCGATGTCGAGCAATCTACATAAGATGATACAAGCTAAGAAATCATCAATCATGACTCTGGCTATCACTACCTATCCTGTCTTGAATCCATCGTTAATCATATGACTGGCCGACCTTGCCATCCGTCAAGGGCTAATGGTAACCCCAGTTCTAGAAAAACTCTATACGCCATTATGACTCGTATCTTGGCCTTTCATCAATCCCAGGGTACTCGACCATCTAACTTCTAGTCTTTTGGGCGTCCCCGTTATACCCCTGCTTTGAGTCCGCTAGAACCGCCGACTAACAATAGTCCCTTAGCCTTCTATGTCTCTAGTCATTCGTATTAATGACTATCCATAAGCTCAAGGACTTCTCGAGCAACCATTATCCACGAACTCACAACTTTGAGTCGTCTTCACATTCGTTGCATTTCGACGACCAACGAACACTACGAATATTTTGTCTTGAATTTACTTCGAAGTCACAACAATCGTTGGACCAACAACATACATAGTTTGGTTGATATTCGATTCACAGCATTTCACGGTTTATTGTAAATAACCATCCACAACGTTTCTGAAACGCTATGGTTCCTCTGTGCCAAACCACGTTCAACTAAAGTCGGTCCATTGATTTGCCTTGCGCACCTCATGTTGATCCACAATTTCTCCATGTGCACACCGCTCCAAGCCAAATTTGATCTATACCAGAAACTAGCCTAATCCATCAATTCACAGCATTTCAGTAACGCTACCAATCCATCATAAAATAAAGGTCAATCCATTGAGTTGCGCACATCTGATCCATGTCCAGCTCCTTTCCTGATCCATGCTCGAGAAAACATGCCTGATCCATACTTTTCCACAGTGTTTGCCAAACACTGTCGAACCCAAATATTCTGATCCAAGTCGCACACTTTCCCGATCCCCAAAACGACCATGCTCCCCTTGCCGGTCCACATGTTTTTACAACCTCAATACATGCAAGATATCCATGCCGATCCACAACATTTAGAGCCCGCTCCATCACTAAATACCATGACCAATCCATGCCACATTTGAATTTCCCGATCCATCAAAAGTGACTGATCTGTCCCCTTCTTCATAGCGTCGATCCATGCCACACTTCCAACTGATCCATCGCAGGTCTAAGCCGATCCATGCCAAACACACGTGAAACTCGCCCCAAAACCAATTTATTTCGATCAATAAATCAATGCCAACTCAAGAAACAATCAACAAACATCGGTACATCAAATAATCATCATTCAAGAATATAAAATCCACCAAATCATGATAAAACAATGAGTACTCAAATAAATGGATCTAAACTTACCTAAACTTATAAGCTAACATAAGTATTTACCGATTTACGTTGCTAGATTAGATCGTATGGTGATTCAAGTGAAAATATACTTATTATGATATATATATCTAATGAAAATGACTAGAAATGATAAGATCAAATAACCCATATACTCGATTGAATCCGCATGAGAGATGCTTATCACTCATCAAATCCATAAATTAGCTCTAAAATGATGATCCATGAATCCGGATAGCGAAGAACGATCTTTGAATCAATCACTTTAATGCGATCTACTTTTCTTCAATGTTGATCTTCAATCTTCTAATCTAGATCTAAGAAAATAATGGAGTGAAGATGTATTTGATTGGAGTAGGGAGAATCTCAAACCCTAACCAAATAGAGAAATGAAGAAACCAAACAATTCTCCTTGCCTCTACCCCCTATTTATTGCCATCTAACCAGCTCACTAATGGGCCACACCAAATCAACCCACTAATGACTAGTTAGCATGTCCAGAAATTGTGTAGCACTAAGATAGAGATTTCTCTCAAACCACTGAACCAAATCTTTAATGTGACCACTCTACGAAATTGGAAACACCATTTCCGTTCCAATGAAATCAATTTCAGCACCTGATTTGATCCCAATCAAAAGTTATTACCTAAACAAAAACAACAAGGGCAAAATGGTCATAAATAAAATTGGTAAAATCATGGACATGTTCCACATCCCCATGAACAACATATCAAAAGATGAGAATGATCCGACCCTCGAGGAATTAAATAGAATTTTTTTACGATCCTCCGATACATAAAATGCGGGTTGTTACATTCTTCTCCTAGGAATTTCACCCTTAAAATCCCAAGCAAACATAAGCACCCTAAACAATTCCACATGCCTATCATTTATGAGCAGCCAATTTACCATCCAAACTAGCATTCATCAAGCCATGCATTCATAGCCTTAACCTAGCACACAGAATTATAACAACAATAGTGCAAGTTACAATGGTGTAAGAGTGACACGACATTAATGGGTCATACCAACGAAGAGTTTTGGATGGATCGTCTTCATTCTCTCTTATGTTTCCTACGTACAATCGTTATCATCCTCACTCCATTGTACCTTGACTAGTTTAACCGTCTTCCTCCTAAGATGTTTCGTGTCATCCCTGTTAAGCGGCTTATGAGATTTCGTAACTACGAACTCGAATTCTAGGTCTTTATACTAATCCAGAGATATCACCACATTCGAATCATGCAGACTTCTATAGAAAAGGCACATAAAACACATTGTGCACACTCGACATCTTCTCGGGTAAATCCAATCTATATGCGAGCTTTCCAATTCGCTCGACTATAGGAAATGGTCCAACGAACCTTGGGTCTAACTTTCCTTTATTTCCTAACCGAACAACATTCTTCAAAGGAGAAATCTTCACGAAAACCATATCTCCAACACCGAATTCCAAATCCTTACGACACTTATCGGCGTAACTCATCTAACGATCTTGGGCTGCCTTCATTCATTGCCGAATGATCTCAATATAATCTCTGATCATCTCTGGCCCAAGTATCAATTTATCTCTAGTCTCTAGCCAACATGTCGGAGAGTTACACGGTCTACCATACAACGCCTCATATGGTGTCATCTCGATGGTCGACTAGTAACTGTTATTATAGGAAAACTCAATAAAATGTTGATGGTCTTCCCCTAATCCCCCAAAATCCAATACACAAGCTCTTAAAAGATCTGCCAAAACTCGATTAACTCTCTCGGCTTGATCATCAGTCTTGGGATAATATGCCGTACTTAAACACAACCAAGTTCCCAAAGTCTCTTGCAAACTCTTCCAAAATCCACTTGTGAACAAGGGGTCTCAGTCACTTACTATGCTCTTCGGGATACCATGGAATCGAACTATCCATTTTATATAAAGCTCAGCCAACTTAGATGTTGTCCTAGTCGATCTGAAAGGAATAAACCTTACTCTTTTTGTCAAACGATCCACGATGACCCAATTCCCTTCATTTCCTGCCCTGGTTCTAGGTAATACATCACGCTTTTTGTGACACCCCATACTTTTAAGATAATAAAATAAGAATAACTTAATTAAATAATGAGAATTAAGTAAAACGGACTGCGTCATTGCATCCGTCTCGGAATTCTGGTCAAGATAGACACCTGGTTTGCGTAAAACGTACATCATATGAAGAAATTATTAAGCCTAGAAGTTTGTATACGCACAAGAGAAATATATATACACAAACAAATTAAAATATAAAATAAAGAATAAAATAAGGATTGCAAGTGATAAATACATGCACTGAAAAAAATGTAATGCATGCATTGAAAGAAAGAAAGGATTGGTTGCATGCAATGTAAATATGTTGCATGCACTGATTTGCAAACATAATGCATTAACATTAAAAGAAAAATAAAAGAAAAAGATTCATGCAATGATTTACTTTAAGTATTGTAACTAACATGAAAAAGAGAAGCAAGGAGAGAATAATAATTATCATTGTTCTAAGACTTATTAACAAAAGACTTCATAGCTCAGTTGGTTAAGACATTGGATTTCTAACATAGAGGTCGGGGGTTCGAACCCCGGCAACGGCATAATTTTTATCTTTGTTTTAACTGAACATGCAAATATATGTACGTATACAAATTCAAAATTTGAAAGTATAAGAACGTACATATAAAGAAATAAAGAAAATATATGTATATATATATGAGGATATATATATATATATATATAATTATATATATATATGCAGAAATATATGTATACGAAAGATAAAACTCAAGATAAGGCTACAGTCAATGAAATATGGCAAGAATCAAATAACGTTGCAACATCGTTTGAATTTTGAAAATAAAACGAAAGTTGTGCGTATATATATATATATATATATACACGTGTAAAATGGTCATTAGAGGAATTGTATACATATAAGAATATTTCATGTGAATAAAACAGTTAATTAAATTCCAGAAATTCAAAGGTTCTAAATTCAAATTTCTATGCCAAAATAGCTTGTGGGACCCAATGCTGACTTAACACTGCATGTACGATAAGATTTGGCTAGATTCATCTGCGAACCTGGACTATTTTCTTAACTGGGTTCAATGCTGACTCAGCACTGCTTGTACGATAAGGTCTTGAGCACCTATGAATAAGACCCTAAACCTAACCCTAAACATCATAATTCGGCGGCTAGGCTGGAGCCCTGCCATGACTCCTTCTCTCTCTCTTCTCAAATCTATTATGAAATTAAAATGTTAGACTAGGAGGATTATGAATTCATATCTGGAAGAGGGAATCAACGTTAATAAAACGATTATTAAATCATGAAAGCAAGGTAAACCTCTAAGAACCAATCTATTTAAATTATTTCTCTTTCCCTTCTCTTTTCATGAAATAATAAATGCATGGTCGTTAGGTCGTGAATCAAATTAAAGGGAAAAGGAAAACCATGGATGATAGAACGGATTAGATCCAAAATTTGGGGAAAGCTTAAAGGTGAGTGGGTTTAAATTATCCCTTGTGAATGATAGTATGTTTATCGTTTAATCATTCCCCTTGGATATTTATAATGAATGTAATGAAAAAGTTAATTGATGCATAATTGCGCTAAAATGAAAATTATGTTCAATCAGTTGAGATGTACATTTATTTGAATGTTTAAGATGAATACTATTGTATATATCCATTTTATGAACCTATAAATTAGGATAATTGAGATATTGGATAAAAGATGCACTATTTGAGATCTACATATTATTTATTACATGTAGAAAGACATGCAACTCATATTGAGAGATTTGGGGGCATAAATTATGATGGGGTTAATGGCATAACTATGGTGGAAATTATGCATATAAATTGAACTGGAATTATGAACGTGGGTTGGAAATTATGCATATAAATTATAGGCATAACTTATTGGTAGAATTATAAGCATAAACTTGAATTGGGGAATAAACATGTATTATGTTTTAAGACTTTAAATTGAAGGCGAAATTTGATATGAACATAAATAATGGAATAGAGATGAATATGCCTAAAACTGAACTGCGCCTAGGCACGAGGTTAGATTGCACTTGGGGTAGAAGTCTGCCCAGACCCGACCGACATATCCAGCAACCACAAGTGGTGAATCTAATGTGAGTGGCCTAGTGCATATAAATGAAACAAGTAGTTGTGCTAAGACATGAGGTTAAGTCAACTTGTGGTAGAAGACTGCCTGGACCCGCCCGGCAAATCCAACATCCACAAGTGTAGACTTAATGTGAGAGGTCTAGTACATATATATATACACATATATGAAAATATGTAAATGGCAGGACCGACGAATACCATTAATTGTAATAAATGGAAATAAATTGAAAGAAAGATAATTACAACTGTAAGGAAAAGGGAATGAATGGGGAATGATAATAACCTATTATGAATGAACTTAAGAAATGGAAACGATAATAGGTAGGCTTGTCCTAGGGACAAGTGGGCATTTTAACTTATGGAATAAGGTAAGTTACAAGGAACGATAAGGGAAGATGAAATAACTTATGTAACCAGGAAAGTTGTACTTAATTGAAGATTAAGTAATCTGTAAAGGCAAGAAAAAAAAAATACTTATGAAGATAACATAAGTTATATGAATAACATAACAAAAGATTGGTTGAGTTGAGTAATTCTATGAGTGTCAATCTGATGTTGATTTCGGTCTTCAGGGTTGATAGTTAGTGCGTTATTCTCTTACCAATGTATCTGCGAATTGAGATGTACTTAATTTTAAATTAAGTAGAACATGTTATGGTAACCATGGGATGGAATAATGGATAGATTATGAGTATAACATGTTGTAGGCTTAATGGGTTAAGTTATAAATTGAATTAATAAGCAAGGGTAACTTGGTAAACTTGAAAAGGAAGTCAATGTGAAGGAGAATAACCAATTTAATTGAGAAAACTCACGAGGTGGCGCAAGCGCGTAATTAATGGTTAGACGTAGGGTCTAATAACATATAAAACTGAGGCGCTTGGACCAGTCCATACGTTAGAGGATGAATAACCCTAAGGGGTAGATCATCGGAATGTCAAAAGACACAAAGATGAGAGCATGTCCATTTAGATATTCTTGTAGGCTCCAACGGACTGGGTTAAGAAGCACGCGACTTCCGAGGACGTAGGATACTCTTGGTATTCTTCTGTGAGTGGCAGATGATCCGCCTGTGCTCACAGAGGTTAGGTCTGCGTGGATGAACTAATGAGTATGCCTTGATTGCAATAATAAGGGGCAATGCATCTAACACTACCCTATCAACCACGTACTAACACAGACCTATAAGGATAAGGATGTTGCAGCCTTATCAAGCCACGCATAGCCTGCCCAAAACGTACTATTTCAATGGTTAAATCATGCACACAGCTATCTCCACGGCTAATGTAAAGGAATGATCAACAGCATCTACCTACTATCCTACATACACAGGCCTACAAATACATACGTGACTGCTAAGCTTTCTAATATCATGCCATCCAAAACATTTTTGTGCTTGCCAAGGATCTTCGATCTATAAATAGGTAGCATCGTGTAACCCATCATTCATTTACAGTGAAACGAAAATGGCCACCGAAGCTTTGAAAAATCATTTCAATCCTTACAGTCCACCTAAAATCATGAAACTGGTTGCATCGAGTCTCTAAAATCACCCTCTACTTATTCAACATTTCAGATTTTGAATGGTGCAAGTGCACAACAAAAGCCGCGACCTAGGTTTCGAGTTTTGTGGAGATTTAAAGGTCGATTCGTGATTTCAAAAGCGGAGGAAGGATCAACAAAGCCAGGCGAACAGGTGGCCTTTTTTTGGGGAAACAGATGCCATTTATTTTCGCACCTAGGTACGACGTGTTCATGTCAGATAATGGACGAAGAAGTCGGAAGCAGAGATGAAGCTGGCAAGTCGGGCGCAGGTTGGGGAGTTGATCGGTGATCTTAAATTAGTGGCTTGGCAAGAATTGCATGTATGATATAAATGTCATGAACCAGTATATGAAGAAAGAGCTTCAAGCGTTTTATTTTAATTTGGGAAAGAAAGCACTGTGAGGTGCAGATTTGGGGACACGGGCTTTGTAGCAGTTGGGCTTTGGGCCGTTTAATTTAAAAAATAAAATTAAAAATATAACGTTAGAGGTGGGATGGAGAAATATAGAGGATGGGTAAGGATACATGCACAGGAGAAAAGAAATGAAGTAGCAATTTTTTCTAAATGTAAACCGTAAAGAAGAGCATAGGAGATAGTTACTTGGTTTAGGAAAGTTATTACGTGAAACATGATATGATGTGTGGGGATAGTTCAAAGCCATGCAGTGGGAGCCAGGTTGTGTGCTGAACAGTAGGAGCATAAGAAGAGTTTTATTATTGGTCTGAATAAATAATGAAGAAAAAAAGGGATCGGCATATTTTCTTACAACAGGAAGTTGGGCTCATTATTATTAAAGGAGAAAGTTGGCTCGTTCTTTTGAAGTAAAAGAAGAACAGTAAGTCGTTTATTTTAAATAGCGATGGGGATAATGATAACAATAGTTAATTAAAGGATTAAGTTAATTAGGCTATAATTATGCAACGAACTGTAACAGGCAGAAGAGATATATCTTGTAGCCGATAATTATAACTATCATAAGTAAGCTAATTAAGACTTATATATATACAGACCCATTTTGTTTAAAAGATGTAATTAGATAATTTAACAAAAATTAGTGATAATTATGATTTAATTAATTTGAATTAAACTATGATCTTAAATTTGTATATCATGCTTTATATTAACAGAATCAAATCAAGCTGGAAGCATTAGAACCATATTAAGGAGCACTACATGATTCTGAAGTTGGAACGGATGAAGTTGAAAGCAGTTGGAAGTTTTAATTAAATTAAATCCTTGTTTAGAATCGTTTTATCGATAGAATAAAACCAAGACGAGTTAAACTCACTCAGTTATCCCACTTATAATTGTTATAAGCCGGTTAAATATTTGTGTGCTATGTTTGCTAATGGTTGGATGATTTAAACGATTGTTTAAATATATGCTGAATATTGTTATACAACGGATTGAATTAAACGTCTATTTAATTTAATTGAAACCAATCGTTATTTTTAACAGAGGTATCTTACCTTGTCGGTAACATTTATAATAATATAAACGCATAAAATTTAATTAGATGCTTAAATGATTTTTGATAGTTGACCTTCATCAGTTGAATAAATTATTCATGTTATCGTATTGAATGGATTGCTTTATTTGGGTAACCTATTTGGATGCAGGGAAAAACAGGTTGGAGGGATCCAACTGGATTCTTCAAATTTATTGTTTATTTTAATTTGATCATTATATGATCTGTTAATATGATTGGATTATTAATTTGGTGATTGTTTGTTGAATCTGAACTCAATGGTTGTTGTGTTATTAACTAATGAGTAGTATTGGTTGGAAAATTTATAGAAAATGGCCTGAATAAGACATTGTTTTATGAACATATATTTACCGTCAAGTAAATCATTAGAAATGGAGTTATGGGATTTATTTTATAATTAAAGATAAAATTTGTAATATATTATTTTGAATGGAAGTTTAAAATAAGTAAAATAAATATTTATTATTTATTTATTCAAGTAATTTTTAAATGGTTTTTATGAAGAAAATTCTGATGTTAAAATTTTTTGGAAGAAAATGAGTAGCAATCAATGTAACAAATAGTAACTGAGGTTAATTGGTTTTAAGAAACAATTAAAATGAGATTATATTGAAAACGATTATTATTTATTTAATATTAATCAAAGTAGATGGGAATATTTAAATTAATTATAGTATTAATTAATTTAAATGGAAAGATAACTTGGAATTGATTAATGTGTTAATCGTATTTAAAGTTGACCAAGTGAACTACTTTCAGTGTAATTGAGTATTAAATTAATCTATTAATTTAGTGGGAATAGTTAATGGTAAAGTTAATCATTTTTATTTTAATTATTGATATTTGATTATTATTCATTTAATAATAATCAAGGTGGTAATTTTGGGATTTAAGTGAAGGTTTATGAAACTGTAAAGCCTATTTATAGTTAAATGATATTTTTAGTGACTTATATTAATAATAATATAAGTTAAGTTTAAAGTGAAGTCAAATTAAAATCTTATTGAGATCATATTAATTTTGAAGTTATAAAATCTAAGATTTGATAAAGTTATAAAATAAAAGTTTATTTATTTAAGCGAGTTATTAGAAATGGTATGAATAGATAAAAACTGAAGATATGAAATTAAAGAATTAGGACCTAACCGGAGATCAGTTGAGTTAAATGATTTCCTGGATATTGGTATGATGTTGGTTTCGGCCTTAGGGGTTGATATTTAGTGAATTATTTTCTTACTGATTTACGGTTAGGGACCGATAAAGATATGAAATTGAAACCAAAACTAAATCCCAAATTTGAGATAAAGTCATTGGGCGTGTTAAATGAAAATGAGGGATGTAAAAAATCTCAACACGACATTCTAACTAAAGGATGTAAAAAATCCCAAATTGTGTTCTTACGGATTTACGCATTTACTTATTTATATGTAAAAAATCTCAACACAACATTATAGCTACATTATTATTATCTAACTTATCCAATTAAATATCCCAAATAATGTTAACTAAAAATGAGGGATGTAAAAAAACAATTACAAAAAATGAGAAACTTACGATTTTGGTCAAAATTTCTAGGTTTGAACTAGATTGTGCTCATATTTTAAATCTCATTTAAATTTGACTGCCTCTATATTTGTTTCCAAAATCCTCCTCTTTCAAATATTTATAGACACACAAGTGTCAGACCTAGAAAATATGAATATACAATAAAGAGATCGGAGAAAGAAGAAGAAAATAAGAAAACTAACTTTAACCCTAATTATGGATCTAACAAGAAATTAAAAGATTGAGTTAGAGTAGCATTTGTCACAATAATTATGAACGAGAACGAGGGGGTATAGGGTTCTACTTATTGTTGTTCAAGATAATGATGGTAGTTGGAATTCTAAAATAAAATTTGGTCCATTAAATAGCAACATCTAACCTAAGAAAACCCTAACCGTCATAACCTTTATTCACCCAAAGCGGTCGATCAGACCAAGTCATAGGTCAGTCGTACGGCCTACCATTAGGTCGAAGGGCAATCGACCTCCCTTCTACCTGAGCATCCAATAATGACCATTGCTTAGCATTTTAGTTATATTACTAAATTTCTATTAATTATTAATAAATTTCTTAATGTTTTATCCCATATTAATCTTCGCACTTAATCTTTGCCTAAGTTTGAACCTAAAATTTGAGAACCCTTTTTATTTATTAAAATTTAAATTCAAACTTGTTTTATTTTAAATTTGAAAAATTTAATATATTGTAACTTTTACATACAACTCCGTTTTTAGCATGTTTTATACAAAAACTGCTTTGAATTTTATTACGAACATGACGATATAATTCTCATGGTCTCATTCTAGAAAATTTAAATTTTCATATTTTTTCGTACTAATGTTCATTGGATAATTTGCAGCATTAATAATGTTGTGAAAAACAATTACACAAATAGACCATTTTTTTAATTACAGGTTTATACCTGTTTTGGCCTTTACGAATATGAGTTTTCAAACTTCACGCAAAGACAAGTTTTGAAAACTAGCATTCGTAAAGCACCTACTACCCATAAACAAACCCGAGACTTTTCTCCCCCAAACCTCTTCATTATTTCATTTTCCCCTTTCCTTCAGCCACCCGAAAAACCAAAACAGAATACCCAAATCCACTGAAATTTCACCCATTTTCCTCCTTTTCGTTACAAAAGCTTACAGTGGCTAGCACATCCGGTGTACAACAGGAAATTGGTAATAATCTAAACCCTAACTTTTAATTTTGAAATTAGGTTATCCAATTATAAGTATTATAGGTTATGGAGCTGATTTTAGCTTACTAGTAAGAAGTTTGTATGTTGTAATTATAAATTTTGATGTGGACATTGTTCACATTATTGATTCTATCATGTTGGATATATGATGGTGATTATTGGGTTATATAGTTTGGATTTAGTATGGTTTGAGATAATGCGATTGATTACAAATGAAGTTACACGCATTTGAGTTGGTTAATAAGCTTGTTTGTTTGAAGTTAAGATTGTTGAAACATGAGATTGATGACTTGCTGAAGTTGTGTATTGTGTAGACGTGCGCAAATTGAATAAATCATTGTATTGGTATGAAAATGATGTCGTGGATAATTTATCTTGTTTATGGAAACGATTAGAATATTATAACATGTTCTAGAAAATAATACTTATGTAAATGTCTTTAACAGTTAATTCTGCATTTTGCAGAGTATTGCGAGATGGAGCTTGGACCGGTTGGTCCGAGCATGTTATATCTTCAGCAGCAGCATAGGACATCATACCTTAGTCGTATGCGGGTGGATTTTTGTAAATGTTTTCATTTTATGATGTTTTATATTCTTTTCTGCATTGGACGTCAAACCACCATTTTTTTGTTATTTATTAAAATTTCAGAGTGACAAGTCAGAGTTCGTCATTGACGACTCGATATCACTTAAGAAAGTGACATCCTCACAACCTCGAATTCTAGCCAAAATCAAGAGGGCTGGATTCATGCACATTTTTATCTTAGGATACATCTAGCTCGATCGTTGTCTTATTGCTGCTTTAGTAGATAGGTGGAGGCCTGAGACTTCCACGGTTCACTTACCGGTCGGTGAAATGACTATTATCTTAGGAGATGTGGCAGTTTTGCTAGGATTGCCTATTGAAGGCAATGCTATTTAAAATAGTGGCAGGGGATTTGATTATTTGCAGCTTTCTTGCAACCTACTTGGGATAGATCCACCGGCCGATCAAGTAAGGGGTGGTGAGTTTGTTGAGATCACATGATACTGTAATTAGTAGACGCATGATATTCCTGAAGATGCCATCGAGATTCAAATTCAGCAGAGGGCTCGTTGCATTATGCTACACATTATTTCTTTTGCAGATTGATTGTTGATCACGCCAAAACCCGTATAGATTTGAGACGGCTACCGTATTT
This sequence comes from Allium sativum, assembly GCA_030737875.1. NCBI lineage: Eukaryota > Viridiplantae > Streptophyta > Magnoliopsida > Asparagales > Amaryllidaceae > Allium > Allium sativum. Next base: position 214,293,105 of record CM060919.1, read on the forward strand.
AGCCGATCCCGGGCAGTGCGCTATATATTCATGGGGTAGTGCAGTTTGGCCTAGACATATCAGGAGATGTCTAAACTCGCGCTTTTACAGTTTGGCTCTATTGCAGGTTGCATGACACTAGTTCATGTTAGAATCCTATTTCTGTAATTTACTGTTATACAATATGATGCATCATTATCTTTTCTTAATAATTTATTGTGAAAACCCCAAACCCCCATACCACGGTGGTATGGATAATCATTGGAATATAACACATTAATTACATCAGTAGATTACAAATAATAGCATAAACCTGAAATAGAATAATTTACATCAATATGATAGTGGAATCATAAAATGAAATAAACATCAGAGTTGCACAGTTTAAGGATACAACTTAGTGCATAAAAGAAATGATCAGTCTACATCGAGATCAACGGTACATATACATAAGATAGTACATAATAGAAATAATCAGTCTACATCGCGATCAGTGGTACATATACATAAGATAGTACAGGCGGTAATGTCAATAGTCCAAAATATAAATAAAAGCTAGTCTTCGTCATCAGCCAAAAGTGCACTCCAAACTATAGTGCTAAGCCAAGATAAATCCTGCTACCTGTTACTTGGCTTCCCATGTAAAAATAGGGGCACCCGAGTTTGCAAGTGAAACAAACTACGAGTCAGTCATGGGACTAGTACGAGAAATCTACTTAACTTATTTAATAATAAGGCTAATCACAGGACCACGCCGCTAACACATAACGGGTTTACTCCATTGGATTGCCAGTGCATAAAACAAGTAAATCATTTAAACAACGCAATGCTTTTTAGAAAAAATGAAGCCATTACAAGACTCAGATCCCATCACACAATGCAACGCAAGCCGGAGGATAGAGTTCAGCCTTATAACGGCCAAAATATGCTTGATACATATAAAACAAAATCATTTGATATTTCAGTAGTGCATATATGTTTCAGAAGCAATTTCAATTATAATGTATCAATCATAGATAGCATGGGTACCATATATCATGTCGCCATATATAGGTTTACAATCAAACCGAAATGTCGTATTAGAAATTGAATTTTTGTCATGAGTCGAGGCAAGGGATGTACTCCCCGCTGGCTTCGAGACACTCTAGAAAATGCCTCAGGGCTCGGACGCTGGAGAGCCCCTGAATCCTGCAGGGCTGGTCCACACTTAGCGGATTAGTTATACCTGAACACACGTTTCCCAGTCCTATAGGACCTATCCATCGGCTCTATAGTAACCGATATATCTGAGGCGCCTCGCTATCCATCATCCACATAGGTAAAAATAAATAAATGTCTGGGCCCCATACCATGACACCACATATAGCTAGAAGGAAACGTCATGTCCTCCCTGCGTCCCTTATCCCGTTTTTTGACTCATACCGAGGTGTGAGGCTCCCGAATTAATGTTATACACAAAGCTATGCTATTTAAAGCCATGCTTTGATCATCAACCATAAGCCTCTGCTTTTCAACAAAATCCTTGATCACTTGCATCTCAGCATGTCGCACTGATAATTCATGCCATGCGACTAATGTCTATCGGTATATAACTTCTAAGATCGTACATCTTAGAGAAGGGTGTTAAGTAAGAGAACAAATTCTCTGCCACCAAACGGGTATAAATTTAACAGAGATCAACCAACACAGAACGAAATCCAATATCAGACATCCATTTACTAGTCCGTTATGGGTCTGAACGAAACCGGAGGCACCTTATTCCTCGTCTCATATGTCCAATACAGGAGAGAGACCCTCGCACATCCGGAAAATCAACAAATACGTCCAGACCACTACCACTGTAACCTCATCAAGGGAGCTATCCATATCTAAGGCATCGGTAGTAATCCACACGATGTGAAGATCACCGATCCTGCACCGTCTTCATATCTTCGACTTTTTAATCGTCGATCAATTATTTGAAATGAGAACTAACTCGGTCTTTTCAAATAATTCACGTATATATAGAATTCAAATCAATTCTTTCCATGGTTAAACTATTTGACATTCACGTTTCAGTTCATTAATATAATTTTCATGTCAAATACATCCAACCATCCAAATATCTGATAAACCAAGTAAAATCGGTTTAATTCCATTCCACATCGTTTACAATATTTTTAAACGATTTATCACTATTTTTATTTATATAAAAATAGCCCATTTTAATTAAACGACACTTCAGGTCATTACGCGGCCCTGGCACTGTTTTTATTCAGATTTGAATTACGCATTCTCAAAATCTAACCATTGGATTTTAATAAATTTAATATCATTGGAAAAGATCTTTTCAAAGCGAACCCAATGGTTCCAGTTTCAGGAAAATCCGATGGTCGGATCTCTCGGTATAATCGTTTAAAGTTACGATTCCAAAACGCGAATTACCGCGCGTGATTCGTTTAATTTTAATATTAATTTATATTTATATATATATATATATAAATAAAATTCATTTGACGATTTCCAAACCATTTTCACTTCAAAATTTTGGCAATTGCCTTTAAATTTTGGAAAATTTCGCCATAGCCTCCTTTGTTCAGAGAGCGTTTTGAAAATTTATTAGGCCGTATTAGGCACCCAATAAATCCAGAAACAACATACACAATTTTTATTTACCTATTCAATGCCCATGGGAGTGTGTAAAGATCATAACTCGAGAGATAAATCTCGTCACCTTGTCCAGTGTTGGAAAATAAATAATCCATGTGCCGTATCTAAAAACGGAGAGACATGAATTATTGCCAACTCCAGACCCATGTGGTGTTTTTTTATTAATCTTGCCATTTACCGTTATATTTTATTTAGTCCATATTAGTCCTCAGTTCAACCTGTAATTCAATCATCACTATAAAAGCGTCTCGCTCGTATGGTAATCTCAACCTTGCCATATAAGCTCCAAATTCTTATATGGAATATGATATGCTATGACATCAATAGTTCATCTTTAGTTTAACCTGAAATGTAGTCATCGCCATACAAGCCTCTCCCTTGTATGGTAATTCTAACCTCATCATACAAGCTCCAAATGCTTATATGGTATATGATAGAGTATACTATCTTCACGTAGTATGCCATGTAGTGTAGTTCAAAATTAATTGTTGCTATCCTATAGCGACGTTTATAATCTCACATAGAACAACCATCACACCGCATCCAATGGCATTCACAGGAGTTTATATAATAAATAAAATTGCGCAGCCAACTCATTAAGGTTTACCTATTTGTCGGGCATGCAAATAAATTCTTTACTCAACAGCAAATCCATTTAGATGTTTAGCATATGTATATATATGCATATCTAAGCTAAAATTGATATTTTTAGCGAAAAAATAATTATTTCCATACATGGTTATTTTTAGCACTTCATACATATGATAAAAATGATATTTTTGGCAAACAAAAATATATTTCAACACATGACTATTTTATTTAGTTCATATACATGTTAAAAATAATATATACAGCCAACAAATATTTATTTCCACAAATGGTTATTTTCAACACTTCATACATATGATAAAAATGATATTTTTGGCGAATGAAAATATATTTCAACACATGACTATTTTTAACACTTCAATACACAATAAAATGTTATTTTTATAATTCAAATAATTTATTCAACACATGAATATTTTTAGTGGCTCATACATACAATAAAAATGTGATTTTTATTGTTCAAAGAATTTATTTAACACATGAATATTTTTAGTGGTTCATGTATACAATAAAAATGTGATTTTTATTGTTCAAACAATTTATTCAACACATGAATATTTTTAGTGGTTCATACATACGATAAAAATGTGATTTTTATTGTTCAAAGAATTTATTCAACACATGAATATTTTTAGTGGTTCGTACATCCAATACAAATTTTATTTTTATAGTTCAAAGAATTTATTCAACACATGAATATTTTTAGTGGTTCATACATATAATAAAAATATGATTTTTATTATTCAAAGAATTTATTCAACACATGAATATTTTTAGTTGTTCATACATACAATAAAAATGTCGATTTGATTGTTCAAAGAATTTATTCAACACATGAATATTTTTAGTGGTTCATACATACAATAAAAATGTAATTTTTATTGTTCAAAGAATTTATTCAACACATGAATATTTTTAGTGGTTCATACATACAATAAAAATGTGATTTTTATTGTTCAAACAATTTATTCAACACATGAATATTTTTAGTGGTTCGTACAAACAATAAAAACGTGATTTTTATTGTTCAAAGAATTTATTCAATACATGAATATCTTTAGTGGTTCATACATACAATAAAATTGTGATTTTTATTGTTCAAACAATTTATTTAAACCAACAACTATTTTATATAGTTCATTTCAAAAAAAATCGGCAATACAACGGCTGGGTATTTAGCACCGGCACCATGTCTGAGCATGGCTCCTCTACTAACCTAGGCCTTGTAGCATTACAATAATTTCATTTCCATAATTTCCACAATACCATTCATTTCCGCAACACAATGAATTTACCACAAACACAATCAATTTTGTTGCAACCACAATCAATCATTCACAATAACAATCAATTTCGCACCACAATCATCAACCAATCATCCATGGTTTAACAGAAAGTAGTATCAGGAGTTGCTAAGCCCCGTCTGCAACCTATTATATTTTTCTCTATATTATTTGAATTTAGAAATCTCACATTGGGTTCCACTCCTTCTAATTTGATAGCTAGCTCTAAAATTCCTCTGGTCACTTCTAGAATGTAGTGTACGATGTCACAGTCCCAGTGCTTCATGTTTCATCGGATTTCGACATCGTATCAAAAAGATATAATTTCTATAAATCAATTTAAATTGGCAAAGCTTTTATATATTGTAAATAATTAAAATATGTATGCCATTACCTTTTAGTTTGATTCAAAACTAGGTTTTGATTTTTCGTTCAATCCCTTCAGCTAGGTCAAGATCAGGTTGCACCACGTGAAGGAGCAACGAGAGGCGCACCTGACGCTGGTGGTCACGTCGAGTTCAACTGTGAGATGGAGGAGCGACGACATGATGAATGGAGTGACTTCGAGGGCTCGGATCTTCACGAATACTCAACGATAGTAGGCGAGGCTGGTGTGGATTTAAAAAGGACAAAATTCTCAACAAATTTGCCTTAAGAAGTAAGCGATTTCATTGAGGAGATTGAGAGTTATCAAAGAGAGAAGGATTGAATGGAAGCCGTCATCGATTTTTAGGGTTACGGGGTTTTCTGGAAGACGAAGATAATAAAAGGAAATTTCTGATTGGGTGGTTGTATAATTAAATTATTTTATATTCTAAAAAGGTGATTTTTCTTCCAGACTCCAAATCAAATCCAACGACTGTTGTCTTTAGCTAAATACACCCATTTTGGACATAATGGAATATGTTTCGTAAGCCCATTTGACTATTTTATTCTGTTTCTCTCAAAATTAAAATATAAAACATTCAATATTGGATTTGAACGTACATTTTAATTTACCGGGGCCACATACTGATTTCAAAAATTCCCGAAAAATAAATCTAACCATGTTTTGACGATACGGTCCTAAAAAAATTAATTTCGTTGAATTTGGAGACCATTTGAAAAATGGCCTTTTTCTGGTCGATCCAATTCAAACTAAAATGACAAAATGTGTTTTAATTTACCACGATCACATATTAACTCCAAAAATTATGAAAATTTAAACCTAGTAATAATTTGATATTCCGGATCCAAGAAAAGTGGTTTCGTCGAAAACGGAGGTCGTTTGCAAAATGTCTATTTTTAAGGGCTTTGTTGTTATTTAAAATTGGAATTTTTAAATTCTGACTAAATTTCTTTTAAAATTTCCTTAAAATAAAATTTTAAATTGGTTCTAATTTTCCAGATTGTTACAATCTCCCCCACTTATAACTTTTCATTCTCGAAAAGGAAACAATAGTAAAGTAGGAAACAAAACGGAAATGCAAAATATTATAAATGTACCTTGCTCTAGAGCTAATCAAAGATACCCACTCTGCACTTAGGATAAGCCTATTTAATGCTATCTTCTATTTCCCATGTACAGTCTCTAAGATCTCCGCTCCGTTGCACTTTAACTAAATGTATCTTCTTGATTCTCAAAACCTTGGTTTCTTTGCCAATAATTTTTATAGGCTCCCTTCTCACTGCTAACTTCGGTGTAATATCCAAATCTTGTTAGGATGCTTCTTCCATGACCAAGTATGGATCATGCACATGTTTACGAAGTTGAGAAATGTGAAACACGTCATGTACTCCGGACAACCAGTCAGGCAATTGAACCCTGTAAGCAAGAGTTCCAATCCTTTCGATATAGGAAATGGGCCAACAAATTTTGGTGTCAACTTCCCTGTCTTCCCCAATCGGACTACTCCTCCCATCGGAGAAACTCTTAAATATACGTAATCACCAACAGCAAATGCCAAATCTCTTCTTTTAGAATCTGCATAACTCTTCTTTCGGCTTTGAGCTGCTTGTAGTCACTTCTTAATGAAATCGACTTTATCTGAAGCTTCTCGAATCATGTCATGACCCAATACTAGTCGATTGTCTGGTTCTACCCAACATGCAGGAGATCTACATAGTCTACCATACAATGCTTCGAATGGTGACATTTCCAAGCTCGCTTGATAGTTGTTATTGTACGAGAACTCCGCCAAATGTAGATGATCTTCCCAAGATCCACCAAAATCACAAATACATGTCCACAACAAATCTTCTAATATACGATTCGCCCTCTCAGTTTGGCCATCTGTATGAGGATGATATGCGGTGCTAAGATTCAACTTTGCTCCCAACCCTTCTTGAAATGCTTCCTAGAATTTACTAGCGAAAATCGGATCTCTATCACTGACAATACTGCTAGGCACTCCATGTAGTCTAACGATTTCTTTGAAATAAATCTGTGATAGACTCTGAGCTGTTCTATTCGATCTGGCAGGAATAAAATTGGCGGTCTTCGTGAAACGATCTACGATCACCCATATGCTGTCATTTCCTCTCTTGGTTCTAGGCAAACCATTTATGAAATCCATGGAAATTTGTTCCCACTTCCAATCTGGACTCTCCAATGGTTGCAACAATCCGGCAAGTTTCTGTTGATCACTCTTGACCTGTTAGCAAGTAGAACACCTGCTAACATATATGGAAAGGTCTTTTTTCATAGATTTCCACCAGAAAGTGCGCTTGATATCATTATACATTTTACTCACTCCTAGATGGATACTATGTTTGGACTTGTGACATTCATCCAGTACTTCCCTTCTGAGTTCAGGAATATTCGGAACTCAAATTCGGCCTTTTAACCTCCGAATTCCCTTGCTATCAATTTGAAAACTCGAGGTTTTTCCTTTTTTAATTCTCTTACTGATCCTCTGAATGGAGTGATCGTCTTTTTGAAGAACATAGATCTTATCAATTAATGAAGGTGTAATAATAAGATTATCGATAATGGCATTCTTTCTGCTAAGCGCATCTGCTACAACATTGGCCTTCCCTGGAGTATACAAAATATCTAGATCGTACGCTGCAAGAAATTCTAGCCAACGCTGTTGTCTCAAATTCAAATCCTACTTGGTGAACAAATACTTTAATGAATTATGATCCGTATATAATTCGAATTTCTCACCCAAAAGATAGTGCCTCCATATTTTCAAAGCAAACATGACGGCTGACAACTCAAGATCATGAGTAGCATATCTCTTCTCATGGGCTTCAACTGACGGCTAACATAGGCAACTACTTGGCCTCTTTTCATTAATACCGCACCAACACCTTCCAGAGAAACATCTATATAGACTGTCAAATCTTGATTGCCATCGATAATTGTTAATACTGGAGCCGTAGTTAATCTTAATTTCAGCTCTTGGAAAGCCACCTCACATTCTGGAGTCCAATTAAATCTTGCGTGCTTCTTTGTAAGCTTTGCTAATGGACTAGATAGGTTCGAAAAATATTTAACGAATTTCCGGTAATAACTAGCCAATCCTAGAAAACTTCGGACTTCTATGGATGTAGTAGGCTGCTTCCAATCTTGGATAGCTGTAATTTTGCTTGGATCCACTGAGATTTCTTCCTTTGATACTACATGACCAAGGAACTTCACTTCTTCTTGCCAGAATATGCATTTAGAAAATTTGGCTTTTAATACATTCTTTCTTAGAATTTCCAACACTTGTTCTAAATGTTTGGCATGCTCGCTAGCTGACTTAGAGAAGATCAAAATGTCATTAATGAAAACCACCACAAATTTATTCATAAGACGTCACGAAATACTCGATCATTAAATCAACGAAATATGCAGGAGCGTTACATAAGCTGAACGACATTACTAACCACTCATAAAATAAGTTTGGACCTCTAAAAGTTGACAAAGGAACACATTCTTCGACAATACGCAGTTGATGGAAACCTGTAGCTAGTTCCATTCTAGAAAATACTTACGCTCCATTCAAACGATCTAATAAATCATCAATCCGCGGTAACATATATTTTTTCTTCAATGTTTGTTAATTTAAATCTCAGTAATCCATGCATAATCGGAGAGTACCGTCTGACTTAGGAACAAACACTATGGCTGCTCCCCAACACGAGAAACTAGGCCTAATTAACCCTTCGATTGCAATTGTCGAGTTTGATCACCCAATTCTTCTTTCTCTTTTAATGTCATTCTCTAAATAGCGTGCACTACTAGCCTTGCATTCGGAATTAAATCGATTTTGAAGTCAATTTCTCTTCAAGGAGGTAAGCTATCAACTTCTTCAAACACATCCGCATAATTTTTAACGATAGGAATCTTTTCTAACAAAGTGGGAGTAACTTCTAGCGCGGACAAAAATTCTTTTCTATCTGAATCTGAGCTATGGCATGGTATAATAATATCTCCCAACTTCGTTTTAACTTTAACTATTCTTTCGGCACATTTTACTTCGGCCACATATTTCGTTAACCAATCCAGCCCAGGAATAATATCGAATCCCAAAAAATCCATAACGATCAGCTTAAAAGGAAACCGGTAAAAAGAATAGAAGATGGGCACTTTATAGTATAAACTGAGAACAAGAGAACCTCATATCAGATTATAAATTCTTATCGATTCTTTAAGCTTTCTTAGTTTTAACTTTAATTTTTTAAGTGTTTACTTGAAAGGAAGCTTTGTGATGCACCAGTGTCAAATAATACTGAAACATGAATATTTTTAATAGTAATGGTACCTACCAAAACATCATGTTTACCTGCTCCCTCAGAAGAAGCTGGCGTATCCACCCCGTCGTACACATGAGCCACTTGGGAACTTTTCAGCAAAGCACAACCTTTGATAAGATGCCCAGTCTTGCAACAACTGTAGCATGATCTGGAATTTCTAGGCTTCTTACTCGGGTCTGATTGATTTGACTTTTGATGCTTTGGAGTGTTGCATTCATTTGCCCAATGTCCACCACAGTTATGGCATTTTCCTTTTGGTTTCCAGCCTTCCTGAGGCTTTGCTGCTTCGGTGTTTCTAGTCTCGGGCTTCTTTCCAGAAAATTTTCTTTTGTTCCTAGCTTGGTTCTTCCCGCGGTCCTCCTGAAAGTTCTTCTTATCTAATTTTCATACCTACATGCCATCTCAACCAGCTTGGTGAATGGAATTTCAATGTGTCCAGTTGCTCGACTTTGTTACCTACGAAGAAGACCATTGATTAATCGCTTGTTCTTTTTGATAGGATCCTGAATAAGCTCGGGTGCGTGGCGAGATAGTTCAATGAATTTGTTGAGATATTCATGTATAGTGCGATCTCCTTGCTGGAGATTAGCGAACTCATCATGTAAGCACTCGACTCCTGTCGAGGGATGAATCTCTCTTCGAACACTTCCCTTAATTTAGCTCATGTCATATCTACCTCAAGGTCATGTACTGTGATGGCTTCCCACCATATCAGTGCTTCATCCTTCAACAACCCGGATGCCATAAACCTTTTCCTATGATCTTCTAGCTCTAAGTCGGCGATGATCCGTTCGCATGACCTTACCAGGCTGTAACAACACGCTCTTTCGACGATTTTAGATTTTAGATATTTTATCTAAATATATCGTCGCATCTTATGTGTCACTCAAAATGTTGTTTTTTTACAAACGATATAATTAGGACTCGGGACCACTTTCATTGAGTCCAGATCATCGTTTACGATCTTTTTGACTATAAACATCGATACATTTTGAGTTGAGCAATTTTGGTCTTTTTCATTGGGTATATGACCAAAACATCACTTTCTGCATATGAACTAATTTGGACTCGAAACTGCTTCCATTGAGTTCAAAACGTCATTTAGGTGTTCGAAAACTATAAGCTTCGATATGTTCCGAGATTCGAAAATTTGGCACTTTGGGTTGGGTCTTGGTTGAGCTAGCCTAGCTCACCATATAACCCCAAATCCTCCTCCTCGTCTTCATTCATTCTCACTTCAACAAAGAAATAGAAAATGGGAAAGGGAAATTAAAACTCCCCTAAGCCCTAGCTTGTCTTAGCGATCCAATTCAAGAGGAAATCAAGTGCAAAAGCTTGGGTAAGCTTCTCCATCTTCCTCTTCATCTTCTCCAACTCCACTCCTCTTTGATTTGTGATAATTCCTATGACCTAACTCTTAGGAATCTTGTTGATATGCTCTTAGATTGGAGATTCATGAGTATTGATTGAAGAGAGGTTGATTTAGCAAAGGTTGATTTCTTGCTTCTAGCAAGCAAAGGTGAGTTCTTTTTGAACTCACATCTATTCCACAAGCCATTGGCTTGTACAAGTGTAATTTAGTGTTCATATGTGTTTGCATGTGCTAGTGAATTGGTTATGTTAGTGTAACTTAGCTGATTGCATATGTTTATGTTCCATTGAGTTGAAATTATAAGTAGGATTGTCTACATGATCTTGTGTGTATGTTTTGAGTTGATTTGGTGATGTTGTGAAGCTCCGTTATTCCCCAACATAGTTCTAAGCCTTCACAAGTCGCTTGAATCGTATTTGATTGCTTTGGTTAGAAAATTCGCCCGTTTTGGAATTTGTAATCAAAACCATTGCTAATATCTTGTATGAATGTTTGTGCATGCATATTTGGGTGTTATAAGTTGTTTCGGCAAGCCTTTGAAGCCTCATATACTTGTGCATAACATCATAGGCCTTCGGGCATTCATCGATATTGTTTTGAACATGTTTTCAAGGCAAATTGTGCTCTGAAACAGGTTTCAGACGTCTGAATATTATAGATAAGACTTCTGACCTGCTCCAAATAATTATAGTTTCAATGAACAGAAATCTGAAAATTATTGCTCAGACGTCTGAATTGTAATTCAGACGTCTGGCCGAAATAATTCAGACGTCAGAATGGGGGCCAAAATGAACTAAATCCTTTCTAGTTTCTGAAAATCCCAGTTCAGACGTCTGACCTAAATGATTTAGACGTCTGAATCCGTTTTTCTGCTGTGGACCAGAGGGGACCTCGGTCCACAGTCTACCTCCATCCAGGCTCTTTCATGGCCGGAGCTCGGGCCGTTCGGACTTCGTTTGTGAACTTCAGCTTCACGAATTCACAGATTCCAGCAGCTCGGTTCGTCGTCTTTGATTCTCAAGTGATTCTCCCGATGTTGATTCTTTTGGTCTATTCACATTGTTATGATGTGAATTGAATAAGTGATCATTCTAGATCCCGTGCGCTCTATTTTGTATATCGAATTTATTCAATATTTTTGTTAATACAATTCGCGCCATTAAAACGTGATTATCGACTCGATATCCTTGGAGTCTATTCCGATGTAGTTTAAAACCTTCGGGTGCTAGTTTGGGATTTCGATTAGTTCGTTGATTGAAATTACAACCTTTATCCCTTTATTTCTTATATGATTATTGTAATGTGAATTACGAGTGATCAATCACCTTGGTGATCGTACTTTGATCCGTGGCACCTAGTTTTGTATCTTTGTTTCCTGTCGCTCAAAGTGATTTCTAATTGTTCCTTAACGTCATTGGGTTCACTAACGAGCTACATATTTATTCGATTTATCGAATTTATATTTGATGATTTATGAATTGAATTTACGTTATTGCAACGTGAATTCCCTTGATCGATTCGCTTTTGCAATCGTGCTCGTGTACGTTGTCACGTCGGACTTATGCGAGGGTTTATATATTATTAATGGACTACGAATCCTTCAACGGATTCCAATCTATTAGTGTGTACGGATCCTCTTTACTCGATCGGGCGAGAAATTTAGTTTATTTACCTTAGTAAAACTGAGGACTATGATCCCTTATATGTTTACTTCGGCGAATAACTCTTGGACTCGTACGTTCGAACACGTTGTGGCGATTCTTGTTATTTTTAGTATGAATCAACAACAGGTTTGTAAATATTTGAGAATAGCGAGTGGTTATGGGACATTTAGCTATTTTCTTATATTAACTATCTTGGTGTAATTTATACTCACCGGACCGATGCGGTCCTTTGATGATTTATGTTTTGTGGTCCTCGATCGCCCGAGTGGGATTTACGATTCTTGGATTTCACCTATGGGACTTCGGTCCATTTTTCTATGATTTATGATGTTTTCTCTCTTCCGGGGTCACGACCCGGCTCTGTGGGGAGCTTCGGCTCAAACAAATGGGTTCGCTACCCAGAGATCGTATCTCATCTGTGAACATGCCTGTCACTTGGTGATGTTTTCTATGATGTCTTGGTGATTTATGATGTCTTGGTGATTTATGATGTCTTGATGATTTATGATTACTTGGTGATTTATGATTACTTGATGATTTATGATTACTTGGTGATTTATGATTTCTTGATGATTTATGATCACTGGAATTTTGCATTCTACATTAGCTAGGAGATTATTTAGAGATAGTTGTGTTGACATGCCATGTTTCATATTTAGTTATGATTAGATGTTATTAGTAGAATCATGTCATCCTGCGTTATATCTCTTATTATCTCAGTTTATTTGATAAGTACAGCTAGACTGATCCGTTTATTGTTTATTTCCTTATAAATGATACTCGGGTCAGACCGAGTCATTTTAGGTACTCCTCTGGGACTCATCGCAGGATAGATCTTTCGCTTTTAGCTTGCTACTCTGTCTCCGCAGTTTTATGTATATTTGTACTCATGACATTATCTATCGTTGTGTACATGTTCTTTAATTTAGATCGTGGTATATATATCTATTATTTTGGGATTAATGGATCTTTGTTGACCACTAGTTTGTTGTACACATTCTTGATTTATTCATATCTATTCCGCCTTTGTGATATGATTATCCTGTGTCTGGCTTTGAGATATACCATATTTATATTGTTGTTGTCTATATTATACTGCTTTCCGGATTGCATATAGTCGTTGTGTAGTTGCCTTATGTGTTGAATGGTCATGTCGAAATTTTAATCGGTATCAGAATTCGATGTGCATTCCTCATATGGAGTAATTATACAATCGGTCGCCCTTCACAAACCTCATTCTCCGTTATGGTCTGCGACATTTCTCCGAAATGAACCGGATGATAGTGGGTACAGAGGCGGGCCGCTACAGTTGGTATCAGAGCCACTTTCCGGAACAGTGTAACATAGTATGACGATGGTATTGTCTTAAGCCTCTCTCGGGAATCGTGCTTTAGGGTTTTAGTTAGAGTCTTAAGACCCGTCATAGCTTATCTTCCAATACGATTCCATTTTGATTGAATTCGCAATATCATTTGAATTCATGTTGAGACTAGCTTTTTCCTCATTCTTTTTCCTTAAAGAAGCGAAATAGTTGGTCGTAACCGTGCAAGTGCCGGTTCATCCAGTGTACCTCCTACGGGAGGGGTGATTACATCTCAAGTGGCCTATTTTTTGTCTTTTAGAATAGTTATTGACTCGTCTCCTTCGGGTTGATTTCTATAGTCCATCTAGGGCCCGTATGCTCTAGTGGTGCTTCTATTTCATTCTATGACTCGAGTTGCTAATTAATGTTTGTTTAATATCCTTGTAGTTGATTGATCATTCCCCGTGCGTCGTTACGCATGTCGTAAGCGTCTTTGATCCTGATATTTCTTGATTTCTAGTTAATAATTTTTCGTATGTCGTTACGTACCTAGCATGGTCTATTGATTACCTGTCTCTCGGTATGGAGATACCATGTCTTTGTGACTAAACCTACTCCCTTGTTGTCAGATACATAGTTCTAGTTCGGTGTGAGATCACCAAGCCTTCGGGCTAAAACAACTCATTTGTTACCTTGTTGTGCCGGTATGAGTCACCAAGCATTTGTGCTAAATTAACTCAACAAATGCGCAATGTTACATTTGTGTTACTTCGTTGCGTTCCAAACTCAAGATCAAGAATGGGGGAAAGCATCCCGCTTCTTGTGATCCCTCTTCTTGAGTCAGGGTACGTGTCATTAATTCCTTAATGTCATTTACCATATTTAGAGATTATTTTATTTATGTTCTTTTGATATACGTCGATTGTGTTCTTCGTTATCAAAAGATATCATTTGTGTTTTATTCGTAAGTTGATAAAGGAATTTTATTTCCTTTATGCCATCCAGAATGATTTATTGAATTTTTATGTTTTCACGAGATTCGCGTGAACGTTAGAAATTTTGAGGACTTTCTTGTGTTAACTTGTCCATCGGGTGCATTAAGGATCTCGAACAAGATATGGGATGCCATGTTGTAGTTTGGAATTCGTAAACACCATTACGTGACAATCCGACATTCGAAATGATTCCTAAAATTAAAATTCACTCCTAATAAGTAAATCAAAATAATAATATTTTGGGTTTTTGCGATTTTTCGTAGTTGGTTGTTATTTTTCTAGATAATTTATTTCTAGATATCCTTGGAGCAATTCCAAGAATTTGAGTGGTTTAAGATTTTCAATTAGAAACTATCTTGAATTTTTTCTTTGAGTAAATTAAATAACTCCAGAAACAACCCAAAAAGTTATTTATTTATGTCTCTTGTTTCTGGATTTCAGATCTTTGATTTTCGAGAATTCTTAGTGATTGAGAATCTCGCATAATTCATAATCCTTGTTTCGATTTGCTAAAGAGAATTTAGTATTCTTGTGATTCCATGGGTCTTCTTATTTTCTCTAGTGAACGATCACTCGAGAGAATGGGAGTTCCCGTTGGGGAGGGAAAATTTGAGATTTTGCGATCCACGGCAAACTCAATAATTCCTTTCTTCAAATCTATGATCTAGTCGATCATCCGGAAGTGCTATAGTCTATTCACTTATGGACTTAGCCTTGCGTTGTTCTTAGAAATGAATATCGAAAGGATGAGCTCTTTTCATATTCCTCCTTTGTTTGTTTGAATCGTTTAGATTGACAATTGTCTCCGCACGTTTGTTAACCCTTGTCAATCAAAATTTTGAGGATTATGACCTCTTTGGTTCAATCTCATCTTGTTAGAGAAATTGTCTAATGTTTCTTTGATTAATTGCTGATGTTTTTGCAATTTGAGATTTTTGGCGGAAAATTATCTTAAATCCTGTTGTCCCGAAGTGGTAAGTTGTGCACTACTTGTCCATCATCTTCTCGATGTTTCTTATTTTCTAAAATTGATACTCGAGTTCCTGAATGTTGGGAATTTCGTATAATTCCTAATGATTCGTCTTTATGGTCACTAAATGAGATTTAGTACCTGGTTAGAAATCAATTTCCCCGAACTAGTTCATTGGTATTTCGTTACCAATATTTGATTATCGATTTGTAGTTCATTGGGATTCCGTTACCAACATTTGGTTCTTGACTTGTAGTTCATTGGTATTCCATTACCAATATTTGTTATCGATTTCTAGTTCATTGGTATTCCGTTACCAATAATGGATTATCGATTTATAGTTCATTGGTATTCCGTTACCAATATTTGTTTATCGGTTTCTAGCTCATTGGTATTCCATTACCAACCTTGAATCGTTGATAATAAATTGATTATTCCTTCGAAAATTACTTTCCTTAGCTAAATTCGTTGGAATCTCTATGTTGTGCTTTTGTTGGTGTCAGCCACCTTGTCAGAGGACTAAAGCGCTCGGGTTCGATATTCGCTACATCGTCGTGATTGAGTTTGGGGATGGATTAGTCAACCATCGTAAATTCCTATTTCATATCCTAAGAGAAATATCTACTATTTATATCTCGCGTTTGTAGGGCGCAGTCCCGTTGCTTCTTGAAATTCCAAATTAGATTCACTTGGTTTTGGTGCATTTTATTGATTCTTGTTCACTTGAGAATCATACGAAGAAAGGTGAGTCTATTTGAATTCATAGCGCTTATGAATTTTTCTGGAATTATTTTACCCGTTTGGGATGACTACCTTCATGGGTAATGGAGTTCGAGGTTGGACTCTAGTTTTTACGATCTTACGAGACGAAATTGGGATCTCACCTAGCCGTTGGTGTGATCTTTTCATTTCATGTCGATTCTTGTGGTACCACTCCGTGGTATTGTTTTTGGTTGTTACTTATTATTTCATTCTTAAGGAATTGCGGGGACGCAATTCTTTTAAGGGGGGAAGTCTGTAACAACCCGCTCATTCAACGATTTTAGATTTTAGATATTTTATCTAAATATATCGTCGCATCTTATGTGTCACTCAAAAGGTCATTTTTTACAAACGATATAATTAGGACTCGGGACCACTTTCATTGAGTCCGGATCATCGTTTACGATTTTTTTGACTATAAACATCGATACCTTTTGAGTTGAGCAATTTTGGTCTTTTTCATTGGGTATATGACCAAAATATCACTTTCTGCATATGAACTAATTTGGACTCGAAACTACTTCCATTGAGTTCAAAACGTCATTTAGGTGTTCGAAAAGTATAAGCTTCGATATGTTCCGAGATTCAGAAATTTGGCACTTTGGGTTGGGTCTTGGTTGAGCTAGCCTAGCTCACCATATAACCCCAAATCCTCCTCCTCATCTTCATTCATTCTCACTTCAACAAAGAAATAGAAAATGGGAAAGGGAAATTAAAACTCCCCTAAGCCCTAGCTTGTCTTAGCGATCCAGTTCAAGAGGAAATCAAGTGCAAAAGCTTGGGTAAGCTTCTCCATCTTCCTCTTCATCTTCTCCAACTCCACTCCTCTTTGATTTGTGATAATTCCTATGACCTAACTCTTAGGAATCTTGTTGATATGCTCTTAGATTGGAGATTCATGAGTATTGATTGAAGAAAGGTTGATTTAGCAAAGGTTGATTTCTTGCTTCTAGCAAGCAAAGGTGAGTTCTTTTTGAACTCACATCTATGCCACAAGCCATTGGCTTGTACAAGTGTAATTTAGTGTTCATATGTGTTTGCATGTGCTAGTGAATTGGTTATGTTAGTGTAACTTAGCCGATTGCATATGTTTATGTTCCATTGAGTTGAAATTATAAGTAGGATTGTCTACATGATCTTGTGTGTATGTTTTGAGTTGATTTGGTGATGTTGTGAAGCTCCGTTATTCCCCGACATAGTTCTAAGCCTTCACAAGTCGCTTGAATCGTATTTGATTGCTTTGGTTAGAAAATTCACCCGTTTTGGAATTTATAATCAAAACCATTGCTAATCTCTTGTATGAATGTTTGTGCATGCATATTTGGGTGTTATAAGTTGTTTCGGCAAGCCTTTGAAGCCTCATATACTTGTGCATAACATCACAGGCCTTCGGGCATTCGTCGATATTGTTTTGAACATGTTTTCAAGGAAAATTGTGCTCTGAAACAGGTTTCAGACGTCTGAATATTATAGATCAGACGTTTGACTTGCTCCAAATAAATATAGTTTCAAGCAACAGAATTCAGAAGTCTGAAAATTATTGCTCAGACGTCTGAATTGTAATTCAAACGTCTGACTAAAATCAGAAGTCTGAAAATTATTGCTCCGACGTCTGAATTGGCTGAAATAATTCAGACGTCTGAATGGGTCCAAAATGAACTAAATCCTTTCTGGTTTCTGAAAATCCCAGTTCAGACGTCTGACCTAAATGATTCAGACATCTGAATCTGTTTTTCTGCTGTGGACCGGAGGGAACCTTGGTCCACAGTCTACCCCCATCCAGGCTCTTTCCCGGCCGGAGGTCGGGCCGTTCGGACTTCGTTTGTGAACTTCAGCTTCACGAATTCACAGATTCCAGCAGCTCGGTTCGTCGTCTTGAATTCTCAAGTGATTCTCCCGATGTTGATTCTTTTGGTCTATTCGCATTGTTATGATATGAGTTGAATAAGTGCTCATTCTAGAGCCCGTGTGCTCTATTTTGTATATCGAATTTATTTGATACTCTTGTTAATACAATTCACGCCATTAAAATGTGATTATCGACTCGATATCCTTTGAGTCTATTCCGATGTAGTTTAAAACCTTCGGGTGCTAGTTTGGGATTTCGATTAGTTCGTTGATCAAAATTACAACCGTTATCCCTTTGATTTCTTATATGATTGTTGTAATGTGAATTACAAGTGATCGATCACCTTGGTGATCGTAATTTGATCCGTGGCACTTAGTTTTGTGTCTTTGTTTCCTGTCGCTCAAAGTGATTTCTAATCGTTCCTTAACGGCATTGGGTTCACTAACGAGCTATATATTTATTCGATTTATTGAATTTATATTTGATGATTTATGAATTGAATTTATGTTATTGCAACGTGAATTCCCTTGATCTGTTCGCTTTGGCAATCGTGCTCGTGTACATTGTCACGTCGGACTTATGCGAGGGTTTATATATTATTAATGGACTACGAATCCTTGTACGGATTCCAACCTATTAGTGTGTATGGATCCTCTTTACTCGATCAGGCGAGAAATTTAGTTTATTTACCTTAGTAAAACTGAGGACTATGACCCCTTATATGTTTACTTCGGCGAATAACTCTTGGACTCGTACGTTCGAACACGTTGTGACGATTCTTGTTGTTTTTAGTATGAATCAACAATGGGTTTGTAAATATTTGAGAATAGCGAGTGGTTATGGGACATTTAGCTATTTTCTTATATTAACTATCTCAGTGTAATTTATACTCACCGGACCGATGCGGTCCTTTGATGATTTATGTTTTGTGGTCCTCGATCGCCCGAGTGGGATTTACGATTCTTGGATTTCACCTATGGGACTTCGGTCCATCTTTCTATGATTTATGATGTTTTCTCTCTTCTAGGGTCACGACCCGGCTCTGTGGGGAGCTTTGGCTCAAACAAATGGGTTGCTACCCAGAGATCGTATCTCATCTGTGAACATGCCTTCCTATTGGTGATGCTTTCTATGATGTCTTGGTGATTCATGGTGTCTTGGTGATTTATGATGTCTTGGTGATTTATGATTACTTGGTGATTTATGATTACTTGATAATTTATGATTACTTGGTGATTTATGATTTCTTGATGATTTATGATCATTGGACTTTTGCATTCTACATTAGCTAGGAGATTATTTAGAGATAGTTGTGTTGACATGCCATGTTTCATATTTAGTTATGATTAGATGTTATTAGTAGAATCATGTCATCCTGCGTTATATCTCTTATTATCTCAGTTTATTTGATAAGTACAGCTAGACTGGTCCGTTTATTGTTTATTTCTTTATAAATGATACTTGGGTCAGGCCGAGTCATTTTAGGTACTCCTTCGGGACTCATCGCAGGATTGATCTTTAGCTTTTAGCTTGCTACTCTGTCTCCGCAGTTTTATGTATATTTGTACTCATGACATTATCTATCGTTGTGTACATATTCTTTTATTTAGATCGTGGTGTATGTATCTATTATTTTGGGATTAGTGGATCTTTGTTGACCACTAGTTTGTTGTACACATTCTTGGTTTATTCATATCTATTCCGCCTTGGTGATATGATTATCCTGTGTCTGGCATTGAGATATACCATATTTATATTATTGTTGTTGTCTATTTATACTGCTTTCCAGATTGCATATAGCCGTTGTGTAGTTGCCCTATGTGTCGAATGGTCATGTCGAAATTTTAATCGGTATCACAATTCGATGTGCATTCCTCATATGGAGCAATTATACATTCGGTCGCCCTTTACAAACCTCATTCTCCATTATGGTCTGCGGCATTTCTCCGAAATGAACCGGATGATAGTGGGTACAGAGGCGGGGCGCTACACAGGCTTGGGATTCTACCGTTGTACCATTTCCAGAGAATGGCATGCCACCTCTTAGCCACCCTATCAAGATCAAACGATTGTGGAGGCGATTATTGTGACACTGCAGCCTCAAGATTGGGCTGATTCAGAGTAGTGGGGATATCACCCCTTCCTCATCCTCTGCCTGCCCTACCTCTACCTCTAGCACTCATCTCAGTCAGTTTTGTACAAGCAAGAAAAGAGTCAATCCAACAGAAATGATAATTTTAAGGAATGGTAAAAGCAGAAGGGCATATGAAAAAAACAGTGATGTACTTATCAAATTATTATGTTATTCTGTTGTGCTCATTCTAGGACATTACAAATCCTATCTCTAATAAGCTACTCGCCCTAAAATACTACTGATTCTATTTTTGATGAGGCATTTGCTGTGTTTAATTCCAAAACTAAGATTAACCAAATCTATGATACCAACTGTGAAAACCCCAAACCTCTGTACCACGGTGGAAAGGATAATCATTGGAATATAACACAATAACTACAACAGCAAATTACAGATAATAACATAAACATGAAATAGAATAATTTACATCAATATGACAGCGGAATCATAAAATGTAATAAACATCAGAGTTGCACAGTTTAAGGATACAACTTAGTGCATAAAAGAAATGATCAGTCTACATCGAGATCAACGATACATATACATAAGATAGTACATAATAGAAATAATCAGTCTACATCACGATCAGTGGTACATATGCATAAGATAGTACATGCTTTAATGTCAATAGTTCAAAATATAGATAAAAGCTAGTCTTTGCCATCATCCAAAAGTGCACTCCAAGCTATAGTGCTAAGCCAAAATAAATCCTGCTACCTGTTACTTGGTTGCCCGTGTAAAAATAGGGGCACCCGAGTTTGCAAGTGAGACAAACTATGAGTCAATCATGAGACTGGCACGAGAAATCTACTTAACTTATTTAATAATAAGGCAAATCACAGGACCATGCCGCTAATGCGGAACGGGTTTACTCCATTGGATTGTCAGTGCATAAAACAAGTAAATCATTTAAACAATGCAATGCTTTTTTAGAAAAATGAAGCTATTATAAGACTCGGGTTCCTTCACACAATGCAACGCATGCCAGAGGATAGAGTTTTACCTTATAATGGCCAAAACATGCTTGATACGTATAAAACAAAATCATTTGATATTATCACTAGTGCATATATGTTTCAGAAGCAATTTCAATCATAATGTATCAATCATTGACGATATAGGTACCATATATCATGTCGCCATATATAGGTTTAAAATCAAAACCGAAATGTCGTACTGGAAATTGGATTTCCGTCATGAGTCGAGGCAAGGGATGCACTCCTTGCCAACTTCGAGACACTCTAGCAAATGCCTCAGGGCTCGGACGCTGGCGAGCCCCTGGATCCTGCAGGGCCGGTCCACACTTAGCGGATTAGTTATACCTGAACACACGTTTCCCAGTCCTCTAGGACCTATCCATCGGCTTCGTAATAACCGATATATCTGAGGCGCCTCGCTATCCATCATCCACATAGGTAAAAATAAATAAATGTCTGGGCTCCATACCATGACACCACCCATAGCTAGAAGGAAATGTCATGTCCTCCCTACGTCCCATATCCCGGTTTTGACTCATACCGAGGTGTGAGGCTCACGAATTAACGCTATACATAAAGCTATGCTATTTAAAGTTGTGCTTTGATCATCAACCACAAGACTCTGCTTTTCAACAAAAGTCTTGATCACTTGCATCTCAGCATGCCACACTGATAATTCACGCCATGCTGTTGATGCCTATCGATATATAACCTCTAAGCTCGTACGTCTTAGAGAAGGGTGTTAATTAAGATAATAAATTCTCCGCCACCAAGAAGATATACATTTAATAGAGATCAATCAACATAGAATGAAATCCAATGCCAGACACATTTGTTTACTAGTCCGTTTTGGGTCTGAACGAAAACGGAGGCGTGTAACACCCCGTAATTTTATAACATTAAAATTCACAAATTAAAGTATACTTAATTTTTAGAAGAAGAATTAAGTGAAATGGGTTGCGCTACTATGTTCATCTAAAAAAATTTGGGTCAAGATAGACATTTGGTTTGCATAAAACGGATAACTTATAAAGAAGTTATTAAGCCTTGAAGTTTGTATGCATATGAGAGAAATATATATAGATATATATATATATATATATATTCAAAAAAAAGTTCAAAACAACGAATCGAGAGGGGGAATAGCCGAACCGCACCATTTTTGGAGTCGACCCGAGCTTCGCTGGGTCGACTAGGGGTCGATCCAGTGTTTTTGGCTATCAACCCGTGGCCCGATTCGCACTAAGGGCTGATCTGGCATCTGATTGGTCCTGATGGTTCTGGTTATCCCTAGGTTAATTTGACGGCTCTTATTAAATTAAACTTCTATAAAAACACTCCTAAACCCCTAACCCTAATCACATTAATTCATAACAAGAGCCGCCATGCCGTCGATGGAGAACCTAGAGTAGCCGCCATACACTTTCAACCCTAAAGCAAGATAGAAGCTTGAATCAAAATCAAATCTAAATAACGATTAGTCTACATTAAAGGCGAGCAATTCAGTTTCAGAATACAGATCCTAGAAAGACAAGACTATTCTTTTTAACTGTGAGTATGATAGCTTTCACAACTTAATTAATTAATTTAATTATGATAAGAAATAATTGGGATTCTGAGAATATGATTTTGAATCATGTGATGTAAATTATATGTATGTTTGTGGTGTTGAATCATATGTTAGTCTTATGCAAGTTGGATCATATGTTAGTTCTTATGTGAATCTTATGCAAGTTGGATCATATATCTTATGCAAGTTTGTGATGATTGGATCATATATTCATGTATGAATCTTATGCAAGATTGGGTTGTTAAAATATATAAGAGACATGTATATGCATATGCTAGTTTATGTGACAATAACCTTTATGTCTAGATCCATATGCAAGTTTACATCTTTATGTTTAGACCCATATGCAAGTTTACATCTTTATGTTCAGATCTATATGCAAGTTTACATCTTTATGTTTAGATCCATATGCAAGTTCACATCTTTACGTTTGGATCTATAGCAGTACATAAGTTATGCAAGTTTATGCCCATTACCTTGCTAGTTTTGTATCATATGCTAGTTTGAATGAAATTCATATGCAAGTTATTGGCTATGTAATGTTATGTCATGATCCTTAGATCTATTTTATGTGTTATGTGATGTTGTTTTTCTTTTTATAAGTTAGACTATTTGCGAGTCTAACATATGTCATATGAAAACGTACGAATAGCGTGGGGATGATGGGATAATATTGAATATACATAAATTGTGAATTGGAATAAAATGGCCTTAAAAGGCATATAATTAATTTGAGACATTAATTGGCATAATTGGTATTTATGGGCATAATTTTAAGAGATAATTATGGACATAAATAAATTTGGAATTTATTGATAAATTTGAATAGGGATATTAATCCAATTTGGGGTTAAATAAAGATATGTAATAATTAACCGCCTAAGACACGAGGTTAGACTCTTTTGTGGTGTAAGACTGCCCGGACCCACCCGGAAAATCCAGCAGCCACAAATTATAGTCTAACGTGAGAGGTCAAAGGCACAAATTAAATGCGTAACAATTGTAAAGACACAAGGTTAGGCTCATTTGCGGTATAAGACTGCCCGGACCCGCCCGAAAAATCCAGCAACCGCAAATGTCAGCCTAATGTGGGAGGTCTTTACAAGGTTACGGTTCTAATGAATTAAGTAGCACTTAACCAGATAAACATGTGGTGGGACATGGGGGGTTAAGTGGGTGCCTTGGGTGGCATGTGAAATTAAGTGGGTGCCTTGGGTGGCATGTGAAATTAAGTGGGTGCCTTGGGTGGCATGTGAAATACGATTAGATGCACTTAACCAAGATTGAAACATGTAAGAAGACATGAATAAGAATGGGGTTAAGTGCGGAAACCTTAGTGGGGACCAAACATAGGTGGAAGGCTTGTGTCAAGCATGGGGGCCCTTTTCAAACCAGTAACCCATTAAGTATCTTTGTGAGCTCGAACCAAGTCGAGGACGGGACACACTTACTGGATTTGATTGTAAGAGGTCAAAACGGGTTAGCGGTGGCAACGCAAGTTCAACGGGGTGATGTGCGTGCGTGGGCCCGGGCTGGTAGGTAAGACGTTGTTGCAACGTGTAGATATAAGCCGTACATCTTTGGTGGTATCGGGTTGCCACTTTGGGGAGTGATACACCCCACTATGGAACCAGCACGGGTATCTACGAGTTAGGGAGCCGATCGAATGGGGGTAGTGGGTACAACTAGTGGAGATAGGGGCAGACGACACCTATGAAGGCAGCTAGGTGTACACGAAACTACCATTATCATTATTAAGTTCTGTAGGCGGGATCAACTTTTAGGGTGACTAGTGGTGGTGCAGTATAGTAATTATCCTATAGTGATTAGGAACGAGATTAACACCAGAATATTCCTCTTATTTTCTTTGTCATGCCCACTTGTTTCATGGTCATATCTTATCTTACCAGTTTATGCCTTATCCAAGTTACTTTAATAATTATATTGTTAAAGTTATTATACTCGCCAGACTTTATGTCTGACCCCCTTTGTAACGCCCCACCTCTATACCCACTATCGTCCAGTTCATTTCAGAGAAATGTCGTAGACCATAATGGAAAATGAGGTTTGTGAAGGGCGACCGATTGTATGATCACTCCATGTGAGGAATGCACATCGAATTCTGATACCGATTAAAATTTCGACATGACCATTCGGCACATAGGGCAACTACACAACGACTATATGCAATCCGGAAAGCAGTATAAAATAAACAACAACAATAATATAAATATGGTATATCTCAAAGCCAGACACAGAATAATCATATCACAAAGGCGGAATAAATATGAATAAACCAAGGATGTGTACAACAAGATAGTGGTCAACAAAGATCCACTAATCCCAAAAGAATAGATACATGCACCATGATCTAAATAAAAGAATATGTACACAACAAGATAATGTCATAAGCATAAAAGTACATAAAGCGGCAGAGACAGAGTAGCAAGCTGAAAGCGGAAGATCAATCCTGCGATCAGTCCCAGAGGAGTACCTAAATTGACTCGGCCTGACCCGAGTATTATTTATAAGAAAATAAACAATAAACAATAAAAGGATCAGTCTAGCTGTTCTTATCAAATAAGATGAGATAACAAGAGATATAACATAGGATGACATGAACATGGCATGTTGACACGATCAGGAAATGACAATGGAATGTCAGCACACAAATATCTCTAAATAATCTCCTAGCTAATATAGAATGCAACATTCAAATAATAGCACACAACAGGAAATGACAGCGGAATGCCAAATAAACTAAACACATAAATTACAACGGAATGCCAAATAAACTAAACACATGAATGATAGCGGAATGCCAAATACACATCAAATTGATGACCATCGCATCAATGTAAATCATGAATCATTTCTCAAATTAACGCGCATCACGTCAAAGTAATCAAGAATCCAAAAATCACTCGAGATCCAGATAACATCATTAAGGGGCAGATTTTTTCATAGATGAGATACGATCTCTAGGTAGCGAACCCATAAGTTTGAGCCGGAGCTCCCCACAGAGTCGGGTTGTGACCCCGGTAGAGAGAAACACATAAATCATGAATCCCTAGAAAACATCATAAAGAGGGGGCAGGTCTGTTCATAAATGAGATATGATCTCTAGGTAGCGAACCCATTTGTTTAGAGCCGAAGCTCCCCCAAGGTTCCGGGTCATGACCCCGGTAGAGGAAAACATAAATCATAGAAAATCATAGATAATTGGACCGAAGTCCCATAGATGAAGGTCACAAATCGTAATTTCCCACTCGGGCGATCGCGAACCAAACAACTATGTCATAGAGGCGGATACCATGGATCCAGGTGAGTATGAATTACACCGAGATAGTTAATATAAGAAAATAGCTAAATGTCCCATAACCACTCGCTATCCTCGAATATTTACTAACCCGTTGTTAGTTCATTCTCAAAACATAAATCAAGAAGGTTGGACCGAAGTCCCATAGGTGAAATCCAAGAATCGTAAATCCCACTCGGGTGATCGAGGACCACAAAACACAAATCATAAAGGATCACATCGATCTGGGTGAATCGAAATTACTCCGAGCTAGTTAATATAAGGAAATAGCGACATGTCCCATAACCACATGTTATTCTCGAATATTTACGAACCCGTAATTGGTTTCTATTCAAAACCGTGAAAATCACCGCATATGCTCGAACGCACGAGTCCAAGAGTTATTCGCCGAAGTAAACGTATAAGGGGTCATAGTCCTCAGTTTTACTAAGGTAAATAAACTAAATTTCTTGCCCGATCGATAGGATAAGGAATCGTATATAAATCAATAGAATCAGAACCGAGTTTAGAAATTGAATTTATTAAAAAATGATTTGAATTTAAAACTGATTAAACGTTGGCTCGATGCCCACTGATAATATAAAACCCCATTATCCATTGTGGTTCAATTATTCATGAAAACTGTCGCCGTAGCGAATAGAACACGAACATCATGAAATATAAACTCACATCACAACAATATACAGGAAATCAAGGGATAACGGTTGTAATTTCGATCAACGAATGAATCGAAATCCCAAACTAGCACCCGAAGTTTTTAAACTACAACGGAATAGACTCGAAGGATATCGAGTCGATAATTCACGTTTTAATGGTGTGAATCACCTTAACAAGAGTATCGAATAAATTTGATATACAAAATAGAGCGCACGGGCTTTTGAATAATCACTTATTTAATTCACATCATAAACAAATGTGAATCGGCCAATAAGGATCCACATAGGAAGAATCACTTGAGAATCAAAGACGATGAATCAAGCTGCTGGAATCTGTGAATTCGTGAAGCTGAAGTTCACAAACGAAATCTGAACGGCCCAAGCTCCGGCCGGGAAAGAACGCGGATGGGGGTAGACTGTGGACCGAGGTCCCTCTGGTCCACAGCTCAAAACCGGTCGACCGGTCAAAGAGGGCGGTCGACCGTTTTCAAACAGCAAGAAAACCGGTCGACCGCCCCATTTGGGCCAGTCGACCGGTTTTGAGCTGTGGACCAGAGGGACCTCAGTCCACAGTCTACCCCCATCCGGGTTCTTTCCCGGCCGGAGCTTGGGCCGTTCGGACTTCGTTTGTGAACTTCAACTTCATGAATTCACAGATTCCAACAGCTTGATTCATTGTCTTTGATTCTCAAGTGATTCTTCCTATGTGGATCCTTATTGGCCGATTCACATTTGTTTATGATGTGAATTGAATAAGTGATCATTCTAAAGCCCATGCGCTCTATTTTGTATATCAAATTTATTCGATACTCATGTTAAGGTGATTCACGCCATTAAAACGTGAATTATCGACTCGATATCCTTCGAGTCTATTCCGTTGTAGTTTAAAAACTTCGGGTGCTAGTTTGGGATTTCGATTCATTCGTTGATCGAAATTACAACCGTTATCCCTTGATTTCCTGTATGTTGTTGTGATGTGAGTTTATGTTTCATGATGTTCGTGTTCTATTCGCTACAGCGATAGTTTTCATGAATAATTGAACCACAATGGTTAATGGGGTTTTATATTGTCAGTGGGCATCGAACCAACGTTTAATCAGTTTTAAATTCAAATCCTTTTTAAATTAATTCAAATTCTAAACTTGGTTCTGATCCTATTGATTTATATACGATTCCTTATCCTACCGATCGGACGAGAAATTTAGTTTATTTACCCTAGTAAAACTGAGCACTATGACCCCTTATACGTTTACTTCGGCGAATAACTCTTGGACTCGTGCGTTCGAGCATATGTGGTGATTTTCTCTGTTTTGAATAGAAACCAATTACGGGTTCGTAAATATTCGAGAATAGCATATGGTTATGGGACATGTCGCTATTTCCTTATATTAACTAGCTTGGAGTAATTTCTATTCACCCGGATCGATGTGATCCTTTATGATTTGTGTTTTGTAGTCCTCGATCGCCCGAGTGGGATTTACGATTCTTGGATTTCACCTATGGGACTTCAGTCCAACCTTCATGATTTATGTTTTGAGAATGAACTAACAACGGGTTAGTAAATATTTGAGGATAGCGAGTGGTCATGGGACATTTAGATATTTTCTTATATTAACTATCTCGGTGTAATTCATACTCACCCGGATCCATGTTATCCGCCTCTATGACATAGTTGTTTGGTTCCCGATCGCCCGAGTGGGAAATTACGATTTGTGACCTTCATCTATGGGACTACGGTCCAACTATCTATGATTTTCTATGATATATGTTTTCCTCTACCGGGATCACGACCCAGAACCTTGGGGGAGCTTCGGCTCTAAACAAATGGGTTCGCTACCTAGAGATCGTATATCATCTATGAACAGACCTGTCCTATATTTATGATGTTTTCTAGGGATTCATGATTTATGTGTTTCTCTCTACCGGGGTCACGACCCGGCTCTGTGGGGAGCTCCGACTCAAACTTATGAGTTCGCTACCTAGAGATCGTATCTCATCTATGAACAAGTCTGCCCCTTTATGATGTTTTCTGGATTTCGAGTGATTTTTAGATTCTTGATTACTTTGGCGTGATGCGCGTTAATTTGAGAAATGATTTATGATTCATGATTTACTTTGACGCGATGGTCATCAATTTGATGTGTATTTGGCATTCCGCTGTCATTCATGTGTTTAGTTTATTTGGCATTCCGTTGTCATTCATGTGTTTAGTTTATTTGGCATTCCACTGTCATTTCCTGTTGTGTGCTATTATTTGAATGTTGCATTCTATATTAGCTAGGAGATTATTTAGAGATATTTGTGCGCTGACATTCCATTGTCATTTCCTGATCGTGTCGACATGCCATGTTCATGTCATCCTATGTTATATCTCTTGTTATCTCAGTTTATTTGATAAGAACAGCTAGACTGATCTGTTTATTGTTTATTTTCTTATAAATAATACTCGGGTCAAGCCGAGTCAATTTAGGTACTCCTTTGGGACTCATCGCAGGATTGATCTTCCGCTTTCAGCTTGCTACTCTGTCTTTGCCGCTTTATGTACTTTTATGCTTATGACATTATCTTGTTGTGTACATATTCTTTTATTTAGATCATGGGGGCATGTATCTATTCTTTTGGGATTAGTGGATCTTTGTTGACCACTATCTTGTTGTATACATCCTTGGTTTATTCATATCTATTCCGCCTGTGTGATATGATTATTCTGTGTCTGTCTTTGAGATATACCATATTTATATTATTGTTGTTGTCTATTTTATACTGCTTTCCGGATTGCATAGAGCCGTTGTGTAGTTGCCCTATGTGCCGAATGGTCATGTCGAAATTTTAATCGATATCAGAATTCGATGTGCATTCCTCACATGGAGTGATCATACAATCGGTCGCCCTTCACAAACCTCATTTTCCGTTATGGTCTACGACATTTCTCTGAAATGAACTGGATGATAGTGGGTATAGAGGCGGGGCGTTACACCCTTGTTTTCGCCTCTTTTCTTCCTCCACCCCCCCAGGTTCTCAGGGTGGGACTAGTACTAGTGGAGCTTGATCTCGGATCTCTTTCTCTCCCTTTTGGAAGTGCTTGGATTGCTGAAAGTAAAGTTCAGCTCATCTCTTTTATGGCTACTTGTGTTGGGGTTTATGCTTTTTATTTTATGTACTCTGAAACAATTTATCAAGATGGATATTAAGTGTACTTGGTTTATGAAGTTGTTGTAATCAAACTATTTCTCCGCTGCAATAAAGTTTGTTTTAAAATTTTCAAGTACCATTATTTATATCTGTCTTGTTATATTCTGTTCTATACACTAAATACGCTCCATGGAAGTTAATGCATTCCCTTTGTGAGTGACGTTAATGGACGTGGGGTGTTACAAGGCGCCTTATTCCTCATCACATATGTCCAATACAGGAGAGAGGCCTCGCACATCCAGACAATCAACAAATACGTCCAGACCACTACCACTGTAACCTCATCAAGGGAGTTACCCATATCTAAGGCATCCGGAGTAATCCACAAGATGTGAAGATCACCGGTCTTGCACCATCTTAATATCTTCGACTTTTTAATCGTCGATCAATTATTTGAAATGAGAATTAACTCGGCCTTTTCAAATAATTCACGTATATATAGAATTCAAATCAATTCTTTCCATGGTTAAACTATTTGACATTTACATTTCAGTTCATTAATATAATTTTCATGTCAAATACACCCAACCATCAAAATATCTGATAAACCAAGTAAAATCGGTTTATTTCTATTCCACATCGTTTATAATAGTTTAAAACGATTTATCGCTATTTTATTTATATAAAAATAGCCCATTTTAGTTAAATGACGCTTCAGGTCATTACGCGGCCCTGGCGCTGTTTTTATTCGGATTTGAACTATGCATTTCTCAAAATCTAACCATTGGATTTTAACAAATTTAATATCGTTGGAAAGATCTTTCCAAAGCGAACCCAACGGTTCCAGTTTCGGGAAAATCCAACGGTTGGATCTCTCGATATAATCTTTTATAGTTACGATTCCAAAACGAGAACTACTGCGCGCGATTCGTTTAATTTTAATATATATATATATACACACACACAATTCATTCGATGATTTCCAAACCATTTTCACTTCAAAATTTTGGCTAACGCCTTTAAATTTCAGAAAATTTCGCCATAGCCTCCTTTGTTCGGAAAACGTTTTGGAAATTTATTGGGCCGTATTAGGCACCCGATAAATCCAGAAATAGCATACACAATTTTTAGTGACCTGTTCTATGCCCAAGGGAGTGTGTAAAGATCATAACTCTAGAGATAAATCTCGTCACCTTGTCCAGTGTTGGAAAATAAATAATCCATATCATGTATCTAAAACTAGAGAGATGTGAATTATTTTCAACTCCAGAGCCGTGTGGGATTTTTATTAATCTTGTTATTTACCGTTATATTTTATTTAGTTCATATCAGTCTTCAGTTAAACCTATAATTCAATCATCGCTATACAAGCGTCTCGCTCATATGGTAATCTCAATCTTGTCATATAAGCTCCAAAAGCTTATATGGAATATAATATGCTATGACATCAATAGTTCGTCTTCAGTTCAACCTGAAATGTAGTCATCGCCATACAAGCCTCTTGCTTGTATGGTAGTTCCAACCTCGTCATAAAAGCTCCAAATGCTTATATGGTATATGATAGAGTATACTATCTTCACGTAGTATGCCATGTAGTGTAGTTCAAAATTAATTGTTGCTATCCTATAGCGACGTTTATAATCTCACATAGAACAACCATCACACCGCATCCAATGGCATTCACAGGAGTTTATATAATAAATAAAATTGCGCAGCCAACTCATTAAGTTTTACCTATTTGTCGGGCAGGCAAATAAATTCTTTACTCAATAGCAAATCCATTTACCTGTTTAGCATGTGTATATATATGCATATCTAGGCTAAAAATGATATTCTTAGCGAACAAATAATTATTTCCATACATGGTTATTTTTAACAATTCATACATACGATAAAAATGATATTTTTGGCGAACAAAAATATATTTCAACACATGACTATTTTATTTAGTTCATATACATGTTAAGAATAATATTTATAGCCAACAAATATTTATTTCAACACATGGTTAATTTTAACACTTCATACATATGATAAAAATGATATTTTTGGCAAACGAAAATATATTTCAACACATAATTATTTTTAACATTTCATACACACAATAAAATGTTATTTTTATTGTCCTAATAATTTATTCAACACATAAACATTTTTAGTGGTTCATACATACAATAAAAATGTGATTTTTATTGTTCAAAGAATTTATTCAACACATGAATATTTTTATTGGTTAATGCATACAATAAAATGGTGATTTTTATTGTTCAAAGAATTTATTCAACACATGAATATTTTTAGTGGTTCATACATGCAATAAAAATGTGGATTTTATTGTTCAAATAATTTATTCAACACATGAATATTTTTAGCGGTTCATACATACAATAAAAATGTGGTTTTTATTGTTCAAATAATTTATTCAACACATGAATATTTTTAGTGGTTCATACATACAATAAAAATGTGGTTTTTATTGTTCAAAGAATTTATTCAACACTTGGATATTTTTAGTGGTTCATACATACAATAAAAATGTGATTTTTATTGTTCAAACAATTTATTCAACACATGAATATTTTTAGTGGTTCATACATACAATAAAAATGTGATTTTTATTGCTCAAACAATTTATTCAACACATGAATATTTTTAGTGGTTCATACATACAATAAAAATGTGATTTTTATTGTTTAAACAATTTATTCAACACATGAATATTTTTAGTGATTCATACATACAATAATAATGTGATTTTTATTGTTCAAAGAATTTATTCAACACATGAATATTTTTAGTGGTTCATACATACAATAAAAACACTATGCCATAGATGGCCTATCACAACGAAAATCCATGGTGTTGCTAGCTATAATGTTGCCATTATTATGATGTTTTTTGTCTATTGCAACACACGCTTCAATGTGTTAGGATAGATATCAAATTGTGTTGCAGTGGCTATAGATATATTCTAAATAAAAATATTTAAAAAAATAAATACACCTCAGCGATCCATACCATTAGTTTAAACAAAATCTCAGTCGTCCATCCACATCATCAATCTGCACCTCACTTATTTCTATTCCCGCTTTTATTTTCTTTCTACTGCCTCTCTTTTCATTTCGTTTCTACCCCAAATTCCCAAAATCACCGATCCCTAATTCCAAATCGAATGACCATCAATTATCCCTTCTAATTTCCATTTACAATCAAATTGGTCGGCTTCGAGACAATCAGCGTCCCTGCTCATCGTCACTGTTTCGTTTCTCCTACCACTTCTTACTGCCATCCTCTGCCTCAACAATTTCCCCTTTTTTGTCCACATAATTCCAATCGTTTGTTGTGCCCTTCCTTCAACTCCATCTGTGCGACAGTCTGGTTATTTTGTCAATTGTCTCACTTACGCTTTGCATTTATTGAGGTAAAATTCCTAATTTTTTGTTTCACACAATCCAGTTTGTTTCACACAATTAATTTTCGAATAGTGCGTTACCTCAAAAACTGAGCTTGTGTTCAATCTAGATACTTTGAGATATACTGGCAAAAACTGAGCTTCAGAATGCACCGTCTCAGACTATAATCCAGAATTTTCATCTAAAAACAAGCCTGAAACTGAGGCTAGTTGTTTTGGCTAGAACAGTGCTTCCAAATATATGTAATACAAGTTTGATTCTGGGTTTGTAGCTTAGTTTAGTTGAAGGAGTTTTGAAACTTAAAAACTAAGGTATATATGAGCAGCAATATTGGATATGATAATGAAACAAAAAGTTGAAATTAAGATCTATAAATTGTAGATGGTGGTGTATTTTTGTGGTTTCGTTGTATGTTAGTTCACTGAAATGTTCTTTGAGCCGCTATTTGGTTGCTAATCAATTTAATAAAATAGAACATTAGTACCTTGTGAAGTGTGGCTGTGAACAATTTGACCAACAACCTTATATGAGCTGCATGTTCTAAACAACTGCTCGGGTTTCCCAGGTTGTTGTTGCCTATGATGATTGAGTCATGATATACTGGTTTATAAAAATGGTTTCATAAGGATGCTTACATATACATGATAGTTATCATTTCTTAAGTATTATCATGATCTGTTTCAATAAGACTGTCTAATAAGTATACGCATGATTTCTTAAGTGTGTGTGTGTGTATAAGACTCGCTAATAAATATACACATGTTTTGTTTTGATTATGCACAAAAATACTGAACATACATGAAATACATGCCTGAAAGCCTACTGAATGATTTGCAGTTTGTGATATCACTTCAATTCTTCCTTCAAATTGAGTTGAATGACCACTCAATCAATTTCTACTTCAAATTCGTCAACAGTGGCGGCGAGAAAGAGCTGCCACCAAAAAATCCCAGCGAAGATGAGGACTATGAAGGTAGGTCGAATGAGGGGAAGAAGTTTTTTGGTTGCTCCATGTGGCCAATAAGTAAAAATTAGGTTTTTTTTTGGTTGCTCCATGTCGATTATCATATCTTTCATTGATGTTTTACTCGAGAATTTAATATATGTGCAGAATGGCAATTGCGGGTATTTTATGTGGCATGACGAAGTGTATGAAATCAACAACAATTCTGAATTAGATGATACTACTGTTAAATTTGATGGAAAAAGAAAAGACTCTATCGCAATTGCTCATGGAAAAGAAGACAATTGAAGAAAAGCTGTTGAAGCAAAAGAGGGCAAAAGTTGATGAATTTGTAGCAGATATGAAGGAAGAGTTGGCCCTAATGCGCATTGAATGTGGAAAATACAAGGCGGGAGAAAAATTCGTTGCAAAAGCTTTAGTTATGTCCTGGATCATGTTTCTTTTGTGTGTTGTTATGGCAATGTAGAGCAGTGAAGTAACATGAAATAGCATGTATCGGCAGTTTTTTAGGTATAATTTTAAGTTTGATCACATTGTAGATTAGTGATAATTTTTGCAACATTGCAGATTAATAATAATTTTTGCCACATTGCCCACTAAACCTAAATTACTGATTACATAATTTTTGCCACACTGCCACACTTGTATACACATTGTTTAGATCAGTTATGTAACTCAGTTATGTTTAGATCAGTACACTTGTATCCACATTGTGCCTCTGTTATGTAACTCGGTTATGTAAATGAAACGCAAATGCAAATGAAACTCAGTTATGTTTAGATCAGTATACACTTGTATACACATTGTTTAGATCAGTTATGTAACTCACACATTGTTTAGATCAGTTATGTAACTCACACATTGTTTAGATCATTACACTTTTATACACATTGTTTGATCAGTATACTATGTTATACTGAAATGCAAACGGAATTCAGTTATGAAACACATTTTAATTGTGCTGAAAGGAAACTCAGTTATACTATGACCATAGTTTGTGCTGAAATGCAATTGAGGCATGCATACCTCTTATTTTGTGCTGAAATGCAACTGATGTATGCAGATGAAGGAGGCAGTGATGAGGATTTCCAAGAACTTGTTACTGAAGGCACTAGAGGTACGCGATGCAGTAGAGGCATTGAACGCATTGAAGGCTTGCGCTATATTTTGAAACTATTTTAGTTTTATGTAAACAGGAATTTAGGACTTGCTATGTTTGTTTTTGAAATGTCTGTAAAATTGAATTTAGTGGCTATGTTTTGTTATTTTGTAGTTGACTAAGTACTACTTGTGTTTGCTGGTTAATTTGAAATAAAAAGTTCTTTGTTAATTTCAGTTTGATGTTATGTTATGTAATGTTGCCATATATATGATATAATATTGCAGTATGTGATGTTAAATGTTGTCATAGCTATGATATAGTGTTGCCATTGGGTGGTAAAATTGTTGCCATAGTTTTATGCATGTGGGCCCCACAACTGGATTCCATGAACCCGGGCTACAAATTTTAGTGGCGATTCCGTACACCCGGGTTATAGATTTTAGTGGGTCCCACATTTTTGTAAATTTAGTACATACGGCAACACCTGTGCTGATGTTGCCTTAGGGTTGCAAATGTGTTGCGTTTTACTCTAAGGCAACATGACAAAAGGCAACCCCAAAAAAGTATTGCCACATATCATTTTTTGCATACAGCAACACTTTTTGGCACCTACCGCGTCATTTCTTTGGGGTTGTCATAGGCCATTTGTGGCATAGTGAAATGTGATTTTTATTGTTCAAAGAATTTATTCAACACATGAACATTTTTAGTGGTTTATACATACAATAAAAATGTGATTTTTATTGTTCAAACAATTTATTTCAACCAATAACTATTTTATATAGTTCATTTCGGAAAATTTCGGCATTACAACGGCAGGGTATTTAGCACCAGCACCGTGTCTGAGCACAGCTCCTCCACTAACCTAGGCCTTGTAGCATTACCATAATTTCATTTCCATAATTTCCACAATACCATTCATTTCCACAACAAAATGAATTTATCACAAACACAATCAATTTTGTTGCAACCACAACCACAATCAATTTCACACCACAATCATCATCCAATCATTAATGGTCTAATAGAAAGTAGTGTCAGCAGCTACTAAGCCCCATATGAAACCTATTATATTTTTTTCTATTTTATTTGAGTTTAGAAATCTCATATTGGGTTCCACTCCTTCTAATTTGATGGCTAGCTCTAAAATTCCTCTAGTCACTTCTAGAATGTAGTGTACGATGTCACGGTCCCAATGCTTCCTGTTTCATTGGATTTCGACATCGTATCAAAAAGATATGATTTTTATAAATCAATTTAAATCAGCAACGCTTTTATATGTTGTAAATAATTAAAATATATTAGTCGTTACCTTTTAGTTTGATTCAAAACTAGGTTTTGATTTTTCGTTCAATCCGTTCAGCTAGGTCAAGATCAGGTTACACCACGTGAAGGAGCAACGAGAGGCACGCCTGACGGTGGTGGTCACGTCGAGTTCGACGGCGAGATGGAGGAGCGGCAACACGATGAACGGAACGACTTTGAGGGCTCAGATCTTCACGAATACTCAACGATAGTAGGCGAGACTGGTATGGATTTAAAAAGGACAAAATTCTCTACAAATTTGCCTTAAGAAGCAAGCGATTTCATTGAGGGGATTGAGAGTTGTCGAAGAGAGAAGGATTGAATGGAAGCCGCCATTGATTTTTCGGGTTACGGGGTTTTCTGGAAGACGAAAATAATAAAAGGAATTTTCTGATCGAGTGGTTTTATAATTAAATTATTTTAAATTCTAAAAAGGTGATTTTTCTTTCGAACTCCAAATCAAACCCAACGACTGTCACCCCTAGCTAGAAACCCCCATTTTGGACACAATGCAATATGTTTCGTAAGCCCATTCGACTATTTCACTCAGTTTCTCTCAAAATTAATATAAAACATTCAATATTGGATTTGAACGTACATTTTAATTTACCGGGGCCACATACTGATTCCAAAAATTCTTGAAAAATAAATCTAGCTATGTTTGGATGATATGGTCCTAACAAAATTAATTTCGTCGAATTTGGAGACCGTTTGAAAAATGGCCTTTTTCTGGTCGATCCATTTAAATCTGAGATGACCAAACGCGTTTTAATTTACCACGCTCACATATTAATTCCAAAAATTATGAAATTTTAAATACAGAAATAATTTGACGTTCCGGATCCAACAAAAGTTGTTTCGTCGAAAACAAAGATCATTTGCAAAATGTCTATTTTTAAGGGCTTTGTTGTTATTTAAAAACGGAATTTTTAAATTCTGACCAAATTTCTGTTAAAATTTCCTTAAAATAAAATTTTAAATTGGTTCTAATTTTTTGGGTTGTTACATTTATTTTTAAACACATCTTTGGTTCTGGAGTTATCTTCCTATAGGAAGACTATCAGTGAGGTCTAATCCCATCGATGTCGCTTGGGTCTAGGTATATTTTTTGATCGTTTATTTAGTTAAATACAATGTATACCATTTCTAATATACGTTCTTTATTATCATGTAACAGGTGGATTGTATGTAAGATTACGCGACAAACACCACGAAGAAGTGTGAAGTTCTACCGCAATGAGTTGGACGTCCTTGAAGAAGATAAGGTTACATGGACACCATACACTCAGGAGGTATTTGACACACTTCCACTCATGTACAGAGCTCATAGGTACCTCTGGACTACGAGAGTACCTATAATACCCTACACAAACACCATTTGGTACCTTCCTGATAGGGTTATAAGATAGTTTGACATGATGCAGTATATAACGGACAATGCGCCTCCTTGCATACAGGCGTACAGTGCGCATGACTATCTGACACTTGTTGCTATATGGAATAACTGCCATAATTATATTGAGGTTGAGAGTTTATAAGGCATAGTACATAAGGTGGTACTGGAACATTACAACGACGCTATATTCTTCAGCCCTTAGTTGATTCGGCGTAGACAGACGAGGAGGGAAGAACTATGTGCACAAACATTCAAAAGATTTTAGATGTGATCTTGTGCATAAACAAATTTGATCGTCCAAAACCACCATCTCCTCCTCCTCCAGCAGGTCCATCAGATCCACCTCCTCCTCCTCAGCAGCTGAAGAACTTGAAGAATTTTTACATGGCCCGTCCCAACCAGCTTTACACTACCCACTCCAGCCAGTGCGCGACGACATAGAAGCAGCAGCAGCAGTGGTTCGTCATCAAATTCCACACCACTGGTTAGGCGGCCAAGGCGAGACTGGTGCACGTATGTTTGGTCGTAGAGTAATGTTGGCATAATTATTTGGTATGTTTGTACTTGGAATGTTTAATTATTCGGTAGGTTTGGATAGTGACACGACCCGAAATCCCCATCCGGCCTAGATCGAAAAAAAACGCAGATTGCGTGAGAAACACAAACATGAGAATATTTCATTGCTATTACAACAATTTAATTTACATAAGAGTACAAGATTTCAGAGTACAAATAAATAATATACAGCAGAAAATTCTCAGAGTTTAAAATACACAAAATTAAAATGTATTAATACAATGTACAACGGAAAATACATCAACTAACACAACTGAAAGAAAATACATAAACAAAGCTTTCCGAATAGAGCTCTAGCTGTAATCCAGGATTACGTGAAAAGAAATATCCGCAAATCCAAAACTACTAGCTGCCCGTGTGGAAAATATGGGCACCCAGAGTTTAGGTAGAAATAATAAACTCCGAGTCAGTCATGGGACTGGTGTGAGAACTCAAAATAGTTATTAAACTTTTACTTTAAAATAGGGTATATCACCGGACCACGCCGTATGTCACGGAACGAGTTTTCTCCTATGAATACTCTACAATAAAACAATTTATAAACAACGCAATGCTCTTTGAAAAATGAAGCTATTATAAGACTCAGGTCCCATCACACAATGCAACGCAAACCGGAGGATAGAGTTTTACCTTATAATAGCCAAACATGCTCGGTACGCTTTAAAACAAATCATTTTGATATTAGTATAAGTGTATAGTGTCAAAACAACTTCAAATATAAATATATCAATCATAGATGTAACACCCCGCCTCCGCTAGGGTCACTCGCAAAGGAATGCACTAGCTTTAGAGGGGCATTATTGGTAAACATGCACAGAAATATCACAAGACAGAACATATGAAATAGCGGAAGTAAAATCAAACTTTCATAAATTCAATAATTAAGGTCTAAAGCCTTTTACATCAGAGTACATCAAAACCTGTCTTGCAATAGTAAAGAAGCATAAAGACTTTTTAATAAATTATTCCCCAAGTAAAACAGTAAAGTAGCCATAGCCAAGCGAAGTCCAAGCCATCCATGATGACCTTCAAGCAGAAGAAGTCCGAACTAAACAGCATTGTTTCCTCCCTGTAACCTGGGGGGGAAACGGAAGAAAAGAGGCGAAACAAAACGGGTCAGTCAAAAAGACTGAGTAAGTCCTATCTACTTCCAGTATAAAAACAGGTAAAGGTAACATGACATGCATAAACTGAAAGTAAACATAAGGATAACTACAAGATAGATAAACAAAACCAGGGTAGCCGGTTGAACTACTGTGGCAAGGTAAACTAAGGTATCATGATAAACTACAGTGTTATGATAAGTCAAGGTATCACATCGTCAGATTTCTATCGAATACATCATCCCAAGATATCTGCCCCGTCTAACATCCCAATGTATCTATTATGTATATTCTTCCTAGTTCTAATATGTATATTTGCTCTGCACCCTCCGTACTAGTACCCCAGCCTTGTTATGTGTTAACCATGAATGTCCCTTACTCAAAGTCGTATAATGGTCCATGTCAACATAATATATCATATGTTTCTTTCCATGTATATAAGTTCAGTCCTTTGCCGTACCTCGTACGGGCTCCCTCATGTTGTATTATTCTTGAAATCGTTTGGACTGTCACCCTTGTTCTAGCTAGGCTCTTCCATATGAATCATCGTTTGAACTACTAGGATTTACGCCACCTAGCACCACTAGGGATTATGCTTACCTATTGCACGCTTTCGTATTTCAGTTTGGGTTAAACCACCTAGGCCACTAGGGATTACGCTAACCCTCAACCGCGCCCTTTTCCCCACGCATTCATCGTGAATCGTTTTTCTACACTGTATGCACATGTATCACATCGTGCCATCCGAGTCCTGTCCTAGGGCAAAACAAGAAATACAGGACTCGGTCGGGAGCTTTAGATTTATCTGCCGATGCAGATACTAAGGTCTGCTTTTCTACACGTGGCTATGGTCCCACGAGACCCCTCCCTCAACTAGGGAAAGGCAACACAAGAGAAAATCTTGCATGAGAACTACACTCCGGCCAGCCCACATCCAACGGCCTACCTCACCCATAATTAGATAGCAATCATGGTCTGTTGGGTGTTCCCTGCCTTTCCGTACGTACACGCTTGACTCAAGATGGTAGATGATCGACGAACTTGCTATCTCGGGCACCTTGGGTATTCGTCGACTCACTGCTATCCACCCCAGTCTTTAGGTCGCTCGCATAGCAACCAAGGCATACTCTTGGTTCTTCTAACGAAGACCTTAACCTCTTGTGAGCCCAGGATGATCATCTGCGACCTCACAGAGGGATCCCAAGAATATCCTCACGTTCCCCGAAGCCGCTGCTTCGTTACCCAGTTCGTTGGAGCCTTTATCTAAATCAGACAGCCTGCTCCTACACGCATACTTAAACGTTGACCTAACGTATCGGGTTACTAATCTATCTAAGAAGTGGTCCAAATTTCTTTGACTAAGAATTATTACTTAGTTTCCCTTAACTAAGGTTTACCACTTAGCCTTATTTCCATTATCCTTGTTAACTATGGTTATTTACCTAATCCTCCGAATTAGGGTTTATCTAATGGGTTAAGTGTCACTTAAGTTCACAACTTAACCCGTCTACAAAACATGTCGAAACTGGCTAAGTATCCAAGTCCAAGACTTAACCCTACAGACCATGTGTCAAGTTGGTTAAGCATATCAAGCAATCCATGACTTAACCTCGTCTAATTATCATTTTAGATTGGTTAAGTATATATATTAATTTGACCCTATCAAATTACCGAGTCAAATCGGTCAAGCGTATTCGAAACGATTCGTGACTTAGCCTTATCATGTTTTTACGTTAGATTGGTTAAGTATAGGTTAACTTAACCTTATCAAATTAACGAGTTAGATTGGTTAAGTATAGGTCACTTATCCTCATCAAATCATCGTGTTAAATTAGTTAAGTGTTTAACTTAACCCCATTAAATTACCAAGTTTAGATTAGTTAAGTCTAATCTTAACCTCATCCATTAACTGTATTATACGGTTAAGTGTCATTAAGAAAATTTACTTAACCTTATCAAGTTATCGTGTTGGATTGATTAAGTG
The DNA here is from genome assembly GCA_030737875.1 of Allium sativum. Classification (NCBI taxonomy): domain Eukaryota; kingdom Viridiplantae; phylum Streptophyta; class Magnoliopsida; order Asparagales; family Amaryllidaceae; genus Allium; species Allium sativum. The sequence goes on from CM060919.1 coordinate 214,334,896, forward strand.
TTGGTTAACTTAATCCCGTCCACTATTCGTATAAAAATGGTCAAGTGTCATTAGGCAAATCAAGTCACTTACCCTACCAAAGCTTATCATGTTCTGTTAAGTATCATTAGCCTAATCAAATTACTTAACCCATTTTGTCCATGTCATATTTGGTTAAGCCTCATTACTCAAATTAACTTAACCCTATTATGTGGCATTAATTATTTAATGCACCCCAACCTCTCACATTAGACTTTGTTGTGGTTACTAGTTAAGCCGGGCGGGTCCGGGTAGATTTACACCACAACTTGGTCTAACCTCGGGTTCAAGCACAACATGACCAACTTCTCACATTGAGTCCTATTGTTTGCAACAACTAGTTAGGCCGGTCGGTTCCGGGTAGTTTTACGTTGCAAACTCAACCCAACCTCGAGTTGGCCACTTTCATGTTTAGCCTAGTGTCATGTTCATAGTCAAGTTTTCAAGCAATTGGGTAGACCTAACTTAATAGGTAAATTCCCAATGGGTAGACCTAACTTAATAGGTAAATTCCCAAGCTTATGTTTTTATGCATACTTACATGTCAACTTCCATGTTATATTTAATGTTACATGTTGTCATGTTATACCCATTTAACCCAAATCATGTTTCACATCATATTTCATGGAACTTCAAGTTAAGTTTCTCATGTATATTCACGCTCGTCTAACCTAACCCCAAAACGTGTTTCCAACGTAAGTATAGTCGAGTCAACATAGTAGGAATACTATGGCTACAAATTGGCCTCGAACATGCATAGTGTCATAAAAAGGGTTTTGGCCACAAACACACAAAATGTCACAAGGGAATTCGGCCACAAACATGCATATTATCAAAAAGGGTTTGGCCATAAACATGCACAACTTAAAAGAGGGGATTGGCCATAAGCATGCATAATCTCATAAAGGATTTGGCCACAAACTTGCATGATAACATAAGGGGTTTGGGTTCATAAACATGCATAAGCCCCAAAATCTTGTCTTAGCCAATGTTTCACACATAAAGTGGTTCCTAAAGGTTCATGCTAGCATTTCATGCATAAAGATCCAAACTTGCAAGTTAAACTAGGTTATGCATAGCATGAGAGGCATGATTAAGTCACTCACATGGCCTAAAATCATAATCATGAACACAAGAGGCAAGGTAAGGTTCATATAGGTTCGCATAATCATGTTTAGCCTCATTTTATCCCATGTCATTATCAAAACTACCGTTTCCATCTAAAAGTAGTTAGAACTTACATACTTAGGCCTAGGGAAAGAAGCATGAATCATCTTGGCTAAGAAAGGTGCCTCCTTTGTTGAAGAATCGTCATGGAACTCGCATAGCAACGTTGATTTTTCCTCTCTTTGGTGTAGCAAGCTTGCATCTTTTGATTTGAACCCGATTTGAATGCATAGGCTCTAGGGATTTGAGATGGAGGCCATGATCACTTTGCATTTGGGCAGCACTTCGTGGAGAGGGTGAGTAATGAGGGTTTAGGGGGGGGGCTTAGGGGTGTTTTTATAGAGATTAGGATAGTTTTAGGCCCTTAGATTAACCCTAGGATAGATTAGGACCATCAGATCTCGGAAGCTTCCAGAACCAGCCCAAGAACAAGACCAGGTGAGACAAGCAGGTGCACCAGGCAGCTTGCCCCGGCCACCCCCTGTCGACAGGCAAGTCGACAGGGCTGTCGACTTGGTCTGGGCCCAAGTCGACAGGCCTGTCGACAGCCCTGTCGACATGGCCTAGGCGGGGAAACTTCCCGCCTAGCCCCAGATCTGATTTCCAAAACTGTTTCCGAAATTCAAAATCCAGAAATCTTCTTTGGGCCATAACCGGGTCATACGGACTCCGATTTACAAAATTTCGGACTCTATTTCGCGTATTTTTCCGAGACGAACGCAATGGCATAGCCCGTTTTACTTGATTCAGAATTTAAAATTAAATTCTGCCTTGATTCTTGATTTAACGTGTTGTAAAAATTCGGGTTGTTACATTCTCCCCACCTTTTAGGATTTCGTCCCCGAAATCTCCAAGTTAGGAAGAACATATCCTACCATCCATCATCCATCTACTCAAAACATCATCCACAAGCAATCATTGTCCTTAGATGATTTCTAATGCTATATGAATATATGCAAAACGTGTGTGTACATGTTCCTTAGCTAATGCTAATGATCAGGCCTGAAAAATTTTCTAATGCAAAGTATGTTTAGTGCCATGAATCCAATATGTATGCAAATAGTCCTAGCCATATAGATACTATATGCGTGCACAATCATTCATTCATATGCAACAACTGCATGATAACACATTCGATTTCATCCATAAACAAGTATAAATACTCGTGCATATGCAATATGAAATGTGACCGAGTCGAGCTAGTATCTAATGTGTATTCGCGCATCCACGAGCAACCACTTGCAACCATATCAATCATAACATGTTTCAAATACATGTTTACATCCATAGGGTTCTACCTAAGATTCCCTGAAACAGGGTCGACAAAACAAACTCCGTACGGGGTTTGTAACAGAGACAGGTCCGAGAGGATATCCATAAAAGATAGCCTACAAGCAAGCTCAACAGAAAAACAGGGATCGAGGATATATTCCCAAAAGAGATATCATGCACGTATTTAGTCTTCAGTCTCCTGAGTCGCATTACCTTGAGCTTAGTTCCTTCGTGCCTTGACCGCCCCTTTTACTTCACGATTTCGCAGCTTCTTATTTCCTGTTTTCATAACATGAGTTGGAACTCATTTCCTCGTCGCCCCTCGTTCCACTTGCACTTATTCTCCTTCTCGAATACTTGGCGCAAACAGGACTGCGTACTCATGATTCCACGCAAGCTTTTCAAAATTTCATTAGTGAATCCTGGACCTCGTACCACAAGGTATTCCACGTAGAAAAACTTTCCCTTGCAAGTAAACACGTTACCATGCGCACTTACTAGGGTAATTCCCATAACCCATACATAAGCGAAGTAAACCATCCGTTTTATTAGCGAACACCACTCGATCGGGTTTCTAATTCCCAACAAAGGCATCTAGGGATTCTAAGTAACTAATCATGACAGAACCCAAAAGGTTACGCGATATTTCAAGGGTACTACCAAAACAAGCCAAGAGTCTAACTACCCTCCTTCTAAAACCGAGAGTGGCACCCCTTACTGGATAACCACTTCATCCTTAGAATCCATCCATAGCTTATAAACATAAGCATTATTTCCAAGCTCAATACTTGGCATAGACATTCTCAAATCCAAACAAGTCATGAATAAATGGACCGATCTTCTAATAGGACTTGGGACAAAAACGGGATCCTCTACTATGCTAGTACTAAGGTGCAGAGACTCAACTATCGAGGCGGACTTAAAAGATGCGGTGATCAAAACAAAGTCCCGACAGGATGATAGAGAAGAAAAGCTAAACCTTTAACAAGATCGTTACCCTCCTTCTGAGGTACCTTAGAAATGAGAGCATACTATTGCTCTCCGAATGATCTTGTCCCTGTTCCATGATACTTAACTATCCGTCCCGTTTCACCATGCCAAAGGTACTTCCTCGTCAGGGGTTTCATTGTTCATCTTTCTCCCTCCTTTTAGGACTCAGCCATACCAACATGTTGCTTATCCCTGAACTCGTATCCTTTATCCTTGTTCTTACTATCCTTTCATGCATAACTCTGCAATGGTCTCTCGAGAACCACCTCCATCGTACGGGAAACACTTACGCAGCTAGAAAGACTAGTCGTAGTCAAAACCACTGTGACTACAGATGGAGGAAAGAAAGGAAAAGAGATTAAATCAAGGAAACAAGGATGATGCTAATGGCCTTTGGGGAATAGCCTTTTTCTTTTTAAAAGAAAATTTTCTTGAAAGATGCTTCTTTGTAAACGGTTTTTCAAATAATTTTCAGAAGGTCTTTAAAACTTTTGCAAAGTCTAGTAACCTTCTGCTCTGATACCAAATGTAACACCCCGCCTCCGCTAGGGTCACTCGCAAAGGAATGCACTAGCTTTAGAGGGGCATTATTGGTAAACATGCACAGAAATATCACAAGACAGAACATATGAAATAGCGGAAGTAAAATCAAACTTTCATAAATTCAATAATTAAGGTCTAAAGCCTTTTACATCAGAGTACATCAAAACCTGTCGTGCAATAGTAAAGAAGCATAAAGACTTTTTAATAAATTATTCCCCAAGTAAAACAGTAAAGTAGCCATAGCCAAGCGAAGTCCAAGCCATCCATGATGACCTTCAAGCAGAAGAAGTCCGAACTAAACAGCATTGTTTCCTCCCTGTAACCTGGGGGGGAAACGGAAGAAAAGAGGCGAAACAAAACGGGTCAGTCAAAAAGACTGAGTAAGTCCTATCTACTTCCAGTATAAAAACAGGTAAAGGTAACATGACATGCATAAACTGAAAGTAAACATAAGGATAACTACAAGATAGATAAACAAAACCAGGGTAGCCGGTTGAACTACTGTGGCAAGGTAAACTAAGGTATCATGATAAACTACAGTGTTATGATAAGTCAAGGTATCACATCGTCAGATTTCTATCGAATACATCATCCCAAGATATCTGCCCCATCTAACATCCCAATGTATCTATTATGTATATTCTTCCTAGTTCTAATATGTATATTTGCTCTGCACCCTCCGTACTAGTACCCCAGCCTTGTTATGTGTTAACCATGAATGTCCCTTACTCAAAGTCGTATAATGGTCCATGTCAACATAATATATCATATGTTTCTTTCCATGTATATAAGTTCAGTCCTTTGCCGTACCTCGTACGGGCTCCCTCATGTTGTATTATTCTTGAAATCGTTTGGACTGTCACCCTTGTTCTAGCTAGGCTCTTCCATATGAATCATCGTTTGAACTACTAGGATTTACGCCACCTAGCACCACTAGGGATTATGCTTACCTATTGCATGCTTTCGTATTTCAGTTTGGGTTAAACCACCTAGGCCACTAGGGATTACGCTAACCCTCAACCGCGCCCTTTTCCCCACGCATTCATCGTGAATCGTTTTTCTACACTGTATGCACATGTATCACATCGTGCCATCCGAGTCCTGTCCTAGGGCAAAACAAGAAATACAGGACTCGGTCGGGAGCTTTAGATTTATCTGCCGATGCAGATACTAAGGTCTGCTTTTCTACACGTGGCTATGGTCCCACGAGACCCCTCCCTCAACTAGTGAAAGGCAACACAAGAGAAAATCTTGCATGAGAACTACACTCCGGCCAGCCCACATCCTACGGCCTACCTCACCCATAATTAGATAGCAATCATGGTTTGTTGGGTGTTCCCTGCCTTTCCGTACGTACACGCTTGACTCAAGATGGTAGATGATCGACGAACTTGCTATCTCGGGCACCTTGGGTATTCGTCGACTCACTGCTATCCACCCCAGTCTTTAGGTCGCTCGCATAGCAACCAAGGCATACTCTTGGTTCTTCTAACGCAGACCTTAACCTCTTGTGAGCCCAGGATGATCATCTGCGACCTCACAGAGGGATCCCAAGAATATCCTCACGTTCCCCGAAGCCGCTGCTTCGTTACCCAGTTCGTTGGAGCCTTTATCTAAATCAGATAGCCTGCTCCTACACGCATACTTAAACGTTGACCTAACGTATCGGGTTACTAATCTATCTAAGAAGTGGTCCAAATTTCTTTGACTAAGAATTATTACTTAGTTTCCCTTAACTAAGGTTTACCACTTAGCCTTATTTCCATTATCCTTGTTAACTATGGTTATTTACCTAATCCTCCGAATTAGGGTTTATCTAATGGGTTAAGTGTCACTTAAGTTCACAACTTAACCCGTCTACAAAACATGTCGAAACTGGCTAAGTATCCAAGTCCAAGACTTAACCCTACAGACCATGTGTCAAGTTGGTTAAGCATATCAAGCAATCCATGACTTAACCTCGTCTAATTATCATTTTAGATTGGTTAAGTATATATATTAATTTGACCCTATCAAATTACCGAGTCAAATCGGTCAAGCGTATTCGAAACGATTCGTGACTTAGCCTTATCATGTTTTTACGTTAGATTGGTTAAGTATAGGTTAACTTAACCTTATCAAATTAACGAGTTAGATTGGTTAAGTATAGGTCACTTATCCTCATCAAATCATCGTGTTAAATTAGTTAAGTGTTTAACTTAACCCCATTAAATTACCAAGTTTAGATTAGTTAAGTCTAATCTTAACCTCATCCATTAACTATATTATACGGTTAAGTGTCATTAAGAAAATTTACTTAACCTTATCAAGTTATCGTGTTGGATTGATTAAGTGTTGGTTAACTTAATCCCGTCCACTATTCGTATAAAAATGGTCAAGTGTCATTAGGCAAATCAAGTCACTTACCCTACCCAAGCTTATCATGTTCTGTTAAGTATCATTAGCCTAATCAAATTACTTAACCCATTTTGTCCATGTCATATTTGGTTAAGCCTCATTACTCAAATTAACTTAACCCTATTATGTGGCATTAATTATTTAATGCACCCCAACCTCTCACATTAGACTTTGTTGTGGTTACTAGTTAAGCCGGGCGGGTCCGGGTAGATTTACACCACAACTTGGTCTAACCTCGGGTTCAAGCACAACATGACCAACTTCTCACATTGAATCCTATTGTTTGCAACAACTAGTTAGGCCGGTCGGTTCCGGGTAGTTTTACGTTGCAAACTCAACCCAACCTCGAGTTGGCCACTTTCATGTTTAGCCTAGTGTCATGTTCATAGTCAAGTTTTCAAGCAATTGGGTAGACCTAACTTAATAGGTAAATTCCCAATGGGTAGACCTAACTTAATAGGTAAATTCCCAAGCTTATGTTTTTATGCATACTTACATGTCAACTTCCATGTTATATTTAATGTTACATGTTGTCATGTTATACCCATTTAACCCAAATCATGTTTCACATCATATTTCTTCAAGTTAAGTTTCTCATGTATATTCACGCTCGTCTAACCTAACCCCAAAACGTGTTTCCAACGTAAGTATAGTCGAGTCAACATAGTAGGAATACTATGGCTACAAATTGGCCTCGAACATGCATAGTGTCATAAAAAGGGTTTTGGCCACAAACACACAAAATGTCACAAGGGAATTCGGCCACAAACATGCATATTATCAAAAAGGGTTTGGCCATAAACATGCACAACTTAAAAGAGGGGATTGGCCATAAGCATGCATAATCTCATAAAGGATTTGGCCACAAACTTGCATGATAACATAAGGGGTTTGGGTTCATAAACATGCATAAGCCCCAAAATCTTGTCTTAGCCAATGTTTCACACATAAAGTGGTTCCTAAAGGTTCATGCTAGCATTTCATGCATAAAGATCCAAACTTGCAAGTTAAACTAGGTTATGCATAGCATGAGAGGCATGATTAAGTCACTCACATGGCCTAAAATCATAATCATGAACACAAGAGGCAAGGTAAGGTTCATATAGGTTCGCATAATCATGTTTAGCCTCATTTTATCCCATGTCATTATCAAAACTACCGTTTCCATCTAAAAGTAGCTAGAACTTACATAGTTAGGCCTAGGGAAAGAAGCATGAATCATCTTGGCTAAGAAAGGTGCCTCCTTTGTTGAAGAATCGTCATGGAACTCGCATAGCAACGTTGATTTTTCCTCTCTTTGGTGTAGCAAGCTTGCATCTTTTGATTTGAACCCGATTTGAATGCATAGGCTCTAGGGATTTGAGATGGAGGCCATGATCACTTTGCATTTGGGCAGCACTTCGTGGAGAGGGTGAGTTATGAGGGTTTAGGGGGGGGGGGCTTAGGGGTGTTTTTATAGAGATTAGGATAGTTTTAGGCCCTTAGATTAACCCTAGGATAGATTAGGACCATCAGATCTCGGAAGCTTCCAGAACCAGCCCAAGAACAAGACCAGGTGAGACAAGCAGGTGCACCAGGCAGCTTGCCCCGGCCACCCCCTGTCGACAGGCAAGTCGACAGGGCTGTCGACTTGGTCTGGGCCCAAGTCGACAGGCCTGTCGACAGCCCTGTCGACATGGCCTAGGCGGGGAAACTTCCCGCCTAGCCCCAGATCTGATTTCCAAAACTGTTTCCGAAATTCAAATTTCCAGAAATCTTCTTTAGGCCATAACCGGGTCATACGGACTCCGATTTACAAAATTTCGGACTCTATTTCGCGTATTTTTCCGAGACGAACGCAATGGCATAGCCCGTTTTACTTGATTCAGAATTTAAAATTAAATTCTGCCTTGATTCTTGATTTAACGTGTTGTAAAAATTCGGGTTGTTACAATAGACGACATAGTATCCAATCCTACTATGTCGCCATGTAGGTCTACAACTAAAACTGAAAAGTCGCATATTGGAAATTGGATTTCCTTCATCAGTCAAGGCAAGGGATGGTCTCCATACCGAATCGGATCACCTCTAGCAAGATGATCTAGGATTACACACTCTAGGAAACCCTTGGATCCTGCAGTGTCGATCCTCCCTTACGTGTGAGGATTAGTTATTCCTGAACAATACGTTTTCCGGTCCTATCGGACCTCCAAAATGGTGATTGGCAACTAATATATCCGAGGCACCTCGCAATCCATCATCCACAAAAGTAAAAATGTTTGGGCTCCATATAATGACAGAACTTCTAGCTAGAAAGAAACATATGCACTCACTGAGTCCCTTATCCCGTTTCTGACTCATACCGAGGTGTGAGGCTCGCGAATCAACGCTATACACAAAGCTATGCTACTTAAAGTCGTGCTTTGATCATCATCCACAAGGCCCTTATTTTCAACAAAAGCCTTGATCATTTGCATCTTAGCATGCTACATTGTCAATCCATACCATACCATTGATTTCTGCTAACATATAACCTCTAAGCTTGTACGTCTCAGAGAAGGGTGTTAAGCAAGAGAATGAATTCTCTGCCACCAAACATATATATATATATATATTTAGCAGAGATTAACGAATATAGCACACAATACAATGTCAGACATGATCCATTCCCAAGTCCGTTCTGGGTCTAAACGAAACCGGAGGCACCTTATTCCTCATCCCATATGTCTAATACAGGAGAGAGGTCCTCGCATATCCGGTCGATCTCCAAGTATGTCTGGACGATCACCACTTATTACCTCGTGTTAGGTGTACAGGCCAATCAAGACATCAATAACCATCCAAACGATGCAAAGATCTTCGGTCTTCAACCACTATCTTCATCGTTGACTTTCAATCGTCGTATTAATTATTCAGAATGGGTTAAACCCGGTCTTTCTGAATAATTGGCGTGTCTTATAATTAAGTACTATAAAAACACATCATACACCTCATTCCAATCCAGAATATTCTTTTATTTAAATATTCACATCTTAAGGGAAAGGTTCCCATTAATTTTATCAAAGATAAGTTCATTTAAACTATTTCTTTATTCTTCCTTTGGATAACATTTCAAAAGATTTTATTTTATCTTTTCACAACTTAAACCAAATCAAGGTTTACCAAACTAGTCGGGATTATCGAGCCTTACCAAAGTAATCATTTATTTTATTTTTCCAATCCTAACCTATTCATCCTTTGGAGCAAAACTGATAGTACTCCATATCTAACAACCGCTATGTTATCGGTAAAATTAGTTACCGTTTCACTTTTCAAATCTAATTAAAGATTTAACTATTGCATGGGGTAAAACTGGTGGTACTCCATTCTCGATCATTTCTTGAATTCAGTAAATTTTATTACCTCATTTACATTCCAATCTGATTAAAGATTCATTAAAACTCCAACTTGATTTTTAATCTCAAAAACCATTACTTAATGATTATTCAATCTTTTAGGAAATTACCCTGTCTTTAACTGGGTTAAAGAACTCATGTCATTTAAAACAAAGTTCACGATAAACTCAAAATCATCTTCCACCAAAATAGAATCTTCACGGAAATCATAACAGTATATAATCGATATAAATTTGCGTATCAAACAAATACTATAAGTGGAATAGCGGCAAGGCCTTTTAAATTCCATAAATAGTAACGGTCTTCCTTTACAGAAGTTCATCTCAATTATTAAATCGAATTCCATTCGATTCCAATTTAATATATTAATTTGGAAAAAAATTCTTTGGAAAATTCCATTAATCTTATTTAAAAGATTATAAATTTCAAATCGTAACTTCATTGTTAATTGGGTTAAAGAATAAATGTTATTTAAAACATTGTTCATGATAAACCCAAATTCAACTGTCATTTCATTTCAATTCCTTTCTCAACTGGGTTTAAGAATAGTATTATTAGAGATACCATTCACGACAAACCCAAAATCCAGTTTGATATTAAATACAAGACTCTGAATAGAAATTATACTGATTTATATTCAATATCAAATTCTGAAACTAATATCTATCTATCTATCGGGAATAACGATATCTGTATCTTCCAAATTCCTCAATAATATCCGTATAATCACAGAATTTAATATCGAAATATTCCAAAGATTATTTCTATTCAATTCCTTTACAATTTATATGCCAGAAAAATTCTGGTTATATTAACCATATAATTTCTTTCAGTTCTTACTCAAGTTGAAAAACAACTTGTTCTGATAAAATATCTTTTATCTCTACAAACGTGGAATATTTCATCCAAAATCTTTCCAAATCATTTATTATGATTTTACATAATTTATTCATATTTTTAATAATTTTATTAAGGCCCTTACAGTCAATTTCCAATATCGGTACTGAACTGCATCTATAGCGACCTTTTCTAAAAACTAATTTGGACATATCTTAAAATCTAACCATTAGATTTCAAATCTCATATTATCATTCGAAAGCTCTTTTTGATATGAACCCAACGGTTCTGGTTTTAGGAGAATCCGACGGTCGATCTCCCGTTACGTCAATTCAAAGTCAATGGTCGAAATTCGCGAACGGTCGCTGCGTGAAATGTTCTATTCAGCCCATTTAAATATATAAAATATATATGGTCGATTTCCATTTAAAAATGTATTTTATAAATTATTTATAAATTCATTTTAAAATGATTTCAACTTCCATTTCAATTTTAAATCAAAATTGAATATTCCATATCATTATAATATTAAAATGATAATATTTTCGAAATATCAGATTTTGAAATCAAATCTTTTCGATATTCATTATAAAATGAATAAAATTGATAGAAAATTCCGTTCGAGTTAAAATGGCGTATATCTACTTAATTCGGCTTCATATTCATTTCAGTTATGAATATTTCAACATTTTCATGTCCATCCAAAACCGGACATAAAAATCATATTTTGATTCTTCATTGAATATTATTTTAAAATATTCGTTTATATTCTGAATTGGAATCAGACTCAATCAATTACCATATAATTTTATTTATATGGATTCCATACATCGCATGTATTCAAAAATAGTGATAAACAACTATTAAACAGTCAATTTACATCCAAATTGCAATTTACAACTGTATAAACATTAAATAATTAAATAACGCTTATAACGGTTTATCGATCCATCGATTGACATATAATTAAATCCAAGGAAGATGTGCATTAATTATCATCCCCAGACCCGCGTGGGGTTTTTAACCATCAACAACTATTATTATTATTTGTACACTTGGGTAATGTGTAAAATTATCGTCCCAATACCCATATGGGGTTTACATTACAGTCCATGTGAACATATCTACATATTTTCATAGTTTAATGTAAACGTTTATTTTCACAGTTTAATAATGATAACATTAGAACTGTAAACATCCATCAATCACCAAACAAATATTTCAATCACAAGCAGTCAAGATATATTCAGTTATAAAAACAAATAACTGTACAAAATTTTGAGTGACAGAGTTCTCACATTGGATTCCACTCCGTCAGTCTTTAATTGATGATTTTATTTTTAAACTAAATTAAACGAGCGTATAATTTAGCTAAAAATTCAACTTGCTCCGTTTATGTTCTGGTCAGTTCCATGTTGTAGTACTCGCTGCAACGAGCGTAACACAACTGAAATCGTGGGATTTCGATCTCGTATCAAAAAGATATGGATTTTAATACATTGATTACATAATTTACAATTAAACACAATTAATTAACATTAATTACATCATTAGACAAATTAATCCCCTTCTCCTTCGTAACCTACAGGCTGATACATGAAACCATGCTCGCAAGGAAGAACCGCCATCACACGTTGCTCGAGACCGCCGGACCTCCATCGCCCATCACCACGCCGTCGGGCTTTGAGAGCTCCACCACCGCCAGTCGTGGCGCTGAACTTGCCGGTCCCTGGCCCAAAATCATGATCAAACGGTGCCTCTTTGAGGCCGAGATTCTCTATATTCACGAAATTCCAAACGATCTCCAACGTTGGATTTGTACATCTCAGAGAGCTCTTCGATTTTGTAATTATAATTTTTTGAAATTATTGCTTGGATTGAAGGAGAATTTGAGAAGAGGAATTGAAGATATCGGTTGTTCGTAGATAAAAACGCGGCGTAGGCAATAAAAGGAAAACTAGGGTTGTCCAGTTTTAAGATGTTATATATAAAAATATATTAATATTTTAATTCTTTTATTTCTTATAAATGAATTTTCTTGTCCGAACTCCAAATCAAACCCAACGACTGACGTTCTTAACCAAGTACCCTTATTCCGGACATAATGGGATATGTCTTGTAGCTGATTCGATTGTTTCGATCAATTTTTCTTAAAATTAAAATATAAATTAATATAATGTTCAATATTGAATTTCAACGTACATTTTAATTTTCCAGAGCCACATACTGACTCCAAAAATTATGAAATTTAAAATCTAGCTATGATTTGACGATACGGTTCTAACAAAATTAATTTCATCGAATTTGGAGGCCGTTCGAAAAATGGCCTTTTTATTAGCTTATTAAATTCAAACGGAAATTCAAAACGTATTTAAATTTACTATCTCACATATTAATTTCAAAAGACTTGAAATTTTAAACTAACAATAATTTGTCATTCTAGATCCAACAAAAGTTGTTTCATCAAAAACGGAGGTCGTTTGCATAATGACTATTTTTAAGGGCTATATATAATATCAAAATATTAATAAATTCCACAGCGACTATTCTAAAATTTAATCTGGTCATAACTTACCATTTATAAAATGAAATCTCAATTTTTCACATTCATTAGAAAAATATTATTAAATAGATCCTAACACTTCTTATTTTATCAGATTATGATTTATATTGAATTCTGTATTCATTCAAAGTTCAAAACCAAAATTTCAAACTACAACGCCATTTCGAGTTCGTTTTAATTAAATTTTAAATTCTTACGTTCAAACTTCGCTTTAAAATAAATTTTTAGTCGTTTATTCTTAAAATAAATTATTTTAACATTTAAAATCCACTAAAATCAATAATTTTGAGTTGGTTCCAAAATCTGGGTTGTTACAGATAGAAACGGTGTTTGTATAATTATTTGGTATGTTCGGATATTTAGTTTTGTCATTTGGTTTATGTTGATTGGTTGGGCTTCTGGATCCTGTTTGGATGTTTGGTATTGATATTCATATTAGTTAAACGACGTTTGAACGTATAATTTATAATTTAATTAAAACGAGCTCGTAATGTCGCTGTAGTTCATAATTTTAAGTTTTGAACTTCAAATGAATATACAGGTTTCGTTCTAAGCTAGAATTATTTAAAATAAGAAACGTTGCAATCTATTGAACCATATTTTTCCAACGGATGAGAAAAATTGAGATTTGATATTATAGATTTTGAGTTATGTCCAAATCAAATTTTCAGAAAGTCGCTATGAAATCATTTATAAAGCATAACGATTTATTAAATAAAAAATGGTTTTTAATATAGATTGAACGTCATTTAATTTATAATCGAAATTAAACGGTTGAGTTGATCCAGAACTGATTCAAAACTTGTGATTTGGCCGCACTCTACCATGAAATAGTTGAGTTGACTGTGCAAATGTGATAAATGAGTTAAAGTAGTTGATGTGATAAAGCTTAGTTGGCAAGTCTTAACTATTAAAGCTTCACAGATGTGACTTTGTTTATTAAAGATGTCATTATAATTGTTAAAATTCCTCTATACGAACTTGCTCTATTAAAGAGCACCCAGTCTCTCTTCTTCTCTCCATTATTATCTGCCTCAAACTAGATCTGATAAGCTAGTTTTTTGAAGAATAGTTCAGCAACTTTTGTAGATAATAAATTTTTTCCCTAACGTACACTACGACTCGTCAATATTACTCATTTCAAGTTTCCACTTTTCACCTAGGACTGAATGGCTAATTGGGAACTCGATGATGAAACCATAGTTCAAATGTACGATGGGTATGAACGTGGGAAGCAACCAGCCAAAGATATCGAATTTGTGCCCGAAATGCAAATGGAATTCCAGGTAGAAGCCGCAGAAGTCGATTCCGTACTCTTTAGTGCCTCGCAAACCAAACGTTGAAGTCCAACGTATCAGACCAGTTCAAAAATCCCTCAATGCTCGACTGAAGGAAGTACTTGCTCGACAGAACCCCGATAAGTTAAGCTCTAGCATGATGGGTCATTCAGTCATATGCTATTGCAGAGTCGAATGTAATGTGCTTGTTTCTAAAAGTCAGACGAATGCAGGTCGTCGCTTTTATGGTTGCAAAGCATACATTGATGCACAGAATTGCCAAGGATTGTAAAGTTGTAATTTTTTTCATGTATCGATCCACCGTTGACAGAGTGGGGTGTCCAGTACGCACTCGAGATGCAAACTTAGGCTTGTCGCTTTGAAATAATGAATGTTGCCATAAAGGCAGAAATGCTTCATGGGTGCTAAGGTTTACCCAGAAACTATGGGTCGTAGTGATGTTGTATTGGGTTGTACTTATGTTGTATTTTGTTGGTTGTAGTTATATGTTGTGTTGTATTTGATTGGTCGGTCGTAGTTCTATGTTATGTTATATCCTTTCTACCACATCTTGTTTGTTTTTAATGGGTACTTGAATTGGATGGAAGCAGTTTCTAATGAACTGGAAGAAAGATATTGTTTATTATCCATAAATTACCAAGTACTGAACATTGTTTGTATGTTCGATGTAAACATCTTTAAATTGTGTTGTGAATAATTTTTAGATCAGGAAATCTATTTAAATTGGTTACAAATAATTTTTTAAAAAATATTATCAAAATAGTTAAAATATGTTGGCGAGTTTTCAAAATTCGCACAAAGGCGAATTCTGAAACTTCCCCCACGAAAGCCTCCAAGAAAACATGTCTATTTCTGAAAATAAAACTTAAACATGGCTAGACGTGTTATTGTTTTACAAAACAAGCCTATTTAAGCAAATTTTCCTTATTTATTAGTTTTTTATTTTCTTCAATGTTTATTTAAGGTTTATTCTATTAAGTATTACACCCTTGAAGTTAAATATTCCACTGTAAGGACGGAGGTAAGTCGTCTTAATTTCTTTTTTTTTTTTGTTACCCTAATTGTTTATAGGGCATCATCTAAAGGTAAATGTGTTAGATAAGTGAGTTTCTATTTTTATGCCTTGTCTTGCGGCTATTGTTCATTTTAAACGCGACCCCTTTGGGATTTGGGCCTTGGGCTCGGGGAACTCCATTCGCCATTTTCGAATTGTGGAAATTTAACGGTTTAAAGGGTTCAATGACACAATTGAATCTTGCTTTGGTGGTTCAC
Source organism: Allium sativum (assembly GCA_030737875.1). Lineage (NCBI taxonomy): Eukaryota > Viridiplantae > Streptophyta > Magnoliopsida > Asparagales > Amaryllidaceae > Allium > Allium sativum. The sequence continues at coordinate 214,350,627 of CM060919.1, forward strand.
CCGGCAGTTCACGCAAGGGAGAGGCTGAAGTTTTCTCTGTGCCACCCTGGTCCACGGTCTGCAGTTATTCACGGTTTCACTATGGTCAGGCCCGGTTTTCAAAACCATTAATGGTAAGACATGTAAACGAAGCCATTTACATAGTCAATAAATGTTCATTTGGCTTTGAAGTGTATTAGTAACCTGGTTACATATATTGAGGCCATTCACAAATCCTATTCGTTTGGCTTTGAAGTGTCACAAAGAGTGCATCAACATATCGGTCACACTTATTTCGCAAGCCACCTACTCATGTGAAAACTAACTGCCTTTCAAAAATACTATATATGATGTGCGTTACTTCTTAAAAATACAACTCCATACACAAAATATCATCACCATTATCTGAATGTAATATACCTACAGTTACCCATTCCTATCAGCTGATACAATCAGTACCCAGTACCGTCAGTCAAAAGAATCATAATAATTGCATAAAATTCAGATAATTCTTACAAAACTACCAGAAAGGTTGGTACTTGGTACAGTTCACTCGACATATCTCTGTATTTTCCTGATACCAAAGATCATGTTTCCATTTATATTGTGCAAGCTTTACACATTATTGATTCTCTTTCTTCATTCAATGAAAACGAACCTTTTCATTTCATTAAGATTTACAGGAACATTGTACAATGATAGAAGCACTGAGGCCACTTGTGTGCAGTAATGGCTGGGATTACTGCATACTTTGGAAATTATCCCCTGATCAAAGGTAAGCTTTTTCATTGTTAATTAAAACACTTGTTATTTTTCTTCTTTTTGGAATTATAAGCAGCTTATAAAATCACATATGCAGGTACTTAATGTGGAAGGGATGCTGCTGTTCTGGTGCTGATCATGCAGAAGTTCAAAATGGAGTGATGTTGTCGGCTACAACACTTTGCAGAGATACAAAATATGAGCATCCATGGACAGATTCATGCAACAGTCTTTCAGAGTTTCCTTCTTCTGTTTCACTTGACTCCTCTCTTCCGTAGTTCAAAATTAATTTTTATGAATTTCCATGCACTTAAGTTATCATGAATAACACAGTACCATTTTCACAGGATTTATGCACAAGTACTGATGTCTAACCAGCCAATCTGGCAACATTTAGACCATCCTGGTTCAACCATCTCACAAGTAAATTTGTTCAATTGAAGTAGTTACATTTTCTAAAATTTATAATTTCTAAGAAAGTTTATATCTTTGTTTGCAGGAAACAATAGGTGCAAAGACAAGGGTTCTTGTTCCGGTCACGGGTGGGATTGTTGAGCTCTTTGTGTCGAAACACGTAAAGCATTTCGATCTAATTGCCAGAAAAATAATAGTCACACTATTTCGATGATCTAACTATACTCTGCATACACCATATTTTTATATAAATACAGTGAATGTTGCAAAATATGTACTTACTAAGAACTGATATGTGCAATGTCTTCACAGGTGACAGAGGATCAACAAATCACAGACTTCATCATGTCTCAGTGCAACATGGACTCCGACTTTCTTGAAAACAACGGTCATGAGATAAATCAATGGATCGCAGGAGAACATAATAACTTTCAAAACTGTTCGGAACAGTTTGATAACTCTGCGTTTAAACTGTTTGATTCTACACTTACTGCAGTGTACAACAATAATCAGCCGCAGCAGTCTGTACATGATGCTGATTCAGTGAAGCAGGAGGCGCCAACCATACGTGGGGACAATTCTGGAAGCGAAGGAAGCGAGGAAGATGATGAAGGTGGGTCTAGAGCAGTTGGAAGAAATGGGAAGAGACATTACTCAAAGAATCTAATGGCAGAGAGGAAGAGGAGGAAGAAGCTTAATGATAGGCTATATGCACTAAGAGCATTGGTTCCAAAGATCACTAAGGTTAGTCATTTAATTTACCAAAATGTTTTTATAACAACTTAACCAACAATAAGAAAGGATCATTAAGCAATTGATATTCATTCCTGATCGCTTATTGTACAATTTATGGGCTGTGAAAAGATGGATAGGGCATCAATTCTAGGAGATGCGATTGAGTACGTGATGGAGTTGCAGAAGCAAGTGAAGGAGCTTGAGGAGGAGTTAGAGAATGAAACGAATCACGAAGACGAGGCAAAGCAATATGAAAGCAACTACGATATGGTAACAACGAATTTGAATGGGTTGTTGAATGATCAGGCCATGGAGCTTGACGAATCTCCGAAACTGAGCAAGGAGCATTCAAGTTCAGAAGAAAAGGTTAATCAAATGGAGGTAGTACATATATATCAACCTCAAATTTCATTTTGAATCAGCTTTTCAGTAGTATAACATGATTTTTTATGGATAGCCACAAGTTGAAGTGAAGCAATTAGATGGGAATGAGTTTTACCTGAAGATTTTGTGTGAACACAAGTTCGGGGGATTCTCAAGGTTGATGGAGGCAATAAGTTCACTTGGGCTTGAAGTTACAAATGCGACTGTGACCACGCAACAAAGCCTAGTGCTTAACGTATTCACAGTTCAGGTAGTCTCTTTTCTACCAAAAAAACAGTGCATGTATATATAACTGCATACAATGATGTTTATGAACAATCGATGCAGAGAAGGGATAATGAAACAATGCAAGTAGACCAAGTGAGGAACTCACTGTTGGAGCTGACTCGAGGGCCGGTTGGAAACTGGATTGAATCTGGAATAGTTGCAGCAGTGAATAATGGAGATTATCAGCAGGAGCATTGTCATAATCAACACCACCATCATCTTCATTACCAACACCATCAACAATGAGATTTCTGGAAGATGTAGTTTTAGTTTATAATAATTAGTTAATAATGTTGTTTGTTCTTTCACATCAGTAAAAAGTTATGTTTGTGTGGTAGAGAAAAGAAAACGGGTAAAAATTGGTGGCTGGATAATAAAGTTCATGGTGAAATAAAGTTGTTTGGTAGCTGGATAAGGTATTCAAATGTCAGGACGTATGGTCCTTGAGTTGGTTTGATATTTTCGAATTTGAATACGATTGGCCAGGTTTAGCCATTTGTGCGTGTATATTGCGTAAGAGAAAAAAGTTAGCAATTCCAATCTTTTATACAGCAAATTGTCAATTAGTTATTTGAATGTAGTTTATGACACTAAGGTGTTGGTATGACACATTAGTTATGTCAACTTGTGGGAATCCATGATATGCATACCGACACTGTATAATTCATTACTTAAAAAAAAAAAAAAAAAAAAAAAAAAAAAAAAAAATCGAAAGGAAGTGAAGAAGAAAAGTTGAGAAAAAAGGGCAGAAGAAATAACATTGCTACAAGCAGCCAGCTTGGAACCCGCCACAGCAAGATTCACAATCACGCCCTTACCACTCACCCATACAATATTTCATAGAAAGTTGACTTCGCAGCATATCAACAATTCGAAAACAAATAAAATCAGTTTGTGCTGCTCCAGACCCAATGGAACTGCCCTAACCCGATGGCTTGATAGGATGTCCTCTAGATCGGGTCTGAGCATCAAGACTTGAGCCCTAGACCTATTACGAGGGGCCATACGCTCTTGCCTATTACATTATGACGATGGAAAAAAAAAATAGTATTAGAAAACAAATACACACACACACACACACACACACATATATATATATATATATATATATATATATATATATATATATATATATATATATATATACATACATATATATATATAATGTAAGCGACTATTAAGACACAAAATTAAACATAAAATAAAAAACAAAAATTGTGAACCATTAGATTTATTTGTCTTTATGTGGAAAGTGGAATTTAAAAGATGATCTAGTGATTGATATTTGTTGTGTCCAATTTTGTATTCATATAGATTTTCTCATATATAATATACACGCTAATTTTATTTATTTATTTAAATATGCATACATCTATCTAAATGTATTAATGTAACATAATTATTAGGGTTGGCAATTAGAACCGAGAACCGAAAACCCGAACCGAGCTGACCCAAAAGGACCTGAACCCGAACCGAACCCGATGGGTATCGGGTCGGGTCTGAGTGATGAAAAATACAATAAAGACCTGATAAAACCCAACCTGAAAGACCCGACCAAAAATACACTGAAATATATATAATTTTAGTGTTATTTCCCACCCAGACCCGAACCGACCCGACCTGACCCAACTCGAAGCTCGGGTCGGGTCCAGATTTTGGAAATGTACAGTTTAGACCCGACAAAACCCGACCCGCCTAGACCAGAGACCCGTCGGGTCGGGTCCGGGTCTATCGGGTCGGGTCTAATTGTCACCCCTAATAATTATATATAAATATGTGTATATGTATATATATAAATAAAACGTAAACATGATTTTGTACACCTTATATAACTATAAAATTTAAAAATAAATAGTTTATATTTTTTATTTGTTCTACATTTAATATACAACAGTTTCAAATCTGAAAATAAATGTATTATATTAATATATATTGTATGAATTAATAAACAAATGATAAAACATATATTTGTAAGTATTAACCCGCTTTTTAATAAGACCGTTACGCTATGGACTTGAAAATTTGGACTACTCGGAATCAAATATGGGTAATCATGTGAACCCCTAATCGTTTGAATTCATTGGAATATCGCTTTAGAACAAACTGGAAAAACACTCATAGTTTGGCTAAGTATTGGATTGATAAGACTCTGAAATAGGGACCGGTGAGGCACCGTAACAGGATTCGACAAGAAATATGGCTTAGTGTGGGGTCGATACGTGCCCAATACTCATAACTTCAGAACTTGACGGTTTTTCAGCGTTTGTTCAATAACTTGAGCTTAGAATATCAAAATGATAAATTGTCGTTGAAGGTGAAAGGTAATAGAAAATGAGACATAGCATAGGAATTGCATCCCTTGGGGTGTAACCCTTAGAAAATCGGTATTGATCCCTTAAGAAGGATCAAGACCGATCCCCAATGTGGGGTACAATTTTGGCCCAACTTTGCGGACCGGGTCATACCAATTTTGTTGGTCCTCTGTGCATTCTCATGTCGATCTGACCTCTCTCTACGCCTATATATACACCTCCAAGGGCTCCGAAAAATGGATCTTCTCTTCTATACGTACATACTCTACTTAACATGGAGACAACTTCAACCTCTTCTCTCTTCAATCGTACAACAATCAATTTTACTTGTAGTCAATAGTATAATCAATCAATTACTTCAAGTGGACGTCGGCTAGCATTTTTCGAACCACTTTGTTTCTATGATCTATGACTATTTTGTGATTATTATCTATGACTTGCATATGAACTGGGTGTTGGTACTTGATTGACCAGAAATCTATCATTAACATTTTTGGTGCGTCTAGTAGGGGCTGCTACTTGAACTAAAGTATATCTCTCGGCTAAGTAAACTATGGGAAAGAAGAAAGCCACTAACAAACAACTAGAAGGCACAACAAATCAAGGAGGGAATCAAGAGGCTTCTTCCATAAGAAATTCTTCCTTATACCTAAAAAGGGAGGATATAGGCAAGATGGTAAACAACTTACAAAATCGCCTTTAGCATCACGAGAACTTGCTAAAGCAACACGAGGAAATGATGGAAAGGTTCTTCAATCATGTTGGACAACTCGAAAGACCTAAAAATCAGATTTCAATTTATGAACCGGACCCAGCAACTCAAGGAGTCTCTACTTAGAACTGTGGCAACTGCCCCCACGCCTAGAGAAATCGGTGCCGACAATCTTTTTGGGATCGGTACCGATCCTTTGAATACGAAGGCTACCCCCGTGTAGGCGCAGGACTTCGCAAATACGGCTTGGCATTCAATCTTTCTATGAATCCAAACTCAAGCAACGTACTTGGAAATCAGGCACGATGAGGCTTAAATTAATGATTGGATGCTCAAAACACTTGAGTTGTGGGTGTAGGACTTGGAGATTGGCGTTAACTACTGAATGACGACAATAAAATTATGGACATAATAAGGAGGGTTTCGAGAGGTGGACCATCCTACTCGTATTTGAATTGAAATCGAAGTCCACTCACTCAAAACGTAAGGATCTCTAAGAATCCATTGAACTTCAAGTTATCGGTCTTGGAGACTTATGATTGTAGTACGGATCCTACAGTCCATTTCATGTAATACATTCGCCATATGGAAGTATTAGGGGGCATTTGACGATGTTATGGCTAAGTGTTTCCTACTCTTTTTGTCAGACATAGTTGCTGTGCGGTTTCAGCGGTTGCAACTAAACTTTATCAAAATATAGAGCAATCTACTAGAAAATTTTCTTTAATAGTTTTGGGTCCACATCGTTAGGCCAAAAACGTGATGACATTAACCACAATCAAGCAGACGATCGATGAGATTCTATGCAAATTCGTTGAAAGATTCAATGCTGCAGTGGTTTTGGCGGATCAAATAGATCCATTATTGGTTCTCATGGATGAAGTCTCCAGCATCTTGGACAATTCCAAGTTCAAGATATCTTTGGAAAGAGATCTCGTGCTTGATATCTAGGAGTTCTACTTTGAAGTTGACATGTTTCTAAGGAAACAAGATGCGAGAGCAAATAAAGAATCTCTAGAACTCCATAATGTTAAGGAAAGAGGATGTCCAACTCTGGAAACCAAAGGTAAGCACAAAGTTGAAGGCAATCCAAGCTCAGGAAATCAAGTAAAATGCGATCTGTACACACAACTGAATGTGAGTCCAGAGTAAATCTATATAGACATCAAATACTGCCTTCCGACGAGAAAGCTAATGGACGAGAGCACTCTGAAAAAGACAGAGCTTCTCGAAAAATTTGTTTGTTTCATGAACTTGTTGAACATGAAACAAATGAATGCAAACACTTGTGATATCTCATCAAAGAGCAAGTGAGGAACGAACAATTACAACAATACTTCCAGAATCAAACCGCAATAGTGCAACAAGAATAATTATTGGCTTCAAGGGATAAAGGCTAGCCTAGATCTCGCTAGGGCCTTCTCATTTAGTGACAGGTGCAATATTGATGGCTAATCTCCTACCCATATATGGGAATTGACGAGATCCATATATGTGCTCTCGAACGATGATGAACCATCAATTCTATCTCTTTTGTTTTTTAATCAAGTTGTGATAAAAGGCCTAAACTTTTTACTCTTGTATAGTAACCGGGGAGATCCCTAAGCAAGATTTTAAATGTGAAAAGCCTATTATTTTTTGCAATAAACTTTACCTCTATTCACTCTAATAAATATTTTTGGCATGTACGACTGATACCCATTAGACAAGAATTTTATATTTTATTACTTTAACTAGATAAATTGACGTGTATAGCGAATGCTCATCAGGTATGGAATCTACAATTAGAACATTATAATAACACCATTCAGTGAGTATGGCTGATGCTCATCAAATGTAAAATCTGATTTTAAACAACTTTAATCAATTTGTAAATATTGTTATCCAAAAATTTGACTAACACCCAAAAATGATATGGTTTTTGTAGAATCTATTATTTGTGAATATTTTAAACAACTTTAATGATGTTTGTGTACAATCAATTCAAAGAAGGGATAATGAAACAATGCAGGTGGACCAAGTGAGGGACTCATTTCTGGAGCAGAATCGAGGGCTGGTTGGGAATTGGATTGAATTTGGAATTGGTGCAGCAGTGAATAATGGTGATTATTAGCAGGAGCATTGTCATAATCAACACCACCATCATCTTCATTACCAACACCATCATCAATGAGATTTCTGGAATAAGCAGTTTTAGTTTATAATTAGTTAATAATGTTGTTTCTTCTTTCACATCAAATAAAAAGTTATGTTTGTGTGGTAGGGAAAAGAACATGTCTAAAATGGGTGGCTAGATAATAAATTTTATAATGAAATAAAGTTGTTAAGTAGCTGGATAAGGCATTCTAATGTTAGGACATATGGTGCTCGAGTTGGTCCGATATTTTCAATTTGAATATGATTGGCCAGGTTTAGTCATTTGTGCGTGTGTATTGCATAATAGAAGAAAAAAAAATAGTAATTCCAATCTTTTTTTACAGTAAATTGCCAAGTAATTAATAGAATATAGTTTATGATACCAAGGTGTTGGTAAGATACATTAGTTATGTCAACTTGTGTGAATCCATGATATGCATACCAATACACTGTATAATTCATTACTTAAGCAAAAAAATAGGAAAATAAAAACACTTACGTGGATACTCTCCCCGAAGTCTTTTCACAATAACTCCTTCCTATATATTCTTCCCTTCATTTACGATGTTTTTTCCCTAGCAAACGTTCCTAAACATTTTTTATTTTTTTTTATTTTTTTGCAATCCTAAGTTAAGACATTTCTTTCGGATGACTCTCAAGTCTTGAACTCTAGACCTATTACGAGGGGGCATATGCTCTTGCATATTACAATACGACGATAGACAAAAAATTATAATAGTATTAAAAAATAAATGCACATATTTATATATAATATACACGTTAATTTTATATATTCATTTAAATATGCATACATATATCGAAATGTATTAATGTGTCATAATTAAATATAAATATGTATACATATATATATATAATATTAAACATAAACATGATTTTGTAAACCTTATATAATTATAAAATTTAAAAATAAATAGTTAAATTTTTGTACTTGTTCTACATTTAATTTACGACAATTAAAAAATTTAAAATAAATTTACTATATTAATATATTCTATGAATTAATAAAAAATGATAAAATAGATATATATGTAAGTGCTAACCCGCCTTTTAATAAGGCCTTTACGCTTTGGACTTCGAAATTTGAACTCCTCGGAATCGAATATGGCTAATCGTGTGAACCCACAATCGTTTGGATTCATAAGAATATCGCTTTAGAACAAATTGGAAAAACAGTCAAAACTGGCTAGGATCGATAAGACTCTGAAATATGAATCAGTAAGACACCGAAGCAGGACTCAACTCGGAACATGGCTAAGTGTAGGACTGGTACGTATCCAAGACTCGTAACTTCATAACTTGACAACTGTTCAATATTTCATCAAATACCTAAACTCAGAAGGTCAGAACGACAAACTCTCAGTTGGAGATGAAAGTTAACAGACCAAGAATAAGGATTGCATCCCTAGGATGCAATCCATAGGGATCGGTACTGATCCCTCTAGAGGGATTGGGTCAGATCCCCAATATGGAGTACAATCTTAGAGCCACTTTGTAGGCTTGGTCGTACCCCCTTGGTGGGCCCTTTGTGCAATCTCCTGTCGATCCAACTTCTCTCCACGCCTATAAATACACCTTTAAGGGCTCCAAAAATGGATCTTCTCTTCTACGCGTACAAACTCTATTTAAGTACGGAGAAAACATCAACTTCTTCTCCCTTTAATCATACAACAATTAACTATACTTGTAATCAATAGTATCATCAATTGATTAGTTCAAGTGGATACAGGCTATCATTTTCTGAACCATTATAAAAACTTATTTGTTCATTTACTTTTTTATACTTTGGATATGTAGTTTGTGATTTGCGATTGTTTTGTGATTATTATTTGTGATTTGCATACGAATTAGGTGTTGGTACTTGATTGACCGAAAATCCAATGTTAACATTTTTGGTGTGCCAGATAGGGGATACTACTTGAACTAAAGGATATCTTTCGGCTAAGGAAATCATGGCAAAGAAGAAAGCCACTAACAAACAAGCAGGAGGTGCAACAACTCAAGAAGGGATTCTGGATGCTTTTTCCATAAGAAATTCTTCCTTATACCTAACAAGGGAGGTTATGGGCGAGGTGATGAGCAATTTGCACAATCGCCTCTAGCACTAGGAGAACTTACTAAAGTGACAAGAGGAAATGCCAGAAAAGTTCTTCAATCAGGTCGGACAACTAAAAAGACCTAAAAATCATAATCAAATTTCTTAACCAGACCCAACAACTCAAGGAGTCTCTACTTGGAATCGCGGCAAATTCCCCCACGCTTAGAGAAATTGGTACCGACCCTCTTTTTGGGATCGGTACTGATCCCTTGAACACATGGGCAACCCGCTTGTAGGTGCATGACTTCGCAACCATGACTCGCCATTAGATCTTTTTGTGAATTCAAACTCAAGAAACATACTTCGAAATCAGGTGCGGCTCAGGGTTAAATGAAGGATTGGAATCTCAAAACACTCAACCTGCGGGTGTGGGTCTTGGAGATTGGTGCCATATGCTGAATGATGACAATCAAATCATGGACAAATAAGGAGGGTTTCGAGAAACGAACTATCCCACTCAGATTTGGACTGGAATTGTAACGACCCGCATTTTTTAATGATTTAATAATTAATTTTATTTAATTATTCAAATAATGAATTGGTAATTTAATGGTTTAAATTAAATAACAGTGAATATTTAATTTAATTAAATAATAGAATAATATAATTAATTTCTGAAATAGTCGGAAATAGTAGAATTCAAAATATTGTGTGAATTGGATCATTTATATTATATAATTAAGTATAGAGTTGAATTATATTAACGAATATATTATATAAACGAAAGTTGAACGAATAATTATATTATAATTAAAATCGAGCTCGAAATGGCGTGGAAGTTCGTAATTTGGCGATTTGAACTTTAATTGAATATACAGAATCCGTTTTAAGCCGGATTTCTGTGAAACAAGAAACGTTCAGAGCTGGTGAAGTATATTTTTCTAATGGAAGAGAAAAATCGGGATTTCATTGTGTAGATTTTGAGTTATGTCCAAATCAAATTTTAGAAAAGTCGCTATAGAATTCCTTTATAATTTAAAACGATTTATTTATATTATAAATGGATTTCTTAAATTGAATACTGATTTAATCTGGATTTGAAATGTCGAATTATAAATTCAGATAGGAATATCTTGGAACTGTATGATATTATATGTGAATATATACGATAATATTAATTTATTAATATTTAATTTATTTATTTTTAAATATTTTAATATTTAAATGGGTTTATTTAGAGCTTTAAAAATAGTCAGTTTTGCAAATGAACTCCGTCTTCGACGAAACTAATTTTGTTGGATCCGGAATATTAAATTATTGCTAGATTTCAATTTTCGTGATTTTCAGAGTCAGTATGTGGCCGTACGGGATTTTAATGTGAAAAACAGTCAATAATTTGACTTTAAAAATACGTTTGTGGGCAAACGAACTCGAAATTCGACGAAACCAGTTTCGTTGGGTCCGTAATGTCGAACTGTAGGAGTATGTCCATTTTTGTCAAAATTGGGTATCGTATGTGACTACACGGATTTTAAACATCGAATACAAATAACAGTAGATTAAAATTGGATATTATAATCGAATAAAAAATATATAAAAACCTTCTATAAATTGACCACAACCTTTCCTAAACCTAATTTACTTCATTCCTTTAGTCAAATGAATTTCCGCCGTCGTTCTCTTATTTTTCAGTAAAAACATCCACTTCAAAAATAAAAAAGAATTCAAAATAAATTCTATGAATCAATATGTATTCATATTTGTGTTGCCGGGATCTTTCTCTTCGATTTGGTATCACTGTTGAAGCATGCGATTCATGATGGTGAACTCAATAGTTTTCCAGCGTGGGTATGTATGAGCTAGGTTTCATGATTTCGAGTGTACCAAACACTAACTCAATATTTTGAGGTTGTTTTCGGGGTCCTGGAGTGGTTCCGCACCTTGTGTGCTGATTCGGTGTGTTTCCACGACAATTATTGTCGATGGTTTTACTGGATGTGGCGGTTGTGAGCTGAGGACCGCGGCGGAAACCAGGGGGTCGAATGGCACTTGGGGTTGTCGGAGTAGCTGAGGTTCGGACGAGAAGAATAGTGGTGGTGTAAGTTTTTGAATTCATGTTGTGGAGAAGGAGACGTGGAAGATGAAAGTAGCGGAAATGGAAAATGTTTCTTACGTGATTTACTGGAGTTATAGATCGGGGAAGAAGGTGTTTAGGCGGGATGGGTTAAATGGTAGTGGGTCGTAAGAATAGAAAAGTTTAAGGCCCATCCAATATTCAAAATATATTTTAATTTAAATATTGTATAATAACTTGTATAAATCGTATCTTGATTATACCATATCAGAATTTCAAACGGTTTGATCAGTTAGGATCGTATGGACTGCGACTACATAATGCAACTGACTAGGAGTGAATTGGAGCTCGTTACAATTTATAGCGAAATAAATTGTCTGTCTGAATCAACCAACAGTTATCGATATTTAACGATGATCGTCCAATGTGAGTAAAACTCACCAACTCCACCAGTTCATATGTTTATAACGTATTTTTAGAATTGATAATTGTTGGTTGATTTCATTGTGTTGATTGTCTGGATGAACTGTTAGTTAATTGATTGAAATTATAGATTTGGTTATATATATATATATACACATATATAGCGTTAATTAAATATTGACTTTGTTTAGCAGAATATTTCATGTTGAAATGAAATTGATGTTAATTATATTGTTTAACATCTGTGGATGTAGGGATCCAACTGGATTCCTCAATATTTATAATATTGTTCTTTTCATATATTGTAATATATGATGTGATATATAATATGTTGTTGATTATGTGTGTTTGAATGATATCAATCATTGTTATTTGGTATTTTAAATACCATATATAATACTGGAATTAAAAAGGGATTTTTCAATGTGTATATTGAAAATATATTTATATAAAATCAAACGATTTTATAAAAAAGAATTTCAAAGTAGATTATAAAAGGGATATAAATTTAGAAAATAAATAGATTATAAAAGGGATATTTATTTAGAAAATAAATAGATTATCAAAGGGATATTTATTTAGGAAATAAATAGATTATAAAAGGAATAATTATTTGGAAAATGAATATAGAGAAGTATAAAAGGAAGTATTTGTAAAACAAATAGAATAAAAAAGGAAATGGCGGGATATAAAAAACCATGGAATGGATTTAAAGTAGGTATTAAATAGAATCTGTTTTTAATAGATAAATTGAGAAGATTAATTTATAAATAATGTTTTATAAATTATATAAATATTTATCATTTGATAAATGGAATATATAAAGCTGGATTTATATGGAGAAGTAAAAATCGGTTTCGACACCGATATTTGAAATTGAATATGAACGTATCAGTTACAAAGGGAATTTTCAATGAGATCATAAGTGTTAAAAATAAAATAAGATTTTTACGAATAATTCTAAATAGAAGTATGAATAGAGTTAATCGAATATTGTTTATTCGAAAGGAGTTAATCGAACATTAGTTATTCGAAAGGAGTTAATTGAATATAGTTTATTTGAAGAGAGTTAATCGAATATAGTTTATATGAAAGGAGTTAATCGAATATAGTTTATTCGAAAAGGAGTTGTCGAATAGAGATTATTCAAAGGAGAGTTATATGTTGAAATTTGATTATATCGATTTTGAGAAAGTACTATTTACTTTCTGATTTTTAATCAAAATTTATTTATTTAGTTATAAATTGTCTATTTAGTTTTTTAGTTAAATTAAAGAATAAAAGATATATTTTGAAGTTAGATAATTCAGAAGTAGGGATTATTACGCTATAGTTATAATCAATGTTTTCAATAAAGAAGTGGATTCGTAAATTGAATCCGAGAGTTACGTAAGGAAATTTGTTAAAGATTTAAAAGGTAAACTTTATCTATTTCGAGGTTTGAAATGTTGTTCAGTTAAGGTCTGAAAGGTAGTTATACCCCAACTTGATTGACTTCATTTTTAACTGAGGAATGGTTAAGTTTCGATAGTGAAGACTGGTTGAGTGAATTTAGTTAATGAGTGTAATGAATGAAAGTTGGCATAGCGATGTTTTATTTAAACATCTGTTTAAATCCAATAAAGGAGTTTTAGAAATGTTTTCCAAATAAGAATCAAAAATAGAAATAAGAGTAAATATAGAAATGTTTTCCAATGAGTAATAACATATATTTTCTAAATTTAGAAAATAAGAATTTACGAATATATGGAAACATGAATAGGGAAATGGATAATTGAGTGACAAATTAAATTAACGAGAACCAGTGTTGATTGATGATTTGCTTGGTAAGATTTCCATTTGGAAGTACGACCGTTGTTGTACACATGTTTTTCTTTGATAATTAAATCACCGACTATCAAAGTTTTTGACCATTTTTCTATTGTCAATACGGAGAGACCGGAATCAGATTCATTATCTGAAAACCACTCTGTATGGGTATTAGCGTTGCGAATCAAACATGATGAAGATAATTGAAGACGGAGTTATGCAAGGGCTATTCTAGCGATCCTAGGTAGAAATTGCCTAGGATGGATTTAAAGAATAGTGCCTTCGGTTTGTCCAGTCCCAGGACAACCTATATGGAAGAATGTCGGATAGAATATATTTAATAGATCACGTAAGTTGATCTCTTCAAACATATTTACGTTTGGTGGCGGAGGAATTCATTTCTCTTAGCTGTATACCCGTGGTATTTTGGGGAAATCAATTTGTGATTTGGCGGGTATGATGATGTGACATTCAAAGTAAATAAAGGTGTGATCTGTACGTTACGGCCTCTAGTCTCGAAATAGAGAAATGGTATAAAATCGGGTAGGTCGCATGGCTAAGTGGTTAGCTGCCAATTAGGGTGTGTGTCACCTGATCTAGAGAAATTTCATTTACTTTTTTAACCTATTTCGATGCTGTCCCTTTCGGGAAATGGTTGTTGATCCCAACCGTTGGTGATAATACATTCGGTACACTCAAGCGAAATGAGTGACCGGTCATGTTTAGCCTGGGTTGCAAGATGTTCTTGTTGAACCCGGTGTATTCCTCTCTAGAGATACACTGTCGGAAGGTGGTCCCATACCTTGCTAGTTGGAATTCATTAACCAACAAGCGCCCGCGGTTTTTGATTATATGTTATGTATGTGTAATGTGAGATGAAAGCGTTATGCTAGATGATTATTATATTGTGATTGATAGACATTATTATAATATCAAAAGAGTTTTGATATAAAGATTATCATTCTTGTCAAAGGATTTTGAAATGTTAAATCAAGTGTTTTGGATTCTCATAAGGGAAAAACCCGTTCCGCGTCATACGGCGTGGTCTTATGAGATATCGTTTAATTGCTTAAACTTTTTTAAATGGTTTTACTCATACCAGTCCTATGGTTGACCCGAAGTTTATTTTACTTTGTTTTCCCTGAACTCTTGGGTGCCCAACTTTGTACGGGCAGTCAAGTAGCCAGGTTTTACAGATATACTTAGAGAGCTTGGAGCAAGAGGCTTCAGAAATATATAGCTATTGTTTATTTCCGCAGTGTTGTAAGTGTTATACTCTGATAATGTTACTGTATACATATACTGATTTTATTTCAAAGTTATGTATCTATTATATATAGTTTTTTCCGCTGTGAGATTCGTGTTTACTCTGATGTTGTATGTTCTTCTTCTTCTTCTTCTATTCTAACTTTCTATCTTATCTTTTCTCACCCTCTATTTTCTTCCATGGACTATCTGGTGTTTTCAGTTCTTGGATGTTCGACATGGTGTTGTATGCCGATATCCAAGGTCACAAAATTCCCCGGGTCGTTTCAGTAGTATCAGAGATGAAGGTTAAGTGATTACCTTGCCTCTGTGGCGTGACTCAGTAGAGATGGGGTTAGCAATATCCTAGATTGAGTTTGAGTGTATATATATGAGCGCGTATTTTTTGTTCAATATAAAATGATTTTATATTGTGGAGATTTACTGATTAAGTTGTTTATGGGTTATGATCGATCAGTTCGATCCACTGTATCGTTAGGAGTTTATAAACACTCGAATACGATGAACCGACATGATATGTTTTGAAAAGAGGGTAAATGATATAATTTTACCCAAATCATATTTTGATATAAAAGTATGATTAATATTTGAAGTATTATCGTATATTGAATGTGTTGGTTGTGATTATAATCAGATAAGGCTATAAATTGAATGGTTATGTAAATAGACAATCAGAATTCATATGAGTGTAATATATGGAATCATATGAATTAAATTGGAATTTAAATCAGAAATGAAATTAAAACTCTGGAAATTTGAATAAGTGTTAGATTTCAATTTTCGTGATTTTTGGAGTCAGTATGTGGCCGTACGGGATTTTAATGTGAAAAACAGTCAATAACTTGACTTTAAAAATACGTTGTGTGAGCAAACGAACTCAGAATTCAACGAAACCTGTTTCTTTGGGTCCGTAATGTCGAATTGTAGGAGTATGTCCATTTTTGTCAAAATTGGGTATCATATGTGACTACACGGATTTTAAACATCGAATATAAATAGCGGTAGATTAAAATAGGATATTATAATCGAATAAAAAATATAAAAACCTTCTACAAATTGACCACAACTTTTCCTAAACCTAGTTTACTTCATTCCTTTAGTCAAATGAATTTCCGCCGTCGTTCTCTTATTTTTCAGTAAAAACATCCACTTCAAAAATAAAAAAGAATCCACAATAAATTCTATAAATCAATATGTGTTCATATTTGTGTTGTTGGGATCTTTCCCTTCGATTCGGTATCACTGTTGAAGCATGCATTCATGATGGTGAACTCGACAGTTTTCCAACGCGGGTATGTACGAGCTAGGGTTCATGATTTCAAGTGTACCAAACGCTAATTCAAGCGTTTGAGGTTGTTTTCGGGGTCCTGGAGTGGTTTCGCACCTTGGTGCTGATTTAGTGTGTTTCCGTGATAATTGTTGTCGATGGTTTTATTGGATGTAGCAGTTGTGAGCTGAGGACCGCGACGGAAACTAGGGGGTCGAATGACACCTGGGGTTGTCGGAGTAGCTGAGGCTTAGACGAGAAGAATAGTGGTGGTGTTAGTTTTCGAATTCATGTTGTGGAGAAGGAGACGTGGAGGATGAAAGGATCGGAAATGGCAAATGTTTCTTGCGTGATTTACTGGAGTTACAGATCGGGGAAGAAGACGTTTAGGCGGGCTAGGTTAAATGGTAGTGGGCCGCAAGAATAGAAAAGGTTAAGGCCCATCCAATATTCAAATATATTTTAATTTAATTTAAATATTGTATAATAACTTGTATAAATCATATCTTGATCATACCATATCAGAATTTCAAACGGTTTGATTCGTTGGGATCGCATGGACGGCGGCTATATAATGGAACAGACTAGGTGTGAATTGGATCTCGTTACAATTTATAGCGAAATAAATTTTCTATCTGAATCAACCGACAGTTATCGATATTTAACGATGATCGTCCAATGTGAGTAAAAATCAACAACTCTACCAGATCAAATGTTTATAACGTATTTTTAGAATTGATAATTGTTGGTTGATTTCCATGTGTTGGTTATCTGGATAAACTGTTAGTTAATTGATTGAAATTATAGATATGGTTATACATATATATATATATATATATGTATATATATATATATATATACATATGTATATATATATATATACATATATAGCGTTAATTAAATATTGATTCTGTTTAGCAGAACATTTCATATTGAAATGAAATTGATGTTAATTATATTGTTTAACATCTGTGGATGCAGGGAAACAGGTTGGAGGGATCCAACTGGATTCCTCAATATTTATAATACTGTTCTTTTCATATATTGTAATATAAGATGTGATATATAATCTGTTGTTGATTATGAGTGTTTGAATGATATCGATCATTGTTATTTGGTATTTTAAATACCATATATAATACTGGAATTAAAAAGGGAATTTTCAATGTGTATACTGAAAATAAAATATATTTATATAAAATCAAACGATTATATTAAAAGGAATTTTAAAGTAGATTATAAAAGTTATATAAATTTAGAAAATAAATAGATTATAAAAGGGACATTTATTTAGAAAATAAATTGACTATAAAAGGGATATTTATTTAGAAAATAAATAGATTATAAAAGGGATATTTATTTAGAAAATAAATAGATTATAAAAGGAATAATTATTTGGAAAATAAATATAGAGAATTATAAAAGGAAGTATTTGTAAAACAAATAGAATAAAAAAGGAAATGGCGGGATATAAAAGAACCATGGAATGGATTTAAAGTAGATATTAAATAGAATATGTTTTTAACAGATAAATTGAGAAGATTAATTTATAAATAATGTTTTATAAATTAAATAAATATTTATCATTTGATAAATGGAATATATAAAGCTGGATTTATATAGAGAAGTAAAAATCGGTTTCGACACCGATATTTGAAATTGAATATGAATGTATCAGTTATAAAGGGAATTTTCAACGAGATTATAAGTGTTGAAAATAAAATAAGATTTTTACAAATAATTCTAAATAGAAGTATGAATAGAGTTAATCGAATATTGTTTATTCGAAAGGAGTTAATCGAATATTAGTTATTCGAAAAGAGTTAATCGAATATAGTTTATTCGAAGAGAGTTAATTGAATATAGTTTATTCGAAAGGAGTTAATCGAATATAGTTTATTGGAAATGGAGTTATCGAATACAGATTATTCGAAGGAGAGTTATACATTGAAATTCGATTATATCGATTTCGAGAAAGTACTATTTACTTTCTGATTTTTAATCAGGATTTATTTAGTTATAAATTGTCTATTTAGTTATTTAGTTAAATTAAGGAATAAAAGTTATATTTTGAAGTTAGATATTTCAGAAGTAGGGATTATTACGCTATAGTTATAATCAATGTTTTCAATAAAAAACTGGATTCGTAAATTGAATCTGAGAGTTACGTAAGGAAGTTTGTTAAAGATTTAAAAGTGAACTTTGTCTATTTCGAGGTTAGAAATGTTGTTCAGATAAGGTCTGAGAGGTAGTTATACCCCAAGTTGACTTCATTTTTAAATGAGGAATGGTTAAGGTTCGATAGTGAAGGTTGGTTGAGTGAATTTAGTTAATGAGTGAAAGTTAGCATTGCGATGTTTTATTTAAACATCTATTTAAATCCAATAATGGAGTTTTGGAAATATTTTCCAAATACGAATCAAAAACAGAAATAAGAGTAAATATGGAAATGTTTTCCAGTGAGTAATAACGTATATTTTCTAAATTTAGAAAACAAGAATTTACGAATATACGGAAACAGGAATAGGGAAATGGATAATTGAGTGACAAATTAAATTAAAGAGAACCAGTGCTAATTGATAATTTACTTGGTAAGATTTCAATTTAGAAATACTACCGTTGTTGTACACATGTTTTTCTTTGATAGTTAAATCCCTAACTATCAAAGTTTTTGACCATTTTTCCGTTGTCAATACGGAGAGACTGGAATCCGATTCATTATCTGAAAACCACTCTGTATGGGCATTAGCGTTGCGAATCAAACATGATGAAGATAATTGAAGATGGAGTTATGCAAGGGCTATTCTAGCGACCCTAGGTAAGAATCACCTAAGATGGATTTAAAGAATAGTGCTTTCGATTTGTCTAGTCCTAGGACAACCTATACGGAAGAATGTCGGACAGAGTATATTTAATAAATCACGTATGTTGATCTCTTCAAACGTACTTACGTTTGGTGGCGGTGGAATTTGTTTCTCTTAGCTGTATACCCGTGGTATTTTGGGGAAATCAATTTGTGATTTGGTGGGTATGACGATGTGACATTCAAAGTAATTAAAGGTGTGATCTGTATGTTATGGCCTCTAGCCTCACAATAGAGAAATGGTATACAATCGGGTAGGTCGCATGACTAAGTGGTTTGCTGCCAATTAGAGAGTATTGTCACCTGATCTAGAGAAATTTCATTTACTTCTTTAACCTATTTCGATGTTGTCCCTTTTGGGAAACGGTTGTTGATCCCAACCGTTGGTGATAATACATTCGGTACACTCAAGCGAAATGAGTGACCGGTCATATTTAGCCTGGGTTTCAAGATGTTCATGTTGAACCCGGTGTATTCCTCTCTAGAGATACACTGTCGAAAGGTGGTCCCATACCTTGCCAGTTGGAATTCATTAACAAATAAGCGCCCGCAGTTTTTGGTTATATAATATGTATGTGGAACGTGAGATGAAAGTGTTCTGCTAGATGATTATTATATTGTGATTGATAGACATTATTATAACATCAAAAGAGTTTTGATATAAAGATTATCGTTCTTGTCAAAGGATTTTGAAATGTTAAATCAAGTGTTTTGGAATTTCATAAGGGAAAAACCCGTTCCAAGTTATACGGCGTGGTCTTATGAGATATCGTTTAATTGCTCAAACTGTTTTAAATGGTTTTACTCATACCGGTCTCATGACTGACCCGGAGTTTATTTTGTTTTATTTTTCCTAAACTCTTGGGTGCCCAACTTTGTACGGACAGTGAAGTAGTCAGGTTTGACAGATATACTTGGAGAGCTTGGAGCAGGAGGCTTTAGGAATATATAGCTATTGTTTATTTCCGCTATGTTGTAAGTGTTATACCCTGATAATGTTATTGTATATATATACTGATTTTATTTCAAAGTTATGTATTTATTGTATATTGTTCGTTCCATTGTGAGATTCGTGTTTACTCTGATGTTGTATGTTCTTCTTCTTCTTCTTCTATTTTAATTTTCCATCTTATCTATTCTCACCCTCTATTTTCTTTCATGGACTATAAGGTGTTTTCGGTTCTTGGATGTTCGACATGGTGTTGTGTGCCGATATCCTAGGTTGCAAAATTCCCCGAGACGTTACAGGAATCGAAGTCCATTCAATCAAAACATTTGCAACTCTTAGAATCCACTTGACTTAAAGTTGTCGGTCTTGGAGGCTTATGATGGTAGGAAGGATCCTACCATTCATCTCATTCGATACATTAGCCATATGGAAGTAGTGAGGTATCTAACGATGTCATGGCTAAGTGTTTCCCACTCTTTCTGTTAAATATAGCTATTATGTTTTTTCGATAGCAAAAACCAAAGCCCATTGAAAGATGGAGCAATGTACTAGAAAATTTGGTTAAACAATTTCAAGTCCACATCGTTACGTCCAAAAACGCGGTGGCATTAACCACAATCAAACAGTGGATCGGTGAGACTCTATGAAACTTTCTTGAAATATCCAATGTCGCAGTAGCTTTGGCAGATCGAATAGATCCATTAATGGTTCTCATGGATGCAGTCTTTGGCGTTTTGGACAATTCTGAGTTCAAGATAACCTTGGAAAGAGATCCCACATTTGATATCTGAGAGTGCTGCTTCAAAACCAATAGGTTTCTAAGGCATGAAGATGCAAGAGAAAACAGAGAATCTCTTGAGCTCCATAATGTCAAGGATGGAGGATCATCCAACACTGGAAATCATTAAGGAAAGCGCAAGGTTGAAGGCAATCCAAGCTCATGAAATTGAGTTAAAAGGGGCTAAAATACGACCCCTTCGCAAAACTAAATTTGAGTTTGAAATAAATCTTTATAGACATTAAAGACCACCTTTCGATGAGAAAGCTAGCAGGATGAGTCATACGAAATTAATGCCCCGCTATTACCCATCCATATCCCACTATATCGTGTAGCGGATTTCTACCACTTCGCTATTTTCAAATAGTCTTTCCGCTTTAAGCCCCGCTATATCCCGATATTCCCAATATACCGATTATTTTAGTTATATTACATTTTCTCTGATATATCTTCTATAAAAGAAATGAATTTTAAAAAGACATTTATGCATTATAAAATTTAATAAATTAGTTTTTTAATATAATTTTTAACATTTATTTTTCAAAATATAAAATACTATAATATTCTATCAAATTTAATCAAGCTAAATAAAAGTATACATTTATTTACATATATTGTGTAAGCTTTTATTAAAAATTAAGAATGTACTAAATATAACTAAGTTGAATATTAATTTTCTATTTATTTATCATTTATATATTTGTAAAAGCATTAAATATGAGTTTTATATATTATTTTAAACTCTTATGCCAAATCCCGATATTTCCTCGCTTTATCGATGCTATAACTTTTTGCACCTATGCCGCATTAGATCCACTAAGCACTTTAACTACACAGGACGAGAGTGCACTGAGAAAGACATAGCTTTCATAAAATTATGCTTGTTTCATGAATTTGTTAGATATAAAATAAATGAATGTGAGCACTTGAGAGATATCATCAAAGAGCAAGTGAGGAATGAACAGCTTCAACGGTACATCCAGAATCAAACTGCGGTAGCGCAACAAGAATAACTATTGGCTGCAAGGGATCAGAGCGAGCCTAGCTCTCTTCGGGGTCTTCTCATCGACTGGCAAGTGGAAATCAGACAATAATAGTGGATAAATTTCCTTCCCATGTACGAGAACTGGCATGACCCCTATGCATGCTCTTGAATGATGATAAACCATCAATTTTATATCTTTTGTTTTTTAATCAAGTTGTAATAAATGGGAAAAACGATTTACTCTTGTATGGAACTGGCGAAATCTCTAAGCAAGCTTTGAACTATGAAAAACCTATTAGTTTTTCAATAAACTTTACTTCTTTTCACTCTACTTGGCATGTATGACTGATGTCTATCAGACATGAATCTTATATTTTATTTCTTTAATAATGTATGGATATTGCTCGTCAGGAGTGGAATCTACAATTAGATAATTGTGATAACACCATTTCGTGAGTATGACTGATGCTCATCGAATGTAAAATCTGATTTCGAACAACTTTAATCACTTTGTGAATACTGTTAGCCAAAAATTAGGCTAACACCTCAAAACGATATGGTTTTCTTAGAATCCTTACTTGAAAAAGAAATGATTGGGGTTATGTCATTCCATTAGAATAATTCCCTTTAATGTGCTTTCGTTATTTTTCGAAGTTAAATTATGTTGAAATAATGGATAATAATTAAGTATCTGTAGGTTAAAATCTAAAATTCTCTATGGAAGAAACTCTGATCTCATGTATGTTAATCTTGGTATTTCCATATTAAATAATTCTGTAGAACAACTTCCGTTAATGTTACTTTGACTATAATAACCTGAGTTTTTAGTAAAGGAATATTTAGTTAATATTAAATATTAAAAATGATTAATTTTAAGATTTAATGACTTGTAATTAATTTAAATGAGAGTATGAATGTCGATTTAAATTGAAATTGTAAATCTTGAATTTAAGATCTAATCAAATTTGTTTTGAAGCTATATAAAATTCCATATGAATATATATGATAATAATAGTTAACTACTAATGAATTAGAGTGTTTTATAAAAAATTGATTTTGATTAACACACAAAATAATATTTTTTGCAAATGATCTCGAAATTCGATGAAAATAGTTCATTGGGTACGGAATGGTAAATTATTACAAGATCCCAAATTTCGCATCAACCAGAGTTGTTGAGTGATCATGTGAATAGTGTTTTGGATTTCTTTTATAAATAGGATCATAATCCTCAATTCATTTAACCTAAAACACTAAAACTAAAGATAGCTTCCACATAAAAAAAACCACATCTAATGGTCAAGATTTCATTGATCGATTGAACCATTTTTAGGTGAAGGGCCCAACTGAAAATTTCTAGGGGATGCCCAGATGAATGCATCGATGATGGTTGATCCTCAATCAGATTAGTATGGTGACAAGGATTTGGAATGAATGGTTCTAATGGAGTTTCGGTATTTGGCTGGTGTGGCTTCATCGTTGACAATGAAGCCATGGTACCTGAAGAGAAGTCAAAAGGGGAAGTGTGCCCAAGCTACTAGTGGTGGTCCATGGGTTTGTGGGGCCTTCTCGCGATGGGGAAGAGGCTGGTGATGGTGCATGACTCACCAACCAAGCGTGGTGGTGGCGGGAGCTCGTGAATTCAGGGGGAGATGGATTAGTGGAAATGAACTTGAGAGGAATTGATTTGGAGTTAAGTGCTTGATTAATTAACACTAATTAAGGCGATTATTGTACTTAATAATTTATTTAAAATAGTTAACGATGTTTTTAATTATTTTAATAGTCGACTAACTTGTAGCACGTGTAATTGTTTCACATGAGACCGGATTGGGACGAAACAAGTTGCATTAGACTCGTATCTACGAATAGAACGTGAATTGGATTGGATTACTTTTGAGTTAGTTAGATTTTTGTTTTATTTCAAATGATGGTTTGAAATTAAATGAAAGGGCATGAAATCGTCTATCGATTTGGATGGGGAGTTAAAACTCACACTTTCTGAAATATTATTAAATTCCATATAATAATATTAATTTTTAATTACATTTTAAACTGTGTGATTGGTGGTTTAGATGATTTACTGTTTACTTAGTTGGTTGCGATTATATATTCTCGCCTGTAGGGCTGAGACCTTTGACACTACCTTCTTTTAAGCGGAAGATTAATCTCAAATGAATTAAATTATATTATCTGATTTATATGCATATGTGAACTGATATATGAGTTGTGATGCAAAAGGACAAGTTAGAGGGTTCTAATATGATTCCTTAATTTTCGGATGTTACTCGTTTTTGTATTTTACACGTATGAACCGTCGAACCTAAGTAACACTAAACTTTGATTGGATGATGATTACTGAATTAAATTTAACCCTAACAAATATATATTTAATCAATAAATCATACTGGTTAAGTGGTTGACGGTAGATGTCCTAAATTCCATATTTTTTTAAGTTACCGATTCGCCTTAAGGCGGATTGACTAAGTCTGAAGTTATAAATTTATTTTTATAATAAAAGTAAGATTTTGAATCAAATTGTATATAATTCATATAAAATA
The DNA here is from genome assembly GCA_030737875.1 of Allium sativum. Taxonomy (NCBI): domain Eukaryota; kingdom Viridiplantae; phylum Streptophyta; class Magnoliopsida; order Asparagales; family Amaryllidaceae; genus Allium; species Allium sativum. The sequence goes on from CM060919.1 coordinate 214,375,359, forward strand.
GAAGTTTAATAAAAAAATTAATATTTATAATCGGATTTATAAAGAAATTAAAATGATTTATATAGCGAAATTCTTGTTTTTAAATAAGTTTTAAAACTAGAGATTTTGAGTGGGAAAACATAACTACATTTTATATATAAGTATTAAGAAGTTATAAAACCAAGTTTTGCAATTAGATGAGTTTGTAAGTGATTTCAAATATTTTGAACAAGTTTAAATAATACTTTTGTTGAACTTATAAAATGACTTATAAATGAAATATGGTTTAATCCGATTTCAAAAAAAGTTAAAGAAAATTTGATTTATAATCAAGAAGACTTAGCAAGATTTTGAAGTTTTTTAAAAGAAATAAAAATGGAGTTTATAATAAGATTTTTAAACAATTTTTTATAAAGAATTTTAATTAATAAATCCAAGTTTTATAGGAAAAATTGTAAAAAGAAATTTAGAAGATAAAAGGTTGTTTTATTTTAAGGGTTTACTCAATGAAAAGAGTAAGTAAAAGTGGTTATAATGATAAAGAGATTTTAAAATGCAAAATCTGGTCTATAAGACCTTATTTATAATGAATAATAAATGGAACTTATTTTGATAATTATTGGATACCAGGTTATGCGTTGCAAACTTCAATTTATCTTGAAGATAAGAATGTTGTTGAGTCAAGGTCTAAGAGGTAAATAAAATACCCCAACTTGAAAGATTTCATTATTATCCAATGGATGGTGCTAATTTTGAAAATGGAAGATGATGGTTTAATTTAAAGCATTATTTTCATAAATGATTTATAAAAGTAACTTTGCAAAGTTTTTAGAAGTTAAATAAAACTGTATGGGTCTTATAGTAAATAATGTATCATATGCCATTGTTTGATCCCATGCATGATGTGTGACTATATTTATACCATTTAGTTAAACATATAGTAGTATTTTCTAGGTAGTGAATGTAATATGGTTTGTGAATACACTTATTCAAGAGACAAGTATATGGTTATGGTTTTAGAAGAAACAAAATAAGAGATTTGTTATATGGAATCAATTTTTAAGAATTAATGAAGTGATTTTAATGAATGAATTTAATTAGAAGGGCTTATGCTTCTGATGTACTTAACTACACTATCATGATTTGATAGTTAAAAAACCGACCATCAGTAAATTCCTTTTTATCTTATAATGTGTTGGTTTGAGGAACCAAGATCGAAATTGGATCCAAATCCACTTCGAACTAGAATTTCATTCGAAACTGAAATTATAGGTGTGCTTATACTCAAGACTATAATTTGATGGTATAGACCTTTAATATAAAAAGGATGCTTGTTAATGTCTCAGGTTAGCTACCATGATCAAACTTGTAGCAGTAGTCCCTACGTTTTGGAATATGCACGACGTGAGGACTACTTTTACTAATCTAAGGGATTATTCCTGACAGAATGTAGTATAGGTGTACCTCTAATTTGTTATGTTCCTAGATAATTTGTTTTGATAGATCTCTAACATTGCACTTCTTAGACATGTAAATTTATTTTTACAAACGAACATCTGTGCGGTGTCGAAGAAGGCAACTTCTCTTAGCCTAATGCCTTTCTCTTTGACACATAAGCTCAGAGGTTGTATTTTTATGGATGTTAATTAGTGATAGATAGAATGGTGATGTGGTTTCCAAAGATAGGTATAGGCCATATATGAAAGGTAAAAACGTAACCTCTAGTCTCATCAACTCGTAATGACTAGAACAAAAGATATGCCTCAAAGCTAAGTAGGTGATGCCCAAATAGAGAATTGCTACCACCCAACCAAAAAATGGATGACATTTTGATTATTGTATGCTGCGGTTGGTTGTTGATCACAACCAAGGGGTGAAATATTCAGTACAATGCAGAGAGGGGTTGGTCGATCCTAATTCACAAGCCCATATGAGGCTTTGAGTATGCTTTATCAAGAGACGTACCGTGACGCATGGTATCGCAGCGTCGGTCATTTATGTAAATCTAAATCCCAATACGTTCCACGTTTTAGTATGTAGAGAACATTAGGGCTGTAATTTAATTATGGGTAACAATTTCGCACATACGTATTATTTTAGTTTAAGATGGTAAATCAACATTATAATATATCATTTGATTTGATATAAAACTGTTTGGTTATCATAAAGGAAAAACACGTGCCATTTTTATGGATGGTCGTGTCTTATGAGAGTTCCATTCTTTTGAAATAATTCTAAAACTAAGCAAGTTGTTTATCAATACACATGCCATTTTTTTGGAGAGTGTAACCAAATTCGATGTGCTATCGAAGTACGATTATTCCCTCTTTTATCACTTCAAAGTCTAGAGTTTGTGGCTGGGTTGAGTGACCAACTCGACGGGTGATTATTTCATTTCAAGGAAATGATGGTTTGAAGGAGTCAATCTAGGAGGTTATCTTGCCTACGTGTACTGATCTTCGTTTCTGTTCATTGAATGCTCCAATGATGAAAGATAAAAGAAGGCACGCCATCACTCGATATATGTTTCCACTAATAGAGTTTTCATACGTGTTTTAGTTTAGCGTCAAGGTTTCATCATACCATCTGATCTTGTGGTTCGACGGATGGAACTTGTGTCGGGACTCATGATAATTAGTTTGTTTTCTTGATTGTGACTTACCCTGATGAGGGATCAGTTAGACTACATATGTTTGTAACATCCCATGTTTGGTCACAAAAATTTTATAATATACATGACTGCTGCAACCATAGTGATTAATTTCGGGGCTCGAGGTTATGGATGTTATGACATAGCTAGTCCATACTTGGTATTATACACAATTCGTCAAAAACATAAATCTCATTAAGTCATGTTTACATGGTTTCTAATTTGTTTGTTCTTTATTGATTGTTGAACCTAACTGAACTTAATCTTTGAGTCCAATAGTTCACATATCGGGTGGATACAGGATACCGGTGGTAGTGAGCGCTTGTGGGTAACAACAGTCGGCTAGGGCATGCTCTTCGGTAGTAAGTCGTCCTCGATTTAGCGATAGTGGTCTGAGACTTAAATTTTCAGTAGCGAGACTCCTAGGATTGGACAATAGCGGACTGAAATAAATCTCTAGAAGCGAGTTGTCACCTAAGCTTGTAGTTTGAGAGTATTTGGACACATTCGTTGTGGTAACCAGATTGCCATGATTTTTAAGTCGAGTTCCATATCGATCTAGTTATGGATGTTCTTTTGATTGGAATCCAAGGGAGTTTTACTCATTGCAGATAATTGGTTGTTGTATGGCAATTATAACGTCTCACACATTGCTTTGATCTTGATTGGTCGGTTGAGCCGTTCAGACCAACCAATGAGTTGACATATTTCATGGTCAGTTTATTGGAGTTTTACTTTTCATTGATAAAAGTAGAGTGCTTGGGTCATGTCTTTTCGAGTAGAATGTCGTTATGAGTTCTACGAGAGTTTGGATGGTTTGGAAGTTAGAGTTGATCCATAGATGTGTAGGTTTCTCATTTCGAGCATAAACGAGAGGTCGATAGTACTTACCTGATTGTGTGTGTGGTTTAAAAGCGCTTTGTTATCGAATGAAAGGTTGTCGTGTTTTAGTTGTTAACCAAAACCGCATGAGAAGTAGTACTCGATTCCTGATTCGGAGTCGATAGCGATCGATTTCTCTTCTGAAAGTAGGAGGCAATATTTATTAGCGAATGAGTTAAGAGTTGTTTAGTGATGTCGTATCATTGGAGTTTTCTTCTCTGTGAGAGATTTTGACCTTCGTCAATAAAGACGATTAAAATCACTAGCCTCCTACAACTTTGAGATTCCTATATGTATGTATAGAAAATGTAGTGGGTAGTGTATGTCAAGTTGGAGATGTACCAATTCAGAAGCAACATCTTACTTGTGAGTATTGCTTGTTTTTGTTACTGGAAATGACCCTGTAACTCGAAGTAAAGTAGAGCGGACCCGATCGAGGTGGTTGGTTCCATACAGAATACGTGTCATTTGTTCTTAGCATCGTTAGAAGGGGTTGATTACACATTTATTTATAATGAATGTGTTATCAGCTTGCTATAGCTGAATAGTTTCTATGACTACTCGATATTTTCACATGGATGAGGGAATAATTCTCGATGCTTTACATCGATAAGTTTCCATATAAATTGAGAATAGCATGATTACGCTCGAGTCATATCCGACTCATTGTTGAGAGATGCTAGATTAATATCCTCAATTTTTGGAATGACAATCAAATGTTGAGCCATATATGGATTGAATTTAATATTTGATGTATCTTACTAGTTAGGTTATTATCCTACATGCTAGGATAGGTGCGGATGTTAAATTTTATATAATTGCTATTGTGTTTTTTATGCATGTTGATTGATGATATTTGCATGACTATTTATGTTCATATGATTGTTAGGCATATGGGATAATTGTATTGTTGCATAATTTATTTGTTCAAAATAAAATCCGTACATGACTTGATATGCTTATGTTAGATAAATAATATTTATTTAACATGTTTATGTCCCTTGTTGTTACATCTGCTATTGTGTTTAATCTTTTTTGTTGAGTACGATCTCAAGTACAAAGAAGAAATAATTATTTATTCAGATGCGTATTTACTTTTTTTAGGCAAAGCCAATTGGTTTTTATAATGATCTGTAACACTTATTATTATAACAATTAATAATTACAGTAGTTATAGTAGTTTGGCAAGATTTCCAGACTACTATTTCGGTTTTTAAAGTGGACCGTCCACTACAAACGACATTTATAGTTGGCCTTCCACTAATTTTATTCTAGGTTATAACACAGGAGCTAGCTAAACACTAGACTACTCTATTCTCCATGCAGGGAGCTAATTTCAAACTGTTAAAATAAAATAGTACATACATTGCACATAAACATGTCCATTGCATGTGCTTAACCAAAAAGCTACAAAGATAGGACATAACGTGAGAAATTTACTTGAGATACTCCCAAAAGCAACCCTACATCATGTAGGACAACATTGAAAACATCAACTGACATGGGTAGAACTTACATCAAACAAACCTTCCATACACAGTGCCGAAACGTCACCAGCGAGAGGCCACTTTAGCAAAAATAGAGAGAGAGAGAGAGGAAGGGAGGCATCGATAAACACCAAACAGTACGGAAAAATTGAGAGCATGGATTCACCTGTATGTACACAGTAAAGCAAACTAATTCTAGAATGCCTCAATTGGATCTTAACCAAAGCAGAGCCTCAAAATCACATGAATACATTGTCAGACGAATATACCCAACTTTCAGAGAAAAGAAAAAAAAAGAACACACACAGACAAACTCGATAACAACAAAAACTACAAATCAGCCAATTATTTACTACCAAAAAAGTCAAAAATACTTAGCACAATGAACCTTTAACTCCATAACTGAACCAACACAACCAAACAAAATCAAATGATGCACAAAATCACTCACGAATGCCCACTGAGCTAAGGACTTTGAATAAAACTCAACAAAAGAGGAACAGTCTTCCACATACTTGACAAATTGCTGGTAAGCCACGAGTCACTTCATTGATCTAGAAATTGCTGCGTAACAGAATTACACTGCATTGGTACCAAACCCACATACCATTAAAAATCAAAATCCCTCCTGCTGAAGAACAAACCTACTACCAGAAGAGACAATGAGCAAGTAGTTTCCAGTTAAGGCCACCGCGCAAGGATTTAAGTGGCAAATTGATACGAGTTACGAAGAAGAGAGCGATTGCTGCATGGTTTGAAGAAAGTGTGGAAATTGGGAAAAAAGACTCATATCTGAAAACGATAAGTAGTTCGCGATGGGATTCCATGAAAACGGAAAAAAGTATGAGGAGAGTAGATAAGATACAGAGTCAGAAGATTAGGAGGGGAAAGAAAGAAGGCGCAGAAAAAATAGGAGGCTACTTTGTCATCATTAACAATCTCCTATCATGGTCTTAGTTTTTGCTTATAGGTTTAAGTTGCTTATTCGCTTTTATTTTCATTTAAATGCTAAGCTTTATTAAAAAAGGTATGTAGTAGATGTAGAGTTGTGGATTTGTCTTTTGCTGCATTTTTGTGATTTTTTCCCCATGTATGAGTAGCCACTTTTGGGATATTGTTTTCTTCTGTTGGGATGAACCTTGCATGGTGATTTGTGGTTTCTTCGGATCAAGCTGTTTAACAGATATGCTGTCGAAATTTTCCGTGAATTTTGCCAAATTTTGGAATGAAATTCATTATGCAATACTAAGTTGGATTGTCTTCCAATTAGTAAGTTGTCATTTTTATTTTCCACTATCCATTTGTTTGGAAAAAAGTGTTCAACTTAGGTGTTTGGCAAAGCTACAACGATCCCGAATTTGATTATGTTCATACTTAGGAATGCGAATATTGGCTCTGTGCCAGATTCCGAGTCTATTTCCTTTATTGTGATCGCTTTCAATGGATATTGTTGAGAGCGCTAAGTGATGGTCTGTCTTGAGTGGACACTTGTTCGTGAGTGTTGGGTTGTTTTTTTTCATCATTGAGGATTTCAGAGATGAAATACTTTAAGAAGGAAGAATGTAACGAGCCATATCTTGATGATTAGATATTTAAATATTGATCATAAATTACTTAATTAACTGTTCCAAAATGCTGTTTTTCAAAATCGATCTAATCAGAACTCGAGACCAGTTTTATTGAGTTCATATTGTTCGTAACGTAAAGAATAAGCATATAGAATGCTATATTTCGAGTTTTGAACCAGTTGGCGGTCATAACGATCTCGATATACACGTAAATTGTCGTTCCGGAAGCATAGTGTTGGATTGCAATGAAACATATTTTTGAAACTGTCATAGTGAGTTTTTGTAAATTGTTAATCTCGTAGCGATCGTATGTACAAATTCGACCGTGCACAAATAAAGCACGTATTAATTCTATAATAAATTGACATTATATAATTCAAGCTTTAAAGACTAACCACCATATATCAACGATTTAGGTCTCGAGACTAGTTTTATTGTTTTCGAAAGGCATTTTTAAATAGAGGACGGTAGGTGACACATGTCAATTGGCGGTTGTGAGTATTTAGGCCCGTTTGTGGATAAAACAATAATATATTATCCAAAGAGAAAGATTTTGATTGGGCATGCACTATTCATCTCTCCACTCACTTTTCCAAACATTGTTCCATTGCCATAAGACTTAGCGTGGCTTCCAATTATATTTCCATCTTCGAAATTGAAAATCAAGAGCTTCACTTCACAAAAAATAACCAAACCAAACTTGTTTAAATCGTGTAGCAAATCTCCATAAACCCATGTCAATGTTTTTAGGTTCAATTACAACTTTCTGCTGCGTGTTTCATGACCACCTATAAATATGATACTATAGCCATGATTTCTCAAGCAATAGACAACGGGAGTTAATGTTGGCTTTAACGAATTCGGAGCGTTGAAGAGCATCTCCTCATGCCCACCCCTTTACGTTCAAGCATCCATGGTGAAAACCGACATTCAGAGGTCCACGCGGGTGATCAGGTCGTGATTCTTGGGGAAGGATAAAGACTGAGACGGTTGGGCGCACAACAGAGCTCTTTCATAGCCAGGCACGTTGGTAAAGACGAATCATGATTTCGGTTAACGGAGGAGAAATAAAAGAGAGAAAGTCATAGAGGAGTGGGTTTCCTTCTCTGTGTGTGTATAGAAATAATGAGGAAGAAGAATTATATGAGAAATTAAGTTAACTAATAACCGTTTTAGTTAATTTAATTATTTAGATAATTGTCAAAATTATGTCATTCATAACTTTTGCATACGAGATTGGATTTGGACATCGTTTCTTCCTTGGACTCGTAGAAGAGGATGGACTTGGTGACGAGTTGGATTTCGCGACGAATGCTAGATTTTTTGGGATGCATATTTAATTAATGTTGATTAAATAGGTGATCCAAGTAGTCATTACCACTACTATGAAGTACTCGATATCGATTACCTTTGTTATTGGCCAGATCGACCAATTTGACATGGACAATGATGCAATTTCAAAAAGCAGGATATGATAGGTTATTCGATAGCGATTTCGATACAATGACACTTCGATATGTAGCTTTGACTTGAGACGATGAGGTGGTGTTTCTATCGATGATTCATCATTGAACGGTGATGATTCTTGGATAGGGCGCAAGCTGCTATGATGAATAATTTTTCTTCGAGATGCAGAAAAGATAACATTAAGTCGTATTGAGATGACTTTCATTTTAGGATGGGATGACACATAGTTATTACGACTTGGAGGGTAATCGATGAGGTCTCACAGCATTCTTGTTTGTCGAGGATAGCCCATTTGTTGAATGACTTCATATGGGAGTCTTATGAACAGTCAATGAGACAAATTTTACTATGGAGAAAGTTTACAAATGTGTTATTGAAATTTTAGACTTTGGTACACCATTGAGAGAGTGACACAAGAACGAATCAGAACCCGTAGATATTTTGGGCTAATCGGCCCAGACCTTAGAGCTTGTCGATGTTTTGACGTGGTGTGTAGAGCTTGGTAGAGTCAGTTGATGTTTTAGACCTGCCAGTGCTCTGATCGATTGGGTGACCAAAGCATTGAGTATCATATGCTTTACGCTTCGAATGAGTAAACGTGAGGATGGTTGATGGATGTTATTGTTGTTTACTTATTTATCACCATTTGATACTTAGGCATCTATAACACCTTATCTATTTGCTGTTTATTATAGTGTAGCATATATCGACTGTTATGTGCTAACTTTATGGATGTAGAGGTAGAACATGTATGATTCCGTATACCCTCTATGCCATATATACTATTACGACTTTTACAATACTTTGTGATTTGTTTATCGCTTACACTAGACTATTGTCTGACCCAAAATTTTATTTCCCACTTAATACCTTGGGTGCTCATCGATGATGTTGATGACTAGACCATGTGACGGGTATGGACATTACTTGGAGTTGCGCAAGTGGATTAACAGGAGGCGACGTCTTACCTATTTATACTATTATCATTATTTATTCCCCTGTATACCACTATGGAGCCTTGACAGTGTTATGTATTCTTGTTAGAGATTTATTACTTCTATTGACTTTATTAATGTTATGTATAACTATACGAGCCTGTGTACTCTGATTATGTAGTTTGTATAGTTAACACTGTCTCTCTTGTTTTATATTTGTGATTGTTCTTGTTGTATATTATATGATGAGCTGTGAAATATACTATAGGTTACGTGATTGTGTTTATGTTTCTTCCTTTCTCTTCTATTATATTCCCTTCTTTTATTTTTACTTTCTCTTCTTTTCTACTATTTATATCTCTTGATGATCGTTTTACATCGATCTGGTGCTTGTACAATGCAGAATTTTGGTTATGAGCACCGATGGTCTATAGCAGATCGTCACAAGTCCCCCATTTGTATATTCTTTTTCTGTCTCGCTTAGATGTTAACTACGTTACCCATAGTTTTGTGAAGTTGACTTATCTACAACACTAAATCACCATCCATAGAGAAAGAATCGATATGATAGTTGCAGTCATTAGAACTTTTCTGATGCACTTGTTTGGTTAGACCTTTTTCTCGAACCAAAAAGGTGCGGTTGGACTAGGTTATGGTGCATCTCTTGCTCGACTAGACTAGCTTCATGTTGTCGATTGGGGCATCTCCATTCTAGGCACCCTTTATACTACATTAGATGCATTTGTGCTTAGCGATGTTTTTTTATTACATATTTGTCGTTATGGTACTACAAGTATACGACAAACATACATCCGCGCATTCAGGAGATACCTAGTCAGTTTGATGATCGATACTTCCCTAGCATGAGACGATGAGAGAGTATTCCGTATGTCAAACATGCTCCTTTAGGCGTTCAACATCATCTTATAGAGACTAGAATGTAGCTAGACATGCATACACGACGCAATATTTAACGGACTTCACATTGGACACAACTATTAGATGCAGTGCTTATGGTAGACGACCATCCCTTGATGATTACTTATACATTATCCACTCATAGGGTGGCTTTGCATACACCTGCCTTTGTACCTATGTGGTATTTGGGAGAGAGATGTGCTTATAAGAGTATAGGCAATCATCGTATACCGACTAATCCTTTATCATGTAAGGACATGTTTAGCAGACGTAGAATAATTGGGAATCAGTACGTGCAGACTCTTAGTCAGGCTGGATGGGTAGTTATCGGTATGTACTTCATACCAGGAGACTATGATGCATATTAGGCTAGGGTAACACCCTATCGATTCATGTTACCAGACTATGTTCGTGGGGCCAACTTTGATCATATAGGACCTCACATCTCAGCTGGTAGATTATCAACTTTGATCATAATTGGGCCAACTTTGATCATATACCACAGGTTTCATTCGGTCATGCTCCATAATAGTTTTGTGAGTCCTGTGTAGCTGGATCATGATTATACTTTTAGGGCTTATGACGTTACTGGTACCTTGATTGAGAAACCCTTAGTCATTCCAGAGCACCCTAATTATCCAGTTGTGCCTTTAGTTTGGTTATACCCTCCATATGAGGTTTTTTTTGTACATATATGCATATTTTGTATTGTTTCACACTGAATTGCTTAAATATTAAATTACTTCATTTCACAGTGTGTATCTAGATTGGACCAGGCGAGAGCAGCACTTAGTGTATATCTTGATATGACACCTACACATTTGCATACAATGCATGACATGTACATGCAACATACACATATGCTAGAGGAGCAAACCGATCAGTTATCTGCCAGACTTGCTATGTATGAGGCTTTTGGATCAAAGTGGAGGTGATGCATGTGCTACTGGATCTGCTGTTTGTGATGGTGATGTTGCAGCATACGATGATGGTGATGGGGATGATGGGGAGGATGATGACGATGATGAAAGGGATGATGATGACGTCGATTATGGGGACGACGAGGACGATGTTGCATCTTTGTAGTTATTATTATGTTATTTATTGTACTGTCAGCAGACATTTACAGTTATTGTTACGTTTTATTATTTGCATTTTTGTAGTTATGTTATTGTTGTATGGCAATGATTATCTCAATCTTTGTAGTTATGGTTATGTTATTTATAGTCGTATTGTTGCTTAGACATAGTTATTCCCATCTTTGTAGTTTTATGTTATTTGCAACTTGTTTAGTTATGGATTGTTTCCGGCATGCTCGAATAAATTTAACTACATTGCTTAAAACGTGAACTGTTTGAATAAACTGCATACATAGTACATTGGTAAGAATCCTTAAATCATTAAACGTACATCACAAATAAACTACATGAATACACTACACAAATAAACCACGTTCTACTATATATGTTTAGTTCCAGACCTACTCTCCGTAATGCGTTGTTTGTATTCCATCTAGTGTTGCTTTGATATTGGATCCATTCCCATAACATCTTTTTCCATGACCATTGTCACTTGACGTTGATGCTCTAATTCGAACCTCTCTCTTCCAATCTCCGCCAAGTCATTAAAAATGCAAACTTCTCCGCGCTTTCCCGTTGACATTTGACATTTTCTCTTGCATTTCTTTCATGCATTATGGCCATTCGAGAGTCGATCTGTGCCTGCACAACAATCTTCTTCTTAGGAGCTCTCTGTTCAATCGGCTAACTGGTAATAATCTTCTTTCTTGCACAACAATCTTCTTTCTTAGGAGCTCTCTGTGCCTGCACAACAATCTTCTTTCTTGCATTAGGAGCTCGCTAACTGGTAATAAACTAATAATTAGGCTTTTTATATTATTACCATTTTCTCTTGGAATTTTTTTTGAAAATTAATCATCTACTAATCTCTTTTGCTAGAATAAAAAAAAGAATGAATGAATAATGTATCAAACTTTTTAGAATAGACTTAAAGTTCAGAAGTGTACCAACTCTGTTTCACCACCGATCAAACTTGGATTTTCCTTCCTATCATAGAATTGTGTTTGGCGATTAATCATTCCAAACCTATCAGTGATTGCAGACATTGATCACCTTGCCTTCTCAATATGTTTTTGATTGTACATAGACACTACATTCGCCCAAAACATTTCTCCATTTGATCATTTTCCTTAACAAAATCGTTAGAAAAGTGGCAGCAGATATAGCATCGATCCTTATCTTCATCCCTATTCCATGGAGCGGACGAATAAAGCTTAGAGATAGGGAGCAGTTTGTGGATGAATACTTTGTTAGGTGTGACTCGCATTGAAATGAAGTGGGTGCGTGGATTGAACGGGAGAATTGTCTAACATCGCGGAATATTAAGAAAGATCGTGGTATATATATGGTGTTGGTGACATGTAACAATGGGGTTCCTTTTGTTACAATAAGTGCTTGTCATATTAAGAAAGATCGTGGATCGAAACTTAACATACTTTGATTGGGTTGAGAGCCGAAAACCCAGTTTTTCATATTATCCATGGCTTCGGTATATGGTTCAAATGGATGAGACATTTTGATTTTGGAAGTTGAGAATTATTTGTTCCAGTATAAGAAATCTGTGTTGCACTAAAGAAATGATATGAATTTATAGTAGTAGTTCATGAATATGTCCGTTTAAAACCGTTGCAATTGAAAAATATGACCATTTTTTGCCGCTGGAAGAGAAAAAAAGTTAGACATTTATAACCGTTGGGTGATTGCAACCGGATGGGCGGAGTGTTGAGGTCCAAAGCTGGATGTACCTTTTTTGGGCGCCTCACGTGCTGGAACATTCAGTTGAATATTCGCCATTGGGTTGCCCAGGCTGAAGCTTCATGCTGAATGGTGCACCATTGGAGTTGCCCTAGGATATGGGAAACAGTTATAATTCTGACAATGCATAGAGCATGCGCCATCGCGAAGACCATAAAGGCAGGTGCAATGAGTCATCCCACACCCATGCCCAAAGCAGAACCTACGTCCGCACTCATGATGCGCAAATGGACGGTTGAGGGGTCTCTTAAACGCTTAGCGCTTAAATAGAGTTCCAGACAGAGCATTCAAATTACTAAAGCTGGTCTAAATAAAACTCCTTATTCTACTTCGCATTCTATTCTTTTCCATCATTCTTGAATTCGTTTTTGCTCTGCAATCGCTAGCGCGCGACATTGCGGAGAATGGCCTATTTCATCGTAGGAAAAAATTGGTCATGTGCATCCTTCAACATCATAGAGTAAGCAGTATTCAATCAAACCGCGGTCTTATCGAAACCGAACTTGGGTAACGAACTGGTACAAACTGTCACTGCCGTAAGTTCTACCTTTGAACCGTCACAGTTCTGTTATTGGATATAGTATTAGAACTAGTGATCGATCCCCTGTAAATGAATATTTGGTTGATTGTTCTTTTCTGACAAAACTCTTGTTTTAATTGTAAAAATATAAGGACATTGTTGTTTCAATGGACTCGAATTACGTACGGATCTGCAAACGAAAGATGGAAAATAGGGATGGCTAAAAGATTGAGTAGCTGTGATTTTCACTGTTTTGATCCGCCCATAATTCCATAGTTGAAGAAGCAATACTCAACATACAAAGGTCGGCTTGTGTGTGTGTATATATTATATATCCGTCTGAAATTATGTAAAATATAAATTTCAGTTTGTCACTTGTTGTTGCTAATTATATCATCTCATACTCCAAAATGTGCAATAATAGTCCAAAAGGGTGCATGAAATAGAAGAGTTTTGCTAGACGGACCGACACAAATTCAGCCGGAAAATGTGAATCAGTGTTACGTCCGTAATTCAGGAGGTAAAAATGTAAAATCATTTCCTTGAATGGGCCGCATTTTCTGTGAGTGTCGCGTAATAACTTTCGGTTCCAGCAGCTTCACTGGAAATAGAACACCAAGGTTTGATATATGGATAACCTACACATATACAATTAAACATACGTGTTAACTCATGCAGCAAGCTCATTGTCAACCTATCAAAATCCACAGAAGTCGTTAGGCCCTTTCTGGCCGGGATAACCATCATCTTTGCAACCTTTGTGACACGCTGCAGCACATTCTTCCTTTGTAACTTTTGGTATCTTCATGCATTGGTTCTTCATGCATGGGCAGAAGCATACTTCATTCTGCCCCTTCGTCTTCATCATACAGCTTGACAGTGCCATTGAAACAAGGAGTACTGTAAGCATCTTTATGCATGTCATATCCTTGGATGAAAATGAAATATGTACGAATTTTTGGTTTGCATGTAATTTCTTTAAAGCAGCAATGAAGGGTGAATGAGAATAAATACGACATAGAATAGTTAAAGATAGGCCGAGGGTGGTTGTTAGGTTTGGGTTCCTTAAACTAAGGGGAGCCTCACTTCAGTATTTAATTTCGCTTTGTCGCCTGCAGTATTCTTATGTTTGTCCGCCAGTAATTTGCATTTTTTTACACTGGTGCTTAGTTAATTCATTCTCTGGCCTGACACAGCGTGTATATTACAATTCTCTTCCCGTTTCTGTTCCATTCATCCCTAGTTTTTCAAGTATCACTGGGTATTGAGAATTCAAAAATTCCACTTTAATTTTGATTTGCAATTCTGATATTTGTTTCCATAATTTTGATAACAAACAAAGTTTATTTGAGCAACACATATATGCCTAACCATTTTTCTCAAAATCAGTTTAAACTTTAAACAGAGCACAAACTAACAAAAGTAACGAGCCCAGGATTAATTTCTACAGTTGTTTATATTTGCACCTTTTTAATACATTGTTACACAGTTATCATTGATCGCTATGATGTATTTTTGCTTACACCTTTTTAATATATTGTTTTGTTGTATTTATAATTGCATTACAAACGTACAGCGAAGAGTTAAATATTGTTAGTAGCACCATAAACTAAAGTCTAAAAAATACAAACATCATTTCAAGGTAAAAGAAGCCCTTAATCTTTGTGTTCCTCCACGGCGATTGCTCTGCAACGGAGTTGTTCTCTTTTAAACTTGTTTTGGTCTGTGATTTTGTTGCGCCTTTTTGTTCTCTTTTAGGCAATAGCTTTGCTATGGGAAAATTTGACAATCGTCTGTCCTCATGTCAAGCAGCATTTGTGTTGCTTTGGTATGGTGCAAGCGATTTTTTAAGGCAATGGCATTGTACTCATTCCTGTTGTGTTATGTAATGTGGTTGTTGTTAGTTGTCTAGTTAGCGATTTAGCTACTTGCCATAAGCCTTTATGTAATGTAATTTCACACCTTTTGTGGTGTATGTCAGTAATGCTTGTCTTTTGGCAGCATTGTTATGTAGGTTGCTCCCTGGGTAGATAATGCGTGTCTTTTTGGTTGTTTTTTCCATTCTAAAAAACGAGTGTATTAGATAGACAATCTGTCTATCTTCTGCTATATTTGTAGGCAACGTCTACTCTCATACACTAGAAATTACCTAACGTACACACCACTATTTTGCTAATTAATTACTCTTTTGTTTTATTGCATTGTTACTTTTTTTTACTATAACTTTTTAAATTAAAACGTTGCAATTAACCATATATACTAAATCTATGTAAAAAATTGAAGAACTTAATGTGTGTTTAAATATGAAACCAAAAATTTGATTTTGGGAACTATTACAAGTAAGTGCTCGAATTTAAAATCACTTAATTTAGGAGTAGGTTCTTTTGTTGAAATTAAGAATTTTTTGTAGTACAATAAATTGGTTACCATATATTCAAAAAATTGAAATTCATTTTACTAAACTTAAACTTTATTTTGTACTATAAATTTTTTATTTTTTTGTAAATAAGTTTAAATTTTTACATAAATAAGACGATGAAGAATAAAATAAGGCTACTCATTTTATTTTATGGTGTATGTTAAGAGATTGTTGGTGTATGACTAGAATTTGCCATATTTGTACTTATATTTATTATAATAAAAAGTATTACAAATTATTTTAAAATTCGGTCAGCTTTACCTTGAAAGAAAAATATAGATAACCAACTAATTATGTTTTATTTTGTTGAAAATTTTAATGAAAATGTTAATTTCTTCCCTTATTTTATATTTTATGTTTCAAACGATGCTATCACAAATAAACTAATTAAAATGACATAAATGTACTAAATAAGTTCTACTATATATATAAAAATTTAGCTATATCATAATTATAACCATTCATGAATCATGTACCAAATAAATAAACGATGCATGAATCATAGAAAAAAAAAGGCATAAACGTATTTAAAATGTTCTAAAGTACATCAAAATAGACAAAAAAAAGCTTGTTTTCGGAGAGCGCCTGTTAATGGCGACTTGGAAAAACCATTTTCTTCATTTCACTTCATTACGTACTCCATCTCTCCTCAAAATCGACCCTCCACTCTCTTATCTCCTCAGATCTGCTCCTCTCCAAGCTTTCGTCACACGTGGACGCTCTCCGAAAACCATTATTTCTTTTCTGATTAAGCTTAAACATAAATCTTCAATCTTGGAAAACAATTAAGCATCGTTTTCAAGCCGCCATGGGGACTAGGTTTCACAGCCAACATTACCAGAACTACCATCCTCTTCTATTCCAATTTCTTCACCTCCCTCTCACAGATCTGACTTTACTCCGCTTCTTCCACTCATTTGCTGTGAAACCCAGCTTTCCTTCATGTCGCTTGTCTCGACTTTCGCCTGCCCCAGTTTCAACGCTCAAGCAAGGTCATGTCCTCCTTTTTGCTGAACCTAACCTCAATTTATTGATGCTCCTGAGCTCAGATCTTTTCTCCTCCGAGTTGCGTAGCTACAGTGTGGACTGCCGAAGGCGGGATCGACCCTACTTTAGAGTGAACGGGTCGATTTAGACTGAATTCTCGGTGCTGGTTTGTTCTATTCTGTGGGTATGCTCTCTTTTGATGTGCTTTGGATCTGGAACAACATATTTGTTGTTACTTTAAGTTGCTGTTTGGTTATTGGTGAACTGGAGTTTTTCTCGTTATGCTGGAGTTTTGGCTTGTTTTCTTCTTCATGCAGTGATCCACACGAAATGAAGCTGAGTTCCGCTTACCACCACTATCCTCAATCTCATCTCTGCTTCGTTCGTGCAGTTGAGGTGTTTGATTTGTTTTTGTTGGTTTTTGGGGCTCAGTTTCAAGCACAAGTCATTCTGTGCAAGGTTTCTCCGTCGAAGTGCCTGGCTTGAAGGTTTTAGGTGTGCTGGTCTCTTGTTCACATCATTGGAGAACTCAGCAACCATGGGAAGCCTTGCTCCGACTATGCTGTTTTTCTGCTGATGATGTCTCCTTTTCCCTCCTTTGAGCCTTCTTTCCAGGCTTCGTACCGTTGCCTTGCCTATGTCATATCATCATGTGATAGTCTCCTATGAAATGGTACACTGGTGCTACACTTTACCTTACCTATTGCAGTGGGTATGATAGTTGTGGTGCTCGAGATTAGACCTTATGCTGTGGTCAACTCAATGTTAGCTGTCTTGTACAACACTGCCAACGAAGACGTTTGAATACCCGCGCTTTGTTGTATATTCTTTTTATTATTCATAATGTCTCACTTCTGTTATGAAGTATGTAAAATATATCGTAGTCTTGTAATGTAGCTAGCTCCAGTGCTGTAAACCTATATGAGTAGAGTGGACGGAACACTATAAACTCCGTAGGCGGTGGACGGTCCACCTTAAAAATCGAATTAGCTGATTGTAAACCACAATCACCTGTACTATTCTGTATTTTTATTATTGGTAATAATACAAGAGTGTTACGGAACACTATAAAAACTGGTCGGCTATGCCAAAAAAAAAAAAAAAAAAAAAAAGTTCTCAAGTACCAGTGTATTAGCTAGAAAGAATTGATGTACCAAATATATACTTATTAATGCATTACACAGATTTAATCTCATCATAAAAATCACGTCCATGCATGATATGTACAAAAATGTATATCACACGTAAATCAAACAGTAAAAAATATATTTTTTGGCCAGTCCACTCTTGAAAAATATTACATATAGAGCAATTTCTTTGCACAAAAATAATAATTATCATAACATTGTTTCAGTACAAAGTATAATTCATGGCGTCTATGAATCACACGCTCTTCGTTGTTCTTCTAATCTGTTCCATTCTTGCTACAGGTATTATATTCTTATCTTTTTAGTTAAAAAATTCTCTTCTTACTCTGTAATAAACGAGATAAAATATAATACTGGGTTACATTATTTCTGTTCTGGGCTCAGCCCATTATCTTTGTTACTGGTCTGTATATAAAGACCTTTGTACTCTTGCGTTAAGACAATTTTTACTGAATACAGTTTTCACTTTTCCCTATTACAAACATTTATTCACCTCTGTATAATATTTCTGCAAGCTCACGTTTGTAATATTCTTGCAAATCCATCTTGGTATCAGAGCCTTCTTGCGTGCTAACTGCACCACCAACGTTACTGATCATCTTCAATCAGTCAGAGGTGTTTACTGCAGCAGTCCATCAGAGAAATTTCATCATTTGGACTCCTCTCATCAAAGATTCTTGTATCTCATCACTTGAGAGTTGTTACTCGCTCAAAGGAAACTGTGCCCCGCCAATCAAAGTGGCTGCAACAATTTTCTTTGATCGAGTTTGGAAATCTAAACTTTGAAAAACCGATCAAGAAAACTCAAGAAAATAATCAGTTGAGTAAAGTGCCGTCCAAGAAAGCATTTCAGACAGAATTCTTTCATCAAGAAACAGTATTGTCATCATTATAAAAGCATTTCTGGTTGCTTCATTCCTCAACTGAAAGCATTTCTTAAAAGTTTTCTCAATTCAAAGTTATCAAGTCAGATTTCTCATACCTGTTTCCATCTGTTGCCTTGTTCGATCGTGTTCTCTGCAATGACAAATCAGAGTGACAACTCCAGTCCTCAAGTTTCAAGCAACAAGACTTCAACCAGCCAAGTAGATCCAACAATTGACCTGATGAAGGCAATTATAAAGCCACAAACTCAATTAATTTCTGAAAAACTTGATGAATCCAATTACCTCCTGTGGAAATTACAAATAGAGACAGCTGTTAGAGGATATGGTCTAGATGACTATATATACGGTACAAAAATTGTGCCACCGAAATTTATCAGAGATAGCGAAGAAAAACTGGTACAGAATCCTGAATTTATGGCGTATCAAAGACAAGATAGCCTTGTCTGTTCTTGGATGATGTCATCCATTGGTCCAACCATATTGCCACAACTCATTGGTGTAAAAACTGCTCAAGAAGTATGGGCTACTGTTGAAAGAAATTTTTCTGCTCAATCATCTGCAAGAATCATGCACAACAAGCGACAATTACACAGTATCAGAAAAGGTGAATCAACTATGAATGAGTATCTCCTTAAAGTGAAGAATATATGTGATCAGTTAAGTTCAGCAGGACAAAAGGTACCTGAATCTGAACAAGTATTATCCATTGTTAGCGGTTTAGATGACGACTATGAAGCTGTTACAGCTATAATTCTATCCATGGACCCCTCACCAAATTTACAATATGTGTACTCGACACTACTAGCCCATGAAGGCAGAATTGATCACAAAAAGAGTGTCAATTCTGACCTATCTATCAACTACACCTCATTCGGAAGAGGAAAACTTCAAGAAAAAGGAAATTGCTCAAGAATTCAATCCAACAATCAAAGGGGTGGTCAATCTTTTAGAGGCAGGGGCAGAGGTAGAAACAACAACAGCAAAGTGAGATGTCAGATTTGTGAAAAATATGGTCACAGTGCTAACAAGTGTTATTTTAGATTCAATGCAAATTATAATCCTACCCAGCAAAATAACAATTCAGGCAGCAGCTCATGTGTGAACAACATTAGTAATCAAGGCGATAACAAGTCTGAAGGGCAAAATTGCGACACAGCAAAGGTGGAAGACATCAATGATGATAGTTGGTACCCTGACTCAGGTGCTACCAATCATGTAACCAACAATCTGAGCAACTTAAATCTTGGGAACCGTGACTACAAAGGTATGCAAAATTTACATGCAGCAAATGGTAAAAGTATACACATAACACACACTGGAAATGCAATAATTGATGGACCCAAACAACTATATCTTAAAAATCTTTTGAGGGTACCATCAATTAGAAGAAATTTAATGAGTGTTTCCCAATTTGCTAAAGATAATAATGTGTACTTTGAATTCTTTCCCAATGCTTGCCTAGTTAAAGATATACTGACACAACAAATAATTTTGCAGGGTAATGAGACAAATGGTTTATACAAATTCGATGTTAACAAATCTGAAAAAAATAACCGTATAGATGTTAATCATGTGCTGACTGTTTCTAGTGATCATGTACTGAATGATTCTAATAATCATATGTTGACTTCTACTATCAATTCTGTGTACTGTGATGAATTTGACTTATGGCACAATAAACTGGGACACCCCAGCATAAAAATTGTGAAACATGTTATTGGAAGAAATAACAACATTGATATCAATAAATTTCCAATTACACATGTTTGCACATATTGTCAAATGGGAAAGAGTCATAAAATTGCATTTCCAGACTCTAGCACAATTTACTCTAAGCCACTAGAATTGATTGCTACTGATCTATGGGGTCCAGCCCCAGTTTACTCTGACTATGGTTACAAGTACTATATTTCTTTCATAGACGCCTACACTAGGTATGTGTGGATATATATGCTCAAAAGTAAGTCTGACACTTGCAAAACTGTACAGCATTTTATTACATATGTTGAAAATCAGACTAACAATAAAGTTAAAGTGTTTCAAACAGATGGGGGTAAGGAGTTCCTTCCTCTTAAGCAATACTTTCTAAATAAGGGTATTTTTCATAGAACTACCTGCCCTCATACCTCTGAACAAAATGGTATTATAGAGAGAAAGCATCGACACATAGTTGAAACTGGGCTAACTCTGCTTGCAAAAGCTTCCATGCCACTCAAGTTTTGGCCTGAAGCTTTTGCAACAGCAGCTTATCTAATTAATTTGCTTCCTACTAAAGTTCTCAATTTCAAAAGCCCTCATGAAATATTAACTGGCAATGTTCCAGATTATAATCACTTAAAAATTTTTGGCTGTCAATGCTTTCCCTATTTAAGACCTTACAACAATCATAAACTTGACTTTAGATCAACACCATGTACATTTCTAGGCTACTCTAATAATCAAAAAGGTTATAGGTGCTTAGACAATAAAGGCAGAATCTACGTGTCTAGACATGTTGTATTTAAAGAGCATGTGTTTCCATTCAAAAATTCTGAGTGTATGCCTAGTAAAAAAGTTCAAAATCCAAGGCAACATACTTTAGCCATACCAGAAATGGTGGACATAGTCTTACCAACACAGCAAAGCCAGGTTGACAATGGCAGCAACTCTCAGCACACAGTGCCATCCAGTGGGCCAGGTCAAGAGACGCATGCCTCACCAACCAATTCCAATCAGACACCTGAGCAACAAAACAGTGGTGAGGAAAGTCAATCAAGTAATAATTCTGATAGCAGTGAATCAGGTAGTACTGAACATAATACTGCATCAAATGATAATGCAAATCAGCATCATATGATGACAAGAGCAAAGTGTGGTATATTTAAACCCAAAATATACAACACAACACTGGATTTACAAGAACCCGTCTCATATCATGAAGCAGCCCAATCTGACAATTGGACTGCTGCCATGAATGAAGAATATAAAGCTCTAATGAAAAATAAAACATGGACGCTAGCAGCCCCACCTGATCATAAAAACATTATTGGCTGCAAGTGGACATTTAGAATTAAGAAAAATCCTGATGGCTCTATCTCAAAGTATAAGGCAAGGTTGGTAGCTAAGGGATATTCACAACAGGGTGGATTTGACTTCACTGAAACATTCTCGCCTGTTGTGAAACCCACTTCTATAAGAATTGTATTAACTATTGCTTTACACAAGAGATGGCCTATCAAACAGCTTGATGTGAATAATGCCTTTTTAAATGGTGTTTTACAGGAAGAAGTTTTTATGGAGCAACCACAAGGGTTTGTACAGCAAGGAAAAGAAGGACTTGTTTGCAAGTTAAACAAAGCTATATATGGTCTAAAGCAGGCTCCAAGGGTCTGGTTTGACAAGTTAAAGTCAACACTTGTCAAACATGGCTACAACCCTTTGAAATCTGATAACTCTATTTTTACAAAATTTACAACTGTTTCTACTACATACATACTTATATACGTTGATGACTTTATCATAACAGGAAACAGTGACACTGAAATCAACAATATCACCAAAGCCCTAAATTCAGAATTCTCCATAAAAGATCTTGGTGATTTGAGTTATTTTCTAGGAATTGAGGTCAAAAGAAGAGGCAATTCTGAAATTTATCTCAGCCAAAGGAAGTACATTTCTGAAATTCTAATTAGAGCAAAGATGGACAAATCAAATCCATTTCCTACTCCTATGGTTACTAGCCCTCAACTTTCAAAAACAAAAGGTGAAGCAATTCAAGACGGAAAGCAATTCAGAAGTCTGGTGGGAGCACTACAATACGCTACAATTACAAGGCCTGATATATCCTACAGCGTAAACAAAATAAGCCAATACATGCAAAATCCACTGGATCAACATTGGAAAGCCCTAAAGAGAATACTTAGATATCTAAAAGGAACCTTAACTCAAGGACTCACACTTAAATACAACAAGACTCTCAATTTAAATGCATACTCAGATGCAGACTGGGGAGCTGATCAAGACGACAGGAAATCGACATCTGGTTACTGTATATATTTGGGTAAAAATCCAGTGTCTTGGTGTGCCAAAAAACAAAATACTGTGTCTAGATCCAGCACAGAAGCTGAATTCAGAAGCATGGCGAGTACTACAGCGGAATTAATGTGGATAAAGTCGTTACTTAGTGAACTTAAGGTCAAACTTGACAAGCAAGCCAAAATCTGGTGTGACAATACCAGTGCAATTTCTCTAACTGCCAACCCTATTCTTCACTCCAAAACTAAGCATATTGAACTAGACTTGTATTTCATTCGAGAGCAAGTTATGCAAAATAAGCTGGAGATAGGGTATATACCTTCGCAAAATCAGAAGGCAGACATTCTTACAAAACCCCTCTCGAAGGCAAATTTCACGAGACTCAGACTAGAGCTCAACGTTGAAGATGAGGATCCAAGCAAAAGACCAGATCTACATGTATATATGCCAGAATAGCTCAGCAATGTTCACTCTTCACTCATCTCTCTCTATTTTGTGGTTAATTGAATGACTGGCGAAGGGTTTCTGAGGATTGAAGATGCGCCGCCACCATTTTTTATCTCGTCTGTTATCTCTGCAAACCCTATCTTCGATATGTTTTGAGTGGGGGTAATAAACGAGATAAAATATAATACTGGGTTACATTATTTCTGTTCTGGGCTCAGCCCATTATCTTTGTTACTGGTCTGTATATAAAGACCTTTGTACTCTTGCGTTAAGACAATTTTTACTGAATACAGTTTTCACTTTTCCCTATTACAAACATTTATTCACCTCTGTATAATATTTCTGCAAGCTCACGTTTGTAATATTCTTGCAAATCCATCTCTCTGATTTAACACATAAACATGAACAAATACACATTCATTTGTTACATCTGAGAAATATTTTTTTCAATTATATCTCATTTCACTTGCAGAATAAATAATCCACTCTTTCAATTTATATCTGGCTAGTGAAAAATATCTTAGACAGTCATTATAAATCTCATAACAATATTGATAAATAGTTAGTATGTCACAACATTTTAATATTAATTTTGTCATTAATATTTATTTAAGATATTTTTTTTTTAATGTTTTAGACATTTTTGTGGCAACAATGGCTGCTGATAAATGCAAACTCGCATGGGACCGAATCTGGATGCTGCGTTGTGGAAAGGAGCAATGCTTACCTGGATGTCAGCAGAGAGGTTTTAACGAAGGAGACTGCAGCCTTTATGATCGTGATTTATGTATTTGTAGAAATAACTGCAAATCTAATTAATTTGCAGTCTCCAAGTGTTACTACTTAATCTGGTTTGATATGAGAATTTCAGGATGTATGGGTTTTATGTTAATGCGTTTTCGTTTTGCATCGTTTATGATATTTTTTTAATCTTACAGACCGTAATTGGTTTTGACTATATGCTCTCTCCGTTTTTAAATATAAAATGTTTTAATAAATTTGGTGTGTTTCAAAATATAAAATGTTTATGGTTTTAATGTCCTATTTATCCGTTGTTCATAATAAACAATGAGACTTTTTATGTATTTATTCATGTTTCAACCATTAGCTGTGCATGAAAAAAAGTTAATTTAAAAGAGATTTAATTTTGAATATGGATTAAAGCACCATTAATTGATACCTGAATTCTTGTGTAAACAAGTAACATCTTATACTTAGAAACTGATTATGTGAAAACTTAGAAGATAATTACTGATTATGACATATATGTCATCATGCATTATTAAATTATAATGGTAATTACTGATTATGTGAACCTAATAGTAACTGAGGTATGCAAGGCAATTGACAGGGTTCAGGTAGAATCAACCTAATGTAAATTTTGCATATTCCGTCATATGGTTGTACATTTAAGCTACACGTTATGCATTATGGTAATTACTGATTATCTGAACCGCATATGACATATATCATACCGTATTATTTGGTTATTTTCATGAAAAAATAGAAGATGGCGACCGCGTTCTAATACTTATAAAACTTCTCTGCGTGTCCTTGACGAATTCATAGGTTAGCTTCGTCTAATATCTCTTTTTCTTAGAAAAAATAGGTACTCAACATACAGGTCTAAGTATTATATAATTTACAACTGGAAAGTGGGATGAATCCCACTGGACGGAATTCAAATCTGTGACATCTTGCACCATGTTGAGATGACGACTTAAGTCTTAACCACTTCGAAAATGTTGCCAATCCTCATCTAGTTTGTTGCACATAATAATTCATAAATGCACATGTTTTCTCTAAATATAAACATTTTAATGTTAATTGTGAAGATGCTGTGAACACAGGGAAATATGTTTTTGGCATACTCTATTTGCCCTAATTTAGCTGCTCAATTAAGTTTGTAATGTGTTTGGAGAAATGTATATATATGTTTGGAGGATCTTTAAAATCTTATTATTTTGTTCTTGTGGTATGAGTCTATGACTCAGTTATATTAAATTTAGGGGTTTGTTGTTGACATTTCAATTTCGGTTAAGGGGGTTCACTTTTCAAAAAAAAAAAAAAATTGTTAAGGGGCGTACCATTAGTGATAGCCCCTCCTTAACAATAATTAATAATTTTACTAAATTGCCCATAGCTAATAATTATCTACGGTAATTTCTTTTTTCTTATGCGTGTAAACCTAATGAAGAATGTAAACCCTAATGACATTCACATGGAGGAGAAGGAAAACAATATGATATTGACTCAAGAAAATGAACGTTATGCAGGAATTATTCAATCGGCTGATCAAAAGGTTTGTTTTTGTTGAATTCGAATTTTCTAGCTTAGGGCTTAACGAAGGATTACGATCATGATCACGTGAACAACAATGTAAACTTATTCAGCACTGGCACAAAACCTAAGAGTGCATAGCCATTTAGTTCGGCTGATTATTGCCGATATTTGTATTACATATGGCAGGATTTTTGTTCGGAGCCCCATCTTCGTTTGTAGTAATATACAACGACAGGGTCATGCCGAAATGTCTTATTTGAATTAGTTTATGCAGCTATTCTTCCTTGAATTAGTTTGGGACATTGTACACTGCCTATTATTACCCTTAGATCCCAAAGACGATTTAATCAGTGAAATTTGAGAATATTAACTACCGTTTCATATTTTGTCTATTTCCTAATGCCGTTGCAAACAACGAAATCCAAGGTTAAAATATTGCAGTAGAATAGTAACTACCATTTTCTAATCCGAGTATAAAACCTCGGATATCAGCTTGATTAACATAATGCTCCTAGCTTGGAGCAAAACATAGAATTTGCTTATTAGATAGCAACATCTTTTTAGTTTTGCCTGTTCACAATTTACATATACAAACACACTGGAGTGTATATTAGCTAACTTATATTGTGTATTTTCTTTTCTCTACTAAAGATAAAGCTACATTTGATTTTGATGATCTTAGTTTTTATGTTGTTATTTTGTCGAAATGTGAAATTCTTCAAACTGAACTTGATTTATGTTGTTTGTACAAACATCTCTTGCTCAATCATACACATTTAAGCAAAAGTCAACATTAACAGTTTCAAAATGTATCGTGCCAAATTAACTAATCATTTGAAGTTGTACATTACAGCTAATACTTACCAACCCATTCAACCAAGCACATTAGGATAGGAAATAAACAAAATATGAAAGGCGGTGTTTTAATACGACTAAATTCATAAAATATGCAGAAACAACGTCCAACGTCATTTCTCTAATGCACATTGGAATGTGTTGAATTTGTCTTGTCCACAGATAACGTATGATGATCGGAATAATGAAACAAATCAAGTGGAGAATGATGAAGAATTTGAAGATGCATCAAACGATGATTGCAATTGCTCAAATAAAATCGACAAGGATGTTAGCAATGACATCCAAAATGAAGAAGTTACCATGGCTTCTATTGATTATACTGACCTAACTTCTCATTTCACAACTGACATGGTACATTTAAATATTTTTTAACTTATTTTGATTTTTAACTTACGTTACTATAATTCATGTTTATTTATGATGCAGCTGTTTGATTCAACAGAAAATGTAAGAGAATGGTGCATGAATCGTGGCATTATTGCAAATTGTATTGTTGTGACAAAAAAAACTAGAATGAGAAATTTGTTGTCAAACGGAAAAGGCTCTAAGATGGTTTTAGTATGTGAAAGAGCGGCGAGTATATCGATCACAAACCAAAGAGTCAAGCTCCAAAAACCCAACAACAAAGACGAAGGTTTGGAAGTAGAAAATGTAGATGTCCATTTGAATTAAGTGCACGTTGTATTGATGATGGTAGGTGGGCATTAACTGTGAAGGATGGACGCCACCTACTTCCAAATGTATTAACCGGACATCCGTATGTTGCGAGGTTGAAAGAGCATGAAGTGAAAACCGTTGAAACAATGACAAAAAGTGGTGTTAGGCTTCGAAATATATTAATTGCTACCAAACGTAACAATCCGGAGAACCAGTCGACCATAAGAAGTATTTATAATGCCAAGGTAAAGTTGAAACTGCAAAATAAGAAGTAGTGCTCGAGGACGAGGAAAGAAAAAAAAATATGAACAATTTTGGGATGGTTGGGTAAATGTGATTAATTGATCATTGTTTGAAGAAGAGTACCATCGAAATTCAAAATTGTTTCGTGATGCATGGATAGGGAAACATAAAAAAGCTATCACGTATGTACTGAAAAATTGGCTTAGTAAATATAAGGAGATGTTCGTTTTGGCTTGGACAAACAAATTGAAACACTATAACAATGTCTCGACGAGCATAGTTGAAAGTGCGCACGTACGTTTGAAATTGTACTTCAATTCAGCTACAAGTAGTTTTGTGCAATTTTGGACTAGTGCACATCTTTGTTGTGAGAACGAACTAGTTGTCATTGAAAATGCATTTGAATTAAGTGCGTCTAGAACAATGCATAGATTTCGAACCCAGCCCATGTTTAAAGACCTATTGGGTTTTGTATCTCACAAAGCACTTGATTTGTTACTAGAAGAGCTGCGGGGAATTTCAACCATGGGATTGAGTATCAAGAATCGTGGTTGTGTTTTATGGCAAGTAAATGGACTACCATGTGCACATATGCTTGTGGAATTTAGATATTCAAACGGCATCATCCCTCTTAGTGTTGTAGATTCTTATTGGAAGCAACTGTCACATACTCCTCCTTACATTGCATCGTTCTACTCTTGATTTTTTAGAGTTGCCCGAATTACATGTATTGAAAAGCAGGTACAATGGCTCTCCTGATAACGTGAGACTTGATATGCAACGGCAATTGAAATTGATGGCATTCCCTCAAACAACCACTATATTGGAACCCCCGGTGGTTACTATTAAAAAGGGAAGACCTTCAAAAAAAGAAAAGTCAACTAAAAGAGATCCTTCGTACTTTGAACATGTTGAATCGTCGTTGTCTTGCAGTTCAAACCTTACGTCGGTTGGTCGTTACTTAAAAAAGCTTGGCGTAAAGAATAAAGCAGCGGAGAAAAATCAAGTTGACGATTATTATTTGCTACAATTTCCCGAAAACATGAGGCAATACATAACTGGTATAGAGGACATGTCAAACGATGATAATTGTGGTTATTGGGTTGTGGTTAATCAACTGAACCTCCATGATAGAAAACCAGAAAATCCGTGTAAGTATATACGTGAGAAGTTATGGCTGACAATTTAGTGCTACACTCACAAATGTACAGAAGGATGTGGGATGACACTGGTTATGACGAAAAGGATACAATGCACTAATGAGGTTGGGATTAGCGAGTGGATGCAAATGCCCGAATCAAGATTTGTCATCGCCGAGACGTTTGGCACTGTTGTAGTGTTAAGCAAGCATGTGAGCTGTACTTTTGTTCCCACGATTGTTCGTGCGACTATGTTAAATCAAAATAGGATGGTAGTCATGGGCTACGTAAATAGCTCACATTCTGTTAGTATTAAGCCTAGGGCAGAATCTCCTTTGCCACCTACACCCCAGTATGTGTACTTTAAACAATTCTATAATATAAACGCAGAAGATTGGATTACACCTTACATGGAATGACTGAACAAGTATGTAGCTTCGATGGACGGAAATGAAGAGGATACCACTGTCATCAACTTATGAGTAAGAGTTTTGTATGAATATTGAATATTGTGGTATTTGACATAGACTAGGTGGATTTTGTACGGATCATAAATGTAATTTTCGACTACGAAGTTACTTCGGTATTTGGTTGAAAATAAAATTTTGTAGTATTTGATTGTTCTCATTGCTCTAGTCTATATTATTGTTCTCGTTGATCTTAAAATTAATGGTATTTAATTTGGTGGAATTAATCTCATTCTACTTTAACTGTTGATCTCCTTGCACTTTGACTATTGATCTCATTGTTGTAGTACTAATTCTAGTTTACTTGCATTAATCTAATTCTGCTAATTGTTTGTAATTTTCGAAGTAGTTCGATGGGGTAAGGCCGAGTAGGAATAGAAGTTTCAATGGGGTTGTATCGACTGTACACTTAAGTTTCAATGAGCCCCCTTCATTCCTGAGATATTTGGTTGTTTTCGACATTATCATATCGAATAAGTACCCCGTTTAATTGTACAGAAAATCCATCTTCGACAATTACGTATCGAAGCTGCTTCTGGAAGGTCCCTACCCCCATCGAAAATATCATGTGCCAATTTTCATTTATGCACATTCGACGGGGATCGATCGCAAAAAAATTTTAAATCCGATTGCCCCGTGCCGAAACTGCTACTTAGTAGTGCCTACCCCTGTCGAAATAGTAGGGAATGGGTTTGTCCAAAATAACTTAACAAAATCGATGTTTGAGCGTAGTCTCTAGGGTAATTGTTGGATGCACCCATATCGTTCCTGATAGTTTTTGCCTATTTGGACGTGGCATTGTGGAACCTACTTCATACAACATATTTTAAAACAAGCAGCTGGGTCCCATTTAATACTATCAATTAGTACATCACCCAAATTATAAGAACATAGCAGCATATTTTTCACACTTGTATTCAACATGACAAAATATACAGCTAAGAGTAATTTTTGTATATAGCTTCGATTTTAATCTACATCAATCTCAGCATTTGTGCAATAGACATGGATGAAACTTTTCATAACAGCAATTATAATCTACACCAATCTCAGCTATGAGTTTGCTTCCCACACATGAATGAAGAACTACACTGCTTTAGAAGCTAATAACAATGATATTATCATATCTACTTCTAAATGTAAACAATTATAAATGCGTGCACATTGTAGTTAAATCCAAATTCAACTGGACATGCATATCTACTTGTAAACATGCACAAGAAAGACGCAGCAAGGAATCATTAATACTTTTCAGAACAGCAAATGGCATTTCCATCCATCTCAGGATAATAAACAAAGATGGTGTATTTCTCAGAACTGACTCTAGTCCATAGAGAACCTCTCTTATCTACTAGATGAATTTACACCAAACTTATACAACAAGCAAAAGCAAGGATAACCCATCCTTTATACAACAAGCAATAATATCATTTTCTCTAAACATTGTGTCATAGGGAACTTCTCCAAAGAAAATAATACCCACCAGGGCCGGCTCTGAGTATTTATGGGCTTAGTGCAGACCCAAAATTTTAGACCCTTAATTTTTTTTTTCTTCATGAAATTGAACTTAAGTGAAAATGTGCTTTTTCTACTATGCATCTCCATTGAGAAAATTGCGTGTTTCAGCAAATTCCTAAAGTTTTTACCCACATTGTCAATCTGTCAACGAGAGGTCTACACAAGCCACATCTCGATTTTAATATAATGATTGATGTCAACAAAACATACAATTATATCTACTTTTGCATTGATAAATTACTATCAAGTACACGCATTCTGACAAGAAAAAGCAGCTCTAGTAAAGGTAATATAGTTTTTTTTGGGGCACCCTGACCTAATGGGCCCTGTGCGGTCGCACGGCTCACACTAGGCCAGGACCGGCCCTGATACCCACCTTGGCATAAAGAAAAATAAAACATTGTGTAACCAACCAGTGAAGCATCTACTCAGGTAGTGTCATGACTGCCTCAATAAAATAATCAAAGCAAATATTCAGTAATAAATCATGAGCATAACAAAAGAGATCAATTTCGCCCCAGAAGAACTTCAGCATATAAAGCCTTCAACATAATATCATCAATACATGACCATATAAAACCTTTAGCATATAAAGTTAATATACTTGACCATATACATGACCATACACCAAAATGACAACACAGTGGCCAGACCAATAAAACAAAATATAATGACCATCAGCTATTTCGCTTTGTTCCCCGTTTTTTCACTTGTTTAATGACTGCGCCTTTCTTCTTGCTCTCCTTTTTCTACGCTTTCTGGTTTGCCTTTTTAACGCTAGAAGAAGCTTGTTCTCCTATAGCCGCACTTTTGGTTTTCTTGGCCTTTGTTGCTTCAGCTTCATCTTTATCACAAACATCTTCCCCGTAGATATCAAGCGGTTCTTCTTCCTCGATCCGCGCGTTCAACTCTTTCCAACACTTGAGACATACCATCACTAGGTGTACAAGTTTAATGAATTCCGCAATACAACGCAGTCTCCGTTTCTACAGTTTTGAATTCGTAAATTAGTCACACTACAACACTAATAAAATGTAGTTAAACAAAAGTAAACAAACAAATTATCTTACAAGGCGAACCACAAGCAAGTTCTGTTCACTCGAGCGGACACGTTCCGCTATGCGAGATTGTGTTTTGGCCACGAACAGATGTGACGTAGACAAATACCACTCCATATATTAGCCTTCACAATCCGAAGAGAATACTACTTGCCTTGATGTTAAATCGTCATGTAAAAGATGATTTCTCCACTCATTCCATGCAAAATCTCCTAAGTTTGAGCATCCGGCCTTGTATCCCTTTAATGAATATTTCAATTTCTTTTTGTCTATGGTGAAGAGATTAGCAGGTATAGGCTGAACAAATCCGAACTGACGAAGAAATTGTTGTGGCAAATACAACTCCAGACATTCAAAGTAGACAATGAGACCATTATACAACGAACATCGCTGAAATGGATATTGTTGTCTAATGTCTTTAAAAGAATCCCAAATCACATCATTAGCTTGCAAGTCATCAATCTTCTCCCTAAGAGTGACTAAATCAGATGATAGACGATTACTCGGTTCAATTGTAAAATAAAAGGCAGATCTCGGTTCACCAAGCACTGCACGAACACTCCGATTATGTTGCCTCAATATCAAAAAGTGCTCATATATCCATTCCTATTGGTGAAACAATTATTAATAAATATAAAGAAAATAAGTAACTAACTTATAAACATAAAGATACCTGAAGTAAAGTCATACACCCAGCAATTTGACGAATTCCTTTTCCGTACCCTGAGCCAAATTGTAAAATAGCAAACTCAAACATGCAGTCCCCCATGAATATGTGCGCACTTTTCTTAGATCATGTAAACATTGTAGAAAATGCACCGACACTTTGTTCCCGGATTTATCTCCACAAACTAAAACACTAATGGTATAAAGTAGGTATGCAATTGCACATTGTCGTTTACTCTCTGCAGTATCTTGCTCTTGAAAACCAAAAAAACTTCGTTCTTAACCACTCCAACCTCACTTTTTTCTCTCCACTCAATAGATCGTCAGCTATTTCGAATCAATACTAAAGCATTCACCCAACAAATCATACACATTATCATCAGTTATCCCTCTCGAACCTCCAAGTGGTCTTGTAACAGCTTTACCGTCAACTGGAATACCAGTGATATGAAATACTTCATCGATACTAATTCTCATTTCACCGAATGGAAGATGGAATGTATACGTCTCTGGATAAAATCTCTCTATAAATGCATTGATCAAAACCTTGTCAATTCGCTCATGTGCATATTTTATCATATTCTCAAATCCCGATTCAACTACTGCATTCTTCACAAACTCACATTCGTTACTCAAATCCCAACGTTTCTGTGACTATGAAGCTTTGTGATTCTAGCTTCATCCCTTGGTTCTTACATATAAAAATAGCTAGAGTCAACACATACTCATGATAACTAATTGTTTATTATGTATGCAACGAAGTACAAAAGAAACCTTGACATTCCAAATAAAACTAGCAATATGATCCTCAAAAGTGAATAGCAAGGAAGGTTGAAGATCGGTTTGCCTACTATCGGTTGGAGCTTCAGTCATTACCTACTTACCTTTATTTTTCCTTCTCACCTCTTCAATTTCAAGCTCGTTTTGCTCTTCAACTCGTGCTCATGTTGGTCTTCAAATTCCTGCTCATGTTGCTGTTCAACTTCCTGTTCATGCTGCTCTTTGCCTTCCAGATCAACTTCATCTTCAACTTCCAGCTCATTTTGTTCTTCATCTTCTTCAATTTCATTCTCAAGTTCTTCTTCATTTTCCCTATCGTCATCTTCCGTGATTGCACTACTGTTGTTAGCTTTATCAATGCCTAATCTTTCCTCGTCTACTCAGGCCTTCAATCATTCCAATGCTAATCTTTTCCGATTGGACGCCGTAGGTGGAACTCTAGTATTTGACGATTCGACATTTCCACTCTTACTGCATACATTGAAACCCACTATTGACATAAGTGATATGGTACATAAAAATCGGAAAAGTATATGTCTATACTTTTTTACTCAAGACAATATACTTATACTCAGGCATTATATTTTAGAACCAATATAATTTTTACTCAAGGAAAATTGATATGGTACACAGACAAAAACAAATTCCACGCTAAATCAATCAAAATTATCTATGGTACATACTCATGCATTAATTTATGGTATGATCATGTGGTAGAAACCTTTTCAATACAATTATATAATAAGAAGCTGGTATGTGTATGCAATATATAAAAAAAGAATCAAGATGACAGTCTTTCTTATCTAAGTTGAAAAAAATTATATTGGGTGAATAAGCTAAACTCGTTGTGAGGAAAAAAAAATGAAATGTGGTATTTTGCTTAAACTACAAAGTTCCATTCTTTTTCTCAAGGTGAAAAAAGTTTCATCTCAAACAATGATTATCGCAACCAATTATTTATATTATTTGCGTAGTTTTGAATTTCTAATCAAAATTTAAGGATGTTAATTGGACAAAAATATAGTAATTTTTTTGTTAAGAATCCTAACCATGTTCTATAAGCGAGCAATGGAAAAAAGCTCAACACATTGATATAATTAAGGAAAAGCAGATGGTAATACTTAAGAATCACTTGGGTCATGAAACATACAACATGGTTCTCATATTTTATAACCCATGTGAAGCTGAAAGGGAAGCACTGTTACGAAACCTATTCAAACATATGTGTTGAGAATGAAATACTTTTTTAATAAACAATCGATTACGAAACTAATGAGCAATTATATCTCGCCATTTTAAATATGAGCATGCTGAATTGGTTACCAAATCGGTTGTAAAAATAATTTGCATCGACTTTAATCGATGTAATATGCTATAAATTCCATAATCAATTATGACAAATTTCGATATTCTATCATCTACTTCTATTCTAGAAAAAATCATGTACTTGAGTAGAAGGCATAGAAAGAGGATTATGATAGTGTGATTTACATAAACTCAAATGTAATATTATGTTTACAGATTTTTTTTTTTTTTTTTCCTAAAAGTAAACGATAATCTAAATATGCTAGCAAAGCAGAGTTATTCATCATTACTCATTACTGATAATTATTATAATCATGAACAGTTCTGGCTTAAAGCTGATACCATAAATGTAATGCATAAGAGTACATACTACTATTTTGATACATCATATAAAATTAAAAAGACCAATAGTAACATGAATATTTTATTAGATAGCTAATGATCATGGCCGGTGCTACTATTATTGGTTTGCCTAGGATTAAAAAAAAAAAGGAAAATAACAAAGGAAACAGGACAAGAGCCTTATTCAAAAGATAGGCTTTCTGACTTGCTAAATCAACCAAAAATTATCTGGACATGGATGCATCCCAATATTAACGCTATACAATCAATGGGTTTTGAAGCTAAAATGTCAAAAGATTCATGGAAAATAACAGTGTTCCTTCAATTAAATTAAAACTGAGATCTATTAAGATTCTCAAAACAAAAAGTTCAAAACTGGGAACAAAATTCAAAGTATTACTGCAAAATGCGTGGCTCTTCACAGCCCTTGAAGGAAGATGTTATAGCTATAACATATTATATATTACAATGACTAAAGTTAAGATTAAGTTGACTACACCTCTATAATCACTATGGAGACAAGAGGAAAGTTCTCAGCAACCAAATTCTGATCCAACGATTAAGATATAAAGTCAAAGACAACTTGTACATGATACAGTGTACTCTAAGACAATTCTAAGTACGAAAGTGTATGGTACAAATTTCCTCTTACCTACACTGAGATAAACAGGAAGTGACGAGGAAGATACAAGCAACTTGTCATCCCATAGCCGAGGTAAAAAAAGAAAAACGAATTGAAATCATTCAATAACTAACCCTTGACTGTAAATTTGCAGTGATTCCCCAAATTTGTCAAATTGAGATGAAAGGATTCGATTAACTAGTCCAAAATCAATAACACCGAACACGTACCCATTTAATAAAATATTATTATGATTTTGTTATAGAAATGTAATAACTATGTTACTTAATGCCTTCACACATAATTAGTTTGAGTAATTTTTGTATGTGTATATATGTAGCATCACTACTTCAACTAAATCTAAATTGCACAAACATGCACAGTTGTTTCCACAGTTCATCTTTTGTGAAGGTGATTTGCAAATGTCGCGTTTGTAGAAGGCCGAGGGGGTTAATTTTTGTTTGGGAAATGGGCTGATGGAGTTATCACTAATGTTCACTGGAAGTGAAGGAGGCTGTGTAAAATAAGATTGCAGTTTTGGGGATAGGGCAGTGGGGGGTAATAGTTGTAGTAGGTGGTCTTTGAAGATTGAAGTGAAATTAGAACTCGATAGTAGGAGTAGGTACAGGGTTTGGTTCAGATGTTATTGTGTGTTTGAGATTAGTGGTCAACTGAGGAAGGTGACGATTCATTGTTCAGGTTGTAGTACGGAGTTGTTTAGTAGTATTGTTTGAGGTAGAGGTGATGATGTGTTGTTTTGGAGAAGAGGGTTTGAGGCAGTGAGGTGTGATATGGTCGTACTCATAGCTGTTGTTGCAAAGTGAGTTAGGAGTAGCATCAGGTTGTTTATGAAATGGTAACGACTGAGAGTTGATGTAGTGACGGTAACATTCAGAAAGGTGACTATATGGTTCATGTTAGAAGGGAAATAGCGATTAGTTTCTCTGCCAATTTGGTGAAGATATTTTAGGCTTGATGAAGTTAATGGTGAGGTTATGATATGTATGGAGAAATATGTGACAGGTTTTGTTGTGTGTCGTGCAGTGATGGTCAACAAGGCTATGATGGTGGGTATATATGAAGTGTACGACAGTATTTAAGAAATAGTGGACTTGCTACTTGCTTGTAGCGGAGAGAATTGAGGGTTTCTAACTGTGTATGGTTGTTGTGGTGTCCTCACGTGTGGCTTAGGCTATGGAATTCGGGTCTAACCTGAGGAGATAAAGGGAGTTAGCAATTTTGTGGTTATGCAGGGTGGTGAGGGTATTCACATTTGTTGATTGTATGAGTTATGGGTGCAGGCTTTCATGGTTGGCGAGGGAGTGGATGTTCGTTGTTGACAGGATGCTGTTTGTGCTGATTGTGGTGATGGGTGCTTGAGGTTGCGACATGCTTTGATTGTGGTCATGGAATGTCAGCTTGGTAGTTTGTGGTTGCAGGTGAAGTTTGTGATTGGCGGAGTGGAGTTGTTCACGGGTTTGTGATGGCTGCAAGTTATATAAAGGTGAGGGAACTTGTTTAATTTTGTTAACTTGTTTGATAGTATACTTATATTAACAGTTTGATGGTGGAAATTTGTTTAATGGTAAGCAGAAGTCCAAAAACAACTGTGGTTCCACTAATCCAGGTTGTAAAAATCGTAGATATTACATACATATTTTCATTTCACGTTAACAGTAAATAATGTAATTCTTGATTTGCAAAAATCATAGACGAGACATATAACAAATAGATTTTATTGCTGCAAAATTTGAATTAGAGTGCAAAATGAAAGTTTGTTTTAACTGTAGTGGGTAAGAAATGAATGCCAAGGTTGATATTGTCTACCAGTAAATCTTGATATTTTTAATCATTTTATGGCTTGCACAATATTAAAAGCTCTTCATTCAGTTCTATATTTAGTTCTATATATTTAAATTTTCAGTCCAATGTTATTATCTAAAATACACCTTTAGTTCTAACGTTTATCATTTTATTGTCCAATATTAATAGCTCAGTATTCGGTTCTATTTATCATTTATATGTTGTGCTTGCATTCAATTCTAACGAAATTTATAAAGAGCCTTCAACTTTCAAATGCAGTAACCCAGTATACACCATCTTCGCTCAAATCTAGTAATATACCAATTTTTATGAATCAATGCTTAAATTGCAGTAACGCAGGGACCTGAATATACATATGAAAAATGATGACTTTTTATAGTTTTAACATTATTGCATATGGTTCTATTAACGTTCTTTATAAACTTATGGCTTGTATTAATATTCAATCCAATATTATTGCTCAATATTAAACATTCTTTATTCAGTTTTGTATATGTATGTCCAATATTTTGGACAAGTCATTACAAGTTTAATGCAGGTATAGTTAGTACAAGTTTTTGTGTAAGTGGTTTAAGTAGGGCAACCTCTATTGTATCACATTGTCAGTTAAGCTACTTGAAAGTACTTTGGTTGGATGAAGCTGAATGCGTAAACAAATCCAAGGTTCAACCCATAACACTTTTGAAAAGCCTATTGAAAGAACATTTGTTATTTTCACCAATAAACTATTTTCCATAACACTAAGCCCACTTTATCACGATCCAGGCCAAGTACTTTTTTGATTCTGATCCACCCAAGTACTTCATGTTATCCATAGCGTTCACTGTCTTTAGGAGATAATTTTGCAAGCTGAAATGGAGACGGTATTAACATATTTGTTATAACATTATCAGGGCTACTGAAATCCAGCTCGAAAGAAATCCGCTAGAGTTTTCTTTTATCATGACAGCATTTAACCTATTTATTTTGTTATGCATTGTTATATTTGGAAATTGGAATGAATTTTTATTTGAAAGTCAAAAAAAAAAAACATATACGATATTCTAAGTTTCTTTCTGAGTAGTCAAAGAATTTTCAACTATTGGCTGGTCATCTATTTGCTCTGTAATATGTTTCACCTTCCAGTTTCTTATTTTCCTTCTGTACAGCCTGCCTTGGCATCACCTCAAGCAGGAAACTTCCACTGTTCCATATAGCTGCAGATAGTATTTGAGATATTACATACAACTCATAGTAGAAGGAAATGGGTACAGTTAGCACTAGGGTGGCTACTGTAAACATGGCTTGTAGCAGTATATACATTGTTGGCTTGTAGCAGTATATACATTGTTGGTCTGTTCTGATCTCCCAACGTCCCACTCAATGTCCACCATACATTGTTCGCCTTTTGTGCCTTCTTTGAAAGTTCTCTGTAAGAAGTCATCACTTCTAGGTCCTTTAATAATCTCTGTCGGGGCAGGACATTAACAATAAGGAAATAAAGAAGCTTCCACAATGTATAAGCTATCAAAGGCACAACAAACTCCATGTCCACAAATATGACTTATCCTCCACATAAGGCTATGTTATTTTTACCCGTCTACTCTCTGGATGCATGGCAGCAAACGTTTCAGGATCACACCATCGTATTGTCAAGACCACTATACCAGGTATCAGAAATACAATTAATATTGTGTATTCTAGTCCAATTTATAAATATTCATTGCATTAGAAACAGTCACTACACTATATTATTTGCCTGGCAATCCAACTGTGTTTGTTGCAAACAACAAACTGTTATACTTTACAGAACAAACTGTAATGCTAGGACTAAGAAGTATATTTTTCTTGTTTCGGTCATCCGACTGAAAATAATTGACATGCAACTCATTGCTTTTATAAATGGAACCAATTCAGCCTGGCATGTTTTCTTTCGTCGGTAGTTAAATAATGGTGCCTAAGAGCACTACAAGCAAACTGAACATGAAATCTATTACATCTTTTCTTGCTTCAACAAATAATACTCTTTTTAATTTTTTATTTATTTATGACCAGTCTCATGCTCATTGGTTTTCTACTCATTTTGTTTTGGATACTTGATTTTTGAAGTGGTGTTAATGCTGGCTATTTACTATACATGTTTAGAATCACGGAGGTGTTTTGGAAGACAAAACGATGATTTGATTAATGCATTCATTTTATAGCCTTTGTTAAAGCTTTTAGAGGCATTTTTTACAGCCTGCTATTAAGTTCTTTTTTTATGTCACCTCGTCATCATCGTACTTTTTTTACTGCACATCTTGCTGTTTCTTTCTCTTTACAAAGGCTTGCAGCCTTGTCTGTATAATTATGTGCTTCAGATTGCACTCGAATTATTTGACGAAATGACCAATATGAATCGTATAAATATTCTGATATGTAAAATGATTGAATGCACACTACAACAAAACAGCCCTTTTACAACGGGCAAAGACTGTTGTTATACGCTTTTAACAACAGGCACACGCCCGTCCTAATATGCGTTGTCGTAATAGGTCATGACTATTTTACAACGGTCAGTGACTGTTGTAAATGACCGTTGTAATAACTTTCTCTGTCACGTGCAACGAATCTATGACAATGGCTATAAACCCGTTGTAATAGATAATAAATTACAAGCGGCTTTTGCCCGTTGTAACACACTATATTACAACAGTTGTCGACCGTTGTAATATACTAAACCTATGTAAAAAAGTCTTATAACAACATACGCTGACCCTTGTAACATAAATGCAAATTAAAAAAAAATAGCAGCAGCATCCATGCATTACATCCATACGAATAGAGTAATAAGTATTATCATAAAACAACCAAAAAGACTATAAGCTAGAGTCATAAAATTTCCATATTCCAAAAAGTTTGATAAGTTTACATTGACATAATTCTTACACATGACAAACTCCTAGTATAAGACTACAAATATAAAACAGAATTGTGCATTCACTTACTATACTTAAACAATCAGTCTCTTCCTCAATCATACTTAAACTAACTTCCAACCACACTACAGCGTACATCAAAACTATCACTTCACTATTCAACATCAAACAACCTAAAGATATAGACTGAAGCCCTATCCCTATGAGACATCGCAATAATCGGTCAGCCACGACAAATTGTATTAACCACACATACCTCAACAATTTACCACCTCACAATACCCGAATAACACCTTGAACTTCAACTGCGATCTCCTATTGCACTTCAACCACCGCACCTCACAATTTCCGCTCTTCTGCAAGTGGTAAAATG
This sequence comes from Allium sativum, assembly GCA_030737875.1. Lineage (NCBI taxonomy): Eukaryota > Viridiplantae > Streptophyta > Magnoliopsida > Asparagales > Amaryllidaceae > Allium > Allium sativum. The sequence goes on from CM060919.1 coordinate 214,415,533, forward strand.
AGAAAGCTCTGTGGCATCCAAATCGAATGACTACTGCATGAGGCCATATTCACTGTATCAATTGATATACCATCCATATATGTAATAGCGACATAATGATGCTAACAATATAAATCTGAATTTGAAAAGAAAAAAAATGTGCTAATAAATACAAAAAAAGGATGACATGAACATGAAGGGAAAAACCTGGTTCTCCAAGTTGCAAATTATAAACATACGGAGTAAATTTTAAATGGAAGCAGTAAACGATTGCATAAAGGCAATTGCGTGAAGTCACAACCATGAAATTGTAAGGTTGTATATTTAGTCCTCACTCAGCTTTAAGTACATCAAGTAGTAAAAATGTGTCAAATTACTCGCTTCCTTTTTCTGGGCAAACATGTAGTTGTGGCAGGCCATAATAAACATAGGATGATTTATTAGAAATAATTTGAATACTTAGCTTCTACCATGTCCAAACTCTGCAAGTGAAAAAAAAATTATTGTGGCACTAAAGCACTTCTTACATAGGATAATCTTTCAGAATTTTTTTTTGAAAGGCTCGGTAATACAGAAGTCATATTATACGTGTAACATACCGTCTTTCGTCCACTTCAAGCTGGTAATTAAACCAACTCAAACCGTCCGAAATGACAGAATGTTATTAGCTTCTGAGGTAAACAGAATAAATCACAGAATCACAGACACAGAAAAATAGAATATCTCGCAGCGGAATAAATAAATTATACAATAGTAGTTCATGAAGCTACTAAATAAAAATCAAATTCATACATAATATCAGAGTTACAAATTAAATACAGCGGAAGTCTCAATACATGAATTTCAAATACAAAGGAGAAATAGCCGGAATCAACAGGTAGAGGTGATATCTTCAATAATCTCCAGCTTCAAAAGGTGAAATCTCAACACTGCAATACTCGATCTGACCCGAGCAATAATGCAAAACAAAAAAACTCGGATCAGGAATAACATTCTCATGGAAGTAAACCAACTTAAATGAAATATTAAATGAAATGCATCAGTAACTTAGAGGATGTTTGGGATCACCATCCTCTAAGGATCCGTTAAACTAATATCATATAATATAATACGCTATTATAATAGTGTCTATGTTTAAATATACTATTGAAAATAGTGTAAGCGGGATTACCATTATTACCCTTACACCGTTTATACCGTTATCGTACAGTTTGCATATAACACACCAGTACGTCGGCGGGTAGGGATGCGTCGTGATACGACAACGCTAAATCAAAATCGTAGGGGGCTCGATCAGGATAATATGACAAGGCACACGAGGAATACCCACGGTAGGATTCTACGATTGATTCTACTCATTCTAGGGTATCACTACCCTATCTCTAATGAGCTTTTACCCCATAAGCAAAAGCTTTGAAAAACCAAAGCTCTGATACCAAAAACTATAAAATATTTTAAAAATAAAAATTCAATTTAAAACAGAATTTAAATTGTTAAATATAGCGGGATGTTACAATACACAAACACCAAACAATAGCAGACTAACTGAAACTCAGTGTAAAAGTTTAAACTAACAAATCCCAAAAACCAAGCGGTAAAGATCCTAGGATACAGACCAGTCATTCCAGTCTTGCTATGTATCTGTCATAGAATTTTCCGTCTTTTTCGAGATCTCCGAGCTTTGTGTAACAATCAGTTATTGCACCGTAGGCTTCTATTGTGCCAGACTCCTCGCCTGCACGCTTTGCTATTTCCAGAACTCTGGAATGGTACTTGATTGCCTCCTTGTATTTCCCCTGCCTTTGCAGTGGTGCCCTTAGCCCTCTTGCAGCTTTCTTGTTTCAAGAGGATAAACCAATTTCTCTGCAAGCTCGAATGGCAACATTTATTTTTATCTATCAAATCATCATATGAAACACCCCACCTCCGTTAGGGTCACTCTCAAAGGGAATGCCCTAATTTTGGTGGAGGTTTATAAGTACAAGTCACAGATATACAAGACAGATATAATAACACATATTTGTAAACCAGCGGAAGAACAACAAATTTTATTTCGTAAAGTCAAATACGTGTTACAACAACATCCCTTCCAAAAACATAACATAATACTTCATAATCTGTCTTGAGTACATTATTTTTAAAGAAGCATAAATAAAACATAGATAAACTGCCAAAGCCCCATAGTGAATTGTCCAAAGCCATAGTTCAAAACAGGAAAGTCCAAGCAATACATTTCTCTTCTTCAAGCTGGATGTTGAGGTTGATCAAGCTGCTGTGTTCCCTCCCTAAGGACCTGGGGGGGGGGGGGAAACGGAAGAAAGAAGACGAAAGAAAAATAGAGTCAGACATAAAGCCTGAGTAAGTCTAGTACTACTTTGTCTATGAATAAAGAACTGGGTATGATAAGTAAAACAGGAAGTGGGCAACATTATAAACTTGGTTAAGTTATCTAGGGTCGAATATACTATCGTACCCCATGTTAATCCCTGAACCCATATAAACTAGTTTCCAATTTACACCCCATAATCAGGGTAGTGTGATCCATTCTACGATGATCGGCTCCTACTCGCATAGTTACATGTGTCTTACGGCCCCCGATGTCTGTAGTTACCTATGCTGGTCCCACCATGGGGTGTATCAAGTCCCATAGTGGCAACCCGACACAACCTTAGAGTGCAAAGGTACGCTACTGGTGTCCAGTGCTTTATTTTTCTGCGCCGGAGTGCGTGCACGCCCGCACACCGTTAGAACCTACACTGCTACACCACCGCCGTCGATTTGACCTCTTACAATCAGCCCAGTAATCGTGCCCCACCCTGCCTAGTTTCAGGGTATCCTGATACACCTTTTAGGGTTACTGCTGAAAAGGGTCCCCCGTTACTAGGTTTTCTATCTCTAGCCAACATGCTAAGTTGGTTAAGTGTTTCCTAACCTAACCCCACCAGTCCGTTTAGTTTAGCATGTTCCATTTTGATTAAGTCTTTAGTTTGCTTAATCCTAACAATCCTGACTCAGCCTTAATTGTCTTATTAAGGCCCTGACCTCTCACATTAGACAGGTATTGTTGTGGCTGCCTGTTGCCGGTTGGTTCCGGGCAGTCTTACGCCACAACTCAGTCTAACCTCGGGTCCTTGCTGGGCTCCATGTTTAACCTCCCACATTGGATAGGTATTGTTGTGACTACTGGACAGCCGGGCGGTTCCGGGCAGGTTTACATCACAACTCAATCCAACCTCGGGTTAAACACATCGTCTTTTCTACATTTACATATTTTGTCATTCTTCTTCATTTCTTATATGTAAATATTTGCGGCCCATTATTAAGTTAATGGTGTAAAGGTTACACCAATCATGGGCCCAACCCATACTTGAATTTGGGCCCTTTTACTTTAGTTTTTATTCATTAAATTAATGTTAACCCAACGTTATTTTCCCCCGTTTTACACGTTCGTTTATATATATTGGGCTTAGCCTTTTAAAGCCCAATTTAGCCATGCGAAAAGGGGAGGCTTATGGCGTATACACAAAGAGGGGAAAGTGAGCGCATGAACTTGCATATGACGTTGGAAAATACATAATAGAAATTGGTGTACTTGCATAGTGGTAACATATATCTTGGTCATAAAACATAGGTGACATAAATCAAGGCATGTAAACTTGCATAGGTTTAACTACAACATGAACTTATATTCTTATTTAGGCATAATGTCAAACATAAGCATGGCCTAAATACTTCTAGCATAAACATGGCATATTGTCAAACATAAGCATGGCATAAAATACTTCTAGCATAGGCATGGCATATTGTCAAACATAAGCATGGCATAAATACTTCTAGCATGAACATAGCATATTTCAACTTAATCATGATTTAAGCCTAATCACATAACGATGGTATAGACATACTTATGCATACATATTCCTAAACATGGTGTTTGCTTTAAACTTGCAAAAAGGGGATTTTTGAGTCTAACCTAGCCATGTCATCATATAATCCTTTAAAACAAGATAGACTTAATAACGGATTTCAATTATGCCAAATATCATTCCTATCCATATTCATAAGTTTGTAAAAGCATGACTTATACATGGTGTCAAAATTCCACATAGTTTCATATGAACTATAATAACCAAACTTGTTTCAATTACTTGCAAAACGATTTATGCACAACATATACATCATAATGGCATAATAACAAAGCCTCAAATTTGCATGAACTTCAATTAACTACATACATGTAGCTTCAATATAGATTACACAATTTGCGCAATATTCCAAACGCTTATTTGCATAGAACTACCGCATGTAGTTCTTTATAATGAATAACAAAATTTTGCACAAATATGAATTACTTCCATTGCCACAATTCAAGCATACACATCAACACAGTTGTTTATTATACCAAAGTAATACTCTACTTACAATGGTTTGATGAATTCTCTAGTTTAGGGATTGAGGACGCAAATTCCTTTGTTGAATTGATTAGCTTTAGGTTGCTTGAATTGCTTTAGGCCTTAGAACTTCCTCCCTAATCCTCTCTTTAGTTGGCGGCTATGCTTTGTCGTTCCTCAGCAACATGGCGGCTATGTTCTTAATTTTTAATGAATAGATTAGGGTTTAGTCTAGGGTTGTTTATATAGAGGTTAGGAACTAATTAGGACCCTTGATGTTGCTAGGTTAGATCATAGCCATTCATTAGGAAGAGAGACCAATAAAAACCCGCCACCTAGCCCTAATGACAAAGCAGACCACAGAAATCCGACCACACACCGACCTGGCCAGCCAGGTTGACTGGGCTCGACCAGGTCGATACCCCTGTCGACAGGGCTGTCGACAGCCCTGTCGACATGGGTAGCCCAGGTCGACAGCCCAGTCAACCTGGGTGGCCCAGGCGGCGCTTTTCTGGCCCAATGGGCCCCACTTCGGAATATTTAATTATTTAATTCTGTTTGAGTTTTAAATTTAATTCAAAACTTCCGAAGGCCATATCTTCTTCATACGGACTCCGTTTTTCGAAAACTCGGACTCTATTTCGCGTATTTTTCCGAGACGAACGCAATGGCGTATCCCGTTTCCCTTAGTTCTCTGATTTGAATTTGATTATACTTTAATTCATGAATTTCACAGTTATAGAATTTTCGGGGTGTTACATTCTCCCCCACTTAAAAGGATTTCGTCCCCGAAATCTTCAAGTGTAGGAAAACGTATATCCTAACATCCAATCATCCATCTACTCATCCATCAAACACGAGCATCCATTGTCCTTAAAAGACTTCTAATGCTTCATGATCATATGCAAAGTGTGTGTGTACATGTACTTATCTAATGCAAAATCAGGCGGTCTACTGATTCAGTTGACCTCCTTAATGCGAATTATGTAAGTGCCATGCATCCATTATGTATGCAAAATTTTCCTATTCTTGATTCTACATGAGTGCACAACCATTCAATACAAATGCAACATCCACATGACAACACATTATAGTTCAACCACATACGAATACAAACATATATGCATATGCAATATGAAGTGACTGAGCCGATCTAAAACCTAGATTGTGTGTGTATATGCAACCACGAGCAACCACTAGCAATCACTTGCAACCACTTGCAACCATCATACATAACATGTTTCAACTACATGTTTCCACCCAAAGAGATTCTATCTAAAAGATACGGTCGAGGAAATATACCTAAAAAAAGATAGATAAAAGCGCAACTTAAGGAAAAAGAAAGATCAAGGATGTACCCTCGAACAGAAAAGGGTAGGCTGTACGGATTCTAGCTTCAGTTTCCCAAGTCGCGTCTCCCTCGGCGTCGCTCCACTGAACTTTGACGTGCTTGACTTCGCGGTTGCGTAGCTTCTTCACTTCCGTTCCTAATATGCGGGTCGGAACTCTTCTTATGGTTGCTTCGCGTTCCACTTCGGCCTCTTCGAGGATATTCGGCTCTACCACTTCAGCTGACTCATGCAGACATTTTCGGAGATGTGAAACGTGAAAAACGTTGTGGACTCCAGCCAACTTCTCGGGTAGCTCTAATCTATAAGCCATTTTCCCAATTTTCTCGATAATAGGGAATGGCCCTACGAATCTTGGCGCTAGCTTTCCTGTGGTTCCAAAACGAACAACGTTTCTTAGTGGTGATACCTTGAGAAAAACTCTGTCTCCAACCTCGAATTCAAGGTCGGTCCTTCTCTTGTCGGCGTAGGACTTTTGTCTGTCTTGGGCCGTCTTCATCCTTCTTCGTATTAAGTCTACTTTCTCTGAAGTCTCTCGGATCATATCTGGTCCAAGTATGAGCTTATCCGTGGACTCCCACCAACAAGTGGGCGATCGGCACGGTCTTCCGTATAAAGCTTCGAAGGGCGCCATTCCTATGGTTGCTTGATAGCTGTTGTTGTAGGCAAATTCCACCAAAGGGAGGTGGTCTTCCCATGTCCCTCCGAAGTCGAGGACGCATAACCTTAAAAGGTCTTCCAAAACTCTGTTCACTCTCTCTGTTTGGCCGTCGGTTTGGGGATGATAGGCCGTGCTCAAGCATAGCTGCGTTCCTACTGCTTCTTGCAGACTCCGCCAAAACTCGCTGGTGAAGATGGGGTCTCGGTCACTAACGATGCTAGATGGTATTCCATGGAGTCGCACGATTTCCTTGAGGTAAAGTGATGCTAGGGATGAGGCGGTTCTTTTACTTTTGACAGGTAAAAAGTGGGCGCTTTTAGTAAGCCTATCCACTATTACCCAAATGCTAGTGTTGCCTCTCCTAGACCTAGGCAGCCCATCGATGAAGTCCATTGAGATGCTATCCCACTTCCACTGCGGGACCTCTAGAGGATGTAGTAGTCCGCCAGGCTTCTTCTGTTCCGCCTTAACCTGTTGGCACACCATACACTTAGAAACGAACTCTGCCACGTCCTTTTTCATGCCGTTCCAGAAGAAAGTCCTTTTTATGTCTTTGTACATTTTATCTCCGCCGGGGTGTATCGTCATCTTGGAGTGATGTGCTTCTTCGAGAACCTTCTTTACTAAATCGTTTATCTGTGGGACGCATAGTCTTCCATCTCGCCTTAGTACACCCTCATCGTCAATGGAGTATCTGTTGAGGTGACTTGAAGTCTCACCCCTAATTAGCCTATCAATTATTTCTACAAGCTGAGGGTCTTCGCGTTGTGCTGCCCCTACTGAATCTATTAAAGTTGGGCGCACTTCGAGAGATGCAAGCAAGCCCGGTACGAAATCGGAGGAAGGCCTAAAGTCGAAACTGGCTATAAACTCTAGGCTTTGTCTTTCAACAAACAACGGGCTTAGGGTCAATTTCTTTCGGCTCAACGCGTCTGCCACTACGTTGCCTTTGCCCGGAGTATAGGAGATTTCGAAATCGTACGAGGCAAGAAACTCCATCCACCTTTGTTGCCTCAAGTTAAGGTCCTTCTGCGAGAAAAGATATTTCAACGATTTATGGTCAGTGTAAAGTTCGAACTTCTCACCTAGGAGATAGTGTCGCCAAGACTTGAGTGCAAAGACGATGGCGGCTAGCTCTAGATCGTGGGTTGGGTAGTTCTTTTCGTGCACCTTCAATTGCCTCCCGCCATAAGCTACTACCCTTCCTTCTTGCATCAAGACGGCGCCTAGCCCTGTCCCACATGCATCCGTATAAACAGTGAACATCTTGCTCCCATCTGGCAGCGTCAAAACTGGGGCTGTTGTGAGAGCCCTCTTCAGTCGTTGGAAAGCAAACTCGCAATCCAAATCCCAATTGAATACTAGATTCTTCTTAGTCAATTTCGTGAGCGGAGCTGAGATTTTCGCAAAATCCCTTATGAATTTTCGATAGAAACCTGCTAGTCCTAGGAAGCTTCGGACCTCAGTTGCATTCCTTGGTGTCTTCCAATCTTGTACCGCCACTACCTTAGCAGGGTCCACCGCTAACCCTTGTTTGGATACTATGTGCCCAAGGAACCTCACCTCTTCCCTCCAAAAGTGGCATTTGGAGAATTTGGCTTTTAGTTGATGGACTCGCAAAGTTTCCATGATTGCCCTTAAGTGCTGAGCATGTTCCTCTTCATTCTTTGAGAAGATAAGGATATCATCTACGAAGACCACTACGAATTTGTTGAGGAAATCTCTAAATACCCTACTCATCAGGTCCACGAAGTAAGCAGGTGCATTTGTCAAGCCGAAAGGCATGACAAGCCATTCAAAGAAGCCGTCTGGGGTTCTGAAAGCCGTTTTATCGATGCTATCTTCAGCCACCCTTAGCTGATGAAAACCGGTTGCTAAATCGAGTTGGGAGAAAACAGACGCTCCTACAAGCTGGTCAAATAAATCGTCAATCCTAGGGAGAGGGTGCCTATTCTTTTTCGTTAGCTTGTTGAGCTCCCTATAGTCAACACATAGACGGAGTGAACCATCCGCCTTTGTAGCGAACACCACTGGAGCGCCCCATTCTGAAATGCTCCTCCTAATGAACCCCTTCTCTAGAAGCTCTTTAATCTGTTTACTGAGCTCTTTCCTTTCTCGTGGAGCCATATGTCTAACGGGCAACGCAACGGGCTTTGCATTATCTACAAGATATATGCGGAAGTCTATTTCCCGCTTCGGAGGCAAGCCCTTCACCTCTTCAAAGACATCCGGATATTCCCGGACCACTCTAACTGATTTCAAATTTTCAACAGAGGCATCTAGCGATTCAAGATAACTAAGCATAACCGAATACGAGGGATTACAAGAAATTTCCAAAGTATTACTGAGCTGGGTTAGGAGCCTAACAACCCTTTTCTCACAATCAAGGATGGCCCCATTACTGGATAGCCAATCCATACCCAAAATCAAACCATACCCCGAAAAGCCCAAAACAAAGGCACTACATAGAAATTCAACACTTAGGATAGAAATTTTTAAATCCAGACAGATCATAGACAAATGAGCTGGGCCCCCAATTGGGTTTGAAACAATTAAGGGGTCCTCTACCATACTAGTTTTTAGGTGCAGAGATTCTACTAAAGCAGACGAGAAAAAGGAGTGTGATGCGCCAGAATCAAATAAAGTGCGAACGGGGTGATCATAAAGATAAACTACACTTTCTACAGAAGTATTTATACCTCGTTGTTGCAATGGTGGCGCTTCTAGCACATGGACCTGTGCCCCTGGGGTGGATCCAGTCCTCTGCCCCTGTCCTCGTTTCTTTGGGCAGTCCTTAGCCCTATGGCCCGTCTCACCGCAAGAAAAGCACCCACCATTCTCCTTGGCCTTCTTTTTCCGGCAGTCCTTTACTAAGTGCCCCACTTTGCCACAGAAATTGCACTTCCTCTTCTCCTTGTTGCCTTTCCCGCCCTTCTTAAAGTCTGTCTTCTTGGGCTGCAAACCCTCTTTCTTCTTTCCCTTATCCTCTTCATTCAGCAATGCCATTTGCACCAATCTTTCATACGTGGCTCCCATGGGTATGTGGGTCATGGCCAAACTGTGTAATGGCTCATTTAACCCTTTGACGAAACGGAGAGCCTTCTTGTGCGGGGTGTTGACTAGGTCAAGCCCAAACCTAGCCAGCTCATCGAACTGATTCACATACTCTCGGACTGTCTTGTCCCCTTGCTTAAGAAATAAGAATTTTTCCAACTGCAAACTTCTTTCCGCATCTGAGAGAAATTTAGTCTCAAACCTTGCCCTAAAGTCCTCCCATGTCTCCACAGGTCTTTCAGCATTAGTGACTTCCCACCAGTAGGAAGCCTCGCCCTTCAATAGCCACACCGCCAGTTGTACTTTTTGTCTATCTTCCACCTCAAAGATGATGAACAGGTCTTCAGTTTCTTTCAGCCAATTCCTAGCTGCTACAAAGGACTCAGTTCCATGGAAATCCCTTCCTCCCATAGCTTTAAAATCTTTACATATCTTAGCGAATGTATTTCCCCGTGGAGGAGGTGGAGGAAAAGGTGCTGCTGCAGCTGGATGATTCCCTTCAGCTGGAGGAGGAGGAACGGTAGGACCTGGCTGAGTGGCCCTAGCTTCTAAGAAACGTCTAAACCAACCAGGTATGGGCACCCCTTCAGGCAAGTTAAGATCTTCGGACATGCTGAAACAAAAGGGATAGATTCAAAACGAAGGATAAGAGATAGTACCTATGGCTTTGGGGAGTGGACTTTGCCTTTTTTAAAATAAAATAATATTTTTCTTTTAAAAATGCTTCTTTAAATTTCCTTTTTGAAAATAATTTTTCAAAACTTTTTATCTTATCTGGTAAACCTATGCTCTGATACCAAGTGAAACACCCCACCTCCGTTAGGGTCACTCTCAAAGGGAATGCCCTAATTTTGGTGGAGGTTTATAAGTACAAGTCACAGATATACAAGACAGATATAATAACACATATTTGTAAACCAGCGGAAGAACAACAAATTTTATTTCGTAAAGTCAAATACGTGTTACAACAACATCCCTTCCAAAAACATAACATAATACTTCATAATCTGTCTTGAGTACATTATTTTTAAAGAAGCATAAATAAAACATAGATAAACTGCCAAAGCCCCATAGTGAATTGTCCAAAGCCATAGTTCAAAACAGGAAAGTCCAAGCAATACATTTCTCTTCTTCAAGCTGGATGTTGAGGTTGATCAAGCTGCTGTGTTCCCTCCCTGAGGACCTGGGGGGGGGGGGGGGGGAAACGGAAGAAAGAAGACGAAAGAAAAATAGAGTCAGACATAAAGCCTGAGTAAGTCTAGTACTACTTTGTCTATGAATAAAGAACTGGGTATGATAAGTAAAACAGGAAGTGGGCAACATTATAAACTTGGTTAAGTTATCTAGGGTCGAATATACTATCGTACCCCATGTTAATCCCTGAACCCATATAAACTAGTTTCCAATTTACACCCCATAATCAGGGTAGTGTGATCCATTCTACGATGATCGGCTCCTACTCGCATAGTTACATGTGTCTTACGGCCCCCGATGTCTGTAGTTACCTATGCTGGTCCCACCATGGGGTGTATCAAGTCCCATAGTGGCAACCCGACACAACCTTAGAGTGCAAAGGTACGCTACTGGTGTCCAGTGCTTTATTTTTCTGCGCCGGAGTGCGTGCACGCCCGCACACCGTTAGAACCTACACTGCTACACCACCGCCGTCGATTTGACCTCTTACAATCAGCCCAGTAATCGTGCCCCACCCTGCCTAGTTTCAGGGTATCCTGATACACCTTTTAGGGTTACTGCTGAAAAGGGTCCCCCGTTACTAGGTTTTCTATCTCTAGCCAACATGCTAAGTTGGTTAAGTGTTTCCTAACCTAACCCCACCAGTCCGTTTAGTTTAGCATGTTCCATTTTGATTAAGTCTTTAGTTTGCTTAATCCTAACAATCCTGACTCAGCCTTAATTGTCTTATTAAGGCCCTGACCTCTCACATTAGACAGGTATTGTTGTGGCTGCCTGTTGCCGGTTGGTTCCGGGCAGTCTTACGCCACAACTCAGTCTAACCTCGGGTCCTTGCTGGGCTCCATGTTTAACCTCCCACATTGGATAGGTATTGTTGTGACTACTGGACAGCCGGGCGGTTCCGGGCAGGTTTACATCACAACTCAATCCAACCTCGGGTTAAACACATCGTCTTTTCTACATTTACATATTTTGTCATTCTTCTTCATTTCTTATATGTAAATATTTGCGGCCCATTATTAAGTTAATGGTGTAAAGGTTACACCAATCATGGGCCCAACCCATACTTGAATTTGGGCCCTTTTACTTTAGTTTTTATTCATTAAATTAATGTTAACCCAACGTTATTTTCCCCCGTTTTACACGTTCGTTTATATATATTGGGCTTAGCCTTTTAAAGCCCAATTTAGCCATGCGAAAAGGGGAGGCTTATGGCGTATACACAAAGAGGGGAAAGTGAGCGCATGAACTTGCATATGACGTTGGAAAATACATAATAGAAATTGGTGTACTTGCATAGTGGTAACATATATCTTGGTCATAAAACATAGGTGACATAAATCAAGGCATGTAAACTTGCATAGGTTTAACTACAACATGAACTTATATTCTTATTTAGGCATAATGTCAAACATAAGCATGGCCTAAATACTTCTAGCATAAACATGGCATATTGTCAAACATAAGCATGGCATAAAATACTTCTAGCATAGGCATGGCATATTGTCAAACATAAGCATGGCATAAATACTTCTAGCATGAACATAGCATATTTCAACTTAATCATGATTTAAGCCTAATCACATAACGATGGTATAGACATACTTATGCATAAATATTCCTAAACATGGTGTTTGCTTTAAACTTGCAAAAAGGGGATTTTTGAGTCTAACCTAGCCATGTCATCATATAATCCTTTAAAACAAGATAGACTTAATAACGGATTTCAATTATGCCAAATATCATTCCTATCCATATTCATAAGTTTGTAAAAGCATGACTTATACATGGTGTCAAAATTCCACATAGTTTCATATGAACTATAATAACCAAACTTGTTTCAATTACTTGCAAAACGATTTATGCACAACATATACATCATAATGGCATAATAACAAAGCCTCAAATTTGCATGAACTTCAATTAACTACATACATGTAGCTTCAATATAGATTACACAATTTGCGCAATATTCCAAACGCTTATTTGCATAGAACTACCGCATGTAGTTCTTTATAATGAATAACAAAATTTTGCACAAATATGAATTACTTCCATTGCCACAATTCAAGCATACACATCAACACAGTTGTTTATTATACCAAAGTAATACTCTACTTACAATGGTTTGATGAATTCTCTAGTTTAGGGATTGAGGACGCAAATTCCTTTGTTGAATTGATTAGCTTTAGGTTGCTTGAATTGCTTTAGGCCTTAGAACTTCCTCCCTAATCCTCTCTTTAGTTGGCGGCTATGCTTTGTCGTTCCTCAGCAACATGGCGGCTATGTTCTTAATTTTTAATGAATAGATTAGGGTTTAGTCTAGGGTTGTTTATATAGAGGTTAGGAACTAATTAGGACCCTTGATGTTGCTAGGTTAGATCATAGCCATTCATTAGGAAGAGAGACCAATAAAAACCCGCCACCTAGCCCTAATGACAAAGCAGACCACAGAAATCCGACCACACACCGACCTGGCCAGCCAGGTTGACTGGGCTCGACCAGGTCGATACCCCTGTCGACAGGGCTGTCGACAGCCCTGTCGACATGGGTAGCCCAGGTCGACAGCCCAGTCGACCTGGGTGGCCCAGGCGGCGCTTTTCTGGCCCAATGGGCCCCACTTCGGAATATTTAATTATTTAATTCTGTTTGAGTTTTAAATTTAATTCAAAACTTCCGAAGGCCATATCTTCTTCATACGGACTCCGTTTTTCGAAAACTCGGACTCTATTTCGCGTATTTTTCCGAGACGAACGCAATGGCGTATCCCGTTTCCCTTAGTTCTCTGATTTGAATTTGATTATACTTTAATTCATGAATTTCACAGTTATAGAATTTTCGGGGTGTTACATCATACAAGAATTCTTTGAAACAATGGTCACTTGTTTCTTTTTAAACGGGATAAAAACTGCATTTTCGGATATAAGTTTGCCACTGGCTGCTTTGAATGATGGCAGTGGAAGAAAAAAATAAGGGAGCACAGACATAGCAACGGTATTAGAATAAATTTTATTTATGTTGAAACAAACAGAGACTAACATACTGAAAATGAAGGAGCAAGTGATAAATGCATAATTCTGCATACTGAAAATGCAAAACAAACAATTTAGCTGACATGACCACTGATAATATGGACTTACGTTCATGGTGTTACAAATGCTACTAGCATCAATGTAAACACAAAAGTATAGAATTATTGTACCTTTTGCCACTACCCGCCTCATTTGATTTGTTTCTTTGATTTGATCATAGCATATTTTCCAATTTGCATTCCAATACAGGAAGTATAGCTATACCTGATTTAAAAAATAGTAAAGCAGATAAACTTTTATGTGTTAGAACACCATTTATGTTTAAGGCTAAGATGTACAGATGCTAATGAATGTGAATAAAATGAGATAAACATGTTTTTGGCTAACGAAGAAAATGAAAAATAGATGCTCTCTTTTCTTAAAATATAAATTCAAAACCAGGTACTCCATTCATAAGTTCATTAGCAATTATAAATTATATACATGACTTTGGCTTCATGAAATTACTATAAAATATATGACGTAGAAAACCTGGAAAAAAAAACAACAACTTCACAATAAGGTAAAAACCCCGTCAAAACAATCAATTTCAGTAGCATTCAAGACAAAGTTCTATTTGAATTGTCATATAATTTAGATCTAGTAAAGGGTTCTCTAGAAAGAGAACAAGATACAATACCATACTGACAGGAGTTTTGAAGGAAAACCTGGATAAAAAGCACATTAGTTTGTACCGCCATATGAACATCTAGCATGTATACTGACAGGAGTTTTGAAGGAAAAACCTGGATAAAAAGCACATTAGCATGTATACCTTTATGAAATGTTGAATAAAATCTTTTCTTCAAATTGATGTAAAGAAAACACAACTTTTCTTAATTAGGCATAGATGGAACTCTACAAGAATAAGAACAAAAAATTTGCATTTGCCTGTGCCATGCTTGCTGTCATGACTCCCAATCCCTTAGCCTATGGTGCCAAAAATTTACTTTCTATGGTTACTTTTAATGAACTTAAATAGTCATAAAATGGATCACAGATATAGGAGTCACAGTGAAGCATCACTAAATATAAAAGAGAACCTCAAATATCCAATACACATACAAAAATACTAGTCAGAATTCCAGGCCCCTACTCCATAATCAAATCCCTTGCAACAGGCTATAGATTGAAAAGGCCATAGGTACATAATTGTATTAGCAGCAGTCATACTAAACTAAACATGAAAATCATTCCAAGTTTGCAAGTGCAAGAAAGAAAAGGAACATTCTGCCTATATGTATAGTATACACCAAAACTATAAATATTGCTCACATTTATATTCACAAATGGGGATTACATGAACTCATACAAATTCTACAACCTCCTCTTGGACATTCCGTTAGACACCTCCAAATGGAAAGGTTTTCTATGCCATTGCAACATAAGAGAAGAACAGACGGCACTGATGGACAAAGCTGCCACGCATGCTCTAGCCAGCCAAGGCGGCAGTCATATTCGAAAAAACGGGTACAGAGTTAAACAGTATAACGCATGGAAAACAACAATTAACTACAATCAAAACAAAGTAACAGAGTTTTGAAATTGCAAAGGAGAAAATTGATAGTAGTATACCATCAAATAATTAGGATAATTCAAAGGGAATGAATGCCTGAAACTGTCCGAAGACGAGTCCCGAAATCACCGAAGTTCAGGTTTGAAATTTAATCGCCAGAAGTCTTAGCCGATTCGGCTGAAGTCGAAGAAGAGGCCGAGGCTGAATCGGCTGAAGTCGAAGCCGAGGCAGAATCGCCTAACGTCCAAAGTTTCTTCCTTTTTTAATGAGGCGGCTGAATGAAATAGGGTTAGGGCTACTGCTGATAAACGGATGCTCATTTACTTTTTTTTCCCAAAACGTTTGTTAATTTTAGTTTACCCGGACCGTCCAAACCATATCTGTGTTGCAAGAAAGAAAGTGTAAAAATATATTTTTGATAACATATTTTTTGCTTAGCATTGCTTATTATTGTGATTAATTCATTATGCAAATATGTCTTGACAACTAAAAAAATAAGTATTCTGAATCCCCTTTCCTCGGTAATAAGTATACATTATTATTTATTCATTTTTCTTAATTATTTAATTGTAATTATTAATTAGTAAAAATTAACTGTCAAATGTTACTTTATATTTATTAATTATAATTTAATGTTAATTATTAACTGTTAAGAGCTAATATGTATGTATTATTAATTTTCAATTTTTAATAGCACTTATTAATCATAAAATATTAATATATTATTAATTATAAATTATTACATATTTAATATTAATTACTCGATTTTCCTTACTAGTAACTGAGAAGTAAAATCAAATCTGTTGGAATTCTGATTATATATAACAATTAGTAACTAGTGATTATTTATTAATAATCATTAATTATTATAAGTTATAAATAAATAATCATTTTGCTATAAAAAAGTTATAAATGATTAATATGATATTATTAGTGATTAATTATTAAATATTATAGTAAATAATATAATATTATTAATGAAAAATAATTTGTAATATAATATTATAATTACTAACTAGTAACATAATATTATAATTAGTAATTAGTAACAAACGATTAATATTATATTATTAAAGATTTATTATAAAATATTAATACATAATAAGTATTAGTATTAAGAAAGCATTTTGATTGTCAATTATTAATTTTCGCCTATTACAACGGGCATTTTTAGCCTGTTGTAAAATGGCACCTATTACAATGGGCATTATGAGAGGCATTTTGTGACCGTTGTAAATGTGGAATCTATTACAATAGGCATTTTATGGACGTTGTAAAATTGGCTTTTGTTACAACGGGCGACGAAGGACCGTTGTAATAGCATTCTATTACAAAGGGCCGTCATTGCCCGTTGTAAAAAGGGTATTATATGATACCTATTACAACGGTCAATAATTGGCCGTTGTAATATTCTTCTATTACAACGGGCCACTATTGCCCGTTGTAAAATTGACGTTGTAATAAGTCATTTTTGTTGTAGTGGCGGTTTCTCTAATCCATGATAACTATTTCTGATTAGTGGTACATCTAATTTTACATTCAAGCTATTTTATCTTTGTTTTACTCATGACTAATAATTAACAGTACTTGATAATATTGATTACTTGACTATTTTATTTTGGATCAATATGTAATATTTTTGATAATGTAGACCAAAAACACCACCTATGGAAGCCACTTTCGGTGTTAGTTTCAGTAAGCTGTTTGATGAAGTGTGTATGTAAAAGCAAAGAAAACACTTTATTCATCTTAACACTGATTTGGCAGTGTTATATATGTATTTCATTCTTTCGTTGTTGCCTTTTTTATTCTTTTTCTTTTCTAGATATTACAGACCATGAGAAGTAATGGTGGAAGTTACATTATTTTTTAATGCAGGTTTGGTGTTAGTTGAAATTACCAAGTAAATGGAAAGGAAAAGAATCCAAGACTGTTGTTGACCATCCAATTCTGGTTATATTATAAGAATTAATATTGCTGAAGGTACGCAAAAATTTACAATCAACATGTATATCTATGTTATGATGGTTTATGAGTTATACTTTCAACTTTTATGTACTGCACAAATTGGAACAAGCAAGCTTTTTAAGCAGTTTCTAGAATAGTTAAGGTTTCTGTTTAATTTTTTTTTTAACACAGACTGCACAAATTGAACATGTTCGATTATTTTTTGTTTGAAACTAGCAGTACTCTTTGTCAAAAAAGAATGAATAGCAGCAGTAATATGTTTATGTCCAGCAAGTTCATGCATTCGAATGGTGCTTACTAGCGAGATCTTTCTTTAATTAATTTTACGTTATCCATTCCTTTAATTTGCTGGTTTTTGGTGTTTTATTTTGAGTCAATAGGAGGGAAGTATGATTTTGGAGTTGAGGTTGTTGGAGATTGGAATTTAGGTAATAGAGGAAAGGTTCCGACGATGGTGTATTCGTGATGATGATGGATTAGCTGTTGGTTGTAGCATTTGAAAATTATTAAAGCATGAGGTAGAGTTCCGAGCAGGTTGTAGATGTGTGTTGCAGGTTGTGAAAGAGGCAACGGCAGTTGAGATTAAAGTCTCGTTTGTGGTTGGTTGGGGGTTTGTTGTTGGTGCCTATTAGGTGGTTGCAGGTATAGGTTGACAGAGTCGGTTCGGGTGGGTAGAATGGAAATGCACTGTCTACATTCAAGTCTGTTAGAGTAATGTTTGCATGTTTGCATTTAAGATTAGATGCTTCTCACACATATGAATTTATTTATTTAATGATATTATTACTTGCAGGTTCATTTCTCTAAGACGTTATGCATAGCTTACCTTGGATTGACTTGCGTTTGAGCATGGATTGAACTAAGGTAATCTGAATTGACCTAAGGTAACGGTGTTTATAGGATGAAATGGAAAATATGCTTTATAATTTTCTTTTAGGATGCTAATATTGAATTCGACTGTTTGAGTCAAAAGGTTCGATTATACTTGATGATTTGCTTTGCAAAAAGTTGTTTGAGAATTAGGTTTCAATACCTCTTCGCGCACTTTAGTTTTTGTGCAGTACCATTTAGACTCTTTCGTTTTTAAGCACATAAATATTATGAAGTATTGATTATGCAATTTAGTTAGTTGATCATGTTTACTTTTGAAGCATTGTTAAAAGTATTTCAAAGCCGGATATTAGATAAGGAGGATCTTCTCTTTTTTCATAGAACAATATTTGCAACAACAAAAAAATCCTTGGCCACCCTTTAGTTTTCATGATCAATTACTCATTTTCTCCCACTTTATTAATTGCAAAAAATATTGAGTAAGTTTTGCATTTTCTATTAGTTGCGTGAATTGAATCCCAAAATCTAATTGCAGCAAAACTCGAAAGATTTTAGAAAACACACATTTTTGCTCTTTTTCAAAAGATATGTTTGGTAAGCTTGCACTTGCAAACTTCTACTTATGTGAATTGCTCGACAAACTCTAATTTGTTGATCATTAACCTTGTTTACAGGTAATTAGCTTTTTCAGAGTGAAGACCACCAGCAATAATGGATATGACTTCAATTGTTATACGTATTATGATATTTATTAGTACTTGTTGTATAAACTTGTTTGCTTGTGGTACATGAATTTGCTCATTTTGTCAAATAACTATTACCGAAATGATTATGGATAATACTTATGTCAGTAACGTGTTCTCATTTATTTAAATATGATAATTATATGATTGATTAATTGTTGGATTGAATATGGTAATTATACATTGTTGCTGATTTTAATATTACTATTATATAACTTGTTGCTGAAAATAATATAAGCCATTAACAGTATATAGTAGCATTAAATGTGCTACAAAACAATCAACCCCTTTTGGAAGCGTTTCTGAAACGCTACAGAAACATATGTAAAATACCATATGTAGTCATAGTGGCAAAAAATAAATGCAACCAAAAGACTTTAGTTACACAAAATACATATTACAGATAAATTTTGGTAGCGTTTGGAAAAAGCAACTATACGGAATATTTGATAGCGTTTACTAAAACGCAACCAAAAATATCAGACTTTTAGTTGCGGGACCTGTAGTAGCGTTCTTTAAAACGCAGCTAAAAGGTATTGGTAGTGTTTTTCAAATGCTGCTAAAGGTCTTTTTTGGTGTAGTGTTAGAATAAGCGATCACCATCGCCTTTACTTTACTCTTTTCTATGTTCTACTTTCTTGTAAAAAGTCTGTAATTGTTACATGCATTGTACCAAACAATAGCTTTACAAATGAAATATTACCTGCTTGTATAAATCTATGACTTGCAAAATATACATGAAAATTTGCTAAAGACGATTTTCTCATTGCAGGCTGTTCCATAGGCATTCATTCCCTCAAGTTCCAACCAAATGAGATAGTCCTAACAACATTAATTCAAGTGCCAAAGTGCTATAACCATCGGTATGCATAATGCAAGGATGAAAAGCGCTACTTTGAAAAGTGAATAAGGAAAGTCTCGATGAGTCAAACGACAAGGAGGGAAACGAACAACCACGGATTTGAAATCCCAAAGGTTTGCGGGTATTCCTTGCGCGAAATGAGGCACTGGAATTTGCTATAAGTGAAACAAAGCGTGGGAGTTCGTGGCACAAAGCGATGCAACCCTCCCAAAGGTTCGCTGGAATTCGTTGCGCGAAACGAAGTGCTGGAGTTCACTATAAGTGAAACGAAGCATGAGAGTTTGTGGCACGAAGCAATGAAACCCTCCAAAGGTTCGTTGGAATTTGTTGAGCGAAATGAAGCTTTGAAGTTCACTATAAGTGAAACAAAGTGTGGGAGTTTGTGGCACGAAGCGATGCAACCCTCCAAAGGTTCGCTGGAATTCGTTGCGCGAAACGAAGCGCTAGAGTTCACTATAAGTGAAATGAAGTGTGGGAGTTCGTGGCGCGAAGTGAAGCAATCCTCCAAAGGTTTTCTGGAATTCATTATGCAAAACGAAATATGGGAGTTCACTATAAGTGAAACGAAGTGTGGGAGTTCGTGCAAAGGTTCGCTGGAATTTGTTGCGCGAAACGAAACGTGGGAGTTCACTATAAGTGAAATGAAGCGTGGGAGTTCATGGCATGAAGCGATGCAACCCTCCAAGGTCACTGGAATTCATTGCGCAAAACGAAATGCGGGAGTTCACTATAAGTGAAACGAAGCATGGAAGTTCATGGCGCGAAGTGATGCAACCCACCAAAGGTTTGCGAGAATTCGTTTCGCGAAACGAAGCGCTGGAGTTCACTATAAGTGGAACAAAGCGTGGGAGTTCGTGGCGCGAAGCGATGCAACCTCACCTAAACCTCGTTGGAGTTCGCACTATGAAACGATACGACAGTCAAAAATCCTTTCCCTGGAGAAAGCGATTTTTCCATAGGAGAGATCAACAGTGCTCAATGAACTGGATAATGTTGATTCAATCGACAGGAGAAGATGAACGCTGGATTATAGCAGCCTCTCCGAAACAATGGGCATCCAACGGAGTCTCCAAAGTCAAAACTGATTGGCAAAGCAGAAAAGCATTGAGCAGTAAAATTCTTCCTACAGTGGAGACAAATTACGACCTCTTAAGCAAGGGCATATATATCATAGCTTCTCGAAGAGGGAACATTAAATGAATCACAAATACGAATTTCACAAATGTGAAATGTTGAATACCATCATATAAGTCATTAAAGCGATAACGTTTGGAATTCACAGTCGGCTTTAGACGATTAGTTGATTTTAGGTGTTAACGCGAATTCGAATTCAAATATCGTATTTGTGAAGATAATATTCAATGAGTTTTAAACCGTTGAGTAACACAATCCTGTATAAGCACTTTATTCAATTCGAAAACAAATTCGCTATAATTTATTTTTTAATGATTAACCAATCCACTATCGATATGGACAGTCGATGGTGAAGTATAAGTCCAAAATCATACAGTTGCTTGTTTTAATTATAGAACAGGTGACATCAAACATGCGAATTCAAAGTACTAGCAAAAAAAGAGTTGTAACCGGGTCTTAGCAAAAAAAATATCAACAGTAATGTTCATTTCGAAGCCCGCATTTCCCGCAAACGAAAAATATAAGCTTCAAGGGGCTAATGTTAACCCCGTTAATACAACGCGATCCACGGGTCGAACGTTGGATGGTCAAGCACCTTGGGTCGAACACCGTGGGTCGAACAGTGCGAGCCTGATCGGTCAAGCACCCTGGGTCGAGTACTCCACTTACAGCACGGGTCGAACATTGGAAGGGTCGGCCTTATTGAACATATATGGGACCGTCAACATGCCGCATAATAATAACGTGAACCGCATGCAAGTTGTAACGTGAATTAGGCAACATCATATATCGTTTGCATATTTGATTGTCACTGAAGATATGGGAGAAATAAGAAATGGACGGACCAAATATACATGTAATATCATGTATGGAAGTGAACACATGACAACTATTGAAAAAGTGGAATGGTTTACTTGTATATATTAGTACAAAACAAAGAGACGTGACCAAAATGTATGAAGAATGCATCACGTATGTGAAGTAAACAATGGGCATGTCGCCAATACTAACTCATTAACACTCGGGTCATAACACGTCGATACTCCATCTTGGTCGGTCAGTAGGCCACTACGCTGAGGGGTCAGCATGCTTCCCTGTGTTGAACGATCAATATATGAAAAGCATGTTGTAAGTCATATATGCGGTGATGACATGTCCCTAAAATATAGATACATGCAAACTTGGATCAGTCCTAAAGTAATAATGCATGGAATAGTTCAGCATTAATATACAAGCAGCAAAAAAGTAATAAAATAAGGGTCGTTCAGTGGCATAAAATATGGGTCGAACACCCTTTGGAAGCCATGGGTCGAGCACCCTCTGAAGAATTTTTGGGTCAAGCAGTGCCACTTTAGTTCAGGGTCGAGCGGTCCTACTCAAGCCATGGTCGAGCAGAAAAATATGCAAAATAAGGAATGGCAAGTTCGTAAACAACGATTCCCATGTTGAATAGTAAGGTATAAAGAATAAGGACAATGGAAAACCGATAAATACCATTCCCGTTCTTTAAGTATGCGTGGACACGTGGATCGACTATTAATCTAAATGCAAAAGCAAACACGCGTAAGTATGGATTCATGCCAGTTATCATTGGTAGTAAAATGGATTACACCATGCACTTTTAATCTATACGGGTCGGTAATGGCCTGTTGCGTGTTAATATGTTACAAAGAGGTGATCACGTGAAATAGTAACACGTACAGACTAGAAGGACATGGCATCACAGAGATTGGTTAGTTCCAGAAAAGGCAGCGGCATACTACAAATGCTTTTGAGTTGGTATCATTTCATATGAAGCTGGTCGGCCTTAACAAACATTTCCTGGTCGGTCAGTGAAATAGTTTGGGTCACGCAAAGAATTATTTTTGGGTCGGTTATTGATTTAGGCAGTGGAAGAACCGTAAATAAGTCAACAAACGACCCATACCCTTTTTCACCATAATTACAGTTTTGCTACCTGGTCCAGACTTCTCCTATAAAAACCCCATTTCACTACACTTCAAAGGACCAATTCTTCTACCCCGAAGGGCTGCCCAAATCACTTCTCCACCGTTCTGAAGCTCCTTAAAGCTCCATTAATGGCCGCCAAAGCTCACTCCTTCTTCCTCTAACAACATGAAGATCAAATCATATCCATTATCCATCCTAAATTGCTCTAACTCAATTCTAGTGCTCTCCAACCGCAATTAATCTTCTCTTAAATCCCGGATCTAACACAAACTTCATCACGGAATCAAGGAAATGCATCTATGCACCAAAGTGATTAAAGATCTACAAGATAACTTCCACAATCCATGAGATCTAATCCATTCCTCTACGAATTCAAGTGAGATCTAAAGCTAAAAGAGAGAAAAAATGGAGAATATTGTAAAGAGAATGACCAAATGATATAAATGAGATGATGTTATATGTAATTTTCTCCATAATAATGAAGAACTCTTCAAAAGTGGATGTTGATCTTTTCTAGGTCAAACCACTATAAAAACCCCTTATCTCTTACTTACTTTTTCCCGCTTTTTACTTGAATTTGTGGCCCATTTTCATTTTGCATACCGTTTGGTGAAGTGTGATTTCACACCTTTCATGTTTGAACTATTTTTGATTCAAACAGTTGAATTTAATTGTTTGAAACCGATTTATATTTAAATTGAATTTAATTTAAATAGTCATATTTATATTGACACCTTTTCCATATGATCGAAATAGGCTTCGAAATCTGTCCCAGTGTGTTCAGAATGGTGGTTAGGCCCTAAAAATGTCGGTCATGGTGTCTTAAATGGTATTCGTTACCACGAGGTACTATTATTATAAAATTTACAGATAAAATTAAAGTCAAATCAAAATAATCATACATTTACTTCAGCCGACCTAAGTATTAAATCCCACAACCCTACATTTCTCCTTGAGCATTAATTTTTGTTCCTCCTTCAGTTAGAAATATGGTGACCTCTTCATTTCTTTGATCTAAAGCTTTCCCCATTTAAACAGAAATAACCGTTCCCTTCCCCAATATTTCAATATATAATAAGCGAGCCCCTATTTCCTTATTTCTCTATTTCAATTCTCTAAAAGTTCAAAACGAAAGCTCCAAATTAAAATAGGAAATGGCCGACACCATAAGCTAATTCAAAGTCAAATCGCAGTATTCCTTTCCCTCTCGAATCCAAGATCTTCAGCGTGATCGACCTTCGTTTATGTGTACCTCATTTTAGGTGAAATCAAATTCTGAGTTAATCAACGATAGGAGCAGCCGACTTAGGGTTCGAGTTGAGGCCGGCACGCATAGAGGTAAGGTTCGAAGAGGGATTGGAGGTGATGCCATGGTTGGGGATTGCTGTCGCGATTTTGTTTAGGGATTTGGAAAGTTTCGGATTGGATTTGAGCTATCGACGGTTGAAGGTGGGGTGCGAACTGGAGTTCGTTGAACTAGGGATTTTACACTGGAGTTGGAGTTCGAACTATGTCATACTAGGAGTTGCGGTTTCATGGGAAGGAGGGTGTTTTAACAGGAGGACGACGGTTTTTGAGTCTGCAAATATAGGGTGCTATAGTATGGTATTTGGGAAGTTTGGTTTGGGATTTTTAGTTCTGGGATTTGAGAAGTGGTCAGTGCAGATGGAAAAAAAGAGGGGGACTGAGAGGAGTACAAACCGTGAGGACTGGGAAGTTTTGGTGTTCGGTAGTGGATGATTAAAAAAGGATGAGGTTGTATTGTTAACGTACTGGAGTTGAACTATGGGAGCTTAGATCTGTTCTGCGGGGCATTGCTTCGTGGGTTGATCGAGCAATTTCAGTAGCAACAAGGTAAACATTCTTACCAAAAATGTAAAATACTTAGGATCTATTTATTTATTAATTAGTAGTTAATTAGAATTAAAAAAAATGGTTAGTCGGCAAATAAAATTTAATAATCGTAGGTAGTGAATAGATTCGGTCAAGACGATTCGTAGCTGTGAAATTTGGAATTAAATGGATAATCAACAAAGGAAAAATCAAGGTGAGTAAACTCACTCTTTGGTTCGATTATAATTTATTATAATCAAATTTTTATTTAATAAAAATATTCATATGGTGTTTGTTGGTTGATTGGTTGCATTGCTGTTTATCGATAAATAGTGGTTATTATATATATATATATTAGTTATTTAGGCTTGGTGATTGTGGCTATTATATATATTGGATATTTCCTGCAGTACTATTAGCGGATGCCCGCAGTATGACTAGCGGATGAACCTATCGCCCCACGATATATGAGTGGATGACCTTCTATACTGTAACAGCCCATATTTTAAGTATCGAGATATCGTAAATATGTTTATTTTATTCCCTAAGGGTTGGATCATTCTCATCTTTTAATATGTTGTTTATGGGGATATGAGATATGTCCATGATTTTTATCGATTTTGTTTGTGACCACTTTTCCCTTATCAGTCTTGTATAGGGCATAACATTTGACTCAGGTCGAATCAGGTGGTGAGACCTATGCCATTGGAAAGGAAATGATGATTGTCTTTCCGTAGAGTGGTTACAATAAAGATTTGGCTCAGCGGTTTGGGAGAAATCGCTATTTTAAGGTTTTTTAGTTGGTCGTCCAGGTCTTGGGAGCCTAATGGGCTAATTTGGGAGAGGCCCATTAGTGGGCTAGTGGAAACTTTAAATATGAGGTAAGGGATATGGGAAATGGTTTTAGTTTTCCATTCTCTCATTTGGAGGCCTTGAGCTCCTCCTTCCTCTAACACCTTTCCACCATTAAAAATCATAATCCAAGGAGGGAAATCATAGATCTACACCATTGGAGGCTAGATCTACATCAATTGAGGAAAGGATTCATTGGATCAGGGTGTTTGGTGCGAAGTGCTTGTTGTCCGTATTCATATTCCTTGGATTTTTCCTTGTTCGGGAGAATCAGTGAGTGATTTGCAGCTCTCACATGGATTCAATGAAGTATATGAATGTTAGATCATGTTTTTCATCAAATTCAAGTGCTTTTCCCATAGATCAATACCATTATACATCCATTTTTAGATGAATCATCTTATGCTCCAATTTAGCAAGTTTAGCCGGTTAATTCCGTGCCAATTCATATGTTTATGCAAGTTAGATCTTTCATTTTTGATCATATGTTCATTTTAATGGTTTTGGTGAAATTTATATCATTTTGGTGAAAATCGTCATATTCATGTTGTTAGTGATTTCATAACGTGTTTATGGTTGCAATTGATGAATTGGATGAGTAGATGTCGTTGATATAGTTATTTGGCGAAGTTTTGGTCGAAATTGGAGTTGGATTGGGGCTGTACAGTGAACTGGTCGGTCAGGAAGGATCGGTTGGTCAGGGAGGATTGGTCAGTAGGAAGGACCGATCGGTCAGGAAGGATTGATTGTTCAAGAATGAACGGTCAATAGGAAGGACTGATAGGTCAGGAAGGATCGGTTGGTCAGGGATGATCGGTCAGTAAGAAGGACCGATCAGTCAGGAAGGATCGGTTAGTCAGGGAGGATCAGTCAGAAGGAAGGACCGATCTGTCAGGGAGGATCGGTCCAGGAGGATCGGTCTGGGAGGATCGGGGATCGGTCGGTCCCAAATGGTTCTGGTTAGTGCTAAATGGTTCTGTTGGATCCCATATAGTTCTGGTCAGTCCCAAATCGGTCTAGTCGATCCCAAATAGTTCCGGTCGGTCCCAAGTGGTCTAGTCGGTCCAAAATGGGTCTGGTCGGTCCAAAATGGGTATGGTTGGCATTTCTGGTGGAAATTTCTGGTTGAACATTTCTAGTAATGTTGTGACATAGAGGAGACTTCAAAGGGGAGTATTCGAAGAGTTGAAGGTGTTCTTTGATCGGTGTAGAACAACGAATGAGGTGGCAACTCAAAGGTCGTGAGTTGGTGGATAGTGGTTGCTTGAGATGGTTGTTTGAGCTGTGAAAACTCATCGGGTCTGATGAATAGAGATACAAAGGACGAGAGATTATCATTGTCATAAGTTCTAGCAGGCTCAAAGAAGGGGTACGATGGGGGCACCCAAAAGACCGGTTGTAGGTCGAGTATCCTGGGTATCGTTGAAAGGACTAGTTGTCAAGGTTGGACATTGTAAGGTGTACGAAGCTTATGCTAGACCCGGGATTACAATTAGCCCTTGACATGAAGTAAGGTTGGCCGTTATACGATTAGCGATGGTTTCAAAGCAGGATTGGCGGTGATAGCCGGAGTCAGTTATGGATGTTTTATTGTTTGGTTTCTCTGCTTGTACGATCTCGTGTTGATTGTCTAACGTCGAAGGAGATGTTCCTTGGATGCTTGTCTGATATTAGTTTAGGCCTCTGGGGCTTATGCTTGAGGGATGTTGAATTCGATTATGATGGTTTACTTAAGATATATAATCTGGATGTCATGAGTGTTTTACCATGATTGAATTGGTATTATGGTTTCCATGGATGAATGGTTGAATTATTTAAAGTAAAGGCTATCACTGTCTAATGTGGGGAAGACGGAAGTTGAGTTCTTCTCTGGTGCTTGGTAGATTGGTTTGTTAATCTATCAATTCTCATATACTTTATTGAAGAAATTTGTTAGCTGTTTTATCGCTCACTAAGACTATTGTCTGACTCAAGGTTTTATGTTTCCCTCTTATTACCTTGGGCTGTTCATCCGATTGTGAATGGGCAGACTGAGTGCAGGTGACAGGTGATGCTTTAGTGAGGAGATGATGCTGATCGATGATGAACAAGAGGCTCACATACCATTTTTATTACTATCTAGTTTTTCTGTTCCTGCTGTTTCTATATACTTTGAGGGATGTGTTGAGGACCTTTGTACATAAATATTATCCTTAGTTGTACAGATCTTTCTACCAGTTCTGTTAAATTGTTTGCAGTTTCTGTCAAAGTGGATTTCACTACTATTACCTATTGTATATGTTCTATTATATTTTATCCTTGCGCTATGATTTTTACGATAGGTTCCGCTTATGTTTACCTGCACTGATGATCGTCCATAGCTGTCGTGCGCACCTTTCAGCGTATTATTCCTCTTATTACGTGTAGGGGCTGTGGACGGTCGTCACATTTGGTATCAGAGCTCTGGTTAACGATTTAGCCAAAGTTTTAAGACGTAATCACGTACGAGAGACGTATTTGTAGATTTCAGTTGGATGCTTACTATATATTAGCATATATAGTAGTAGCGGTTGTTTTCCTTTAGCAGTTTTTCTTAAAAATGGCTAATTATTCTAAATTGCAGATTTAGAATGAGTAGACAAAAATCAAGACGTGCTGCTAGGGGAGCTAATATTGGAGGGGGAAATGGTGGAGAACCAAATTACCCAACCATGTTTGAAGCCATGGCAGAAGAAATCATGCGAAGGGCGCCCGCTCCAGTGGTAACAACGGTAGATGTAGGTGTGCGAGTTCCTAGAGTAGTAGATTTTGTAAAGCTATGTAAGGACTTTATGTCTCTAGGAAGAAAACCATTCAAGGGAACTGAGCTAGCTGGAGAGGTTCAAAGGTGGATGGATTCATGTGTCCAAATCTTTGGAGACTTGGGTATTGACGATGCAATAAAGAGGAAGCTTGCATCAAGGCAGCTGCAAGGTAGGACCATGGAATGGTGGAATTCGATTTCACTTGAAACTCAAGAAGAAGAGATTTCATGGAAGCAATTCCAAGCTAAGTTTGAAGCAAAATTCATTTCCATGGCTCAGAAATCTGTTCTCTTCAAGAAGTTTGTAGAATTGAAGCAGAATGGCAGATCAGTGCAAGAATACATTTCTGATTTTGAGGCCTTATCCAAATACGTTCGTTCATACATTGATACACCTTATCAGAAGAACGAGAAGTTCTTTATGGTCTGGATACCTATATTGGAAGGCCATTGA
This sequence comes from Allium sativum, assembly GCA_030737875.1. Lineage (NCBI taxonomy): Eukaryota > Viridiplantae > Streptophyta > Magnoliopsida > Asparagales > Amaryllidaceae > Allium > Allium sativum. Next base: position 214,444,157 of record CM060919.1, read on the forward strand.
TGGATCATCTTGACGATTCATTCGAGAAGATTGTGGAAAAAGCTATTCGCTATGGGAGCTTGTTTCCAAATGAAGCAAATGTTGTCGCTGCAACCAAAGAAGTTCATAAACCACAGTAGGGTGGTAATAGTAAGAAGAGGAAGCAACAACAACAGAAGGGAAAAGATGGCCAAAAGAAGCCGAAGAGTGAGGATGTTTGCTTTAACCGCCAACAGATAGGCCATTTTGCTAGTGAGTGCAAGAATCCCAAAGCTGAGAAGAAGTGCTTCAAGTGTGGGAAGCCTGGGCATGAGAAGAAAGACTATCCAAAATTAGCTGAGGGCAAGCAGGTTGTGAAGGTATATGCTTTGGAAGCAGTGCCAACTTCTTCAAGAGCTCCTACTGTAGAGGAAAAGGGAAAGGGTGTCGTGGTGCAAGGTACTCTTTCTATTTGTGGTGTTTTAGTTCGAGGTTTTTTTTGATACTGGAGCATCGCATTCATTCATTTGTAGTGAGCTTGTGTGTCACGTGGGTTTGGAACCCGAGATTTGTGATAGACCATTGATTGTGACTAATCCTGTTGGGCGTTCATCCAGTTTGTGCATGATTTTCCATGGCTAGTGCTGTCGAGTCATGGTTGCTCTTTTATGTGTGATTGCTTTGTTCTTAACTTCGCTGGGTTTGGGATCATCTTGGGCATGGATTGGCTCAAGAGGTATGCGGCAAGGGTGAATTGCGAGAAGCTAGAGGTGAGAGTCGGGGATGTGAAAGGGAGAAAGGTGTTAATTAGATGTAAGCGCGACGAGGGTGTCTTCGTGAGCTATCTATATTCGCTTGGGATTCCACAGGAAGACCTGTCATCTGTGCTGATCGCTAATGAGTATGAGGATGTCTTTGACGAGGTCAAAGGGTTGCCGCCGCAACACGAGATCGAGTTTAGGATCGTTATGCCTCTTAGGCGGATGGCGCCTAAGGAACAGTGAGAGTTGGAGGTGCAAGTTCGTGAGCTTTTGGGAAAAGGATTCATTCGGAGGAGCGTATCTGAATGGGGTGCACCGGTCGTGTTTGCAACCAAGGCAGATGACTCATTAAGATTGTGTGTGGACTATCGTGAGCTGAACAAGGTGACTAAAAAGAACAAGTATCCATTGCCAAGGATTGATGACTTGTTCGATCAGTTTCACGAGGCCAAGGTGTTTTCTCAGATGGATTTGGCATCGGGGTTTCACCAGTTGAGGGTGGCAAAGGATAATGTGCCAAAGACTGCTTTTAGGACACCATCCGGATTTTTTAAGTGGTTGGTGATGCCATTCGGGTTGACTAACGCGCCAGCCTATTTTGTGGATCTTATGAATAGCGTCTTTAGGGATCAGCTGAATAAGTTCGTACTTGTGTTCGTGAATGATATTTTGGTCTACTCACGGAATGAGGAAGAGCATAATACACACTTGAGGATCGTGTTGGAAATTTTACGAAAACATCAACTGAGAGCCAAGTTTTCAAAATGCCACTTCTGGAAGAGTGAAGTGAGATTCTTAGGCCGTGTAGTTTCCTGTAATGGAATAGCGGTTGACCCCGCTAAAGTGGCAGCAATCCAGGACTGGGATAGACCTAAGAATGCAAAAGATGTGAGAAGTTTCCTTGGGTTGGCTGGTTATTACCGACAGTTTATCAAGGATTTCTCCAAGGTAGCTGCACCGTTAACGGGATTGACAAAGAAGAATCAAGTGTTCACATGGGATGCAAAGTGTGAGCAAGCTTTTGGAATCCTGAAGGAGGACCTAACGAGTGCTCATGTGTTGACCATTCCAAATGGGAATGAAGAGATGGTGGTATACACCGACGCATGTGGTACTGGGCTTGGAGCAGTGCTAATGCAAAAGGATAAGGTTATGGCCTATGCGAGTTGATAGCTAAAGCCACATGAGAAAAACTATCTAACTCATGATTCGGAGTTGGCGGCGATTGTGTTTGCTCTGAAGATGTGGGGACATTACTCGTCGGGAGTTCGATTCGAGTTGTTTATGGATCACAAGTCGTTGAAGTATCTTTTCTCCCAAAAGTATTTGAATCTTTTGGCAGCAAAGATGGCTAGATTTTCCGGCATCATATGATTTTGATATAGCCTATACTTCTGGTAAAGGTAATGCGGTTGCAAACGCGTTAAGTCAAAGACATGCAAGTTTGGGAGCGATGTTTTCGGAATGGAAGAGCCTTTGGTATTTGGCAAGATTCGATTTCAGGCCAAGATGTGGGTTTCCAACCTGAAATGTTGGCAAGCTTATCGATAAGACCTACTCTTATCGAGAGGATTGGCAAGAGCCAAAAGCGAGATGTAAAGCTTGTCGAGTTTATCCAGAAACTGGAACTAGAAGATAAAGAGTTCGAGGTCGATCGAGAAGGTTGGCTTCGAAAGTAAGGGCGATTAGTTGTTCCTGATATTGACAGATTGAGAGATGAGGTTTTGAGGGAATGTCATCACTCGAAGTTGACGATTCATCTTGGTGGAAATAAGATGTATTAGGACATGAAGCGAGTTTACTAATGGGAAGGGATGAAGTGAGATATTGAAAATTTTGTTTCCAAGTGTATGAACTGTCAGTTCGTGAAAGATAAATAGAAAAAGCCGAATGGTTTGCTTCAGCCATTGGATGTCCCTACGTTGAAGTAGGAGCAGATACCGATGGATATTGTCGATGGACTACTTAGAACCAGGGCAGGAAACGAAGGAATTTGGGTCATCATGGATTGCTTGGCCAAAAGTGCAAGGTTCATTCCTGTCAAGTCAACTAGGATGGCAATGAAATTGGCTGAACTTTATGTGAAATAGATAGTTCAATTCCATGGTGTCCCAAAGAGTATAGTGAGCAATCGAGATCTAATATTTACGAGTGGATTTTGGAAAAGTTTGCAAGAATCTTTGGGAACCGAGTTGTGCTTGAGTACGATATATCATCCCTAAACTGATGGTTAGACCGAGAGAGTCAACTGAGTTTCGGAAGATCTCTAGAGGGCTTGTGTGTTAGACTTCAGAGGATCATAGGAGGACCATCTACATCTAGTTGAGTTTGCTTATAATAATATATACCAGTCGATTATTGGGATGGCACCATACGAGACGCTGTATGGAAGGCCGTGCAATTCTCCAGCTTGTTGGTTAGAAACTGGAGATAAGTTGATACTTGAGCTTGAAATGATTAGAGAAATATTGGATTGTATCGAGACCGTTCGACAACGAATGAAGGCAGCCCAAGATCGTCAAAAGAGCTATGCTGATAAACATCGAAAAGATTTGGAATTCGACGTTGCCAATATAGTTTTTGTGAAGATTTCTCCATTAAAGCATGTGGTTAGATTCAGGAGTAAAGGGAAATTAGCTCCAAGGTATGTTGGACCATTTCCGATAGTCGAGCGAATTGGAAAGCTCGCATATAGATTGGAGTTACTCGAGAAGATGTTGAGTGTGCATGATGTGTTCCATGTGTCATTTCTACGGAAGTTTGTTCATGATTCGAATGTAATGGTATCTTCAGAGCAGTACAAAAACTTAGAAGTAGAAACCGCAGTTGCGAAATCTCGTAAGCCGCTTCGTGTTATGGGAAATGACACGAAATAGCTTAAGAGAAAAGCGGTTAAGCTAGTCAAGGTATAATGGAGTGAAGATGGTAACGATTGTACATGGGGGACGGAAGAGAGCATGAAGGCGACTCATCCAGAACTCTTTGTCGGTAGGACCCATTAATATCGTATCATCGTTATATCGTTGTATCTTATTGTTGTTTGATAGAATTCCGCGTGCTAGGATAAGGCTATGGATGTATGGCTTGATGATTGCTAGTTTGGATGATAGAGTTGGCTACCCATGGATGATAGGCATGCAGAACTGTTGTGATTGCTTATGTTTTCTTGGAATTTCAGGGCAAAATTCTTAAGGGGGGAGAATGTAACAGCCCGTATTTTACGTATCGAGAGATCGTAAGATATGTTTATTTTATTTCCTGAGGGTTGGATCATTCTCATCTTTTAATATGTTTCTTGTGGGGTTCCTTCTTGATGCGAGATTTCTCATCTCTCTGATGTGAATTATCGCATCACCTAGATGCGAAAGATCGCATCACCCCGATGCTAAAGATTGCATCACTGAAATGTGAAGCACTGGCTACCGTCTCCCCTTCTTCTCCCCTCTTCCTCTTCTTCTCCCATCACCTCTCCTTCTCCCATCTCCTCTCCTTATACTATCTCCTCCTCCTTCTCCAACTCCTTCGCACTGTCTCCACTTCCTCTCCGCGACCTCAAACCCACCAGGGATCCCAATTTTTAGCCTGAGTGTGGCGACTAAACAATTAAATGATTTTGAAAAAAACCCAGTTGACAGTCACACAGGTTGAATTCGACTTTTGCGTGGGGTAGATGTTAGTCGAGATGCGGAAGGAAATAGAAGCAAAGTGAGGAGAGAGAGTAGGGAGTTCAATTTTATATGTGGGGGAGAAAGGTGGGCTCGACCCCTTACAACGCATCGTAACCATCACGGATGCGAAGTCTCGCATTCCTCAGGGATGCGAAGTGTTGTATATAGATATACATACATACATACATAATAATAATAATATATGTATATTACATATATATTATATACGTGTTTTCACATGTTTCTGCATATATATATATATATATATTTATAAGAACAATGGATGAACAAGGACAAGATTTCCAAATTTTAAGGAATTTCCGACTCGCGATTCTGGCAACAACCACGCATGCGTGTTTTCTACATTACGACAATCGATACCGATCCGATTCGCCTAACCAATAGCACGTTCGTAAGTTAAACGAATCGAGAACATACAACAAGTGATCAAATCTACGACTCGATATTGTCTTTCGAAAGTCCAACTCGTGTAGTCATAGGACAATGACACACTCACTACTCATATATTATTTTCAAACTCTGACTGCACCAAACAAAATCACGTGAAAACATATGAGTGTACACGTGACACATTGTTGACAATGACTCGTTTACATTACGAGGTGAACAGGAGTAAATGACTACCATCGAATTTCATGAGTAGACAGGAATTTGACATTCAATAAAGCTATCGATGGATCGAGATTCTCAACACGCTCAATAGAATGGTCATAACCGTGTATTAAACAATGTGGAGATCTCTTCTGCTTATAGAGGCAATGTTTTCAACTCAAAGCATATTATGTTAAGACAAAACTTACTTGGGGAACAAGTGTTAACTGGCCTTTTTGTTTCGACTTCCAAAAGTATACGAGGCCCACATGACTCGGCCCATCGCGTGGCATTAAAGCCCGAAGTGTCCCCAGAATACTAAGGGTCCAAGCCTAGAAGGAATCGCTCGAGGGTCGGCCTCACAACACCTCAAAGTGCAAATATCGCATCACTCTACCATACCTTGCCTCGCAACACATCACCTCGCATCCCCCACCGACGAGTAACCGCATCCCTTTATATTGCATCCCTCAGGATGTGATGTCATCGGTTCCCTTAGGATGCGATGCCATTGCATCCAACAGATGCGATGTTGTCGCATCCCTCAAGATGCAATACCATCACCCCCTCAAGATGCGACACTATCACATCCTTGGGATGCGATGCCACCGCATCCATCGGATGCGATGTCATCCGTTCTCTCACCCTCTGAGCATAATGAAACACATCCCTTTGGGATGCGAATTTTCGCATCCTTTGGGATGCGAAAATCCGCATCCCACCCGAGGGATGCAATTTTCTGCCTTAAAGCGGGAAGGGATGTGATTTTCTTGCTGGTACGCCTCTGGGATGCGAATTTCTGTTATGTGCTCCCCAAATCTCACATACTCCTACCTAATCCACTACCTGTAAATACCCCCTTGCTTATTCTTCACAAGGGTTGGATTTTGATTGATTTGATAACACCATAAATTTCTAGAACCCCATTAATGGCAACACAGCTCTTGAGGAAGAAGAAGATTACATCAGTTTTTTTGATGACTTGGCAGATGACAAATATGACTCCCAGATATATAGAAAGACTTTTAAATGAATGCCATAATGATGTTCAATGCTTGTAACTCTTATTTGTGAATAAAAATCAACAAATTCCTTCAAAGTGGATGTAGACCCCTCACGAATCGAACCACTATAAACCTCTATGTTATTTACTGCTTTCCGCACTTTAATTTTACGTACGTGAAACGCTAGTTCTAGCGTTAAGAGAATCTTTGGGTATGACGACATTTTTCCATCTGCAATTAACATGCTTATTAATAAGTTTGCACAAATATTTTTTTAATTTAAAACAATGTTTATTGTCAATTAGGCAAAAATATCTGTAGTATATATTGATTAAAATAAATGTTGGATTGGTGCGGTTAATCATAAGCAATAGTTTTTAATTATCTAGTGTGTGTTACTTATAAGTGTTAGCATTTTTTAAAATAAATATAATTTAATTTATATAAGTTATAGCCTCTAATTTTATTTTAAAAAATGTGTAACTTAAAATTTGACGTAGTTAGCTAAATTTTAAAGTATGTGTTGACATTTCAAATTTAATAAGTAAAATATATAAATAGTTGAATTAATTATAATTTTTTTGAAATGAGCATAACAACAGTAAGATATTCTACAGAAATAGATTATAGTTGAGTGAAAGTTAATGCACGTTTTTGAAGCGACCCGAACTTCCCCGGTCTCCGAAGAGATGAGAAAGAACGAATTACTGTGAGGACAAAAAATTTCGCTCGATCCGAATCAGTCGTTAAACCGATCTAGACTGTTCGAAACCCCTGATCGTTTGAGAACAGGACAAATCAGAACACAAAAAGAAGAACATTCCATTGCTTATTACAACAATTCCATCAGAATACAAGAATATACAGAGTATGAATAAATGAATTACATTCGATAAATATCAGAGATTGCAATAAATTACATAGCAGCGGAAAATAATACAAAACACAACTGAAGGTGATATACGGATACAGAGCTTTCCGGATATCATTCCAGCTGTAAACCAGGATCCTGTGAATATAAATCTGCAAAACCAAAACTACTAGCTGCCCGTGCGGAAAATAGGGGCACCCAGAGTTTAGGTTAAAACAATAAACTCCAGGTCAGTCATGTGACTGGTGTGAGAACTAAAACAGTTATCAAAACTTTATTTTAAAAGAGAGTAATTCAAGGGACCACGCCGTATAACACGGAACGGGTTTCCTCCCAAGAATACCAGTGCATAGAATAAACAGCGCAATGCTTTTTCGAAAAATGAAGCTATTATAAGACCCAGGTCCCATCACACAATGCAACGCAAGCCGGAGGATAGGGTTTTCCCTTATAATAGCCAAACATGCTTGGTACGTTTAAAACAAATCATTTGATACTATAATAAGTGTATAGTGTCAAAACAATTTTCAATCATAAATATAAATCATAGACGGCATGGGTACCATATATCATGTCGCCATACTAGTTCTACAATTAAAACCGCAATATCACGTATTGGAAATTGGATTTCCGTCATGAGTCGAGGCAAGGGGCAAGCTCCTCTCCGCGTTCGAGATACTCTACCAAATGTCTCAGGACTACACACTCTGGGCAATCCTGGATCGGTTGGGCCGGTCCTCACTTACGTTAGAGGATTAGTTATGCCTGAACACACGTTTCCCGGTCCTTACAGACCTATAATCGAGGCGCCTCATTCCAACAACCACAAAGGTGAAAAGTATATAAATGTCAGGGCTGTTAAGTCACTGACACCACCAAAGCTAGAAAGAAACGTCGTGTTCTCCCAACGGTCCGTATCCCGTTTTTGACTCATACCTAGGTGTGAGGCTCGCGAATTCTCGTTATACACAAAGCTACGCCACAAAGGCCGTGCTTTGATCATCAACCACAAGACTTTGCTTTTCAACAGAAGCCTTGATCCATGCAACTCAGCATGCCACACAGGCAATTCATGCCGTGCGATTGATATCTATCGATATATAACCTCTAAGCTCGTACGTCTCAGAGAAGGGCGTTAAGCAAGAGAATAAATTCTCCGCCGCCAAACAGATATATATTTAACAGAAATCAATCAACATAGAATAAAATCCAATGTCAGACACACAATCCATTTACAAGTTCATTCTGGGTCTGAACGAAACCGGAGGCACTTTCCTCGCATATCCATCGATCTCCAAGTACGTCTGGACAACCACCGACTATTTCCATCCTCTTGGGTGTACAGCCCAATCAGGATCGTCAGTAATTATCCAAACGATGTGAAGACTTCCGGTCTTCAACCACCATCTTCATCTTCGACTTATCGTCGAATCGGTTATTCAGAATGGGTATAAACCCGGCCTTTCCGAACAATCCGCGTATATTAAAACGAATGTTACACAAACACAACATACGCCTCATTCCAATTCATATTCTCAGGGAAAGGTTCCCATTAATTTTATCAAAGATAAATTCTTTAAATTTATTCTTTAATCTTCCTTTGGATGTCGTATCAAACCAAATTATGGTTTTTCCAAACTAGTCGATATTAGCAAACCACACCGAAGTAATGATTTATTTTATTTCCCAATCCCAACCTATTCATCCCATGAAGCAAAACTAGTAATACTCCATATCTAACACCACGGTGTTATCGGTAAAATTAATTACCATTTCACGTTCAGATCTAATTAAAGATTTGACTATCGTTTTGGAGCAAAACTGGCGATACTCCATTTTCGATCCCTTTCTAGATTTGATAATTTATATTATCAATCCACATTTCAATCTAATCAAAGATTCATTAAAACTCCTTTTACTGGGTTAAAGAATTAATGTCGTTTAAAACACATTTCACGATAAACCCAAATCACATTCTATTTATTATCGGGTTAAAGAACAAGTGTTATTTAAGACACCGTTCACGATAAACCCACAATTCAATTCTATTTAAAACCCATTTCAAATCCGATTTATTTATTTAAAAATAAATGGGTTTTAATTTTAGTTCAAAACTAGTTCATTTCGATAAAAATCTATTTTTATCTTTTCAAATATGGAGTTTTTCCTCCTAATTTTTCCCAAATCATTTCTTATGATTTTACACTAATTATTACTATTTTTAATAATTTTATCAAGGCCCGTACAGTCGATTTCCAACAATGGCCATCGAACTGCACTTACAACGACCTTTTCCAAATTTGATTTGGACGTATCTCCAAATCCAACCGTTAGATTTCAAATTTCTAATATTCGTTAGAAAGTTCTTTTCGATACGAACCCAACGGTTCCGATTTTAGGAGAATCCGACGGTCGGATCTCCCGTAATGTCCGTTTGAAATAAATGGTCGAAATTCACGAACTGCCGCGGCGCGGCATGTTCTATTCAGACCATTATATTATATATATAATATATATGTAATAAATATTTCGTTGATTTCTATTTAAAACTAATTTTATAAATAGTTTTGAATTCGTTTCAAAAACAATTTCAACCTTTATTTCAAATTCAAATCAAAATTGAATTTCCTATTATATATCCTTTTTACTTCCATTTCTATTTGATTTCAATTCAAATCGATTTTTAATTCGATTCGAATTCATTTCGTTTTCTATTAAATTTAAATTCAATTCATTTTCTATTCCATTTGAATTCAATTCGTTTTCTATTCAATTTGAATTCAATTCGTTTTCTATTCAATTTGAATTCAAATTGGTTTTCTATTCAATTCAAATCAAATTCGTTATATATTCAATTGAAATCAAATTTGTTTTCTATTCAATTCAATTCGAAATCGTTTTATATTCAATTCATTTCGAAATCGTTTTATATTCAATTCATTTCGAAATCGTTTTATATTCAATTCATTTCGAAATCGTTTTATATTCAATTCATTTCGAAATCGTTTTATATTCAATTCATTTCGAAATCGTTTTATATTCAATTCAGTTCGAATTCGTTTTATGTTCAATTCATTTTCGTTGTATATTCAATTCATTTCGAATTCGTTTTATGTTCAATTAATTTTCGTTGTATATTCAATTCATTTCGAATTCGTTTTATATTCAATTCATTTCGAATTCGTTTTATATTCAATTCATTTCGAATTCGTTTTAAATTCAATCAAATTTGTTTTAAATTCAAAAACGAATATAATCGATATAAATATCGTTCACGTCAAAATAGCGCATCACTAATCAACACGGCTTTATATTCAACAAATGGATCTATATTTCTTTCAATACACGACTCTATATCTTTGTCAACCCACGACTAATCTCAGCGAATGAGTATTGTCCACGTGTGACTATTTTTGTTATTTAATATATTTTATGAAAATTAAGGTATCTATCGTTTGATATTGAATCAGACTCCAACCGTAAATTAGTAAGAGAATGATTTCCTGAATATTAACCTCGAAGGCCGAAACCAACATCAGATTAATATCCAGGAGACCACTCATCTCATCTATTTTCCAGTTGATTTCTAATCCTATATATGATAAAGATGTAAATTTTATTGTTAAAATATTTCGTTCAACACATGACTAATCTCAACGGATGAGTACAGTCAACACATGAACCTTTATTTTATAGTGATAAAGATATAAATTTTATTGTTAAAATATTTCGTTCAACACATGACTATTCTCAACGGATGAGTACAGTCAACACATGAACCTTTACTTTATAATATTCTTTATCTTCTAAATTGGAATGAGGCCCAATCAATTACCATATAGCGTTAACTATATGTATTCCATACAACACATGTATATAAATAGCAATGATAAACAATCAACCATCATCCAAAGTGCACCACTCTGTATAAGCATCAAATATAGATATCTAACGCTTATAACAGCCTGTCAATCAATCGATCGACATACAACTAATTATTGGGATTAGTGTATGTCGTATTTTATCCCAATACCCGTGTGGGGTTTCAAATCAACAAACACGGATTTTTATTTGTGCAGTTGGGCGATGTGTAAAATTTATCGTCCCAATCAATGTCCTTCAAATAGGTGTACATAAACAAACCGTCCGGTTTGTAAATGAATATTTATTTATTCACATTCACGTTAAAAATTATATTTTTAACGATAAAACATTTTATTCAACCTCTGAAAATATTCTATTCAGTTCATTTATTAAATAAAATGATATCTTTATTTTTCTAACTTATTTTAGAAAATTTCGGCGGCATAACGGCACGATACTAGAAATGGGACAAGGCCTAGCCTTATCCCCGGTCTAGTGAAGGCCCACGCCATTCACACATCAATCAAATCCATTCCATTTCACCAAACCATTCAATTCAAACCAAATAATCTAACCAACTACACAACCAAACAATTTAACAAACAAGCCATCCATGGTCTGTGGATGACGGGTGTCGGGTGCTACTAAACACCGTCTGCATCCTAGTACATATATATAACTAGAAAAGGAAATTGAAGAGTGAGAAGTTCTCACCAATAGCTATTCCAACTCCACGACTCTTCTTCTGTAGAAAATCTTGTCGTTCTTGCCTTTTGTCACCTTCGTTGCTCGTATTCTCTACATATGTAAAAATCGAATTTTTACTTTACTATTCAATATATAAAAATCGAATTTTTACTTCGCTATTCAATATATAAAAATCGAATTTTTACTTCGCTATCCAATATATAAAAATCATATTTTTACTTCGCTATTCAATATATAAAAATCGAATTTTTTACTTCGCTATTCAATATATAAAAATCGAATTTTTTACTTCGCTATTCAATATATAAAAATCCTATTTTTACATCGCTACTATATAGATAAAGATTTCGCCCTTTCAAATTTAAAAAATCTAATCTTTTCTATTTTAAAAATCTAATCTTTTTAAATATAAAAATTCTAATCTTTTCTGTTCTATAAAAATCCCACCTTTATACCATAAAAATATCACCTTTCTTATGATAGAAATTATAAACTTTAACCCTATAAAATATACAAAGATCCGATTTCTCTTTAATCAATTATGTGACGGCCCGCCCCGCACCAACCGACATTTACTCCAAAAGTGCGCTGTACACATGTCCAGTTAGCACAGAATGGGTCGTCAGAAGGAAAAGGAAGGAGTAAATGAACATACAAAGAACCTTTAGAATGTCTCACAGCGCATAGAACAAAATATAATAATAACATACTTGACATAAAACAGGGGAGATAGTGCATAAGCTGAAAATCAGAACTAAACATCATAGCAGCGGAAATCCAAAATACAGCTTATTACAACTTTCAAACTGTCTCAAAGCAAAAGAAAGATAAAGGAGGTACACTACTAATGCCCAAGTAGCGACCGCCAATGACACAGGGAGAATGTGTGTATATATATCATACGTGGAAGCCTCCTGCCCGCCTCCGAATCAGCTACTCGCGCATCACCGGCTAACCTGTCTCTAGTCTGCTTGTGTGAGCACCCAGAGTAATAAGAGGAGACATAAAACTCTGGGTCAGACATAAAGCCTGGTATGAGCGATAAGCATCTAAAGTGAACAATAACAGGTAGACTAAAACATACCTGAACCTGGACCTGCAACCAAAGAGTTAGCACTACATACTGTACAACACTCTAAGGTACCATATCAAACAGTGTAAAGATACGGAGGTGGGGGAGGTGTGCATGTCATAATGATGGCAAACAATCAAACATAGCATCCATCCTCACATCTCTCACTCAGTGCGTAAAGCATACGATATTCACCACTTCGATCACCCAACATACCTTGCTACGATCACTTTGCCCCCATGAAGTCATAAATGGCTTCACTGCACTGATAACGTAGCCACAAATCCTTTGCTATGTCCACTTTGCCCCATGGAGTCACAAGAACCCCACTGCACTGGCTCATAGCCTTACTAATCCTTACTATGTCCACTCTGCCCCATGGAGTCGCAATGACCCCACTGCACTGGCTCATAGTCTTACTACGCATCACCTTGCCCCTCAGGTCATAATGACCCTACTGCACTGATAACGTAGTCTTGCTACCATCACTTTGCCCCTCAGGTCATAATGACCCTACTGCACTGATAAGTAGCCCATCATCCATTTCCAGTGGTGAATCAAAGTTATGAACTGTAACAGCCCTGATTTTTGGGGTTAATTTTAAAATTTTATTTTAAGAAATTTTAATGAATGAATATATTTAAAATTATTTATTTTAAATAATAACGATGAAAAACTTATTTTATTTCGAGCGCGAACTTGAAATTTATATTAAATCCATTCCGAGCCTGAAAACGGCGCGGTAATTTCAGATTTGAAATTCCAACTTTGAAAAATTGTATAAAATGAATAAAAGTGACGTTCTTTATTTTTAAAAGGACTAGAATGATAAAGTGTTTTGGAAAAAGATTAAATTGAATAAATTTATTCTTTATTTATGAATGGATAAAAAAGGAAATACTTAAACCAGGGACCAATTACATTAAATTGAAATGATACAAAAGGGAGTTTTATTCTAAAATTGGTTCCATTCAAAAGAATGTAATTAATACCTATTAGGTGAACATCGTTAATTGGTTATACCATTTATGTTATAATTTAATGCACTTGTATACACTGCCATTTACAAGCGACCTTGGCTTGTTTATGTGAGTGGACGATAAATTTTTACACATCGTCCAGAAGCACAGTTTATTTTATAATATGTGAATTGTGTTGGCTGAAACCCCACACGGGTTAAGGGTTGACATTTGAATACACGTCACCCTTGGAATAATTAGAAATGCACTTTGGATGGATGTTTGAAATTGTGATATAATTAATGTTTGATTTTCCGTATAATTAATTTATATGGAAATAGGGGTCTCATTCCAACTTTGAGTGAAATAAAAAAATATTCAACTAATGCAATTAATTGGTAATTAAATTTAGGAATTGTGTATTTATTGTTTTAAAGTATTGAATAAAAGCTTTTGAATGAATGTAATAAATTTCCTTTTTTTTTTATTCAATAAATGGAATTAATTGGCAATTGAAGTAAGGGATGATGTATTCGCTTTTTAAAAAGGAAATGATAAAGAAGTTTTGAATTGATCATATTTCATTCTAGTTTTGAATGAAGGAAATTAATTTCCATTTATTACTCAATTAACGAAATTAATTGACGATTGAATTGAGAAGATCAAATCTTATTTATTTGGAAAGTTACAAAACAAATCCTAGAAATGGGTAAATTACCTTCCAACTTTAATAAGAAGATTTGAAATTTAAAGATACCGTTTTATGTTAACATTTAATTTGGGAAATTGATTTCCTTTTAATATTGAAATGGTAGGTTTTAATATCACAATTAAAACCGTTTTGAAAATAATTATTATTATAATATCATAATAATATGGAAAGTTAATATGTATTGAAATGGAATAATAAAGTTTTATATGAAAGAACATTTCAAGTAAGGAATGATATTAAGTAGTTGGATATTTTAAAATATAAAATGTTTTTAAAATAATATTCTAGGATAATATTTATAATTAACAATTATAATTATATTTGGACACGAGGTTAGGTCACGTTTATGGCGGAAGTCTGCCCGGAACCAACCGGCATATCCAGCAGCCATAAATGTTGGGCCTAATGTGAGAGGTCCAAGTGCACAAATACGAATTGGGTCAAGACACGAGGTTAAGCCCAACCTGTGGTAGAAGTCTGCCCGGAACCAACCGGCATATCCAGCATCCACAAGTTGTAGGCCTAATGTGAGAGGTCTGGCCCGCTATCAAATAATAAAATGTAAAGATAAACATAATAAATGGATAAGGAAAATGAATTGGGCTATTCAGTCCATTTTAAAATAGTAACTCCATTTTAACCCGTATAAATTATGTTATACATTTTATAAAGGAAATCGAAGATGATTAATATTTTATTTAAGATTAAATGAAATACTCTGAAATAAATGATGACTAATTATATATATTAAATGGGAAATTTATGAAATTTAAATTTGGGTTTATCGTGAATTATGTTTTAAATAACGTTTATTCTTTAACCCGAATTTATGATAGAATTAATTCCCTAAAAATTGAATAATCATTTAATAATGACTTTGGAAGATTAAAACTAAATAAGATTTTAATTAAATCTTTAATTAGATTGAAAGGGAATTAAGTAGTTAAGATCACTGAATTAAGAAAGTGATCGAAAATGGAAAATGAACCATAAAGCAATGAATATCTTCATGTTATAAATGAATAAATGAATGAAAACATGAAATGGTTATATTATTTATATATTTTGTATGAAAATAAGAATGAAACTTTTATTTACATTTCATATGTAAATAAAAGAATGAAAATAAGAATGAAACCTTTATTTACATTTCACATGTAAATAAAAAAAAAAGATGAAAATAAGAAGGGAATTTTTATTTACATTTCACATGCGAATAAAAAGATAAAAATATGAAATGAAACATGATTTAAAAGCATGAAGTCGCATATGAAATGCATAATCAAGAAACCGCATATGAAATAAAAATTCATGTTTAGAATAGTATTACTGCATATGAAATGAAAGGCAAATCTTGAGATAGTGTTAATATATGTATGATATTCAACATACTTAAGGTTTATGCTACCATATTAAAAGTAAATATATTTTTAAGATCATGTTCATATAGTAAAAATGAACGTATTTTTGATGTCGTGTCTATATATTGAAATAAGGACCTTTTTATTTGAAAAGAATTAAACGTTTAAAAGACTTTTAATTGTATATTTGTTGGCTTTAATGAAATGATATAAAATAAAATATCAATTTTATTTTGTATGATTGTTGAAATAAAAAGAATAAATTGTTGAATTATGAATTCTTTGACACGATAAATGAATGGACAATATTTATATGCATGAAATGAATGGACGATATTTATATTTATATAAGAATAAATAACGATATAGGATGGTTTGCAAATTTATATATGCGAGAATTATTTGGAAAGTCCGAGTTTACTCTCATTCCAAATAATGATACGACGTTCGAAGAGTTGAAGACGGTGATTGAAGACCGACGATCTTTACATCGAATGGGTGTGTTGCTATTGAGACCCATGATGGGAGTAGCTACCTTGAAGGGGCGACAGTAGTAGCCGTCCGGACGTAGTGTTGATTGCACGGGTTTGGCTTTCGCTCAAACCCAGAGCATAAGCGCGTAAATGGATTGTATGTCTGACATTGTATTCCTTTATGCTGTATTCGTTGATCTCTGCTAAACATACATCTGTTTGGTGTTTTACACCCTTCTCTGAGACGTATGAGCTCAGGGGTTATATGTTGGTAGAAATCAATGGTATGGTATGGATTGACGATGTGGCATGCTAAGATGCATATGATCAAGGCTTTGTTGAAAAGCAGGCCTTGTGGGATGATCAAAGCATAGCCTGTTTAGGCATAGCTTTGGGTATAGCGTGACTTCACGAGCCTCACACACCGGCGGAGTCTAAAACGGGAGAAGGGAACGCAGGGAGAGCAGCACGTTTCTTTCTAGCTAGAGTGGTGTCAGTGACCTACCAGCCCTGACATTTTACTTATGTGGATGATGGAATGAGGCGCCTCGGATAGGTCCTATAGGACCGGGGAACGTGTGCTTAGGAATAACTAATCCTCTAAGCTGTATGTGAGGACCGGCCCTGCCATTTCCAAGGGTTAACTGCGGGTAATCCTGAGGCATCAGCTAGAGTGTCTCGAATCGGTAAGGAGCTCCTCCCTAGCCTTGACTCAGATGGAAATCCAAATTCCAAATACGACCCTTGCGGTTTTGATTGTATTACTAGTATGGAGGCATAGCATATGGTACCTATGCTTCCTAGGATTGATACATTTACTTTGAAATGTTTTAAACCATATACACACTAATAATAATATCGTTTTTATCGTATCAAGCATGTTTGACCATTATAAGGTAAAACCCTATCCTCCGGTTTGCGTTGCATTGTGTGATGGGACTTGGGTCTTATGATGGTTTCATTTTTCTATAAAGCATTGCGTTGTTTTGACGATTTACTTAAATTATGCACGGCAATCCATTGGAATAAAACCCGTTCCGCTTTAGCGGCGTGGTCCTTGGATTTGCCTTATTACTATTAGTTATATTAGTTAAGAATTCTCATACCAGTCCCACGACTGACCTGTAGTTTGTTTCACTTGCAAACTCGGGTGCCCTCTTTTCCACACGGGCAGTCGAGTAGCTTTTGTTGCAGATATTTCTTTTAAGCAGGATTCTGGATCGAAGCCTAAAGCTGTGTCCAGAGCATAGAAAAGTCTTCCGCTGTCTTATTTATTTTATTTCCGCTGCACTGTATTAAAGTAATGTAAAATTATCTTCCGCTGTAAATTTATTTAATGTACTCTGATATATATTCTGTACTCTGATGTAACATTTATTATGATGTTATAAAAGTCTGCTGTTATTGTTCTGATGTTGTTGTATTCCCAAAGTTAACGTATGCGGGAATTGAACGGTCTTGGTCGATTTAACGGTCGATTAAGTCCGGGCAAAATCCGTATCGTTACAGTTGGTATCAGAGCTTTGGTTAGTTCAAATCTTTGGGGTACAACTTGTTAGAACTGAACAAAAGACTCATCAGAGAATTGGATTAGTAATGTCCAATAAGAAAACTCGTTAGAGATGGGATCAGCAGTATCCTAGAACGAGTGTGAAGAGTATTATTTTCTTTAAAATATAAAATAAATTCTGTTTTGAAATTTAAATCTTATTATACGTATTTGAAGTATATTATATTTTAATGTGGACAATCGAGTATATAAAGATTTCGAATATACGAGTAATTAACGGATATTCGAAGTTTTAATATACTGGGTAGATATAGAATCACACTCTAGTCGCCCGGAGATGATTCTGATGATGGGGCCCCATCATCAGAGTTTATGTTCGAGCTTCAAAAGTGGTATATCTATATATTTCCACTGACTGGTATGAGAACCAACACTTAGTTAGGACACATTAATGTGATTTGCACTAAAAATATGATTTTTGATTATATATAAAAGTTATATATGTTTGAAAAAGTTAATCACCTAATTGATTGATGGTTGTGATGTTTGATAATTAGTTTAACTAATTAAAATATTAGAATGATAGTAAATTAAACCAATAAATAAAAATTTAATTAAGTTAGTTAATTAAATAACCTTTAGCTTCGTTCCTTTTCGAGGACGAAAAGTTCTTAAGTGGGGGAGATTGTAACAGCCCTGATTTTTGGGGTTAATTTTAAAATTTTATTTTAAGAAATTTTAATGAATGAATATATTTAAAATTATTTATTTTAAATAATAACGATGAAAAACTTATTTTATTTCGAGCGCGAACTTGAAATTTATATTAAATCCATTCCGAGCCTGAAAACGGCGCGGTAATTTCAGATTTGAAATTCCAACTTTGAAAAATTGTATAAAATGAATAAAAGTGACGTTCTTTATTTTTAAAAGGACTAGAATGATAAAGTGTTTTGGAAAAAGATTAAATTGAATAAATTTATTCTTTATTTATGAATGGATAAAAAAGGAAATACTTAAACCAGGGACCAATTACATTAAATTGAAATGATACAAAAGGGAGTTTTATTCTAAAATTGGTTCCATTCAAAAGAATGTAATTAATACCTATTAGGTGAACATCGTTAATTGGTTATACCATTTATGTTATAATTTAATGCACTTGTATACACTGCCATTTACAAGCGACCTTGGCTTGTTTATGTGAGTGGACGATAAATTTTTACACATCGTCCAGAAGCACAGTTTATTTTATAATATGTGAATTGTGTTGGCTGAAACCCCACACGGGTTAAGGGTTGACATTTGAATACACGTCACCCTTGGAATAATTAGAAATGCACTTTGGATGGATGTTTGAAATTGTGATATAATTAATGTTTGATTTTCCGTATAATTAATTTATATGGAAATAGGGGTCTCATTCCAACTTTGAGTGAAATAAAAAAATATTCAACTAATGCAATTAATTGGTAATTAAATTTAGGAATTGTGTATTTATTGTTTTAAAGTATTGAATAAAAGCTTTTGAATGAATGTAATAAATTTCCTTTTTTTTTATTCAATAAATGGAATTAATTGGCAATTGAAGTAAGGGATGATGTATTCGCTTTTTAAAAAGGAAATGATAAAGAAGTTTTGAATTGATCATATTTCATTCTAGTTTTGAATGAAGGAAATTAATTTCCATTTATTACTCAATTAACGAAATTAATTGACGATTGAATTGAGAAGATCAAATCTTATTTATTTGGAAAGTTACAAAACAAATCCTAGAAATGGGTAAATTACCTTCCAAC
This sequence comes from Allium sativum, assembly GCA_030737875.1. Lineage (NCBI taxonomy): Eukaryota > Viridiplantae > Streptophyta > Magnoliopsida > Asparagales > Amaryllidaceae > Allium > Allium sativum. The sequence goes on from CM060919.1 coordinate 214,463,489, forward strand.
TTTAATAAGAAGATTTGAAATTTAAAGATACCGTTTTATGTTAACATTTAATTTGGGAAATTGATTTCCTTTTAATATTGAAATGGTAGGTTTTAATATCACAATTAAAACCGTTTTGAAAATAATTATTATTATAATATCATAATAATATGGAAAGTTAATATGTATTGAAATGGAATAATAAAGTTTTATATGAAAGAACATTTCAAGTAAGGAATGATATTAAGTAGTTGGATATTTTAAAATATAAAATGTTTTTAAAATAATATTCTAGGATAATATTTATAATTAACAATTATAATTATATTTGGACACGAGGTTAGGTCACGTTTATGGCGGAAGTCTGCCCGGAACCAACCGGCATATCCAGCAGCCATAAATGTTGGGCCTAATGTGAGAGGTCCAAGTGCACAAATACGAATTGGGTCAAGACACGAGGTTAAGCCCAACCTGTGGTAGAAGTCTGCCCGGAACCAACCGGCATATCCAGCATCCACAAGTTGTAGGCCTAATGTGAGAGGTCTGGCCCGCTATCAAATAATAAAATGTAAAGATAAACATAATAAATGGATAAGGAAAATGAATTGGGCTATTCAGTCCATTTTAAAATAGTAACTCCATTTTAACCCGTATAAATTATGTTATACATTTTATAAAGGAAATCGAAGATGATTAATATTTTATTTAAGATTAAATGAAATACTCTGAAATAAATGATGACTAATTATATATATTAAATGGGAAATTTATGAAATTTAAATTTGGGTTTATCGTGAATTATGTTTTAAATAACGTTTATTCTTTAACCCGAATTTATGATAGAATTAATTCCCTAAAAATTGAATAATCATTTAATAATGACTTTGGAAGATTAAAACTAAATAAGATTTTAATTAAATCTTTAATTAGATTGAAAGGGAATTAAGTAGTTAAGATCACTGAATTAAGAAAGTGATCGAAAATGGAAAATGAACCATAAAGCAATGAATATCTTCATGTTATAAATGAATAAATGAATGAAAACATGAAATGGTTATATTATTTATATATTTTGTATGAAAATAAGAATGAAACTTTTATTTACATTTCATATGTAAATAAAAGAATGAAAATAAGAATGAAACCTTTATTTACATTTCACATGTAAATAAAAAAAAAAGATGAAAATAAGAAGGGAATTTTTATTTACATTTCACATGCGAATAAAAAGATAAAAATATGAAATGAAACATGATTTAAAAGCATGAAGTCGCATATGAAATGCATAATCAAGAAACCGCATATGAAATAAAAATTCATGTTTAGAATAGTATTACTGCATATGAAATGAAAGGCAAATCTTGAGATAGTGTTAATATATGTATGATATTCAACATACTTAAGGTTTATGCTACCATATTAAAAGTAAATATATTTTTAAGATCATGTTCATATAGTAAAAATGAACGTATTTTTGATGTCGTGTCTATATATTGAAATAAGGACCTTTTTATTTGAAAAGAATTAAACGTTTAAAAGACTTTTAATTGTATATTTGTTGGCTTTAATGAAATGATATAAAATAAAATATCAATTTTATTTTGTATGATTGTTGAAATAAAAAGAATAAATTGTTGAATTATGAATTCTTTGACACGATAAATGAATGGACAATATTTATATGCATGAAATGAATGGACGATATTTATATTTATATAAGAATAAATAACGATATAGGATGGTTTGCAAATTTATATATGCGAGAATTATTTGGAAAGTCCGAGTTTACTCTCATTCCAAATAATGATACGACGTTCGAAGAGTTGAAGACGGTGATTGAAGACCGACGATCTTTACATCGAATGGGTGTGTTGCTATTGAGACCCATGATGGGAGTAGCTACCTTGAAGGGGCGACAGTAGTAGCCGTCCGGACGTAGTGTTGATTGCACGGGTTTGGCTTTCGCTCAAACCCAGAGCATAAGCGCGTAAATGGATTGTATGTCTGACATTGTATTCCTTTATGCTGTATTCGTTGATCTCTGCTAAACATACATCTGTTTGGTGTTTTACACCCTTCTCTGAGACGTATGAGCTCAGGGGTTATATGTTGGTAGAAATCAATGGTATGGTATGGATTGACGATGTGGCATGCTAAGATGCATATGATCAAGGCTTTGTTGAAAAGCAGGCCTTGTGGGATGATCAAAGCATAGCCTATTTAGGCATAGCTTTGGGTATAGCGTGACTTCACGAGCCTCACACACCGGCGGAGTCTAAAACGGGAGAAGGGAACGCAGGGAGAGCAGCACGTTTCTTTCTAGCTAGAGTGGTGTCAGTGACCTACCAGCCCTGACATTTTACTTATGTGGATGATGGAATGAGGCGCCTCGGATAGGTCCTATAGGACTGGGGAACGTGTGCTTAGGAATAACTAATCCTCTAAGCTGTATGTGAGGACCGGCCCTGCCATTTCCAAGGGTTAACTGCGGGTAATCCTGAGGCATCAGCTAGAGTGTCTCGAATCGGTAAGGAGCTCCTCCCTAGCCTTGACTCAGATGGAAATCCAAATTCCAAATACGACCCTTGCGGTTTTGATTGTATTACTAGTATGGAGGCATAGCATATGGTACCTATGCTTCCTAGGATTGATACATTTACTTTGAAATGTTTTAAACCATATACACACTAATAATAATATCGTTTTTATCGTATCAAGCATGTTTGACCATTATAAGGTAAAACCCTATCCTCCGGTTTGCGTTGCATTGTGTGATGGGACTTGGGTCTTATGATGGTTTCATTTTTCTATAAAGCATTGCGTTGTTTTGACGATTTACTTAAATTATGCACGGCAATCCATTGGAATAAAACCCGTTCCGCTTTAGCGGCGTGGTCCTTGGATTTGCCTTATTACTATTAGTTATATTAGTTAAGAATTCTCATACCAGTCCCACGACTGACCTGTAGTTTGTTTCACTTGCAAACTCGGGTGCCCTCTTTTCCACATGGGCAGTCGAGTAGCTTTTGTTGCAGATATTTCTTTTAAGCAGGATTCTGGATCGAAGCCTAAAGCTGTGTCCAGAGCATAGAAAAGTCTTCCGCTGTCTTATTTATTTTATTTCCGCTGCACTGTATTAAAGTAATGTAAAATTATCTTCCGCTGTAAATTTATTTAATGTACTCTGATATATATTCTGTACTCTGATGTAACATTTATTATGATGTTATAAAAGTCTGCTGTTATTGTTCTGATGTTGTTGTATTCCCAAAGTTAACGTATGCGGGAATTGAACGGTCTTGGTCGATTTAACGATCGATTAAGTCCGGGCAAAATCCGTATCGTTACATGAACATCGACAACTCCTTAGCACACGTCCCGCAGCAAAGTCCAACTCATGAAGTCCACTCATTGGTTCCTATCTGGATCCTGAGTCAATACCCTTCATTTGGACTACCTTTGCATCTCGGGTTATCAGTCTTCATCGGTTCGGTTCGAATCAGAATGCTCCTTCTTCACTGGATCGGGTCGCATCGCCGTCATCCCTGGCGGATCGGGTCGGGTCTCCAGATTGCCATGGTTCGGATCGTATCGCGATCCTCTTTCTCTCTGCTTCGGATCGTGCTCCTCTCCTCGATTCGGATCGGAATACCCCATACGGGTCGGATCGCGCTCCTCCAGCTCGTGGCTCCCCCTGGTTCGAATCAGCGTCTCGTAGTGCATCGGTTCGTGGATGCTGCTTTCCTTTAGTCGGATCGTGACGCGAAGCACAAGTGGATCGGATCGGGTAGCAGTTCGCGGTTGGTGCTCGTGGGCCTTGCGCAGATGGTTCGGTTCGGAGGAGACGACTCGGCTCGTGGTGATGACCCACGATCCCATAGGGCGATCCGATCGACCCTCAATCCCCTATCCGATCCGAATCCCTGCACCTTGTCCAGCGAGTTGTTTACGCCTCTCGACGGCGTTTTCGACTATTCCAACTATTCTAATCAGTCACAAAGCATTTCATACAGTCATAGCAACATGCATAATCAACCACAAACATCAAAACATCAATATGATAGGTAGAAATGGATCAAACATACCCAAAACCTCATATTTCCCCTTAAGCATATTTAGGTGAAACTAATGATAGGATTATCAAAACTTAACCAAATTAACCCAAATTCATATCAGAGGCCTAAAACATCATTTAAGAATTTATGAACATTTTTCCCGAATTTTATCATGTTTAAATTCGCTAATTAACACTAATCAATCCTAATTAGCCATAATTAGTGCAAAACTATGCAAATCACTCACCTTAGCCACAGATAAACTAAGATCTGAAATAATTCTCTGATTTGATGTGAATCTCAATGCCAAACAGCTGCTCCAATGTTGATTTGGTGTAGATCTCCCTTGATTAGATGTTGCTAAGCTTAATCCTTGACCAAAAGATGATTTGGAGGTGATTTAAAGGTTAGAGGCCATTTTTAGGGTTCCTTGGTGATAAGTGGAGGCTAGAAAACTGAAATGGAATGATCCTCTATCTCATTTCAGCCTCCCCATAACCCTAATCCCGAAATGGGTTATGGGCCTACTCACTAATCACCCGATTTGGCCCGGTTAAGCAGTTTTTCACCCTCCAAACCTTATTTCAGCCATATCTCCCAAACGGTAAGTCCGTTTGGCTATTATGACCACTCTACGGAAAGGTAAACCATCAAACGAATCCAATGGAATTGGTTTCAGGTCAAAATTCCTTTCCAATCAAAAGTTATGGCCAAAACAGTACCAACTAGGGGCGAAATGGTCATTTAAAAATCGACAAAAATCATGAACATGGAAAATGACTCTAATGGATGTTTCCCAAAGTTACATGACCATACAACTTCACATGGGAAAGAAATAAATATTCTACAATCCTATGATGTGTAGAATACGGGTCGTTACAAATTAAAACTGAAAATAAAAATCAAAACTTTAAACTAAATAAAAATTAAAACTTTGGTAAATAAAAATCAAAACTTTCTTCATTAAAGGTCTGACCTTTTTCATTGCTAATTTAGTTTTAAAACTGAAAATAAATCAATGTTGTTTAAATTAAACTAGTTAAACTGAAATAAATAAATGCTCACCTTATACGATTTATCTCCTTTCCAGAGGAGCGTCCACTGTCTTGCGCGAGGGGAGCAAATGGAGGAGGTCGGAGGGCAGAAGGGCGACGGCTGGCGTTCGGAGTGGGGGTGGCGAGGGTGCAGGCTGCGCGGTGGCGTCGATGGGTGGGCTGCGGTCCTCGTGGAGGTTCGTCGATCGGGGGGGGGGGGGGGGGGAACTGGGAGGCTGCGACACGGGAGGGGAAGAAGAAAGGGAGGCGGCGGCGGTTTAAGGGGGGGCGACGCTCTGTCGATCGTTGTTTTTTTTTCTTTTTTTTTATTTTATTTTTTTTCCTGTATGAACGAAAATGAAGGAAAAGGGGGGGCCAGCGGTTTATAAGGGGAGGAGGGAGGATATTTTTTTTATTTAATTATTTAATTTTCACCGAAAAGCAACTTTTATTTTCGACCTCAAAACGAGGCCCACCGCCTGTCGTCCATAGCGTTTTACCCCCATTCCGAACACAATGGGATATGTATTGCAAGCTGATTCGGTCATTACAATCAGTTTTCGTCAAAATCAACATATACTTCTATATATTGAATTTGAACACGCATTTCAATTTACTGGGGCCACATACTAACTCTAAAAATTCCAGAAAAATATTTTCTAGCTTCGTATTGACGATACGGTCCTAACAAAACTAGTTACATCGAATTCTGGGACCGTTTGAAAAATGGCCAATTTCCAGTCGATTAAAATCAACTAAAACTGGTCAAACGCGTTTTCCTTTGTCACACTCACATATTGATTCGAAAAATTATGAAAATTGGAATCTAACAATAATTTGACATCACGGATCCAACAAAAGTGGTTTCGTCGAAATCCGAGGTCGTTTGCAAAATTCCCATTTTTAAGGGCCTGAATTCCATAGCGTTTATTCAGAATTTTCAACTGGACATATATTTTGATCCCCGCTATGAAATTTCAATTTTTCGGATTCGTTGGAAAGATATTATCAAATAGATCCTATCATTTTTGGTTTCACTAAAACCCGGTTTGTTTTGCACCCGGTACACTCAATTGAAGTTTGAAATCGAATTATCGAACTACCGTGCCATTTTCAATTCCTTTTATAATTATAAATAATTATTTATATTCTAACGATGACGTATATAATATATACGTTCGAATTATATTCAAAATAAATTTCTCATTGATATTATTTAAAATAATCTATTTTAAATGTTCAAAATTCGCTAAAATTGCCAAAATAAAAATTTTAAACTGGCCCAGAATTTCCGGGTTATTACAATCTCCCCCACTTAAAACTTTTCGTCCCCGAAAAGGAACAAAGCCGAAAGTGGTTTGATTAATCAGCTCTACGTTCGATCCGGCTTCCATTCTCCAACTTTTCAGTTTCTGAGAATTTTCAAATTTTCCAAAAATTTGGTTAACACCCTAAATTTTCGAAAAATTTCGCCATAACCTCCCCTGCACCGGGAGCCACGGGAAAACCCCGAAATTGCCATATAGGCCTTCTGATCTCGAAAAGAAAAAGAAAAAGCCAAGCGGCTCATAAAATCATCGTCACCCAAACAAAACAGTAAATTATAGTAAATATGTACCTATTTGTCGGGCAAACAAATTTTATTCTTCGGCTCTAGCCTCCTTGCTATGACCTGTTCAATGTAAGCACATGTATATGCAAACAAATGCGACCAATTTTCAATAATATTCAATATTTGATGCAATTAGGCATAATGGTTCAAAATTATCAAACAAATAAACAAACAACACAAACATCAATCAATTAGTGGATTAACGTTTCAAATTCATAATTTTGATGTATATACTGAAAATCATGTTTTTGATGCCAATTCACAACAAATAAATCTATCTATATTAATTTTAGTTCTCACACCAGTCTAATGGAAATATATAGATATCACACCTTCGAAACACGAACATAAGTTCTGATGATGATCGATCAATCATCAGAACCATCTCCGGGTGTCTAGAATGTGATTCTATATCTATCCAGTATATTAAAACTTCGAATATACGTTCATGACGCGTATATGCGAAATCTATATATACTCGATTGTCCAAATTCAAAATAAATAAAACATTCAAATACGTATAAAATGGTTTTAAATTTCAAAACAAAATTGTTTTCATTTGAAAAATATACTCTTCACACTCGTTCTAGGATACTACTGATCCTATCTCTAACGAGTCATTCTAATTGGATATTACTAATCTAATATCTGATGAATTCTTTTGTATGGTTCTAATGTGTCTTGTTCTCGAGCTCTGTAAACCAAAGCTCTGATACCAAATGAAGCGACCCGAACTTCCCCGGTCTCCGAAGAGATGAGAAAGAACGAATTACTGTGAGGACAAGAAATTTCGCTCGATCCGAATCAGTCGTTAAACCGATCTAGACCGTTCGAAACCCCTGATCGTTTGAGAACAGGACAAATCAGAACACAAACAGAAGAACATTCCATTGCTTATTACAACAATTCCATCAGAATACAAGAATATACAGAGTATGAATAAATGAATTACATTCGATAAATATCAGAGATTGCAATAAATTACATAGCAGCGGAAAATAATACAAAGCACAACTGAAGGTGATATACGGATACAGAGCTTTCCGGATATATTTCTAGCTGTAAACAAGGATCCTGTGAATATAAATCTGCAAAACCAAAACTACTAGCTGCCCGTGCAGAAAATAGGGGCACCCAGAGTTTAGGTTAAAACAATAAACTCCAGGCCAGTCATGTGACTGGTGTGAGAACTAAAACAGTTATCAAAACTTTATTTTAAAAGAGAGTAATTCAAGGGACCACGCCGTATAACACGGAACGGGTTTCCTCCCAAGAATACCAGTGCATAGAATAAACAGCGCAATTCTTTTTCGAAAAATGAAGCTATTATAAGACCCAGGTCCCATCACACAATGCAACGCAAGCCGGAGGATAGGGTTTTCCCTTATAATAGCCAAACATGCTTGGTACGTTTAAAACAAATCATTTGATACTATAATAAGTGTATAGTGTCAAAACAATTTTCAATCATAAATATAAATCATAGACGACATGGGTACCATATATCATGTCACCATACTAGTTCTACAATTAAAACCGCAATATCACGTATTGGAAATTGGATTTCCGTCATGAGTCGAGGCAAGGGGCAAGCTCCTCTCCGCGTTCGAGACACTCTAGCAAATGTCTCAGGACTACACACTCTGGGCAATCCTGGATCGGTTGGGCCGGTCCTCACTTACGTTAGAGGATTAGTTATGCCTGAACACACGTTTCCCGGTCCTTATAGACCTATAATCGAGGCGCCTCATTCCAACAACCACAAAGGTGAAAAGTATATAAATGTCAGGGCCGGTAAGTCACTGACACCACCAAAGCTAGAAAGAAACGTCGTGTTCTCCCAACGGTCCGTATCCCGTTTTTGACTCATACCTAGGTGTGAGGCTCGCGAATTCTCGTTATACACAAAGCTACGCCACAAAGGCCATGCTTTGATCATCAACCACAAGACTTTGCTTTTCAACAGAAGCCTTGATCCATGCAACTCAGCATGCCACACAGGCAATTCATGCCATGCGATTGATATCTATCGATATATAACCTCTAAGCTCGTACGTCTCAGAGAAGGGCGTTAAGCAAGAGAATAAATTCTCCGCCGCCAAACAGATATATATTTAACAGAAATCAATCAACACAGAATAAAATCCAATGTCAGACACACAATCCATTTACAAGTTCGTTCTGGGTCTGAACGAAACCGGAGGCACTTTCCTCGCATATCCATCGATCTCCAAGTACGTCTGGACGACCACCGACTATTTCCATCCTCTTGGGTGTACAGCCCAATCAGGATCGTCAGTAATTATCCAAACGATGTGAAGACTTCCGATCTTCAACCACCGTCTTCATCTTCGACTTATCGTCGAATCGGTTATTCAGAATGGGTATAAACCCGGCCTTTTCGAACAATCCGCGTATATTAAAACGAATGTTACACAAACACAACATACGCCTCATTCCAATTCATATTCTCAGGGAAAGGTTCCCATTAATTTTATCAAAGATAAATTCTTTAAATTTATTCTTTAATCTTTCTTTGGATGTCGTATCAAACCAAATTATGGTTTTTCCAAACTAGTCGAGATTAGCGAACCACACCGAAGTAATGATTTATTTTATTTCCCAATCCCAACCTATTCATCCCATGAAGCAAAACTGGTAATACTCCATATCTAACACCACGGTGTTATCGGTAAAATTAATTACCATTTCACGTTCAGATCTAATTAAAGATTTGACTATCGTTTTGGAGCAAAACTGGCGATACTCCATTTTCGATCCCTTTCTAGATTTGATAATTTATATTATCAATCCACATTTCAATCTAATCAAAGATTCATTAAAACTCCTTTTACTGGGTTAAAGAATTAATGTCGTTTAAAACACATTTCACGATAAACCCAAATCACATTCTATTTATTATCGGGTTAAAGAACTAGTGTTATTTAAAACACCGTTCACGATAAAACCACAATTCAATTCTATTTAAAACCCATTTCAAATCCGATTTATTTATTTAAAAATAAATGAGTTTTAATTTTAGTTCAAAACTAGTTCATTTCGATAAAAATCTATTTTTATCTTTTCAAATATGGAGTTTTTCCTCCTAATTTTTCCCAAATCATTTCTTATGATTTTACACTAATTATTACTATTTTTAATAATTTTATCAAGGCCCGTACAGTCGATTTCCAACAATGGCCATCGAACTGCACTTACAACGACCTTTTCCAAATTTGATTTGGACGTATCTCCAAATCCAACCATTAGATTTCAAATTTCTAATATTCGTTTGAAAGTTCTTCTCGATACGAACCCAACGGTTCTGGTTTTAGGAGAATTCGACGGTCGGATCTCCCGTAATGTCCGTTTGAAATAAATGGTCGAAATTCACGAACTGCCGCGGCGCAGCGCGTTCTATTCAGGCCATTATATAATATATATAATATATATGTAATAAATATTTCGTCGATTTCTATTTAAAACGAATTTTATAAATAGTTTTGAATTCGTTTCAAAAACAATTTCAACCTTTATTTCAAATTCAAATCAAAATTGAATTCCCTATTATAAATCCTTTTTACTTTCATTTCTATTTGATTTCAATTCAAATTGATTTTTAATTCGATTCGAATTCATTTCGTTTTCTATTCAATTTAAATTCAATTCGTTTTCTATTCCATTTGAATTCAATTCGTTTTCTATTCAATTTGAATTCAAATTGGTTTTCTATTCAATTCAAATCAAATTCGTTATATATTCAATTGAAATCAAATTTGTTTTCTATTCAATTCAATTCGAAATCGTTTTATATTCAATTCATTTCGAAATCGTTTTATATTCAATTCATTTCAAATCGTTTTATATTCAATTCATTTCGAAATCGTTTTATATTCAATTCATTTCGAAATCGTTTTATATTCAATTCATTTCGAAATCGTTTTATATTCAATTCGTTTCGAATTCGTTTTATGTTCAATTCATTTTCGTTGTATATTCAATTCATTTCGAATTCGTTTTATGCTCAATTCATTTTCGTTGTATATTCAATTCATTTCGAATTCGTTTTATATTCAATTCATTTCGAATTCGTTTTATATTCAATTCATTTCGAATTCGTTTTATATTCAATTCATTTCGAATTCGTTTTAAATTCAATCAAATTTGTTTTAAATTCAAAAACGAATATAATCGATATAAATATCGTTCACGTCAAAATAGCGCATCACTAATCAACACGGCTTTATATTCAACAAATGGATCTATATTTCTTTCAATACACGACTCTATATCTTTGTCAACACACGACTAATCTCAGCGAATGAGTATTGTCCACGTGTGACTATTTTTGTTATTTAATATATTTTATGAAAATTAAGGTATCTATCATTTGATATTGAATCAGACTCCAACCGTAAATTAGTAAGAGAACGATTTCCTGAATATTAACCCAGAAGGCCGAAACCAACATCAGATTAATATCCAGGAGACCACTCATCTCATCTATTTTCCAGTTGATTTCTAATTCTATATACGATAAAGATGTAAATTTTATTGTTAAAATATTTCGTTCAACACATGACTAATCTCAACGGATGAGTACAGTCAACACATGAACCTTTATTTTGTAGTGACAAAGATATAAATTTTATTGTTAAAATATTTCGTTCAACACATGACTATTCTCAATGGATGAGTACAGTCAACACATGAACCTTTACTTTATAATATTCTTTATCTTCTAAATTGGAATGAGGCCCAATCAATTACCATATAGCGTTAACTATATGGATTCCATACAACACATGTATATAAATAGCAACGATAAACAATCAACCATCATCCAAAGTGCACCACTCTGTATAAGCATCAAATATAGATATCTAACGCTTATAACAGCCTGTCAATCAATCGATCGACATACAACTAATTATTAGGATTAGTGTATGTCGTATTTTATCCCAATACCCGTGTGGGGTTTCAAATCAACAAACACAGATTTTTATTTGTGCAGTTGGGCGATGTGTAAAATTTATCGTCCCAATCAATGTCCTTCAAATAGGTGTACATAAACAAACCGTCCGGTTTGTAAATGAATATTTATTTATTCACATTCACGTTAAAAATTATATTTTTAACGATAAAACATTTTATTCAACCTCTAATAATATTCTATTCAGTTCATTTATTAAATAAAATGATATCTTTATTTTTCTAACTTATTTTAGAAAATTTCGGCGGCATAACGGCACGATACTAGAAACGGGACAAGGCCTAGCCTTATCCCCGGTCTAGTGAAGGCCCACGCCATTCACACATCAATCAAATCCATTCCATTTCACCAAACCATTCAATTCAAACCAAATAATCTAACCAACTACACAACCGAACAATTTAACAAACAAGCCATCCATGGTCTGTGGATGACGGGTGTCGGCTGCTACTAAACACCGTCTGCATCCTAGTACATATATATAACTAGAAAAGGAAATTGAAGAGTGAGAAGTTCTCACCAATAGCTATTCCAACTCCACGACTCTTCTTATTTAGAAAATCTTGTCGTTCTTGCCTTTTGTCACCTTCGTTGCCCGTATTCTCTACATATGTAAAAATCGAATTTTTACTTTACTATTCAATATATAAATATCGAATTTTTACTTCGCTATTCAATATATAAAAATCGAATTTTTACTTCGCTATCCAATATATAAAAATCATATTTTTACTTCGCTATTCAATATATAAAAATCGAATTTTTACTTCGCTATTCAATATATAAAAATCGAATTTTTACTTCGCTATTCAATATATAAAAATCCTATTTTTACATCGCTACTATATAGATAAAGATTTCGCCCTTTCAAATTTCAAAAATCTAATCTTTTCTATTTTAAAAATCTAATCTTTTTAAATATAGAAATTTTAATCTTTTCTGTTCTATAAAAATCCCACCTTTATACCATAAAAATATCGCCTTTCTTATGATTGAAATTATAAACTTTAACCCTATAAAATATACAAAGATCCGATTTCTCTTTAATCAATTAAAACTGAAAATAAAAATCAAAACTTTAAACTAAATAAAAATCAAAACTTTGGTAAATAAAAATCAAAACTTTCTTCATTAAAGGTCTGACCTTTTTCATTGCTAATTTAGTTTTAAAACTGAAAATAAAACAATGTTGTTTAAATTAAACTAGTTAAACTGAAATAAATAAATGAATAAATGCTCACCGTATACGATTTATCTCCTTTCCAGAGGAGCGTCCACTGTCTTGCGCGAGGGGAGCAAATGGGGGAGGTCGGAGGGCAGAAGGGCGGCGGCTGGCGTTCGGAGTGGGGGTGGCGAGGGTGCAGGCTGCGCGGTGGCGTCGATGGGTGGGTTGCGGTCCTCGTAGAGGTTCGTCGATCGGGGGGGGGGGGGGGAGGGGGGATGGGAGGCTGCGACAGGGGAGGGGAAGAAGAAAGGGAGGCGGTGGCGGTTTAGGGGAAGGCGACGCTCTGTTGATCGTTGTTTTTTTTCTTTTTTTATTTTATTTTATTTTATTTCCTGTATGAACGAATATGAAGGAAAAGGGGGGCCAGCGGTTTATAAGGGGAGGAGGGAGGATATTTTTTTTATTTAATTTTCACCAAAAAGCAACTTTTATTTTCGACCTCAAAATGAGGCCCACCGCCTGTCGTCCATAGTGTTTTACCCCCATTCCGAACACAATGGGATATGTATTGCAAGCCGATTCGGTCATTACAATCAGTTTTCGTCAAATTCAACATATACTTCTATATATTGAATTTGAACACGCATTTCAATTTACCGGGGCCACATACTAACTCTAAATATTCCAGAAAAATATTTTCTAGCTTCGTATTGACGATACGGTCCTAACAAAACTAGTTTCGTCGAATTCTGAGACCGTTTGAAAAATGGCCAATTTCCAGTCGATTAAAATCAACTGAAACTGGTCAAACGCGTTTTCCTTTGTCACGCTCACATATTGATTCGAAAAATTATGAAAATTGGAATCTAACAATAATTTGACATCACGGATCCAACAAAAGTGGTTTCGTCGAAATCCGAGGTCGTTTGCAAAATTCCCATTTTTATGGGCCTGAATTCCATAGCGACTATTCAGAATTTTCAGCTGGACATATCTTTTGATCCCCGCTATGAAATTTCAATTTTTTGGATTTGTTGGAAAGATATTATCAAATAGATCCTATCAATTTTGGTTTCACTAAAATTCGGTTTGTTTTGCACCCGGTACATTCAATTGAAGTTTGAAATCGAATTATCGAACTACCGTGCCATTTTCAATTCCTTTTATAATTATAAATAATTATTTATATTCTAACGACGACGTATATAATATATACGTTCGAATTATATTCAAAATAAATTTCTCATTGATATTATTTAAAATAATCTATTTTAAATGTTCAAAATTCGCTAAAATTGCCAAAATAAAATTTTTTAAACTGGCCCAGAATTTCCGGGTTATTACAATCTCCCCCACTTAAAACTTTTCGTCCCCGAAAAGGAACAAAGCCGAAAGTGGTTTGATTAATTAGCTCTACGTTCGATCCGGCTTCCATTCTCCAACTTTTCAGTTTCTGAGAATTTTCAAATTTTCCAAAAATTTGGCTAACACCCTAAATTTTCGAAAAATTTCGCCATAACCTCCCCTGCACCGGAAGCCACGGGAAAATCCCGAAATTGCCATATAGGCCTTCTGATCTCAAAAAGAAAAAGAAAAAGGCAATCGGCTCATAAAATCATCATCACCCAAACAAAACAGTAAATTATATTAAACATGTACCTATTTGTCGGGCAAACAAATTTTATTCTTCGGCTCTAGCCTCCTTGCTATGACCTGTTCAATGTAAGCACATGTATATGCAAACAAATGCGACCAATTTTCAATAATATTCAATATTTGATGCAATTAGGCATAATGGTTCAAAATTATCAAACAAATAAACAAACAACACAAACATCAATCAATTAGTGGATTAACGTTTCAAATTCATAATTTTGATGTATATACTGAAAATCATGTTTTTGATGCCAATTCACAACAAATAAATCTATCTATATTAATTTTAGTTCTCACACCAGTCTAATGGAAATATATGGATATCACACCTTTGAAACACGAACATAAGTTCTGATGATGATCGATCAATCATCAGAATCATCTCCGGGTGTCTAGAATGTGATTCTATATCTATCCAGTATATTAAAACTTCGAATATACGTTCATGATGCGTATATGCGAAATCTATATATACTCGATTGTCCAAATTCAAAATAAATAAAATATTCAAATACGTATAAACAAAACAAAATTGTTTTCATTTGAAAAATATACTCTTCACACTCGTTCTAGGATACTACTGATCCTATCTCTAACGAGTCATTCTAATTGGATATTACTAATCCAATATCTGATGAATTCTTTCGTATGGTTCTAATGTGTCTTGTTCTCGAGCTCTGTAAACCAAAGCTCTGATACCAAATGAAGCGACCCGAACTTCCCCGGTCTCCGAAGAGATGAGAAAGAACGAATTACTGTGAGGACAAGAAATTTCGCTCGATCTGAATCAGTCGTTAAACCGATCTAGACCGTTCGAAACCCCTGATCGTTTGAGAACAGGACAAATCAGAACACAAACAGAAGAACATTCCATTGCTTATTACAACAATTCCATCAGAATACAAGAATATACAGAGTATGAATAAATGAATTATATTCGATAAATATCAGAGATTGCAATAAATTACATAGCAGCGGAAAATAATACAAAGCACAACTGAAGGTGATATACGGATACAGAGCTTTCCGGATATCATTCCAGCTGTAAACCAGGATCCTGTGAATATAAATCTGCAAAACCAAAACTACTAGCTGCCCGTGCGGAAAATAGGGGCACCCAGAGTTTAGGTTAAAACAATAAACTCCAGGTCAGTCATGTGACCGGTGTGAGAACTAAAACAGTTATCAAAACTTTATTTTAAAAGAGAGTAATTCAAGGGACCACGTCGTATAACACGGAACAAGTTTCCTCCCAAGAATACCAGTGCATAGAATAAACAACGCAATGCTTTTTCGAAAAATGAAGCTATTATAAGACCCAGGTCCCATCACACAATGCAACGCAAGCCGGAAGATAGGGTTTTCCCTTATAATAGCCAAACATGCTTGGTACGTTTAAAACAAATCATTTGATACTATAATAAGTGTATAGTGTCAAAACAATTTTCAATCATAAATATAAATCATAGACGGCATGGGTACCATGTATCATGTCGCCGTACTAGTTCTACAATTAAAATCGCAATATCACGTATTGGAAATTGGATTTCCGTCATGAGTCGAGGCAAGGGGAAAGCTCCTCTCCGCGTTCGAGACACTCTAGCAAATGTCTCAGGACTACACACTCTGGGCAATCCTGGATCGGTTGGGCCGGTCCTCACTTACGTTAGAGGATTAATTATGCCTGAACACACGTTTCCCGGTCCTTACAGACCTATAATCGAGGCGCCTCATTCCAACAACCACAAAGGTGAAAAGTATATAAATGTCAGGGCTGGTAAGTTACTGACACCACCAAAGCTAGAAAGAAACGTCGTGTTCTCCCAACGGTCCGTATCCCGTTTTTGACTCATACCTAGGTGTGAGGCTCGCGAATTCTCGTTATACATAAAGCTACGCCATAAAGGCCGTGCTTTGATCATCAACCACAAGACTTTGCTTTTCAACAGAAGCCTTGATCCATGCAACTCAGCATGCCACACAGGCAATTCATGCCATACGATTGATATCTATCGATATATAACCTCTAAGCTCGTACGTCTCAGAGAAGGGCGTTAAGCAAGAGAATAAATTCTCCGCCGCCAAACAGATATATATTTAACAGAAATCAATCAACACAGAATAAAATCCAATGTCAGACACACAATCCATTTACAAGTTCGTTCTGGGTCTGAACGAAACCGGAGGCACTTTCCTCGCATATCCATCGATCTCCAAGTACGTCTGGAGGACCACCGACTATTTCCATCCTCTTGGGTGTACAGCCCAATCAGGATCATCAGTAATTATCCAAACGATGTGAAGACTTCCGGTCTTCAAACACCGTCTTCATTTTCGACTTATCGTCGAATCGGTTATTCAGAATGGGTATAAACCCGGCCTTTCCGAACAATCCGCGTATATTAAAACGAATGTTACACAAACACAACATACGCCTCATTCCAATTCATATTCTCAGGGAAAGGTTCCCATTAATTTTATCAAAGATAAATTCTTTAAATTTATTCTTTAATCTTCCTTTGGATGTCGTATCAAACCAAATTATGGTTTTTCCAAACTAGTCGAGATTAGCGAACCACACCGAAGTAATGATTTATTTTATTTCCCAATCCCAACCTATTCATCCCATGAAGCAAAACTGGTAATACTCCATATCTAACACCACGGTGTTATCGGTAAAATTAATTACCATTTCACGTTCAGATCTAATTAAAGATTTGACTATCGTTTTGGAGCAAAACTGGCGATACTCCATTTTCGATCCCTTTCTAGATTTGATAATTTATATTATCAATCCACATTTCAATCTAATCAAAGATTCATTAAAACTCCTTTTACTGGGTTAAAGAATTAATGTCGTTTAAAACACATTTCACGATAAACCCAAATCACATTCTATTTATTATCGGGTTAAAGAACTAGTGTTATTTAAAAACCGTTCACGATAAACCCACAATTCAATTCTATTTAAAACCCATTTCAAATCCGATTTATTTATTTAAAAATAAATGGGTTTTAATTTTAGTTCAAAACTAGTTCATTTCGATAAAAATCTATTTTTATCTTTTCAAATATGGAGTTTTTCATCCTAATTTTTCCCAAATCATTTCTTATGATTTTACACTAATTATTACTATTTTTAATAATTTTATCAAGGCCCGTACAGTCGATTTCCAACAATGGCCATCGAACTGCACTTACAACGACCTATTCCAAATTTGATTTGGACGTATCTCCAAATCCAACCATTAGATTTCAAATTTCTAATATTCATTAGAAAGTTCTTTTCGATACGAACCCAACGGTTCCGGTTTTAGGAGAATCCGACGGTCGGATCACCCGTAATGTCCGTTTGAAATAATTGGTCGAAATTCACGAACTGCCGCGGCGCAGCGCGTTCTATTCAGGCCATTATATTATATATATAATATATATGTAATAAATATTTCGTCGATTTCTATTTAAAACGAATTTTATAAATAGTTTTGAATTCGTTTCAAAAACAATTTCAACCTTTATTTCAAATTCAAATCAAAATTGAATTTCCTATTATAAATCCTTTTTACTTTCATTTCTATTTGATTTCAATTCAAATCGATTTTTAATTCGATTCGAATTCATTTCGTTTTCTATTCAACTTAAATTCAATTCATTTTCTATTCCATTTGAATTCAATTCGTTTTCTATTCAATTTGAATTCAATTCGTTTTCTATTCAATTTGAATTCAAATTGGTTTTCTATTTAATTCAAATCAAATTCGTTATATATTCAATTGAAATCAAATTTGTTTTCAATTCAATTCATTTCGAAATCGTTTTATATTCAATTCATTTCGAAATCGTTTTATATTCAATTCATTTCGAAATCGTTTTATATTCAATTCATTTCGAAATCGTTTTATATTCAATTCATTTCGAAAATCGTTTTATATTCAATTCATTTCGAATTCGTTTTATGTTCAATTCATTTTCGTTGTATATTCAATTCATTTCGAATTCGTTTTATGTTCAATTCATTTTCGTTGTATATTCAATTCATTTCGAATTCGTTTTATATTCAATTCATTTCGAATTCGTTTTATATTCAATTCATTTCGAATTCGTTTTATATTCAATTCATTTTGAATTCGTTTTAAATTCAATCAAATTTGTTTTAAATTCAAAAACGAATATAATCGATATAAATATCGTTCACGTCAAAATAGCGCATCACTAGTCAACACGGCTTTATATTCAACAAATGGATCTATATTTCTTTCAATACACGACTCTATATCTTTGTCAACACACGACTAATCTCAGCGAATGAGTACTGTCCACGTGTGACTATTTTTGTTATTTAATATATTTTATGAAAATTAAGGTATCTATCGTTTGATATTGAATCAGACTCCAACCGTAAATTAGTAAGAGAACGATTTCCTGAATATTAACCCCGAAGGCCGAAACCAACATTAGATTAATATCCAGGAGACCACTCATCTCATCTATTTTCCAGTTGATTTCTAATTCTATATATGATAAAGATGTAAATTTTATTGTTAAAATATTTCGTTCAACACATGACTAATCTCAACGGATGAGTACAGTCAACACATGAACCTTTATTTTATAGTGATAAAGATATAATATTTATTTTTAAAATATTTCGTTCAACACATGACTATTCTCAACGGATGAGTACAGTCAACACATGAACCTTTACTTTATAATATTCTTTATCTTCTAAATTGGAATGAGGCCCAATCAATTACCATATAGCGTTAACTATATGGATTCCATATAACACCTGTATATAAATAGCAACGATAAACACTCAACCATCATCCAAAGTGCACCACTCTGTATAAGCATCAAATATA
Source organism: Allium sativum (assembly GCA_030737875.1). Taxonomy (NCBI): domain Eukaryota; kingdom Viridiplantae; phylum Streptophyta; class Magnoliopsida; order Asparagales; family Amaryllidaceae; genus Allium; species Allium sativum. Next base: position 214,482,845 of record CM060919.1, read on the forward strand.
GATATCTAACGCTTATAACAGCCTGTCAATCAATCGATCGACATACAACTAATTATTGGGATTAGTGTATGTCGTATTTTATCCCAATACCCGTGTGGGGTTTCAAATCAACAAACACAGATTTTTATTTGTGCAGTTGGGCGATGTGTAAAATTTATCGTCCCAATCAATGTCCTTCAAATAGGTGTACATAAACAAACCGTCCGGTTTGTAAATGAATATTTATTTATTCACATTCACGTTAAAAATTATATTTTTAACGATAATTTTTTTTATTCAACCTCTGAAAATATTCTATTCAGTTCATTTATTAAATAAAATGATATCTTTATTTTTCTAACTTATTTTAGAAAATTTCGGCGGCATAATGGCATGATACTAGAAACGGGACAAGGCCTAGCCTTATCCCCGGTCTAGTGAAGGCCCACGCCATTCACACATCAATCAAATCCATTCCATTTCACCAAACCATTCAATTCAAACCAAATAATCTAACCAACTACACAACCAAACAATTTAACAAACAAGCCATCCATGGTCTGTGGATGACGGGTGTCGGGTGCTACTAAACACCGTCTGCATCCTAGTACATATATATAACTAGAAAAGGAAATTGAAGAGTGAGAAGTTCTCACCAATAGCTATTCCAACTCCACGACTCTTCTTATGTAGAAAATCTTGTCGTTCTTGCCTTTTGTCACCTTCGTTGCCCGTATTCTCTACATACGTAAAAATCGAATTTTTACTTTACTATTCAATATATAAAAATAGAATTTTTACTTTGCTATTCAATATATAAAAATCGAATTTTTACTTCGCTATCCAATATATAAAAATCATATTTTTACTTCGCTATTCAATATATAAAAATCGAATTTTTACTTCGCTATTCAATATATAAAAATCGAATTTTTACTTCGCTATTCAATATATAAAAATCCTATTTTTACATCGCTACTATATAGATAAAGATTTCGCCCTTTCAAATTTCAAAAATCTAATCTTTTCTATTTTAAAAATCTAATCTTTTTAAATATAAAAATTCTAATCTTTTCTGTTCTATAAAAATCCCACCTTTATACCATAAAAATATTGCCTTTCTTATGATAGAAATTATAAAATTTAACCCTATAAAATATACAAAGATCCGATTTCTCTTTAATCAATTAAAACTGAAAATAAAAATCAAAACTTTAAACTAAATAAAAATCAAAACTTTGGTAAATAAAAATCAAAACTTTCTTCATTAAAGGTCTGACCTTTTTCATTGCTAATTTAGTTTTAAAACTGAAAATAAAACAATGTTGTTTAAATTAAACTAGTTAAACTGAAATAAATAAATAAATGAATAAATGCTCACCGTATACGATTTATCTCCTTTCCAGAGGAGCGTCCACTGTCTTGCACGAGGGGAGCAAATGGAGGAGGTCGGAGGGCAGAAGGGCGGCGGCTGGCGTTCGGAGTGGGGGTGGCGAGGGTGCAGGCTGTGCGGTGGCGTCGATGGGTGGGCTGCGGTCCTCGTGGAGGTTCGTCGATCGGGGGGGGGGGGGGGGACTGGGAGGCTGCGACATGGGAGGGGAAGAAGAAAGGGAGGCGGCGACGGTTTAAGGGGGGGCGACGCTCTGTCGATCGTTGTTTTTTTTTCTTTTTTTTTTCTTTCTTTTTTCCCTGTATGAACGAAAATGAAGGAAAAGGGCGGGGGCAGCGGTTTATAAGGGGAGGAGGGAGGATATTTTTTTATTTAATTATTTAATTTTCACCAAAAAGCAACTTTTATTTTCGACCTCAAAACGAGGCCCACCGCCTGTCGTCCATAGCGTTTTACCCCCATTCCGAACACAACGGGATATATATTGCAAGCTGATTCAGTCATTACAATCAGTTTTCGTCAAAATCAACATATACTTCTATATATTGAATTTGAACACGCATTTCAATTTACCGGGGCCACATACTAACTCTAAAAATTCCAGAAAAATATTTTCTAGCTTCGTATTGACGATACGGTCCTAACAAAACTAGTTTCGTCGAATTCTGAGACCGTTTGAAAAATGGCCAATTTACAGTCGATTAAAATCAACTGAAACTGGTCAAACGCGTTTTCCTTTGTCACGCTCACATATTGATTCGAAAAATTATGAAAATTGGAATCTAACAATAATTTGACATTACGGATCCAACAAAAGTGGTTTCGTCGAAATCCGAGGTCGTTTGCAAAATTCCCATTTTTAAGGGCCTGAATTCCATAGCGACTATTTAGAATTTTCAACTGGACATATCTTTTGATCCCCGCTATGAAATTTCAATTTTTCGGATTCGTTGGAAAGATATTATCAAATAGATCCTATCATTTTTGGTTTCACTAAAATCCGGTTTGTTTTGCACCCGGTACATTCAATTGAAGTTTGGAATCGAATTATCGAACTACCATGCCATTTTCAAATCCTTTTATAATTATAAATAATTATTTATATCCTAACGATGACGTATATAATATATACGTTCGAATTATATTCAAAATAAATTTCTCATTGATATTATTTAAAATAATCTATTTTAAATGTTCAAAATTCGCTAAAATTGCCAAAATAAAAAATTTAAACTGGCCCAGAATTTCCGAGTTATTACAGTTTTAAAATTTATAAACTTACAACAAACTAGCTTACTTTAAGATATAACTTATATATAAGTAGTCACATTATTAATAGGTTTATCTACAACATTAAACCTTTTAAAATATAACAAATGTGTTTTGTTAGTTATAATTTAAAATTTAGTATACAAATATTTAAATAGTTGAATGAATTATAAAATACTTGTAGTTGTCAAAATAGAAATTATAAAATGTTCTTTATTTATGTAAACCCCTTAGAGATTTTTACCATCCCGTCTGATAGGTGTTGTAAATGATCGTTATATGGATATTTATTTTCCATAGAACAGACATCTACTTTCATCTGTTACAATATTTGTTGGATTTGTCCCTATATTGGACAAATTACAAACACAATAAAACAATCACATTTTATAAATCATTTCAGTTTAAGTGGTTCAAAATATTTCGATGGCACTTCTTTTTTGTTCCATGTGTACATGCATTTATGTACGATATAGAAAATAAAGGGAAGTGTTGTCGAAATTTTGTTGAATCATTTGACGTGAAATGATTTATAAAATGTGATCACGTTATTGTGTTTGTAATGGGAAGTAGGATGACCAATAGTCAAATTAAAAAGAAATAAATTAGTTATTTGAATTTTCTATAATGGGGAAGGTTGTAAATGAATTATATAAAACTTTAATATGAAGTGAAGTGTTAACTTAAATTTTCTAACATATTTTTTCAAATCAAGAAAAATATTCGATTATTTTCTCGATCGTAGTTGGATGTATGAAGTCCAAACTTGTATGAAAGGATCAATAAAGGAAGATTTCTGTAATGATATACACAAATTTATTAGATTCACTAAACCTAATAATCAGAATAACGCAGACATTCGTTGTCTGTGTAGTAAGTTCAAACATTTGAAGCATTAGAAACCAGCTATAGTAGAAGAATATTTGTATAAATTTGGTTTTGTGCCAAGTTATTACTTATGGGATCGTTATGGAGAACTTGTTGAACCTACACCTAATCCTGTAGTGTTAGAGGAAGATAATGTTGTGACAAATCCAATGGAAAATATGGTGTAAGATGCAACACAATCAATGTTTCCAACCATTGATCAAGGTGATGATGAGTAGAAATTGTTGAAGAAGAACTGACTGTGGAAGCTAATTTTTTTATGATTTATTGGATTCTGCTAAGACGCCGTTGTGAGATGGTTATAAAAGAGAAATCAAATTATCTGTAACTATTGAATACTTCACTATGAAATCAAAATTCAATCTTACAAAAGTAGGAACTATATCAATTGTACAAGCTGTAAAATGACACATGTCACTGAATAGTTCGATGTGCGATAGTCCACTACAAGAAAAATGATTTTTTGTTGCAAAAATTGGTGGTGTTTATTCTCAAATGCAAGCAAAAGTGTTTTCAGTACCAATATAAGCGCGACAAAAAAATATTTCACATTCCCGCTTCTTCATAAACATAAGTCCATGTGTCCAAAGAAAACGTAACCGACCCATTCTTTATTCCTCTCCCCTCATACTTAAAATCTTTTAACCTTGTTCCCTTTTCTTCCTTTTTTCGTTAAAAAACCCTAGCTTCTAACCACTTTTGATCTACCAATACAATTTTATAAAGACGATTTCGTTCAACATTCGTATGGATACCATTAGAGGCGGTGCCTCTCAGTGACGCTACAAAGCCATTTGATTCAATTCCAAATTATATTCAAGTTCGTGAAATCGCTAAAGCTAGAAAGGCATGAAATCAAACTTGATTTATCTAATTTTGTTTGGTTCCTATTGTTTATGCTTTTGAACAGTAAAAATCCGTTGCGTGTTGATTTCTGCTACCACAAACCAAAACAGTTGATTTCTGTAAACAATGTTTGTAAATGGGTTTTATATCTAGGTTTCTAAGTTACATTTGAACTCTGGATTTCAACAGTATATCAGATTAAATTTATATCCTTATGATCCCCTGTATGCTTCAAATTTAGCTCCAGATATACATATAAATATTTCATAATAGTATGCGTAAAAGAAAATGGTTCTATACTTGTTAAAATATCTTCCTCGTTGTTTGCATCTGAATTGAATGGGTTTTAAACCTATTTTGTATATATATGTTGATTTCCTGAATTATATGGGTTGGAATTTAATTTGGACATTGATTTTAAATGTTGACATGTTCGTTTAAATTGCTTGATGTAGTACTTGCAGCAAACATATCACATTTGTTAGCCTACTTTGTGAACTAGGCAACACAAAGTCAAGAAACCAGACATTGAAGAGCATTTTTAGTTAGAAGACTTCGGTTCGGATTGGAGAAGACACTACAATCTAGATTGGATAGCAGCAGCTGTTCGGGTCGGGTCAGAGCAACATATCGGTTCGGGTCGGATAGAGTCCTCTGTTCGGATCGGTGAACTGCTGCTGAGGAAATTGGTAAGGTATATCTAATCGGATCGGAGGGCAACATGATTTCAATTGGATCGGAAAGCCACCTGTTTGCCACGAAAATGGATCGGAGCGGAGTAGATTAGAGAAGAAGAGAGCGTTGCATCCAAGCCAATCCGGGTCGGATCGGATATCCCGATCCGAACCCCTTATCTGTGCGTCTCCGACCAGAGCCCATGTTCCATATTATTCTCCTGCAAAAGCGCCTGGATATCCGGACCGGCTGTGACCAGTTCCTACCCATAACGTCCGTTCCTTTGATGCGTTGTCAACATAATAGTTCATACGAACCCGAAGATAGTGGGATGGATGACATGTGGCCCCGACCCGGATCAAGCTTCAAGCAAATTCACACCTATAAATACCCCGTCTGGAGACAAAGAGAAGGATCTTTTTTAGGCACTTTGAGAATTCAACTACCTCCATAATCCGAACTCCATTGCTCCCGGAGAATCCAAATCTTCTTTCATTATTTGTTTTAATCTATTGAGTGAATATAAGCGAGTTGTGAGTGAAATCAAGTGACAATTACATTGTATTTGCAACTGAATCGTTGAATATAGTGAAAGATAAGTGGACGTAGGCATTTCTTCGCCGAACCACTATAAATCCTGTGTGTTCATTTTTATTTTTATCTCATCTTATTTGCTTTTAATCAATTTGGGTGTTAGAACCACTTTTGGGTCTAACATTTTGGTGCTTTCACTGAGAACCATCATCTAAATTCTTCATTTTCCGGGATTTCTTTCTACTTTTTGGACCATTGGGTTCAAAGAAGTTAATCCTTAAGTTTTTTCGCTCTTTCATATTTGTTGAAGTGATTGTCAAAGACTCATGGCCAAAGGAAAAGGCAAGGAAGTTCAGTCTGTTCGAGGAAATGGAGCTGGCGAAGATCAGCAAAATGCTGTTGTAACAAGGTCTCGGGGGCAGAGTTCAGCAGCAGGAAGAACCAATGCAGGAAATCCGAGCCGCCAGCAGGGGGAGAGCTCCGATCCGATCCGGGTAGGAGATTCTGAAGCAGTGCATTCCCCCAATCTGAACCGACCCGAGTTGCTCGCCACGTACTGATCCGACCAGGCTCCCCAGCTCCGAACCGACCCGACCTCCTACCTCCGATCCGACCCGATCCTTGGTGAAGCTGGAACCTCTACTCGAGTCCCTACGAATGCTCCGATTCCAGCCACCAGGGTTGGTGATCAGGTCAATCCATCTGCACCCATCACTCAAGGAGATTTCTCGCGCTTGCTTGACATGCTTGAGAGCACAAGGGAAGCTATGAAAGTTCACGAGCGCACTAATCTCATGATGCAGGAAAATATGAGGCTTATGAGTCGGGAGATTAGTGAACTCCGTCGACAAAGAACTCCGTCACCGGTTCGTCACGCACCAGTGGATCAATCTTCATCTTCCGAGGAAGAGCGGCCCCGTGAACGAAGGCCACTCGAACGACCTCAGAACATGGAGCAGCTGACATTTGGATCTTTGGGATCTCGTGAGGATATTGCACGAGCATTAGGAGACAATGACCCCACTCGGGGGCAAAGACTCCAGTCCCCTCCCCCCGAGATCGACCGGGAGCGCAGGGAACGGAATCGAGCAGAGGCAGCTCGAAGAAGAAGGGCATCTCCTGAACAAGAGCCCAGAAGGAATTCGGATACTAGGGCCAGGGAACCTGAGCGGCCCCTAACTAATGCTGATGTACAGGCAATGGTTCGCCAGATCATGTCCGAGAGCCGGAATTATACAAATGAAGATTATGGCATTGAGCGAAGCCATACTCCCTTCACCGATGATATCCTCGACTTCCAATTTCCCCGACGCTTTAACTTGCCACAGATGGACAAATACAACGGAAGGACTGATCCGGGACAGCATTTAATGCGGTACTCATGGCTCATGAATGCTGCTGCTGCCCCTGATGAAGTGAAGTGCAAAGCGTTCCCAATCTACTTAGAAGATGTGGCACTGTTCTGGTTTACCCGACTTCCTCCTCGTTCGATTTCAAATTACAAGGAACTAAGCGAGCGTTTCATGAACCAGTTCCGTCTCCATGCCCGAAAGTCCAAAAGTGTTATTGAATTATCGAGAATTAAACAGGCACCAGGAGAGTCTTTGAGGGCATATCTTGACCGTTTTAATCAAGCTGTGACTGAGGTCAGTGACCCGCACGAGCCCACTATCCTGATGGCATTGAAGGAAGGAGTTGATCCTGAGTCTGAGTTTGGAGATTACCTTTCTGGGAAAACACCTTCCACAAGGGAGATATTCTACGAAAAAGCCTATATTTATCTAAGACGAGAGGAGGCCAGGGCAAACCGAAAAAGAAAGTCTGAGACGGCTTCAAAGGAGAATGTGCAGAGTAATATCGCCGTGAAGCAGTCTGGGGAAAGTTCTGGTAAGGTTGAAGTAAATGTAGGAAACAAGGGTGGAAACAGCAATGCTGGAAGCGGGGTAACAACAACAATAATCGTAATCCAAACGGTAACAGAAGAAACAGAAATAGGGGAAGTGATCCTAACAAAAGACCCCGGTTCCAGAACTACGAGAATTATACACCATTGAACGACACCCTGGAAAATATTTACTTGGATACGTACAATGTGTTACAGTACAAAAGACCGCCACCTCGTGATTCGACCGAGAAAGAAATGGCGACAGGGAAATTTTGCTTGTTTCACGGAACTCATGGGAATTCAACCAATGAATGTCGGCATTTGAGGGATGTGATTGAGAAGCTGCTGCATGAAGGAAAGTTGGATGAGTACAAGGTTGCCCCGAGGGACAGGGGGCAAGGAGAGCAGGCTCCAAAACAGATCCTACCTGCTCCCAAGCCTACAGCGCAGCAGAAAGGTAAAGGAATTGTCATCAACTCCATAGTAGGAAGACCTCACCCGGCAATCCGAAGTTTCAGATCAATGGATCAATATGTGAATGCTGCCAAGCATCTAGACGTGAATGAAGGTGATGATTGGGAAGATGTCACCCCCATAAAACAACAGAAGACCATGTTTGACGACGTGGTATTTCGAAGCCGAGACAATACTGGGATACAATCACCCACCAATGATCCGTTGGTTATTACTACCACCATTGGGCCGGCCTTGGTCCATAAGGTATTAGTAGACAACGGAAGTTCCGTTAATATTTTGTTCAAAAAGTCATTTGATCAGATGAAGCTTGAGTCCGAAGATCTGAAGCCTTGTGAAGGATGGATCAGAGGCTTCAACGGGGCGTCGACAGCTCCCATGGGATACATAGAGTTGCCCGTGAACCTGGGGCAAGGAGAACGTAGAAGAGTGCGAATGCTTCAGTTCGTAGTATTGGACGTAGATTCGCCTTATAACGCATTTTTGGGGAGACCTGCCCTCGCTGAATTTAGAGTTTGTATCGCCCCTTGGTGCCTGTTACTTAAGTTCCCAACCGAAGACGGAACTGGAGTAATGAGAGGGGATCAGGTTTCCGGACGGGCCTGCTATGTGGCCGAGTTAAAGATGTTGATGAAAGGACTTAACGTTGAGAGTAAGGATGCCTCGTCTCCCTCAAAAGGGGACTCGGCATAGCAATTAGAGAAATTGACCCCAAAGGAGTTGCCCAAAGGAACACCTGAAGACCTGGATCCCAGAAAAGACGAGGAACCAGAGGCTAGGAATGCAACTCCTAATGAAGTGACAGTGGAAATTCCCATTGATGAAGCTGATCCGACAAAAGTTTTGAAAATTGGTTCTCAATTGGATCCACGTCGAGCTAAAGAACTAACGGACTTCTTGAAGGCAAACCTAGACGTGTTTGCCTGGACCCATGCTGACATGTGTGGGATATCGCCATCCATTATAAGTCACAAATTGAATGTAAATCCGAAGCATCCACCTGTGAAGCAAAAGAGACGCATGCTGGGCCCAGGGAGGTCGGTTGCTCTCAAAGAGGAAGTAGAGAAGTTGAAGCAGAATGGATTTATTCGAGATTCGACATATCCCGACTGGATATTGAATCCCGTCTTAGTAAAGAAGCCAAACGGAAAGTGGCGGACTTGCATTGACTTTTCAGATTTAAATAAAGCTTGCCCGAAAGATAGTTTCCCACTTCCCAGGATTGACCAGCTTGTAGACTCGACAGCAGGTCATGAACTTCTCTCTTTCATGGACGCATATTCTGGATACAACCAAATTCCTATGCACGTACCAGACCAAGAACATACGAGCTTCATTACGAATTTGGGGTTATATTGTTATGTTGTAATGCCATTCGGATTAAAAAACGCTGGAGCTACTTATCAGCGCTTGGTAAACAGAATGTTTTATGATCAAATAGGAAAAACTATGGAAGTTTATGTGGATGATATGCTTGTCAAATCAAAGCAGTCTTCCAGCCATACGCAAGACTTGGCGGAAATGTTTGGTATCTTGCGAAAGTACCGGATGAAATTGAATCCTCTGAAATGCTCATTTGGAGTGGCATCGGGAAAGTTCCTTGGCTTCATTGTGAGTTCCCGAGGAATCGAAATCAACCCTAGCCAGATAGCAGCGATTAGAAATATCGAAGAACCGAGGAGGATTAAAGACGTCCAAAGTCTTGCAAGGAAAGTAGTGGCGCTGAGTAGATTCATCTCCAAAGCCACAGATAAATGTGTTCCGTTTTTTGATTTGATTAAAAGGGGAAAGAAGAACTTCGAGTGGACTCCGGATTGTGTTGAGGCCTTTCGAAATCTGTTGGAACTACTAGAGAAACCGCCGATTTTATCAAAGCCCATAGATCATGAAGAATTGTTTGTTTACTTGGCAGTCTCGGCTCACGCTGTCAGCACAGCCCTGGTTCGAGAAGAAAACAAAGTACAAAGGCCAGTGTATTATGTAAGCAAGAAATTAGCAGCGGCAGAGCGCAACTACCCAAAAATTGAGAAGCTTGCTTACAGCCTCCTGATCGCATCCCGAAAACTTCGTCACTATTTCCAAGCCCATCCAATAACCATATACACCGACCAGCCTTTAAGGCAGGTGTTACAGAGGCCTGAGGCATCGGGAAGGTTGATCAAATGGAACATAGAACTAAGTCAGTTTGATTTGAATTTTCAACCACGAAAGTCAATCAGGGGGCAAGCTCTAGCAGATTTTATTGCGGAATTCACCATTCCAGAGGAGGAAGTAATCAATGACAGAGTGGTTAAGTCCGAGGATGAGCTAAAGATGAATCCGTGGAAACTATATACAGATGGAGCCAAGAATGACCGAAGGTCCAGAGCTGGAATTGTCTTAGTCACTCCCGAGGGACGGTCGTTATATTACGCCCTGCGATTAGAATTTTCGGCAACTAACAATGACTCTGAATATGAAGCCCTGATCGCCGGGCTGAAGCTTGCTAAAGACCTCGGAGTAAAAATGATAGACATATTTTGTGACTCTAAAATTGTTGTTTGTCAAGTGCGAGAGGAATTCGTGGCTCGAGGACCTCGACTTATCGCCTACCTCAAGAAAGTGAAAGAGCTATTGAATAGCTTAGAGCGGTACAACATAACACATATTCCCAGAGTTGAAAACCAGAAAGCGGATAGACTGGCAAAGCTGGCTAGTTCCGACAATCCAGAAGAGACTGAAGTAATTCCAATTGAAACGTTGGAATCGCCAAGCTTTGAATTAATGGAAATTGAATTCGCTTTTGAAGCGGAACCAGAGAAGGAATCATGGATAACTCCAATTAAGAATTTCCTTAAGAATGGGACACTCCCATCGAAGAAGAGTGAGAAAAGAGCCGTAGTTCGCAAAGCTACCAGATATGTCATACAAGATGATACCCTCTATAGGCAAGGATTTTCTATGCCCATGTTACGGTGTATAGCACACGACGACATCAAGCGTGTACTAAGAGAAGTACACGAAGGTGAGTGTGGAGATCATACAGGAGGTCAAACTTTAGCAAAGAAGATATTGCGATACGGATACTTCTGGCCTACGATCAATAAAGATGCAGCTGATTATTCACGACGCTGTGATAAGTGCCAGAGATTCGCTAAAATCCCCAGGGCACCGTCGACTCAACTTAAATCAATGGTAAGTCCTTGGCCATTTGCCACATGGGGAATTGATATCATTGGAGTCCTACCAATTGCTAAAGGAGGAGCTAAGTATGCCATAGTAGCCGTGGACTATTTTACGAAGTGGGTGGAAGCTGAGCCCTTGACCAAGATCACAACAAGAAAGGTGATAAGTTTTGTGGTTAGAAATATTATATGCCGGTTCGGGATCCCAAGGACGATTATAACTGACAACGGGACCCAATTTGATAGTACTGAATTCAGAAATTTCTGCCAGAAGTATAAGATAAACAAACGATATACTGCAGTGGCCTATCCGCAATCAAATGGGCAAGTAGAGGCAATAAACAAAGTAATAAAATCCATCCTCAAGAAGCGATTAGAGCGTGCAAAGGCAAGGTGGGTTGATGAATTGCCCCTAGCTTTGTGGGCATATCGAACAACATTTAAAACGGCCACCGGTCATACCCCTTTCTCTCTCTCCTTTGGCTCAGAAGCTGTAATTCCAGTTGAACTAGAAGTTCCTTCCCACAGGGTGACATATTATGACCCGATGACAAATCGGGCACTTTTACTTGAGTCTCTTGATGAAGTCGAAGAGAAAAGGGACGAAGCAGATTTGCGTGCAGCAAGACATCGGTGTCAGATGGCACGCTATTACGACTAAAAAGTTCGCCTCAGGACTTTTGAATCAGGAGATTTGGTGCTAAAGAGAGTCTTTCCATCCCTTCCTCACCTTGGTCCAAAATGGGAAGGGCCCTTCGTCATTCAACGGAAACTTGAAAAAGGAACCTTCAAGTTAACGACCGTAGATGGCGAAGAAGTCCCTAGAGCATGGAATGCCCAACACTTAATGCGATATTTGAATTAGAGATGCTGTACTTTGTGTTATTCTTCTTATGAACTTTGTAATAAGGCACGAATTGCCTCGGGAAAATCTGAAGATATGAATGAAGAACTATAAAGTGGATGTAGGCTACGACTTAGCCGAACCACTATAAAAATATTGTGTGTTATTTACTTTTATGCATTTACATTTATCAGTTATTCTGTTGTGATTATAAAATACAGGATAACTCAGAGCCAAAAAAGGTTGAAAACAGTTTAGACATAAAAAGAAGCACAATGATTATTTGTGCAATAAGACATAAAAGAATGAGAAAACGACATTCTTAACTCTAACTCTCCAGAGAAAGAGAGAGAGTATAAAAGCGTCTCCGACTGAGCGCTGAAAAAGAAATTCTCCTCCTAACTCTAACTTTCCAGAGAGAAAGAGAGTATAAAGGCGTCTCCGACTGAGCGCCGAGAAAGAAATCTTTCTCCGTTGAAAGACCGGGGGATAAATAGATGACTGAGCTCGAACTCTAACTCTCAAGAGAAAGAGAGAGAGTATAAAAGAAATGCCAGAAAAAACGATAGGTACTGACAACACAGGAAGTGCTATCCCGTCGGAGAATCGGGAGCATTCAGATTGCTTTATTAAGCATTAAATAACTTGCGGAAATTGACTGGGGATACTTATGCACACGCATATTTCCCCCTCCACAACTTCGTTTCATAACTATAGACATGCATAAATGCAGAACTACTAACAAACAAACATTGCAAAAAGTGAATTATTTTTATTTACAGATGAATGAATTTGTACAGGGAAATAGCTAAAAAAGAAAGTGCAGGAGCTGCTTTTGTAGCAGCAATTATTGGTTCACAAAGATGCTAAAAAGATACAGGGAAATCCACTATTTAGATTTGGAATGAGCCTTGGATTTTTTGGCGGCTTTCTCCGCATCCTTTTCTTCCTTCTCAGCTTCAGTCAAGATTCGTTTTGATTTCTTTTTCCCTGAAGATGCGGCACTGGAGCCAGTAGACTTCTTCCCGGAGGGCGGGGCACTGGAATCAAGAGAAGATTTTTTAGCAAGTTCTTCTGTAATAGATCTAGTTGAGAGCTTAACAACTAACCTTGAACCCGCATCCACAACTGCGAGGGGCTTGAGGACCTCAGGGTCTAGTTCTTCGGCCTTTAATTGCAAACGCTTGTCTTGGTCAGCCTTCATTGCAGCCAAGGTAACGTCATCAGCACTTTTTGACTCCCCGGTTATTGCAACTTCTGGTTCCTCTTCATGCCCCCCGTCTCCTCCGTCGTCCTTTAAAGCTGCTATCATTTCTTCATCATGGGGAGTGGTGACCTTAGCCGGCTCACTTCCTTCTCCCAAGTCTATAGAAGCAGCCTTGTCTTCCCCTTTTTTGGCCCTATCAGCGGGCTTTGTCCCAGCGGCAGCTCCTTGAGCTACATCTGTCTTTACGGATGATTCAACACCTACAGAATGAGAAGCAACAGTTATCAACTCAGGCGAAAACAATGGGTCTTTCATCGATTGTCCGATCACGTGGCGAAAAGTAGAAATAGCCTTGGCAAATTGAGGAGAAAAGGTAGGGATACCTTCCGAAGGCTTTTCTGCGGGGGTGGCTACTGCCTCTGGTGTTGCTTCAGGAATGGGAGATAACAGAGTTGTTCGGGGAATTCCCGGATTTTCGGGATCATACCCTTCTACTTCGGGAGTTGCAGGAGCAGAAGAAGAGGAACCAGCTTCGAGAATGGTTTTTTGTTTAGACTTCCGTCTCTCTTCTTCCATGGCCTCGGCAATGAGGCGGCGCCCTTCAGCCAGGCGCTCCGGTTCATCATCTCTCAAGTATTTCTCCATCAGTTTATCTTCATCGAGGGAATCGACCTTAAGTTCCTCTTTTTCCCACTCAACGATTTGATTCCATACTTGAACCAGAGTGGATGGATAGTCCTCGATCCAAGAAATGTTTCGACGACGAATAATGTGTGCGAAGAATTCAATCATTAGCTCGCTGAAGCCCTGAATATCAGCCTCCGCCTCTGATAGTTGCTTGTGGGCTTCCTCCGCAGATTTAATAGCACACTCCACATTGCCCTCGGCCAGAGCAGCCCTGTTCTCTGCCTCCAACAACTTTGAAGCCAAGTCAGCATTCTTCTTTTCTAATTCAGCACTCCTCTTTGCTAACTCGGTGTTTTTTCGCTCAAGCTCAGCATAAGCAAGGCATGTCTTAGCAGCTTCTGACTTGGCCTCGTCAGCTTGCTTTTTTAATTCAGAACGCTCCTGAGTATGAGATTCAAGCAAATCGTGATAGCGCTTTTGCATGTCCTCGAATTGTTGTTTGAAATTAGAAGCGTCCCTTTGAGCGACCGCTAGCTGAGCTTGAGTGTCTTCCAAATCTTTTCCTAGAGCTTTTAAGGCCTTAGCGTCCTCCTCTGCGGTCTTTTGCATTGAATTGGCATTTGTGATTAGAGTGCGGATGATTCTAGAAAGATTGCGTGAATACTTGAACATCTCGGTATATTGTTTTTCCACCAAATCAATCTTTGCTTTGGCCTCATCTGCCCAATTAGAAGAAATAGGTTCAAGGGTAGGTAGAAAGGTCAAAGTCTCGAAGTAGTGCTCGGGAAATTGCTCCTCTAAATATGCCAACTTGACTGCGGTTCCCGCATCTGGTGGGGGAGGAGCGGGAATTGATAATTCGGTGTCCCTATGAGAAGAGAATTCAGTAGTCTCTTTGTCCGTTCTAGGTCGTTTAGTGGCAGGGACCTTGTGCTTACTTCGAGACCCGGTTTCTTTTGGAGGAGTTCTCTCTCTACTCCGCTTTTCATGGGAGGAAGTGGAGTCTTTAGATGGTGGTCTGTCCTCCTCCCTGCGGCTTTGATAGCTCTTATATTTCTCTTGTTCCGGTCGAACTGGTGAGCGGGAACGTGAGGGTCGAGAACGATAGGGATCATAAGGTCTTCTCTCCTCCCTACCACGATCATCCCGGCGATCATACTCGACATCCTGAGGAGGATTGGACATGCTGCGACGAAGTTTTCTTATATCGTAGTAGGATCGAGACATTGTACCTGCACGATAAAATAAACGAAGTTTAGAATTAATGGATTCATGGAGAAAGAAGTGCAATGAATGCTAATGCTGTGGTGTAAAGTGTATCCTAAGTGGTGTGTTTCCCCCCAACCAACCCGAGTCTGAAGCTAGACTAGTGCGGGCAGGCTCTTTGGCCTTAGCGGGAGTGGTTTCTTCAGAAGAGGTGAAGACTAAAGGATCCTTCCTGAAATCCTCTGAAGTATATATAGTCTCAGGTAAGGGGAGATCCCCCAAACCTTGAAATATGTGCTCATCAGTACTAGGAACATCCCCTTCGGAAGCATGAAGTGGCGACTCTTGGGAGGATTTTGACTTGTCTAGAGAAGTAGTTTCCTCGGGGGAAATATACCCTTCACGATGCTTTTCGGCCAGATTAGCCAATTCATCATCTTGTGTGGAAGATGGAGAAGGTGAAGGTTGAAGGGGCACTGTAGGAATTCCCGAGCCTTCTCCTGTCTCTGGAACTATCTCCACTGGAGGAATGTATGCGTAAGGGACCGTCCCATGACCGATGCTACGAAAAACCGATAGCAGCCCATGAAAGTGAAGGTATTCATCTTTAAGGACCTCGTCGATAGTCAAGAATTTTTGATCGCCATTAAGAAGTTGGTGCATCCGATCAAAGAACACCTGATCTGATATCTGCTTGGGATTGTCGACTGCAAATAAAAAGGAAAACAGGTCAGGGTGATGATTCAAGTGTATAGAGTCCGGATTTAGAAAATCAACGCTTTACTTGATTTTGTCCATCTCCTGGCGCATCCAGGCTGTTGCTTCACGTAGAACCATTCTAGTCTGGAATCTCCAGCTTTACTGCTAAATGGTGCAGAGATTATCTTCCTTTTTGGGACTGATTCAAAGTAGCAGAAGGATGGAGTCTCTCGAGTCCGATGCTTGAAATTATAGAAGAAGTGAACGTCATCGAACGTGAGCTCTATGCCTAGGATTTCACGATATGCTATGTACAAGGTGTGCAAATAGGCATATGAATTGGGATGCAACTGCATGGGGGCAATCCGCATTTGTCTTAAGAAATCAACGATGAAAGGAGAGAATGGAGGAATGGCGCCGACCATGCACATCAATCGAGTGACCGTCATATATCCTTCTGGAGGGTTGTGGGGACGGTCAGAGCGTGAGGGCACTAGGGTGTCCCTTTTCATTATTCCATACTTTAAGAAAATTCGAACAAGTCGATCGTTGTCAATTGTCGATTCTACGGAATCTGGAGGTGATTCCAATATAATGGTTGATTCAAATTCGTCAGGGGCTCGATCGTCACCGATCCCTCCTTCCTCCTCAAAACCCAGAGAAACCTCGTTCTCCGAAGACGCCTCGTTGCTTTCTCGATTTCCAACCCCGTAGTCTGGACCCTCACTGTCCCATTCTGGATCAGACGAAGAAGATATATCCTCAAGAGTGATTTTGTTAGAAGTTCCCGGGGCTTCTTTCCTCTCAGCTAGTCGGGAAGAGCGTCTGGGTCTCATTGTCATAGAACTATTGAAGAAGCAATAGCACGGATTAGAGTAAATTATCCCGTGCCCCCCTGTGTATGTGTGTGAACTAAAATGTGTGCAGCAAATGTGAGAAATGCAAAGTAAAAGTACAGCAATGTAAGACGAAACTTTGAAGAGAAAGTGATAGTCAGAGTAGTTCTTAATGTTCACTTATGTCCGCAAGGCACTATCCTAACTGTTCGTAAAGTTGGAAGTAATATCTTTTAAATAGTTGGACGAAAGCTTGTGTTTTAGATTGAGTGGTGTTCGGTTCGGGTGCAGACAACGGGTTCGGATCGGATGAGCAAAGGCCCATGCTCAGAAAAGATATATCCGGATCGGTTCGGAGATTGACAGCCGGAGCGGATCGGATTAACTTGGATAACCAGACCCCTATTCTCTCTTTTGTTTTTCAATCGGGTCCGATCTGAGCGCATAAGTCGTGACCTTCATTGTATTCGTAAATCCGACCCGACCCGGTCAAGCAGTTTAAGACCCATTTCTTGGCCCTATTGCTCTGACCCGATCCGGCTCTGTAAATTTCCCTCTTTTCCTCCTACTGTTCCACTACCCGAACCAACCTTCTTCAGTTTTCTTCCTCTTCCTCCTCTTAAATAGCGAACCCAACTCGAAATCCCAAGCTTTAATTAAAGTTGAGAGGTTGAGTACTCAAGTGTCAATACATTCCTCCAACGCTTCGAAATGGCGTCGATGTCATTGATGACGAAGGCGGAGGAAGGAAGAAGGCGCAGTGATGGAATTATTCAATTACTTTGTTAAAGTCGTTCAAATTAACCGTGAAGGTAAATTAAAAGCGATTATGGAAACAGGATTCAAGATTACAAGACTACCTATGTGTTTGATTCGAAGACGGAAGCGAAAATTTTGAAGTTTCTTGGAAAAGCTGGAGCTTCGATATGGAATCGGTTCGGATAAACGAAAACAATAAATGAAAGAAAAGAAGAAAGAAGAAGTGAATTTATATAAACAACAAGCTGACTATTCGTATTCCCGATCGGACCGACTTGAAAAGCCCAGTAATACAGCTTGGCCCACTGGTTCATCGCAGAGTACATGAGGAAGAAGATCTGTTCGGGTCGGAACCCAAGCCAGAAATCCGTTCGGGTCGGAATCCGAACCGAACAGGATGAAGTACGACAACTTAACGTGTGAATTCGAAAGGAAAGATGAAGCTTTTGCGCTATGGTAGTCAAAGCATGCTCCGTTCCCCACAAAAGCATCCTTTGAGGGGGCAAAGTGTTAGCCTACTTTGTGAACTAGGCAACACAAAGTCAAGAAACCAGACATTGAAGAGCATTTTTAGTTAGAAGACTTCGGTTCGGATTGGAGAAGACACTACAATCTAGATTGGATAGCAGCAGCTGTTCGGGTCGGGTCAGAGCAACATATCGGTTCGGGTCGGATAGAGTCCTCTGTTCGGATCGGTGAACTGCTGCTGAGGAAATTGGTAAGGTATATCTAATCGGATCAGAGGGCAACATGATTTCAATTGGATCGGAAAGCCACCTGTTTGCCACGAAAATGGATCGGAGCGGAGTAGATTAGAGAAGAAGAGAGCGTTGCATCCAAGCCAATCCGGGTCGGATCGGATATCCCGATCCGAACCCCTTATCTGTGCGTCTCCGACCAGAGCCCATGTTCCATATTATTCTCCTGCAAAAGCGCCTGGATATCCGGACCGGCTGTGACCAGTTCCTACCCATAACGTCCGTTCCTTTGATGCGTTGTCAACATAATAGTTCATCCGAACCCGAAGATAGTGGGATGGATGACATGTGGCCCCGACCCGGATCAAGCTTCAAGCAAATTCACACCTATAAATACCCCGTCTGGAGACAAAGAGAAGGATCTTTTTTAGGCACTTTGAGAATTCAACTACCTCCATAATCCGAACTCCATTGCTCCTGGAGAATCCAAATCTTCTTTCATTATTTGTTTTAATCTATTGAGTGAATATAAGCGAGTTGTGAGTGAAATCAAGTGACAATTACATTGTATTTGCAACTGAATCGTTGAATATAGTGAAAGATAAGTGGACGTAGGCATTTCTTCGCCGAACCACTATAAATCCTGTGTGTTCATTTTTATTTTTATCTCATCTTATTTGCTTTTAATCAATTTGGGTGTTAGAACCACTTTTGGGTCTAACAACATTGATATATATATATATAGGAACCCTTCAACGCATGAATTATATATATGAGTTACACGATATATAAATTGTGCAGCATATACTTAAGTAGTATATGAATTTTGCAATACGTGATATTATGCAATATTAAGAATGTATTTATGTATGTTAATTTATTTTATTCCATTTGATTTGCATGTATAGGAGTACACATGAATACTAAAATTGGGTAGCAAAAAGAGTGTCACTTTACAATTATTAATACCTGTATACCTTGTATTTGACATTAGGATATGCAGATGAGCATAAATACATACATAGTGCAGGTGATACTATGTTTTTTATGTGTGAAGCCTGAGCACATATGTTTATAAGGGAAGTATTTATCAAGTATGCATTTATTCCTAGATGTGTATATCAAGTGTGTGTGAACATTTTGAGATTTCTTGGGAGTTACTAAAGCAAGTTAATTTTATGGCCAAGAGGTCTAACATTTCGAGATCGATTTATCTTAGGAGTTACAAAATTAAGTGACAACATTCAATGGATTGAAAATTAAATTGAAACGTAACACTAACACGGTACGATCTCCTATCAACGTTCATTATTAGTGTATAGTAGTGCTATCATAAGGTATACTTCAGATCCATGTCAATAGGTGTTTAATTTTTTTAGGATACTACGACTTATTTCCATGAAAACGGAACATTTACATGTTATTAAGAAACAAATCATGAGTTCTATGCGTATACGTGAAGGTAAGAGAGGTATTGACCTAGCTTACTATGTTTGGTTGAGGAAACACTCTGAAATGATGAAAACTTCAAAATAAAGTTTTCAGTCATTAAAGAGCTTTGAAATTTAGTAACTCAAGTACCGAAGATCAATAAGTTTCAATGGATCAATTTAGTAACTCCCATGATAAGTCGAGGTTAGTTGGTTTGTTAACCAAACCAAATTATTAAACACTAAGCAGTAAAATATTCATCCATATGATTAACTTTATCATTTCGGAGTGTTTCCTCAACCAGACCACAAAATGATTGTTTAATACCTCTTTTGTCTTCAGGTATATGCATATAACACATGATTTAGTACTTATAAAACGTGAATGTTCCATCTTCATGGAATTTGGTTGCAGTATCTTAAAGTTACTGAACACCTCGTCGACATGGTTCTGGAATATACTTTATGGCGGTACTACTTAACAGTGTTAGGATCTTCAAAAGTTTATCTTAGTTGTGCCTTTTACTACAATGTAGAATGTTCCATATCGTAATAATGTCCATACAAGAGTTGCATTGGTTAACAGTACAAGGATTGTATAACATACTTCATGTTCGTGACTGTAACAACCCGAAATTTCTGAACCAATTTAAATTTTTTATTTTAGCTATTTTAATGGATTTTGAATATTTAAAATGATTTATTTTAAATAGTAACGACTAAAAATTTATATAAATCGAAGTTAGAACGTATAAATTAAATATTTAATTAAAACGAACTCGAAATGGCGCGGTAGTTTGAAAATTTGATTTTTAATTTAAATTGAATATATAGAATTCAATACAAGTCAGAATTGGATGAAACAAGAAACCTTAGAATCTGTTTAACTATATCTTTCTAACGAATGTAAGAAACTGAGATTTCACTTTATAAATTGTAAGTTATGTCGAGTTTAAAATTTGAAATAGTCGCCATGGAATTTAATTATATTTTAAAATAATATATAGCCCTTAAAAATAGCCATTTTTGCAAACGACCTCCGCTTTCGATGAAACCACTTTTGTTGGATCCGGAATGTCAAATCATTGCTAGATTCAAAATTTCATAATTTTTGGAATTAATATGTGTGCGAGGTGGATTCAAACGCGTTTGGGATTTTCAGTTTGAATTTGATCGACTGGAAAATGACCATTTTTCAAACGGCCTCCAAATTCGATGAAATTAGTTTTGTTAGGACCGTATCATCAAAACATAGCTAGATTTATTTTGTGTAATTTTTGGAATCAGTATGTGGCCCCGGTAAATTAAAATGTACATTTAAAATTCAATATATTGATTTATATTTTAATTTTGATAAAAACGAACTAAAACAGTTGAATTGGCTTACGAAACATATTCCATTGTATTTTGAATGGGGGTATTTTGCTAGGGGCGACATTCGTTGGGTTCAATTTGGAGTTCGTCTGCAGAAATTGATTCTTAAGAGATAAATAAATATTAAAATATATTATAATAAATATATAATATATAAATAACGTGAAACCCTAGTTTCCTCAAGCCTAAAATTTTGAGCCGCCAACGAATGAAACAGATGGCTGAAACGCTACGATTTTCTCTCAACAATTTCTTTTAATCTATTATGAATTAATCCAAGCTTCTAAAGATAAAATCGTTGGCCTCAATGAGTTCAACAAATTCAACGGGGATGATCGTCGATGACGTACTGTGTTGGTGAAATTTCTAGCTTGAAGCGCTCTTGGAGGGTTTTTCGTGGCCAATAGGGCAGTCGAGTTTAACGGGGGTTATGGTAGAGGGAGAGGAGGCCGGCGGCATCGTAGGGGTGACCGTCGATCAGAGTTCGGCAAGGTGGAATGTGTGTGGCATGTTGACATCGATATGAACGATGGGTTCAGGCGTTTGAAAGAGAAGGAGAGATTAACAGGGAGAATTAATTAAGGGTGGGATTATTAATTAATTTATTTATATATTTAATTTCTTGTTTAAATTATCAAATATATTAATCATCGTATCTCCTTCATACGAGGTCCAAATCCGACGGTTCAAAATTCTTGGACTCGTCTCGACGAGCTCTACAACAAGGAATATACTAGAGTTGATTTGGAGCAAAATAGAATTTGAGGCGATTTTAAATCCAAACAGAACAATTCAGAAATAAAGAATGGAGGAGTGGAACCCAACGTGAGAATTCTCTCACTAAAAATTTGTATAGTTATTTAATTTATTTTATAATTGTAAATATATAGAAATTGCTAGTATAGATTTTTATCTGTTGTATGGAGTTCAACACTCGAATTCGCACAAATCACATAAATTGGAAGCGATGTATGGATATTACCGACACTCAGATTTCATACTCTGTGAATGGCCACTTATGGCACCGTAAATGACATTGGGTAGTTGAGCATTTATTTATTTGGATGATTTGGTGATTTGTGTTGTGATTGTACTGTTTAACATATTAATGATAATGTTATCATTAATGTGGTAGTTGAAATTAAATTATAAATATTCATTTATAATTTAAAAAGAAAAATTGGTTAATTAGAAAAATAATTCAAACCGAATTTGAATTGCTTAAATTTATTAAGCAATGATTTAATTAAATCGACTATTGTTGTTTGAAATCCCCACACGGGTATTGGGATGATATATGACATACACTAATCCCAATATTTAGTTGTATGTCAATCGATGGGTTGGCAGGCTGTGATGAGCGTTATTTATTCATTTTAATGCTTATACAGTTGTAAGTTGCACTCTGGATGATGTTTGAATGTTGAGTAATTGTTTATCATTATGGTTGAATACATGTGATGTATGAAATCCATATAACTGAAATTATATGGTAATTGATTGAGTCGCATTCCGATTCAAAAATTACGAATATTTTAAAATAATATTTAGTGAAGAATTAAAATATGATTTTGATGTCGGATTTAGGATGGATACGAAAATATTGGAATATATGATGCCAAGTAGATATTTGCCATTTTAACCCGGACGAGGTTATCAATCAATTTTATTTATTTTATAATGAATGCGAAAAGGAAATGGATTTCAAAATCTGATATTTTGAAAATATTATCAGTTTAATATTATAATGGTATAGAATATTCAATTTTGATTAAAAATTGAAAATGAAGTTGAAATCGTTTTGAAATGAATTTATAAACGAATTTATAAGATACATTTTAAATGAAAATCGACGATATATATATATTATATAAATATGGAATAGAATGCGCCGCGTAGCAACCGTTCGTGAATTTCAACCATTAACTTCAAATCGATGTAACGGGAGATCCGACCGTCGGATTCTCCTAAAATCGGGACCATTGGGTTCGTATCGAAAAGAGATTTCCAATGAATATAAGAGATTTAAATTTGAATGACTAGATTTGGAAATATGTCTAAATCCAATTTGGAAAAGTTCGCTATGGATGTAGTTCGTTGGCCGTTATTGGAAACCGACTGTAAGTGCCTTAATAAAATTATTAAAAATATGGAAAAATAGTGTAAATTCATAATAAATTATTTGGAAAGATTATGGGTGAAAAATTCCATATTTGAAAAGAAAAAAGTTATTTTTATCTAAATGAACTAGTTAATAACTAGAATGTAATAACCCGAAAATCCGAGCCAATTTAAAAATTTTATTTTGGCAATTTTAGCGAATTTTGAATATTTAAAATGATTATTTTAAATAATATCGACGAGAAATTTATTTTGAATAGAATTCGAACATATATATTTATTCGAATCGTTGTTAGAATATAAATATTTATTTATATATATAAAAGGAATTGAAAATGGCGCGGTAGTTCGATAATTCGATTTCAAAATTCAAATGAATGTACCGAGTGCAAAATAAACCGGATTTTAGTGAAACCAAAAATATCTGAATCTAATTGGGAATATCTTTCCAGCGAATCCGAAAAATTGAAATTTCATAGCGGGAATCAAAAGATACGCCCAGTTGAAAATTCTGAATAGTCGCTATGGAATTCAGGCCCTTAAAAATGGGAATTTTGCAAACGACCTCGGATTTCGACGAAACCACTTTTGTTGGATCAGCGATGTCAAGTTATTGCTAGGTTTCAAATTTCATAATTTTTCGAATCAATATGTGAGCGTGGCAAGGGAAAACGCGTTTGACCAGTTTCAATTGATTTTAATCGACTGGAAAATGACCATTTTTCAAACGGTCTCAGAATTCGACGAAATTAGTTTTGTTAGGACCGTATCGTCAATACGAAGTTAGAAAGTATTTTTCTGGAATTTTTCAGGTCCGTATGTGACCACGGTAAATAGAAATGCGCGTTCAAATTCAATATATAGATTTATATTTTAAATCAAACGAAAAATGGTCGAAACAACCGAACTGGCCTATGATACATATCCCATTGTGTTCGGAATGGGGGTAATTAGCTAGGGGCAACAGTCGTTGGGTTTGTTTTGAAGTTAGTAGTGTTAAACAGGTAATTATTGAATCAAATTAAATAAAATAATATCATATATACTTTATAAGGTCAATACCCTAGGTTCTATCTCACTTTAGTCAAACCCACGTCTCCTTCTGAAACCGATGACTCAGAGCCTCCCCTTTCATTTCCTCCGATCTTCTCCACCTAAAAACAAAAACTTGAATCTTCTAAATCGAAAATCGGAGAGCACTCCTCTGTCGCCAAAATGATACCGCCATCATCAAGCCCCGTCGCGAGTTGTAGGAGCGATCGTTGTTCGAAGTGGGCAAGTTCGATGCCCTTTTTCAGGCCGATTGGACCACCGGACGGGGAGTGGTTCGAGGACAAGGCGCGGGGTACGAAGGGACGTCGAAAGGAGCAAGTTGATCGGTCTTCGATCCTCTGTGGAGGCGTAGGCGGGGTAACCCTAGTTGCGAAGGTGGGTTTGAAGTTCTCTGGTGCGAGGGCGATGAAGAAGAACAGTGTCCAGAACAGGAAAATAGCAGTGAGCTTCTCTTCTCTTCTTTTATTTTAAATTCGGTTTTAATTTAAATACATTGTGTTAAAATCTGAATATGAAATATATACTATAGTTTAAAATATGATCTATTTATATATAGTTTGAAAGAATAAAAATATGAATTTTATATGATAGAGATTCGATTTTTAATTGGCAAAAAATACAATTTTTATTAGATAGAAGGATTAAAAATATAATTTTATAAAGTAAAAAATTCGATTTTTATATATTGAATAGCAAAGTAAAAATTCGATTTTTATAGATTGAATAGCGAAGTAAAAATTCGATTTTTATATATTGAATAGCAAAGTAAAAATTCGATTTTTATATATTGAATAGCAGAGTAAAAATTCGATTTTTATGTATTGAATAGCAGAGTAAAAATTCGATTTTAATATATGTAGTGAATGCGGATGACGAAAGTGATGAAAGAAGGAACGACGGAGTTTTCTACACATGAAGAGTCGTGGCGTTGGATTTAGCTAGTCTGTGAGAACTTCTCACCTTTAATTTAAATTTCTAGTTCAAAATATATACTAGGATGCAGACGGTGTTTAGTAGCACCCGACACCCATCGTCCACAGACCATGGACGGCTTGTATGCTTGTTTGTTTGATTTTGATGTGTAGTTGATTGTGTGATGTGATGTGAAATGAAATAAAACATTTATATAGTTGAAATAAAATATTTTATAGTGGAAAATATTTTATAGTTAAAAATATAACTTTTAACGTGTATATGAAATGAAATAAAAATAAACAAATCGGATGATTTGTTTATATACACACATTTGACTGATATTGATTGGGATGATAAATTTTACACATCGCCCAACTACACAAATAAAATCTGTGTTTGATTGTTTGAAAACCCCACACGGGTATTGGGGTGATATATGACATACACTAATCCCAATAGTTAGTTGTATGTCGATCAATTGATTGACAGACTACTATAAGCGTTAAATATTTATATTTGATGCTTATATAGTGTAGAACGCACTTTGGATGATAGTTGATGATTTATCGTTGCTGTTATATACGTGTGCTAGAAAATCCATATAATTAACATTATATGGTAATTGATTGGGCTCATTCCATATTTGAAAAAGAAATATTTGAAATAGAATATTTGAAAAATAGAAATATATGAAGCCGTGTTGATTAGATTGACGCCATTTTGACGTGAACGATATTTATATCGATTTTATTCATTTTATAATGAATACCGAAACTGATTTCAAAATCTAATATTTTGAAAAGAATTGAAATTCGAATTAAATTGAATAGAAATGAATTCGAATTGAAATTGAATATAATTGAATTCGAATTGAAATCGAAAGGATTTGAATTCGAATTGAAATTGAAAAGAAATTCGAATTAAATTGAAATTGAATTGAAATCGATTTGAAATGAATTTAAAACGGATTTATATTGGAATATTCAATTTTGATTTGAAATTGAATATGAAGTTGAAACCGTTTTGAAAATGAATTTAAAACGATTTATAAAGCACGTTTTGAATTGAAATCGACGAAGTATATATTATATATATATATAATATAATGGCCTGAATAGAACGCGCCGTGCCGCGGCAGTTCGCGAATTTCGACCATTGACTTCGAATGGATATTGCGGGAGATCCGACCGTCGGATTCTCCTAAAATCGGAACCGTTGGGTTCGTATCGAAAAGAGCTTTCTAACGAATATTAGAAATTTGAAATCTAACGGTTGGATTTGGAATTATATCCAAATCAAATTTGGAAAAGGTCGCTATAAGTGCAGTTCGATGGCCGTTGATGGAAATCGACTGTACGAGCCTTGATAAAATTATTAAAAATAGTATTAATTTGTGTAAAATCATAAGAAATGGTTTGGGAAAAATTGGGATGAAAAACTCCGTATTGAAAAGATAAAAATAGATTTTTATCGAAATGAACTAGTTTTGAACTAGAATTAAAATTCTATTTATTTTTAAATAAATAAATTTGATTTGAAAGGGTTTTAAAAGTAACTAGGATTTCCAATAATTGAATTGGAATGGATTTGAATCGAAATTGTCTTTGGATTATTTCGATGTTGGATTTCGTGATTATACAGATATAGTTATGGAAATTTGAAAGATATATTTATATCGTTATTTCCAATACGATATTTGTTGGTCGTAGAATTTGATATTGAATATAAGCCGTTATATTTTCTATTCAGAGCCTTGTATTTAATATCAAATGGGATTTTGGGTTGTCGTGAACGGTATCTTCAATAATACTGTTCTTAGACCCAACGGAGTTAAGAAAACCAGAAACTAACTGGAGATTAGTTAAGTTGAATGGTTTCCTGGGTATTGATCTGATGTTGGTTTCGGCCTTCGGGGTTAATGCTTAGGGAATTGCTCACTTGCTAATTTACGGTTAGGGACTGATTGAAATGTGATGTGATTTTGGGGTTAATCGTGAACCGTGTTTTAAGTGACACTGATTCCTTAACCCAATCACAGATTAAAACTAAGTGAAGTTTTAATGAATCTTTAATTAGATTGAAAAGATCGAGAATGGAGTATCACCAGTTTTTCTCCAGTCGATAGTTAAATCTTTAATTAGATTTGAACGTGAAATGGTAGTTAAATTTACCAATAACACCGTGGTGTTAGATATGAAGTATTACCAGTTTTACTTCATGGGATGAATAGGTTGGGATTGGGAAATTAAAACAAATGATTACTTTGGTAAGGTTCGCTAATCCCGACTAGCTTGAATTGATATTCAAAAGTAGATTAAAGTATAAATTTAAAGGATTTATCTTTGATAAAATTAATGGGAACCTTTCCCTATGAATGTGAAATTTAGAAACTAACTGTCGGTTAGCTAAGCAGAATGGTTTTCTAGATATTGATATGATGTTGGTTTCGGCCTTCGGGGTTAATATTTGGGGAATTATTCTCTTGTTAATTTACGGTTAGTGACCGATGAATTGGAATGATGCGTATGTTGTGTTTGTATAACACTTGTTTATAATATACGCGAGTTATTCGGAAAGACCGGGTTTATCCCATTCTGAATAACTGATACGACGATAAGTCGAAGATGAAGACGGTGGTCGAAGACCGGAGGTCTTCACGTCGTTTGGGTGATTACTGATGATCTTGATTGGGATGTACACCCAAGAAGATGAAAACAGTTGGTGATTGTCCAGACGTACTTGGAGATCGATGGATATGCGGGGTACTAGGTGCCTCCGGTTTCGTTCAGACCCAGAACGAACTTGTAAATGGACTGTGTGTCTGACATTGGATTTTAGTCTGTGGGATTGATTTCTATTAAATATATATCTATTTGGAGGCGGAGAATTTATTCTCTTGCTTAACGCCGTTCTCTGAGACGTACGAGCTCAGGGGTTATATACTGATGGATATCAAACGCATAGAGTGAATTGCCTGTGTGGCATGCCTAAGTGGAAAATGATCAAGGCTTCTGTTGAAAAGCAAAGTCTTGTGGTTGATGATCGAAGCATGGCCTTTGTGGCGTAGCTTTGTGTAACGTTTGATTCGCGAGTTTCACACCCGGTATGAACCAGAAACGGGAGAAGGACCTCAGGGAGGACATGCATTTCTTTCTAGCTAAAAGTGGCGTCAGTGGTCTTACACGCCCTGATGAGTTTGACTTATGTGGTTGTTGCTGTTGCGAGGCGCCTCGGTTTGATCGGATGATCCGGGTCCGATGGAGTCATCTGTTGGCTCATTTGCGCCCCAAAGGGCGGGGAAACATAGTGTTCAGGCATTTTAATCCACATCGGTGGACCGGCCCCGACGATCCAAGGGTCACTCGAGCTCTGATCCTGAGACATGGTAGGCTAGATTGTCTCGAATCGGTAGAGGACTATTATAAGGTAACAAGCATTCTTGGCTATTATAAGGTAAAAACCCTATCCTCCGGCTTGCGTTGCATTGTGTGATGGGACCTGGGTCTTATAATAGCTTCATTTTTCTTTATTTAGCATTGCGCTGTTGTTATATGCACTGGTAATCTTGGGAGGAAACCCGTTCCGTGTTATACGGCGTGGTCCCTTGATTTATCGAACTTTAAAATAAAGATTAATAACTGTTTTAGTTCTCACACCAGTCCCATGACTGACCTGGAGTTTATTGTTTTAACCTAAACTCTGGGTGCCCTTATTTTGACACGGGCAGCTAGTAGTTTTGGTTTTGCAGATTTATATTCACAAGATCCTGGTTTACAGCTGGAATGATATCCGGAAAGCTTTGTATCTGTATATCTCCTTCAGTTGTGTATTGTATTATTTTCCGCTGCTATGTATTTAAATGTAATTTAAATCTCTGGTATTTCTGTGTAATATTCATTTATACTATGTATATTCTTGTATTCTGATGGTATTGTTGTAATATACAATGAAATGTTCTTCCGTTTGCGTTCTGTTGTGGCTTGTCCTCGAACTATCCGCGCTTTCCTCATCGGGGAAGTTATGGGTCTTTACAGTTGGTATTAGAGCTTTGGTTTACAAAGCTCAGAGGACAAGACACATTAGAACCATACGAAAGAATTCATCAGAATTGGATTAGTAATATCCAACGAGAATGACTCGTTAAAGATGGGATCAGTAGTATCCTAGAACGAGTGAGAAGAGTATATTTTTGAAATGAAAACGAATTTTTGTTTTGAAAATTTAAATCAATTATGCGTATTTGATTATTTATTTATGTTGAATTTAGACAATCCAGTATATATAGATTTTGCATATACGTCTGATCCTTGTGTATTCGAAGTTTTAATATACTGGATAGATATAAAGTCACACTCTAGTCGCCCGGAGATGATTCTGTTGATGACTACGTAGCATCAACAGTTTGTGTTCGAGTTTCGAAGGAGTGATGTTTATATATTTCCAATTGACTGGTGTGAGAACCAAAATTAGATAGGGCCTATTGTTGTGATTTGTCATCAAAAATGTGATTTTTGACTATATATCAAAGTTATGAATTTGAAATGATAATCAACAAATTGATTGCTGGTTGTGTTGTTTGATTATTTTTTGAATTAATTAAATTTTTAACCATTTAGCCAAATTGACCAAAAAGATGAATTGTATTGAAATTTGGTCGCATTTGCTTGCATATACATGTACTTACATTGAACAGTCATAGCAAAGAGGCTAGAGCAGAAGAATAAAATTGTTTGTCCGACAAATAGGTACATATTTACCATAATTTACTGTTTTGTTTGGGTGATGATGATTTTATGAGCCGTTTGGCTAGCCGCTTGGCTTTTTCTTTTTCTTTTTGAGATCAGAGGGCCTGTAAGGCAATTTCGGGATTTTCCCGGTGCTCCCGGTGCAGGGGAGGTTATGGCGAAATTTTTCGAAAATTTAGGGTGTTAGCCAAATTTTTGAAAATTTTGAAAAGTTCTTAGAAACTGAAAAGTTGAAGAACTTAAGCCGTAGTGAAAAACACTGGAAGTGAGTTGATTTGTGAAACAACTTTCGGCTTTGTTCCTTTTCGGGGACGAAAAGTTTTAAGTGGGGGAGATTGTAATAACCCGAAAATCCGAGCCAATTTAAAATTTTTATTTTGGCAATTTTAGCGAATTTTGAATATTTAAAATGATTATTTTAAATAATATCGACGAGAAATTTATTTTGAATAGAATTCGAACGTATATATTTACTCGAATCGTCGTTAGAATATAAATATTTATTTATATATATAAAAGGAATTGAAAATGGCGCGGTAGTTCGATAATTCGATTTCAAAATTCAAATGAATGTACCGAGTGCAAAATAAACCAGATTTTAGTGAAACCAAAAATATCTGAATCTAATTGGGAATATCTTTCTAGCGAATCCGAAAAATTGAAATTTCATAGTGGGAATCAAAAGATACGCCCAGTTGAAAATTCTGAATAGTCGCTATGGAATTCAGGCCCTTAAAAATGGGAATTTTGCAAACGACCTCAGATTTCGACGAAACCACTTTTGTTGGATCCGCGATGTCAAGTTATTGCTAGGTTTCAAATTTCATAATTTTTCGAATCAATATGTGAGCGTGGCAAGGGAAAACGCATTTGACCAGTTTTAGTTGATTTTTTAATCGACAGGAACGGTCTCAGAATTCGACGAAATTAGTTTTGTTAGGACCGTATCGTCAATACGAAGTTAGAAAATATTTTTCTGGAATTTTTCAGGTCCGTATGTGACCACGGTAAATAGAAATGCGCGTTCAAATTCAATATATAGATTTATATTTTAAATCTAACGAAAACTGATCGAAACAACCGAACTGGCTTATGATACATATCCCATTGTGTTCGGAATGGGGGTAATTAGCTAGGGGCGACAGCTGTTGGGTTTGGTTTGAAGTTAGTAGTGTTAAATAGGTAATTATTGAATTAAATTAAATAAAATAATATCATATATACTTTATAAGGTCAATACCCTAGGTTCAATCTCACTTTAGTCAAACCCGCGTCTCCTTCTGAAACCGACGACTCAGAGCCTCCCCATTCATTTCCTCCGATCTTCTCCAACTCAAAACAAAAACTTGAATCTTCTAAATCGAAAATCGGAGAGCACTCCACTGTCGCCAAAATGATACCGCCATCATCAAGCCGCGTCGCGAGTTGTAGGAGCGATCGTTGTTCGAAGTGGGCAAGTTCGATGCCCTTTTTCAGCCCGATTGGACCACCGGACGGGGAGTGGTTCGAGGACAAGGCGCGGGGTACGAAGGGACGTCGAAAGGAGCAAGTTGATCGGTCTCCGATCCTCTGTGGAGGCGTAGGCGGGGTAACCCTAGTTGCGAAGGTGGGTTTGAAGTTCTCTGGTGCGAGGGCGATGAAGAAGAACAGTGTCTAGAACAGGAAAATGGCAGTGAGCTTCTCTTCTTTTATTTTATTTTATTTTAAATTCGGCTTTAATTTAAATACATTGTGTTAAAATCTGAATATGAAATATATACTATAGTTTAAAATATGATCTATTTATATATAGTTTGAAAGAATAAAAATATGAATTTTATATGATAGAGATTCGATTTTTAATTGGCTAAAAATACAATTTTTATTAGATAGAAGGATTAAAAATATAATTTTTATAAAGTAAAAATTCGATTTTTATATATTGAATAGCAAAGTAAAAATTCGATTTTTATAGATTGAATAGCGAAGTAAAAATTTGATTTTTATATATTGAATAGCAAAGTAAAAATTCGATTTTTATATATTGAATAACAGAGTAAAAATTCGATTTTTATATATTGAATAGCAGAGTAAAAATTCGATTTTTATATATGTAGTGAATGCGGATGACGAAAGTGATGAAAGAAGGAACGACGGAGTTTTCTACACATGAAAAGTCATGGCGTTGGGTTTAGCTAGTCGGTGAGAACTTCTCACCTTTAATTTAAATTTCTAGTTAAAAATATATACTAGGATGCAGACGGTGTTTAGTAGCACCCGACACCCGTCGTCCACAGACCACGGACGACTTGTATGCTTGTTTGTTTGATTTTGATGTGTAGTTGATTGTGTGATGTGATGTGAAATGAAATAAAACATTTATATAGTTGAAATAAAATATTTTATAGTGGAAATTATTTTATAGTTAAAAATAGAACTTTTAACGTGTATATGAAATGAAATAAAACAAATCGGACGATTTGTTTATATACACACATTTGACTGATATTGATTGGGACGATAAATTTTACACATCGCCCAACTGCACAAATAAAATCTATGTTTGATTGTTTGAAAACCCCACACGGGTATTGGGGTGATATATGACATACACTAATCCTAATAGTTAGTTGTATGTCGATCGACTGATTGACAGACTGCTATAAGCATTAAATATTTATATTTGATGCTTATACAGTGTAGAACGCACTTTGGATGATAGTTGATGATTTATCATTGCTGTTATATACGTGTGGTAGAAAATCCATATAATTAACATTATATGGTAATTGATTGGGCCTCATTCCATATTTGAAAAAGAAATATTTGAAATAGAATATTTGAAAATAGAATTATATGAAGCCGTGTTGATTAGATTGACGTCATTTTGACGTGAACGATATTTATATCGATTTTATTCATTTTATAATGAATATCGAAAGTGATTTCAAAATCTTATATTTTGAAAGGAATTGAAATTCGAATTAAATTGAATAGAAATGAATTCGAATTGAAATTGAATATAACTGAATTCGAATTGAAATAGAAAGGAATTGAATTCAAATTGAAATTGAAAAGAAATTCGAATTAAATTGAAATTGAATTGAAATCGATTTGAAATGAATTTAAAACGAATTTATATTGGAATATTCAATTTTGATTTGAAATTTAATATGAAGTTGAAACCGTTTTGAAAATGAATTTAAAACGATTTATAAAGCATGTTTTGAATTGAAATCGACGAAGTATATATTATATATATTATATATATAATATAATGGCCTGAATAGAACGCGCCGCGCCACGGCAGTTCACGAATTTCGACCATTGACTTCGAATGGATATTGCGGGAGATCCGACCGTCGGATTCTCCTAAAACCGGAACCGTTGGGTTCGTATCGAAAAGAGCTTTCTAACGAATATTAGAAATGTGAAATCTAACGGTTGGATTTGGAATTATATCCAAATCAAATTTGGAAAAAGTCGTTGTAAGTGCAGTTCGATGGCCGTTGATGGAAATCGACTGTACGGGCCTTGATAAAATTTTTAAAAATAGTAATAATTTGTGTAAAATCATAAGAAATGATTTGGGAAAAATTGGGATGAAAAACTCCGTATTTGAAAAG
This sequence comes from Allium sativum, assembly GCA_030737875.1. Taxonomy (NCBI): domain Eukaryota; kingdom Viridiplantae; phylum Streptophyta; class Magnoliopsida; order Asparagales; family Amaryllidaceae; genus Allium; species Allium sativum. Next base: position 214,516,068 of record CM060919.1, read on the forward strand.
ATAAAAATAGATTTTTATCGAAATGAACTAGTTTTGAACTAGAATTAAAATTCTATTTATTTTTAACTAAATAAATTTGATTTGAAAGGGTTTTAAAAGTAACCAGGATTTCCAATAATTGAATTGGAATGGATTTGAATCGAAATTGTCTTTGGATTATTTTGTTGTTGGATTTCGTGATTATACAAATATTGTTATGGAAATTTGAAAGATATATTTATATCGTTATTTCCAATACGATATTTGTTGGTCGTAGAATTTGATATTGAATATAAGCCGATATATTTTCTATTCAGAGCTTTGTATTTAATATCAAATGTGATTTTGGGTTGTCGTTAACGGTATCTTCAATAATACTGTTCTTAGACCCAACGGAGTTAAGAAAACCAGAAACTAACTGGAGATTAGTTAAGTTGAATGGTTTCCTGGGTATTGATCTGATGTTGGTTTCGGTCTTCGGGGTTAATGCTTAGGGAATTGCTCACTTGCTAATTTATGGTTAGGGACTGATTGAAATGTGATGTGATTTTGGGGTTTATCGTGAACCATGTTTTAAATGACATTGATTCTTTAACCCAGTCACAGATTAAAACTAAGTGGAGTTTTAATGAATCTTTAATTAGATTGAAAAGATCGAGAATGGAGTATCACCAGTTTTGCTCCAGGCGATAGTTAAATCTTTAATTAGATTTGAACGTGAAATGGTAATTGAATTTACCGATCACACCGTGGTGTTAGATATGAAGTATTACCAGTTTTACTTCATGGGATGAATAGGTTGGGATTGGGAAATTAAAACAAATGATTACTTCGGTAAGGTTCGCTAATCCCGACTAGTTTGAATTGATATTCAAAAGTAGATTAAAGTATAAATTTAAAGGATTTATCTTTGATAAAATTAATGGGAACCTTTCCCTATGAATGTGAAATTTAGAAACTAACTGTCGGCTAGCTAAGCAGAAGGGTTTTCTGGATATTGATCTGATGTTGGTTTCGGTCTTCGGGGTTAATATTTGGGGAATTATTCTCTTGTTAATTTACTGTTAGTGACTGATGAATTGGAATGAGGCGTATGTTGTGTTTGTATAACACTTGTTTATAATATACGCGAGTTATTCGGAAAGACCGGGTTTATCCCATTCTGAATAACTGATACGACGATAAGTCGAAGATGAAGACGGTGGTCGAACACCGTAGGTCTTCACGTCGTTTGGGTGATTACTGATGATCTTGATTGGGATGTACACCCAAGAAGATGGAAACAGTTGGTGATTGTCCAGACGTACTTGGAGATCGATGGATATGCGGGGTACTAGGTGCCTCCGGTTTCGTTCAGACCCAGAACGAACTTGTAAATGGACTGTGTATCTGACATTGGATTTTAGTCTGTGGGATTGATTTCTATTAAATATATATCTGTTTGGCGGCGGAGAATTTATTCTCTTGCTTAACGCCCTTCTCTGAGACGTACGAGCTCAGGGGTTATATACTGATGGATATCAAACGCATAGAGTGAATTGCCTGTGTGGCATGCCTAAGTGGCAAATGATCAAGGCTTATGTTGAAAAGCAAAGTCTTGTGGTTGATGATCGAAGCACGGCCTTTGTGGCGTAGCTTTGTGTAACGTTTGATTCGCGAGTTTCACACCCGGTATGAACCAGAAACGGGAGAAGGACCTCAGGGAGGACATGCGTTTCTTTCTAGCTAAAAGTGGCGTCAGTGGTTTTACACGCCCTGACGAGTTTGACTTATGTGGTTGTTACTGTTGCGAGGCGCCTCGGTTTGATCGGACGATCCGGGTCCGGTGGAGTCATCTGTTGGCTCACTTGCGCCCCAAAGGGCGGGGAAACGTAGTGTTCAGGCATTTTAATCCACATCGGTGGACCGACCCTGACGATCCAAGGGTCACTCGAGCTCTGATCCTGAGACATGGTAGGCTAGATTGTCTCGAATCGGTAGTGGACTATCTTTTGCCTTGGTTCATACCATAAATGATAACCCAATTTCCAAATACGTGACATTTGCAGTTTTATTTGTAGAGCCTAGTATGGCGACATAGTGGGATGGGGCGCTTATGCCGTCTATGATTGATACTTATGATTTGAAATTGTTTTATACACTATGCACTTATAATAGTATCAAATGATTTGTTTTAAACGTAACAAGCATTCTTGGCTATTATAAGGTAAAAACCCTATCCTCCGGCTTGCGTTGCATTGTGTGATGGGACCTGGGTCTTATAATAGCTTCATTTTTCTTTATTTAGCATTGCGCTGTTGTTATATGCACTGGTATTCTTGGGAGGAAACCCGTTCCGTGTTATACGGCGTGGTCCCTTGATTTATCGAACTTTAAAATAAAGATTAATAACTGTTTTAGTTCTCACACCAGTCCCATGACTGACCTGGAGTTTATTGTTTTAACCTAAACTCTGGGTGCCCTTATTTTGACACGGGCAGCTAGTAGTTTTAGTTTTGCAGATTTATATTCACAGGATCCTGGTTTACAGCTGGAATGATATCCGGAAAGCTTTGTATCCGTATATCTCCTTCAGTTGTGTATTGTATTATTTTCCGCTGCTATGTATTTAAATGTAATTTAAATCTCTGATATTTCTGTGTAATATTCATTTATACTCTGTATATTCTTGTATTCTGATGGTATTGTTGTAATATACAATGAAATGTTCTTCCGTTTGCGTTCTGTTGTGGCTTGTTCTCGAACTATCCGCGCTTTCCTCACCGGGGAAGTTACGGGTCTTTACATAGAATAATGATCCAATTATTTAAATTGGATTTGTAATGGTTTTAATATAACCAAAATTTCCAATGTATGAATTAGAATGATTTTGAGTAGAAATAATCTTCGGAATATTTCAATATTGGATTCCGTGATTATACATATATTGTTAAGGAATTTGAAAGATGTATATATCGTTATTCCCAATACGATATTTGTTGGTTGCAGAATTTGATATTGAATATAAGCCGATATTATTTTCTATTTAGAGCCTTGTATTTAATATCGAATTGGATTTTGGGTTTGTCATGAACAGTGTCTTAAATAACACTATTCTTAAACCCAATTGAGAAAAGAACTAATCTTTTAATTAAGATTTAGAGAAGTTTAACTATTAAATTAATATTTAATTGGAATTGTGTAACAACCCGGAAAATCTGAGCCAGTTTAAAATTTTTAATTTGACTAATTTAGTAGATTTTAGATATTTAAAATAAATTATTTTAAATAATAACAACGAAAAGTATCTTTGAATCGATGTTTGAAAATAAATATAATTGTTTTAAATTATGAACAAGGCCTGAAATAGCGCGCCAATTTCAAAATTTCAATTCAAACTTTGACTGACTGTACTGGGTGCAAAATAAAACGAATTTTAGTGAAACCAAAAATATTTAAATATGTTTATGAATATCTTTCTAACGAATCTGAAAAATTGAAGTTTCATAGCGGGAGTCAAAAGTATGGCCAGATGAATTTTCAGAAAGGTCGCTATAGAAAATATATAGCCCTTGAATATAGACATTTTGCAAACAACCTCGGAATTCGACGAAACCACTTTTGTTGGATCCGGGATGTTGAATTATTGCTAGGTTTCAAATTTCATAATTCTTGAAGTTAATATGTGAGCGTGGCAAAAGAAAATGTGTTTTGGTCATTTAGAGTAAAATTGGATCGACAAGAGAATGGCCATTTTTTAAACGGTCTCAAAATTCGACGAAACTAGTTTTGTTGGGACCGTATCGTCAAAACATAGCTTGATTTATTTTTCTGGAATTTTTAGAAGCTGTATGTAGCCCCGACAAATTGAAATGTACGTTCAAATCAAATATTGAATGTTTTATATTTTAAATTGAAGAGAAACTGACTGTAACAGTCGAATAGGCCTACGAAACATATCCCAATGTGTTCGGAATGGGGCTATTTAGCTAGAGACGACGGTCGTTAGGTTCGAACTGGAGTTCGTATGTGATAAGGGGTATATTCGGTTTTAAAGAATTAAAAATTAAAATAAAAAAGGCTGGCAAATCAAACTCCTTCTTCACATTCTCTCTTCCCGACACCCTATAGAAATCGACGGCGGAAACCCTTGTCTTGCTTCTCTCCTCGATCTTTCTCAACACACACAATAAAATTCAACACTCATGTTGAAGATTTTGTAGAGAAGGGTGAGTACTCCAAATCCAGATAAGAAGCGCCCTCCATCGTTCGTTATTCGCTGAGATCCGCACCTCGGAAGTGCCAACGTTCGCCATTGAATTGCACCCTCTGGCCGCCGTCGAGTCCAGTCAAAGTGGGTGGCACGTGAAGCTTACTCGGAGGTCGACAGGGTGGTGAAGTCTGATCGGAGCGAAGCGGAGTGGTTTGAGCGAGAATGTAAGCCCTAGTTTTGAAGCTGATAAGAAACCATCGGCCTGTAGGTTGAGGAAGAAGAAGGTATATAACTAAACTAATTATAACACTTTAAAGCGTTTCTAACTTGTAAAAATCATATCTTTTTGCTATGTGGTCGAAATTCAGTGAAATAAGAGACAGTGGACTCGTGAGGACGTCTTCTACATTTTAGAAGAGACCGCATATTTTTCTGAGCCTTCTGCAATTTTTGGTGGAGTGGAACCCAATGTGAGATTTCTAATTTATAGACGATATGGAAAACAACGATGTATAAATTACATAGTCGATGTATGAGTTATATAAGCGCTGTACACCTCATGTATAAGCGTTGTATAAGTTGTATGTTCGATGTATAAGTTATATATGCATTGTAAAAATTATATATGTGTTGAAATGATTGAAATGAAGTGAAAAGAAATCGAAATATATTTATATATGAATATATATATATATATATACACACTCCCCTCGTCCACAGACCATGGATGATATATATTGGTTGTGATATTGTTTGGATTATTGGTAGATGTGAAATTTGGTGAATATCATGAATGGTTGATTTGAAATGATTGATTGTGATCGAAATCCCAGTAGAATTAGTACATGGGAAAATTCGTCTGCGTACGAACTAGATATTGGAAATCCCCATTGTCAAAAACCGCGAGGTTTTAAGGTAGAGCGAGGAGCCGTATTAGGGACAGTGCCAGTTTTAACTACCCTGCCGTTATGCTGCCGAAATTTCCAATAATATTCACGTGTTAGAATTATTTTCATGTGGTTGAATAGAAATTCATGTGTTGAGTAGAAATTCATGTGTTGAATGAGTTCATGTGTCGAGTAAATTATTTGAAAGATACAAATCACATTTTTATTATATATATAGCCTATATAAAATATTAGTATTTTAAATAAATTGTTTTAACACCAAATATTTACATTTTACGTTATGTATAAACCATATGAAATAATCGTGTTTTGAAATAAATTGTTTCACAATAAAAATCACATTTTTATTATATATATAAACTATAGAAAATACTCATGTGTTGAATAAAGGACTAGAACGATAAAAATCATATTTTTATCATATGTGTGAAGTCAAAAACATTTATGTGTTAGATACAAAGATTGAACAATAAAATCTACATTTTTATTGTGAATATGAAGTGCTAAAAACATTCATGTGTTGAATAAATATTTTTGATGATAAAAATATCATTTTTATCAAATATATGAAATGAATATAGTTTTGAAATCGAAGAAAGAATTATATTTATATATTTATATAAATATAATTAAAATAAATTGAATAACGAAGCTGCAGTTCGTGTTTTGAAACCGTGATTTCAAACGATTAGTGCGGGAGATCCGACCATCTGATTTTCCCGAAACTGAAACCGTTGGGTTCGCTTTGGAAATATCTTTCCAACGACACCCACTTTGTCAAGATCCAACGGTTAGGTTGTCTGGAATGTTTAATTCAAATCTGAAGAAAAACAGTGCCAGAATCGACTATATATATATATATAATTAAATTAAATCGAATAACGATGTTGCAGTTCGTATTTTGAAATCGTAACTTCAAACGATTAGTGCGGGAGATCCGACCGTCGGATTTTCCCAAAACTGAAACCGTTGGATTCGTTTTGAAAAGATATTTCTAACGATTTAAATTTGTGAAGATCCAATGGTTAGATTTTCAGATGTGTAAATCAAATCTGAAGAAAAACAGCGCCACGGCCGCGTTATGGTCTGAAGTGTCGTTTGAATGAATTGGATATTTTTAAATAAGAAAAAATAGCGATAAATAGTGGTAAAATATTATAAACGATATGGAATGGAAATAAACTGAATTTGCTCGGTTTATGTGATATTTGATGGTTGAATGTGTTAGGCAAGAAATTTGCATTAAAGAACAGAATTAGTGATATCGAAAAATTTAACCATTGAAATGAATTGATTTGAAATTCTAAATATACGTGAATTATTTGAAAAGGCCGAGTTGATTCTCATTTCAAATAATTGTTCGACGAGTGAAAGTAGAAGATATGAAAACGGTGCAAGACCGATGATCTTCACGTCGAATGGAGGGGTGCAACTGATGCTCATGATAGGAGTAACTACCTTGAGGGTGCTGAAGTAGTAGCCGTCCGGACATACTTGTTGATTGTACGGATATGCGAGGTATTGAGTGCCTCCGGTTTCGTTCAGACCTAGAACGAACTTGTAAATGGACTGTGTGTCTGACATTGGATTTAGTTCCGTGTTGATTGATCTCTATTAAATATATATCTGTTTGGTGGCGGAGAATTTATTCTCTTGCTTAACGCCCTTCTATGAGACGTACAAGCTCAGAGGTTATATATCGATAGAAATCAGTCGTATGGAGTGAATTGCCTGTGTGGCATGCCTAAGTGGCAGATGATCAAGGCTTCTGTTGAAAAGCAAAGTCTTGTGGTTGAAGATCAAAGCACGACCTGTGTGGCATAGCTTTGTGTATAACGTGAATTCGCGAGCCTCACACCCCGGTATGAACCAGAAACGGGAGAGGACCTCAGGGAGGACATGCGTCTCTTTCTAGCTAGGGTGGTGTAAGTGACCTACCAGCCCTGACATTTATATTATTTTCACCTGTGTGGTTGTTGTTGTTGCGAGGCGCCTCGGATATATCGGTGACTATGTGGAGCCGATGGAGTCATAGGACTCATTTACGCCCCAAAGGGCGGGGAGACGTAGTGTTCAGGTATAGTAATCCACATCGGTGGACCGGCCCTGACGATCCAAGGGTCGATGCGTTCTGATCTTGAGGCTTGGGCTAGACAGTCTCAAATTCGGTGAGGACGATCCCTTGCCTCGGTTCATGACGGAAATCCAATTTCCAAAGACGACGCCATTCGGTTTTGATTGTATACCTATATATGGCAACATAATGGTATGGGGCATCAATGCCGTCTATGATTGATACTTATGATTGAAATTGTTTTTGAAACATATAAACACTAGTAATAATATTAAATACTTTTGTTTTATTCATATCAAGCATATTTTGGCCATTATAAGGTAAAACTCTATCCTCCGGTTTGTGTTGCATTGTGTGATGGGAACCGAGTCTTATAATGGCTTCATTTTTATAAAAACCATTGCGATGTTTAAAAGATTTACTTGTTCTAAAGCACTGGCAATCCAATGGAGTAAACCCGTTCCACGAAAGTGGCATGGTCCTGTGATTAGCTATATTTGAAAATGTGTTAAGTAGATTTCTCATGCCAGTCCCATGACTGACTCGTAGTTTGTTTCACTTGCAAACTCAGGTGCCCTTATTTCTACACTGGCAGCCTTGTATTCAGGTTTTAGCATGCTCTTTCTGGATAGCTGGAGCTGAGGATGGATTCTATCATTTATCTCTTTTTGTGCTGTTCAGCTCCTGTTGTACATATATGTTTATTTTCCGCTGTAGACATTTATGTATAGCTGATGTAACACCCCGAAAATTCTATAACTGTGAAATTCATAAATTAAAGTATAATCAAATTCAAATCAGAGAACTAAGGGAAACGGGATACGCCATTGCGTTCGTCTCGGAAAAATACGCGAAATAGAGTCCGAGTTTTCGAAAAACGGAGTCCGTATGAAGAAGATATGGCCTTCGGAAGATTTGAGTTAAATTTAAAAACCCAAACAGAATTAAATAATTAAATATTCCGAAGTGGGGCCCATTGGGCCAGAAAAGCGCCGCCTGGGCCACCCAGGTCGACTGGGCTGTCGACCTGGGCTACCCATGTCGACAGGGCTGTCGACAGCCCTGTCGACAGGGGTATCGACCTGGTCGAGCCCAGTCAACCTGGCTGGCCAGGTCGGTGTGTGGTCGAATTTCTGTGGTCTGCTTTGTCATTAGGGCTAGGTGGCGGGTTTTTATTGGTCTCTCTTCCTAATGAATGGCTATGATCTAACCTAGCAACATCAAGGGTCCTAATTAGTTCCTAACCTCTATATAAACAACCCTAGACTAAACCCTAATCTATTCATTAAAAATTAAGAACATAGCCGCCATGTTGCTGAGGAACGACAAAGCATAGCCGCCAACTAAAGAGAGGATTAGGGAGGAAGTTCTAAGGCCTAAAGCAATTCAAGCAACCTAAAGCTAATCAATTCAACAAAGGAATTTGCGTCTTCAATCCCTAAACTGGAGAATTCACCAAACCATTGTAAGTAGAGTATTACTTTGGTATAATAAACAACTGTGTTGATGTGTATGCTTGAATTGTGGCAATGGAAGTAATTCATATTTGTGCGTTCTTATCAATTTATATACGTTTGGATACTCTTGAATTATATTATTCATTATAAAGAACTACATGCGGTAGTTCTATGCAAATATACGTTTGGAATATTGCGCAAATTATGTAGTCTATGTTGAAGCTACATGTATATAGTTGAGTGAAATTTATGCAAGTTTGGGGCTTTGTTATTATGCCATTATGATGTATGTTTTTATGTATAAATCATTTTGCAAGTAATTGAAACAAGTTTGGTTATTATAGTTCATATGAAACTATGTGGAATTTTGACACCATGTATTAGTCATGCTTTTGCAAACTTATGAATATGGCTAGGAATGATATTTGGCATAATTGAAATCCGTTATTAAGTCTATCTTGTTTTAAAGGATTATATGATGACATGGCTAGGTTAGACTCAAAAATCCATTTTTGCAAGTTTAAAGCAAACACCATGTTTAGGAATATTTATGCATAAGTATGTTTATACCATCGTTATGTGATTAGGCTTAAATCATGATTAAGTTGAATTATGCTATGTTTATGTTAGAAGTATTTTATGCCATGCTTATGTTTGACAATATGCCATGTTTATGCTAGAAGTATTTAGGCCATGCTTATGTTTGACATTATGCCTAAATAAGAATATAGGTTCATGTTGTAGTTAAACCTATGCAAGTTTACATGCCTTGATTTATGTCACCTATGTTGTATGACCAAAATACATGTCACCCCTATGCAAGTACACCAATTTCTATTATGTATTTTCCAACGTCATATGCAAGTTCATGCGCTCACTTTCCCCTCTTTGTGTATACGCCATAAGCCTCCCCTTTCGCATGGCTAAATTGGGCTTTAAAAGGCTAAGCCCAATATATATGAACGGACGTGTAAAACGGGGGAAAACAACGTTGGGTTAAAATGAATTAATGAATGAAAATATGAAATAGAAGGGCCCAAAGTCAAGTATGGGTTGGGCCCATGGTTGGTGTAACCATTACACCATTAACATAATAATGGGCCGCAAATATTTACATATAAGAAATAAAGAAGAATGACAAAATATGTAAATGTAGAAAAGACGATGTGTTTAACCCGAGGTTGGATTGAGTTGTGATGTAAACCTGCCCGGAACCGCCCGGCTGTCCAGTAGTCACAACAATACCTATCCAATGTGGGAGGTTAAACATGGAGCCCAGCAAGGACCCGAGGTTAGACTGAGTTGTGGCGTAAGACTGCCCGGAACCAACCGGCAACAGGCAGCCACAACAATACCTGTCTAATGTGAGAGGTCAGGGCCTTAATAAGACAATTAAGGCTGAGTCAGGATTGTTAGGATTAAGTGAACTAAAGACTTAATCAAAATGGAACATGCTAAACTAAACGGACTGGTGGGGTTAGGTTAGGAAACACTTAACCAACTTAGCATGTTGGCTAGAGATAGAAAACCTAGTAACGGGGGACCCTTTTCAGCAGTAACCCTAAAAGGTGTATCAGGATACCCTGAAACTAGGCAGGGTGGGGCACGATTACTGGGCTGATTGTAAGAGGTCAAATCGACGGCGGTGGTGTAGCAGTGTAGGTTCTAACGGTGTGCGGGCGTGCACGCACTCCGGCGCAGAAAAATAAAGCACTGGACACCAGTAGCATACCTTTGCACTCTAAGGTTGTGTCGGGTTGCCACTATGGGACTTGATACACCCCATGGTGGGACCAGCATAGGTAACTACAGACATCGGGGGCCGTAAGACACATGTAACTATGCGAGTAGGAGCCGATCATCGTAGAATGAATCACATCACCCTGATTTTGGGATGTAAATTGGAAACTAGTTTATATGGGTTCAGAGATTAACATGGGGTACGATAGTATATTCGACCCTAGATAACTTAACCAAGTTTATAATGTTGCCCACTTCCTGTTTACTTATCATACCCGGTTCTTTATTCATAGACAAAGTAGTACTAGACTTACTCAGGCTTTATGTCTGACTCTATTTTTCTTTCGTCTTCTTTCTTCCGTTCCCCCCCAGGTCCTCAGGGAGGGAACACAGCAGCTTGATCAACCTCAACATCCAGCTTGAAGAAGAGAAATGTATTGCTTGGACTTTCCTGTTTTGAACTATGGCTTTGGACAATTCACTATGGGGCTTTGGCAGTTTATCTATGTTTTATTTATGCTTCTTTAAAAATAATGTACTCAAGACAGATTATGAAGTATTATGTTATGTTTTTGGAAGGGATGTTGTTGTAACACGTATTTGATTTTATGAAATAAAATTTGTTGTTCTTCCGCTGGTTTACAAATATGTGTTATTATATCTGTCTTGTATATCTGTGACTTGTACTTATAAACCTCCACCAAAATTAGGGCATTCCCTTTGAGAGTGACCCTAACGGAGGTGGGGTGTTTCACTTGGTATCAGAGCATAGGTTTACCAGATAAGATAAAAAAAAGTTTTGAAAAATTATTTTCAAAAAGGAAATTTAAAGAAGCATTTTTAAAAGAAAAATATTATTTTATTTTAAAAAAAAAAGGCAAAGTCCACTCCCCAAAGCCATAGGTATTATCTCTTATCCTTCGTTTTGAATCTATCCTTTTTGTTTCAGCATGTCCCAAGAACTTAACTTGCCTGAAGGGGTGCCCATACCTGGTTGGTTTAGACGTTTCTTAGAAGCTAGGGCCACTCAGCCAGGTCCTACCGTTCCTCCTCCTCCAGCTGAAGGGAATCATCCAGCCGCAGCAGTACTTTTTCCTCCACCTCCTCCACGGGGAAACACATTCGCTAAGATATGTAAAGATTTTAAAGCTATGGGAGGAAGGGATTTCCATGGAACTGAGTCCTTCGTAGCAGCTAGGAATTGGCTAAAAGAAACCGAAGACCTATTCATCATCTTTGAGGTAGAAGATAGGCAAAAAGTACAGTTGGCAGTGTGGCTATTGAAGGGCGAGGCTTCCTACTGGTGGGAAGTCACCAATGCTGAAAGACCAGTGGATACATGGGAGGACTTTAGGGCAAGGTTTGAGACCAAATTTCTCTCAGATGCAGAAAGAAGTTTGCAGTTGGAAAAATTCTTATTTCTTAAGCAAGGAGACAAGACTGTTAGAGAGTATGTAAATCAGTTTGATGAGCTGGCTAGGTTTGGGCTTGACCTAGTCAACACCCCGCACAAGAAGGCTCTCCGTTTCGTCAAGGGGTTAAATGAGCCATTACATAGTTTGGCCATGACCCATATACCCATGGGAGCCACGTATGAAAGATTGGTGCAAATGGCATTGCTGAACGAAGAGGACAAGGGCAAGAAGGAGACCAAGGCAGAAAGCTCTCAAGGGAAGAAAGAGGGTTTGCAGCCTAAGAAGACAGACTTCAAGAAGGGCGGAAAGGGCAACAAAGAGAAGAGGAAGTGCAATTTCTGTGGCAAAGTGGGGCACTTAGTAAAGGACTGCCGGAAGAAAAAGGCCAAGGAGAATGGTGGGTGCTTTTCGTGCGGTCAGACAGGCCACAGGGCTAAGGACTGCCCAAGGAAACGAGGACAGGGGCAGGGCACTGGATCCACCCCAGGGGCACAGGTTCATGTGCTAGAAGCGCCACCATTGCAACAGCGAGGTATAAATACTTCTGTAGAAAGTGTAGTTTATCTTTATGATCACCCCGTTCGCACTTTATTTGATTCTGGCGCATCACACTCCTTTATCTCGTCTGCTTTAGTAGAATCTCTGCACCTAAAAACTAGTATGGTAGAGGACCCCTTAATTGTTTCAAACCCAATTGGGGGCCCAGCTCATTTGTCTATGATCTGTCTGGATTTGAAAATTTCTATCCTAAGTGTTGAATTTCTATGTAGTGCCTTTGTTTTGGGCTTTTCGGGGTATGGTTTGATTTTGGGTATGGATTGGCTATCCAGTAATGGGGCCATCCTTGATTGTGAGAAAAGGGTTGTTAGGCTCCTAACCCAGCTCGGTAATACTTTGGAAATTTCTTGTAATCCCTCGTATGCGGTTATGCTTAGTTATCTTGAATCGCTAGATGCCTCCGTTGAAAATTTGAAATCAGTTAGAGTGGTCCGGGAATATCCGGATGTCTTCGAAGAGGTGAAGGGCTTGCCTCCGAAGCGGGAGATAGACTTCCGCATATATCTTGTAGATAATGCAAAGCCCGTTGCGTTGCCCGTTAGACATATGGCTCCACGAGAAAGGAAAGAGCTCAGTAAACAAATTAAAGAGCTTCTAGAGAAGGGGTTCATTAGGAGGAGCATTTCAGAATGGGGCGCTCCAGTGGTGTTCGCTACAAAGGCGGATGGTTCACTCCGTCTATGTGTTGACTATAGGGAGCTCAACAAGCTAACGAAAAAGAATAGGCACCCTCTCCCTAGAATTGACGATTTATTTGACCAGCTAGTAGGAGCGTCTGTTTTCTCCCAACTCGATTTAGCAACCGGTTTTCATCAGCTAAGGGTGGCTGAAGATAGCATCGATAAAACGGCTTTCAGAACCCCAGACGGCTTCTTTGAATGGCTTGTCATGCCTTTCGGCTTGACAAATGCACCTGCTTACTTCGTGGACCTGATGGGTAGGGTATTTAGAGATTTCCTCAACAAATTCGTAGTGGTCTTCGTAGATGATATCCTTATCTTCTCAAAGAGTGAAGAGGAACATGCTCAGCACTTAAGGGCAATCATGGAAACTTTGCGAGTCCATCAACTAAAAGCCAAATTCTCCAAATGCCACTTTTGGAGGGAAGAGGTGAGGTTCCTTGGGCACATAGTATCCAAACAAGGGTTAGCGGTGGACCCTGCTAAGGTAGTGGCGGTACAAGATTGGAAGACACCAAGGAATGCAACTGAGGTCCGAAGCTTCCTAGGACTAGCAGGTTTCTATCGAAAATTCATAAGGGATTTTGCGAAAATCTCAGCTCCGCTCACAAAATTGACTAAGAAGAATCTAGTATTCAATTGGGATTTGGATTGCGAGTTTGCTTTCCAACGACTGAAGAGGGCTCTCACAACAGCCCCAGTTTTGACGCTGCCAGATGGGAGCAAGATGTTCACTGTTTATACGGATGCATGTGGGACAGGGCTAGGCGCCGTCTTAATGCAAGAAGGAAGGGTAGTAGCTTATGGCGGGAGGCAGTTGAAGGTGCATGAAAGGAACTACCCAACCCACGATCTAGAGTTAGCCGCCATCGTCTTTGCACTCAAGTCTTGGCGACACTATCTCCTAGGTGAGAAGTTCGAACTTTACACTGACCATAAATCGTTGAAATATCTTTTCTCGCAGAAAGATCTTAACTTGAGGCAACAAAGATGGATGGAGTTTCTTGCCTCGTACGATTTCGAAATCTCCTACACTCCGGGCAAAGGCAACGTAGTGGCAGACGCGTTGAGCCGAAAGAAATTGACCCTAAGCCCGTTGTTTGTTGAAAGACAAAGCCTAGAGTTTATAGCCAGCTTCGACTTTAGGCCCTCCTCCGATTTCGTACCGGGCTTGCTTGCATCTCTCGAAGTGCGCCCAACTTTAGTAGATTCAGTAGGGGCAGCACAACGCGAAGACCCTCAGCTTGTGGAAATAATTGATAGGCTAATTAGGGGTGAGACTTCAAGTCACCTCAACAGATACTCCATTGACGATAAGGGTGTACTAAGGCGAGATGGAAGACTATGCGTCCCACAGACAAACGATTTAATAAAGAAGGTTCTCGAAGAAGCACATCACTCCAAGATGACGATACACCCCGGCGGAGATAAAATGTACAAAGACATAAAAAGGACTTTCTTCTGGAACGGCATGAAAAGGGACGTGGCAGAGTTCGTTTCTAAGTGTATGGTGTGCCAACAGGTTAAGGCGGAACAGAAAAAGCCTGGCGGACTGCTACATCCTTTGGAGGTCCCGCAGTGGAAGTGGGATAGCATCTCAATGGACTTCATCGATGGGCTGCCTAGGTCTAGGAGAGGCAACACTAGCATTTGGGTAATAGTGGATAGGCTTACTAAAAGCGCCCACTTTTTACCTGTCAAAAGTAAGAGAACTGCCTCATCCCTAGCATTACTTTACCTCAAGGAAATCGTGCGACTCCATGGAATACCATCTAGCATCGTTAGTGACCGAGACCCCATCTTCACCAGCGAGTTTTGGCAGAGTCTGCAAGAAGCAGTAGGAACGCAGTTATGCTTGAGTACAGCCTATCATCCCCAAACTGACGGCCAAACAGAGAGAGTGAACAGAGTTTTGGAAGATCTTTTAAGGCTATGCATCCTTGACTTCGGAGGGACATGGGAAGACCACCTCCCTTTGGTGGAATTTGCCTACAACAACAGCTATCAAGCAACCATAGGAATGGCGCCCTTCGAAGCTTTATATGGAAGACCGTGCCGATCGCCCACTTGTTGGTGGGAGTCCACGGATAAGCTCATACTTGGACCAGACATGATCCGAGAGACCTCAGAGAAAGTAGACTTAATACGAAGAAGGATGAAGACGGCCCAAGACAGACAAAAGTCCTATGCCGACAAGAGAAGAACCGACCTTGAATTTGAGGTTGGAGACAGAGTTTTTCTCAAGGTATCACCACTAAGAAACGTTGTTCGTTTTGGAACCACAGGAAAACTAGCGCCAAGATTCGTAGGGCCATTCCCTATTATCGAGAAAATTGGGAAAATGGCTTATAGATTAGAGCTACCCGAGAAGTTGGCTGGAGTCCACAACGTTTTTCACGTTTCACATCTCCGAAAATGTCTGCATGAGTCAGCTGAAGTGGTAGAGCCAAACATCCTCGATGAGGCCGAAGTGGAACGCGAAGCAACCATAAGAAGAGTTCCAACCCGCATCCTAGGAACGGAAGTGAAGAAGCTACGCAACCGCGAAGTCAAGCTCGTCAAAGTTCAGTGGAGCGACGCCGAGGGAGACGCGACTTGGGAAACTGAAGCTAGAATCCGTACTGCCTACCCTTTTCTGTTCGAGGGTACATCCTTGATCTTTCTTTTTCCTTAAGTTGCGCTTTTATCTATCTTTTTAGGTATCGACCTTATCTTTAGGGTAGAAACCTTTTGGATGAAAACATGTAATTGAAACATGTTATGTATGATGGTTGCAAGTGGTTGCAAGTGATTGCTAGTGGTTGCTCGTGGTTGCATATACACACACAATCTAGGTTTTAGATCGGCTCAGTCACTTCATATTGCATATGCATATGTGTTTGTATTCGTATGTGGTTGAACTTTAATGTGTTGACATGTGGATGTTGCATTTGTATTGAATGATTGTGCACTCATGTAGAATCATGAATAGGAAAATTTGCATACATGATGGATTCATGGCACCAACATAATTCGCATTAAGGAGGTCAACTGAATCAGTAGACCGCCTGATTTTGCATTAGATAAGTTCATGTACACACACACTTTGCATATGATCATGAAGCATTAGAAGTCTTTTAAGGACAATGGATGCTCGTGTTTGATGGATGAGTAGATGGATGATTGGATGTTAGGATTTACATTCCTCCTAACTTGAAGATTTCGGGGACGAAATCCTTTTAAGTGGGGGAGAATGTAACACCCCGAAAATTCTATAACTGTGAAATTCATAAATTAAAGTATAATCAAATTCAAATCAGAGAACTAAGGGAAACGGGATACGCCATTGCGTTCGTCTCGGAAAAATACGCGAAATAGAGTCCGAGTTTTCGAAAAACGGAGTCCGTATGAAGAAGATATGGCCTTCGGAAGATTTGAGTTAAATTTAAAAACCCAAACAGAATTAAATAATTAAATATTCCGAAGTGGGGCCCATTGGGCCAGAAAAGCGCCGCCTGGGCCACCCAGGTCGACTGGGCTGTCGACCTGGGCTACCCATGTCGACAGGGCTGTCGACAGCCCTGTCGACAGGGGTATCGACCTGGTCGAGCCCAGTCAACCTGGCTGGCCAGGTCGGTGTGTGGTCGAATTTCTGTGGTCTGCTTTGTCATTAGGGCTAGGTGGCGGGTTTTTATTGGTCTCTCTTCCTAATGAATGGCTATGATCTAACCTAGCAACATCAAGGGTCCTAATTAGTTCCTAACCTCTATATAAACAACCCTAGACTAAACCCTAATCTATTCATTAAAAATTAAGAACATAGCCGCCATGTTGCTGAGGAACGACAAAGCATAGCCGCCAACTAAAGAGAGGATTAGGGAGGAAGTTCTAAGGCCTAAAGCAATTCAAGCAACCTAAAGCTAATCAATTCAACAAAGGAATTTGCGTCTTCAATCCCTAAACTGGAGAATTCATCAAACCATTGTAAGTAGAGTATTACTTTGGTATAATAAACAACTGTGTTGATGTGTATGCTTGAATTGTGGCAATGGAAGTAATTCATATTTGTGCGTTCTTATCAATTTATATACGTTTGGATACTCTTGAATTATATTATTCATTATAAAGAACTACATGCGGTAGTTCTATGCAAATATACGTTTGGAATATTGCGCAAATTATGTAGTCTATGTTGAAGCTACATGTATATAGTTGAGTGAAATTTATGCAAGTTTGGGGCTTTGTTATTATGCCATTATGATGTATGTTTTTATGTATAAATCATTTTGCAAGTAATTGAAACAAGTTTGGTTATTATAGTTCATATGAAACTATGTGGAATTTTGACACCATGTATTAGTCATGCTTTTGCAAACTTATGAATATGGCTAGGAATGATATTTGGCATAATTGAAATCCGTTATTAAGTCTATCTTGTTTTAAAGGATTATATGATGACATGGCTAGGTTAGACTCAAAAATCCATTTTTGCAAGTTTAAAGCAAACACCATGTTTAGGAATATTTATGCATAAGTATGTTTATACCATCGTTATGTGATTAGGCTTAAATCATGATTAAGTTGAATTATGCTATGTTTATGTTAGAAGTATTTTATGCCATGCTTATGTTTGACAATATGCCATGTTTATTCTAGAAGTATTTAGGCCATGCTTATGTTTGACATTATGCCTAAATAAGAATATAGGTTCATGTTGTAGTTAAACCTATGCAAGTTTACATGCCTTGATTTATGTCACCTATGTTGTATGACCAAAATACATGTCACCCCTATGCAAGTACACCAATTTCTATTATGTATTTTCCAACGTCATATGCAAGTTCATGCGCTCACTTTCCCCTCTTTGTGTATACGCCATAAGCCTCCCCTTTCGCATGGCTAAATTGGGCTTTAAAAGGCTAAGCCCAATATATATGAACGGACGTGTAAAACGGGGGAAAACAACGTTGGGTTAAAATGAATTAATGAATGAAAATATGAAATAGAAGGGCCCAAAGTCAAGTATGGGTTGGGCCCATGGTTGGTGTAACCATTACACCATTAACATAATAATGGGCCGCAAATATTTACATATAAGAAATAAAGAAGAATGACAAAATATGTAAATGTAGAAAAGACGATGTGTTTAACCCGAGGTTGGATTGAGTTGTGATGTAAACCTGCCCGGAACCGCCCGGCTGTCCAGTAGTCACAACAATACCTATCCAATGTGGGAGGTTAAACATGGAGCCCAGCAAGGACCCGAGGTTAGACTGAGTTGTGGCGTAAGACTGCCCGGAACCAACCGGCAACAGGCAGCCACAACAATACCTGTCTAATGTGAGAGGTCAGGGCCTTAATAAGACAATTAAGGCTGAGTCAGGATTGTTAGGATTAAGTGAACTAAAGACTTAATCAAAATGGAACATGCTAAACTAAACGGACTGGTGGGGTTAGGTTAGGAAACACTTAACCAACTTAGCATGTTGGCTAGAGATAGAAAACCTAGTAACGGGGGACCCTTTTCAGCAGTAACCCTAAAAGGTGTATCAGGATACCCTGAAACTAGGCAGGGTGGGGCACGATTACTGGGCTGATTGTAAGAGGTCAAATCGACGGCGGTGGTGTAGCAGTGTAGGTTATAACGGTGTGCGGGCGTGCACGCACTCCGGCGCAGAAAAATAAAGCACTGGACACCAGTAGCATACCTTTGCACTCTAAGGTTGTGTCGGGTTGCCACTATGGGACTTGATACACCCCATGGTGGGACCAGCATAGGTAACTACAGACATCGGGGGCCGTAAGACACATGTAACTATGCGAGTAGGAGCCGATCATCGTAGAATGAATCACATCACCCTGATTTTGGGATGTAAATTGGAAACTAGTTTATATGGGTTCAGAGATTAACATGGGGTACGATAGTATATTCGACCCTAGATAACTTAACCAAGTTTATAATGTTGCCCACTTCCTGTTTACTTATCATACCCGGTTCTTTATTCATAGACAAAGTAGTACTAGACTTACTCAGGCTTTATGTCTGACTCTATTTTTCTTTCGTCTTCTTTCTTCCGTTCCCCCCCCAGGTCCTCAGGGAGGGAACACAGCAGCTTGATCAACCTCAACATCCAGCTTGAAGAAGAGAAATGTATTGCTTGGACTTTCCTGTTTTGAACTATGGCTTTGGACAATTCACTATGGGGCTTTGGCAGTTTATCTATGTTTTATTTATGCTTCTTTAAAAATAATGTACTCAAGACAGATTATGAAGTATTATGTTATGTTTTTGGAAGGGATGTTGTTGTAACACGTATTTGATTTTATGAAATAAAATTTGTTGTTCTTCCGCTGGTTTACAAATATGTGTTATTATATCTGTCTTGTATATCTGTGACTTGTACTTATAAACCTCCACCAAAATTAGGGCATTCCCTTTGAGAGTGACCCTAACGGAGGTGGGGTGTTTCACTTGGTATCAGAGCATAGGTTTACCAGATAAGATAAAAAAAAGTTTTGAAAAATTATTTTCAAAAAGGAAATTTAAAGAAGCATTTTTAAAAGAAAAATATTATTTTATTTTAAAAAAAAAAGGCAAAGTCCACTCCCCAAAGCCATAGGTATTATCTCTTATCCTTCGTTTTGAATCTATCCTTTTTGTTTCAGCATGTCCCAAGAACTTAACTTGCCTGAAGGGGTGCCCATACCTGGTTGGTTTAGACGTTTCTTAGAAGCTAGGGCCACTCAGCCAGGTCCTACCGTTCCTCCTCCTCCAGCTGAAGGGAATCATCCAGCCGCAGCAGTACTTTTTCCTCCACCTCCTCCACGGGGAAACACATTCGCTAAGATATGTAAAGATTTTAAAGCTATGGGAGGAAGGGATTTCCATGGAACTGAGTCCTTCGTAGCAGCTAGGAATTGGCTAAAAGAAACCGAAGACCTATTCATCATCTTTGAGGTAGAAGATAGGCAAAAAGTACAGTTGGCAGTGTGGCTATTGAAGGGCGAGGCTTCCTACTGGTGGGAAGTCACCAATGCTGAAAGACCAGTGGATACATGGGAGGACTTTAGGGCAAGGTTTGAGACCAAATTTCTCTCAGATGCAGAAAGAAGTTTGCAGTTGGAAAAATTCTTATTTCTTAAGCAAGGAGACAAGACTGTTAGAGAGTATGTAAATCAGTTTGATGAGCTGGCTAGGTTTGGGCTTGACCTAGTCAACACCCCGCACAAGAAGGCTCTCCGTTTCGTCAAGGGGTTAAATGAGCCATTACATAGTTTGGCCATGACCCATATACCCATGGGAGCCACGTATGAAAGATTGGTGCAAATGGCATTGCTGAACGAAGAGGACAAGGGCAAGAAGGAGACCAAGGCAGAAAGCTCTCAAGGGAAGAAAGAGGGTTTGCAGCCTAAGAAGACAGACTTCAAGAAGGGCGGAAAGGGCAACAAAGAGAAGAGGAAGTGCAATTTCTGTGGCAAAGTGGGGCACTTAGTAAAGGACTGCCGGAAGAAAAAGGCCAAGGAGAATGGTGGGTGCTTTTCGTGCGGTCAGACAGGCCACAGGGCTAAGGACTGCCCAAGGAAACGAGGACAGGGGCAGGGCACTGGATCCACCCCAGGGGCACAGGTTCATGTGCTAGAAGCGCCACCATTGCAACAGCGAGGTATAAATACTTCTGTAGAAAGTGTAGTTTATCTTTATGATCACCCCGTTCGCACTTTATTTGATTCTGGCGCATCACACTCCTTTATCTCGTCTGCTTTAGTAGAATCTCTGCACCTAAAAACTAGTATGGTAGAGGACCCCTTAATTGTTTCAAACCCAATTGGGGGCCCAGCTCATTTGTCTATGATCTGTCTGGATTTGAAAATTTCTATCCTAAGTGTTGAATTTCTATGTAGTGCCTTTGTTTTGGGCTTTTCGGGGTATGGTTTGATTTTGGGTATGGATTGGCTATCCAGTAATGGGGCCATCCTTGATTGTGAGAAAAGGGTTGTTAGGCTCCTAACCCAGCTCGGTAATACTTTGGAAATTTCTTGTAATCCCTCGTATGCGGTTATGCTTAGTTATCTTGAATCGCTAGATGCCTCCGTTGAAAATTTGAAATCAGTTAGAGTGGTCCGGGAATATCCGGATGTCTTCGAAGAGGTGAAGGGCTTGCCTCCGAAGCGGGAGATAGACTTCCGCATATATCTTGTAGATAATGCAAAGCCCGTTGCGTTGCCCGTTAGACATATGGCTCCACGAGAAAGGAAAGAGCTCAGTAAACAAATTAAAGAGCTTCTAGAGAAGGGGTTCATTAGGAGGAGCATTTCAGAATGGGGCGCTCCAGTGGTGTTCGCTACAAAGGCGGATGGTTCACTCCGTCTATGTGTTGACTATAGGGAGCTCAACAAGCTAACGAAAAAGAATAGGCACCCTCTCCCTAGAATTGACGATTTATTTGACCAGCTAGTAGGAGCGTCTGTTTTCTCCCAACTCGATTTAGCAACCGGTTTTCATCAGCTAAGGGTGGCTGAAGATAGCATCGATAAAACGGCTTTCAGAACCCCAGACGGCTTCTTTGAATGGCTTGTCATGCCTTTCGGCTTGACAAATGCACCTGCTTACTTCGTGGACCTGATGGGTAGGGTATTTAGAGATTTCCTCAACAAATTCGTAGTGGTCTTCGTAGATGATATCCTTATCTTCTCAAAGAGTGAAGAGGAACATGCTCAGCACTTAAGGGCAATCATGGAAACTTTGCGAGTCCATCAACTAAAAGCCAAATTCTCCAAATGCCACTTTTGGAGGGAAGAGGTGAGGTTCCTTGGGCACATAGTATCCAAACAAGGGTTAGCGGTGGACCCTGCTAAGGTAGTGGCGGTACAAGATTGGAAGACACCAAGGAATGCAACTGAGGTCCGAAGCTTCCTAGGACTAGCAGGTTTCTATCGAAAATTCATAAGGGATTTTGCGAAAATCTCAGCTCCGCTCACAAAATTGACTAAGAAGAATCTAGTATTCAATTGGGATTTGGATTGCGAGTTTGCTTTCCAACGACTGAAGAGGGCTCTCACAACAGCCCCAGTTTTGACGCTGCCAGATGGGAGCAAGATGTTCACTGTTTATACGGATGCATGTGGGACAGGGCTAGGCGCCGTCTTAATGCAAGAAGGAAGGGTAGTAGCTTATGGCGGGAGGCAGTTGAAGGTGCATGAAAGGAACTACCCAACCCACGATCTAGAGTTAGCCGCCATCGTCTTTGCACTCAAGTCTTGGCGACACTATCTCCTAGGTGAGAAGTTCGAACTTTACACTGACCATAAATCGTTGAAATATCTTTTCTCGCAGAAAGATCTTAACTTGAGGCAACAAAGATGGATGGAGTTTCTTGCCTCGTACGATTTCGAAATCTCCTACACTCCGGGCAAAGGCAACGTAGTGGCAGACGCGTTGAGCCGAAAGAAATTGACCCTAAGCCCGTTGTTTGTTGAAAGACAAAGCCTAGAGTTTATAGCCAGCTTCGACTTTAGGCCCTCCTCCGATTTCGTACCGGGCTTGCTTGCATCTCTCGAAGTGCGCCCAACTTTAGTAGATTCAGTAGGGGCAGCACAACGCGAAGACCCTCAGCTTGTGGAAATAATTGATAGGCTAATTAGGGGTGAGACTTCAAGTCACCTCAACAGATACTCCATTGACGATAAGGGTGTACTAAGGCGAGATGGAAGACTATGCGTCCCACAGACAAACGATTTAATAAAGAAGGTTCTCGAAGAAGCATATCACTCCAAGATGACGATACACCCCGGCGGAGATAAAATGTACAAAGACATAAAAAGGACTTTCTTCTGGAACGGCATGAAAAGGGACGTGGCAGAGTTCGTTTCTAAGTGTATGGTGTGCCAACAGGTTAAGGCGGAACAGAAAAAGCCTGGCGGACTGCTACATCCTTTGGAGGTCCCGCAGTGGAAGTGGGATAGCATCTCAATGGACTTCATCGATGGGCTGCCTAGGTCTAGGAGAGGCAACACTAGCATTTGGGTAATAGTGGATAGGCTTACTAAAAGCGCCCACTTTTTACCTGTCAAAAGTAAGAGAACTGCCTCATCCCTAGCATTACTTTACCTCAAGGAAATCGTGCGACTCCATGGAATACCATCTAGCATCGTTAGTGACCGAGACC
This sequence comes from Allium sativum, assembly GCA_030737875.1. Classification (NCBI taxonomy): domain Eukaryota; kingdom Viridiplantae; phylum Streptophyta; class Magnoliopsida; order Asparagales; family Amaryllidaceae; genus Allium; species Allium sativum. Next base: position 214,539,216 of record CM060919.1, read on the forward strand.
CCATCTTCACCAGCGAGTTTTGGCAGAGTCTGCAAGAAGCAGTAGGAACGCAGTTATGCTTGAGTACAGCCTATCATCCCCAAACTGACGGCCAAACAGAGAGAGTGAACAGAGTTTTGGAAGATCTTTTAAGGCTATGCATCCTTGACTTCGGAGGGACATGGGAAGACCACCTCCCTTTGGTGGAATTTGCCTACAACAACAGCTATCAAGCAACCATAGGAATGGCGCCCTTCGAAGCTTTATATGGAAGACCGTGCCGATCGCCCACTTGTTGGTGGGAGTCCACGGATAAGCTCATACTTGGACCAGACATGATCCGAGAGACCTCAGAGAAAGTAGACTTAATACGAAGAAGGATGAAGACGGCCCAAGACAGACAAAAGTCCTATGCCGACAAGAGAAGAACCGACCTTGAATTTGAGGTTGGAGACAGAGTTTTTCTCAAGGTATCACCACTAAGAAACGTTGTTCGTTTTGGAACCACAGGAAAACTAGCGCCAAGATTCGTAGGGCCATTCCCTATTATCGAGAAAATTGGGAAAATGGCTTATAGATTAGAGCTACCCGAGAAGTTGGCTGGAGTCCACAACGTTTTTCACGTTTCACATCTCCGAAAATGTCTGCATGAGTCAGCTGAAGTGGTAGAGCCAAACATCCTCGATGAGGCCGAAGTGGAACGCGAAGCAACCATAAGAAGAGTTCCAACCCGCATCCTAGGAACGGAAGTGAAGAAGCTACGCAACCGCGAAGTCAAGCTCGTCAAAGTTCAGTGGAGCGACGCCGAGGGAGACGCGACTTGGGAAACTGAAGCTAGAATCCGTACTGCCTACCCTTTTCTGTTCGAGGGTACATCCTTGATCTTTCTTTTTCCTTAAGTTGCGCTTTTATCTATCTTTTTAGGTATCGACCTTATCTTTAGGGTAGAAACCTTTTGGATGAAAACATGTAATTGAAACATGTTATGTATGATGGTTGCAAGTGGTTGCAAGTGATTGCTAGTGGTTGCTCGTGGTTGCATATACACACACAATCTAGGTTTTAGATCGGCTCAGTCACTTCATATTGCATATGCATATGTGTTTGTATTCGTATGTGGTTGAACTTTAATGTGTTGACATGTGGATGTTGCATTTGTATTGAATGATTGTGCACTTATGTAGAATCATGAATAGGAAAATTTGCATACATGATGGATTCATGGCACCAACATAATTCGCATTAAGGAGGTCAACTGAATCAGTAGACCGCCTGATTTTGCATTAGATAAGTTCATGTACACACACACTTTGCATATGATCATGAAGCATTAGAAGTCTTTTAAGGACAATGGATGCTCGTGTTTGATGGATGAGTAGATGGATGATTGGATGTTAGGATTTACATTCCTCCTAACTTGAAGATTTCGGGGACGAAATCCTTTTAAGTGGGGGAGAATGTAACACCCCGAAAATTCTATAACTGTGAAATTCATAAATTAAAGTATAATCAAATTCAAATCAGAGAACTAAGGGAAACGGGATACGCCATTGCGTTCGTCTCGGAAAAATACGCGAAATAGAGTCCGAGTTTTCGAAAAACGGAGTCCGTATGAAGAAGATATGGCCTTCGGAAGATTTGAGTTAAATTTAAAAACCCAAACAGAATTAAATAATTAAATATTCCGAAGTGGGGCCCATTGGGCCAGAAAAGCGCCGCCTGGGCCACCCAGGTCGACTGGGCTGTCGACCTGGGCTACCCATGTCGACAGGGCTGTCGACAGCCCTGTCGACAGGGGTATCGACCTGGTCGAGCCCAGTCAACCTGGCTGGCCAGGTCGGTGTGTGGTCGAATTTCTGTGGTCTGCTTTGTCATTAGGGCTAGGTGGCGGGTTTTTATTGGTCTCTCTTCCTAATGAATGGCTATGATCTAACCTAGCAACATCAAGGGTCCTAATTAGTTCCTAACCTCTATATAAACAACCCTAGACTAAACCCTAATCTATTCATTAAAAATTAAGAACATAGCCACCATGTTGCTGAGGAACGACAAAGCATAGCCGCCAACTAAAGAGAGGATTAGGGAGGAAGTTCTGAGGCCTAAAGCAATTCAAGCAACCTAAAGCTAATCAATTCAACAAAGGAATTTGCGTCTTCAATCCCTAAACTGGAGAATTCATCAAACCATTGTAAGTAGAGTATTACTTTGGTATAATAAACAACTGTGTTGATGTGTATGCTTGAATTGTGGCAATGGAAGTAATTCATATTTGTGCGTTCTTATCAATTTATATACGTTTGGATACTCTTGAATTATATTATTCATTATAAAGAACTACATGCGGTAGTTCTATGCAAATATACGTTTGGAATATTGCGCAAATTATGTAGTCTATGTTGAAGCTACATGTATATAGTTGAGTGAAATTTATGCAAGTTTGGGGCTTTGTTATTATGCCATTATGATGTATGTTTTTATGTATAAATCATTTTGCAAGTAATTGAAACAAGTTTGGTTATTATAGTTCATATGAAACTATGTGGAATTTTGACACCATGTATTAGTCATGCTTTTGCAAACTTATGAATATGGCTAGGAATGATATTTGGCATAATTGAAATCCGTTATTAAGTCTATCTTGTTTTAAAGGATTATATGATGACATGGCTAGGTTAGACTCAAAAATCCATTTTTGCAAGTTTAAAGCAAACACCATGTTTAGGAATATTTATGCATAAGTATGTTTATACCATCGTTATGTGATTAGGCTTAAATCATGATTAAGTTGAATTATGCTATGTTTATGTTAGAAGTATTTTATGCCATGCTTATGTTTGACAATATGCCATGTTTATGCTAGAAGTATTTAGGCCATGCTTATGTTTGACATTATGCCTAAATAAGAATATAGGTTCATGTTGTAGTTAAACCTATGCAAGTTTACATGCCTTGATTTATGTCACCTATGTTGTATGACCAAAATACATGTCACCCCTATGCAAGTACACCAATTTCTATTATGTATTTTCCAACGTCATATGCAAGTTCATGCGCTCACTTTCCCCTCTTTGTGTATACGCCATAAGCCTCCCCTTTCGCATGGCTAAATTGGGCTTTAAAAGGCTAAGCCCAATATATATGAACGGACGTGTAAAACGGGGGAAAACAACGTTGGGTTAAAATGAATTAATGAATGAAAATATGAAATAGAAGGGCCCAAAGTCAAGTATGGGTTGGGCCCATGGTTGGTGTAACCATTACACCATTAACATAATAATGGGCCGCAAATATTTACATATAAGAAATAAAGAAGAATGACAAAATATGTAAATGTAGAAAAGACGATGTGTTTAACCCGAGGTTGGATTGAGTTGTGATGTAAACCTGCCCGGAACCGCCCGGCTGTCCAGTAGTCACAACAATACCTATCCAATGTGGGAGGTTAAACATGGAGCCCAGCAAGGACCCGAGGTTAGACTGAGTTGTGGCGTAAGACTGCCCGGAACCAACCGGCAACAAGCAGCCACAACAATACCTGTCTAATGTGAGAGGTCAGGGCCTTAATAAGACAATTAAGGCTGAGTCAGGATTGTTAGGATTAAGTGAACTAAAGACTTAATCAAAATGGAACATGCTAAACTAAACGGACTGGTGGGGTTAGGTTAGGAAACACTTAACCAACTTAGCATGTTGGCTAGAGATAGAAAACCTAGTAACGGGGGACCCTTTTCAGCAGTAACCCTAAAAGGTGTATCAGGATACCCTGAAACTAGGCAGGGTGGGGCACGATTACTGGGCTGATTGTAAGAGGTCAAATCGACGGCGGTGGTGTAGCAGTGTAGGTTCTAACGGTGTGCGGGCGTGCACGCACTCCGGCGCAGAAAAATAAAGCACTGGACACCAGTAGCATACCTTTGCACTCTAAGGTTGTGTCGGGTTGCCACTATGGGACTTGATACACCCCATGGTGGGACCAGCATAGGTAACTACAGACATCGGGGGCCGTAAGACACATGTAACTATGCGAGTAGGAGCCGATCATCGTAGAATGAATCACATCACCCTGATTTTGGGATGTAAATTGGAAACTAGTTTATATGGGTTCAGAGATTAACATGGGGTACGATAGTATATTCGACCCTAGATAACTTAACCAAGTTTATAATGTTGCCCACTTCCTGTTTACTTATCATACCCGGTTCTTTATTCATAGACAAAGTAGTACTAGACTTACTCAGGCTTTATGTCTGACTCTATTTTTCTTTCGTCTTCTTTCTTCCGTTTCCCCCCCCAGGTCCTCAGGGAGGGAACACAGCAGCTTGATCAACCTCAACATCCAGCTTGAAGAAGAGAAATATATTGCTTGGACTTTCCTGTTTTGAACTATGGCTTTGGACAATTCACTATGGGGCTTTGGCAGTTTATCTATGTTTTATTTATGCTTCTTTAAAAATAATGTACTCAAGACAGATTATGAAGTATTATGTTATGTTTTTGGAAGGGATGTTGTTGTAACACGTATTTGATTTTATGAAATAAAATTTGTTGTTCTTCCGCTGGTTTACAAATATGTGTTATTATATCTGTCTTGTATATCTGTGACTTGTACTTATAAACCTCCACCAAAATTAGGGCATTCCCTTTGAGAGTGACCCTAACGGAGGTGGGGTGTTTCAGCTGAACTGTATTCTGTACTAAGTATGATCCTGTATAATGTGTAACTCTGATGATTATATTTGTCCAGTGTATTCTATTGTACATTATATGGTGTATTTATTTATTTCTGTTCTACTGTTATCTGGTTATGTGTTATATTCCAAAGATTACCCTCGCCACCGTCTTATGGGGTTTGGGGTTGTCACAAACTTTGTATCAGAGCTTTGGTTAAGCTTAGTTCTGGAATATAGCATATTAACGAACTCGTCAGAAGTAGAACCAGTAGTGTTCTAGGACGAATAACTCAATACAGATAGGATCAGTAATATCCTAGCATGAGCATAGCAGAATGGAATACACCTCCATAGACACATTTACGTTCAAGTATATGTCTCTATGCTTTAAAATATCTTTTCTGTTGACCTGACACTTGATCTGCTATTTGCAGAAGTACTAGAAAATGAGTGTCAGAAACAGAAGGAATGCATAACCAGATCTAGAGGCTCTATTTAAGAGATATCGAAATCTGGGTGGAGTACAATTCTCGGGCAATGAATCGATTATTCAAACTCAAGCTTGGATGAGTTCTGCTGAAAGAATTTTTGAGCGTTTCCAGCTGAGAGATGATCAGAAAAGATTAGTGGCATCTTGGGCGCTCAAAGATGAAGCTTTAATCTGGTGGGAAACAATTATTAAAGATAATCCAGAAGGTGATATCACCAGGGATAGATTCAAAGAGATTTTCATAGAACGATTTACTCCTCCAGAAGCATCTGAGCGGTTATGTGATGAATTCTACTATCTGATACAAGGAGATATGAATATCCCAGAATATCATAAGAGATTCAATGAACTTTCTCATTTTGCCCCTCATCTAATTCAAGATCCAAAGAGGAAGAATCTGAGGTTTATTAATGGTCTTCAAAGAAAATACCAGAATAGTGTGATGGGGATGTGAAGCTTCCTTTTTCTGAAATGATATACATGGCTTATCAGTATGAAGATCTGGATAAGCAAGGCCTTTTCGTCAATGAAGAGGAAGTCAATTTTAGCAATAAAAGGAAGTTTGAAACTGATAGCCCAGAGACAAGTGCACAGCCTGAGGCCAGTATGAAGTCTGAGTTCAGAAAGAAGCCTAGATTCAATCGGGAAAAGGTTAAGCATGAGAAAGGACCAGTAACAACTGCCATATGCAATAACTGCAATAAGCAAGGGCATAAGACCAGGAATTGTAAACCCTTGAAAATGCAGAAGAAGAAAGGGTTTAAACCCAATAACCAGTTTCAAGAGAATAGAAAATGCAGTCAATGTCATCGGGCTGGTCATCTTGCAAAGGATTGCCGGCTATTTAAGAAATATGAAAAGGCTCATGTAAATGAAGTGGTAGAAGTTCCTGCATCCTCAGCTAGTCAGGAAAGGCCAGATGTTTGAGAAGGCACACTTACTATCAAAGATATTTCGGTAAAGGTATTATTTGATACTGGCGCATCGCGAAGCTTTGTTGCGAAGAATGCGGTTAAGAAACTAGATTCGAATTTGAGAAAGCTGAAAGCACCTATTACTGTTCATAATCCGGTTGGGGGTTCCCTCGATCTCAGTTGGGTTTGTGGAGTGCCTGTCTCTTTTTCCCTTTATCGGTTCCCCACTATCGCGATCGTCATGAATTTTACAGAATTTGATCTTATTCTGGGATTGGATTGGTTAACCAAATATGAAGCTGAGGTTAAATGCACTGACAGGGTCGTTAAGGCGAAGATTAAATCAGGAGACTATATAACCATTCCCTGTGAAGGTTCGAATTCTGATAGAAAGGACTTCTGTGCAGCTTTAGATGTTTCTCCTGCTCAAATAGAACCTGTTCCTGTCGTGACGGAGGATATTCCTGTCGACATTGAAATTATATTTGTCGTCAAGAATTATGCGGATGTGTTCGAAGAAGTTGTTAGCTTACCTCCGCAGAGAGAAATTGATTTTAAATTCTCTTTAGTTCCGAATGCAAGGCCAGTAGTTCACGCTATTCGTAGAATGACCTTGAAGGAAAAAGAAGAGTTAGACAATTAAACTAGACAGCTTGTATGGAAAGGTTTTATCAGGCCTAGTTTCTCTGATTGGGGAGCAGCAGTGGTTTTGTCCCGAAGTCAGACGGTACTCTCAGACTGTGTGTAGATTATCGTGACTTGAATAAGCAGACACTGAAAAACAAAAATCCATTGCCGTGGATTGATGATTTGTTGGATCGATTGAATGGCGCGCAAGTATTCTCCCGAATGGACCTAGCTACAGGTTTCCATCAGCTTCGTATTGCCGAAATGTGTGTTCCTTTAACAGCATTTAGAGGGCCAGATTTATTCTACGAGTGGTTAGTAATGTCGTTCGGCTTATGTAACGCTCCAGCTTATTTTGTCGATCTAATGAACCGGGTATTCAGAGGAGTATTTAATAAATTTGTTCTGGTTTTTATTGATGATATACTGATCTTCTCTAAATCAGAAAGCGAACACGAAAAACATTTATAACAAGTGTTAGAAATTCTCAGAAAGAATGTTTTAAAAGCAAAGTTTTCCAAATGTATATTCTGGCAAGAAGAAGTCAAATTTCTTGGCCACGTCGTGTCTAAGCAAGGAATTTCAGTGGATCCCAGTAAAATCACTGCTATTCAGAATTGGAGACAGCCTCGTACGCCCACAGAAGTCAGAAGTTTTCTCGGATTGGCCAGTTATTATCGGAAGTTCGCTAAGAATTTTTCGAAGATATCCTGTCACTTAACAAAGCTTACTAAGAAACATTCGAGATTCAACTGGACTCCCGAATGTGCGGAAGCTTTCCAGGAGCTGAATTTAAAATTGACGACTGCTCCAGTGCTCACAATTATTGACGGCAATCAGTATTTAAAGGTCTGGACTGATGCTTCTAAAGAAGGCCTTAGCGCAGTGTTAACGCAAAGAGGCAATGTAGTCGCTTATGCTAGCCGTCAATTGAAACCACATGAGAAGAATTATGTAACTCACAATCTTGAGTTGCTAGCTATCGTGTTTGCTATGAAAATCTGGAGGCATTATCTATTGGGTGAGAAGTTTGAATTTTCACTGATCATCAATCATTGAAGTATTTATTCACCCAGAAGGATCTGAATATGAGACAGGAGCGTTGGTTAGAATTTCTCGCAGCTTATGATCTAGATATTTTATATACTCCGGGAAAAGCCAATGTTGTAGCTGATGCACTCAACAGGAAGAATGTGATCATCGCCAGTATTATCATTACACCATCGTTGATTGATAAAATAACTATTCTTCAGAAAGACGATAGTTTTATTAAGGAGATGGTCAGAAGAATTCAAAAAGGCGAAGTCTCCAGTTTCCAAGTGGATGGCGCAGGAGTTCTGAGATTGAAAGGTAGAATTTGTGTTCCCGACAATCTTGAGCTCAAAAGAGAAGTAATGGACGAGAGCCACAAGTCCAAACTGAGCATCCACCCGGGGATTAGTAAAATGTACAATGACTTCAAGCGAACTTTCTGGTGGAAGGCAATGAAAAGAGATATCTCTATATAAGTTAGCCGGTGTTCCACCTGTCAGCAAGTCAAAAGCGATCAGCAGAAGCTTGCTGGATTGTTGCAACATTTAGAAATTCCAGGTGGAAAGTGGGAACAGATTTCTACGGATTTCATAGATGGTTTGCCCAGAACCAGGAAAGGAAATGACAGTATTTGAGTGATCATAGATCGTTTCACGAAGACCGCCCATTTCATACCTGTCTGATCGAATAGAACTGCTCAGAGTCTGGCGCAGATTTATTTCAAGGAAATAGTTAGGCTGCATGGAGTTCCCATGAGCATCGTTAGTGATTGTGACCCGATTTTTGCTAGTAATTTCTGGGAAGCATTCCAAGTAGAATTGGGAACGAAGCTGAATTTTTGCACCGCATATCATCCTCAAACAGATGGCCAAACCGAGAGGGTGAATCGTATTCTTGAAGATCTATTGCGGACGTGTATCATTGATTTTTGCGGATCATGGGAAGACCATGTACATTTGGCCGAATTCTCATATAACAACAGCTACCAGGAGAGCCTAAAAATGTCTCCATTCGAAGTATTGTATGGTAGACTGTGCCGATCCCCTGCTTGTTGGGTAGAACCTGGCAATAGACTCGTATTGGGGTCGGATATGATTCGCAATGCTGCAGACAAAGTCAATTTCATTAAGAAACGATTACTAGCCGGTCAAAGCCGACAGAAGAGCTATGCAGATAAGAGAAGAAGAGATATATCATTTGCTGTAGGCGACTATGTATATTTGAAGGTATCTCCGATGAGAGGAGTCATCTGATTCGGTAAAACGGGAAATTGGCACCCAAATTTATTGGTCTGTTTCCTATTCTTGAACGGATTGGAACTCTCTCATATAGGGTTCAATTGCCTGATTGGTTGCCTGGAGTGCATGATGTATTTCATGTATCTCAACTGCGAAAGCATGTGCATGATTCAGATCTCGTTGTAGAAGAAGCCCCACAACAGGATTTGGAAATCACTCCAGAATTGGCAGTTAGAAGAGAGCCGATGAAGATCAGTGGCAAAGAAACCAAAGAGCTGAGGAACAAAAAGGTTCACTTAGTCAAAGTGCAATGGATTGGAGATCCGCGAGATTGTACTTGGGAAGCTGAGGAAAGCATTAAGAAAGCCTATCCTAAGTGCAGGGTGGATATCTCTGATTGACTCTGGTGCAAGGTACATTTACCATATTTTGCAATTTCCATTATGTTCTCCACTTTTTTGTTGTTTTCTTTTCATGGATGTAAACTTTTAATCATATAGTCTGAATGATTTTAAAAAGAGTATATGAATTAATTAGTATATTTTTGAAAGTTAAAAACAAATTGATTTTTGTTTGTGTTGTGTGATTGCGAATTTGATTAATTGAATTATTAGAATGATAGTTAATTTAATCAAAGAAGGAATGGTAAATTTATGCAATTAAATCACACATTGAACTGGTTTAAAAATAGATAGAAATATATACATGTGCATTATATATGTTTGAACAGGTAAATGGATTAACTGTTGAGTAAGGAATTTATTTGCGTGCCTGACAAATAGGTAGACCTTAATGAGTTGGATGCGCAATTTTATTATTATATCAACTCCTGTTAATGCCATTGGATGCGGAGTGCTAGTTGTTCTGTGTGTAATAATAAATGTCGCCATAGGATAGTAACAATTAATTTTGAACTACACTACATGGCATATTTCTTGAAGATAGGCATACTTCATCATATACCACGTAAGCATTTGGAGCTTGTGTGACAAGGTTGAAGATTTACCATACGAGTGAGAGGCTTGTATGGTGATGACTATATTTTACAAGTTGAACTGATGACTGATATGAACTATACAAAATGTAACGGTAAATTGCAAGATTAATAAAAACCCCACACGGGTCTGGAGATGACAATAAACACGTCTCTCTGGTCATTAAGGCACAAAAACAATTTATAGGGTGACGAGAATTTATTCTCTGGAGTTATGATCTATACACACTCCCCTGTGGACACCGGAATATATCACTATAAATATGTGCATGCTTATTAGGATTTATTGGGTACCTAATACGGCCCAATAAATTTCCAAACCCCTCCACGTACAAAGGAGGTTAATGCGAAATTTTTCGAAAATTTAGGGTATTAGCCAAATTTTTGAAGAATTTGAAAATTCTTAGAAACTGAAAAGTTGGAGAATGGAAGCCAGATTGAAAGTGGAGTTGGTTAATTAAACCACTTTCGACTTTGTTCCTTTTCGGGGACGAAAAGTTTTAAGTGGGGGAGATGGTAACAACCCGGAAAATCTGAGCCAGTTTAAATTTTTTAATTTGGATAATTTAGTGGATTTTAGATATTTAAAATAAATTATTTTAAATAATAATGACGAAAAGTATGTTTGAATCGATGTTTGAAAATAAATATAATTGTTTTAAATTATAAACAAGGCCTGAAATAGCGTGGCAGTTTCAAATTTTCAATTCAAACTTTGACTAACTGTACCGAGTGCAAAATAAAACCGATTTTAGTGAAACCAAAAATATTTAAATATGTTTATGAATATCTTTCTAACGAATCTGAAAAATCGAAGTTTCATAGCGGGAGTCAAAAGTTATGGCCAGATGAATTTTCAGAAAGGTCGCTATAGAGAATATATCGCCCTTGAAAATAGACATTTTGCAAACGATCTCGGAATTCGACGAACCACTTTTGTTGGATCCGGGATGTCGAATTATTGCGAGGTTTCAAATTTCATAATTTTTGAAGTTAATATGTGAGCGTGGAAAAAGAAAATGTGTTTTGGTCAATTAAGTTAAATTGGATCGACCAGAGAATGGTCATTTTTCAAACGGTCTCAAAATTCGACGAAACTAGTTTTGTTGGGACCGTATCGTCAAAACATAGCTAGATTTATTTTTCTGGAATTTTTAGAAGTAGTATGTAGCCCCGGCAAATTGAAATGTACGTTCAAATCAAATATTGAATGTTTTATATTTTAAATTGAATAGAAACTGACTGAAACAGTCGAATGGGCCTACGAAACATATCCCACTGTGTTCGGAATGGGGGTATTTAGCTAGGGACGACAGTCGTTAGGTTTGAATTGGAGTTCGTATGTGATAAGCGATATATTCGGATTTTAAAGAATTAAAAATTAAAATAAAAAAGGCTGGCCAATCAAACTCCTTCTTCACATTCTCTCTCTGTAACACCCCACGTCCATTGATGTCACTCACAAAGGGAATGCATTAACTTCCATGGAGGTTAATAGTGAATATAGAACAGAAAAATTACAACAAGACAGATAATAAGCACTACTTGGAAATCTAAAACTTCATTTTATTGCAGCGGAATTTAAACATGTTTGTTACATCACAAAACCATAAATCAGAGTCAAGTACAATATCCATCTTGATAAAACAAAATACATAATCTTGTTACACAAATAGCCATTAAAGAAGATAACAAGCTGGACTTTACTTCAACGGTCCAGGCTTTCCAAAGAGAGATGAAGCAAACCAATCAAACTCCACTAGAGCTGGGTCCAACCTGAGGACCTGGAGGGGGAAAAAGGATAGAAATGGAGGGGGTCAGACATAAAGTCTGGCGAGTATGATAATTCTAACAATACTACTATCAAAATAACTAGACTAAGGCATAAACTGGAAGACAAGTAAATGTCTATGAACTATTAGGTATGGAAGAGCAGAGAAAGATAACGTTAAAGATGGCGTTAAGGCACACCTAATTACTAACGAATAATTACTACACTGCACCGCACCAGTCACCCTAAAGGTTGATCCCACTTGCTTCACACAGAAACTATATAAATAGCCTTGCGTACCCCTAGCTGACTACATAGGTGTCGTCTGCCCCTATCTCCACTAGGTGTACCCCACTACCCACTTGCGATCAGCTCCCTACTCGTAGATACCCGTGCTGGCCCCATAGTGGGGTGTATCACTCCCCTAAAGTGGCAACCCGATACAACTTGAGAATGCACGGCTTATACCTACACGATGCAACAACGTCTTACCTACCAGCCCGGGTCCACACATGCATATGAAACCCGTTGGAATTGCGTTGCCACCACTCCCCGTTTTGGCCTCTTATAGTCAAACCCAGTATGCGTGTTCCGTCCTCGACTTGGGTCGAGCCCACAAAGATACGTTTGGGTTACTGGTTGAAATGGGCCCACACAAGTTACCCACCTAATCTTGTCACCACTAGTACATCCCACTTAACCCTCTTAGTCATGTTCATTTACATTTGTGTTTGGTTAAGTCTTACTAATTGTATTTCACATGCCACTAAGGGCACCCACTAGATTCCTCATGCCACCCAAGGCACCTACTTAACCCCCATGTCCCACCTTACATGTTTATCTGGTTAAGTATTTCTTAATTCATTCAGGCCATAACCTCATAAAGACCTCTCACATTAGACTGGCATTTATGGCAGCTGGATTTGCCGGGCGGGTCCGGGCAGTTTTACACCATAAAAGAGTCTAACCTCGTGTCTTTACAACTGTTATGCTTTAGTTTAGGCCTAGGACCTCTCACATTGGGCTGACATTTGTGACCACTGGATTTGCCGGGCGGTTCCGGGCAGGTTTACGTCACAAACGAGTCCAACCTCGTGTCCTAAGCATTGATTATCACTTATAATCTTTTACCCCAGTTTTAATAATTCCCTATCCAAATTATTAATTAAGTCCACTTTTATTGATGTCCATAATTGACTCAATTATGGTCATCCACTCATGGCATGCAAAATCATATCAATTGCACCCCAACTTCTTATTATTAAATCCCTAATATTACCCCTACCCCACGTTTATACGTTCGCTTATTCGACGCAGAATATACGTTAGACTCGAATAGTCTAACTCATAGCACAAAAATAAATTATCACAACATATAGGCAATTAAAATGAATCTAATCATAATAGGGGTGAAACTTGCATAAACTACACAGGTTAAGGATCTAAAGGTGTCAACTTGTTAAATGTCACAATTTACATGATATGATCATAACCCAAATTTGTGTATATACTTGCATATGGGGTTTTAGACAACATAATGATGGTGTGAACTGGCATAGAATTTCACATATGTCATAGCATAATTCTAGGTGTCATAATTATAGCTCTAACGAGATGTCATGGCATATGTTCATAATCTTTACTAATCAATCTAACTTGCATACATGGTTTGTCATATAGATCAACATAGCCCAAACATGATGATTTGATTAACATGAACTAACTAGCATAGATAACATCATGACTTTAACATGTATGATTCATCACAATTTAGCATAGAAAACTACAACTTATATAATATCATCATAGCATGATTTACAACATATAGGATACCATCATCACATAGCATAGGGTTTATGACATACATGATAGCATAAGGTTTACAACAACATATGTGATAATCCACATCATTTACTTATAATCCATTCATGACTTAATCGAATTAGTTTAACAATAATCTTGTTAAGATTATCATACTCACAATTTAGAGAAGAAAAGAGAGTCTTGATTTGCTTTAGAATTGAGTAGAGTTAGAATTTGATTAGCTTTTCTTCCTTCTTAGTTGGCGGCGGCTCCACTGAGTTCCATGGCGACGGTATGACGGTAGCTATTCTATTTTTCATATGAATTAGGCTGAGAGACTACCTAGGTATTTATAGAGTTTAGGGTTTATTTAGACCGTCAGATCAACTCAGAACTGAACTGAACCGTTTAATTTGCCAACTCAGCCCTAAAGACACATCAGCAGCTCAAGATTGGGCTCAGTCAAAACCCAAGCCGACTGACCAGGTCGACACCCAGGTCGACACTATAGTCGACCTGGGGGGGGGGTAGGTCGACACTAGTGTCGACCCCCCCAGTCGACCTGCCTGGGCGGGAATTTTCCCGCCCAGCCCGCTTCTGCACTTCCAGTTCGAATTTTAAATTTTTCCTGCGAGCTGTTTTGAATTTTCTAAAACTTCCGATGGCCATAACTTCTTCATACGAAGTCCAATTCACGCAAACTCGGACTCTATTTCGACCAGAATTCCGAGACGAACACAATGGCGCAACCCATTTCCCACAATTCTCACGTCTGAGATTAGTTATTCTTTAATTTCTGAATATTAATATTAACCGAATTACGGGGTGTTACATTCTCCCCTCCTTAAAGGATTTCGTCCCCGAAATCTTCAAGTTAAGAAGAATGTATATCCTAACATCCAAACGTCCATCTACTCAACCATCAATCACAGACATCCATTGTCCTTATAGACTTCTAATGCTTTGATGTTTAAATGCACAGTGTGTGTATATGTCCATATCTAATGCAAAATCAGGCGGTCCACTGATTCAGTTGACCTCCTTAATGCAAATCATGATAGTGCCATGCGTCCATTATGTATGCAAAAGTTCCTTAATGATACATATTATCTCTATATGCGTGCACAATCATCATCCGAATGCAACATCCATATGATAAAAACAATCATCATGCATCCATTTTACTAAATACAGCCGTTTATATGCAATATGCAATATGAAGTGACTGAGCCAATCTAGTGTCTAATAGTGTGTGAATATGCATCCACGAGCAACCACTAGCAAACGCTTGCATCCACTTTGCATCCATCATCCATAACATGTCTCAAACACATGTTTCAACCATAGGATTATCCTAACTAAAGGTCAAGGATACTAGCGAGAGGATATACTAAAGATAAGATAAGTACAAGCTAAGCGATAAAGGAGAAATTAAAGGACATACCCTCAAAAAGAAAAGGGTATCGTGAACGCATCTTCTCTTCTGTCTCCCAAGTAGCGTTGCTCTCATCATCTCGCCGTTGCACTTTGACTAGTCCGACCTCTCGATTTCTCAGCTTCTTAATCTCTGACCCAAGAATGCGCGTAGGAGCTTGTCGAATAGTCGCATCACGCTCTATTTCCACCTCTCTAAGCAAGCTCGGCTCTACCACCTCCGCGGTCTCGTGCAAGCACTTCCTCAAATGTGACACATGGAATACGTCGTGTACACCACCAAGTCTCTCAGGCAACTCCACTCTATACGCCATCTGTCCAATCTTCTCCTTAATAGGAAACGGCCCTACGAACCTTGGTGCTAACTTCCCAACGGACCTAAAGCGAACAACGTTCCGTAATGGAGACACTTTGATAAAGACCATGTCCCCAACATCAAACTCAAGATCTGTCCTCCTCTTATCTGCATAAGATTTCTGCCTATCTTGCGCTGCTTTCATCCTCCTTCGAATCAAGTCGATCTTCTCTGAAGTCTCTCTAATCATATCGGGCCCAAGTAAGATCTTATCCGTAGATTCCCACCAACATGTAGGTGAACGATAAGGTCGTCCATAAAGAACTTCGAAAGGTGCCATGCCAATGCTAGATTGAAAGCTGTTATTATATGCGAACTCCACCAATGGAAGATGCTCTTCCCATGTACCCCCAAAATCTAGGATACATAGCCTCAAAAGGTCCTCTAGAATACGATTCACCCTCTCGGTCTGGCCGTCCGTCTGAGGATGGTATGCGGTGCTCAAACATAACTGAGTCCCTACCGCCTCTTGCAAGCTTCTCCAAAATTCTCTAGTGAAAATAGGATCGCGGTCGCTCACTATGCAAGAAGGAACACCATGCAAACGAACTATTTCTCGGACGTATACGGAAGCTAACCATGGAGCAGTCCTTTTACTTTTCACGGGAATGAAATGGGCGCTCTTAGTAAGTCTATCTACTATAACCCAAATTCCCGTATTACCCTTCCTTGATCTTGGTAATCCATCCACAAAATCCATCGAGACACTTTCCCACTTCCATAGTGGAACCTCCAATGGGTGAAGCAACCCACCGAGTTTCTTTTGCTCCGCTTTTACTTGTTGGCACAACAAGCATCTAGTGACATACTCGGCCACGTCCCTCTTCATACCGGCCCAAAAGAAAACTCGCTTCATGTCTTTGTACATCTTGTCCCCGCCGGGATGAATGGTCATCTTCGAACGATGTGCATCATTAAGAATAGCCTTCCTCAAACCTTCGTCTTGAGGTACACAAAGCCTACTATCCCTACGTAACCAACCCTTATCATCTAGGGTATACCTACGGAGATGGCTTGATGACTCCCCTCCTTTGAGCTTTTCTACTAACTCAACCAACTGTGGGTCGTCTTGCTGTGCCTTGCCAATCCATCCCAAAAGCGTAGATCTGACCTCCAAGGATGCTAGCAAACCGGGTACAAAGTCAACGAAAGGTCTAAAATCAAACATAGAGATGAACTCTAAACTTCGCCGCTCAACAAACAAAGGACTTAAGGATAATCTTTTTCTACTTAAGGCATCTGCCACTACGTTACCCTTGCCAGGGGTATATGCTATCTCGAAGTCGTAGGATGCTAAGAACTCCATCCACCTTTGCTGCCGTAAGTTCAAGTCCTTCTGAGAGAATAAGTATTTTAAATATTTGTGGTCAGTGAATAATTCGAATCTCTCCCCAAGAAGATAATGATGCCAAGACTTAAGCGCGAAAACAATAGCGGCCAACTCTAGGTCATGCGTGGGGTAATTCTTCTCATGCGCTCTCAATTGCCTTCCACCATAGGCTATTACCCTTCCCTCTTGCATTAAGACTGCACCTAGTCCTGTCCCATAAGCGTCAGTATAAACAGTAAATGGCTTACTCCCGTCTGGCAGCACTAAGACTGGGACTGAGGTCAAAGCTTTCTTCAAACGTTGGAACGCATCATCACAATCTACATCCCATTTGAAAACTAGGTTTTTCTTCGTCAAGCGTGTCAATGGAGCTGATATCTTTGCGAAGTCTTTGATAAACTTCCTCTAGTAGCCAGCCAACCCCAAGAAACTTCTCACTTCGGTAGCATTTTTAGGGACCTTCCAATCTTGGATGGCCACCACCTTCGCGGGATCCACAGCTATCCCTTCCTTGGAAACCACGTGCCCTAAGAATCGTACTTCCTTCCTCCAGAAGTGACACTTAGAAAATTTACCTTTAAGATTATGCACTCGTAGGGTCTCCAACACTTCCCTAAGATGTAGGGAATGCTCTTCTTCATCCTTAGAAAAGATCAGGATGTCGTCTACAAAGACTACCACGAATTTGTTAAGGTACTCCCTAAACACCCTACTCATCAAATCTACAAAGTATGCTGGGGCGTTTGTCAAACCGAAGGGCATCACTTGCCATTCTTAGAAACCGTCCGGAGTCCTAAGGCAGTCTTGTCTATGCTATCCTCAGCCACTCTCAACTGATGGAAACCAAAGGCTAAGTCCAACTGCGAAAACACTGAGGCGCCAACTAACTGATCGAAGAGATCGTCAATCCTCGGCAGTGGGTGTCTGTTCTTCTTAGTAAGCTTATTAAGTTCTCTATAGTCCACACAAAGTCTAAGGGACCCATCCGCCTTCGTGGCAAATACTACTGGAGCACCCCACTCCGATATACTTCGTCTTACGAACCCCTTCTCAAGCAACTCCTTTACTTGCTTATCGAGTTCCCTCCTTTCATGTGGAGCCATGTGGCGTACTGGCAAAGATACTGGTTTCGCATTATCCACAAGATATATTCGAAAATCTATCTCCCGCTTCGGAGGCAAGCCCTTCACCTCCTCAAACACATCCGAATATTCTCGGACCACTCTAACAGATCGTAGATTTTCCTCAGACGCGTCAAGCGATTCTAAATAACTTAGCATAACAGAATTTATGGGATTACAAAAGATTTCGAGAGTGTTGCCAAGGCGAGTCACGAGCCTAACTACTCTCCTTTCACAATCAAGAACGGCCCCATTTCTGGATAACCAATCCATTCCTAAAATTAGCCCATAGCCCGTGAAGCCTAACACATAAGCATCACATATAAACTCAACGCTAAGTATAGAAATTTTCAAATCCAAACACATCATGGACAAATAAGCTGAGCCCCCAATTGGATTCGAAACAACTAAGGGATCCTCTACTAAACTGGTGTTTAAGTGCAGTGATTCAACTAATGATGTAGAGATAAACGAATGCGATGCGCCCGAATCGAATAAGGTACGGACAAGATGATCAAATAGAAAAACTAAGATTTCAACAGAAATCGTTCTACCTCGTTCTTGCAGGGGTGGGACCGCGAGAGCCTGAACTTGTCCCCTTGCCTGCCCTGGTGCCATAAGAGCCTGCACCTGTCCTCCCGAGGTAGTCCCTGCCATCTGCCCCTTCTTTGGGCAGTCCTTCACTAGATGTCCCGCTTCGCCACAGTGGAAACAACCAGTCTTCTTTTTCTTTCGGCAATCCTTGCTGAGATGGCCTGGTGTCCAACAGTTAAAGAATTTCTTCTTTCCCTTGCCATTATTATCTTTACCACCCTTCTTGTTTTGCTGTTGGGGTTTCTTCTGATCCCCTTTCTTCTTGGGTGCCTTATCAGCTTTAGCGCCTTTCTCCTCGTGCATAAGTGCCATATCTACTAGCTTCTCAAAGGTGGCCCCCATAGGGATGTGGGTCATAGCCAATCCTTGCAACGGCTCATTCAAACCATTAACGAACCTCAGAGCCTTCTTCTCCGGCGTGTTCACTAAGTCCAAGCCAAACCCTGCTAATTGATTAAATTTGTTAACATATTCTTTCACTGATGAGCTTCCTTGCTTCAATGTCAAGAACCTTTCCATATATAGATTCTCTTCCGCCCCTGAGAGAAACTTTGCCACAAACCTACGCCTAAAATCCGCCCAAGAATCAACAGGACGCTCCCCATTAGTGACCTCCCACCAAAACGAGGCCTCTCCCTTCATCAACCAAGCTGCTAATTTAACTTTCCTCCCTTCTTCTACTTCAAAGATCTCTAGCAATTCTTCCACCTCCCTAAGCCATTCTCTAGCTTCCACAAAGGTTTCTTACCCTTGAAAAGGTTTTCCACCCATAGCCTTAAATTCCTTGCACGTCTTTGCAAAAGTATCTGCGCGAGGAGGAGGAGGAGGAATGGGTGCAACCGGTGGTGGAGGAACATTGGCTGGACCTGCAGCGGCCCTAGCCTCTAATAACCTCCTATACCATCCTAGTATCGTTACACCGTCCGGAAGGTTAAGATCTTCAGCCATGCTGAAACGAAAAAGGAAAGATTCAAAATGGAGAATTCGAAAGATAAAGATAGATGGCTATTTGGGGATTATGTTTTTCTTAAAAACTTTCCTCTTTAAAATAACTCATTTAAGAAATGTTTTTGAAAGCACTTCTTCCAAAAATACTTTAGAAAAATAGTTTTTCTAAAAAATTTATCAGTTCTGGTAACCTTAAGCTCTGATACCACGTGTAACACCCCACGTCCATTAATGTCACTCACAAAGGGAATGCATTAACTTGCATGGAGGTTAATAGTGAATATAGAACAGAAAAATTACAACAAGACAGATAATAAGCAGTACTTGGAAATCTAAAACTTCATTTTATTGCAGCGGAATTTAAACATGTTTGTTACATCACAAAACCATAAATCAGAGTCAAGTACAATATCCATCTTGATAAAACAAAATACATAATCTCATTACACAAATAGCCATTAAAGAAGATAACAAGCTGGACTTTACTTCAACGGTCCAAGCTTTCCAAAGAGAGATGAAGCAAACCAATCAAACTCCACTAGAGCTGGGTCCAACCTGAGGACCTGGAGGGGGGAAAAAGGATAGAAATGGAGGGGGTCAGACATAAAGTCTGGCGAGTATGATAATTCTAACAATACTACTATCAAAATAACTAGACTAAGGCATAAACTGGAAGACAAGTAAATGTCTATGGACTATTAGGTATGGAAGAGCAGATAAAGATAACGTTAAAGATGACGTTAAGGCACACCTAATTACTAACGAATAATTACTACACTGCACCGCACCAGTCATCCTAAAGATTGATCCCACCTGCTTCACACAGAAACTATATAAATTGCCTTGTGTACCCCTAGCTGACTACATAGGTGCCGTCTGCCCCTATCTCCGCTAGGTGTACCCCACTACCCACTTGCGATCGGCTTCCTTCTCGTAGATACCCGTGCTGGCCCCACAGTGGGGTGTATCACTCCCCTAAAGTGGCAACCCTATACAACTTGAGAATGCACGGCTTCTACCTACACGATGCAACAACGTCTTACCTACCAGCACGGGTCCACACACGCATATGAAACCCGTTGGACTTGCGTTGCCACCGCTCCCCGTTTTGGCCTCTTATAGTCAAACCCAGTATGCGTGTCCCGTCCTCAACTTGGGTCGAGCCCACAAAGATACATTTGGGTTATTGGTTGAAATGGGCCCCCACAAGCTACCCACCTAAGCTTGTCACCACTAGTACATCCCACTTAACCCTCTTAGTCATGTTCATTTACATGTGTGTTTGGTTAAGTCTTACTAATCGTATTTCACATGCCACTAAGGGCACTCACTAGATTCCTCATGCCACCCAAGGCACCTACTTAACCCCCATGTCCCACCTTACATGTTTATCTGGTTAAGTATTTCTTAATTCATTCAGGCCATAACCTCATAAAGACCTCTCACATTAGACTGGCATTTATGGCAGCTGGATTTGTCGGGCGGGTCCGGGCAGTCTTGCACCATAAAAGAGTCTAACCTCGTGTATTTACAACTGTTATGCTTTAGTTTAGGCCTAGGACCTCTCACATTGGGCTGACATTTGTGACCACTGGATTTGCCGGGCAGTTCCGGGCAGGTTTACGTCACAAACGAGTCCAACCTCGTGTCCTAAGCATTGATTATCACTTATAATCTTTTACCCCAGTTTTAATAATTCCCTATCCAAATTATTAATTAAGTCCACTTTTTTTGATGTCCATAATTGACTCAATTATGGTCATCCACTCATGGCATGCAAAATCATATCAATTGCACCCCAACTTCTTATTATTAAATCCCTAATATTACCCCTACCCCACGTTTATACGTTCGCTTATTCGACGCAGAATATACGTTAGACTCGAATAGTCTAACTCATAGCACAAAAATAAATTATCACAACATATAGGCAATTAAAATGAATCTAATCATAATAAGGGTGAAACTTGCATAAACTACACAGGTTAAGGATCTAAAGGTGTCAACTTGTTAAATGTCACAATTTACATGATATGATCATAACCCAAATTTGTGTATATACTTGCATATGGGGTTTTAGACAACATAATGATGGTGTGAACTGGCATAGAATTTCACATATGTCATAGCATAATTCTAGGTGTCATAATTATAGCTCTAAAGAGATGTCATGGCATATGTTCATAATCTTTACTAATCAATCTAACTTGCATACATGGTTTGTCATATAGATCAACATAGCCCAAACATGATGATTTGATTAACATGAACTAACTAGCATAGATAACATCATGACTTTAACATGTATGATTCATCACAATTTAGCATAGAAAACTACAACTTATACAATATCATCATAGCATGATTTACAACATATAGGATATCATCATCACATAGCATAGGGTTTATGACATACATGATAGCATAAGGTTTACAACAACATATGTGATAGTCCACATCATTTACTTATAATCCATTCATGACTTAATCGAATTAGTTTAACAATAATCTTGTTAAGATTATCATACTCACAATTTAGAGAAGAAAAGAGAGTCTTGATTTGCTTTAGAATTGAGTAGAGTTAGAATTTGATTAGCTTTTCTTCCTTCTTAGTTGGCGGCGGCTCCACTGAGTTCCATGGCGATGGTATGACGGTAGCTATTCTATTTTTCATATGAATTAGGCTGAGAGACTACCTAGGTATTTATAGAGTTTAGGGTTTATTTAGACCGTCAGATCAACTCAGAACTGAACTGAACCATTTAATTTGCCAACTCAGCCCTAAAGACACATCAGCATCTCAAGATTGGGCTCAGTCAAAACCCAAGCCGATTGACCAGGTCGACACCATAGTCGACCTGGGGGGGGGTAGGTCGACACTAGTGTCGACCCCCCTAGTCGACCTGCCTGGGCGGGAATTTTCCCGCCCAGCCCGCTTCTGCACTTCCAGTCGAATTTTAATTTTTTCCTGCGAGCTGTTTTGAATTTTCTGAAACTTCCGATGGCCATAACTTCTTCATACGAAGTCCAATTCACGCAAACTCGGACTCTATTTCGACCAGAATTTCGAGACGAACACAATGGCGCAACCCGTTTCCCACAATTCTCAAGTCTGAGATTAGTTATTCTTTAATTTGTGAATATTTATATTAACCGAATTACGGGGTGTTACACTCTTCCCGACACCCTACAGAAATCGACGGCGGAAAACCTTGTCTTGCTTCTCTCCTCGAACTTGCTCAATACAAACAATAAAATTCAACACTCATGTTGAAGATTTTGTAGAGAAGGGTGAGTACTCCAAATCCAGATAAGAAGCGTCCTCCATCGTTCGTTATTCGCTGAGATCCGCACCTCGGAAGTGCCACCGTTCGCCAATAAATTTCACCCTCTGGCCGCCGTCGAGTCCAGTCAAGGTGGGTGGCAAGTGAAGCTTACTTGGAGATCGACAGGGTGGTGAAGTCTGATCGGAGCGAAGCGGAGTGGTTTGAGCGAGAATTTAAGCCCTAGTTTTGAAGCTGATAAGAAACGATCGGCCTGTAGGTTGAGGAAGAAGAAGGTATATAACTAAACTAATTATAACACTTTAAAGCGTTGCTAACTTGTAAAAATCATATCTTTTTTGCTATGTGGCCGAAATTCGGTGAAACAAGAGACAGTGGACTCGTGAGGACGTCTTCTACATTTTAGAAGAGACCGCATATTTTTCTGAGCCTTCTGCAATTTTTGGTGGAGTGGAACCCAATGTGATATTTCTAATTTGTAAACAATATGGAAAACTACGATGTATAAATTATATAGTCGATGTATGAGTTACATAAGCATTGTACACCTCATGTATAAGCGTTGTATAAGTTGTATGTTCGATGTATAAGTTATATATGCGTTGAAAAAATTATATATGTGTCGAAATGATTGAAATGAAGTGAAAAGAAATCGAAATATATTTATATACGAATATATATATATATATTCTCCCCTCGTCCACAGACCATGGATGATATACATTGGTTGTGGTATTGTTTGGATTATTGGTTGATGTGAAATTTGGTGAATATCATGAATGGTTGATTTGAAATGATTTATTGTGATCGAAATCCCAATAGGATTAGTATATGGGAAAATTCGTCTGCGTACAAACTAGATATTGGAAATCCCTATTGTCAAAAACCGCGAGGTTTAAAGGTAGAGGGAGGAGCCGTACTAGGGACGGTGCCGGTTTTAACTACCCTGCCGTTATGCTGTCGAAATTTTCAATAATATTCGTGTGTTAGAATTATCTTCATGTGTTGAAACTATATTCGTGTGTTGAATAAAAATTCATGTGTTGAGTAGAAATTCATGTGTTGAGTAGAAATTCATGTGTTGAATGAATTCATGTGTTGAGTAAATTATCTGAAAGATAAAAATCACATTTTTATTATATATATAGCCTATATAAAATATTAGTTTTTTAAATAATTTGTTTTAACACCAAAAAATTACATTTTACCTTATGTATAAACCATATGAAATAATCGTGTTTTGAAATAAATTGTTTTACAATAAAAATCACATTTTTATTATATATGTAACCTATATAAAATATTCCTGTGTTGAATAAAGGACTAGAACGATAAAAATCATATTTTTATCGTATGTGTGAAGTCAAAAACATTCTTGTGTTGGATATAAAGATTGAATAATAAAATCAACATTTTTATTTTGAATATGAAGTGCTAAAAACATTCATGTGTTGAATAAATATTTTTGATAATAAAAATATCATTTTTATCAAATATATGAAATGAATATAATTTTGAAATCGGAGAAAGAATTAAATTTATATATTTATATAAATATAATTAAAATAAATCGAATAACGAAGCTGTAGTTCGTGTTTTGAAATCGTGATTTCAAATGATTAGTGCTGGAGATCCGACCATCGGATTTTCCCGAAACCGAAACCGTTGGGTTTGCTTTGGAAATATCTTTCCAACGACACCCACTTTGTGAAGATCCAACGGTTGGATTGTCTGGAATGTTTAATTCAAATCTAAAGAAAACAGCGCCAGAATCGATTATATATATATATATATATATATAATTAAATTAAATCGAATAACGACGCTGTAGTTCGTATTTTGAAATCGTAACTTCAAACGATTAGTGCGGGAGATCCGACCGTCGGATTTTCCCAAAACTGAAACCGTTGGATTCATTTTGAAAAGATCTTTCTAATGATATAAAATTTGTGAAGATCCAACGGTTAGATTTTCAGATATGTGTAAATCAAATCTGAAGAAAAACAACGATGTGGCCGCGTTATGGCCTGAAGCGTCGTTTGAATGAATTGGCTATTTTTAAATAAATAAAAATAGCGATAAATAGTGATAAAATATTATAAACGATATGGAATCGAAATAAACTGAATTTGCTCGGTTTATGTGATATTTGATGGTTGAATGTGTTTGGCAAGAAATTTGCATTAAAGAACAAAATTAGTGATATCAAATAATTTAACCATTGAAATAAATTGAAATTCTAAATATACGTGAATTATTTGAAAAGTCCGAGTTGATTCTCATTTCAAATAATTGTTCGACAAGTGAAAGTCGAAGATATGAAGACGGTGCAAGACCGATGATCTTCACGTCAAATGGAGGAGTGCTATTGATGCTCGTGATAGGAGTAGATACCTTGAAGGGGATGAACTAGTAGCCGTCCGGACGTACTTGTTGATTGTACGGATATATAAGGTATTGAGTGCCTTCGGTTTCGTTCAGACCCAAAACGAACTTGTAAATGGACTGTGTGTCTGACATTGGATTTTGTTCTGTGCTGATTGAACTCTATTAAATATATATCTGTTTGGCGGCGGAGAATTTATTCTCTTGCTTAACGCCCTTCTCTGAGGTGTACGAGCTCAGAGGTTATATATCGATAGAAACCAGTCGTATGGAGTGAATTGCCTGTGTGGCATGCCTAAGTGGCAGATGATCAAGGCTTCTATTGAAAAGAAAAGTCTTGTGGTTGATGATCAAAGCACGACCTGTGTGGCATAGCTTTGTGTATAACGTGAGTTCGCGAGCCTCACACCCCGGTATGAACCAGAAACGGGAGAGGACCTCAGGGAGGACATGCGTCTCTTTCTAGCTAAGTTGGTGTCAGTGACCTACCAGCCCTGACATTTATATTATTTTCACCTGTGTGGTTGTTGCTGTTGCGAGGCGCCTCGAATATATCGGTGACTATGTGGAGCCGATGGAGTCATAGGACTCATTTACGCCCCAAAGGGCGAGGAGACGTAGTGTTCAGGTATAATAATCCACATCGGTGGACTGGCCCTGACGATCCAAGGGTCGATGCGTTCTGATCCTGAGGCTCGGGCTAGACAGTCTCGAATTCGGTGAGGACGATCCCTTGCCTCGGTTCATGACGGAAATCCAATTTCCAAATATGACACCGTTCGGTTTTGATTGTATACCTATATATGGCGACATAGTGGTATGGGGCATCAATGCTGTCTATGATTGATACTTATGATTGAAATTGTTTTTGAAACATATAAACACTAGTAATAATATCAAATACTTTTGTTTTATTCGTATCCAGCATATTTTGGCCATTATAAGGTAAAGCTCTATCCTCCGGTTTGTGTTGCATTGTGTGATGGGAACTGAGTCTTATAATTGCTTCATTTTTATAAAAAGCATTGCGATGTTTAAAAGATTTACTTGTTTTAAAGCACTGGCAATCCAATGGAGTAATCCCGTTCCACGAAAGTGGCGTGGTCCTATGATTAGCCATATTTGAAAATGTGTTAAGTAGATTTCTTATACCTGTCCCATGACTGACTCGTTGTTTGTTTCACTTGCAAACTCACGTGCCCTTATTTCTACACGGGCAGCCTTGTATTCAGGTTTTAGCATGCTCTTGCTGGATACCCGGAGCTGAGGATGGATTCTATCATTTATCTCTTTTTATGCTGTTCAGCTCCTATTGTACATATATGTTTATTTTCCGCTGTAGACATTTATGTAAATCTGAACTGTATTTTGTGCTAAGTATGATCCTGTATACTGTGTAACTTTGATGATTATGTTTATCCAGTGTATTCTATTGTACATTATCAGGTGTTTTTATTTGTTTCTGTTCTGTTGTTATCTGGTTATGTGTTATATTCCAAAGATTACCCTCGCCACCGTCTTATGGGTTTTGGGGTCGTCACAAATTGAAATGAAAGTTGATTGTGGGTTTATCGTGAACTGTGTTTTAAACGACATTTGTTCTTTAATCCAATTAACAGTGAAAATACGATTTGGAATTTATAAATCTTTTTATTAAGATTTAATGGAAATTTTCCAAAGTAAAGCTTTCCAATTTAATATATTAAATTGGAATTGAATGGAATTCGATTTAGTAATAATCGAGATGAGCTTCTGTGAAGGAAAACCCTTACTATATATGGAATTTAAAGGCTTGGCCGTTATTCCATTTATATTATTAGTCTGATACGGAAATTTATATCGATTATATATTGACCTATTTTCTGAGAAGATTCCATAGTTAATGGAAGAGGATTTGGGTTTATCGTAAACAGTGTTTTAAATGACATTGGTTCTTTAACCCAGTTAAAGACAGGATTTATTTTCCTAAATTAAATAATCATTAAGTAATGATTTTTGAGATTAAAACCGAACTAGAGTTTTAATAAATCTTTAATTAGATGGAAATGGGGTAATTAAATTTACCAAATTCAAGAAATGATCGAGAATGGAGTTCCGCCAGTTTTACTCCAGGCGATTGTTAAATCTTTGATTAGATTTGAACATGAAATAGTAACTAAATTTACCGATAACACCATGGGTGTTAGATATGGAGTACTACCAGTTTTGCTCCATGGGATGGATAGGTTGGGATTGGGTTAATATATATAAATGATTACTTCGGTAAGGCTCACTAATCCCGACTAGTTGATAAACCTTAATTTGGTTTAGAATTTATAAAGGATAAAATCGAATCTTTTGAATTGATATCAAAAGGAAGATTTAAGAATAAATTTAAAGGATTTTATCTTAGATAAAATTAATGGGAACCTTTCCCTAAAGATGTGAATATTTGAATAAAAGAATATTCTGGATTGGAATGAGGCGTATGATGTGTTTTTATAGCACTTGATTATTGATTATATACGCAAGATATTCAGAAAAACGGGGTTTAACCCATTCTGAATAATGAATACGACGACTAAAAGTCGACGATGAAGACGGTGGTTGAAGACCGGAGATCTTCATATCGTTTGGATGATTACTGATGTCCTGATTGGGCTGTATACCGAAGAAAAGGTAATAAGTGGTGATCGTCTAGACGTACTTGGAGATCGACCGGATATGCGAGAACCTCTCTCCTGTATTGGATATATGGGACGAGGAATAAGGTGCCTTCGGTTTCGTTCAGACGTAGAACAGACTTGTAAATGGATGTGTGTCTGACGTTGGATTCCATTCTGTGTTGATTGATTTCTATTAAATATGTATCTGTTTAGTAGCGGAGAATTTATTCTCTTTCTTAACACCCTTCTCTGATACGTACGAGCTTAGTGGTTATATATTGATAGATATCAATCGTATAGCGTGGATTGTCAATGTGGCATGCTTACGTGCAAATGATCAAGGCTTTTGTTGAAAAGCAGAGTCTTGTGGATGATGATCAAAGCACAACTTTAATTAGCATAGCTTTGTGTATAGCGTTAATTCGCGAACCTCACACCTCGGTATGAGTCGGAAACGGGATAAGGGACCCGGGGAGTGCATGCGTTTCTTTCTAGCTAGAAGTGGTGTCATGGAATGGAGCCCAGACATTTTTACTTATGTGGATGATGGATAGCGAGGTGCCTCAGATATTGATTGGTCGACGTACTGACCATTTTAGAGGTCTGATAGGATCGGAAAACATGTGTTTAGGAATAACCAATCCACTAAAGTAAGTGTGGACCAGCCCTGGAGGATCCAAGGATTGCCTGTAGGTGTGATCATGGGTCATCTTGCTAGAGGTGATCCGAATCGATAAGGAGACCATCCCTTTCCTTGAGTCATAATGGAAATCCAATTTCTAATACACAACTTTTCGGTTTTAGTTGTAAACCTATGTATGGCGGCATAATATATGGTACCTATGTCGTCTATGATTGATACATTTATATTTGAAGTTGATTTTGACACTATGCACCTATAGTAATATCAAAATGATTTGTTTTAAGCGTACCAAGCATGTTTGGCTATTATAAGGGAAAACTCTATCCTATGGCTTGCGTTGCATTGTGTGATGGGACCTGAGTCTTATAATAGCTTCATTTTTCAAAAAGCATTGCGTTGTTTAATTTTAAACTGAGATTCATGTGGAGTAAACCCGTTTCGTGTTATACAGCGTGGTCCCGTGATTTCCCAAATTTTAAAGTAAAAATTTAATTACTGTTTTAGTTCTCACACCAGTCCCATGACTGATTCGGAGTTTATTGTTTCTACCTAAACTCTGGGTTCCCATATTTTCCACACGTGCAGTTAGTAGTTTTGGTTTTCGCAGATAATTCTTTTTTCAGGATCCTGGATTACAGCTGGAGCTATACTCGGAAAGCTTTGTATCCGTGTATTTCCTTCAGTTGTGGTAGTTGATGTATTTTCCGCTATACATTGTATTTATACATTATATTTGTGTATATATTTTCCACTTTATTGTAATTTAAACCTCTGATATTTTCCGGTGTATATTATTTATTGGAACTCTGATATATTCTTGTACTCTAAGGTAATTGTTGTAGTAGTAATGAAATGTTCTATTGTTTGTGTTCTGATGCGTCATGTTCTCAACTCAATCCGTGCT
Source organism: Allium sativum (assembly GCA_030737875.1). Taxonomy (NCBI): domain Eukaryota; kingdom Viridiplantae; phylum Streptophyta; class Magnoliopsida; order Asparagales; family Amaryllidaceae; genus Allium; species Allium sativum. The sequence continues at coordinate 214,568,377 of CM060919.1, forward strand.
TTCCCGTACTGGGGATGTTTGGGTCGTTTCAGTGACTATGTTATATAACTGATAGATTTCTTATAAAATTTCCTTATGGGCTCAGGAGAAGCATTATGTTACATAGGGCAACTCAGTTTCTTCTTAACTGATCACCCAAAGGGATGCATAAAATTTGTTTTAGGCTCTTGCCCCATCAATATCAATAATCAAGATTGCAAAAATTTGTGTTAGGCCATCAATGATCAAGTAGAATGTGAATCGTTTTTGCAATCTCGATATTGATATTAATGAGGCCAGAGAAACGTGAATTGATGTAGGAAACTGAATAGAGAAACATGTTTAAAACAAGTATACCTACTTTGTAATCAGAGTGTGTTTATGTATGCTAATTTATTTTATTTTATTCTATCTGATTTGTATGTATAGGAGTATACATGAATATTGAAATATGTTAGAGGCTGCGGAAAGGATCGTTAAGGCAAAGCGAACACTAGAGGGGGGTGAATAGTGTTTGCAAGAATTTTAAACAAAAGTTAAATCTAAATAGAGTTATGAAGTGAAACAAACAACAAAAACACAATCACAGACACCAATTCAAACACAAATGCAGAATAAACAGAAATAAAGGAAAATGCAGAAATGGAAAGAACACACCGGATTTTGTACTGGTTCGGATCACTCCTACGTCTAGTTCCACACAATGCTGGATTATACAGAGTTTTATTACTATTTTCAAATAGAAAAATACACCCTCCTTAATTTCAAGACTCAACAAGGAGACACCAACTCCTATCCATTGATTTCACGGCTCAACAAGGGCACACCGACTCCTAAACCTTGATTTCACGAATTCAAGGATGAAACTGTTTACTCTTGACTTAAAAATTGGATCTTCCAATCCAAGCAATTAAAAAATAGCCCTATAACTCTTCAATATCACTTAATTCATAGAGTAGAGAGTAGAGAGTGTAGAGAGAAGAAGTTTGATCAATTCAGAAGTGAATTTGGCAGAGTATAAATGTAAAAACCATAAAAATGAATAAGAATAATGGTAGGATGAAAGGGGATGAAGATGGAGAAGAAGAGATGTTAGAAAATTCGGGTATGGCCTCTTTTAATAGAGAATGAAGGGTTGCTACGTTTTTGAAACGTTTCAAATAGTGAAAAAAACTTCCCTTCAAAATTAAAAAACTAGCTGTTATATGTCGACATTTATATTATGCTATGTCGACATACCTATGTACAAAATTGATTTTCAAAGCATTTTTAAGTGTTTTGTTATAAAATTAATTCTAGAAATTCTTGAATAAAATTCTAATGTTGTAAATCAATATGATATGATAGAAAAACATATGAAAACATATTTTTAAACTACAGAAATATATTTATAAAATTATAAGGTTTTAAACTATAAAATATAAATAAAGTATATATAAAAAAACTTAAGTTTGAAAAACAAAGAAGAATAAAAATATAAAAACAAAATAGGGAGGATTGAGAATAAAATAGGAAAACAAAAATAGAGAGAATTGAGAAAAACAAAAATAGAGAGGATTGTGAAAAACAAAAATAGATAGGATTGAGAAAAGAACTGAAAAATCAGAATTTGAATTTGGATTTGAACCTGGAGTGCTATTTAGAGTCTTACAAAATCTAGACTATATAATTATATTAATCTTGAACTCTTGACATCTTGATATCTTGATTACTCATGATTCTTGAATCTACTCTGAATTCTGAATCTCTAAAAGCTCTTAAAATGTACAATCTTCAGTATTAATTCATGTATACAAATCCTGCATATGTACATATATGTATATATATTCTAGATAAATATGTTAGTATATATTTTATAATCAATGATAATTGAAATAAGGTTGTTGTCATCAAAACTCCATTCTCCAACAATCTCTCCCTTTTGGATGATGACAACCTTAGTTTATAAAATATCGTATCTGTATATACCAGTTTGATGATGATCCTCTTATACTCCCCTTGTCTATAAGAATTCTATAAAACTATGCCTATATTTTATAATTTCTCCCCCTTTGGCATTATCAAAAAGAAAGATTAAAGATGTTTCCCCTAAGTTAAACAATTGTAGAATCTAAATAATATTCCTAAAAATACTCCCCCTAAATTGAATAACACTATGAATAGAATATAAGTAATTATCCTTAAACAATCTCCCCCTTAATTTATTAGCTAATTCTAATATACTTAAACTAAAGAGAATAATACTTAATATGATGAATGAACACAAACCAAATCAAGTATCATTATTATATATGTTTGTCTAATATATATACAAAACAATCCAAACTAGATCACACTATATGTCTTAATATTTACAAGTTCCAATCAATATAGTCTAAATCAAATCACACCACATGTTTTTAGAGTAATTAAACAAATCAATCAAATCGTACCAAATAATTAAACGTCTCTTGGAACTTCAACCCAACCATCTTCTCCAAAGATAAGATCCTTCTTAATTACTTCCCAATCTTCATCTTCTTTGGTTGGTGGAGCCTTTGCGATATTATTTTCTTCATCTCTGAAAAGAGAAGAGAATAGCAATCGCATTGCGTCAAAGTGCTTTTCTTGTTATTCAAACATCTTTATTTGATTCAATTCAAGATGACGCTGATTTCATAGAATGCTAGAAAGAATGTTTTTGAATGAACTGAGAGTTTCCTCTAGATTTTCACTTAGATTATGGATAGGATTTGCCATGGATTTGATGAGAAATGATTAAAAAAGAAGGAGTAATGAAAAAAATGTAGTTTTCTGGACGAAATAGACTTAATTAGGGTCTGGAATTCGTTGGATTTTGAATGGACATGAGTAGTTATTTTAATTTTAAAATTTGAATTTTTTTTTCTGTTATATGTCGACATACGTCTTTTGTTATGTTGACATACTATAGTGTGCTTTTTGAAAATTTTGAATTCTTTTGATTCTTATAATATATTTTATGATTTCTCAGAAACATAAAGATGATTTAAACAGAAATAAAACTCCATTCATTACTTAATAAAAAGCAAATACATCCAACTAAACAAGACACACTTAAATACGAGATTCGAAAGCAAATACATGGAAATATATAAAGATAGATTAAACTTGAGGGCCTAGTTTTCGGATGATGACGAGAAAGATGAAATTCCAATCTTTCTTCCTATCTTGACCATGAATTTGGTCATTTTGGAAAACTTCTTGTTAAACTTCTTTTGATTTTTGGCGATTTTTGCTTGGTTTCGAATAATCCTATCTTTGAGATTACAATTTGAGGTTGGATACTTGATGCTTTCCATAGAAGTCTCTTCTTCTTCGTCTTCCATTGGGTCTTGCTCTTGTTGCAATCGAGCTTGTTTGGCCGCATATGTCTCATAAGGTTTGAAAGTGATAGGAATTTGCATGAGATGAATGTTTGAAGCATCAAACACTTTCCTAGAGACAAATTCTTCTCCATGAAGATCAACTCCAAAGTATTTGAAAATGCGAGTGAGATAAACACCATAGTAGAGAGTGTTTTCTCTTGAAGATACATCAATGGGCTTAAATTCATTTAGAATCATATCGACCCAATTGATAAGGTAATTACCATAATGGCAAAGATAACCTTTTGGACTTTAAGAGTTGTATTGTTGTTATTTCCGAAACGTGGAGTGATGGTGTGTTGAAGAAGAAGGTTGACAATTCTTGTTTTTGGACGAAAGAAACGATTTTTGAAATCCTTTGAGGCACCATCTTTGAAGATATCGTGATAAGTTTCCAAATCGGTTTCATCGATAGTGAAAGTTGAGAAATCTGTGCCCTCGCTTCTACAATTTAGAATTTCTCCTAAAAGATCGGCGTCGAGAACAATTTGAGTTCCCTTGACACTACTCCAAATTTGATTTTCGTTGCCTTGATAAATTCCACAGTTGAGATTTGCAAAGAACATCATCACGTGTTTGGGATAACATACTTCGTCGTTGTCTCAAGAGTCAGTTAGACTCAAGATTTCCTTGTGTTGGAAGAGAGAGATGAGATCATAAGATGGAAAGTCGCTGAAGACGGCGAAAGCACCCGTGCTAACTTTAGCATTTGCTAAGTAGTCACCATAGATTTTAATGGTCTCTTTGTTATTGTAAAGATAACCTTTTATGGTTTTGGTTATCTTCAATTTCTGAGATGAACTTGAGGAAGCCATTGATATGATAGTTTTGAGGAGGATAGATATGAAGAATAATATTTTGAGTTGTGAATGAGAAGTAGAAAGGATGGATTTATATAGAAAATGAACATATATGAACTGAATGAATATGAATTGAATAGGCACAACTTTTCATATTGAAAGGACACTTTTTCAGAGCTTAGGAGTTGGTGAAAAGATTGGAGGGAAGTTTGAAAGTTTAAACTTTTGAAATTCAAAATTTAAATTTCAAATCTGTTTGATATGTCGACATGTTTATTTTTGTATGTCGACATATAAGACTTATTTCAAAAGAAAATTGTTGTTTTTCAAATTTTGAATTAGATTACCGACTTATATTTCAGGTTTACGATTTCTTGAAATACTTCTAATCCTAATTAACATACAAACAATTTTATTTTATTAATTTATTGGTTATTTAATACTATATTATTATTTTGAATTACAAAATTAAAATTTCAAATTTGAATTTCAAATTTCAAATAGTTTATTAAATTTTAAATCCAAATCAAAGCAAACAAACAAAGCAACCATTCAACCAAATAAAATTTAAAATGCAATTAATGCGTACCTGGTTTTTTGATCCTTTCTTCATGGTCTTCTAAATTCTGAATTGCTGTACAGCATATATTTGTATTTTCGGTTTCTGGTTCTTCATCACTTGATGGCGAATCAGAATCATCTAATGTTGCTGCATATGCTTTCTTTCTTTTCCTTGATGAATTTGAATTGTCTGGTTGTTGAATAGATTTGTCTGGATATGGACGTATTTTCCTTATATGCCCTGCTTTGTTGCAGTTAAAGCATCGTCCATCATTTAAATTTGAATTTGCTTTATTATTCCCCTTCCTTCTGTATTTTAAGAATCTTCTAAACTGATTTGTCATGAGTGTTGTTTCTTCATCATCTTCACTACTCGAGTCAGAATCACTTGTTGTGGCTTTCAGTGCAATAGACTTCTTTTCAGTTGATCTATTTTCTTTTCTTTTCTGTAATTGAACTTCATTAGACATTAGATTCCCAATTAGCTCTTCAATCTTCATTTCATTAACATCATTGGCTTCTTCTATAGCCAAAGTCTTCTGATCGTATTCTCGAGTTAACGAGTTTAATATTTTTCTGACTTGATCTTATTCAGAATAAGTTTTTCAAAGTGCAGTTAGTGAATGCACTATCTCTTGAAATCTGCAATACATATCTGAAATAGGCTCATTCTCGTTCATTTTAAATAATTCAAATTGATTGACTAGCATTCCTATCTTAGTCTGTTTAACTTTTCTAGTTCCTTCTTGAGTGACTTGTAAAGTTCTCCAGATTTCATGAGCAGTTTTACATATGGATATTCTATTAAACTCATTTCTATCTAATGAACAAAGTAACATATTCATGGCTTTAGAATTGCTCTATGCAGCAGCCTTTTGTTCATTTGTCCATTGTGCAAATGAAGTTATGGGTTCAACATATTCATTTTGCGTACTATTCCATGTGTCTAATCCTACAAATTGTAAATAAATTTTCATTCTACATACCCAATATGAATAACTACTACCATTAAATAGTGATGGTCTAATAGTGGATTGACCCTCTATAAAAGAACTATTATTACTACCAACGTTGGTTGCCATTTTACCAAATTTTCAAAAATCAGATTATGATCTTTTGAAAGATCTTGCTTTGATACCAATTGTTAGGGACCGCGGAAAGGATCGTTAAGGCAAAGCAAACACAAGAGGGGGGCAAATAGTGTTTGCAAGAATTTTAAACAAAACTAAAATCTAAATAGAATTATGAAGTGAATGAAACAACATAAACATAATCACAGACACCAATTCAAAAACAAATGCAGAATAAACAGAAATAAAGGAAAATGCAGAAAAGGAAAGAGCACACTGGATTTTATACTGGTTCGGATCACTCCTACGTCTAGTCCCGCACAATGCTGGATTGTGCAGAGTTTTATTACTATTTTCAAATAGCCAAATACACCCCCTTGATTTCAGAGCTCAACAAGGAGGCACCGACTCCTATTCCTTGATTTCACGGCTCAATAAGGGCACACCGACTCCTAAACCATGATTTCACAGATTCTAGGATAAAACCGTTTACTCTTGACTTACAAATTGGATCCTTCAATCCAAACAATTACAAACAGCCCTACAACTCTTCAATAGCACTTTATTCAGAGAGTAGGGAGTGTAGAGAGAAGAAGTTTGATCAATTCAGAAGTGAATTCGACAGAGTATAAGTGTAAAAACCATAAAAACAAATAAGAATAATGGTAGGATGAATGGGGATGAAGATGGAGAAGAATAGATGTTAGAAAATTCAGTTTTGGCCTCTTTTTATAGAGAATGAAGGGTTGCAACATTTTTGAAATGTTTCAAATAGTGAAAAGACACTTCCCTTCAAAATTAAAAAAACAAGCTGTTACATGTCGACATACCTATGTACAAAATTGATTTTCAAAGCATTTTCAAGTGTTTTGTTACAAAATTAATTCTGGAAATTCTTGAACAAAATTCTAATGTTGTAAATCAATATTATATGATAGAAAAGCATATGAAAACATATTTTTAAATTATATAAATATATTTAATAAATTATAAGATTTTAAACTATAAAATATAAATAAAGTATATATAAAAAAACTTATGTTTGAAAAACAAAGAATAATAAAAATATAAAAACAAAATAGAGAGGATTGAGAATAAAATAGAAAAACAAAAATAGAGAGAATTGAGAAAAACAAAAATAGAGAGGATTGAGAAAAGAATTAAAAAATCAGAATTTGAATTTGGATTTGAACCTGTAGTGCTATTTAGAGTCTTACAAAATCTAGACTCTATAATTGTATTAATCTTGAACTCTTGACATCTTGATATCTTGATTACTCATGAGTCTTGAATCTACTCTGAATTCTGAATCTCTAAATGCTCTTAAACTGTACGGTCTTCAGTATTAATTCTTGTATACAAATCCTGCATATGTATATATATATTCATATAAAGATGTTAATATATATTTTATAATCAATGATAATTGAAATAAGGTTGTTGTCATCAAAACTCCATTCTCCAACAAAATATGCCATATATCTGTTGTGATTGAACATTTAAATCCGGGTTGTCCACGCACAACACAAACACACACTGTAACGACCCGCATTTTTAGCAGTCAAATAATTTATTTATTTAATTATTAATTATCGATTTAACGATATTGACAACCGAAATTAAATAATATTTATATTTAATTTATATAAATAATAAAATATATATTTCCGAAATAATCGGAAATAACAGAATTCATGATATGATTTGAATTGGACGATATAAAATATATAATTTAGTTTGGAATTGAATTTGAATAACGAATATATTATTTGAACGACAGTTGAATGTATAATTTATATTATAATTATAATCGAGCTCGAAATGGCGCTGCAGTTTGTAAATTGGCGATTCGAACTTCAACCGAATATACAGAAGCCGTTTTAAATCGGATTTCTGTGAAACAAGAAACGTTAAGAGCTGGTGAAGTATATTTTTCTAAGAGAAGAGAAAAATCGGGATTTCGTCATGTGGATTTTGATTTATGTCCAAATCAAATTTTAAAATAGTCGCTATATAATCGTTTATCGACCGTAACGATTTATTTGATATAACTAGATATCGGATTCGAATCTGGACAAGATTCTTTTGAGACGTAGTGATAAGTTAATTTTTATAATTTTACTATAATTTTTAATTAATTAAATGCGTACTTTTAATTTTGGAGTAATTTGCACCCTATATCAAAATTTCGGGGTTTCACAGAATAAGTGAACGGACCTATATTATTATATTTTTGGGATCGTGACACCGAGCTCGACCCAACGGTATGTTTATTTCTGTCTATAGCAATCCATAAACCGAAGAAAATTTAAGAAGCATATTTATATGTGATATCGACCTTTGCCACATATTCACTTGGCGACATTAACTATTATAAAACGGTTCCTTCATAACTTTAAGTGGGAACTTAAGTACCGAAACCATTTCACTATCACGTTAACTCTTTGTACGTTGTCCTCATCATGAAACTTCAAGTCCAATTCTAGAATTTGACACCTAGTCCCTCTATACATCCTAAGGAAAATGGTACTTAGTTAAAATGTCCTACGGTTGAAAAGAAAACAAAATGTGTATAAATGTATACCATATGCGCTGTGCGGCCTATGAAGTGACAATTCATTGCTATCCTTAACAATTAATTCTTCCACCTCTTATATATGTACGGGATGTTCTTCTTCATCTCTTTTACGAAGACAGAAACTTAAATATATAAACGAACAGGAAAAGAGAAGTACTTCAAAAATGAAGTTCATATATATGGAGCATTTGCGAAAGTTGTGGGCATGTACTTTGGTTTCACGGCAGCAAATGAATGGCAGGAGGAGGCTTGGCGTGAGTTAATGGTGATGAGTGGGTTCCGGTACATATCTGTGAAATGGAGCAGGTAGTGTAGCGAGGTAGTTAATGGGTTCAGTTTACCAGAGCAAGCCGTTTCTTTTAAGTTGGAGTTGCGGGGTTGTTGTGAACTGATGAGGGTGAGCTCGAGTTGGTTCTCGTTGTAACCGGATGCTGTAAAATCAGTTAGACTGGAAGTTGCTGCGGATGGTATATGTTTAAAAGGAGAACGTAAAAAGGAAAGAACAAGGTTCAAAAATAAGAGGGGAATGATGAAGCTATAAAGTGGTTTATGGTTTGCAAAGCGCGAGGAAACAAGTGAGGACGTGAATTTGTGGAGAGAGGTTTTGGCAGATCTGAAGTACGGAAGACGAGGCCGATGGTTTTGGTTTGGAGGAGGTAAAAGCATGCGGGCCTTGTATTTTTAAATTGGTGTTGGGCCTTGTTTAATTAGTAAGCCCATAAATCATTTAAAACATAAGTTTTTATTTGATTTAATTAAAGTACTAACTTAGAAATTATATATCTTATCCATACGGTATCGAAATTCAGCGAAAGAAGATCCGACAGGATCGTATGGACGGACACTACCCAATGGAGCTGACTGGGAGTGGATTTGAGCTCGTTATAATTTATAGCGAAATAAATTGTCTGTCTGAATCAAGCGATGGTTATCGTTATTAACGATGATCGTCCAATGTGAGTAAAACTCACCAACTCTGAACAGTTATATTTTTATAACGTATTTTTAGAACTGTTAATCATCTGTTGATTTCTGTGTGTTGACTGTTTGGTTGAATTGCTTGCGTATTGGTTGAAATTATAGATAACGATATATATATATATATAAATCGTTAATCAAATATTGACTCTGTTTAGTAGAATATTTCATATTGAAATGAAATCGATGTTAATTTGTTGTTTAACATCTGTGATGCAGGGAAACATGTTGGAGGGACCCAAATGGGTTCCTCAACATATATAATACTGTTTTGTTTCATTTATTGTGTTATATGATGTGATGTATAATCTGAGATTGATTATAGTGACAATGGTCTGGTAATTTGGTACTATTAAATACCAGAAGAAATATTGAAATAAAATATTATATAAAATCGAAAGATTTTATATAGAAGGAAGATTTCAAACAGTGTATTGAAAGGAAATACTTATAAAACGAAAAGAATTTTATAAAAGGATATTTACTTAGAAAGTAAATAGAAGGATAAAAAGGATATTTACTTAGAAAATAAATAGAATTATAAAGGAATATTTATTTAGAAAATAAATAGAATTAGAAAAGGAGTAAATTTTTATAAAATAAATAGGATTTTATAGAAAGACATATTTGGGAAAATAAATAGGAATTTATAAAAAGGATATATGGAAAATAAATATCAAAAAGAGTGAATCGAATATAGTTATTCGAAACGTAGTCAGCACAGACATAGTTATTTAGAATGAAGTTAAATCGAATATAGTTATTCGAACTAGAATTAATCAAGTAAGGTTAATTGGATATTAGTTATTCAATTAAAGTTAATCGAATATTAGTTATTCGAATAAGAGTTAAACAAATAGAGTTAAGCAAAATTAGAAACTAACTGGAGATTAGTTAAGTTGAATGGTTTTCTAAGTGATGATCTGATGTTGGTTTCAGCCTTCGGGATTGATACTTAGGGAATTGTTCCCTTACTAGTTTACAGTTAGGGACTGATAGTTGAGGAAGACTAGTGATTTGTAAATAAGCTGATGGAAACGTTTTCCAGTGTTAATAAAAAATATTTTCTAAACATAGAAAATAAGGAAATATGAATGAGTGAATATATATATATGGTAGATGATTTGATCAATAATTCCATTTGGAAATTAGATCGTTGTGTGTACACGGACATTTTTCATTTGATAGTTAACTCACCGACTATCAAAGTTTTGACCATTTTAACGATGTTAATATGGAGAGACCAGTTGAATTATTATCCGAAGAACCACTCCGTATTGGGATAAGCGTTGCGAATCAAGTATGCTGAATATATTGAAGACGGAGTAAAGTGCAAGGGCTATTGTATAAATATTAGATAATAATTGCCTAAGATGGATGTACTGAATAGTGCCTTCGGTTTGTCCTATACCAGGACGACCTGTATGGAAGAGTGTCTGACAGAGTATATCTAAAGGATCGCGTAAGTTGATGTCTTCAAACGTATTCACGTTTGGTGGTGGAGGAATTCGTTTCTCTTAGCTGTGTACCCGTGTTATTTTTGGATAAATCAATTTGTGATTTGGCGGGTATGATGATGTGACATTCTAAGTGAATGAAGATGTGGCATGTAAAAGATAAGCGTAGCTTCTAGCCTCACATCCTGTAAATGACAAAAATCGGGAAGGCAGCATGGCTATGTAGGTCGCACCTATTAGGGTGTATAATCACCTGACCTAGAGTTTCAATTACTTCTAAAAATCTATTGTCGATGCTGTCCCATTCGGGAAACGGTTGCTGATCCCTACCGTTGGTGATATACATTCGATACACTCAAGCGAAATGAGTGGTCGGTCATGTGTGGCCGGGTTGCAAGATGTTCTAGTTGAACCCAGTGTATTCCTCTCTCGAGGTACACTTGCGAAAGTTGGTTCCATACCTTGTCATTGTTGGAAATCTATTACCCAATACACACTTGCGGTTTTGATTGTATACTATATATGTAGAACGTGAGATGAAAGCGTTTCTGCTAGATGATTATTATATTGTGGTTGATAGATACTATTATAATATTAATGAGTTTTGATATAAAGATTATTTTGGATTCTCATAAGGGAAAAACCCGTTCCGTTATACGGCGTGGTCTTATGAGATATTATTTAATGGCTCAAACTGTTTTAAACTGTTTTACCCATACCAGTCCATGTTGCTTAACTGGTACGTCTGATAGGGGGTTCTCGCTTTGCGGTTTGGTGGCGAACGGGAGACTCTTACCCCTACAGGTCCTGCAATATAGCGGGTTGGTTGAGTCGAGAGGCTGGCCGTAAAGCATGGAGTTGGGGTACCAATGTAAGCCACAAGGGGACGGTAACCCTCTGCCTTGGGGATTGGGGAGGATGGTTGCAAAGCCTACTCACTAAAAACCGGGTCGTTACAGTTGGTATCAGAGCTTAAGGTTAAGTTATTACCTAGGCTCTGTGGCATGACTCAGTAGAGATGGGGTTAGTAATACCCTAGATTGAGTTGAGTGTATATATACGAGTGAACGTATTTGTTGTTTGATATAAAAATTGTTTTATATTGTGGAGATTTATTAGTTGAGTTGTTTATGGGTTCTGGTCGATCAGTTTGATCCACTGTATCGATAGGAGTTTCTAAACACTCGAACACGATGGGTCGACGCGATATGTTTTGAAAAGAGGGTAAACAGAATAATTTTACCAAAATTATATTTTGATATAGAGCAGATATATATTGGAATGAATATATATATTGGATATATTGGTTGTTATTATAATCGAGTAATATAATGATGGAGATGGTTATATATATAACCAAATAAAACTCGTATAAGTATTACGAAGTGAATTAAATATGAATATTAAATCTGAATTGGATTTAAAGCCCTGGAAAGTAGGAAAAGTGTTTGTAAATGGATTTGAATTGAATATATGAGAATTTTAAAATCCTGGGAGATTTTAAATTGTTTTACAAGCAGTGTGAATGGTATTTTGAAATGAATCTCAAAATGGAAGTGTTTAGATATGGTTTTGAAAAGTGATAGTATTGAACCCACTTCGATAGCTGGGAAATAACCCTGATGATGAATCGCGACATCATTAGTGTTCATTTTCGAGTGGTAAGTGACGTATTACTACCAAGGATTTTGTTTTTGAATTGTTTTGAGAGAAACAAGTTGTTTGAAATCCAAAAAGGAATATTTGGTTTTAGAAAAGCAAAGCTATTTAAAACTCCCAGGAAGAGACGGTGTGAATTAAAAACAAATTTAAATAGAAATGTGTGAAACCAAGCTGGAACTGAACTGAAACCAATTAGCTGGAAATTGAATTGGATAGGATATATCAAGTAGAATCAGATTTTGAATTGTGAGATAGAATCTGAAATGGTATTGGATTGATGAGTTAAGAAATAAAAAAAATCGAAAATGGAGCTTTGATTTGAAATTGAATTCGCCTTTGGTAGAAGCGAATGATTGGATTTTTGGATAAAAACAGATTGGAATTTGATTGGGATGACCCTTGTATCTGCTGAATTGATAACAGATGGAAAGGATATAATGATATGCCGACAAAAGGTACAAGTTTATATTTCTACTGGATATAAGATTTATAAGCCGAATTGGCAAGCCACTTGGCTATTTGATTTTTCTTTTGGGTTGGAGAAGGCCTAGAGTGGCGAGTTGTGGTTTTACCGATAGGGATGTACAAAGGAGGTTATGGCGAAATTTTCCGAAAAGTTAGAGCATTAGAAAATTTTCAGAATTTTGAAGAATTTAGTAAGTCGGAAAGAATTAATAAGTTAATTGGAATTTAAATGGTTCAGTTAAAATGGAAGTTAAGAAGTAAAACCTGAAGATGTTTAAATCTAATTAGTAGAATTAGTAACATTCTTTTAGCTTAACAATTTCGAGGACGAAATTATTTTAAGGAGGAAAGATTGTAATGACCCGCATTTTTAGCAGTTGAATAATTTATTTATTTAATTATTAATTATCGATTTAACGATATCGATAACTGAAATTAAATAATATTTATATTTAATTAATATAAATAATAAAATATATATTTTCGAAATAAACGGAAATAACAGAATTCATGATATGTTGTGAATTGGACAATATACAACATATAATTCAGTTTGGAATTGAATTTGAATAATGAATATATTATTTGTACGACAGTTGAACGTATAATTTATATTATAATTATAATCGAGCTCGAAATGGCGCTGCAGTTCGTAATTTGGAGATTCGAACTTCAACCGAATATACAGAAGCCGTTTTAAATCGGATTTCTGTGAAACAAGAAACGTTAGGAGCCGGTGAAGTACATTTTTCTGGGAGAAGAGAAAAATCGGGATTTCATCGTGTAGATTTTGATTTATGTCCAAATCAAACTTTAAAATAGTCGCTATAGAATCGTTTATCGACCGTAACGGTTTATTTGATATAACTAGATATCGGATTCGAATCTGGACAAGATTCTTTAGAGACGTAGTGATTAGTTAATTTTTAGAATTTTACTATAATTTTTAATTTATTAAATAAGCACTTTTTATTTTGGAGTATTTTGCACCCTATGTCAACATTTCGGGGTTTCACAGAATAAGTAAACGGACCTATACTATTATATTTTTGGGATCGTGACACCGAGCTCGACCCAATGGTATGTTTATTTCTCTCTATAGCGATCCGTAAACCGAAGAAAATTTAAGAAGCATATTTATATGTGATATCGACCTTTGCCACATATTCACCTGGCGACATTAACTATTATAAAACGGTTCCTTCATAACTTTAAGTGGGAACTTAAGTGCCGAAACCATTTCACTATCACGTTAACTCTTTGTACGTTGTTCTCATCATGAATCTTCAAGTCCAATTCTAGAATTTGACACCTTGTCCCTCTATACAACCTAAGGAAAATGGTACTTAGTTAAAACGTCCTACGGCTGAAAAGAAAACAAAACGTGTATAAATATATACCATATGCGCTGTGCGGCCTATGAAGTGACAATTCATTTCTATCCTTAACCATTAATTCTTCCACCTCTTATATATGTACAGGATGCTCTTCTTCATCTCTTTTACAAAGACATAAACTTAAATATATAAACGAACAGGAAAAAGAGAAGTACTTCAAAAATGACGTTCATATATATGGAGCATTTGAGAAAGGAGTGGGCGTGAACTTTGGTTTCACGGCAGCAAATAAATGGCAGGAGGAGGCTTGGCGTGAGTTAATGGTGATGAGTGGGTTCCGGTACAGCTGTGAAATGGAGCAGGTAGTGTAGCGAGGTAGTTAATGGGTTCAGTTTACCGGAGCTAGCCGTTTCTTTTAAGTTGGAGTTGCGGGGTTGTTGTGAGCTGATGAGGGTGAGCTCGAGTTGGGGAGTCGACTGGGGAGTCGACTAGGAAATCGACTTGGTCGACTGGGGAGTCGACTAGGCAGTCGACACCCCCAGGACCAGGTCGACTGCGCAGTCGACTTGGGTGTCGGCATGGTCCAGTCGGCCAGGTTTTGGCTGAGCCCAATTTTGAGCTGCTGATGTGTCTTTAGGGCTGAGTTGGCTAATTTGACGGTTCAGGTTAGTTCTGAGTTGATCTGACGGTCTAAATAAATCCTAAACTCTATATATACCTAGGTAGTCTCTCACTCTAAATTCACATGAAAGATAGAATAGCCGCCGTCATGTCGTCGCCATGGAGCTCAGTGTTGCCGCCGCCAACTAAGAGGGAAGAAAGCTAATCAAAACTCTAATTCTACTCAACTCTAAAGCAAATCAAGACTCTCTTTCTTTTCTAATTGTGAGTATGATGATCTTAATAAGATTATTAGCAAACTAATTAGATTAAGATGTGATATGGATCATAAGAAAATGATGTGAATTGTCATATATGTTGTTGTAAACCTTATGCTATCATGTATGTTGTAAATTCTATGTTATGTGATGATGATATCCTATATGTTGTAAATCATGCTATGATGATATTATATATGTTGCAAGTTTCTATGCTAAGTTGCGATGTTACAAAGCCATGATGTTATTATGTTGTAGTTAGCTTTTGAATCATGATGTTGATTATATATATTTGGGCTATGGTGATTCACATGATAAATCACATGTACCTATGCAAGTTTAATTTATTAGTATGTATAATCTCACATATTGTATGACATCAATTTAGATCTAGAATTATGACATCTATTTAGATCTAGAATTATGACATCTATTTAGATCTAGAATTATGCTATGACATGTGTGAGTTCTATGTGTTTGATGCTAGTTCACACCATCATTATGTTGCATAAACCACATATGCAAGTTTATACATGAACTTGGGTTATGATCATATTATGTAAGTTGTGACATTTAACCAAACAAGTTGACACCTTTAGATCCATTGACTTTGGGGGTGAATCGCATTCTAGAGGATCTTTTGAGGCTATGTATCCTAGACTTTGGGGGTACATGGGAAGAGCATCTTCCATTGGTAGAGTTTGCATATAATAACAGCTTTCGATCTAGCATTGGCATGGCACCTTTCGAAGCTCTTTATGGACGACCTTGTCGTTCACCTACATGTTGGTGGGAATTTACGGATAAGATCTTACTTGGGCCCGATATGATTAGAGAGACTTCGGAAAAGATCGACTTGATTCGAAGGAGGATGAAGACGGCGCAAGATAGGCAGAAATCTTATGCAGACAAAAGGAGGACAGATCTTGAGTTTGATGTTGGGGAAATGGTCTTTCTCAAAGTGTCTCCATTACGGAATGTTGTTCGCTTTGGGTCCTTTGGGAAATTAGCACCAAGGTTTGTAGGGCCGTTTCCTATTAAGGAGAAGATTGGACAGATGGCGTATAGAGTGAAGTTGCCTAAGAGACTTAGTGGTGTACACGACGTATTCCATGTGTCACATTTGAGGAAGTGCTTGCACGAGACCGCAGAAGTGGTAGAGCCGAGCTTGCTTAGAGAGGTGGAGATAGAGCGTGATGCGACGATTCGTCGAGCTCCTACATGCATTCTTGGGTCGGAGATCAAGAAGTTGAGGAATCGAGAGGTCAGACTAGTCAAAGTGCAATGGGAAGATGATGAGAGGAATGCTACTTGGGAGACAGAAGCGAAGATGCGTTCGTTGTACCCTTTTCTTTTTGAGGGTATGTCTTTTAATTTCTCCTTTATCGCTTAGCTTGTACTTATCTTATCTTTAGTATGTCCTCTCGCTAGTATCTTTTACCTTTAGTTAGGATAATCCTATAGTTGAAACATGTGTTTGAGACATGTTATGTATGATGGATGCAAAGTGGATGCAAGAGTTTGCTAGTGGTTGCTCGTGGACGCATATACACACACTATTAGGCACTAGATCGGCTCAGTCACTTCATATTGCATATTGCATATATATGGATGTATTTAGTAAAATGGATGTATGAGGATTTTTTTATCATATGGATGCTGCATTCAGATGATGATTGTGCACGCATATAGAGATAATATGTAGCATTAAGGAACTTTTGCATACATAATGGACGCATGGCACTATCATGATTTGCATTAAGGAGGTCAACTGAATCAGTGGACCGCCTGATTTTGCATTAGATATGGACATATACACACACTGTGCATTTAAACATGAAAGCATTAGAAGTCTATAAGGACAATGGATGCCTGTGTTTGATGGTTGAGTAGATGGACGATTGGATGTTAGGATATACATTCTCCTTGACTTGAAGATTTCGGGGTCGAAATCCTTTAAGGAGGGGAGAATGTAACACCCCGTAATTCTATTAATATAAATATTCACAAATTAAAGAATAACTAATCTCAGACGTGAGAATTGTGGGAAAAGGGTTGAGCCATTGTGTTCGTCTCGGAACTTTGGTTGAAATAGAGTCCGAGTTTGCGTGATTTGGACTTCGTATGAAGGAGATATGGCCATCGGAAGTTTCGGAAAATTCAAAATTCAAAATTCGAAGTCAAACAGGCCAGGCGGGAAATTTCCCACCCAGCACCCCAGGTCGACTGGGGAGTCGACTAGGCAGTCGACACCCCCAGGACCAGGTCGACTGCGCAGTCGACTTGGGTGTCGACCTGGTCCAGTCGGCCAGGTTTTGGCTGAGCCCAATTTTGAGCTGCTGATGTGTCTTTAGGGCTGAGTTGGCTAATTTGACGGTTCAGGTTAGTTCTGAGTTGATCTGGGTCTAAATAAATCCTGAACTCTATATATACCTAGGTAGTCTCTCACTCTAAATTCACATGAAAGATAGAATAGCCGCCGTCATGCCGTCGCCATGGAACTCAGTGTAGCCGCGGCCAACTAAGAAGGAAGAAAGCTAATCAAAACTCTAATTCTACTCAACTTTAAAGCAAATCAAGACTCTCTTTCTTTTCTAATTGTGAGTATGATGATCTTAATAAGATTATTAGCAAACTAATTAGATTAAGATGTGATATGGATCATAAGAAAATGATGTGAATTGTCATATATGTTGTTTTAAACCTTATGCTATCATGTATGTTGTAAATCCTATGTTATGTGATGATGATATCCTATATGTTGTAAATCATGCTATGATGATATTATATATGTCGCAAGTTTCTATGCTAAGTTGCGACGTTACAAAGCCATGATGTTATTATGTTGTAGTTAGCTTATGAATCATGATGTTGATTATATATGTTTGGGCTATGATGATTCACATGATAAATCACATGTACCTATGCAAGTTTAGATTTATTAGTATGTATAATCTCACATATTGTATGACATCTATTTAGATCTAGAATTATGCTATGACATGTGTGAGTTCTATGTGTTAGATGCTAGTTCACACCATCATTATGTTGCATAAACCACATATGCAAGTTTATACATGAACTTGGGTTATGATCATATTATGTAAGTTGTGACATTTAACCAATCAAGTTGACACCTTTAGATCCATGACATGTGTAGTTTTATGCAAGTTTCACCCCTATTGTGATTAGATCTATTTTATTTGTCTATATGTTGTGATAATTTATCTTTGTGCTATGAGTTAGACTATTCGAGTCTAACGTATATTTTGCGTTGAATAAGCGAACGTATAACGTGGGGTAGGGGTAATATTAAGGATTTAATATTAAGAAATTGGGGTGCAATTGATATGATTTTGATACCGTAAGTGGATGGCCATAATTGAGTCAATTATGGACAACATTAAAATTGGAATTAATTAATGATTTGAATAGGGATATATTTAAAACTGGGGTAAAAGATTATAAGTTTTAATCAAAGCTTAGGACACGAGGTTGGACTCGTTTGTGACGTAAAACTGCCCGGACCCGCCCGGCGAATCCAGTAGTCACAAATGTCAGCCCAATGTGAGAGGTCCTATGCCCAAATTAAAGCATAACAGTTGTAAAGACACGAGGTTAGACCCTTTTATGGTGTAAGACTGCCCGGACCCGCCCGGCGAATCCAGCTGCCATAAATGCCAGTCTAATGTGAGAGGTCTTTATGAGGTTATGGCCTGAATGAATTAAGAAATACTTAACCAGATAAACATGTGAAGTGGGACATGGGGGTTAAGTAGGTTCCTTGGGTGGCATGAGGAATCTAGTGGGTGCCTTTAGTGGCATTTGAAATACGATTAGTAAGACATAACCAAACACACATGTAAATGAACATGACTAAGAAGAGGGTTAAGTGGGATATACTAGTGGGGACAAGCTTAGGTGGATAGCTTGTGGTAAGTAATTGGGGGCCCATTTTGAAATGACCCGAACTTCCCCGGTCTCCGAAGAGAAGAGAAAGAACGAATTGTTTTGAGAACTCGACAAAATAGAACGCAGACGGAAGGACATTTCATAGTATATTACAACAATTCCATCAGAATACAAGAATATACAGAGTATAAATGAATATTACACAGAAATATCAGAGATTTAAATTACATTTAAATACATAGCAGCGGAAAATAATGCAATACACAACTGAAGGAGATATACGGATACAAAGCTTTCCAGATATCGTTCCAGCTGTAAACCAGGATCCTGTGAATATAAATCTGCAAAACCAAAACTACTAGCTGCCCTTGTCAAAATAAGGGCACCCAGAGTTTAGGTTAAAACAATAAACTCCAGGTCAGTCATGTGACTGGTGTGAGAACTAAAACAGTTATTAATCTTTATTTTTAAAGTTGGGTAAATCAAGGGACCACGCCGTATAACACGGAGCGGGTTTCCTCCCAAGAACACCAGTGCATAAAACAAACAGCTCAATGCTAAATAAAGAAAAATGAAGCAATTATAAGACCCAGGTCCCATCACACAATGCAACGCAAGCCGGAGGATAGGGTTTCTACCTTATAATAGCCAAGAATGCTTGATACGTTTAAAACAAATCATTTGATACTATTATAAGTGCATAGTGTATAAAACAACTTCAAATCATAAGTATAAATCATAGACGGCATAAGCGCCACATCCCACTATGTCGCCATACTAGGCTCTACAAATAAAACCGCAAATGTCACTTATTTGGAAGTTGGGTTTCCATCTATGAACCGAGGCAAAAGATAGTCCTCACCGTCTTCGAGACTCTCTAGCCCGAGCCTCAGGGTCAAAGCGCACCGACCCTTGGATCCTCAGGGCCAGTCCACCGATGTGGATTAAACTTAAACCCTGAACATGCGTTTCCCCTCCCTATGGGGTGTAAATGAGCCAACGAATGACTCCACCGGACCCGGATCGTCCGATCAAACCGAGGTGCCTCGCAACAACAACAACCACATAAGTCAAACTCGTCAGGGCGTGTAAAACCACTGACGCCACTTCTAGCTAGAAAGAAACGCATGCCCTCCCTGACGTCCTCTCCCGTTTTTGGTTCATACCGGGTGTGAAACTCGCGAAGTAAACGTTACACAAAGCTACGCCACAAAGGCCGTGCTTCGATCATCAACCACAAGACTTTGCTTTTCAACAGAAGCCTTGATCATTTGCCACTTAGGCATGCCACACAGGCAATTCACTCTAGGCGTTTGATATCCATCAGTATATAACCCCTGAGCTCGTACGTCTCAGAGAAGGGCGTTAAGCAAGAGAATAAATTCTCCGCCGCCAAACAGATATATATTTAATAGAAATCAATCACACAGACTAAAATCCAATGTCAGACACACAGTCCATTTACAAGTTCGTTCTGGGTCTGAACGAAACCGGAGGCACCTAGTACCCCGCACATCCATCGATCTCCAAATACGTCTGGACAATCACCAACTGTTTCATTCTTCTTGGGTGTACATATTAATCAAGATCATCAGTAATCACCCAAACGACGTGAAGATTTCTGGTCTTCGACCACCGTCTTCATCTTCGACACCACGTCGAATCAGTTATTCAGAATGGGATAAACCCGGTCTTTCTGAATAACTCGCGTATATAATAAACAAGTGTTACACAAACACAACATACGCCTCATTCCAATTCAGAATATTCTTTTGTTCAAATATTCTTATACTTTGGGAAAGGTTCCCATTAATTTTATCAAAGATAAATTCTTTAAATTTATTCTTTAGTCTTCCTTTGAATATCAATTCAACCTAGTCGGGATTAGCGAATCACACCGAAGTAATCATTTATTTTATTTCCCAACCTCAATTTATTCATCCCATGAAGTAAAACTGGTAATACTTCATACCTAACACCACGGTGTTATCGGTAAATTCCATTACCATTTCACGTTCAAATCTAATTAAAGATTTAACTATCGCCTGGAGTAAAACTGGTGATACTCCATTCTCGATCTTTTCAATCTAATTAAAGATTCATTAAAACTCCACTTAGTTTTAATCTTTAACTGGGTTAAAGAATCCGTGTCATTTTAAAACATGGTTCACGATAAACCCAAAATCACATTCCATTAATTATCGGGTTAAAGAACAAGTGTTATTTAAAACACTGTTAACGATAAATCCAAAAATCAATACCAATTCAATTCCAGTTAAATATCATTTAATTGGTACACTTCATTAAATCTAAATAAAAAGATTTAATCTTTTCTCAACTGGGCTTAAGAATAGTGTTAACGAAGACACCATTCACGACAAACCCAAATCACATTTGATATTAAATACAAGGCTCTGAATAGAAAATATACCGGCTTATATTCAATATCAAATTCTACGACCAAAAAATATCGTATTTGAAATAACGATATAAATATGTATATCTTTCAAATTCCCATAACAATATCTGTATCATCACGAAATCCAACATCGAAATATTCCCAAGACAATTTCGATTCATATCCATTCCAATATAATTATTGGAAATTCTGGTTATTTTCAAAACCATTTCAAATCCAATTTATTTATTTAAAAATAAATAGAATTATAATTCTAGTTCAAAACTAGTTCATTTCGATAAAATTCTATTTTTATCTTTTCAAATATGGAGTTTTTCATCCCAATTCTTCTCAAATCATTTCTTGTGATTTTACACAAATTATTACTATTTTTAATAATTTTATTAAAGCCCGTACAGTCGATTTCCATCAACGGCCATCGAACTGCACTTATAGCGACTTTTTCCAAATTTGATTTGGACATAATTCCAAATCCAACCGTTAGATTTCTAATATTCGTTAGAAAGCTCTTTTCGATACGAATCCAACAGTTCCGGTTTCAGGAGAATCCGACGGTCGGATCTCCCGCAATATCCATTTGAAGTCAATGGTTGAAATTCACGAACTACCGTAGCGCGGCGCGTTCTATTCAAGCCATTATATTATATATATAATATTTATAATATATACTTCGTCGATTTCCTTTTAAAACGTGCTTTATAAATCGTTTTAAAATCATTTTCAAAATGGTTTCAACTTCATATTCAATTTCAAATCAAAATTGAATATTCCAATATAAATTCGTTTTAAATTCATTTCAAATCGATTTCAATTCAATTTCAATTTAATTCGAATTTCTTTTCAATTTCAATTTGAATTCAATTCCTTTCGATTTCAATTCGGATCCCCTTCTATTCAAATTAATTCGGATTTCAATTCTATTCGAATTTCAAATCATTTCCATTCAATTTCAATTCGAATTCATTTCTATTCAATTTCAATTCAAATTCATTTCTATTCAATTTAATTCGAATTTCAATTCTTTTCAAAATATCAGATTTTGAAATCACTTTCGATATTCGTTATAAAATGAATAAAATCGATATAAATATCGTTCACGTCAAAATGGCGTCAATCTAATCAACACGGCTTCATATATTTTTATTTTCAAATATTCTATTTCAAATATTTCTATTTCAAATATTTCTTCTTCAAATATTTCTATTTCAAATATTTCTTTTTCAAATATGGAATGAGGCCCAATCAATTACCATATAATGTTAATTATATGGATTTTCTACAACACATGTATACAAAAACAACGATGAATAATCAATCATCATCCAAAGTGCATTCTACACTGTATAAGCATCGAATATAAATATTTAACGCTTATAATAGTTTGTCAATCAATCGATCGACATACAACTAACTATTGGGATTAGTGTTTGTCATATATCACCCCAATACCTGTGTGGGGTTTTCAAACAATCAAACACCGATTTTATTTGTGCAGTTGAGCGATGTGTAAAATTTATCGTCCCAATCAATATCAGTCAAATGTGTGTATACAAACAAATCATCCGATTTGTTTATTTTTATTTCATTTCATATACACATTAAAAATTCTATTTTTAACTATAAAATATTTTTAACTATATAAATATTTTATTTCGTTTCACATCACATCACACAATCAACTACACATCAAAATCAAACAAACAAGCATACAAGCCGTCCATGGTCTGTGGACGACGGGTGTCGGGTGCTACTAAATACCGTCTGCATCCTAGTATATATTATTAACCAGAAGACAAAATTAAAAGGTGAGAAGTTCTCACAGATATGCTAAACCAGACGCCTCGGCTCTTCTTATGTAGAAGTCATCGCTGTTCTCGCCTTTTGTCACTCTCGTTGCCCGTAGCCACTACATATATGAAATCACATTTCATTACCGCTATTCATTATATAAAAATCGAATTTTTTCTTTGCTATACAATATATAAAAATCGAATTTTTATCTTTGCTATTCAATATATAAAAATCAAATTTTTATTTTGCTATTCAATATATAAAAATCGAATTTTTACTTTGCTATTCAATATATAAAAATCGAATTTTTACTTTGCCATTTAATATATAAAATCGAATTTTAGCTTTGCTATTCAATATATAAAAATCGAATTTTTATTTTGCTATTCAATATATAAAAATCGAATTTTTACTTTGCTATTCAATATATAAAAATCGAATTTTTATTTTGCTATTTAATATATAAAAATCGAATTTACTTTGCTATTCAATATATAAAAATCGAATTTTTACTTTGCTATTCAATATTTAAAAATCGAATTTTTACTTTGCTACTCAATATATAAAAATCGAATTTTTATCTTTGCTATTCAATATATAAAAATCGAATTTTTACTTTGCTATTCAATATATAAAAATCGAATTTTTACTTTGCTATTCAATATATAAAAATCGAATTTTTATTTTGCTATTCAATATATAAAAATCAAAATTTTACTTTGTAAAAATCAAACTTTTCTTTCATAGTATAAAATCGTATTTCGAACTCTAATCTATTCATATACAAATCAGAATTTAAATTGATTAAACTAAGCTAAATATTTAAAATAAATAAAAAATAAAAATAAATAAATAAAGTAAAGATACGAATAAAGAGAAGGGCTTACAGCGAATGGAGGAGGGGGTTGGCGTCGGAACTCGATGCGGGGGGGGGGGGGGGGGGTCTGGCGGCGAAAGGGGGAAGAGGTCAGGTGGTGGGTTGCGGTGGAGGAGCGGTTTTGGGTCGTTTTCTCTAGAAGAGGAGGAAGCGAGAAGAAGGATCGGAGGAGGGGGGCGCCATCACCTGGGGCGGAGCGAGGAGGCGCGTCGCGCGGCGGCGGCCTGGGCTAGGGCTTCGGGCCCCTGTTCTCTTTTTTTTTCTGAAATAAATTTTGAAAGGAAACCAACGGGGGGCCTGAGGTAAGAGGGATATGGGGAGAGAGAGCTTCTTTTTTTTAATTATTTCAAAAAGCAACTTTTATTTTCGTCCCCGAAATGGGACCCACCGCCTGTCGTCCATTGCTAATTACCCCCATTCCGAACACAATGGGATATGTATCGTTAGCCAATTTTATCGTTTCGATCAGTTTTTGTTTAAATCAAATTATAAATCTTTATACATTGAATTTGAACGCACATTTCAATTTACTGGGGCTACATACGAACTCTAAAAATTTCCGAAAAATATTTTCTAACTTCGTATTGACGATACGGTCCTAGCAAAACTAATTTCATCTAATTCTGAGACCGTTTGAAAAATGGCCATTTTCCAGTCGATTAAAATCAACTAAAACTGGTCAAACGCGTTTCCTTTGCCACGCTCACATATTGATTCGAAAAATTATGAAATTTGGAATTTAGCAATAATTTGACATCACGGATCCAACAAAAGTGGTTTCGTCGAAATCCGAGGTCGTTTGCAAAATGGTTATTTTTAATGGCCGAAATTCCATAGCGACTATTCTGAAATTTCAACTGGACATATCTTTTGATTCCCGCTATGAAATTTTGATTTCCCGGATTCGTTGGAAAGATATTCACAATTAAATTCTAATATTTTTGGTTTCGCTAAAATCCGGTTTATTTTGCGCCCGGTACATTCATTTGAATTTTGAAATCGAATTATCGAACTACCGCGCCATTTCCAATTCCTTATATATATATAAATAAATATTTATATTCCAACGACGGACTTTATAATATATACGTTCGAATTCTATTCAAAATAAATTTCTTGTCGTTATTATTTAAAATAATTCATTTTAAATAATCAAAATTCGCTAAAATAAAAATTTTAAACTGGCCCAGATTTCCGGGTTATTACAATCTCCCCCACTTAAAACTTTTCGTCCCCGAAAAGGAACGAAGCCAAAAGTTGTTTAACTAATCAACTCAACTTCCATTCTTTTCTTTACGGCTTAAGTTCTTCAACTTTTCAGTTTCTAAGAACTTTTCAAATTTTTCAAAAATTTGGCTAACACCCTAAATTTTTGAAAAATTTCGCCATAACCTCCCCTGCACGGGGAGCACGGGAAAATCCCGAAATTGCCATACAGGCCCTCAGATCTCCAAAAGAAAAATAAAAAGCCAAGCGGCTAGCTAATCGGCTCATAAAATCATCATCACCCAAACAAAACAGTAAATTATGGTAAACATGTACCTATTTGTCGGGCAAACAATTTTTATTCTTCTGCTCTAGCCTCTTTGCTATGACCTGTTCAATGTAAGTACAAGTATATGCAAGCAAATGCGACACATTTTCAATACAACTCACTTTTTGGTACAATTTGACTAAATGGTTCAAATTTTAATTAATCCAACAATAATCAAACAACACAACCATGAATAAATTAGTTGATTAGCATTTCAAATTCATAACTTTGATATATAGTCAAAAATCACATTTTTGGTGCCAAATCACAACAATAAACCCTATCTAATTTTGGTTCTCACACCAGTCAATAGAAAATATATAAATATCACACCTTCGAAACTCGAACACAAATACTGATGATGTCGCGACATCACCAGAATTATCCCCGAGCGACTACAGTGCGATTTTATATCTACCCACTATATTAAAACTTTGAATACCCGTGGATCAGACGTATATGCAAAATCTTTATATGCTGGATTGTCCAAATCAATATAAATAAATAATCAATTACGAATAATTGATTTAAATTTTCAAAACAAAAATTGTTTTCATTTTTAAAAATATACTCTTCACACTCGTTCTAGGATACTACTGATCCCATCTCTAACGAGTCATTCCCATTGGATATTACTAATCCAATTTCTGATGAATTCTTTCGTATGGTTCTAATGTGTCTTGTTCTCTGAGCTTTATAAACCAAAGCTCTGATACCACGATGAAACGACCCGAACTTCCCCAGTCTCCGAAGAGAAGAGAAAGAACGAATTGTTTTGAGAACTCGACAAAATGGAACGCAGACGGAAGGACATTTCATTGTATATTACAACAATTCCATCAGAATACAAGAATATACAGAGTATAAATGAATATTACACAGAAATATCAGAGATTTAAATTACATTTAAATACATAGCAGCGGAAAATAATGCAATACACAACTGAAGGAGATATACGGATACAAATCTTTCCGGATATCGTTCCAGCTGTAAACCAGGATCCTGTGAATATAAATCTGCAAAACCAAAACTACTAGCTGGCCGTGTCAAAATAAGGGCACCCAGAGTTTAGGTTAAAACAATAAACTCCAGGTCAGTCATGTGACTGGTGTGAGAACTAAAACAGTTATTAATCTTTATTTTTAAAGTTGGGTAAATCAAGGGACCACGCCGTATAACACGGAACAGGTTTCCTTCCAAGAACACCAGTGCATAAAACAAACAGCGCAATGCTAAATAAAGAAAAATGAAGCTATTATAAGACCCAGGTCCCATCACACAATGCAACGCAAGCCGGAGGATAGGGTTTTTACCTTATAATAGCCAAGAATGCTTGATACGTTTAAAACAAATCATTTGATACTATTATAAGTGCATAGTGTATAAAACAACTTCAAATCATAAGTATAAATCATAGACGGCATAAGTGCCCCATCCCACTATGTCGCCATACTAGGCTCCCCAAATAAAACCGCAAATGTCACGTATTTGGAAGTTGGGTTTCCATCTATGAACCGAGGCAAAAGATAGTCCTCACCGTCTTCGAGACTCTCTAGCCCGAGCCTCAGGGTCAGAGCGCATCGACCCTTGGATCCTCAGGGCCAGTCCACTGATGTGGATTAAACTTAAACCCTGAACATGCGTTTCCCCGCCCTATGGGGCGTAAATGAGCCAACGAATGACTCCACCGGACCCGGATCGTCCGATCAAACCGAGGCGCCTCGCAACAGCAACAACCACATAAGTCAAACTCGTCAGGGCGTGTAAAACCACTGACGCCACTTCTAGCTAGAAAGAAACGCATGCCCTCCCTGACGTCCTCTCCCGTTTTTGGTTCATACCGGGTGTGAAACTCGCGAAGTAAACGTTACACAAAGCTACGCCACAAAGGCCGTGCTTCGATCATCAACCACAAGACTGTGCTTTTCAACAAAAGCCTTGATCATTTGCCACTTAGGCATGCCACACAGGCAATTCACTCTAGGCGTTTGATATCCATCAGTATATAACCCCTGAGCTCGTACGTCTCAGAGAAGGGCGTTAACCAAGAGAATAAATTCTCCGCCGCCAAACAGGTATATATTTAATAGAAATCAATCACACAGACTAAAATCCAATGTCAGACACACAGTCCATTTACAAGTTCGTTCTGGGTCTGAACGAAACCGGAGGCACCTAGTACCCCGCACATCCATCGATCTCCAAATACGTTTGGACGATCACCAACTGTTTCCATCTTCTTGGGTGTACATCCCAATCAAGATCATCAGTAATCACCCAAACAACGTGAAGATTTCCGGTCTTCGACCACCGTCTTCATCTTCGACACCACGTCGAATCAGTTATTCAGAATGGGATAAACCCGGTCTTTCTGAATAACTCGCGTATATAATAAACAAGTGTTACACAAACACAACATATGCCTCATTCCAATTCAGAATATTCTTTTGTTCAAATATTCTTATACTTTGGGAAAGGTTCCCATTAATTTTATCAAAGATAAATTCTTTAAATTTATTCTTTAGTCTTCCTTTGAATATCAATTCAACCTAGTCGGGATTAGCGAACCACACCGAAGTAATCATTAATTTTATTTCCCGACCCAACCTATTCATCCCATGAAGTAAAACTGGTAATACTTCATACCTAACACCACGGTGTTATCGGTAAATTCAATTACCATTTCACGTTCAAATCTAATTAAAGATTTAACTATCGCCTGGAGTAAAACTGGTGATACTCCATTCTCGATCTTTTCAATCTAATTAAAGATTCATTAAAACTCCACTTAGTTTTAATCTTTAACTGGGTTAAAGAATCAGTGTCATTTTAAAACACGGTTCACGATAAACCCAAAATCACATTCCATTAATTATCGGGTTAAAGAACAAGTGTTATTTAAAACACTGTTCATGATAAACCCAAAAATCAATACCAATTCAATTCCAATTAAATATCATTTAATTGGTACACTTCATTAAATCTAAATAAAAAGATTTAATCTTTTCTCAACTGGGCTTAAGAATAGTGTTAACGAAGACACCATTCACGACAAACCCAAATCACATTTGATATTAAATACAAGGCTCTGAATAGAAAATATATCGGCTTATATTCAATATCAAATTCTACGACCAACAAATATCGTATTTGAAATAACGATATAAATATGTATATCTTTCAAATTCCCATAACAATATCTGTATCATCACGAAATCCAACATCGAAATATTCCCAAGACAATTTCGATTCAAATCCATTCCAATATAATTATTGGAAATTCTGGTTATTTTCAAAACCATTTCAAATCCAATTTATTTATTTAAAAATAAATAGAATTATAATTCTAGTTCAAAACTAGTTCATTTCGATAAAATTCTATTTTTATCTTTTCAAATATGGAGTTTTTCCAAATTTGATTTGGACATAATTCCAAATCCAACCGTTAGATTTCAAATTTATAATATTCGTTAGAAAGCTCTTTTCGATACGAACCCAACGGTTCCGGTTTTAGGAGAATCCGACGGCCGGATCTCCCGCAATATCCATTTGAAGTCAATGGTCGAAATTCACGAACTACCGCAGCGCGGCGCGTTCTATTCAGGCCATTATATTATATATATAATATATATAATATATACTTCGTCGATTTCCTTTTAAAACGTGCTTTATAAATCGTTTTAAATTCATTTTCAAAACGGTTTCAACTTCATATTCAATTTCAAATCAAAATTGAATATTCCAATATAAATTCGTTTTAAATTAAATTCAAATCGATTTCAATTCAATTTCAATTTAATTCGAATTTCTTTTCAATTTCAATTTGAATTCAATTCCTTTCGATTTCAATTTGGATCCCCTTCTATTCAATTTAATTCGGATTTCAATTCAATTCGAATTTCAAATCATTTCCATTCAATTTCAATTCGAATTCATTTCTATTCAATTTCAATTCGAGTTCATTTCTATTCAACTTAATTCGAATTTCAATTCTTTTCAAAATATCAGATTTTGAAATCACTTTCGATATTCATTATAAAATGAATAAAATTGATATAAATATCGTTCACGTCAAAATGGCGTCAATCTAATCAACACGGCTTCATATATTTTTATTTTCAAATATTCTATTTCAAATATTTCTATTTCAAATATTTCTTCTTCAAATATTTCTATTTCAAATATTTCTTTTTCAAATATGGAATGAGGCCCAATCAATTACCATATAATATTAATTATATGGATTTTCTACAACACATGTATACAATAACGACGATGAATAATCAACCATCATCCAAAGTGCATTCTACACGGTATAAGCATCGAATATAAATATTTAACGCTTATAATAGTTTGTCAATCAATCGATCGACATACAACTAACTATTGGGATTAGTGTATGTCATATATCAACCCAATACTCGTGTGGGGTTTTCAAACAATCAAACACCGATTTTATTTGTGCAGTTGAGCGATGTGTAAAATTTATCATCCCAATCAATATCAGTCAAATGTGTGTATACAAACAAATCATCCGATTTGTTTATTTTTATTTCATTTCATATACACATTAAAACTTCTATTTTTAACTATAAAATATTTTTAAATATATAAATATTTTATTTCGTTTCACATTACATCACACAATCAACTACACATCAAAATCAAACAAACAAGCATACAAGCCGTCCATGGCCTGTGGACGACGGGTGTCGGGTGCTACTAAACACCGTCTGCATCCTAGTATATATTATTAACCAGAAGACAAAATTAAAAGGTGAGAAGTTCTCACAGATATGCTAAACCAGACGCCTCGGCTCTTCTTATGTAGTAGTCATCGCTGTTCTCGCCTTTTGTCACTCTCGTTGCCCGTAGCCACTACATATATGAAATCACATTTCATTACCGCTATTCAATATATAAAAATCGTATTTTTTTCTTTGCTATACAATATATAAAAATCGAATTTTTACCTTTGCTATTCAATATATAAAAATCGAATTTTTATTTTGCTATTCAATATATAAAAATCGAATTTTTACTTTGTTATTCAATATATAAAAATCGAATTTTTTACTTTGCTATTCAATATATAAAAATCGAATTTTTACTTTATAAAAATCAAACTTTTCTTTCATAGTATAAAATCGTATTTCGAACTCTAATCTATTCATATACAAATCAGAATTTAAATTGATTAAACTAAGCTAAATATTTAAAATAAATAAAAATAAATAAATAAAGTAAAGATACGAATAAAGAGAAGGGCTTACAGCGAATGGAGGAGGGGGTTGGCGTCGGAACTTGCTGCGGGGGGGGGGGGGGGGGGGCTGGTGGCGAAAGGGGGAAGAGGTCAGGCGGTGGGTGTTGGGTTGCGGTGGAGGAGCAGTTTTGGGTCGTTTTCTCTAGAAGAGGAGGAATCAAGAAGAAGGAGAAGGATCAGAGGGGGGCGCGATCACCTGGGGCGGAGCGAGGAGGCGCGTCGCGCGGCGGCGGCCTGGGCTAGGTCTTCGTGCCCCTGTTCTCTTTTTTTTTCTGAAATAAATTTTGAAAGGAAACCTACGGAGGGGGGGCCTGAGGTAAGAGGGATAAGGGGAGAGAGAGCTTCCTTTTTTTTAATTATTTCAAAAAACAACTTTTATTTTCGACCCCGAAACGGGACCCACTGCCTGTCGTCCATAGCTAATTACCTCCATTCCGAACACAATGGGATATGTATCATTAGCCAATTTTATCGTTTCGATCAGTTTTTGTTTAAATCAAATTATAAATCTTTATACATTGATTTGAACGCACATTTCAATTTACTGGGGCCACATACGAACTCTATAAATTCCTGAAAAATATTTTCTAACTTCGTATTGACGATACGGTCCTAGCAAAACTAATTTCATCGAATTCTGAGACCGTTTGAAAAATGGCCATTTTCCAGTCGATTAAAATCAACTAAAACTGGTCAAATGCATTTTCCTTTGCCACGCTCACATATTGATTCGCAAAATTATGAAATTTAGAATCTCGCAATAATTTGACATCAAGGATCCAACAAAAGTGGTTTCGTCGAAATCCGAGGTCATTTGCAAAATGGCTATTTTTAATGGCTGAAATTCCATAGCGACTATTCTGAAATTTCAACTGAACATATCTTTTGATTCCCGCTATGAAATTTTGATTTCCTGGATTCGTTGGAAAGATATTCACAATTAAATTCTAATATTTTTGGTTTCGCTAAAATCCGGTTTATTTTGCGCCCGGTACATTCATTTGAATTTTGAAATCGAATTATCGAACTACCGCGCCATTTCCAATTCGTTTTATATATATATAAATAAATATTTATATTCCAACGACGGACTATATAATATATACGTTCGAATTCTATTCAAAATAAATTTCTCGTCGTTATTATTTAAAATAATTCATTTTAGATAATCAAAATTCGCTAAAATTGCCAAAATAAAATTTTTAAACTGGCCCAGATTTCCGGGTTATTACACATTTCAACCAGTAATCCAAACGTATCTTTGTGGGCTCGACCCAAGTCGAGGAAGGGACACGCATACTGGGCTTGACTATAAGAGGCCAAATGGGTTAGCGGTGGCAACGCAAGTCCAACGGGTTTCATATGCATGTGTGGACCCGGGCTGGTAGGTAAGACGTTGTTGCATCGTGTAGGTATAAGTCGTGCATCCTTAGGCTGTATCGGGTTGCCACTTTAGGGGAGTGATACACCCCACTCTGGGACCAGCACGGGTATCTACGAGTAGGGAGCCGATCGAAAGTGGGTAGTGGGGTACACTTAGCGGAGATAGGGGCAGGCGGCACCTATGTAGTCAGCTAGGGGTACACGAAGTTATTTATAAAATTTCTAAGTGAAGCAAGTGGGATCAACCTTTAGGGTGACTGGTGTGGTGCAGTGCAGTAAGTATTCGTTAGTATTAGGTGTGCCTTTAACGTTATCTTTATCTGCTCTTCCATACCCAATAGTTCATAGACATTTCCTTGTTTTCCAGCTTATGCCTTAGTCTAGTTATTTTGATAATAGTATTGTTAGAATTATCATACTCGCCAGACTTTATGTATGACCCCCTCTATTTCTATCTTTTTCCCCTTCCAGGTCCTCAGGGTGGGCCCAGCTCTAGTGGAGCTTGATTGGATTGCTTTATCTCTCTTTTGGAAAGCTTGGACCGTTGAAGTAAAGTCCAGCTTGTTATCTTCTTTAATGGCTATTTATGTAATGGGGTTATGTATTTTGTTTTATCAAGATGGATATGGTACTTGACTCTGATTTATGGTTTTATGATGTAACAAACATGTTTAATTTCCGCTGCAATGAAATAAAGTTTTAGATTTCCAAGTACTACTTATTATCTGTCTTGTTGTAATTTTTCTGTTCTATATTCACTTAAAACCTCCATGGAAGTTAATGCATTCCCTTTGTGAGTGACATTAATGGACGTGGGGTGTTACAGATGGTATATGTTTAAAAGGAGAAAGTAAAAGGGGAAGAACAAGGTTTAGAAATAAGAAGGGAACGGTGAAGCTATAAAGTGGTTTATGGTTTGCAAAGCGCGAGGAAACAAGTGAGGGCGTGAATTTGTAGAGAGCGGTTTTAGCAGATCTGAAGTAGGAAAGAAGAGGCCGATGGTTTTGGTTTGGAGGTAAAAGCGTGCGGGCCTTGTATTTTTAAATTGGTGTTGGGCCTTGTTTAATTAGTCAGCCCATAAATCATTTAAAACATAAGTTTTTGTTTGATTTAATTAATGTACTAACTTAGAAATTATATATCTTATCCATATGGTATCGAAATTCAGCGAAACAAGATCCGACAGGATCGTATGGACGGACACTACCCAATGGAGCTGACTGGGAGTTGATTTGAACTCGTTACAATTTATAGCGAAATAAATTGTCCGTCTGAATCAAGCGATGGTTATCGTTATTAACGATGATCGTCCAATGCGAGTAAAACTCACCAACTCTGAATAGTTATATTTTTATAACGTATTTTTAGAACTGTTAATCATCTATTGATTTCTGTGTGTTAACTGTTTGGTTGAATTGCTTGTGTATTTGTTGAAATTATAGATAACGATATATATATATAAATCGTTAATCAAACATTGACTCTGTTTAGCAGAATACTTCATATTGAAATGAAATCAATGTTAATTATATTGTTTAACATCTGTGATGCAGGGAAACAGGTTGGAGGGACCCAACTGGGTTCCTCAATATATATAATACTCTTTGGTTTCATATATTGTGTTATATGATGTGATGTATAATCTGACATTGATTATAGTGACAATGGTCTGGTTGTTTGGTACTGTTTAATACTAGAAGAAATATTGAAAAGATTTTATATAGAAGGAAGATTTCAAACTGTGTATTGAAAGGAAATATTTATAAAACGAAAAGAATTTTATAAAAGGAAATTTACTTAGAAAGTAAATTGAAGGATAAAAAGGATATTTACCTAGAAAATAAATAGAATTATAAAGGAATATTTATTTAGAAAATAAATAGAATTAGAAAAGGAGTAAATATTTGTAAAATAAATAGGATTTTATAGAAAGATATATTTGGGAAAATAAATCGGAATTTATAAAAAAGATATTTGGAAAATAAATATCAAAAAGAGTGAATCGAACAACTAGAAAAGGAGTAAATATTAGTAAAATAAATAGGATTTTATAGAAAGACATATTTGGGAAAATAAATTGGAATTTATAAAAAGGATATTTGGAAAATAAATATCAAAAAAAGTGAATCGAATATAGTTATTCGAAACATAGTCAAAACAGACATAGTTATTTAGAATGAAGTTAAATCGAATATAGTTATTCGAACTAGAATTAATCAAGTAAGGTTAATTGAATATTAGTTATTCAATTAAAGTTAATCGAATATTAGTTATTCGAATAAGAGTTAATCAAATAGAGTTAAGCAAAATTAGAAACTAACAGGAGATTAGTTAAGTTGAATGGTTTTCTAAGTGACGATCTGATGTTGGTTTCGGCCTTCGGGATTGATACTTCGGGAATTGTTCTCTTACTAGTTTACAATTAGGGATTGATAGTTGAGGAAGACTAGTGATTTGTAAATAAGCAGATGGAAACGTTTTCCAGTGTTAATAACATATATTTTCTAAACACAAAAAATAAGGAAATATGAATGAATGAATACATATATATATATATATATATATATATATATATGGTTGATGATTTGATCGATAATTCCATTTGGAAATAAGATCATTGTGTGTACACAGACATTTTTCATTTGATAGTTAACTCACCGACTATCAAAGTTTTGACCATTTTAACGATGTTAATATGGAGAGACCGGTTGGATTATTATCCGAAGAACCACTCTGTATTGGCATAAGCGTTGCGAATCAAGTATGCTGAATATATTGAAGACGGAGTAAAGTGCAAGGGCTATTGTATAAATCTTAGATAACAATTGCCGAAGATGGATGTACTGAATAGTGCCTTCGGTTTGTCCTATCCCAGAACGACATACCTGTATGGAAGAGTGTCTGACAGATTATATCTAAAGGATCGCGTAAGTTGATCACTTCAAACGTATTCACGTTTGGTGGCGGAGGAATTCGCTTCTCTTAGCTGTGTACCCGTGTTATTTTTGGATAAATCATTTTGTGATTTGGCGGGTATGAGGATGTGACATTCTAAGTGAATGAAGATGTGGCATGTAAAAGATAAGTGTAGCTTCTAGCCTCACATCCGGTAAATGACAAAAATCAGGAAGGCAACATGGCTATGTCGGTCGCACCTATTAGGGTGTATAATCACCTGACCTAGAGTTTCATTTACTTCTAAAATTCTATTGTCGATGTTGTCCCATTCGGGAAACAGTTGTTGATCCCAACTGTTGGTGATATACATTCGATACACTCAAGCGAAATGAGTGGCCCGTCATGTGTGGCCGGGTTGCAAGATGTTCTTGTTGAACCCAGTCTATTCCTCTCTAGAGGTACACTAGCGAAAAGTGGTTTCATACCTTGTCATAGTTGGAAATCCATTACCCAATACATGCTTGCGGTTTTGATTGTATACTATATATGTAGAACGTGAGATGAAAGCGTTTCTGCTAGACGATTATTATATTGTGGTTGATAGACACTATTATAATATCAATGAGTTTTGATATAAAGATTATTTTGGATTCTCATAAGGGAGATACCTGTTCTGTTATACGGCGTGGTCTTATAAGATATCGTTTAATGGCTCAAACTGTTTTAAACTGTTTTACCCATACCAGTCCATGTTGCTTAGCTGGTATGTCTGATAGGGGGTTCTCGCTTCGCGGTTTGGTGGCAAACGGGAGACTCTTACCCCTACAGGTCCCGTAATATAGTGGGTTGGTCGAGTCGAGAGGCTGGCCGTAAAGCATGGAGTTGGGGTACCAATGTAAGCCATGGGGGGATGGTAACCCTCTACCTTGGGGATTGGAGTGGATGGTTGCAAAGTCTACTCACTAAAAATTGGGTCGTTACAATTGGTATCAGAGCTTAAGGTTAAGTTATTACCTTGGCTCTGTGGCGTGACTCAGTAGAGATGGGGTTAGTAATACCCTAGATTGAGTTGAGTGTATATATACGAGTGAACGTATTTGTTATTTGATATAAAAATTGTTTTATATTGTGGAGATTTATTGGTTGAGTTGTTTATGGGTTCTGGTCGATCAGTTTGATCCACTTTATAGGTAGGAGTTTCTAAACACTCGAATACGATGGGTCGACACGATATGTTTTGAAAAGAGGGTAAACAGAATAATTTTACCCAAATTATATTTTGATATAGAGCAGATATATATATTGGATATATTGGTTGTTATTAAATTGAGTAAGATTATAATGAAGATGGTTATATATATAACTAAATAAAACTCGTATAAGTATTACAAAGTGAATTAAATATCAATATTAAATCAGAATTGGAATTAAAGCCCTGGAAAGTGGGAAAAGTGTTTGTAAATGGATTTGAATTGAATATATGAGAATTTTAAAATCTTGGGAGATTTTAAATTGTTTTACAAATAGTGTGAATGGTATTTTGAAATGAATCTCAAAATGGAAGTGTTTAGATATGGTTTTGAAAAGTGATATAGTATTGAACTCACTTCGATAGTGGGAAATAACCCTGATGATGAATCGCGACATCATTAGTGTTCATTTTCGAGCGGTAAGTGACGGATTACTACCAAGGATTTTGTTTTTGAATTGTTTTGAGAGAAACAAGTTGTTTGAAATCCAAAAAGGAATATTTGGTTTTAGAAAATCAAAGCTATTTAAAACTCCCAGGAAAAGACTGTGTGAATTAAAAACAAATTTAAATAGAAATGTGTGAAATCAAGCTGGAACTGAATTGAAACCAATTAGCTGGAAATTGAATTGGATAGGATATATCAAGTAGAATCAGATTTTGAATTGTGAGATAGAATCTGAAATGGTATTGGATGGATGAGTTAAGGAAAAAAAATCGAAAATGGAACTTTGATTTGAAATTGAATTCGCCTTTGGTAGAAGAGAATGATTGGATTTGTGGATAAAAACAAATTGGAATTTGATTGGAACGACCCTTGTATCTGCTGAATTGATAACAGGTGGAAAGGATATAACGATATTCCGATAAAAAGGTACAATTGGATATAAGATTTATGAGCCGAATTGGCCAACCGCTTGGCTGTTTGATTCTTCTTTTGGGTTGGAGAAGGCCTAGAGAGGCGAGTTGTGGTTTTACCGATAGGGATGTACAAAGGAGGTTATGGCGAAATTTTCCGAAAAGTTAGAGCGTTAGAAAAATTTC
Source organism: Allium sativum (assembly GCA_030737875.1). Classification (NCBI taxonomy): domain Eukaryota; kingdom Viridiplantae; phylum Streptophyta; class Magnoliopsida; order Asparagales; family Amaryllidaceae; genus Allium; species Allium sativum. The sequence goes on from CM060919.1 coordinate 214,605,899, forward strand.
GGAATTTTTGAAGATTTTAGTAAGTCAGAAAGAATTAATAAGTTAATTGGAATTTAAATGGTTCAGTTAAAATGGAAGTTAAGAAGTAAAACCTGGAGATGTTTAAATCCAATTAGTAGAGTTAGTAACATTCTTCAAGCTTAACAATTTCGAGGACGAAATTATTTTAAGGGGGAAAGATTGTAATGACCCGCATTTTTAGCAGTTGAATAATTTATTTATTTAATTATTAATTATCGATTTAACGATATCGATAACTGAAATTAAGTAATATTTATATTTAATTAATATAATTAATAAAATATATATTTCTGTAATAATCGGAAATAACAGAATTCATGATATGGTGTGAATTGGACGATATAAAATATATAATTCAGTTTGGAATTGAATTTGAATAATGAATATATTATTTGAACGACAGTTGAACGTATAATTTATATTATAATTATAATCGAGCTCAAAATGGTGCTGCAGTGCGTAATTTCGCGATTCGAACTTCAACCGAATATACAGAAGCTGTTTTAAATCGGATTTATGTGAAATAAGAAACGTTAGGAGCTGGTGAAGTATATTTTTCTAGGAGAAGAGAAAAATCGGGATTTCGTCGTATAGATCTTGATTTATGTCCAAATCAAACTTTAAAATAGTCGCTATAGAATCATTTATCGACCGTAACGGTTTATTTGATATAACTAGATATCAGATTCGAATCTGGACAAGATTCTTTTGAGATGTAGTGATAAGTTAATTTTTATAATTTTACTATAATTTTTAATTTATTAAATAAGCACTTTTTATTTTGGAGTATTTTGCACCCTATGTCAACATTTCGGGGTTTCACAGAATAATTTAACGGAGCTATATTATTATATTTTTGGGATCATGACACCGAGCTCGACCCAACGGTATGTTTATTTCTGTCTATAGCGATCCGTAAACCGAAGAAAATTTAAGAAGCATATTTATATGTGATATCGGCCTTTGCCACATATTCACCTGGCGACATTAACTATTATAAAACGGTTCCTTCATAACTTTAAGTGGGAACTTAAGTGCCGAAACCATTTCACTATCACGTTAACTCTTTATACGTTGTCCTCATCATGAAACTTTAAGTGCAATTCTAGAACTTGACGTCTTGTCCCTCTATACAACCTAAGGCAAATGGTACTTAGTTAAAACGTCCTACGGTTGAAAAGAAAAAAAACGTGTATAAATATATACCATATGCACTGTGCGCCTGATGAAGTGACAAATCATTGCTATCCTTAACAATTAATTCTTCCACCTCTTATATATGTACGCGATGCTCTTCTTCATCTCTTTTACAAAGACTGAAACTTAAATATATTAACGAACAAGAAAAAGAGAAGTACTTAAAAAATGACGTTCATATATATGGAGCATTTGAGAAAGGAGTGGGCGTGTACTTTGGTTTCACGGCAGCAAATAAATGGCAGGAGGAGGCTTGGCGTGAGTTAATGGTGATGAGTGGGTTCCGGTACACAGCTGTGAAATGGAGCAGGTAGTGTAGCGAGGTAGTTAATGGGTTCAGTTTACCGGAGCTAGCCGTTTCTTTTAAGTTGGAGTTGCGGGGTTGTTGTGAGCTGATGAGGGTGAGCTCGAGTTGGTTCTCGTTGTAACCAGGTGCTGTAAGATCAGTTGGACTGGAAGTTGCTACGGATGGTATATGTTTAAAAGGAGAACGTAAAAAGGGAAGAACAAGGTTCAGAAATAAGAAGGGAACGGTGAAGCTATAAAGTGGTTTATGGTTTGCAAAGCACGAGGAAACAAGTGAGGACGTGAATTAATGCAGAGCGGTTTTGGCAGATCTGAAGTAGGGAAGAAGAGGCCGATGGTTTTGGTTTGGAGGTAAAAGCGTGCGGGCCTTATATTTTTAATTTGGTGTCGGGCCTTGTTTAATTAGTAAGCCCGTAAATCATTTAAAACATAAGTTTTTATTTGATTTAATTAAAGTACTAACTTAGAAATTATATATCTTATCCATATGGTATTGAAATTCAGCGAAACAAGATCCGACAGGATCGTATGGACGGACACAACCCAGTGGAGCTAACTGGGAGTAGATCTGAGCTCGTCACAATTTATAGCAAAATAAATTGTCCGTCTGAATCAAGCGATGGTTATTGTTATTAACGATGATCGTCCAATGTGAGTAAAACTCACCAACTCTGAACAGTTATATTTTTATAACGTATTTTTAGAACTGTTACTCATCTATTGATTTCTATGTGCCAACTGTTTGGTTGAATTACTTGTGTATTGGTTGAAATTATAGATAACGATATATATATAAATCTTTAATCAAATGTTGACTCTGTTTAGCAGAATATTTCATATTGAAATGAAATCGATGTTAATTATATTGTTTAACATCTGTGATGCAGGGAAACAGGTTGGAGGGACCCAACTGGGTTCCTCAATATATATAATACTGTTTTATTTCATATATTGTGTAATATGATGTGATGTATAATCTGAGATTGATTATAGTGACAATGGTCTGGTTATTTGGTACTGTTAAATACCAAAAGAAATATTGAAATAAAATATTATATAAAATTGAAAGCTTTTATATAGAAGGAAGATTTCAAACTTTGTATTGAAAGGAAATATTTATAAAACGAAAAGAATTTTATAAAATGATATTTACTTAGAAAGTAAATAGAATTAGAAAAGGTGTAAATATTTGTAAAATAAATAGGATTTTATAGAAAGACATATTTGGGAAAATAAATAGGATTTTATAAAAAGGATATTTGGAAAATAAATATCAAAAAGAGTGAATCGAATATAGTTATTCGAAACATAGTCAAAACAGACAGTTATTTAGAATGAAGTTAAATCGAATATAGTTATTCGAACTAGAATTAATCAAGTAAGGTTAATTGAATATTAGTTATTCAATTAAAGTTAATCGAATATTAGTTATTCGAATAAGAGTTAATAAAATAGAGTTAAGCAAAATTAGAAACTAACAGGAGATTAATTAAGTTGAATGTTTTTCTAAGTGACGATCTGATGTTGGTTTCGGCCTTCGGGATTGATACTTAGGGAATTGTTCTCTTACTAGTTTACAATTAGGGATTGATAGTTGAGGAAGACTAGTGATTTGTAAATAAGCAGATGGAAACGTTTTCCAGTGTTAATAACATATATTTTCTAAACATAGGAAATAAGGAAATATGAATGAATATATATATATATATATATATATGGTTGATGATTTGATCGATAATTCCATTTGGAAATAAGATCGTTGTGTGTACATGGACATTTTTCATGTGATAGTTAACTCACCGACTATCAAAGTTTTGACCATTTTAACGATGTTAATATGGAGAGACCGGTTGGATTATTATCCGAAGAACCACTAAATATTGGCATAAGCATTGCGAATCAAGTATGCTGAATATATTGAAGACGGAGTAAAGTGCAAGGGCTATTGTATAAATCTTAAATAACAATTGCCTAAGATGGATGTACTGAATAGTGCCTTCGGTTTGTCCAGTCCCAGGATGACCTGTATGGAAGAGTGTCTGACAGTATCTAAAGGATTGCGTAAGTTGATCTCTTCAAACATATTCATGTTTGGTGGCGGAGGAATTCGTTTCTCTTATCTATGTACCCGTGTTATTTTTGGATAAATCAATTTGTGATTTGGCGGGTATGACGATGTAACATTCTAAGTGAATGAAGATGTGGCATGTAAAAGATAAGCATAGCTTCTAGTCTCACATCCGGTAAATGACAAAAATCGGGAAGGCAGCATGGCTATGTAGGTCGCACCTATTAGGGTGTATAATCACCTGACCTTGAGTTTCATTTACTTCTAAAAATCTATTGTCGATGCTGTCCCATTCGGGAAATGGTTGCTGATCCCAACCGTTGGTGATATACATTCGATACACTCAAGCGAAATGAGTGGTCGGTTATGTGTGGCCGGGTTGCAAGATGTTCTTGCTAAACCCAGTGTTTTCCTCTCTAGAGGTACACTAGCGAAAGGTGGTTCCATACCTTGTCATAGTTGGAAATCCATTACCCAATACATGCTTGCGGTTTTGATTGTATACTATATATGTAGAACGTGGGATGAAAGCGTTTCTGCTGGATGATTATTATATTGTGGTTGATAGACACTATTATAATATCAATGAGTTTTGATATAAAGTTTATTTTGGATTCTCATAAGGGAAAAACCCGTTTCGTTATACGGCATGGTCTTATGAGATATCGTTTAATGGCTCAAACTGTTTTAAAACTGTTTTACTCATACCAGTCCCATGACTGACCTGGAGTTTATTTTGTTTTGTTTTCCTTAAACTCTTGGGTGCCCAATTTTATACGGGCAGTCAAGTAGTTGGGATTTTATAGATATACTTGTAGGGCTTGGAGCAGGAGGCTTCAGGATTATATAGCTATAGTTATTTCCGCTGTGTTGTAAGTGTTGTACTCTGATAAATGTTACTGTATACATATACTGATTTTATTTCAAGGATATGTTATCTATTATATGTTGTTCGTTCCGCTGTGAGATTCGTGTTACTCTGTTGTTGTATCTTCTTCTTCTTCTATTCTAAGTTTCTATCTTATCTATTCTCATCTTCTAACTTCTTTCATTAACTACCGGTATTTTTCGATGTTTGGTTAGTCTTCATTGAGTTATGTCGATAACTAAAGTCGTTAAAAACCGGGTCGTTACACACACAAACACACACACACATAATATATATATACACATATAGTGATATACATGAAATATTACTGCTTTTAAATATAGCTAAATAATGATGGGATAAAAGAGTGGCACTTTATAATTACTAATACCTACTTACCTTGTGTTTGACATTGCAAATGGTATTTACTTTACTTTAATTATATACTAGTTGCTTCTGGACATATAATTGGATAACTTATTATATATAAACATTATCTAGGCATACTGATCCATTTAAAGTTTTTATATGAATGTTATGTTGTAAACACAATTGGTTAAATACATGTTTAATGTAGGACTTCTGCGTGCACATGATATATATAACATACAATGATTATGAGCATACAGACATACATAGTGCAGGTGAAACTATGTTTTGTATGTGCGAAGCATGAGCACATATGTTTATGAGGGGTGTATTTATCAAGTATGCATTTATTCATAGATGTATATATCAAGTGTGTGTGAACATTTCGAGATTTCTCAGAAATATGAGCAAGTTAATTTTGTGGTCAAGAGGTCTAATGTATAAGAGTTGACAATTAATTTGATTTGGGAGTTACTATATTAACTTAATTTGACTTGGGAGTCACTAAATTAAGCGACTACATTCAATTTATCTTCGGAGTTACTAAATTAAGTGGCTACATTCAATGGATTGACTATCAATTTGAAACATAACACTAACATGGTTGGATCTCCTATCAAAGTTCATTGTTAGCGTATAGTAGTCCGGTCAGGAGGTATATTTCAGATCTTTGTCGGCAGATGTTTAGTATTTTTACGATACTACGACTTATTTCCACAAAAACGAACATTCACGTGTTATTAAGAAACAAAACACGAGTTTCTATGCGTATACGTGGAGGTAAGAGAGGCATTGACCTAGCTTTATATGGTTTGGTTGAGGAAACACTTCGAAATGATGAAAACTTTAAAATAAAGTTTTCAGTCATTAAAGAGCTTCGAAATTTAGTAACTCAAGTTCCTAAGATCAATAAGATTCAACGGATCAATTTAATAACTCCCAAGATAAACGTTCAAATATTTGTCCATTTGATCAACTTTTTCATTTCATAGAGTTTCCTCAACCAGCCCACAGGATGCTTGTTTAGTACCTCTCTAATCTTCAGGTATATGCATATAACTCATGATTTAGTACTTAATAAAATGTGAATGTTCCATCTTCATGGAATTTGGTCACAGTAAAGTTACTGACCACTTCATCAACATGGTTCTGGAATATACCTTCTAGTAGTACTACTTAACAAGTGTTGCATTAGTTAACGGTACAAGGATTGTATAACATATTTTGTGTTTATGAATTATATAACTGATACATTTCATACAAAATTTCCTTGTAGACTCAGGAGAAGCATTATGTTACATATGGCAACTCAGTTTCTTCTTAACTGATCGCCCAAAGGGGACGAAGACAATTCGTTTTAGGCTCCTTCCCCATTAATATTAATAATCGAGATTGCAAAAATTTGTGTTATGCCAGCAATGATAAAGTTTAACCTGAACCGTATTTGTAATCTAGTTATTGATATCGATGAGGCCAGACAAATATTATTTCCAAACCTTATTTGAGTACAAGTTGAGCATAAGTTGAGTAAATCCTGTGTACATGTCGGCATTGCAACTCAGGCACAGTTTCTCTATCTACAAATTAAAATATATGATGGGATGTTGAGAAGTAGGAATCAATACAGGTGCATAAGATATTTGTCTAAAACTTTGTATTGAGACAAGGAATTAGTAAAACTCAAGTACATATAGTTTTGTCTAATTGCATATTGTTGATTAATTATTTGTACATTAATTTATGTATTGTTTTTGGGGAGTATCTACTATTTGTTTAGCTTAAATGGAACTGGTAGGATACAAAAGTTTGTCTTTGTCCATGAAAGAATTTAGTGCGTGCAAGTTACTCTATGCATTCGATAACAGGTACCAATTTTGATAACTCCACAATTTTGTTTGCTATGCACAGTTTTATTTGTTTAACCATTTCGCAGTGATTTATGTCATCTTCTATTTATTTGCAATGACTAGTGTACGGGGGAGTAGGGATTTGTTTTACTTAATGCCAGATGCTTTCAAGGTGTTAAGAAAAATGGAGTTATTGTTGGTAACCTCAGGTGAGTTTTCATGTATGTTTATTACAATTTTTGCGATGTTTTACTAGTTTTTGAAAATTTGCCAAGTTAAGTATGGAAAAAATATTGTTAGCACAATATGTGTTAAATTTCATTTGGAAGGAAATATGAAAAAACTGACATTCAACTATTTTATCTTCAGGTGGTTGGCCACTTGTTTCGTTCATAGTCATTAGCATCCAATGCAAAATACAAAATACCACATATGATGATAAAAAGTACATTATGTGTACTTATAAGAAGTAGATTCTGTTGAATATATTAGCATGGCATTACCAGAAATTAATCAAATGTTATAAGTACATTCTGTGTACTTATAAAAATTTTGAGTTATAAAGTCAAAATTGTTGGAATTATCTAACATAGTTTCTAATATAATTTCTCTATGATATGTTTATTTTCTGCGAAAGGATGCCGATTCAAGTGGGTCACAGGTTCTATCAGCAATTAACTATTACTAGTTTGGGGTTCAGGTAGAACTATACTACTTGATTATGATATGCATTAAGTTATATAGTTTTAACTAATCACTGAACCATGTGGTCACTTAGTCAGGATGAAAAAAAAGAATGGAGCTCCATTTGCATCAATCTTACGAAGCAGTCGTTTACATGATCATGGATCCAGGTCTTTTTTTTTAAAATTATTATGATTCTTTGATCTTCATCTATGGCATTCTTTTATAAAGGTCTTTTTTTTACTTATTATTTACTCGTATGCACTACTGTATCAGCTTGTCACTATCTCTATATATACATTTACAGTCCAAATTTTAATTGTTTGGTTTGCTCGATTTTAGGTACCTGCTGTGAATAACAAAGTTATAGAGCTAAACGGGATTCTTATTACTCATGCATCTGTAACATTTCTTGAATTGATTATAAAATGTGTGCAGTATTATTCATGGTACAAGTTTGGATAACTGACATATTTTTCTGTTATTCCCCATGAATATTTTCTAACATTCCATCTTTTAATACTGATTATTTAATAGGAAGCTATGTTTATCTCTGCTCCGTCGGTTCTAAGTAAATAGAAGTCACTAAAGGATAACAACTGGTATGCACACTTGGACTCTCTTTAGTTCTTCATTGTGAGAAATTTTATTGTAAATACTAACCAATGAAAATGTATGGTTATGCACACTTGGGCACTTATGTATGTTGTTGATGTTTGACTGTGCATATCTCGTGGAATTTCGAATGTGTATCTATCTTGTGGATTATTGAATGTGTACGTATTTCGTAGTTGTTTATTTTCGTTACGATAATATCGTACGTGTTTGAATGTGTATGTGTCTGGATTATTGATACAAATTGAGAACAAACGGTGGCGGAGAAAAACGCTGCAAAATATTATTTTTATTTGTAGCGTTTAAAAACCGCTACAGATCAGCGGTTAAAGTAATAAGGAAACTATGCGGTGGCGTTCACTGAATGCTACAAATAAAGATAAACAACCGCCACTAAAAATAATATAGTAGTAAGGAATAATTTGGGCATTTTATAGACTCTGCAAAAACAACATTCATAACGTTTAAAAAACCCAATTAAAAATTAGTATTTAGCGGCGTTATAAAGAAGTGCGACTAATACTCACTGATTTTTAGTGGTATGTTTTCTTGTAACGATTATCAAAACGCCGCCAAAAATGCTTGGTAGCAGTTTTTGCGTGCTACAAAAAATCATTTTTCTTGTAGTGGTCATAACAAGGTAAAAAAAACTTATGCCTGCTTTTGTACAGCCGTACCAGGAGATATATACATGTATAAATGTTTGCATGTTGTATTGAAAAGATGACGTTAACCGTAGAAAATGCATAATATGTGACGAGGAAAGATAAACCAAGAAAAAAGAAAGAAAAAGAAGTTCCATACAAGGAAATGCATTATTTATCCATCACTCCTAGCTTTAATGATTATATGCATCGTCTGCTACGACAGGTCATATGTGATGACACAGTGTGAGAACCCCAGAAGAAGGAACTTTGATACATCAATCTGATGGAGAAGCATGAAAACATTTCCATAGGACTTATCCTGAATTTGTTGCTGAGAGACATAATGTTAGACTGAGTTTATGTACAGATAGGTTTTCACAATTCTCTCGGTTTGGTAGTAAATATTCATCTTTATCTATTATTGTTACTCCTTATAATTTACCTTCATAGATGTGTATGAAAACTCCATATATTTCTTACGATTGTCATCCCTGGTCCCGATTATCCGACAAAGGAATTGATGCTTATTTACAACCATTGATCGAAGAGTTGAAAACACTATGACATGAAGGAGTTGAAACATACGACATTTTAAGAAAAAGGAATTTTCGAATGTTCACTTCTTTATTATGGATTATTAGTAATTTTCCTACATATGCCATGCTTGTAGGTTGGAGCACAGCTGGACGTCTAGCTTGTCCTCATTGCATGGATGAAACACGAGCATTTCCATTAAAGTATGGAAAGAATTTTTTTTGGTTTGACGATCATAAGTGTTTTCCATATCCTAATCATAAATTTAGAGAAGATAAAATGAACTTCAAAGCTAACAGAGTAGAGAGTATGCAACCACCTAAGGCTTGGTAATGCGAAGAGATACATGAAATCGTAAAAGACTACCTAAAGATACATGAAACTGGGTACAGGTTCAAATTTCAGGTAAATTGAACATTCATAACTGGTGTAAACAAAATAAATTTTGGAAGTTACCTTCCTGGAAAGATCTCCTGCTCCCACGTAATATTAACGTCATGAACAACGAAATAAATGTGTTCGATAATGTGTTTAATACAGTTTTGAATGTAAAGGGAAAACTTAAGGATGATGCAATTCGAGACGTGGTATATTACATTTTTGTAAGCGTCCCGAACTTCATTTATATGATGATAAATGTAACAACCTGGAATTTTGTTAAATCAAATTTTAATTTTTAACTAATTTTAAATATTATAAGATAGTTTTTATAATTTAACTCCCTTTTCAAATTAATTTTGCTATAAGAAAATTCTATTTCTTATATTATTTTTGTAAATAGCTATTTAAAATAAGAAATCATAATTTTTATATTTTTAATAGATGCGAAAATATATTTAAAACATAAGTTTGGTTTTATATTGTTTTACTATTGTAAGAACCCGTAACTTCCCCATTAAGGAAAGAGCGGATACTTTGAGAACAACACACAATATAACGCAGACGGAAGAACATTTCATTGCTATTTCAACAATTCCATCAAATACAAGAATATACAGAGTATAAATGAATAAATTACATTCGATAAACATCAGAGATTACAATAGATTACATAGCAGCGGAAAATAATACAAAGCACAACTGAAGGTGATATACGGATACAGAGCTTTCCGGATATCATTCCAGCTGTAAACCAGGATCCTGTGAATATAAATCTGCAAAACCAAAACTACTAGCTGCCCGTGCGGAAAATAGGGGCACCTAGAGTTTAGGTTAAAACAATAAACTCCAGGTCAGTCATGTGTGACGAAAAGGAATTTCGCTCGGTCCGAACCGGTCGCTAAACCGACCCAGACCGTTCGAAACGCCCTATCGTTTGAGAACACGACAAATCAGAACGCATATAAAAGAACATTTCATTGTATATATTACAACAATGCATCAGATTACAAGAATATACAGAGTAAAAATGAATATTACACAGAAATATCAGAGATTTAAATTACATTTAAATACATCGCAGCGGAAAATAATACAATACACAACTAGAATGAGATATACGGATACAAAGCTTTCTGGATATCGTTCCAGCTGTAAACCAGGATCCTATGAATATAAATCTGCAAAACCAAAACTACTAGCTGCCCGTGTCAAAATAGGGGCACCCAGAGTTTAGGTCAAAACAATAAACTCCAGGTCAGTCATGTGACTGGTATGAGAACTAAAACAGCTATTAATCTTTATTTTAAAGATAGGTAAATCAAGGGACCACGCCGTATAACACGGAACGGGTTTCCTCCCAAGGATACCAGTGCATAAAACCAACAGCGCAATGCTAAATAAAGAAAAATGAAGCTGTTATAAGACCCAGGTCCTATCACACAATGCAACGCAAGCCGGGGGATAGGGTTTTCCCTTATAACAACCAAAGAATGCTTGATACGTTTAAAACAAATCATTTGATACTATAATAAGTGTACAGTGTTTAAAACAATTTCAATCATAAATATAAATCATAGGCGACATGAGTGTCCCATGCCACTATGTCGCCCTATATAGGTTTACAATCAAAACCGCAATGTCGTATTGGAAGTTGGGTTATCATTTATGGTATGAACCGAGGCTAGGGGCAAGATACTCTACCGATTTGTGACTCTCTAGCCTGAGCCACAGGGTCAGAGCGCATCGACCCTTTAGATCGTCAGGGCCGGTCCACCGATGTGGATTATTATGCCTGAACACTACGTTTCCCCGCCCTTTGGGGCGTAAGCCTGGCCCGTCAGCCGACCAGAAGCATCGGCCGAAACCGATATCACGAGGCGCCTCGCTTTTCAGCAAGTAATAATAAGTAACATCCACATGAGTCAAACTCGTCAGCCAGTTCAAGCACTGACGCCACTCCTAACTAGAAAGAAACGCATGTCCTCCCTGAGGTCCGTCTCCCGTTTTTAGTTCATACCGGGTGTGATACTCGCGAATCAACGTTACACAAAGCTACGCCACACAAGGCCGTGCTTTGATCATCAACCACAAGACTTTGCTTTTCAACAAAAGCCTTGATCCATGCAACTCAGCATGCCACATTGTCAGTCCATACTGTACCACTGATTTCTGCCAATATATAACCTCTAGGCTCGTACGTCTCAGAGAAGGGTGTATAGCAAGAGAATAAATTCTCTGCCACCAAACAGATATATATTTAGCAGAGATCACCAATACAGTATAAAGGAATACAACGTCAGACACACTATCCATTTACAAGTCCGTTCTGGGTCTGAACGAAACCGGAGGCACATTCCTCGCATATCCATCCATCTCCAAGTACGTCTGGACGATCACCAACTATTTCCATCTTCTTGGGTGTACAGCCCAATCAAGATCATCAGTAATCACTCAAACAACGTGAAGACTTCCGGTCTTCGACCATCGTCTTCATCTTCGACTTATCGTCGTATCAGTTATTCAGAATGGGATAAACCCGGTCTTCCCGAATAACTCGCGTATATTTTAAATAAGTGTTACACAAACACAACATACGCCTCATTCCAATTCATCAGTCACTAACCGTAAATTAATCAAGAGAATAATTCCCCAAATATTAACCCCGAAGGCCTAAACCAACATCAGATCAATATCCAAAAAACCATTCTGCTTGGCTAACCGACAGTTAGTTTCTAATTTTCACATTCATAGGGAAAGGTTCCCATTAATTTTATCCAAGATAAATTTCTGGAATTTATTCTTTAATCTATTTTTGAATATCAATTCAAACTAGTCGGGATTAACGAAACTTACCGAAGTAGTCATTTGTTTTGATTTCCCAATCCCAACCTATTCATCCCATGAAGTAAAACTGGTAATACTTCATACCTAACACCACGGTGTTATCGGTAAATTCCATTACCATTTCACGTTCAAATCTAATTAAAGATTTAACTATCGCCTGGAGTAAAACTGGTGATACTCCATTCTCGACCTTTTCAATCTAATTAAAGATTCATTAAAACTCCACTTAGTTTTAATCTTTAACTGGGTTAAAGAATCAGTGTCATTTAAAACACAGTTCACGATAAACCCAAAATCACATTCATTAATTATCGGGTTAAAGAACGAGTGTTATTTAAAACACTGTTCACGATAAACCCAAAAATCAATATCAATTCAATTCCAATTAAATATTATTTAATTGGTACACTTCATTAAATCTAAATAAAAAGATTTAATCTTTTCTCAGCTGGGTTCAAGAACAGTGTTAGTGAAGACACCATTCACGACAAACCCAAATCACATTTGATATTCAATACGAGGCTCTGAATAGAAAATATATCGGCTTATATTCAATATCAAATTCTACGATTAACAAATGTCGTATTGGAAATAACGATATATATATCTACATCTTTCAAATTTCCATAACAACATCTGTATAATCCCGAAATCCAATGTCAAAATATTCCGAAGACAATTTCGATTCAAATCCATTTCAATGCAATCATTGGAAATTCTGGTTATTTTCAAAACCATTTCAAATTCGATTTATTTATCCAAAAATAAATAGAATCATAATTCTAGTTCAAAACTAGTTCATTTCGATAAAAATCTATTTTTATCTTTTCAAATATGGAGTTTTTCATCCCAATTCTTTCTAAATCATTTCTTATGATTTCACACAAATTATTACTATTTTTAATAATTTTATCAAGGCCTGTACAGTCGATTTCCATCAACGGCCATCGAACTGCACTTACAGCGACCTTTTTCAAATTTGATTTGGACATAATTCCAAATCCAACCGTTAGATTTCTAATTTCTAATATTCGTTAGAAAACTCTTTTCGATACGAACCCAACGGTTCCGGTTTTAGGAGAATCCGACGGTCGGATCTCCCGTAATGTCCGTTTGAAATAAATGGTCGAAATTCACGAACTGCCGCGGCGCGGCGCGTTCTATTCAGGCCATTATATTATATATATAATATATATAATATATATTTCGTCGATTTCTATTTAAAACGAATTATATAAATAGTTTTGAATTCGTTTCAAAAGCAATTTCAACTTCCATTTCAATTCAAATCAAAATTGAATTCTTCTTTATAAATTCGTTTTAAAATTCATTTCTATTCAATTCAAATTTCAATTCAATTTGAATTCATTTCAATTCAATTTGAATTCGTTTTCAATTCATTTCGAAATCGTTTTCAATTCAATTCATTTCGAAATCGTTTTCAATTCAATTCATTTCGAAATCGTCTTCAATTCAATTCATTTCGAAATCGTTTTCAAGTCGATATAAATATCGTTCACGTCAAAATGGCGTCAATCTAATCAACACGGCTTCATATATTCCTTTATGCTATTCAACAAATGAATATTTATTTTTGTCCACACACGACTATTCTCAACGAATGAGTACTGTCCACGTGTGACTATTTTTGTTAAATTATTTCGTTCAACACATGACTAATCTCAACGGATGAGTACAGTCAACACACGAACCTTTATTTTATAGTGATAAAGATATAAAATTTATTATTAAAATATTTCGTTCAACACATGACTAATCTCAACGAATGAGTACAGTCAACACATGAACCTTTATTTTATAATATTCTTTATTTTCTAAATTGGAATGAGGCCCAATCAATTACCATATAAAGTTAATTATATGGATTCCATACAACAAATGTATATAATAGCAACGATAGATAATCAACCATCAACCAAAGTGCACTACACTGTATAAGCATCAAATATAGATATCTAACGCTTATAACAGCCTGTCAATCAATCGATCGACATATTTAATCAATCAGGATGAGTGAACTTCATATTTCATCCCAACACCCGTGTGGGGTTTTCAAACAATCAAACACAAATTTTAGTTGTGCAGTTGGGCGATGTGTAAAATTTATCGACCCAATCAATATCAGTCAAATCAGTGTATATAAACAAATCGGCCGATTTGTTTATAAATATTTATTTATTCACTTTCACGTTAAAAATTATATTTTTAACGATAAAACATTTTATTCAACCTATGAATATTCTATTCGGTTCATTTATTCAATAAAATGATATTTTTATTTTTCTAACATATTTTAGAAAATTTCGGCGGCATAACGGCACGATACTAGAAACGGGACGAGGCCTAGCCTTATCTCCGGTCTAGTGAAGGCCCACGCCATTCACAACTCAATCAAATCAATTTCATTTCACCAACCAATTCAAATTTCAATCAAATAATCTAACCAACTACACAACCAAACAATTTAACAAACAAGCCATCCATGGTCTGTGGATGACGGGTGTCGGGTGCTACTAAACACCGTCTGCATCCTAGTATATATATATAACTAGAAAACTAAATTAAAGAGTGAGAAATTCTCACCAATAGCTATCCAACTTCACGACACTTCATTTATAGAAATCTTCGCCGTTCTCGCCTTTTTATCACCTTCATTGCCCGTATTCTCTACATATGTAAAAATCGAATTTTTACTTCGCTATTCAATATATAAAAATCGAATTTTTACTATGTTGTTCAATATATAAAAATCGAATTTTTACTATGCTATTCAATATATAAAAATCGAATTTTTACTATGCTATTCAATATATAAAAATCAAATTTTTACTTTGCTATTCAATATATAAAAATCGAATTTTTACTATGCTATTCAATATATAAAAATCGAATTTTTACTTTGCTATTCAATATATAAAAATCGAATTTTTACTTTGCTATTCAATATATAAAAATCGAATTTTTACTATGCTATTCAATATATAAAAATCGAATTTTTACTTTGCTATTCAATATATAAAAATCGAATTTTTACTTTTGCCTCATATGGATAAAATTCTATTTTTTTTATCACGCTATTCTTCATATAAAGATTTCGCCTTTTTTATTTTTAAAATCTAACCTTTTCACTTTTAAAAATATCGTCTTTTCACTTTTTAAAAATATCGTCTTTTTCATTTTTAAAAATATCGTCTTTTTCATTTTTTAAAATATCGTCTTTTTCATTTTTAAAAATATCATCTTTATGTTACCATTAAAACAATAATGATCCAATTTTCATCGGCCATTTATATGAATAAAAATCTAATTTTTACTTCACTAACATATATGGAAAAATCGAATTTTTATCGTTACTCTTCAAATAAAAAAAAATTCGAGCTTTTAAAATATAAAAATTCTATTCTTTTAAATATAAAAATTCGATTTTAAACTATGCCTTTAACATATAAAAACCGAGTTAAAAATAAAATTAGAAACTAAGGGAACTCACCGAATTGTGGGGGGGGGGGAGTCTGCTACCGTCGTCTGCAAGAGGGCTCGCGGATCGGTGCTCTGGAGGGGCTGCAGGAGGCAAGGGAGGCGGTCTGTTGCGCTTTGGATTGGAGGAGGGGGGTTGCGCTCGCTGGTCTGGTGGCGGGGAGACCTCGCGGTGGAGGAGTGTGGGCCTACGGCGTCAGTGGCGTTTGTTCTAGGGTTGGGTGGATTGGAGTTTAACGACGGAGAGAGGGGAGGCGTTGGGGAGTTGGAGGAGATCGGAGAAGAAGAGGCGCCGTCGATCGGCGGCTGGGCAGGGCAGCGACAGGGGGTTGATCGGCGGTGGGTGCGGTGATCCGAGAAGCATCGCGATGGGTCAACGTTGTTTTTTTTTTTTGTTAAATCGAATTGAAATGAACGTGGGGGGGGGGGGGGGGGCAGAAGTTAAAGGGAAGAGAGAAATGTTTTTTTTTTATTATTATTAATTTAATTTCAAAAAGGTGACTTTTTATTTCGACCTCGAAACGGGGTCCACCGCCTGTCGTCCATAGCTAATTACCCCCATTCCGAACACAATGGGATATGTATCGCAAGCTGATTTGATCGTTTCGATTAGTTTCCTTTGAATTTACATTTAAATTACTATATTGAATTTTAAACGTACATTTCAAATTACCGGGGTCGCATACGAACTTTAAAAATTCTAGAAAAATATTTTCTAGCTTCGTATTGACGATACGGTCCTAACAAAACTAGTTTCGTCGAATTCTGAGACCGTTTGAAAAATGGCCAATTTCCAGTCGATTAAAATCAACTGAAACTGGTCAAACGCGTTTTCCTTTGCCACACTCACATATTGATTCGAAAAATTATGAAATTTGGAATCTATCAATAACTTTACATCACGGACCCAACAAAACTGGTTTCGTCGAAATCCGAGGTCGTTTGCAAAATTCTCATTTTTAAGGGCCTGAATTCCATAGCGACTATTCAGAATTTTCAACTGGACATATCTTTTGATTCCCGCTATGAAATCTTGATTTTTCGGATTCGTTGGAAAGATATCATCAAATAGATTCTATTGTTTTTGGTTTCACTAAAATCCGGATTGTTTTGCACCCGGTACATTCAATTGAAGTTTGAAATCGAATTATCGAACTACCGTGCCATTTTCAATTGCTTTTATAATTATATATAATTATTTATATTCTAACGACGACGCGTATAAATATATACGTTCTAATTATATTCAAAATAAATTTCTCGTCGATATTATTTAAAATAATTCATTTTAAATAATCAAAATTCGCTAAAATTGCCAAAATAAAAATTTTAAACTGGCCCAGATTTTCGGGTTGTTACATCATGTGACTGGTGTGAGAACTAAAACAGTTATTTAAAACTTTACTTTAAAAGAGAGTAATTCAAGGGACCACGCCGTATAACACGGAACGGGTTTCCTCCCAAGAATACCAGTGCATAGATAAACAAGGCAATGCTTTTTCGAAAAATGAAGCTATTATAAGACCCAGGTCCCATCACACAATGCAACGCAAGCCGGAGGATAGGGTTTTACCTTATAACAGCCAAACATGCTTGATACGTTTAAAACAAATCATTTGATACTATAATAAGTGTATAGTGTCAAAACAATTTAAATCATAAATATAAATCATAGACGGCATGAGTGCCCCATCCCACTATGTCTCCATACTAGGCTCTACAAATAAAGCCGAAATACACGTATTGGAAATTGGATTTCCGTCATGAGTCGAGGCAAGGGGCAAGCTCCTCTCCGCGCTCGAGACACTCTAGCAAATGCCTCGGGGCTACACACTCTGGGCAACCCCTGGATGCTTCAGGGCCGGTCCTCACTTACGTTAGAGGATTAGTTATGCCTGAACACACGTTTCCCGGTCCTTACAGACCTATAATCGAGGCGCCTCGCATTCCAACAACCACAAAGGTGAAAAGTATATAAATGTCAGGGCTGGTAAGTCACTGACACCACCAAAGCTAGAAAGAAACATCGTGCTCTCCCTGCAGTCCATATCCCGTTTTTGACTCATACCGAGGTGTGAGGCTCGCGAATTCACGTTATACACAAAGCTGCCACGTAGGCCGTGCTTTGATCATCAACCACAAGACTTTGCTTTTCAACAGAAGCCTTGATCATTGCATCTTAGCGTGCCACACAGGCAATTCATGCCATGCGACTGATGTCCATCGATATACAACCTCTGAGCTCGTACGTCTCAGAGAAGGGCGTTAAGAAAAAGAATAAATTCTCCGCCGCCAAACAGATGTATATTTAATAGAAATCAATCAACACAGAATAAAATCCAATGTCAGACACACAATCCATTTACAAGTCCGTTCTGGGTCTGAACGAAACCGGAGGCACTTTCCTCGCGTATCCATCCATCTCCAAGTACGTCTGGACGACCACCAACTATTTCCATCCTCTTGGGTGTACAGCCCAATCAGGATCGTCAGTAATTACCCAAACGATGTGAAGACTTCCGGTCTTCGACCACCGTCTTCATCTTCGACTTATCGTCGAATCGGTTATTCAGAATGGGTATAAACCCGGCCTTTCCGAACACCCGCGTATATTAAAAACAAATGTTACACAAACACAACATACGCCTCATTCCAATTCAGAATATTCTTTTATTCACAAAATCATATTCTTAGGGAAAGGTTCCCATTAATTTTATCCAAGATAAATTCTTTAGAATTTATCCTTTAATCTTCCTTTGGATGTCATTTCAAACCAGATTATGGTTTTCTAAACTAGTCGAGATTAGCGCACCACACCGAAGTAATTATTTATTTTATTTCCCAATCCCAACCTATTCATCCCATGAGGCAAAACTGGTAATACTCCATATCTAATACTATGGTGTTATCGGTAAGATTTATTACCATTTCACATTCAAATCTAATTAAAGATTTAACTATCGCTTTGGAGCAAAACTGGCGATACTCCATTCTCGCTCATTTCTAAATTGGATAATTTAGATTATAGATTCACATTTCAATCTAATTACAGATTCATTAAAACTCCTTTTACTGGGTTAAAGAACTAGGTGTTATTTAAAACACAGTTCACGACAAACCCAAATCACATTCTATTTGTTATCGGGTTAAAGAACTAGTGTTATTTAAAACACCGTTCACGATGAACCCACAAATCAATTCTAGTTCAATTTAAATCAAATATATTAGGATTTCCGATTATTTAAAACCCCTTTTTAAATCTAATTTATTTATTTAAAAACAAATCGGGTTTTAAATTTAGTTCAAACTAGTTCATTTTGATAAAATCTATTTTTATCTTTTCAAATATGGAGTTTTCCATCCCAAATTTTCCCAAATCATTTCTTATGATTTTACACAAATTATTACTATTTTTAATAAATTTATTAAGGTCCGTACAATCGATTTCCAACAATGGCCATCGAACTGCACTTATAGCGACCTTTTTCAAATTTGATTTGGACGTATCTCCAAATCCAACCGTTAGATTTCAAATTTCTAATATTCGTTAGAAAGCTCTTTTCGATACGAACCCAATGGTTCCGGTTTTAGGAGAATCCGACGGTCGGATCTCCCGTAATGTCCGTTTGAAATAAATGGTCGAAATTCACGAACTGCCGCGGCGCGGCGTGTTCTAATCAGGCCATTATATTATATATATAATATATATAATATATATTTCGTCGATTTCTATTTAAAACGAATTTTATAAATAGTTTTTAAATTTGTTTCAAAAACAATTTCAACTGCTATTTCAATTCAAATCAAAATTAATTTTCTTCTTATAAATTCGTTTTAAAATTCATTTCTATTCAATTCAAATTTCAATTCAATTTGAATTCGTTTCAATTCGCTTTCAATTCAATTTGAATTCGTTTTCAATTCAATCCAATTTCAAAGTCGTTTTCTATTCGATTCAATTCAAATTGGTTTTCTATTCGATTCAATTCAAATTGGTTTTCTATTCGATTCCATTCAAATTGGTTTTCTATTCAATTCGAATCAACTTGGTTTTCTATTCGATTCAAATCAACTTGGTTTTCTATTCGATTCAATTCAAATTGGTTTTCTATTCGATTCCATTCAAATTGGTTTTCTATTCAATTCCATTCAAATTTCATTTCAAAATATTCGATTTCGAAATCACTTTTCAGTATCATTTTAAAATGAGTAAAATCGATATAAATATCGTTCACGTCTAAATGGCGTCAATCTAATCAACACGGCTTCATATATTTCTATTTTCAAATATTCTATTTCAAATATTTCTATCTCAAATATTTCTATTTCAAAATATTTCTATTTCAAATATTCGACTCTATCTCTTTGTCAACACACGACTAATCTCAACGAATGAGTACCGTCCACGTGTGACTATTTTGTTATTTAATATATTTTGTGAAAATTAAGGTATCTATCGTTTGATATTAAATCAGACTCCAACCGTAAATTAGTAAGAGAACGATTCCCTGAATATTAACCCCGAAGGCCGAAACCAACATCAGATTAATATCCAGGAGACCACTCATCTTATCTATTTTCCAGTCAGTTTCTAATTTTATATATGATAAAGATGTAGATTTTATTTTTAAAATATTTCGTTCAACACATGACTAATCTCAACGGATGAGTACAGTCAACACATGAACCTTTACTTTATAATGATAGAAAAGTAAATTTTATTATTAAAATATTTCGTTCAACACATGACCAATCTCAACGGATGAGTACAGTCAACACATGAACCTTTATTTTATAATATTCTTTATCTTCTAAATTGGAATGAGGCCCAATCAATCACCATATAATTTTAATTATATGGATTTTCATACATCACACGTATATAATAGCATTGAAAAATAATCAACCATCAACCAAAGTGCACTATACTGTATAAGCATCAAATATAGATATCTAACGCTTATAACAGCCTGTCAATCAATCGATCGACATATTTAATCAATCAGGATGAGTGAACTTCAAATTTCATCCCAATACCCGTGTGGGGTTTCAAACAATCAAACACAGATTTTATTTGTGCAGTTGGGCGATGTGTAAAATTTATCGACCCAATCAATATCAGTCAAATCAGTGTATATAAACAAATCGGCCGATTTGTTTATAAATATTTATTTATTCACTTTCACGTTAAAAATTATATTTTTAACGATAAAACATTTTATTTTAACACATGAATTTCTATTCAGTTCATTCTTTAAATAAAATGATATTTTTATTTTTTTCTAACGTATTTTAGAAAATTTCGGCGGCATAACGGCACGATACTAGAAACGGGACGAGGCCTAGCCTTATCCCCGGTCTAGTGAAGGCCCACGCCATTCACACATCAATCAAATTAATTTCAATTCACCCAACAATCAAATTCAGCTCAAATAATCCAACTAATCTATGCAACCAAACAAACAAGTCCATGGTCTGTGGACGATTGTGTCGGGTGCTACTAAGCACCGTCTGCATCCTAGTATAAATATATAATTAGAAAAGAAATTGAAAGGTGAGAAATTCTCACCAATAGCTATCCAATCATCTTTACTTTTCTTTGATAGAAATCTTCATCGTTATTGCATCTATGTCACCTTCGTTGCCCGTATTCACTACATATATAAAAATCACACATTTTTATATTTTGATGTCTTTAAAATAAAATTCACATTTTTATAATCGCTTCATACATTTAAAAATCGAATTTTCACTCCGCTATTCAATATATAAAAATCGAATTTTTACTTTGCTATTCAATATATAAAAAATCGAATTTTTATTCCGCTACTATAAAGATAAAAACTATATTTTCACATCGATGTTCATATAGTAAAGATTATATTTTTATCACGCCATTCTTCATATAAAGATTTCGCCTTTTCAAAAATATAGATTTCACCTTTCTAAAATATAGTTTTCGCCTTTCTAAAATATAGTTTTCGCCTTTCTAAAATATAATTTTCGCCTTTCTAAAATATAATTTTCGCCTTTATAAAAATCATCACTTTATTTCAACGTATATAAAAAAAAAAAAATCAGATTTTTATTTTGCTACATATACAAAGATGATATTTTTTTAATATTCCTATCATGCAAAAATTATATTTTTAATTCTCTACATAATAAAGACTATATTTTTACCACTTAAAAAAAAATAAAAATCGAATTTTTAATTCTTTAAAAATATAAAAATCATATTTTTATTACTTTAAAAAATCAAATCTTTTCTGTTTTAAACTACACAAAAAAATTCAGTTTTTAAACTAAATTAAAATCATAAAACTCACCTTGATAATCGAAGGAAGTGGAAGGAAGGAGTAAAGAGGAGAGAGCGCGCAACTGAAAGGGGGAAGGGGGCTTCGATGCGTCGGTTTCTTCGATGGGGGGGGGGGGGTTCTCGTGCAGCGACGCGATTAGAGGGGGGGGGGGGTTCTCGGCGTTGCGGTCGACGAAGAGCAAGGGGGAGGAGGTGAAGCAGAAGGGGATGGGGATCGGAGAGGGGGGGAAGGCGATGACGAGGGCGGCGGCGTGACAGGGTCCCCCCCTTTCCGTCGTCTCCCCTTTTCTTTTTTCTTTACGAAAATCGATTTTGAAATAAAGAGGGGGGGGGGGGGCAGAAGGTAAAGGGAGAGATTTTTTTTATTAATTTAATTATTTTATTTTTCAAAAAGTTGACTTTCACATACAACCTCTAAACGAGGCCCACCGCCTGTCGTCCATAGCGTTTTACCCCCATTCCGAACACAATGGGATATGTATCGTAGGCTGATTCGACTGTTTGAATCAGTTTCCGTTAAATTTACATTTAAATCACTATATTGAATTTTAAACGTACATTTCAAATTATTGGGGTCACATACTAACTCTAAAAATTCTCGAAAAATATTTTCTAGCTTCGTATTGACGATATGGTCCTAACAAAACTAGTTTCGTCGAATTCTGAGACCGTTGGAAAAATGGCCATTTTCCAGTCGATTAAAATCAACTGAAACCGGTCAAACGCGTTTTCCTTTGCCACGCCCACATATTGATTCGAAAAATTATGAAATTTGAAACCTAGCAATAAATTGGCACTGCGGATCTAACAAAAGTGGTTTCGTCGAAATCCGAGGTCGTTTGCAAAATTTCCATTTTTAAGGGTCTGAATTCCATAGCGACTATTCAGAATTTTCAACTGGACATATCTTTTGATTCCCGCTATGAAAATTTGATTTTTCGGATTTGTTGGAAAGATATCATCAATTAGATCCTAATGTTTTTGGTTTCACTAAAATCCGGATTGTTTTGCACCCGGTACATTTAATTGAAGTTTGAAATCGAATTATCGAACTACCGCGCCATTTTCAATTCCCTTTATAATTATATATATTCTAACGACGACGTATATAATATATATGTTCGAATTATATTCAAAATAAATTTTTCGTCGTTTTTATTTAAAATAATCAATTTTAAATATTCAAAATTCGCTAAAATTGCCAAAATAAAATTTTTAAACTGGCCCAGATTTTCCGGGTTATTACAACTATTTTGTTATTTTCATTTGCATGAGAATAGTGTAGATTTGTAAAATAAAGATGTTAGGAGTATTTTAACATTTTACATTTTGATAAAATAGCTTATGATGTGACTTATACTTTTATTATAATTTAAAAATGTTATAATTTCGTGATGATGTATGTCATTACCATAGCTTTATTTTAATTGTATTGGTCAGTTGTAATCACTCTTGCCTGTTTTTTGGCTTTTCTTAAGCCAACCTTAATAAAGCTATACTCATTTTCAAAAAAAAAATTAATTAATTTCAAAAGTGAGTTATGATTTGATTTTTGAAAAGAATTAATAGGCATTAGCTAAAAATGATGACATGTACTCTCTTTTACGAACTTGCTATCTCATTTAATAAGTTAATTTTAAAATTCAAACTTACTTTTTCTCTTTTTTTTCATGTATTCATATAAATGCCTCATAACTTCCTTTTCATTCCTTAGTTTCTAATTTATTTTGCTTCTTCCAATCTTCTCCTTAAAAACACATTTCCTTAGTAAATTAAAAACTAAAAGGTAAGCAAGCTAAAGCAAGATCAAAAGCAAAGGTACTAGC
Source organism: Allium sativum (assembly GCA_030737875.1). Taxonomy (NCBI): domain Eukaryota; kingdom Viridiplantae; phylum Streptophyta; class Magnoliopsida; order Asparagales; family Amaryllidaceae; genus Allium; species Allium sativum. Next base: position 214,629,923 of record CM060919.1, read on the forward strand.
ATTTTCAAGCCAGTAAAAAAAAACACCTCAAAACCAAAATCTGTTGCTAAGAACTATTCAAGGTGAGATCTTAAACTTTTTACAACTTTTTAAAAGTTTTCAATGTTGCTTGTTTCATGACTAAATGGCCTTTTTTTCATTTGTGAAAGGAGGTATAAACTAAATTCTGTTCCAATATTTTACTGCGTTTTTTCCTTTATTGTTTATTGTTTCCTTAAGTACACTCTACTTTGATTTAAATCTGGGGATGTTGGATTGTGTAAGACATATATGCATGTGTACATCATTTGTTGCATGTTTAAAATCAAAAACCTAATACTGGAAGGGAGGAAAACCAAGAATCAAAAGCTTGGAAAAAAAATATGGGCTCTGTTAGTATTAAAAACTTAGAACCTAGAATTCAAAATTCTAGATCTTCAAACCTATTTAGATTTTGAAAATATTTCCAACTACAAAATTGTTTGTAATCACTTGTAACTTATATTAAAAATAGTGAGATAGTTTATTTTTAACTATATTCATATATTTCAAATGACAGTAAATCATCAACCTTTTGACAAAAATTTATGTTCGAATTTTGATGAATGGTTTTCACCGTCTAAAACTATATACTTCAACTTGATTTTTAGAGCTGAATTCATGATTTTTAACATCCTATAATTTGAGTAAGTGTTTAATGTTTATTTTGGGTTTACAAATTTAATTCTCGATTTTGTGTTAATGGTTGCAAAACTGCTTTTGTGGGAGCCACGACTGAGGTAGAGGATGGCGCGGGTAAAATTTCATGGATTCCGGTGGTCGGAGGTGATTAGGCAAGGTCAATTTAGGTTTTGGGATTGTGTTTTGGGTGTGGATCTTTGATCGCATCGTTTTGAGGCCTGGCTTGATCGAGTTCAACTAAACTCGGTGTGGAGGTACGCACGAAGTTGGAGTTCACTTTGGTGGTGGGTGCAGGCGTTCAGGTGGTCGCAGTTGGCCTGGGGAGTTTGTTTTGGAGGTCGAACTGGTGGCTACTTTTCAGGTTTAATGTAGTGGGAAGGTGATTTTGGAGGAGGATGGTTTTAAAGCCCAGTTGGCTAGTCGTAGGTGGCCTGGGTGGCAGGCGGAGTTGCTGGTGGTGGTGTGGTGGTCGTTGGGTGGCCGATGGGGATGTGCAAGTGCACAAGAGGGAGGGGTGCACAAGTGTTTAGGTTGTTATTATTTGTGTTGTCGTGTTTGTTAAATGGATCGAAGTGTTTGAGTAATGGAATATAGGAAGGGATGGGAGATGCATGTCCTGGCTGTGTTGGGTTGGGCCATGGGCTCAGGCGATTTTCTTAAAAAAAGGCATTTAACTTTAAATTAAAAGTTAAATATACGTATAATTTGGTGTGAATATATATAAGTTTAATTTATGAAGAAATGTTCAAATAATTTTTGGTGCGTGTGTGTAGTCGAGAGAATCGATGGTGTGTTTTAGTGTAAGAACCTCGATGGAGTTTGTCAAGTTTTAAACGATTCGATTGTTTTAAAATTAAATTGATTCCTTTTAAGTAACTAAAAATTGGTTTTAATTCTACGAATTGTCTATATTTCAAACAAATGTAAATTTAGTTGTTGGACTAAATTAACGCGCAACTTGTAACAATTGACCCGTAAAAATTGGTAAATTTAGTGTAACAACCCACTCATTCAACGATTTTAGATTTAAATATTTTATTTAAATATATCGTCGTATCTCATGTGTCACTCAAAATGTTGTTTTTCACAAACGATAAAATTAGGATTCGGGACCACTTCCATTGAGTCCGAATCATCGTTTACGACCTTTTTGAGTATAAACTTCGATACATTTGGAGTTACGGATTTTCGGGCTCAAAAAATGGGCTTAGTTGTGGCTAAACTAGCCAAATTAGCTTGTTTAAACCTCTCCCACTATTCCAATCAGCCCAACCCTTCTCCCTCTCCTCTAATTCACTTCATTTTTATTTCCTAAGGCAAAAGAATGGAGAGAGTGGAAAGGGAAATAGAAATTGCAACCTACGTTTTGCAATTTGAAGCTCCAATCATATGCTAAAATAGGAGAACAAGGGTAAGCTCTCTCTCTCTACTCGTTCTCTACCTTTCTCTCCTCTCAATTTCGGATTTTGATCATGCTCTAACACTAACGTATCTTCATTTGTGTTTATATGGTGATTAGAGAGGAGCAATTGAAGAAAGAAAGCTTCTTTGCTTGAGTTGGAGCTTGTTCTTGTCGTTCATGAAACCAAGGTGAGTTCTTTTTGAACTCAAATCTATGCCACAAGCCATTGGTTTGCACAAGTGTAATTTAGTGTTCATATGAGTTTGCATGTGCTAGCGAATTGGTTTTGTTAGTGTAACTCAGCCGATTTCATGTTTTTATGTTTCATTGAGTTGAAAATTATGATAACGATTGTTCATATGATCTAATGCATATGTTATGAGTTGATTTGGTGATGTTGTGAGGCTCCGTTGCCCCGGCAAATTTCTAAATCTTCACAAGTCTCTTGAATCGCTTTAGTGTGCTTTAGTTTGGAATTTTTTTCATACTTGAATTTATAAACCGAATCATTGCAATCTTATGTATATATGCTTATGCATGTGAATATGGTGTTGTGAAGTACCATTGTCGCACCCGGCAAGTTCTAAGACTTCACAGTTCACTTATATCGCATTTGATTTCTTTCGTTAGAGAATTTAATTGTTTTGGGGTTTATAATTAAGAATCATTGCAAATCCTTTGTGTGAATGTTTGTGCATGTGAATTTGGTGTTATGAGTTGCTCTGGTGAGTTTTAGACGTCTCATTTGCACGTATTTAACATCATAGGCCTTCGGGCATTGGCCGGTATCATTTTGGAGATGTTTGGTAGGCAAAAATGTAATTTTTTTTGGGGTTTAACAGCCATTCGGCCATTAATGGCCGAGCAAATGCCTTCTGTTCGGCCATTAATGGCCAAACAGAAGAAAAAAAATCAAACTTTAAATGGCCATAACTTCATCATACGAACTCGGAATTGAGCGAAATCAGGTGCGTTGGAACCGTCTCGACGAGAGATTTCCAATGAAACTACTTTGGCGTGATTTGGAGATAATAGGAATTTTTGGTTGAGGAAAACATCCAATGTAAATAACCGAACAGTGAAAAACAAAGGGTGAAACAATTATCCACTTTAAAACGATCATAACTTTTTCATACGAATTCGGAATTCGGCGAAACAAGATCCGTTGGAACCGTATCAACAAGAGATTTGAAATGAAATTAATATTGGAGTAATTTGAATCTATTTACTTGCTAATTCGGGTTTGACCCTTGATATTAGCTCGATTATGATTTACGACTCTAAAACGTGAACGATCGACTCAATATCCTTCAAGTCTATTCTGATATAGTTAAAACCTTCGGGTGCTAGTTTGGGATTTCGATTCGTTCGTTGATCGAAATTATAATTGTTATTCCTTTGATTTCATGTATGTTGTTGTAATGTGAATTACGCATTTGTGATCACCTTGGTGATCGCTCTTTGATCTACGACACTTGATTTTGTGTCTTTGTTTCCTGTCGCTCCAGGGTGATTTCTAACCATTTATTAACATCATTGTTTTCACTAATGAGCTATATGTATATTCGATTTATCGAATTTATATTTGATGATTTATGATTTGAATTCAAGTCATTGTGACGTGAATCCCCTTAATCGATTTGCCTTGGCAATCGTACTATTGTTTATTGCCACTTTGAAATTATATACAGGCTTTATGTTATTTAGTAGATATCAAATTCTTGTACTAAAATGGTTTCCAATCTTACTTCATCATACGAAGCTAATTTATGAAATCATTTTATGAACCTTCCTCAAATCTACTAGTATATATTTTATAAACCTTTTCTCGTTCGTATGAGAAATCTAATTTAACGTCTTAGTAAAATCAAGGACTATGAACCCTTGCTTTTGCTTCGATGGTTAATTCTTGGACTCGTCCGATCGAAAACCGTGGCAATGCTCCTTCTATGATTTTCTTTGTTTTGAATAGGAACCAATTACAAGTGTGTAAATATTCGAGAATAGCATGTGGTTATGGGACATATTGCTATTTTCTTATATTAACTAGCTTGGAGTAATTTCTATTCACCCGGATCCATGGTATCCGCCTCCATGACTTATATTTTGTGGTCCTCAATCGCCTGAGTGGGATTTACGATTCTTGGATTTCACCTATGGGACTTCGGTCCAACTTTCTATGATTTATGATGTTTTCTAGAGATTTCACGATTTATGTGTTTTCTCTCTTCCAGGGTCATGACCCAGCTTCATGGGGAGCTTCGGCTCAAACAATGGGTTCGCTACCTAGAGATCATATCTCACTACTTTGATGCATTGTGCATCAATTTGACCACATTGACGCATTACGCGCCAATTTGATAAATGATTTCTGATTCTTGATTACTTTGATGCGATGCGTGTCAATTTGATTTATGTTTACTTTGATGCGATGCGCGTCAATTTGATTTATGTTTACTTTGATGCGATGCGCGTCAATTTGATTTATGTTTACTTTGATGTGATGCGCGTCAATTTGATTTATAGTTGGCATTCCTCTGTCATTTCCTGTTGTGTGCTATTGTTTGAATGTTGCATTCTACATTAGCTAGGAGATTATTTAGAGATATTTGTGTGCTGACATTCCATTGTCATTTCCTGATTTTGTTGACATGCCATGTTTCATATTTGTTTATGACTATATATTATTACTAGAATCATGTCATCCTATGTTATATCTCTTGTTATCTCAGTTTATTTGATATGTACAGCTAGAATGATCCGTTTATTGTTTATTTCCTTATAAATAATACTTGGGTCAGGCCGAGTTATTTTAGATACTCCTCTGGGACTACTCGCAGGGTTGATCTTCCGCTTTCAGCTTGCTACTCTGTCTCCACAGTTTTATATACTTTTGTACCTATGACATTATCTATCGTTGTGTACATATTATTTTATTTAGATCATGGTACATGTATTAGTGGATCTTTGTAGACCACTATCTTGTTGTACACATCCTTGGTTTATTCATATCTATTCTGCCTTTGTGATATGATTATTCTGTGTCTGCCTTTGAGATATACCATACTTATATTATTGTTGTTGTCTATTTTATTCTGCTTTCCGGATTGCATATAGCCGTTGTGTAGTTGCCGAATGGTCATGTCGAAATTTTAATCGGTATCAGAATTCGATGTGCATTCCTCGCATGGAATAATCATACAATCGGTCGCTCTTCACAAACCTCATTCTCCATTATGGTCTACGACATTTCTCCAAAATGAACTGGACGATAGTGGGTATAGAGGCGGGGCGTTACAGTTTTGTATCAGAGCCACTTTCCGGAACAGTGTAAGATAGTATGACGATGGTATTGTCTTCATCCTCTCTCGGGAATCATGCTTTAGAGTTTTAGTTAGAGTCTTAAGACCCGTCATAGCTTATCTCTCTATACGATTCTATTTTGATTGAATTCGCGTCGTTTGAATTCAACGTGAACTGACTTTTTCCTCCTTTTTCCTTAAAGAAGCAGAATGGTTGGTTGCAGCCGTGCAAGTGCCGGTTCACCCAGTGTACCTCCTATGGGAGGGGTAATTATGTCTCAAGTGTCCTATTGTTAGTCTTTTAGAATCGTTATCGACTCATACCCTTCGGGTTGATTTCTATAGTCCATCTAGGGCCCGTGTTCTCTAGTGGTGCTTCTGTTTCATTCATTGATTCGAGTTGCTAATCGATGTCTATTTTTGTATCACACTTATCTTGTTGATCATTTATGATCCTTGTAGTTGATTGATCATTGGATATCTTGCCCATGCATCGTTACGCACGTCGTAAGCGCCTTTGATCCTGATATTTCTTGATTTCTAGTTGAAATTGTTTCGTACGTCGATACATGCCTAGCATGGTCGATTGATCACTTATCGGTCGGTATGGAGATACCATGTCTTTATAACTAAATCCACTCCCTTGTTGTCAGCTATATAGTTCTAGTTCGGTACGAGATCACCAAGCCTTCGGGCTAAAACAACTCATTTGTTACCTCATTGAGCCGGTGTGAGTCACCAAGCATTTTTGCTAAATTAACACAACAAATGCGCGATGATACATTAGTGTTACCTCATTGCGTTCCAAACTCAAGATCAAGAACGAGGGAAAGCATCCCGCTTCTTGTGATCCCTCTTCTTGAGTCAAGGTACGTGTAATTAATTCCTTAATGTAATTTACCTTTTTTAGAGATTATTTTATTTATGTTCTTTTGATATACGTCGATCGTGTTCTTCGTTATCATTTGTGTTTTATTAGTAAGTTGAAAAAGGAATTTTATGTAACGACTCGGATTTTTCAGCCGTTGAATTCTGAATATTTAAATTTGTTTTAAATATTTGACTTGAATTATATATGGGAATTTATTTAATAAAATGATATTTAAACGTATAATTTATAATATAATTAAAACGAGTTCAAAATGGCGCGGTAGTTTGAAAAATCGATTTCAAATTTCAAATGAATGTACAGGATTCAAAATAAATCAGATTTTAGCGAAACAAGAAATATTTGAATTTGTTTGGAAATATCTTTCCAACGAATGTGAAAAATCCAGATTTCATAGCGGGAATAAAAAGTTACGTCCAAATCAAATTTTCATAAAGTCGTTGTGGAATCGTATATATGCCATTACAGTTATTTAAATATATTTAAATATCGGTCTTGAATTTGGATAAGGTTCTTTTGAGGCGTAGTTATAATTTAATTTTTAGAATTTTACTGTAATTTTTAATTAATTAAATACAAAACTTTTTATTTAGAGTATTTTGCACCCTATATCAATTTTTTCAGGTTTCATAATATAAGTTAAACTACCGATATTATTATATTTTTGGGATTGTGGTACCTCGTTGGACACGACCGTATTCTTACTTTTGTCTGCAGCGGCTCATATGCAAACAAAGTTGTATGTAACGGCGTACCACTAGACTTTATTAAACATATAATTTATAAGTTACGGTTACCCTCTTGAGAACTCTTTATCCAGACCAACATGGTGGCCTAGGAGAGAGTAAATATTTGACTTATACTAAGAAATTGTGTAGCCTAATCTTGACAATAACATAAAGTTTAAGTGATTAATGACAATGCATAAATTCATCGTTGTTTAACCAATCTGCTCTGCTATTACTCGTTTTCTTTCCTTCGGTATATCTCGCTTTTTAATTTTAGTCATTAATCTGCTCCATTAACCTAACTGCCAACACAAAATTGAAGTATTTCAGTTTACTGCTGGTAGTATATTGACTTTCCCTGAATAAATTGATGTGGCGTTCTCACTGAATTAGGTAGCTAAATACATGGTCTTAAGTTAGTTTGGTACTGTCAAACAATAAGAACACGTTACTTGCTCTGGTCATAACTCTATCATGTCTTCTTCTACATTGGTTTGCTGGTTGATAGCAGGACCAGTCCATTAACATAATGACGCACATGCCACACTAAAATTTACAGTAAAACCTCATGCTATAACTGTAATATGAATAGCTTGTGTAGGTTTATAACAATGGTGAAATTAAATGCAGAAAATTCCAATGATCTAAATTATTATACTGAAATTAAATTACAAAGAACTAATACAAACAAGTACAAAGAGAAGAAAAATAATATAAAATATATATATCTTTCCCTGTAAGCTTCTGCAAACCCGTGCTCTCCAAGTAAAGTAATTCCGTGCCAACCAAGCTTTGTACCCGTACAGATCACGCAAACTTCAATCCGTGCAAGCCAAACCTTTCAGAACCCGTGCCTATCAAGCAATTGATTTCGTGCAAGCCACGCCTCCCTCTCCTTAAATACTACACGTTATCTTCTCAACGCAAAAGAAGGAAACAAGACGAGAGTTTGAAAATTTCGAAAACAAATGAAATAAACACCCTATCTATAGCTTCGCACCTCTTCTCCACCGAGCTTAGTGAGTTGCTAAGTCGCAACCTGGATGGGGACTTCGAGCATAAGGAGATACTGTCATGCGGTTCTAACGAGGTGCCACGATGAACATCTGTTCATCTAGAGGCGCGACGACAGTCTAACGGTCTGGATGCTGGGTTCGGTCGCCAGGCTTGTACCCTACTTTCAACTCAGCACCGGCGGAGGTCGCCAACGTTAGGCGGAGCAATGGGATAGTTCGACGGTGCGGTTGGGTTTATGGCAGTCTCTGATGACTGAATGGGTGCCTGGGAACAGAGTGGAGAGGTGCAATGGAGGTTGGAATCGGATACGTGGTACGGAGGCTGTTGAATCGCGAGGCAATGGGGTGTCGAGTTCGAAACTGGGGGTTTGTCGGATGGAGGCGGAGATGGCAAGTATTCTAGTGGCAAGGTGTTTCAGCAGGCAAAGATTGGGTAGGATTTGGAAATGGAAAAGGTCACACCTTTTCTTGGAGTGCAGCAGTTATCACACAGTCGCGATTTCTATTATGAGGAGGATGTCGAACTTGTCTCCCTGGAGATGAGGTTGCGTGAAAAGGTATGGTGATTTATATTATAATAAGTAAAACAATTTACAATATAAATTAGATAGTTTTTATATAGAAGAAGGTAATGCTTTTAGCTAGAGGAATAATGGGTGCAATTTTGGTTTGAACGGAATGGAACATTGGGTATGAATGGTTTCAACAGGAGGAGGGAGGGGTGATTTTGGGTTAAATTTTAAAACTAGATGGAGAGACAAAAATTATGAATGGTTAAATGAATTAGAGGAGAATTATGAATGGCCATGAAGAAGAGCACGTCAATGGTGTATGAAAAGTAGGAGTTGATGTTTTGACAGTGAAGAGTTTCAGTGACTAGTGTGTGTGGACATTACACTACACAGGGGGTTTGGTTGGTGACTGAGAAGGGTGTGTGGACGCTTCATTGTATAGGGAGGAACAGTTTTTGGTATTTTGCTAAAATGAGGGAAGTGAAGAAATGCAGTGGTGGTGAACGGTGAAGTGAGCGAGAAGAAAAGTATGAAACGTGAAAAGCCACGTAGCCCATGAATTTCGGCACAAGAAAGGGACGTCGTGTCTTCGTATGAAGGGTAATTATAATTAACAAAATATTATTTGAAAGTTAATAAGGTTAATCTATTTTATATGTTGAAATACTCATAACTTATACATTCGTAAATAGAATTTAACAAAACTTGTCAGGCCGGAATCGTAGAGACAAGGACAACATTACTGAATGGATTTCGCGAAGAATTGAGCTACATATATTTCGTGATAAAATCAAACACCTCTTTCAATTTAAAATGAAACAAAAGCAGAACCATCAACTGTGAGCTCAGGTGAGTAAACTCACTAACTCTGACTCGTTTATATTTTTATATAAACGAGTTTTAATTTATTTCTAGTAATTTTATACTATGTGATAGTTGTTTGAATGAATGGTTGATAAAATTGGTTGAATGGTTGATATGGTTATATAGTTGATCGATAATTATTTCTGTTATTAATTAATGTTGATTAGCATCTGTGGATGCAAGGAAACAGGTTGGAGGGATCCAACTGGATTCCTCAACATTTTATTTACTGTTTTATTTATTTATGATATATGATCGTGATTGATTTTGTTGTGGTTGAATTACACTGGTTCGATAAATTTTGGTATTTAAATACCGTAAAATATTTTAGAATGTAGAAAGGTGTTTTGAGTTTAAAAAGGAAATTATTTCCGAAAATAGAAATTATATTTCAAATGGAATGGAAATAGAATTTGTTTAAGTGAATCAAAACAAGAAGTTGTTTATAACGATGTTTATAAATTAAATAAATTATATATCAATGAATAAAGTAAAATATAAATTCAAGTTGAATTTATATAAGCAAAGTGGTAATTGGTGTCGATACTCGATATTTGAAGTGGGATTTGAATGCAATAGTGGTAAAAGAGATTTGAGTGGAAAATTGGTTTCGAAAGAAACGATGGGTTATATTCCAAAGATTGGAAAATAAAAATTAATTGAGATAAATCTGATGAAATTTTAAATAGGAATTCAACGATGTCGAATTTTACAAATGATTTATGTCTCGGAAGATTATTTAAATTTTATTTAACATGAACCTATGAATTAATTTAAATACATTAAGAAGGCAATATTCAATTAATTCTATAGTTTGCAATAATATATCCAAAAGGGATTTATAGAAATCAAATTGAGTTAATTTCAGAAGTTAAAGAATGTATAGCTTGTAAATACAATTAAAGGAGAACTTGAATTGTTTAAAATAAACAGAGTTTATAAATGAACAACGGAGGCGTGTGCGTCGCACACAGTACTCTATTTAAAATAGCGATTATAGCGTTGTTGTTATAATATACGTTTTTGTAAATCTGAACAGCGATTATAGCGCTGTTGTTATAATATATGTTTTTTGTAAATCTGAACAACAATTATAATGCTACTGTTAACACAAATGTTTTAACAGCGATTTTAATGTTGCTATTATAATAAAAGCTAAACAGTGATGTAACGCTGTTGTTAAAAGTAATGTTTTATAAATCAAATATTGGGATACATCGATTATAACGCTACCATTATAATCAGTGTTTTAAAGTAAAAGAAGTGTATTCTTAGATTGAATTCGAGAGTCGCATAAGCGATGGTTTGTTTGAAATGGTGAGTTTTGACCATTTCAAAGCTGAGAATGTTGTTCAATTAAGGTCTGAGAGGTAATTATACCCCAACTTGATTGACTTCATGATTGATGGAGAAATGGTTAAGGTTCGATAGTGAAGATTGGTTAACATTCTGGTTAGTTGATAATTGGTTAATGTTTTAAGTTATAATAACGATGTTTATAACATCGCGTTAATTTAAAAGTACTTGAATTGTTTTTCCCAATAAAATGAAAGATATTTTCTACGTATAGAAAATGAAATGAATTGGTCAATGAGAAATTAAGTAAGAGAATTTGAAAATATTTCCCAATATTAATGCGGCATATTTTCTAAATCTAGAAAATAAGGATTTGCTAATATATATTGAAATGTTTTCTAAATGGGGAAAGGAAATATTTTCTCGAATAAAGGAATTACTTTTTGGAATTGTTTTTCAAAGAATCGAGAGGGAAATCGAGCTTCAAAAGGATACGAAAGATAGGGAAACAGGAATTTGAAATAATAATATAATCAGGAATTGATTTAAAGGGGCCCAGTGTTGTTTGATGCTTGATCGGTAGAATTTCCAATTGGAAATAGGATCGTTGATTGTATGGATGTTTCTTTGATAGTTAAATCACCGACTATCAAAGTTTTGATTTATTTTATACCTCTGTTGTCAATATGGAGAGACCGGGATCTGATTTAATATCTGAAAACCACTCTGTATTGGCAAAAGCGTTACGAATCAACTTATGTTGAAGAGATTATGAAGACAGGGAAGAATGCAAGGGCTGTTCTGTTAATTCAAACCTCAAGCCTCACAACCGGGGATTGACAAAAATCGGGCAGGCAGCATGGCTATGTGGGTCGCTCCCATTAGGATGTATAATCACCTATCTAGAGAAATTCAATTTGCTTCTTTAATCTATCGATACTGTCCCTTTCGGGAAACGGTTGCTGATCCCAACCGTTGGTGATATACATTCGATACACTCAAGCGAAATGAGTGGTCGGTCATGTATGGGCCGGGTTGCAAGAAGTTCTTGTTGAACCCAATGTATTCGCCTCTAGAGATACACTATCGGAAGGTGGTCCCATACCTTGTCATGTTGGAAATCCAATCCCCAATAAGCGCCCTGCGGTTTTTGATTTTATATTATATATGGAACGTGAGATGCAAGCGTTCCCCTAGATTCTATTTATTTGATGTAGACATTATTATAATATCATTGGATTTGATATCAAAAATATTTTTGATTATCGTAAGGTAAAAACCATCTGTGTTTATGTGTTGATCGGTCTTACGATTATCATTTCTTTCGAAAAGATTTTTAAAAGTTAAACCAATGGTTGGAGTTTACTTACACCAGTCCCATGACTGACCTAGAGTTTATTTTGTTTTGTTTTCCCTAGACTATTGGGTGCCCAAATTTGTACGGGCAGTCAAGTAGTCGGGATATTACAGATTCACTTGGAGGTGTTCGAAGCAGGAGGCTTCATCAGTTGGCGATAGACTATCATATTTTCCGCTGTGTACTATGTCGTATCTGGAAACATGAGTTTATAACTGTTCCAGGGATAACTGTTATGCTCTGATGATGGTATGTATATGTAGTTACTGATTTGTATTTCAAAAGTTATGTTATCTAATATATTTTATTCGTTCCGCTGTGAGTTTGTGATCTTCGTTTTTCTTCTATTTTAATATTTCTTTCTTTCTATTTCTCATCCTGTAACTTCTTTCTAATAATGATTCGTATTTCTGTGCAATTTGGGTTGGACGTGTGGTGTTATTAGTCGATCCAAAGGGTACGGAAGTTCGGGTCGTTTCATTTGGTATCAAAGCTGAAGGTTGAGCGATAACCTTGGCTCCGTGGCGTGACTCAGTAGAGATGGGGTTAGTAACACCCTAGATTGAGTTTGAGTGTATATATATGAGCGCGTATTTGTAGATTTCATAAAAATTGTTTTATATTGTGTTGACTGGTTTGTGAGTTCTGGTCGATACAGGATGTGCAACTGTATCGATAGGTGTTTCTAAACTCTCGAACAAAGCAATTCGATACAGTATTGTTTTAAAATGGGTAGATGAAATAATTTTATCCAAACTTATTTTGATATAAAAAGAATAATTTCTGGATTATTATATAAGAAGGTGTTGATTGTTAATACAATCAAATGGAATTCTGAAATATTGAAATGATTATATAATTTGTATACGGATAATGTATGCAAAGGAGATAAACCAAGATTTTGTTTAAATCAGAATTGTGGATTTAAATCGAAGGTATTTAGAAAATATTTCTTGAAGTATTTTAAAGGTTATATAGCATTGTTTTGAAGGGATTTTTGAATTAGAATGGTTTAAATGGATTTAAAAGTGATTAAGCACTGTTCAGTGGCGAGAAAATAGTACTGATAATGGGTCGCAACATTATCAGTATTCATTTTCGAGTTTCTGAGTGACGGATTGCTACCATGGTAATTTGAGAATGAAAAATTTGTTTGAAAGGGAAAAGATGTTTTATGAATTAAAATGTTTTGAGTTGAGTTGATTATAAATACATATGATTTCAAACTAATTTGAAATAAAACCCGGGAATTTAAATTCTGAAATTAAAATTTAACTTATATAAATTGAATGGATTGAAATGGTAAAAATGTATCAAATGGATTGAAATTTAACTTAAGTTAAATGGAAATTGAAACTCAAACTGAATAAGTGGATTGATTCTAAAATGAAGATTAAATGGAATCGATAGAATGGAAGTAAACTAATCAGAAGTTGATTAGAGAGTTAAGACTGGAAGCTGGATTGATCTGAAACCAACTGGAAAGGGATATAAGTATTCTGAGCAGATATTGAATGGAAGCAAGTGCAGGAGATAGAATTATGCCCGACAAAAAGGTACATGTTTACAATATTACTTGGGTTTGATGGATTTATGAGCCTATAGGGCAAGCCTCTTGGCTTCTTGATTTTCTTTTGGATTGGAGAAGGCCTAGAAAGGCGAGTTGTGGTTGTACCGATTGAGCCGTGCAGAGGAGATGCTGCCGAAATTTTTCAGAATTTAAAGTGTTAGAAAATTTTCAGAATTTTTGAAAATTTCCATTAGTAAGAATAAGTTAATATTTTAATTGAAATAAATTTGTCCAGTTAAGTGGATGTTAAGAAGTGAACAAAAAGGATTTTTGGACCTAGTTAATAGGGTATGTAGCATTTTTTTTTCTACCTTAGAAATTTCGAGGACGAAACTATTTTAAGGGGGAAGGAATGTAACGACCCGGATTTTTCAGCCATTGAATTCTGAATATTTTTTTTTTTTAAATATTTGATTTGAATTATATATAGGAATTTATTTAGTAAAATGAATTAAAACGAGTTCAAAATGGCGCAGTAGTTTGAAAAATCGATTTCAAATTTCAAATGAATGTACAGGATTCAAAATAAATCGGATTTTAGCGAAACAAGAAATATTTGAATTTGTTTGGAAATATCTTTCCAATGAATGTGAAAAATCCAGATTTCATAGCGGGAATAAAAGGTTATGTCCAAATCAAATTTTCATAAAGTCGTTGTGGAATCGTATAGATGCCATAACAGTTATTTAAATATATTTAAATATTGGTCTTGAATTTGGATAAGGTTCTTTTGAGGCATAGTTATAATTTAATTTTTAGAATTTTACTGTAATTTTTAATTAATTAAATACGCAACTTTTTATTTAGAGTATTTTGCACCCTATTTCAATTTTTTGAGGTTTCATAATATAAGTTAAACTACCGATATTATTATATTTTTGGGATTGTGGTACCTCGCTGGACACGACAGTATTCTTACTTCTGTCTGCAGCGGCTCGTATGCAAACAAAGTTGTATGTAACGGTGTACCACTAGACTTCATTAAACATATAGTTTATAAGTTACGGTTACCCTCCTGAGAACTCTTTATCCAGACCAACATGGTGGCCTAGGAGAGAGTAAATATTTGACTTATACTAAGAAATTGTGTAGCCTAATCTTGACAATACCATAAAGTCTAAGTGATTAATGACAATGCGTAAATTCATCATTGTTTAACCAATCTGCTCTGCTATTACTCGTTTTTCTTTCCTTCGGTATATCTCGCATTTTAATTTTAGTTTTTAATCTGCTCCATTAACCTAACTGCCATCACAAAATTGAAGATTTCAGTTTACTGCTGGTAGTATATTGACTTTCCCTGAATAAATTGTTGTGGCATTCTCACTGAATTAGGTAGCTAAATACACGGTCTTAAGTTAGTTTGGTACTGTCAAACAATAAGAACACGTTACTTGCTCTGGTCATAACTCTATCATGTCTTCTTCTACATTGGTTTGCTGGTTGATAGCAGGACCAGTCCATTGACAAAATGACGCATATGCCATACTAAAATTTACAGTAAAACCTCATGCTATAACTGTAATATGAATAGCTTGTGCAGGTTTATAACAGTGGTGAAATTAAATGCAGAAAATTCCAATGATCTAAATTATTATACTGAAATTAATTGACAAAGAACTAATACAAACAAGCACAAAGAGAAGAAAAATAATATTAAATATATATATCTTTCCCTGTAAGCTTCTGCAAACCCGTGCTCTCCAAGTAAAGTAATTCTGTGCCAACCAAGCTTTGTACCCGTGCAGATCACGCAAACTTCAATCCGTGTGAGCCAAACCATTCAGAGCCCGTGCCTATCAAGCAATTGATTTCGTGCAAGCTACGCCTCCCTCTCCTTAAATACTACACGTTCTCCCCTCAATGCAAAAGAAGGAAACAAGACAAGAGTTTGAAAACTTTGAAAACAAATGAAATAAACACCCTATCTATAGCTTCGCACCTCTTCTCCACCGAGCTTCGTGAGTTGCTAAGTCGCAAATTGGATTGGGACTTCGAGCATAAGGAGGTGCTGTCATGCGGTTCAAGCGAGGTGCCACGATGAACGTCAGTTCATCTAGAGGCACGACGACAGTCGAATGGTCTGGATGCTGGGTTCGGTCGCCAGGCTTGTATCCTACTTTCAACTCAGCATCGACGGAGGTCGCCATCGTTAGGCGGAGCAATGGGCTAATTCGACGGTGTGGTTGGGGTTTATGGCGGTCTCTGATGACTAAATGGGTTCCTTGGAACAGAGTGGAGAGGTGCAATGGAGGTTGGAATCGGATACGGGGTACGGAGGCTGTTGAATCGCGAGGTAGTGGGGTGTCGAGTTCGAAACTGGGGGTTTGTTGGATGGAGGCGGAGATGGCAAGTATTCTAGTGGCAAGGTGTTTCAGCAGGCAAAGATTAGGTAGTATTTGGAAATGGAAAATGTCGCACCTTTTCTTGGGGCGCACAATTATCACACAGTCGCGATTTCTATTATGAGGAGGATGTCGAACTTGTCTCCCTGGTCATGAGGTTGCGTGAAAAGGTATGGTGATTTATATTATAATAAATAAAACAATTTACAATATAAATTAGATAGTTTTTATATAGAAGAAGGTAATGCTTTTAGCTAGAGGAATAATGGGTGGAATTTTGGTTTGAACGGAAGGGAACAATGGGTATGAATGGTTTCAACAGGAGGAGGGAGGGGTGATTTTGGGTTAAATTTTAAAACTAGATGGAGAGACAAAAATTATAAATGGTTAAATGAATTAGAGGAGAATGGTGAATGGCCATGAAGAAGAGCACGTCAATGGTGTATGAAAAGTAGGAGTTGGATGTTTTGACAGTGAAGAGTTTCAGTGACTAGTGTGTGTGGACATTACACTATACAAGGGGTTTGGTTGGTGACTGAGAAGGGTGTGTGGACGCTTCATTATACAGGGAGGAACAATTTTTGGTATTTTGCTAAAATGAGGGAAGTGAAGAAATGCAGTGGTGGTGAACGGTGAAGTGAGCGAGAAGAAAAGTATGAAACGTGAAAAGCCACGTAGCCCATGAATTTCGGCACAAGAAAGGGACGTCGTGTCTTCGTATGAAGGGTAATTATAATTAACAAAATATTATTTTAAAGTTAATAAGATTAATCTATTTTATATGTTGAAATACTCATAACTTATACATTCGTAAACAGAATTTAACAAAACCTGTCAGGCCGGAATCGTAGCGACAAGGACAACATTACTGAATGGATTTCGCGAAGAATTGAGCTACATATATTTCATGATAAAATCAAACACCTCTTTCAATTTAAAATGAAACAAAAGTAGAACCATCAACTGTGAGCTCAGGTGAGTAAACTCACTAACTCTGACCCGTTTATATTTTTATATAAACGAGTTTTAATTTATTTCTAGTAATTTTATACTATGTGATATTTTTTTGAATGAATGGTTGATAAAATTGGTTGAATGGTTGATATGGTTATATAGTTGATCGATAATTATTTCTGTTATTAATTAATGTTGATTAGCACCTGTGGATGCAGGAAAACAGGTTGGAGGGATCCAACTGGATTCCTCAACATTTTATTTACTGTTTTATTTATTTATGATATATGATCGTGATTGATTTTGTTGTGGTTGAATTACACCGGTTCGATA
Source organism: Allium sativum (assembly GCA_030737875.1). Taxonomy (NCBI): domain Eukaryota; kingdom Viridiplantae; phylum Streptophyta; class Magnoliopsida; order Asparagales; family Amaryllidaceae; genus Allium; species Allium sativum. Next base: position 214,647,151 of record CM060919.1, read on the forward strand.
AATTTTGGTATTTAAATACCGTAAAATATTTTAGAATGTAGAAAGGAGTTCTGAGTTTAAAAAGGAAATTATTTCCAAAAATAGAAATTAGATTTCAAATGGAATGGAAATAGAAGTTGTTTAAGTGAATCAAAACAAGAAGTTGTTTATAACGTTGTTTATAAATTAAATAAAATATATATCAATGAATAAAGTAAAATATAAATTCAAGTTGAATTTTTATAAGCAAAGTGGCAATTGGTGTCGATACCCGATATTTGAAGTGGGATTTGAATGCAATAGTGGTAAAAGAGATTTGAGTGGAAAAATTGGTTTCAAAAGAAACGATTTGTTATATTCCAAAGATTGGAAAATAAAAATTAATTGAGATAAATCTGATGAAATTTTAAATAGGAATTCGACGATGTCGAATTTTACAAATGATTTATGTCTCGGAAGAATATTTAAATTTTATTTAACATGAACCTATGAATTAATTTAAATACATTAAGAAGGCAATATTCAATTAATTCTATAGTTTGCAATAACATATCCAAAAAGGGATTTATAGAAATCAAATTGAGTTAATTTCAGAAGTTAAAGAATGTATAGCTTGTAGATACAATTAAAGGAGAACTTGAATTGTTTAAAATAAACAGAGTTTATAAATGAACAACGGAGGCATGTGCGTCGCACACGGTACTCTATTTAAAACAGCGATTATAGCGCTATTGTTATAATATACGTTTTTGTAAATCTGAACAGCGATTATAGCGTTGTTGTTATAATATATGTTTTTTGTAAATCTGAACAGCAATTATAATGCTACTGTTATCACAAATGTTTTAACAGCGATTTTAATGTTGCTATTATAATAAAAGCTAAACAGCGATGTAACGCTGTTCTTAAAAGTAATGTTTTATAAATCAAATATTGGGAAACAGCGATTATAACGCTACCATTATAATCAGTGTTTTAAAGTAAAAGAAGTGTGTTCTTAGATTGAATCCGAGAGTCGCATAAGCGATGGTTTGTTTGAAATGGTGAGTTTTGACCATTTCAAAGTTGAGAATGTTGTTCAATTAAGGTCTGAGAGGTAATTATACCCCAACTTGATTGACTTCATGATTGATGGAGAAATGGTTAAGGTTCGATAGTGAAGATTGGTTAACATTCTGGTTAGTTAATAATTGGTTAATGTTTTAAGTTATAATAACGATGTTTATAACATCACGTTAATTTAAAAGAACTTGAAATGTTTTTCCTAATAAAATGAAAGATATTTTCTATGTATAGAAAATGAAATGAATTGGTCAATGAGAAATTAAGTAAGAGAGATTGGAAATATTTTCCAATACTAATGCAACATATTTTCTAAATATAGAAAATAAGGATTTGCTAATATATATATTGAAATGTTTTCTAAATGGGGAAAGGAAATATTTTCTCTAATAAAGGAATTACTTATTGGAAATGTTTTTCAAAGAATCGAGAGGGAAATCGAGCTTCAAAAGGATACGAAAGATAGGGAAACAGGAATTTGAAATAATAATATAATCAGGAATTGATTTAAAGGGGCCTAGTGTTGTTTGATGCTTGATCGGTAGAATTTCCAATTGGAAATAGGACCGTTGATTGTATGGATGTTTCTTTGATAGTTAAATCACCGATTATCAAAGTTTTTTTGACAGCATCGACTATCAAAGTTTTGATTTATTTTATACCTCCGTTGTCAATATGGAGAGACAGGGATCAGATTTAATATCTGAAAGCCACTCTGTATTGGCATAAGCGTTATGAATCAACTTATGTTGAAGAGGTTATGAAGATGGAGAAAAATGCAAGGGTTGTTCTGTTAATTCAAACCTTAAGCCTCACAACTGGGGATTGACAAAAATCGGGCAGGCAGCATGGCTATGTGGGTCGCTCCAATTAGGATGTATAATCACCTATCTAGAGAAATTCAATTTGCTTCTTTAATCTATCGATGTTGTCCCTTTTGGGAAACGGTTGCTGATCCCAACCGTTGGTGATATAAATTCGATACACTCAAGCGAAATGAGTGGTCGGTCATGTGTGGGCCGGGTTGCAAGAAGTTTTTGTTGAACCCAGTGTATTCGCGTCTAGAGATACACTATCGGAAGGGATTCCCATACCTTGTAATGTTGGAAATCCAATCCCCAATAAGCGCCCTACGGTTTTTGATTTTATATTATATATGGAACCTGAGATGCAAGCGTTCCGCTAGATTCTATTTATTTGATGTAGACATTATTATAATATCATTGGATTTGATATCAAAAATATTTTTGGTTATCGTAAGGTAAAAGCCATCCATGTTTATGTGTGGATCGGTCTTACGATTATCATTTCTTTCGAAAGGATTTTTAAAAGTTAAACCAATGGTTGGAGTTTACTCACACAGTCCCATGACTGACCCAGAGTTTATTTTGTTTTGTTTTCCCTAAACTCTTGGGTGCCCAAATTTGTACGGGCAGTCAAGTAGTCGGGATATTACAGATTCACTTGGAGGTGTTCGAAGCAGGAGGCTTCATCAGTCGGCGATAGACTATCATATTTTCCGCTGTGTACTATGTCGTATCTGGAAACAGGAGTTTATAACTGTTCCAGGGATAAATGTTGTGCTCTGATGATGGTATGTATATATAGTTACTGATTTGTATTTCAAAAGTTATGTTATCTTATATATTTTATTCGTTCCGCTGTGAGTTTGTGATCTTTGTTTTTCTTGTATTCTAATATTTCTTTCTTTCTATTTCTCATCCTCTAACTTCTTTCTAATAATGATTCATATTTCTGTGCAATTTGGGTTGGACGTGTGGTGTTATTAGTCGATCCAAAAGGTACGGAAATTTGGGTCGTTTCATTTTATTTCCTTTATGCCATCCCGAATGATTTATTGAATTTGTATATTTTCATGAGATTTGCACGGACTTTAGAAATTTTGAGGACTTTCTTGTGTTAACTTGTCCGTTGGGTGCGTTAAGGATCTCGAACAAGACGTGGGACGCCATGTTGTAGTTCGAAATTCCTAAACACCATTATGTGACAATCCGACATTTGAAATGATCCCTAAAATTAAATTAATCATTAATAAGTTATATCAAAATAATAATATTTTGGGGCTTTTGCGATTTTTCGTAATTGTTTGTTATTTTTCTAGATAATTTATTTCTAGATATCCTTATAGCAATTCCAAGAATTTGAGTGGTTCAAAATTTTTAATTAGAAATTATCTTGAATCTTTTCTTTGAGTAAAGTAAATAACTCCAGGAACAACCCAGAAAGTTATTTATTTATGTCTCTTGTTTCTGGATTTCAGATCTTTGATTTTCGGGAATTCTTAGTGATTGAGAATCTCGCCTAATTCTTAATCCATGTTTCGATTTGCTCAATAGAATTTAGTATTCTTGTGATTCCATAGGTCTTCTTATTTTCTCTAGTGAACGATCACTCGAGAGAATGGGAATCCCGTAGGGAGGGAAGATTTGGGTTTTGCGATCCACGACAAACTCTATAATTCCTTACTTTAAATCTATGATCTAGTCGATCATCCGGAAGTGCTATAGTCAATTCACTTATGGACTTAGCCTTGCGTTGTTCTTAGAAATGAATATCGAAAGGATGATCTCTTTTGATATTCCTCCTTTGTTTGTTTGAATCATTTGGATTAACAATTGTCTCTGCATGTTTGTTAACCCTTGTCAATCAGATCTTTGGGAATTATGACCTCTTTGGTTTAATCTCATCTTGTTATAGAAATTGTCTATCGCTTCTTTGATTAATTGCTGATTTTTTGCGATTTAAGATTTTTGGCGGAAAATTATCTTAAATCCTGTTGTTCCAAAGTGATAAGTTTTGCACTACTTATCTGTCATCTTCTCGATGTTTCTGGTTTTCTAAAATCGATACTCAAGTTTCAGAATATTGGGAATTTCGTATAATTCCTATTGATTCGTCGTTATGGTTGCTAAATGAGATTTAGTACCTGGTTAGAAATCGATTTCCCCGAATAGTTCATTGGTATTCCGTTACCAATATTTGTTTAGCGATATCTAGCTCATTGGTATTCCGTTACCGACCTTGAATCATTGATATTAAAATTGATTATTCCTTCGAGAATTGCACTCCTTAGCTAAATTCGTTGGAATCTATATGTTGTGCTTTTGTTGGTGTCAGCCACCTTGTCGCAAGACTAAAGCGCTCAGGTTAGATGTTCGCTACATCGTCGTGATTGAGTTTGGGGATGGATTAGTCAACCATCGTAAATTCCCATTTCATATCCTAAGAGAAATATCTACTATCGATATCTCGCGTCTGTAGGACACGATCCCGTTGCTCCTTGAAATTCCATGTTAGATTCACTTGGTTTTTGTGCATTCTATTGATTCTCATTCCCTTGAGAATCATACGAAGAAAGGTGAGTCTACTTGAATTCATAGCGCTTATGAATTTTTCTGGAGTTATTTTATCCTATTGGGATGACTACCTTCATGGGTAATGGAATTCGAGATTGAAATCTGGTTTTTATGATCTTGTCAGACGAAATTGGGATCTCACCTAGCCATTGGTGTGATCTTTTCATTTCGTGTCGGTGCTTGTGGTACCACTCCGTGGTATTATTTTCGGTTGTTACCTATTACTTCATTCTTAAGGAATTGCGGGGACGCAATTCTTTTAAGGGGGGAAGTCTGTAACAACCCGCTCATTCGACGATTTTAGATTTTAATATTTTATTTAAATATATCGTCGTATCTCATGTGTTACTCAAAATGTCGTTTTTCACAAACGATAAAATTAGGATTCGGGACCACTTCCATTGAGTCTGAATCATCGTTTACGACCTTTTTGAGTATAAACTTCGATATGTTTGGAGTTACGGATTTTCGAGCTCCAAAAATGGGCTTAGTTGTGGCTCCTATCAGCCAAACCCTTCTCCTCTCATTCACCTCATTTTTATTTCCTAAGGAAAAAGAATGGAGAGAGTGGAAAGGGGAATAGAAATTGCAACCTAGATTTTGCAATTTGAAGCTCCAATCATATGCTAATCCTAGGAGAACAAGGGTAAGCTCTCTCTCTCTGCTCATTCTCTACCTTTCTCTCCTCTCAATTTCAGATTTTGATCATGCTCTAACACTAATGTATCTTCATGTGTGTTTATATGGTGATTAGAGAGGAGCAATTGAAGAAAGAAAGCTTCTTTGCTTGAGTTGGAGCTTGTTCTTGTCGTTCATGAAACCAAGGTGAGTTCTTTTTGAACTCACATCTATGCCACAAGCCATTGGTTTGTACAAGTGTAATTTAGTGTTCATATGAGTTTGCATGTGCTAGTGAATTGGTTATGTTAGTGTAACTTAGCCGATTTCATGTTTTTATGTTTCATTGAGTTGAAAATTATGATAAGGATTGTTTATACGATCTAATGCATATGTTATGAGTTGATTTGGTGATGTTGTGAAGCTCCATTGCCCGGGCAAATTTCTAAGTCTTCACAAGTTGCTTGAATCGCTTTAGTGTGCTTTGGTTTGGAATTTTGTTCATACTTGAATTTATAAACCGAATCAGTGCAATCTTATGTATATATGCTCATGCATGTGAATATGGTGTTGTGAAGTACCATTGTCGCACCCGGCAAGTTCTAAGACTTCACAATTCACTTATATCGCATTTGATTTTTTTCGTTAGAGAATTTAATTGTTTTGGGGTTTATAATTAAGAATCATTGCAAATCTCTTGTGTGAATGTTTGTGCATGTGAATTTGGTGTTATGAGTTGTTCCGGTGAGTTTTAGATGCCTCATTTGCACGTATTTAACATCATAGGCCTTTGGGCATTGGCCGGTATCATTTTGGAGATGTTTGGTAGGCAAAAATTAATTTTTTTGGGGTTTAATAGCCGTTCGGCCATTAATGGCCGAGCAAATGCCTTCTGTTCGGCCATTAATGGCCGAACAGAAGAAAAAAAAAGTTCAAACTTTAAACGGCCATAACTTCTTCATACGAACTCGGAATTGAGCGAAATCAGGTGCGTTGGAACCGTCTCGACGAATTCGGAATTCGGCGAAATAAGATGCATTGGAACCGTATCGACAAGAGCTTCAAAATGAAACTAATTTTGGAGTAATTTGAATCTATTTACTTGTTAATTCAGGTTTAGCCCTTGATATTAGTTCGATTATGATTCATGACTCCAAAACGTGAACGATCGACTCGATATCCTTCGAGTCTATTTCGATATAGTTAAAACCTTTGGGTGCTAGTTTAGGATTTCGATTTGTTCTTCATCGAAATTATAATTGTTATCCCTTTGATTTCATGTATGTTGTTACAATGTGAATTATGCATTTGCGATCACCTTGGTGATCGCTCTTTGATCTGCGGCACTTGATTTTGTGTCTTTGTTTCCTGTCGCTCCAGGGTGATTTCTAAACATTTATTAACATCATTGGATTCACTAACGAGCTATATGTATATTCGATTTATCGAATTTATATTTGATGATTTATCATTTGAATTCACGTCATTGTGATGTGAATCCCCTTGATCGATTTGCCTCGGCAATCGTACTATTGTTTATTGCCACTTTGAAATTATATAAAGAGGTTTTATGTTATTTAGTAGATATCAAATTCTTGTACTAAAATGGTTTCCAATCTTACTTCATCATATGAAGCTAATTTACAAAATCGTTTTATGAACCTTCTTCAAATCTACTAGTATATATTTTATAAACCTTTTCTCGTTCGTATGAGAAATCTAATTAAACGTCTTAGTAAAATCAAGGACTATGAACCCTTGCTTTTGCTTCAATGATTATTTCTTGGACTCTTCTGATCGAAAACCTTGGCAACGCTCCTTCTATGATTTTCTCTATTTTGAATAGGAACCAATTAAGAGTGTGTAAATATTCAAGAATAGCATGTGGTTATGGGATATGTTGCTATTTTCTTATATTAACTAGCTCGGAGTAATTTCTATTCAGCCGGATCCATGGTATCCGCCTCTATGACTTATATTTTGTGGTCCTCGGTCGCCCGAGTGGGATTTACGATTCTTGGATTCCACCTATGGACTTCGGTCCAACATTCTATGATTTATGATGTTTTCTAGAGATTTCACGATTTATGTGTTTTTTCTCTTCCGGGGTCACGACCCAGCTTCGTGGGGAGCTTCGGCTCAAACAATGGGTTCACTACCTAGAGATCGTATCTCACTACTTTGATGAATTGCACGTTAATTTAACCACTTTGACGCATTACGTGCCAATTTGATAAATGATTTCCGATTCTGGATTACTTTGATGCGATGCGTGTCAATTTGATTTATGTTTACTTTGATGCGATGCGCGTCAATTTGATTTATGTTTACTTTGATGCGATGCGCGTCAATTTGATTTACGTTTACTTTGATGTGATGCACGTCAATTTGATTTATAGTTGGCATTCCTCTGTCATTTCCTGTAGTGTGCTATTGTTTGAATGTTACATTCTACATTAGCTTGGAGATTATTTAGAGATATTTGTATGCTAACATTCCATTGTCATTTCCTGATTTTGTTGACATGCCATGTTTCATATTTGTTTATGACTAGATATTATTACTAGAATCATGTCATCCTATGTTATATCTCTTGTTATCTCAGTTTATTTGATAATTACAGCTAGACTGATCCGTTTATTATTTATTTCCTTATAAATAATACTCGGGACAGGACGAGTTATTTTAAGTACTCCTCTGGGACTACTCGCAGGGTTGATCTTCCGCTTTCAGCTCGCTACTCTGTCTCTGCAGTTTTATGTACTTTTGTACCTATGACATTATCTATCGTTGTGTACATATTCTTTTATTTAGATCATGGTACATGTATTAGTGGATCTTTGTAGACCACTGTCTTGTTGTACACATCCTTGGTTTATTCATATCTATTCCGCCTTTGTGATATGATTATTCTGTGTCTGGCTTTGAGATATACCATACTTATATTATTGTTGTTGTCTATTTTATTCTGCTTTCCGGATTGCATATAGCCGTTGTGTAGTTTCCCTATGTGTCGAATGGTCATGTCGAAATTTTAATCGGTATCAGAATTCGATTTGCATTCCTCACATGGATTAATCATACAATCGGTCGCTCTTCACAAACCTCATTCTCCGTTACGGTCTACGACATTTCTCCGAAATGAACAGGACGATAGTGGGTATAGAGGCGGGGCGTTACATTTAGTAAATTCTAAATCGGTTGTTCAATTAATTGATTTGTATTTAATTACATTAATAATTATTATATATTTTAAAGTAACATTTGTTATTGGAAATAAACCCAATTCCACTATAAATTGAATTGAATAAATTGTTTTGGACATCGAGCTAGCAGAAATTAACACTGTTATGCTATTGTGTTAGGTTGACACATTTATTTGAAATTAATTGTTATCGTGATGTTATATTATCAATTGATAGTATAAATTTTGATTATATATCTGTGTTATGTAATTGTGTGTGGACGACTTGAATGTTGTCAAATTTGAGAACTGCTAAGTGTCACTGGGACTGCTACGTTTCTAATTTCTGTAAAGTAAATCAAAAATTGACTTAAACGTTAATAGTTTGAGATAATTGTTTTTAAGAAACAATTAAATGTGATTATTTTAAATTAATTATATTATTAATTAATTTAAATGGAAGGATTAACTGTAATTAGTTAGTCCAGTTAGCCATGTTTTCAAGTTAATTAAATCAAATGTTTTAATTGAATTTGGTTACTAAATTAATTTATTTTCAATTAATTTAACAGAAACAGTCTTAACAAATTGTTGTTTAGACTTAATAATGTTTTATAAAAGTTAATTAATATTTTAATTAACCGTGTTTAAAGATAATTTTTGAGTTGATGATTAGTATTATATATTATTTATAATTATAATAACTTTGTAAAAGAGATTAACTATTTTATTTTTAGTAAATAATGAAGTTAACTACTTTTACTAATGTTGAAGTTAACTATTATTTTAATTAATAATAATTAAAGTGATTGTCTTTTAATTAGAATCATTTAAGTTAATTATTTTCTTAAATGAATGGTGAGAAGTTAGTTAATGTTTTAATTAACAAATTTTGGTGAGTTAATTGTGCAGCTATATAGTAATTTAAAATTGGATAAATGATGCAAGAAGGATGTTTTGAACTTAATTAATCTCTTAATTAAGTAAGTGTTAAATATAATTTAATTATCAAAGGATAAGGAAATCAAGTTGATAAGTTGAACTAAATCTCTTAATTTAATGTTTATGTTAGTCAAGTTAACTTAGTAATGTTTAAAAACAACGACATTGTTCTGAAAATTGTTTTGAGATTTGAAAATCATTTAGATTTACAAATCCATGTTTGGTGTATATTTTGGATAGCGAACTTCCATGAATCCTAATAAGATCAGAATGATTTCGAATCAAGGTTCGAGAGGTAATTTGAAGACCCCAACTTCAACGATTTCACTATTATCCAGTAGACAATATTATCTTGTGTTCGAAATGAGTGTTAAAGTTAAATATCGCTTTCAGCTATTAAACTGATATTCAAGAGTAATATTATTACGTAAGATTGATAATATAAACTGCCAGGGTAGAGTAAAATACTTATGTTTCAAATAAGTATGTAAATACATGTGTTTTGAATTTAAATGAACCAAAAACTATTTTAATGAGCCTTGGTAGGTCTAATGGAAATAAATCTATCTATTTTGTTGTGTATATTTGATAGTTAAATAACCCACTATCAAATCTAGACCTTTTCCTCTGAGATAGGGCTGTCAATGGATACCTGAAAAATACGAAATCCGTCCGCATCCGCTTTCGAAAAGCGGATAAATATCCGATATCCGGAAAAAAAGGATGCGGATGTGGATATAACGACATCAGCATCCGAAAATTATCCATCCACTTATTTTCATGATTATAGCTTAAGTTATGTATATTTTAACATAATTAATATACTAATTTATTATGTCGTAAAATCGAAAGTCTACTAAATGCATCCAAATTGCTCAAAATTATAAATTATCATTATATCTATTTATTTTTAGCACTTTAGTTATCAATTGGTTTGAAAAAAAACATAATATTAAGCTAAAAAATTTCATTTATGTTCATTAGTTATTGATTGTCAGCGTAGCGGATAATTACCCGATATCCGTCTGTATCCGCGGATGCGGATATCTAATATCCGAAAATGGTTTTGGATGCGAATACGGATATGGCACAATCCGGATCCGAAAGTATCCTTTGGCAGACCTACTCTGAGATATACATGACATGGATAAGAAAGTTCGTTCGATAACGACTGGTGTAACAACCTGGAAAATCAGAACCAATTTAAAATTTTTATTTTGGCAATTTTAATGAATTTTAGATATTTAAAATGATTTTATTTAAATAATAATGACTAGAAATTTATTTTGAATAGAATTAGAATGTATAAATTTATTTAAATCCAAATTAGAATATAAATATTTATTTTAATTATAAAGGGAACTAGAAATGGCGTGGTAGTTTGAAGATTTGATTTCAAATTTCAAATGAATGTACAGGATTCAAAATAAACCGGATTTTAGCGAAACCAGAAATATTTGAATCTGTTTGAAAATATCTTTCCAACGAATCTAAAAAATCCAGATTTCATAGCAGGAATAAAAAGTTATGTCTAGTTGAAAATTCAGAATAGTCGCTATGAAATTTATATAATACACAGCCGTTAAAAATAGAGATTTTGTAAACGACCTCCGTTTTCGACGAGACCACTTTTGTTGGATCTGGAATGTCAAGTTATTGCTGGATTCCAATTTACATAATTTTTGGAATTAATATGCAAGTGTGGTGAATTTAAACGTGTTTGGTCAATTCAGTTTGAATTTAATCGACTGAAAAATGACCATTTTTCAAACGGTCTCCAAATTCAATGAAATTAGATTTGTTAGGACCATATCATCCAAACATAGCTAGATTGTTAGGACAGTATCATCAAAACATAGCCAGTTTGAATTTAATCGACTGAAAAATGATTGTTTTTCAAATGGTCTCTAAATTCGACGAAATTAGATTTGTTTTTACCTAAACTCTGGGTGCCCCTATTTTCTACACGGGCAGCTAGTAGTTTTGGTTTTGCAGATTTGTATTCACAGGATCCTGGTTTATAGCTAGAATAATATTCAGAAAGCTATGTATCCTTGTATCTCTTTCAGTTGTGTTTTGTATTATTTTCCGTTACATTGTAATTTGTAAATCTCTGATATTTATCAAATGTATATTGTTTGTTTATACTCTGTATATTCTTGTTCTCTGATGTAAATTATTGTAATAAGCAAAGAAATTTTCTTCTGTTTGTGTTCTTATTTGTCGTGTTCTCAGGCAATCCGTTCTTTCTCTTTTCTTCGGAGATCGGGGAAGTCCGGGTCGTCTCAGTTAGGGAATGAGTCCTACTCTCTTCTATTGTCCAATATTTCTAGAGTCTTATCGATTGTCATTTCGAAGATACCAAGATCGGATCAAGTATTCCAAAATCACTTCAATCCAGCTGAGCGTACGATTGGATCATCTAATGATGCTGAATCGAAGATAGAGCTGAAGCGCAAAGGTGTCTTGCTACTAATCTTAAGGATATGGTAGAAGTAATGCCTTTGGTTCGTTCTATTCCAGAACGACTTGTATGGATGAATGTTATTAGAACATTGCCACTAGGGGGCGATGAACATTCAAAGTGGAATTAACTCTAAAAGGTAAAAGCGTAGCCTCAAAGCTTCATCAACCATGAATGACTAAGATCAGGGGAGATGTAGCAGGGCTAAGTGGGTCGCAACCATGTAGGGTGTGTTATCACCCTTCTAGATACATGCAGTTATCTTATTGGTTGTGTGTGGAAGACCTCTGTGGTGATGGGTTACAAAGCAATCGGGGTGATGACATGCTCGATACCATCAAGTTAAGTCCTTGGCTGGTCCTGTGTTGGCAGGGATACAAGGCATTCTGGTGACCTCGGTACTATTTTCTAGACGCATGTTGTGATAGGTAGTACCCCAGTGCCCAGTCATTGTATGGAATCCAAACTCCAATATGAGCCTGTATTGTTTTATATGTAAACCAACTATGTCGAAACGTGTAAGGCAAACATTTTGAATATATTTATATTTTATTTGTGGATTTAGACACTATTATCATATCATTGTATTTATAATAAAAATGCTTTGGTTATCGTAAGGTAAAAACCAGTTTGTGTTTATGTGTAGTATTGTAGTAGGAGATATCTTTTGTTTAAAAGGTTTTGCAAGCTAAAAATAAAATAAACTATCTGTGATATGAGATTATCACGCTAGTTTTCTAGCCTGATCTAGGTGTTATTTTATTATAATGCTCGGATCAGACCGAGCATGTTTTCCAAATTTCTTTGAATACATGGGGATTTAGGAGTGGAGCAGAAGGCCCAGATATTCTCATAGTCGTTTATTCTTCTATTGTTGTTTGTCTTTTTCATTTGTTTAGTTAGTGTTGTGTTGTGATAGTTTCATCATTTGTAAGGACAGAATGTTATAATTGTCCAGGCTGTTCTAAGTTTGTTACTCTATAAGTTTTCAAATTCATTTTGTGTAAAGTATATTTCACAATTATATGATTATTCTATTGCGTGCGAGATTCAGTATTTTCTTCTTTCTTTTTCTTTTTACCCTGGCATCTAACTCTTCGGTACTTAGTTTTGCGGCATGTGAATATAGTAATTAGTATTAGTGTTGATTACTTAGGATCGAAAAGGTCGGTTCGCTACAGCTGGTACCAAAGCTTAGGTTGAGTGAACACCTAGGCTTTGGTGGTTATTTACTCGTTCGGAAAGGGTAAGCGAGACCTTTGGATGAGTCCGAGTGTATTATATACAAGAGTGCATGTTTGTTATTTTATAAAATCTTTTAAATTTTTTTTATAGAGATATCTAGATATAGGATAGATTTCTATATAGGATATTAATTAATTAAATATTATAGTTATAGCTAGTATGGGCTAGAGTTGATCTCATAGGTACTAAGATTTGATTTAAAATAGGATAAGGTTTAAAATTTTCAAAAGAAAATTGAATGTGGATATGAATGCCTAGTGAAATAAATTCATGATTTGACTACTGGGATTCGATAGACTGTAAAGAATTAATAATCTTATTTGATTAGAGAATTTATAAGTTAATTCCCTAAGTTTGATAGGAGGTTGCCTTGTTTTTATTTGAAGAATCGATGGATTTGTCAAATCCACCGATGGAGGATTCTTATGTGGGGAGTTATGTTGGTAGTAGTGCTACCGTTTAGGTTGTATTAGTTCCTATAGTATCTCGTTATCTTCTAGACTAGTTTGGTTTGTGTTGTATCTTGCTTGATATTTTGGATATATAGGTGCATATATATATATATATATATATATATATATATATATATATATAGTGACTTATGCTTAAAGAAGTACTATTCTATAGATGTTGATCTTGTGCTCTCTTCTTGGTTGTTCTTTATGGGTTTGATTTAGGGAAATTTTGGGGACGAAAATCTTTTAGGGGGAAAGAATGTAACAACCTGGAATGTTATTGAATTAAATTTTGAATATTTAATTGATTATAAATATTCTAAGATAGTTTTTATAATTTAACTCCCCTTTTAAATTAAGTTTGTTATGAGAAAATTTTGTTTCTTATATTATTTTTATAAGTAGCTATTTAAAATAAGAAATCGTAGTTCTGTATATTTTTAATAGATGCGAAAATATATTTAAAACATAAGTTTGGCTTTAAATTTTTTAGTATTTTGTTATTTGCATTTGCATGAGAATAGTGTATATTTGTAAAATAAAGATGTTAAGAGTATTTTAACATTTTGCATTTGGATAAAATAGCTTTTGATGTGACTTATATTTCTATTATAATTTAAAAATGTTTTAATTTCAAAATTAAGTTATGATTTGATTTTCGAAAAGCACTAGCTAAAAATGATGACATGTACTCTCTTTTACAGACTTGCTATCACATTTAATAATCAATGTACTTAGCTTGACAAATTGTCTTAGCTTGTGAAAATAGTTTTTCTTTTTAATAAGTTAATTTTAAATTTCGAACTTACTTTTTATCTTTTTTTCATGTATTTATATACATGCCTCACAACTTCCGTTTCATTCTTTAGTTTCTACTTTCTTTTTCTTCTTCCAATCTTCCCCTTAAAAATTCATTTCCTTAGTAAATTAAAAACTAAAAGAAAAAGGTAAGCAAGCTAAAGAAAAATCAAAAACAAAACACTAATACTGGAAAGGAGGAAAATCAAGAATCAAAAGCCTAGAAACAAAAATATGGGCTTTGTTAGTGTTAAAACCTTAGGGCCTAGGATTCAAAATTCTAGATCTTCAAACCAATTAGCTTTTGAAAATATTTCCAACTACAAACTTGTTTGTAATCACTTGTAGTTTATATTAAAAATAGTGAGATAGTTTATTTTCAAGTATATAATTATATCTTTTAAGATGACAGTAAATCCTCAACTTTTTGACAAAAATTTATGTTCAAATTTTGATGACTGGTTTTCACCAACTAAAACTATATACTTCAACTAGATATTTAGAGCTAAAATCATGATTTTAATATCCTATAATTTGAGTTAGGGTTTAATGTTTATTTTAGGTTTAAAATTTAATTCTCGATTTTGTTTTAATGGGTTGCGGAACTGTTGTTGTGGGAGCTTCGCCGGAGGTAGGGGAAGGCGCGGGTAAAATTTCATGGATTTCGGTGGTCGAAGGTGATCAGGCGAGGTCTATTTAGGTTTTGGGATTGTGTTTTGGGTGTAGATCTTTGATTGCATTGTGATGATGCTTGTTTTGATCGAGTTCAACTAAACTCGATGTGGAGGTGCACAAAGAGTTGGAGTTCACTTTGGTGGTGGGTGCAGGCATTCAAGTGGTCAAAGTTGGCTTGGGAAGTTCATTTCGGAGGTCGACATGGTGGTTGATTTTTGATTTTAATGGAGTGAGAAGGTTATTTTGGAGGAGGAGGGTTTCGAAGCCCAACTGGCCGGTCGTAGGTGATCCTGATTTGCAGGCGGAGTTGCCAGTGTGGCGCGGTGGTCGTTGGGTGGCTGGCGGGGATATTCAAGTGCACGAGAGGGAGGGGTGCACGAGTTTTTAGGTTGTTTTTTTTTATTATTGTGTTTGTTAAATTGGTTGAAGTTTCAAGTAATGGAACAGTGGAAGGAAGGGAAGATGCATATCTTGGTCTTTGTTGGGTTAGGCCATGGGCGCCTCAGCCTATTTTCTTTACAAAAGGGATTTAAATTCAAATTTAAATATTCGTATATATTAGTGTGAATATATATAATTTTAATTTATGAACATGTGTTCAAATAGTTTTTCGCACGTGTGTGCAGTCGAGAGAATCGATAATGTGTTTTCTTGTAAGCAACTTGATGGAGTTTGTCGAGTTTTAAACGGTTCAGTTTTTTATAAAATTAAATTGATTTGTTTAAGTAATTAAAAATTGGTTTTAATTCTAACAATTGTTTATATTTTAAACAAACGTAAATTTAGTCATTAAACTAAATTAACGCGCAACTTGTAACAATTGATCCATAATAATTTATAAATTTAGTAAATTCTAAATTGGTTGTTCAGTTAATTGAACAAATAATTTAGTTGTGTTTAGTTCCATTAATCGTAATTATATAATTTAAAGTGACATCTGTTAGTGGAAATAAACCCCCGTTCAACTATAAATTGAATTGATTAAATTGTTTTGGACATCCTACTAGTAGAAATAAATACCTTTCTACTATTGTGTTAGTTTGACACATTTATTTGAAATTAAACGTTATTGTGATGTTATATTATCGATAGTATAAATTTTGGTTACATATCTATGTTATGTAATTTTGTGTGTACGACTCGAATGTCGTCAATTATAGAATTGCTAAGTGCCATTAAGACTGTGAAATTTCTAATTTCTGTAAAGTAAATCAGTAGTTGACGTAAATGTTAATAGTTTGAGATAATTGTTTTTAAGAAACAATTAAATGTGGTTATATTGAGCTAATGATATTATTAATTAATTCAAAAGGAAGGATTAATTGTAATTAGTTAATCCAGTTAACCATGTTTTCAAGTTGATTAAATTAAACATTTTAATTGAAATTAGTAATTAAATTAATTTAATAGAAATAGTTTTAACAAACTGTTGTTTAGACTTAATAATGTTCTATAAAAATTAATTAATCTTTTACAACTGTGTTTAAAATAATTTTTGAGTTGATTATGATTAGAAGTTATTTGTAAGTATAATAACTTTGTAAAAAGGATTAACTAATTTATTTTTAGTTAATAATGAAATTAACTACTTTTATTTTAGTTAATGCTGAAATTAATTATTATTTTAATTAATAATAATTAAAGTGATTACCTTTTAATTAGAATCATTTAAGTTAATTATTTTCTTAAATGAATGGTGAGAAGTTAGTTAATGCTTTAATTAATATATTTTGGTAAGTTAATTATGCAATTAAATAGCAATTTAAAATTATATAAATGATCCAAGAAGGATGTTTTAAATTTAATTAATCTCTTAATTAAGTAAGTAAAAGATAATTTAATTATCCAAGGATAAGGAATACAAGTCAATAAGTTGAATTAAATCTCTTGATTTAAGATTTGAGTAAATCAATTTAGCTTCATAATGTTTCAGAACAACGAGATCGTTTTAAAATTGTTTTGAGATTTGAGAATTATTTAGATTTACAAATCCATGTTTAGTGAATATTTTGGATAGTGAACTTCTATGAATCCTAAATTAAAAACGATTTCAACTCAAGGTCTAAGAGGTAATTTTAATACCCCTCCTTGAACGTTTCCACTATTATCCAATTGATAATATTAGTTTGTGTTTGAAATGAGTGTTAAAGTTGAATATCACTTTCAGCTATGAGTTCAAGACTTATATTATAACGTAAGATTGATAATATGAACTGTCAGTGTATAGTAAAATATTGTGTTTCAAATAAGTATTTGAATACTTGTGTTTTGAATTCAAATGAAGCAAAGACTATTTATGTAACAACCCAGAAAATCAGAACCAATTTAATTTTTTTATTTTGGCTATTTTATTGAATTTTGAATAGTTAAAATAATTTATTTTAAATAAGAACGATTAAAAATTTATTTAAATCGGAGTTAGAACGAATATATTTATTTTAATTCTAAAAAGACTTAGAAATAGCGCGGTAGTTTGGAAATTTGAATTTGAACTTTGACTGAATGTACAGGATTCAAAATAAATCGGATTTCAGTGAAACCAAAAATATTTAAATCTAATTAAAAATATCTTTCCAACGAATCTGAAAAACTGAAGTTTCATAGCGGGAATAAAAATTTATAGCTAGTTAAATATTCAGAATAGTAGCTATGGAATTTAATATAATATATAGCCCGTATAAATAGCCATTTTGCAAACGACCTTCGTTTTCGGCGAAACCACTTTGGTTGGACCCGGAATGTCAAATTGTTGCAGGATCCCAATTTTCATAATTTTTGGAATTAATATGTGGGCGTGGTAAATCAAAACGTGTTTTGTTAATTTCAGTCAATTTTGATCGACCAAAAAATGACCATTTTTCAAACGGTCTCCAAATTCGATGAAATTAATTTTGTTAGGACCGTATTGTCAAAACATAGCTAGATTTATTTTTCGGGAATTTTTGGAGTCAGTCTGTGACCCCGGTAAATTAAAATGTACAATCAAATTAAATAATAAGATGTCTTATTATTTAATTTAAAGAAAAATGTGCTGAAACGATCAATTGGGCTGATGAGACCTATTCCATTGTGTCCGGAATAGGGGTAATTAGCTAGGGGTGACAGTCGTTGGGCCTTGTTTGGAGTCCAGACCGATAAACAAATAATTGGTAAATTAAAATTATATTAAATAATATATATATATTAAAATAATAAACCCTAGCACTATCTCATTTCATCCGCATTCTTCCTCGTTCGAAGGCCATTATAGCTCCGAGCTATTTCCACATCGATCTCCACATCCACACAATAAAATCATATCGTTCTTTAGGCGTTTTTGTAAAGGATTCTTCCCTCTACAAGTTACATATCCAATTCAGATCTTCTCGTGGAGTGTAGCCCGAGTTCTGGTACCCCAAAGTCACGCTCTTGGAGCTGCCACCGTGACCGAATAGAGCCACCGAACTGGGACCCACCACCGGAGTTGAAGCGCCCCTCCTAGCCCGACATCCTTGTGGATCCGGATCGACGCCCAACTGTCCGAGTTTGAAGCAAAACCAAAACCTAGATTTGAACAATTGGTAAAATCGATGGCTTGTTCAAATTGAAGAAGAAGAAGGGTATATTTAATTAATTTATTATATTTAAAATGTTGTCAACTTTCGTAAAATCATATCTTCGTCATACGATAACGAATTTCGATGAAACAGGAAGCGTTGGGACTGTAAATTCGAGATCTACATTTCAGAAGAGACCGCGGAATTTTTGGAGCATTCTACAGTTTTAGAAGAAATAAAAGCAAAGTGAGATTTATGAATCCGAAATAAATAAATAAAATCATATTAGGTTGTATATGGAGTTTAGAAACTCCGGACCCCGTCGTCCACAGACCATGGACGACTTGATTGTATTGTGATGTGAAATTGGTTGATTTTTGGTGATTGTTTGCGGTGGAAACGAAATTGGTTGATATTGGAAAAATATATTGTATAGAAAAAATGTATTAGGAAATGAAACCCTTGTATTGCCGCGAGGTCTAATTAGCACGAGGAGCCGTACTAGGGACGGTGCCGGTTTTGATTACCCTGCCGTTATGCTGCCGAAATTTTCTGAAATATTCATGTGTTATAAAATATTCATGTTATTATATAAAATTGTTTGAATAATATGAAAAATAAATTTTCATTGTATATATATTTACATATATATATATATGAATATGAAAATGACCATGGTTGAATAGAAGAATTGTTTAACAATAAAAATACATTTTTATTTTATTTATATAAAATAAAATTTTATTTTATTTATATAAAATAATCATTATATGTTAATATAAAAATTTACATTTTTATTGAAAGTTAAAAATGGTCATTGGTTGCAATAATAAAAATGTTTTACATTGAAATTTACATTTTTATGTAAATGAATCTTTTAAAAATAAACTTTGTTATACAAAAATGTGTCTACAGTTAAATTTACATTTTTATTGTAAATGAAACAATAAAAATGTCCATTGTTATATAAAATGTCTTTTCTTTGAAATTTACATTTTTATTGTAAATGAAACATTAAAAGTGTCCATTATTATATAAAATGTCTTTTCTATGAAATTTACATTTTTATTGTAAATGAAACATTAAAAATGTCCATTGTTATATAAAATGTCTTTTCTTTGAAATTTACATTTTTATTGTAAATGAAACATTAAAAATGTCCATCGTTATATAAAATGTCTTTTCTTTAAAATTTAGATTTTTATTGTAAATGAAACATTAAAAATGTCCATTGTTATATAAAAGGTCTTTTCTCTGAAATTTACATTTCTATTGGAAATGAAACATTAAAAATGACCATTGTTATATAAAATTGTGTTTACTTTGAAACCTACATTTTCAACGTAAATGAAACATAAAAAATTACATTTCTTTTATGAAAGAACAAAAAGATTGCATTTTCGAAAGTTAAGCTTAAACATTTATTCATCAAATGGTATTTACAATATAAAATCTCTCGAGCATGTAGAAATGGTATAACAAACTAACCATCTCTTGCAATAACCCTCATAGATCACACAGCTTCTCATCATACATAAACTCTCATCGTACATAACTAATTCCAAAGATAATTGCCTAATTTCCATGCCTTGCACTCCCAAACAGTATTTCCTAACAGCTCTTCTTGCAGACTCAGTGAGTTACCATTAAATTAAAGTACACAACTGATTTCAACAATGTACACAGATGCCAATCCAGGAAAGATCCGCACAAGCACATCAATTGAGAGAAGGGTTATACATCGGATTCTTCCTCGTGTGCCTTCGGGAAGTTTTCATATTACTAGTGAGAGGCATCACATCTTTTGGACCATAATCATATCCCTCATCAAGATCGTCGTCTGCACAGAATTTTCCTTTTAGTTTATAATTCTTGACTTGAAAAGATGGAAGAGAATTTTTGGGCACCGCAGTGGATAGCAAAGCAGGATTAACAATTGGGAAGGTCAATCCTGAACCTGTCATATTGGGAGGTGGTAGCTGAAAGTTTGCAGGTGGATTTAGGTTACCATAAAGGGATGCTTTTAAGAGTTGAGAAGATGAGGATTCTGGAGCACTAGACTTGGTGGCAATAGGAGACTTTAAGGCAACGGGAGACGAATTACCTAAGTCTCCTTTAGCAGAGTTGGCACCATTGATTGGAGTATCATCGAAGATATTACCTACCAGGTTCTCCATATCGACATCTGGATTGGTATGTTCAGAACTATGATCTGCAATTATCTGAGAATTGTTGACTTATGCTTCCGGACTAGTATTAACATCAGCCACAAGATTTGTGGTGACATGTGCCTTATCAGCATTATCAGAGTTCCTCCCAACCCCTTGGTTATTGCCTTCAGTGATTTTTCCAACCTCTTGAATATTAGCTTGCACATTAGTGTTAGTGTGAACATCATGCACAACTGCATCAATATTTCCATTTTCAACTTGCTCATTTGCTAAAGCTTCAAAAGGATTCGTACTAACATTAGGCTCTTCATCCACAACATTAGCAGTAGCCATATCATTAGTAACATCTTTCTTCCTCCAATACTTTTTAGCTTTGAGGTTAACTGATGTCCAGGTATTGATATTATTGCTCTTCCTATTATACTGAGCATTATGTACATGTGGTTTGTCATGGAAATTATTTTCAAAAGTGCCAACAACACCCTGCCTATGTTGCTGCTCCTCATTTGCCATCCTAGCCTTATCATTGAGTTCACATTCATTAGTGTCATGGCCAAAAACTTTGCATGATGTACAAATCCGCGGTCTCCAATCATATGTTAACTTAATAAATGGGCATTTATCTCCCAGCCCATCAACCTCTATTTTCTTTGGTAATTCAAATTCAGACGATACTTCAATCAAAGCTTTAGCATATCGAAATCTTTGAAGTTTTTCAGTGCTTCTACAAAACATATTAGCTTCCCAACGTGACATGCAAGCCAGTTAATACCTATTAGAGTCCAAAGTATACTAGGAATTTTATAGAAATGAACCCACACAAGTACTTTTTTAATCTGAGCTTGAGAATTGCCAATGGTAGGATCACATCGTGTAATTATAAACATACAGACTCTAATAAAAATAGGATCAGACTTAAGGATTTTCCCTCTATCCATCTCATTAGAAAATTTGAAATAAAAATGCATACCATCCGATTTGATATCTACCTCACCATCCAATTTCCAAATACAGCACAAAAAGTTAACTACACTGGTATATGATAGCGTACCATCTAAGAAGAACACAACAAGATGATTGCTCCAGTATTTCATGCCCTTGTCCCTTTCCATATCTGGTGGTGTTTTCGGTTTGCCATCCCTCACAATATCGAAATGTTGTTGTTTGTAAACGCCTGCATTACGCGGAAGAGAGTTGAAAAGTGATGCATAATCCATCTTAGTGAATGCAGGAAAACAGGATTTCGTAGAACTCTGGTTAGCAGAAATTCCCTGATCTGGATTGGAATATCCATGATTAGGAATCGATGCATTCTGTATTGCTAAATCTCCATGAATACGATTAACATTTGAAGCATTGGAATCTAAGGAGGAATTTCTAAGATCTGGATCTGGTTCTAGGTTTAAATCTAAGGTGATTGCAGTGAATGGATTGACAGTGGGTGAAGGTGGATCGAGGGGAATTGGCGGAGAAGAGCATGATGGAAAAGAAGGGAAAGCAGAATTGAAGGCGGCGGAAGAGGAAGGTGGGCAAATGCCATTATATTGGTTTAGCTTTCATCAACTGGTTTTTTGGCATGTTGGTAACGCTTACTAATGTCTATTGCAAAAGATTACATTTTCAATGTAATAAAAGAATGAACAAAAAGATTACATTTTCAATGTAATAAAAGAATGAACAAAAAGATTACATTTTTAATGTAATAAAAGATTACATAAGAAAGATTACCTTTTTAATGTAATAAAAGAAAGATAAGGAAAAATTACATTTTTCATGTAATATATGATTTCATATAAAAGAAATCAATGCTGAAATGAAAATGCTTATGACATTAAAAATTTCATTTTTAATGTAATATATGATTTCATATAAAAGAAATCAACGTTGAAATGAAAATGTTTATGACATTAAAAATTTCATTTTTAATGTAATATATAATTTCATATAAAAGAATCAATGTTGAAATGGAAATGTGATTAAACATTAAACATTTCATTTTTAATGGAAGTATGATTCATTTAAAATAAATCATTGTTTGATAAAAATGATTAACATAGAAAAATACATTTTTAAAATGTAAGTATGATTCATTCAAACATTCCTTATTAGGATTAAAATGATGTTAATTATATGTTAGAGAGAAAATGATTTGAAATCGTCAAACGAATTAATTTCTATATGTATATATATATATATATATATATATATTAAAATTAAAATTAAACAAATTGTGCAGCTGCAGTTCGCGATTTGAAATCGTAACTTCAAACGATTATACCAAGAGATCCGACCGTCGGATTTTCCCAAAAATGGAACCATTTGGTTCGCTATGGAAAATTCTTTCCAACGATATAAAATTTGCTAAGATCCAACGATTAGATTTTGAGAAATGTGTAAAACAAATTTTGATGAAAACAGCGCCACGGCCATGTAATGACCTGAAGCGTCGTTAAATTAAAATGGCTATTTTTATATAGATAAAAACAGTGATAAATCGTTATAAAATATTATAAACGATGTGGAATGGAAATAAATGATTTTGAATTATATATATATACATATATATATATATATATTCGCGAATTATTTGTAAAGGCCGAGTTAAATCTCATTTCAAATAATTATACGACGATTGGAAGTCGAATATTTGAAGATAGTGATTGAAGACCGACGGTCTTCACATCGAATGGATGACTATTGATGCCTTTGATTGGAGTTGCTGCCTTGAAAGGGTTAAGTGGTAGTTGTCCGGACGTACTTGTTGATTGTCCGGATATTCGAGAGCCTCTCTTCCGTACTGGACATATGGAACGAGGAATAAGGTGTCTCCGGTTACGTTCAGACCCAGAACGGACTTGTAAATGGATGTATGTCTGACACTGGATTTTATTCTATGCTGATTGATTTCTACTTAATATATATCTGTTTGGTGGCAGAGAATTTATTCTCTTGCTCAACACCGTTCTCTAAGACGCACGAGCTCAGAGGTTATATATTGATAGTTATCGATCGCATGGCGTGAATTGTCAGTGTGGCATGCCAAGATGCAAATGATCAATGCTTATTGTTGAATAGCAGAGCCTTGTGGTTGATGATCAAAGCACAGCTTTATTTAGCATAGCTTTGTGTATAGCGTTACTTCGCGATGAACCAGAAACAGGAGAAGGATCCAGGGAGAACATGTGTTTTTTTCTAGCTAAAAGTGGTGTCATGGTATGGAGCCTAGACATTTTTACTTATGTGGATGATGGAAAGCGAGGTACCTCGGATTGGAGTCCCTAGTGGCTCTTTATTTACGCCCCATAGGGCGGGAAGACGTATTGTTCAGGAATTTTATATAATCCACTAATATATGTGTGGACCGGCCCTGTGGCTCCTAAGGGTTTGACTGAGTACTTGTCCTGAGGCTTGGGCTAGAGAGTCTCGAATTCGGTAAGGATGATCCCTTGCCTCGATTCATGATGGAAATCCAACTTCCAATACGACATCATGCAGTTCTGATTGTAAACCTATATTTAGCGACATAGTATATGGTAGCTATGCCGTCTATGATTGATACATTATGATTGAATTGTTTTTGAAACGTATATACACTAATAAAAATATCAAATCCATTTTATCATATCAAGCATTTTTGACCATTATAAGGTAAAACTCTATCCTCCAGTTTGCGTTGTATTGTGTGATGGGACTTGAGTCTTATAATGGTTTCATTTATCTAAAAAGCATTGCGTTGTTTAACGATTTACTTTATTTATGCACTGGCAATCCAATGGAGTAAACCCGTTCCGCGTTAGGGGCGTGGTCCTGTGATTAGCCTTATTATTAATTAGGTTAAGTAAATTTCTTATACTAGTCGCATGACTGACTCGTAGTTTGTTTCACTTTGCAAACTCGGGTGCCCTCTTTTCCACATGGGCAGCCTTGTATTCAGGTTTTAGCAGATTCATTCTAGATAGCTATGGAGCAGAAGATGGATCCTATCATTTCTATTATGATGTTCAGACTTCATTTAGTATATTATGTTTGATTCTGCTATAGACATTTAATATTAAGTTGAAAATTGTATTATATACTAAGTATGATCCTATTATGCTGTGTAACTTTGATGATATATTATTTCCAGTGTAATTTGTTGTACACTATCTGTTGTAATTCTATGTTTCTGTTCTGCTGTTGTTGTTTATGTGTTATATTCCAATGATTATCCTTGCTTTCGTACTACGGGAGTTTGGGGTCATCACAGTTGGTATCATAGATTAGGTTAAACTTAGCTCGGAATATAACATATTAACAAACTTGACAGAAATAGAATCAGCAGTATTCTAAGGCATATAACTCATTATAGATAGGATCAGTAATGTCCCAGAATGAGTATAGAAGAATAAAATAAACCCTCATAGATTCATTTACATTTAAATATATTTCTCTATGCTTTACAATATCTTTTTTGTTGGCCTGACTCTTTGTTTTCTATTTGCAGACATAGTAGAAAATGAGTGGCAGAAACAGAAGAAGTAAATCTTTGGTTCGACAATCTAATGAGCCAATCGTTCTCGCACAACCAGAACCAGATCTAGAAGCTCTGGTAATGAAGTATCGAAATCTGGGTGGAGTACCATTATCAGGCAAAGAATCCGTTGTTGAAACCCAAGCATGGATGCGTTCTTCTAAGAGAATTTTTGAAGGCTTAAAGCTGAGAGAGGATCAGAAAAGATTACTGGCATCTTGGGCACTCAAAGACGAAGCTCTAATCTGGTGAGGAAAATCTAGAAGGTAATATTACGTAGGATAGATTTAAATAAATTTTCAAAGAAAGATTTATCCCTCCAAAAGCAACTGAGCGGCTTTATGATGAGTTTTACAATTTGAAACATGTAGATATTACCATCCAGGAATATCAGAATAAATTCAATGAACTTCCTCGCTTTGCCCCAGAACTAATTCGACATCCTATAAGGAAGAATCTGAGATTTATCAAAGGACTTCAAAAGAAGTACGAAGGTAGAGTACTTGCTCATGTGAATCTTCCATTTTCTGAGAAGATACAAATGGCTTATCGCTATGAGTATATTGATAAGCAACATGGTTGGGAAGATGAAGAGGAAGGAAGCTCTAGCAGCAAAAGGAATTTTGAAACTGATAGCCCTAAGGCAAGTACAAAGTCTGAGGTCAGTAAGAAGCCTAAAGTTGATAAGAAAAATGTTGAAATTAAAGAAGAACCATTAATGACTGCCATATGCAATAACTGCAATAAGCAAGGCCATTTATCAATAAATTGCAGATCTCTAAAGAAACAAGAAAAGGATGGATCAAAATCCATTAAGAAGCAAAAGAGATTTCATAGTAAAAGGAAATTCCATAAGTGTCACCAGACAGGTCATGTTGCAAGGGATTGCCTGCTGTTAAAGGAGTCTGCAATAGCTCATGTAAATGAAGTAGCAGAAAATCCAACACCCTCAACTAGTCAGTAAAGGCCATATGTTTTGGAAGGCACGCTCACTGTCAATAATATTCCAGTTAAAGTATTGTTTGATATGGGCGCGTCACAAAGCTTTATCTCAAGCCATACGGTTAAGAAGTTGAATTTAAAACTAAGGAACCTTAAGGAATCGATTAGAGTTCATAATCTGATAGGAGGTTCTCTTATTCTCGACATGTATTGTAAAGTGCCCGTCTCATTTTCCCATTATCGATTTTCTTGCACCTTGTTGTCATGGATTTTTCTGAATTTGATATCATTCTTGGGCTGGACTGGTTAACCAAAAAAGAAGCCGAAGTTAAATGTGCAGAAAGAGTTGTTAGAATAAAACGAAGCTTGCCAATATTGTTATACCTTACGTAGGCTCAGATTCAGACAGAAAAGAATTTTGAGCTGATTTTGAGGTTTCTCCCACTGCTATTGAAGATATTCCTGTTGCTAAGAATTATGCAGATGTGTTCGAAGAATTTTGAGCTGCTTTTGAGGTTTCTCCCACTGCTATTGAAGATATTCCTGTTGTTAAGAATTATGCAGATGTGTTCGAAGAAGTTGATAGCTTACCTCTGCAGAGAGAAATTGACTTCGGGATTGATTTAGTTCTGAATGCAAGGCCAGTTGTGCATCCTATTTGAAAAATGAAATGGAAAGAGAAAGAAGAGTTGGGCAATCAAACTAAACAGCATTTGTGGAAAGGTCTGATCAGGTTTAGCTTTCCAAATTGGGGTGCAGCAGTAGTGTTTGTTCCAAAGTCAGACGGTACTCTCAGATTATGTGTTGATTACCAAGACCTCAATAAGCAGACACTCAAGAATAAATATCCATTGCCCCGTATAGATGATTTATTGGATTGTTTGAATGGAGCAAAAGTATTTTCTAGAATGGACCTACCTACAGGTTTCCATCAACTGCGTATTGCTGAAGAGTGTGTTCCTTTGACAGCTTTCAGAGGCCCTGTAATGACCCGGAAATTTGGCGATCTTGGTTATCCGATATACAACACATATCAAACATCCAAGGATCGAAAATACCGGTCATTAATGAAAGAAATTAGAGGGTGAGGAAAGATAAGATATAAACTTAGAATAGAAGAAGAAGAATAACACAATATCATAGTAACACGAACCTCACAGCGGAACGAATAACATATAATATGTATAACATAACTTGAAATATACATCTGTACTTGAATATACATCATTATCAAAATACAACACTTACAACACAGCGGAAATAACTATAGCTATATGATCCTGAAGCCTCCTGCTCCAGCTCTTCAAGCATCTGTAAATCCCGACTACTTGACTGCCCGTACAAAATTGGGCACCCAAGAGTTTAGGGAAAACAAAACAAAATAAAATCCGGGTCAGTCATAGGACTGGTATGAGTAAAACAGTTTAAAACAGTTCAAGCAGGTAAATGATATCCCATAAGACCACGTCGTATAACAGAACGGGTTTCTCCCTTATGAGAATCCAAATTATCTTTATATCAAAAACCTTTTGATATTATAATAATGCCTGTCAACCACAATATAATAATCATCTAGAAGAAACGCTTTCATCTCACATTCTACATATATAGTATACAATCAAAACCGCAAGCACGTATTGGGTAATGGATTTCCAACTATGACAAGGTATGGAACCACCTTTCGCTAGTGTACCTCTAGAAAGGAATACACTGGGTTCAACAAGAACATCTTGCAACCCGGCCACACATGACCGACCACTCATTTCGCTTGAGTGTATCGAATGTATATCACCAACAGTTGGGATCAGCAACCGTTTCCCGAATGGAACAGCATCAACAATAGATTTTTAGAAGTAAATGAAACTTTAGATCAGGTGATTATACACCCTACTTCGGTGCGACCGACTTAGCCATGCTGCCTGCCCGATTTCTGTCATTTACCGGTTGAAGAGGCTTGAGGTTACGCTTCATTATCACATCAGATTCACTTCGAATGTCACATCGTCAAATCCATCAAATCACCGATTGACATCCCCAACAATACATTATGTGTTAGCTAAAAGAAGTTTCCTTCTCCACTTCCACTCTTGGTACGGTTGGAGAAATCAATACACGTGATTGTCTAGAAATACTCTGTCAGACATCTGTCCATACAAATCATCCAAGAACAGGATGAACCGAAGGCACTATTCTGTAAACAGGATAGCCCTTGCATAACTCCGTCTTCAATTTCCTTTGGCATATATGATTCGCAACGCTTATGCCAATACAGAGTGGTTCTTTGGATAATAATCCAACCGGTCTCTCCATATTAACAACGTTAAAATGGTCAAAACTTCGATAGTCTGTGATTTAACTATCAAAGAAAAACAGGTGTGCAAACAACGATATTATTTCCAAATGGAAATTTATATCGATCAAACATCATTCAACATTATCTCTTTATTTTATTAATTTACTTATCTCCTGTTTCCCTATATTCAATATTTCTTATTTTCTAAATTTGGAAAATATACGTTATTAACAATGGAAAACATTTCCATTTCTTGTTTTCTTTATTAGGAAACATTTCTGGTTTCTTATTTGGAAAACATTTCCAAAGCTTCTTCATTGGACTTAGACAGATGTTTAAACAACCCATCGCGATGCCAACTCAAACCATTTCCTTTAATTACTAAATTCACTTAACCATCCTTTACTATCGAACCTTAACCATTCCTTAGTTAAAAATGAAGTCAATCAAGTTGGGGTAATACTACCTCTCAGACCTTAACTGAACAACGTTTCTAACCTTGAAATAGACAAAGTTCACCCTTCTAATTCTTTAACAAACTTCCTTACATAAACTCTCTTTCAAATCTTTTCTATTTGATAATTCTTTCCTTCGATAAGGTATATTCGATAACTCTATTCAATTTATTCTATTCACTTAACTCTTTTGATTTAACTCTAACTCTATTCACTTAACTCCTATCGAATAAACTATATTCGATAACTCTTTTAATTCTATTTGAATAAACCATATATTCGATTAACTCCTTTTACTCTATTCGAATAAACTATATCCGATTAACTCCTTTATTCTATTTGAATAAACTATATATTCGATTAACTCCTTTATTCTATTCGAATAAACTATATTCGATTAACTCCTTTTACGTTCTATTCGAATAAACTATATTCGATTAACTCCTTTTACTCTATTCGAATAAACTATATTCGATTAACTCCTTTTACTCTATTCGAATAAACTATATTCGATTAACTCTATTTGCTTTAACTCTAATCGATTAACTCCAACTGGTTTAACTCTAACTGGTTAACTCTAATTGATTAACTCCATCTGGTTAACTCTAACTGGTTAACTCTAACTGGTTTAACTCTAACTGGTTAACTCTTATTCGAATAACAAATATTCGATTACTCTATTCAACAGACTCGACTCGACTAACCCCTTTCGAATAACTAATTCGATTTACTACTTTCGAATACCATATTCGATTTAACTCCTTTCGAATAACTAATTCGATTTACTACTTTCGAATAACATATTCGATTTAACTCCTTTCGAATACCATATTCAATTTACCTGCTTTCGAATACCATATTCGATTTAACTACTTTATTCGCTTTATAAAGATTTCCTTTTTAACAACATTTATTCATTTTAAAGATTTACTTTTAGTAACGGTTCTCCACTTTAAAAATGATTTCCTTCTTATAACAGTTTCCTTTTTATAACGTTTTCCCTTTTTCTAAATATCTCCTATTTATAAATATTCCAATTTATAAATATTTCTTATTTATAAATATTCATTTATAAATATTTTATTTCAAATATCACTTTGAAAATATTCCCTTATCAACATTTCGGTATGTTATGGTATTCAACTGTAATAACCCGGAAATCTAGGCCAGTTTAAAATTTTTATTTTGGCAATTTTAGCGAATTTTGATTATTTAAAATGAATTATTTTAAATAAAACCGACGAGGAATTTATTTTGAATATAATTCGAACGTATATATTCGTTTGAATCGACGATAGAATATAAATATTTATTAATAATTATAAAAGGAATTGAAAATGGCGCGGTAGTTCGATAATTCGATTTCAAATTTCAAATGAATGTACCGGATGCAAAATAAACTGGATTTTAGTGAAACCAAAAATATTTGAATCTATTTGAGAATATCTTTCCAACGAATCCGAAAAATCAAAATTTCATAGCGGGAATCAAAAGATATGTCCAGTTGAAAATTCTGAATAGTCGCTATGGAATTTCGGCCCTTAAAAATGGCCATTTTGCAAACGACCTCGGATTTCGACGAAACCACTTTTGTTGGATCCGTGATGTCAATTTATTGCTAGGTTTCAAATTTTTTAATTTTTCGAATCAATATGTGAGCGTGGCAAAGGAAAAAGTGTTTTGACCATTTCAGTTGAGTTTAATCGACTGGAAAATGGCCATTTTTCAAACGGTCTCAGAATTCGATGAAATTGGTTTTGTTAGGACCGTATCGTCATTACGAAGCTAGAAAATATTTTTCGGGAATTTTTAGAGTCTGTATGTGGCCCCGGTAAATTGAAATGTACGTTTAAAATAGAATATATAGATTTATATTTTAAATTAAGTGAAAGCTGATTGTAACAGCCGAATTGGGTTACGAAACATATCCCATTGTGTTCGGAATGGGGGTATTTAGCTAGGGGCGACAGTTGTTCGATTTGATTTGGAGTTCAAGCGAAAACGAATCAATAAGAGAATTAAAATATTATTTAATAAAAATATAAATTATAGTCAAGGGGGTCAAAGCCCTATTCTCTTCAACCCGCGGTCAAAACTTCATGAACCCGCCTCCATCTCGTGAACGACGATTAGCGTTCGATCTTCCCTCCCTCAAAAATCTTCCAATCCGCTCTATCATTTTCGAATCAACCAAAAGGAAATGGAAGCGCTTGGTGAGGGGGAGGAATCCAACGGTCATGATTGGAAAATATCGCCGGAGGTGCTGGGATTTTGAGCTCAAAAGGGCTCGCCTTCGAAGGCGATTCTGAGCCACCGGAGCTGTCGAGTTCATCAGAACTCTGGGGGGTGGCGCGGATGACGGGTTTAAGCAGCACGACAATGAACAGTGAGATTTTTAATTGTTTATTTATATAATCTTATTGTTTTAAAAAAAATCTCTGAAAATGAAAACTGAAAATTAGTATATGTTTTTGTTTTAAAAATTTGAAAACTGAATATACATAATATAGTTTTAAAATACGAAAGTTGTTTATAAGCATTGTGTAGAAATAAAAAAAAACTCTAATTTTTGGTATGTAAAAAGAATTGTTTTGAATATAGAAATATGTTTTTTTTAAAAGGGAAAATATACATATGCTTAAAAGAGGGAAAATATACATATGCTTAAAAAAGGAAAATATACATATGCTTTGAAAAGGAAAATATACATATGCTTTGAAAAGGAAAATATACATATGCTTAAAAAAGGGAAAATATACATATGCTTAAAAAAGGGAAAATATACATATGCTTAAAAAAGGAAAATATACATATGCTTAAAAAAGGAAAATATACATATGCTTTGAAAAGGAAAATATACATATGCTTTGAAAAGGAAAATATACATATGCTTTGAAAAGAAAAAATTCGATTTTTATATTTTGAATAGCAAAGAAAAAATTCGATTTTTATATATCGAATAGCGAAGTAAAAATTCGATTTTTATATATGGAATAGCAAAGTAAAAATTCGATTTTTATATATTGAATAGCGAAGTAAAAATTCGATTTTTATATATTGAATAGCGAAGTAAAAATTCGATTTTTATATATTGAATAGCAAAGTAAAAATTCGATTTTTATATATTGAATAGCGAAGTAAAAATTCGATTTTTATATATTGAATAGCGAAGTAAAGATTCGATTTTTATATATTGAATAGCGAAGTAAAAATTCGATTTTTATATATTGAATAGCAAAGTAAAAATTCGATTTTTATATATTGAATAGCGAAGTAAAAATGTGATTTTTATATATGTAGAGAATACGGGCAACGAAAATGACAAAAGGCGAGGAAGGCGAAGATTCCTACATATGAAGAGTCGTGGCGTTGGATTAGCTATTCGGTGAGAATTTCTCACTTTTTAATTTCATTTCTAGTTGAAATATATACTAGGATGCAGACGGTGTTTAGTAACACCCGACACCCGTCGTCCACAGACCATGGACGGCTTGTATGCTTGTTTGTTTGATTTTGATGTGTAGTTGATTGTGTGATGTGATGTGAAATGAAATAAAATATTTATATAGTTAAAAATATTTCACAGTTAAAAATAGAATATTTAACGTATATATAAAGGGAAAATAAAAATAAACAAATCGGATGATTTGTTTATATACACACATTTGACTGATATTGATTGGGACGATAAATTTTACACATCGCCCAACTGCACAAATAAAATTTGTTTTTGATTGTTTGAAAACCCCACACGGGTATTGGGATAAAATACGACATACACTAATCCCAATAGTTAGTTGTATGTCGATCGATTGATTGACAGGCTGTTATAAGCGTTAAATATTTATATTCGATGCTTATACAGTGTAGAGTGCACTTTGGATGATGGTTGATTATTCATCGTTGTTATTGTATACATGTGTTGTAGAAAATCCATATAATTAACATTATATGGTAATTGATTGGGCTTCATTCAATATTTGAATAGAAATATTTGAATAGAAATATTTGAAAAAGAAATATTTGAATAGAAATATTTGAATAGAAATATTTGAAATAGAAATATTTGAAAAAGAAATATTTGAATAGAAATATTTGAAAAAGAAATATTTGGATAGAAATATTTGAAAAAGAAATATTTGAAATAGAATATTTGAAAATAGAAATATTTGAAGCCGTGTTGATTAGATTGACGCCATTTTGACGTGAACGATATTTATATCGATTTTATAATGAATATCGATTTTATTAATTTTATAATGAATATCGAAAGCGATTTCAAAATCTGATATTTTGAAAAGAATTGAAATTCAAACGAATTTGAATTGAATAGAAAACGAATTCGAATTGAATTTAATAGAAAACGAATTCGAATTGAATTGAATTGAAAACGAATTTGAATTGAATCGAATAGAAAACAAATCTGAATTGAATTGAATTCAATTGAAAACGAATTGAAATAGAATTGAAATCGATTTGAATTGAAATCAAATAGAAGTGAATGTAGAAAGAATTTATAAGGGAAAATTCAATTTTGATTTGAATTTGAAATAAAGGTTGAAATTGTTTTGAAACAAATTTGAAATGATTTATAAAATTCGTTTTAAAAAGGAAATCGACGAAATATATATAATATATATATATTATATATATAATGGTCTGAATAGAACGTGCCGCGCCGCGGCAGTTCGTGAATTTCGACCATTGACTTCGAACGGACATGGCGGGAGATCCGACCGTCGGATTCTCCTAAAACCGGAACCGTTGGGTTCGTATCGAAAAGAGCTTTCTAAAGAATATTAGAAATTTGAAATCTAACGGTTGGATTTGGAATTATGTCCAAATCAAATTTGGAAAAGGTCGCTGTAAGTGCAGTTCGATGGCCGTTGATGGAAATCGAATGCACGGGCCTTGATAAAATTATTAAAAATAGTAATAATTTGAGTAAAATATAAGAAATGATTAGGGAAAAATTGGGATGAAAAACTCCATATTTGAAAAGAGAAAAATATGTTTTTATTGAAATGAACTAGTGTTGAACTAGAATTAAAATTCTATTTATTTTTAAATAAATAAATTTGATTTGAAATGGTTTCGAAAATAACCAGAATTTCCAATGATTTCATTAGAATGGATTTGAATCGAAATTGTCTTCGGAATATTTCGATGTTGGATTTCGTGATTATACAGATGTTGTTATGGAAATTTGAAAGATATAGATATATATATCGTTATTTCCAATACGATATTTGTTGGTCGTAGAATTTGACATTGAATATAAGCCGATATATTTTCTATTCAGAGCCTTGTATTTAATATCAAATGTGATTTGGGTTTGTCGTGGATGGCGTCTTCATTAACGCTGTTCTTAAACCCAGTTGAGAAAAAGATTAAATCTTTTTATTTAGATTTAATGAAGTGCACCAATTAAATGATATTTAATTGGAATTGAATTGGTATTGATTTTTGGGTTTATCGTGGACAGTGTTTTAAATAACACTTGTTCTTTAACCCGATAATTAATAGAATGTGATTTTGGGTTGTCGTGAACGGTATCTTCAATAATACTGTTCTTAGATCCAAAGGAGTTAAGAAAATCAGAAACTAACTGGAGATTAGTTAAGTTGAATGGTTTCTGTGGTATTGATCTGATGTTGGTTTCGGCCTTCGGGGTTAATACTTAGGGAATTGCTCACTTGCTAATTTATGGTTAGGGTCTGATTGAAATGTAATGTGATTTTGGGTTTATAGTGAACCGTGTTTTAAATGACACTGATTCTTTAACCCAGTTAAAGATTAAAACTAAGTGGAGTTTTAATGAATCTTTAATTAGATTGAAAAGATCGAGAATGGAGTATCAACAGTTTTGATCCAAGCGATAGTTAAATCTTTAATTAGATTTGAACGTGAAATGGTAATTGAATTTACCGATAACACCGTGGTGTTAGATATGAAGTATTACCAGTTTTGCTTCATGGGATGAATAGGTTGGGATTGGGAAATGAAATAAATAATTACTTCGGTGTGGTTCGCTAATCCCGACTAGTTTGGAAAACCATAATTTGGTTTGAAATGACATCCAGAGGAAGATTAAAGAATAAATTTTAAAGAATTTATCTTTGATAAAATTTATGGGAACCTTTCGCTAAGAACGTGAAATTTAGAAACTAACTGTAGGTTAGCTAAGAAGGATGGTTTCCTGGGTATTGATCTGATGTTGGTTTCGGCCTTCGGGGTTAATATTTGGGGAATTGTTCTCTTGCTAATTTATGGTTAGTGACTGCTGAATTGGAATGGGGCGTATGTTGTGTTTGTGTAACATTTGTTTATAATATACGCGGGTTGTTCGGAAAGGCCGGGTTTATACCCATTCTAAATAACCGATTCGACGAAAAATCGAAGATGATGACGGTGGTCGAAGACCGAAAGTCTTCACATCGTTTGGGTGATTACTGATGATCTTGATTGGGCTGTACACCCAAGATGAGGGAATCAGTTGGTGGTCGTCCAGACGTACGTGGAGATCGACGGATATGCGAGGAAAGTGTCTCCAGTTTCGTTCAGACCTAAAACGGACTTGTAAATGGATGGTGTGTCTGACATTGTATTCCTTTATATTGTATTTGTTGATCTCTGCTAAATATATATCTGTTTGGCGGCGGGGAATTTATTCTCTTGCTTAACGCCCTTCTCTGAGACATACGAGCTCAGAGGTTATATATTGGCAGAAATCAGTGGTACGATATGGATTGATAGTGTGGCATGCTGAGATGCAGTGATCCATACTTTGGTTGAAAAGCAAAGTTTCGTGGATGATGATCAAAGCACAGCTTTAAAATAGCATGGCTTTGTGTATAGCATTGATTCGCGAGCCTCACATCCCAGTATGGTGGTAAACTATGGTTTGATCAGTATGCTTTTTAGTGGATGAGCACCTTAGTGGTGTCATGGATTCGGTCGACCGAGATGAGCTTAGTGCTTAGGGATATATAGAGTAAGCGGTGTTTTCTCTCGCTGGGACGTAAGCCGCGGTGATACTCTAGTCCCAATAGTGCGGATGTGCATTACGGTGTTTTCTCTTGCTGGGACGTAAGCCGTGGGGAATTGCACTACGCGATCGATCTTTCGAATCAGGAGCCACCATGACGGAAATCCAATTTCCAATACGTGTATTTCGGTTTTATTTGTAGAGCCTAGTATGGCGACATAGTGGGATGGGCCACTTATGCCGTCTATGATTGATACTTATGATTTGAGGATGTTTTATACAATATGCACTTATAATAGTATCAAATGATTTGTTTTAAACGTATCAAGCATTCTTGGCTATTATAAGGTAAAAACCCTATCCTCCGGCTTGCGTTGCATTGTGTGATGGGAACTGGGTCTTATAATAGCTTCATTGTTCTTTATTTAGCATTGCGCTGTTGTTATATGCACTGGTATTCTTGGGAGGAAACTCGTTCCGTGTTATATGGCGTGGTCCCTTGATTTACCTAACTTTAAAATAAAGATTAATAACTGTTTTAGTTCTCACACCAGTCCCATGACTGACCTGGAGTTTATTGTTTTAACCTAAACTCTGGGTGCCCTTATTTTTGACACGGGCAGCTAGTAGTTTTGGTTTTGCAGATTTATATTCACAGGATCCTGGTTTACAGCTGGAATGATATCCGGAAAGCTTTGTATCCGTATATCTCTTCTAGTTGTGTATTGTATTATTTTCCACTGCGATGTATTTAAATGTAATTTAAATCTCTGATATTTCTGTGTAATATTCATTTATACTCTGTATTTTCTTGTATTCTGGTGCATTGTTGTAATATATAATGAAATGTTCTTTCGTCTACGTTCTGTTGTGGCTTGTTCTCGAACTATCCGCGCTTTCCTCACCGGGGAAGTTACGGGTTTTCACAGGTGGTATCAGATCTTTGGTTTACAAAGCTCAGAGAACAAGACACATTAGAACCGTACGAAAGAATTCATCAGAATTGGATTAGTAATATCCAACGAGAATGACTCGTTAGAGATAGGATCAGTAGTATCCTAGAACGAGTGTGAAGAGTATATTTTTAAAATGAAAACAATTTTTGTTTTGAAAATTTAAATCAATTATTCATATTTGATTATTTATTTATATGAATTTGGATAATCCGGTATATATAAATTTTGCATATACGTCTGATCCGCGTGTATTTGAAGTTTTAATATACTGGATAGATATAGATTCACACTCTAGTCGCCCGGACATTGTCCTGATGATGAAGTATACCATCACCAGTATTTATTTTTGAGTTTTGAAGGTGTGATATTTATATATTTTCTATTGACTGGTGTGAGAACCAAAATTAGATAGGGCCTATTGTTGTGATTTGGCATCAAAAATGTGATTTTTGACTATATAGCAAAATTATGTGTTTGAAACGTTAATTCACTAATCAATTGATGTTTGTGTTGTTTGTCTATTTGTTTGCTAATTTTGAACCATTTAGCCTAATTGAACCGAATAGTGAATGGTATTGAAATTTGGTCACATTTGCTAGCATATACAAGTAATTACATTGAACAGGTCATAGCAAGGAGGCAAGAGCAGAGAATAAAATTTGTTTGCCCGACAAATAGGTACATGTTTACTATATAATTTACTGTTTTGTTTGGGTGATGATGATTTTATGAGCCTATTGGCTAGCCGCTTGGCTTTT
Source organism: Allium sativum (assembly GCA_030737875.1). Classification (NCBI taxonomy): domain Eukaryota; kingdom Viridiplantae; phylum Streptophyta; class Magnoliopsida; order Asparagales; family Amaryllidaceae; genus Allium; species Allium sativum. The sequence continues at coordinate 214,684,559 of CM060919.1, forward strand.
TCTTTTTCTTTTTGAGATCAGAAGGCATGTATGGCAATTTCAAGATTTTCCCGTGGCTCCCGGTGTAGGGGAGGTTGTGGCGAAATTTTTCGAAAATTTAGGGTGTTAGCCAAATTTTTGAAGAATTTGAAAATTCTCAAGAACTGAAAAGTTGGAGAATGGAAGCAAGATCGAACGTAGAGTTGATTAATCAAACAACTTTCGGCTTCGTTCCTTTTCGGGGACGAAAAGTTTTAAGTGGGGGAGATTGTAATAACCCGGAAATCTGGGCCAGTTTAAAATTTTTATTTTGGCAATTTTAGCGAATTTTGATTATTTAAAATGAATTATTTTAAATAAAATCGACGAGGAATTTATTTTGAATATAATTCGAATGTATATATTCGTTTGAATCAACGATAGAATATAAATATTTATTTATAATTATAAAAGGAATAGAAAATGGCGCGGTAGTTCGATAATTCGATTTCAAATTTCAAATGAATGTACCGGATGCAAAATAAACCGGATTTTAGTGAAACCAAAAATATTTGAATCTATTTGAGAAAATCTTTCCAACGAATCCAAAAAATCAAAATTTCATAGCGGGAATCAAAAGATATGTCCAGTTAAAAATTCTGAATAGTCGCTATGGAATTTCGGCCCTTAAAAATGGCCATTTTGCAAACGACCTCGGATTTCGACGAAACCACTTTTGTTGGATCCGTGATGTCAATTTATTGCTAGGTTTCAAATTTCTTAATTTTTCGAATCAATATGTGAGCGTGGAAAAGGAAAACGTGTTTTGACCATTTCAGTTAAGTTTAATCGACTGGAAAATGGCCATTTTTCAAACGGTCTCAGAATTTGATGAAATTGGTTTTGTTAGGACCGTATCGTCAATACGAAGCTAGAAAATTTTTTTCGGGAATTTTTAGAGTCCGTATGTGGCCCCGGTAAATTGAAATGTACGTTTAAAATAGAATATATAGATTTATATTTTAAATTAAGCGAAAGCTGATTGAACAGCCGAATTGGGTTACGAAACATATCCCATTGTGTTCGGAATGAGGGTATTTAGCTAGGGGCGACAGTTGTTCGGTTTGATTTGGAGTTCAAGCGAAAACGAATCAATAAGAGAATTAAAATATTATTTAATAAAAATATAAATTATAGTCAAGGGGGTCAAAGCCCTATTCTCTTCAACCCGCGGTCAAAACTTCATGAACCCGCCTCCATCTCGTGAACGACGATTAGCGTTCGATCTTCCCTCCCTCAAAAATCTTCCAATCCGCTCTATCATTTTCGAATCAACCAAAAGGAAATGGAAGCGCTTGGTGAGGGGGTTGGAATCCAACGGTCATGATTGGAAAATATCGCCGGAGGTGCTGGGATTTTGAGCTCAAAAGGGCTCGCCTTCGAAGGCGATTCTGAGCCACCGGAGCTGTCGAGTTCATCAGAACTCTGGGGGGTGGCGCGGTCTTCGTAGGAGGTTGGGGTGGAAGCTTCAGATCAACGCCAAGCCAGATGTAGGCGTCGCGATTTTCAACCCTAGCAAAGGATGACGGGTTTAAGCAGCACGACAATGAACAGTGAGATTTTTAATTGTTTATTTATATAATCTTATTGTTTAAAAAAAATATCTGAAAATGAAAACTAAAAATTAGTATATATTTTTGTTTTAAAAATTTGAAAACTGAATATACATAATATAGTTTTAAAATATGAAAGTTGTTTATAAGCATTGTGTAGAAATAAAAAAAACTCTAATCTTTGGTATGTAAAAAGAATTGTTTTGAATATAGAAATATGTTTTTTTTTAAAAAGGGAAAATATACATATGCTTAAAAAAGGGAAAATATACATATGCTCAAAAAAGGAAAATATACATATGCTTTGAAAAGGAAAATATACATATGCTTTGAAAAGGAAAATATACATATGCTTTGAAAAGGAAAATATACATATGCTTAAAAAAGGGAAAATATACATATGCTTAAAAAAGGAAAATATACATATGCTTAAAAAAGGAAAATATACATATGCTTTGAAAAGGAAAATATACATATGCTTTGAAAAGGAAAATATACATATGCTTTGAAAAGAAAAAATTCGATTTTTATATATTGAATAGCAAAGAAAAAATTCGATTTTTATATATTGAATAGCAAAGAAAAAATTCGATTTTTATATATTGAATAGCGAAGTAAAAATTCGATTTTTATATATTGAATAGCAAAGTAAAAATTCGATTTTTATATATTGAATAGCGAAGTAAAAATTCGATTTTTATATATTGAATAGCGAAGTAAAAATTCGATTTTTATATATTGAATAGCAAAGTAAAAATTCGATTTTTATATATTGAATAGCGAAGTAAAAATTCTATTTTTATATAGTGAATAGCGAAGTAAAAATTCGATTTTTATATATTGAATAGCGAAGTAAAAATTCGATTTTTATATATTGAATAGCAAAGTAAAAATTCGATTTTTATATATTGAATAGCGAAGTAAAAATGTGATTTTTATATATGTAGAGAATACGGGCAACGAAAATGACAAAAGGCGAGGAAGGCGAAGATTCCTACATATGAAGAGTCGTGGCGTTGGATTAGCTATTCGGTGAGAATTTCTCACTTTTTAATTTCATTTCTAGTTGAAATATATACTAGGATGCAGACGGTGTTTAGTAGCACCCGACACCCGTCGTCCACAGACCATGGACGGCTTGTATGCTTGTTTGTTTGATTTTGATGTGTAGTTGATTGTGTGATGTGATGTGAAATGAAATAAAATATTTATATAGTTAAAAATATTTTACAGTTAAAAATAGAATATTTAACGTATATATGAAGGGAAAGTAAAAATAAACAAATCGGACGATTTGTTTATATACACACATTTGACTGATATTGATTGGGACGATAAATTTTACACATCGCCCAACTGCACAAATAAAATTTGTTTTTGATTGTTTGAAAACCCCACACGGGTATTGGGATAAAATACGACATACACTAATCCCAATAGTTAGTTGTATGTCGATCGATTGATTGACAGGCTGTTATAAGCGTTAAATATTTATATTCGATGCTTATACAGTGTAGAGTGCACTTTGGATGATGGTTGATTATTCATCGTTGTTATTGTATACATGTGTTGTAGAAAATCCATATAATTAACATTATATGGTAATTGATTGGGCTTCATTCAATATTTGAATAGAAATATTTGAATAGAAATGTTTGAAAAAGAAATATTTGAATAGAAATATTTGAATAGAAATATTTGAAATAGAAATATTTAAAAAGAAATATTTGAATAGAAATATTTGAAAAAGAAATATTTGAATAGAAATATTTGAAAAGGAAATATTTGAAATAGAATATTTGAAAATAGAAATATATGAAGCCGTGTTGATTAGATTGACGCCATTTTGACATGAACGATATTTATATCGATTTTATAATGAATATCGATTTTATTCATTTTATAATGAATATCGAAAGTGATTTCAAAATCTGATATTTTGAAAAGAATTGAAATTCAAACGAATTTGAATTGAATAGAAAACGAATTCGAATTGAATTTAATAGAAAACGAATTCGAATTGAATTGAATCGAAAACGAATTTGAATCGAATCGAATAGAAAACAAATCTAAATTGAATTGAATTCAATTGAAAACGAATTGAAATAGAATTGAAATCGATTTGAATTGAAATCAAATAGAAGTGAATGTAGAAAGAATTTATAAGGGAAAATTCAATTTTGATTTGAATTCGAAATAAAGGTTGAAATTGTTTTGAAACAAATTTGAAATGATTTATAAAATTCGTTTTAAAAAGGAAATCGACGAAATATATATAATATATATATTATATATATAATGGCCTGAATAGAACGCGCCGTGCCGCGGCAGTTCGTGAATTTCGACCATTGACTTCGAACGGACATGGCGGGAGATCCGACCGTCGGATTCTCCTAAAACCGGAACCGTTGGGTTCGTATCGAAAAGAGCTTTCTAACGAATATTAGAAATTTGAAATCTAATGGTTGGATTTGAAATTATGTCCAAATCAAATTTGGAAAAGGTCGCTGTAAGTGCAGTTCGATGGCCGTTGATGGAAATCGACTGCACGGGCCTTGATAGAATTATTAAAAATAGTAATAATTTGTGTAAAATCATAAGAAATGATAGGGAAAAATTGGAATGAAATACTCTATATTTGAAAAGAGAAAAATAGATTTTTATCGAAATGAACTAGTGTTGAACTAGAATTAAAATTCTATTTATTTTTAAATAAATAAATTTGATTTGAAATGGTTTCGAAAATAACCAGAATTTCCAATGATTTCATTGGAATGGATTTGAATCGAAATTGTCTTCGGAATATTTCGATGTTGGATTTCGTGATTATACAGATGTTGTTATGGAAATTTGAAAGATATAGATATATATATCGTTATTTCCAATACGATATTTGTTGGTCGTAGAATTTGACATTGAATATAAGCCGATATATTTTCTATTCAGAGCCTTGTATTTAATATCAAATGTGATTTGGGTTTGTCGTGGATGGCGTCTTCATTAACGCTGTTCTTAAACCCAGTTGAGAAAAATATTAAATCTTTTTATTTAGATTTAATGAAGTGCACCAATTAAATGATATTTAATTGGAATTGAATTGATATTGATTTTTGGGTTTATCGTGGACAGTGTTTTAAATAACACTTGTTCTTTAACCCGATAATTAATAGAATGTGATTTTGGGTTGTCGTGAACGGTATCTTTAATAATACTGTTCTTAGATCCAAAGGAGTTAAGAAAATCAGAAACTAACTGGAGATTAGTTAAGTTGAATGGTTTCTGGGGTATTGATTTGATGTTGGTTTCGGCCTTCGGGGTTAATACTTAGGGAATTGCTCACTTGCTAATTTATGGTTAGGGTCTGATTGAAATGTAATGTGATTTTGGGTTTATAGTGAACCGTGTTTTAAATGACACCGATTCTTTAACCCCGTTAAAGATTAAAACTAAGTGGAGTTTTAATGAATCTTTAATTAGATTGAAAAGATCGAGAATGGAGTATCACCAGTTTTGCTCCAGGCGATAGTTAAATCTTTAATTAGATTTGAACGTGAAATGGTAATTGAATTTACCGATAACACCGTGGTGTTAGATATGAAGTATTACCAGTTTTGCTTCATGGGATGAATAGGTTGGGATTGGGAAATAAAATAAATAATTACTTCGGTGTGGTTCGCTAATCCCGACTAGTTTGGAAAACCATAATTTGGTTTGAAATGACATCCAGAGGAAGATTAAAGAATAAATTTTAAAGAATTTATCTTTGATAAAATTTATGGGAACCTTTCCCTAAGAACGTGAAATTTAGAAACTAACTGTAGGTTAGCTAAGAAGGATGGTTTCCTGGGTATTGATCTGATGTTGGTTTCGGCCTTCGGGGTTAATATTTGGGGAATTGTTCTCTTGCTAATTTACGGTTAGTGACTGCTGAATTGGAATGGGGTGTATGTTGTGTTTGTGTAACATTTGTTTATAATATACGCGGGTTGTTCGGAAAGGCCGGGTTTATACCCATTCTGAATAACCGATTCGACGAAAATTCGAAGATGATGACGGTGGTCGAAGACCGAAAGTCTTCACATCGTTTGGGTGATTACTGATGATCTTGATTGGGCTGTACACCCAAGATGAGGGAATCAGTTGGTGGTCATCCAGACGTACTTGGAGATCGACGGATATGCGAGGAAAGTGCCTCCGGTTTCGTTTAGACCTAGAACGGACTTGTAAATGGATGGTGTGTCTGACATTGTATTCCTTTATATTGTATTTGTTTATCTCTGCTAAATATATATCTGTTTGGCGACGGGGAATTTATTCTCTTGCTTAACGCCTTTCTCTGAGACATACGAGCTCAGAGGTTATATATTGGCAGAAATCAGTGGTACGATATGGATTGATAGTGTGGCATGCTGAGATGCAGTGATCCAGACTTTTGTTGAAAAGCAAAGTTTGGTGGATGATGATCAAAGCGCAGCTTTAAAATAACATGGCTTTGTGTATAGCGTTGATTCGCGAGCCTCACATCCCGGTATGGTGGTAAACTGATGGTTTGATCAGTATGCTTTTTAGTGGATGGGCACCTTAGTGGTGTCGTGGATTCGGTCGACCGAGATGAGCTTAGTGCTCAGGGATATATAGAGTAAGCGGTGTTTTCTCTCGCTGGGACGTAAGCCGCGGTGATACTCTGGTCCCAAAAGTGCGGATGTGCATTATGGTGTTTTCTCTTGCTGGGACGTAAGCCGTGGGGAATTGCACTACGCGATCGATATTTCGAATCAGGAGCCACCATGACGGAAATCCAATTTCCAATACGTGTATTTTGGTTTAATTTGTAGAGCCTAGTATGGCGACATAGTGGGATGGGGCGCTTATGCCGTCTATGATTGATACTTATGATTTGAAGATGTTTTATACAATATGCACTTATAATAGTATCAAATGATTTGTTTTAAACGTATCAAGCATTCTTGGCTATTATAAGGTAAAAACCCTATCCTCCGGCTTGCGTTGCATTGTGTGATGGGAACTGGGTCTTATAATATCTTCATTGTTCTTTATTTAGCATTGCGCTGTTGTTATATGCACTGGTATTCTTGGGAGGAAACCCGTTCCGTGTTATACGGCGTGGTCCCTTGATTTACCTAACTTTAAAATAAAGATTAATAACTGTTTTAGTTCTCACACCAGTCCCATGACTGACCTGGAGTTTTTTGTTTTAACCTAAACTCTGGGTGCCCTTATTTTCGACACGGGCAGCTAGTAGTTTTGGTTTTGCAGATTTATATTCACAGGATCCTGGTTTACAGCTGGAATGATATCCGGAAAGCTTTGTATCCGTATATCTCTTCTAGTTGTGTATTGTATTATTTTCCGCTGCGATGTATTTAAATGTAATTTAAATCTCTGATATTTCTGTGTAATATTCATTTATACTCTGTATTTTCTTGTATTCTAGTGCGTTGTTGTAATATATAATGAAATGTTCTTTCGTCTACGTTCTGTTGTGGCTTGTTCTCGAACTATCCGCGCTTTCCTCACCGGGGAAGTTACGGGTGTTCACGTCAACATATCAAATCACGATGATCAGTATCGTCCAAACACATATAATCGACAATAGATTATATATCACATCATATATCACAATATATGAAAAACAGTAAAATAAATGTTGAGGAACCCCGTTGGGTTCCTCCAACCTGTTTCCCTGCATCACAGATGTTAAACAATATAGATAACATCACTTTCAGTTCCATATGATATATTCTGTTAAACAGAATCAATATAGAAATTCAACTAACTGACTAGCAGTTCAATCAAACAGTCAACACACAGTCAATCAACCAATATTTAACAGTTCTAAAAATACAACATGAAATTATAAACTGTTCAGAGTTAGTGAGATTTACTCACATTGGCAGTTCATCGTTAAAGAACGATAAACTGTTGTTTGATTTGAATCCAACAATTTATCTCGCCATAAATTCGGACGAGCTCCAATCCACTCCTAGTCAGTTCCATGTTGTAGCCGCTGTCCATATGATCCCAATGGATCTTGTTTCTCTGAAATCCGATCACTTACGATAAAGTTATACTGATTTCAAGTTGCACGCTATTCTAATTTAAAGTTAACTTATAAATTATAAAACTAAATGGGCCTCACCACAAAGAAAACCCGACCCACTTCAAATTCCACTCCAGACCGACATGTATCGTTCTTCCTTAAATGACAATTATGAACTCCAGGAACACAAAATCACATGGCCATTTCAAATCCCCAAGGCCTCATATCTCCTTCACCCTTCACCGAAATTCAACAACAAAATCTCCATTCAACATCCCGTCAGCCCCTCTTCATACTCACCCCCTCAAAGAAGAACTCGGCCCTCCTTCCCGTGCCACAACTCCAGGAGCTGCTCGCGATAACCTGTATAGGTATCGACGCTCTTTCCCACGGATTTTCACAAGACAAAGCACTCAAGTGCTATTCGACGCCACAACTTGGAATCCAACAACAAAATCCTCACTCGACGCTTCCTACATCCATCTACAGCAAACCCTAGTTGATCGCTGGAAAAACCAGTGGACCAAAAACTGAGTTGAACCCATAAATATTTGTATCGAAGTGAAGAGGATCTCATAGCAAATCCAAAGATACAAGTTTTGTATTTTCTTGTAATTTACTTGAATTGTTATGAATTTAGGAAGATCGAATTTATTTACTGGGAACAAAAAAATGATGGCGCATTCTTTGTTTGACTAGGGAAAGAGAGAATTAGGTTTAAGGGTGTTAAGTGGTTTATTTATAGGTAAGTTTTTATTATTTTTATATTATATTTTTATATTGATTTTTAGGCCACTACTATTTGTATTGTCCTTTAAAAATTCGTATGATCACATAAAATACCCAAAAATCATGAAAATGTACATACACTTTTAGTTCGACATCACGGACCCAACGAAACTGGTTTCGTCGAATTCCGACCTCGTATGCTCACACAGCGTATTTTTAAAGGTCAAAACACTGATTGTTTTTCACTCTAAAAATCCATATGACCACACAGTGACCCCAAAAATCACGAAACTGAAAATCTAACAACTATTTGACATTGCGGATCCAACAAAATTAGTTTCATCGAATTCCGACTCCGTTTGCAAAACTGGCTATTTTTAAAGCTCTGGATGACCTATTTAAATATATAAATATGTTTAAATTAAATTAAATTAAGTATAAATAAATTTATATTATCGTATATATTCACAATGGAACACCATACAGTTCTAGAATATTCCTATATGAATCTCCAACTAGATATTCACTTCTGGGTCAACCCGATATTCGATTTATATTGAAATTCCTTTTGAAAATATAAATAATTCGTTTATAAATTATAAAGGAATTCCACAGCGACTTTTCTGAAATTTGATTTGGACGTAAATCAAAATCTACACGACGGAATCCCGATTTTTCTCTTCCACTAGAAAGATATACTCCACCAGCTCCACACGTTTCTTGTTTCACAGAAATCCGATTTAAAACGACTTCTGTATATTCAGTTGAAGTTCAAATCGCCAAATAACGAACTGCAGCGCCATTTCGAGCTCGATTTTAATTATATTATAATTCTACGTTCAAACTGACGTTCAAATAATATATTCGTTATTCTAATTCAATTCTAAACTGAATTAAATATCACAGATGATCCAGTTCACACCATATCGTCATTTCAGCCAATTCTGATTATTTCAGAATTATATATATTATTTAATTTATTATTTTAATTAAATATTCACCATTATTTAATCAAACCACCATTTAATTCACTATATCACTATTTATATAATTAAATAAATTAATTATAACACCTCTTCCAATGCGGGTCATTACAATCTTTCCCACTTAAAATAATTTCGCCCTCGAAATTGCTTAAAGGTAGAGGACGACCCTATTGACTGGTTAGAACATATTTGTTCACTTATTAACTCCAGTTTCAACTAAACCAATTTAATTTTAATTAAATATTAATTAATTCTTATCAACGAAAATTTTCAAAAATACTGAAAATTTTCTAACTCCTTATCTTTTCGAATTTTTTTGCCAGCACCTCCTTTGTACTCGTCAATACGTCGAATCACCACTTGCCTCTCTGGGCCATCTCCATCCCAAAAGAAAATCAAACAGCCGAGCGGCTTGCCAATTCGGCTCATAAATCTCATGCTTATATCGAATATAAACTTGTACCTTTTTTGTCGGGCATATCAACTCTATTGCTTTCACCTGCTATCAATTCAGTGGATATAAGGGTCATCCTAATCAAATTACAATATGCTTTTATCCGTAACACAACCATTCGCTTATATCCGAGCCAAATATCATTTCAACTCGAGTTTCTTCTCGATTGCCAACTCTTAACTTGATTATCACATTACACTTCAAATTTGAATCTCACAATCCAATTTGTCTTGATATCATTCTAATTCCATCTAAGTTACCACTTTACTGGCTTTACTTTAATTCAAATTTGCTTTTACAAATTTCTGTTAAATTTGTTTTTAATTCCAACTGTCTTTCCTTGGAGTTTTTAAACAGTTTACTCTTTTCAAAAATTAAATTTTCCTTTTGAACATGTCACTGAGCCCTTAATTAATATTCCATTAGTTAAATCACTTCTCTATTTCCTTATCAATATTTGTTAACCAAATATTTTCAATAACCATATTGGCCTTTTATGTTATTTGGAAAACATTTCCGAATATCGCCTTCCTTTATTTTCTAAACTTTAGAAAATATATGCTATTTATAATTGGAAAATATTCCAATTACTTATCTCTTTTCCGATCTCGTTTATTTCTATACTTAGGAAATATTCTTTATTATATTTCCAAGCTTACACTTATTTGGGTTAAAACGGATGTTGTGTAAAACATCGTTACGACAACCCAAATACTATATTCAACTAACTCTTATTCAACATTGATCTTCGAGCCTGAAATCTTACTATTTTGTTAATAATGAAATCAATCAAGTTGGGGTATAACTACCTCTCAGACCTTGACTGAATAACATTTATAACATCAAAACAGATATGACTACTTACTCGAATAATCAATACCATACAACTACTTATTCACTTTTAAACACGTATACGCTTCCTCTTTCTATTCTTACTAGATTTTATTCTTAGTCTTCCTTTTTGATTTCACTATTCTATTTCTAAGTTCGTTTCCTTATCGACTTCTATATATATCGATACGTTGATTTCTAATTATCAAATTATCTTAAAAATATTCTAACTCCTTAAATTCCCAGAAAAATTCGCCATAACTTCCTTTGTACTAGGAGCATCGGGATATTTCAAATAGCCTCCCATGGCCCTCACCAATCCAAAAGAAAAAGAAAAAGCCAAGCGGCTAGCCGATACGGCGCATAAAATCTCATATATGAATTAAATACATACCTTTTCGTCGAGCATTCTATTTATATACCTTCATACCTTATCCATACCTATCTCATGTATATTTATACCTACCCAATCTATTTTAACTATACCTGATCGTTTTAACTTAATTCGTTAATTAATTTGTTAATTAACTCTTTAGTCTATTTCACTTTTATATTTGAACATGACATGTTCAAATATATTTTAACTTGCTTATTAACTAATTTGAATTCAAATTTCAAATTTAAGTTCTATATTCGATTTCGAATATCCATTTACAAATCCAATTCACCTTTCAAAGTTCAACTTCAAATTCAAAACTCGATTAACTAATTCCTCTTCGACTTAGTTAATTCTATTCAATTTCTATTCAAATTTTATATCACTTCTATTATTCAAATTCTATATATCAAATTTTATTCAAATTCTATATTATAAATCCCATTTGAATTTCTATATTCAAATTCCATATATTCAAATTCTATATTTGAATTCCTTTATATTTTCTATATTCAAATTCTATATCACTTCCATCGAATTTCATATATTTAAACTCCCTTTGAATTTCTATATTCAATTTCTATTTCAAACTTTCTTTTCTCATTCTTTATTATAAATCCCATTTTGAAATTCAACACAACTTGTCTTTCCCAAAACAAATTCAAAACAGTATCTCTGGTAGTAATTCGTCACTTACAACTCGAAAATGAACACTGATGATGCAGTTGTCATCATCAGTATCTATTTTCCAGTGATCGAAGTGAGTTCAATACTATAAAACCATTTTTAAACATTTCCACTTTGAAATTCATTTCAAAATATATTTCACACTGTTTGTAAAACAATTTAAAATCTCCCAAGATCTTAAATTTTCCTTATTTTTTATCCAAATCCATTTACAAACACTTATCCAATTCTCCAGAGTTTTTACTCAATTTCTGGCTTAAATTCAGATTTAACTCATTTGATTTCACGTATTTCACTTATATGAATTCTGATTGGTTATTTACATAACCATTTAATTTATAATCTTACTTGATTATTATAACAACCAATATATCCAATATATTACAATTTTGATATATATATGTATCTTCTCTATATCAAGATATACCTTGGGTAAACTTATTTTAATTTACCCTCTTTTCAAAACATATCGTGTTGACCCATCGTATTCGAGTGTTTATAAACTCCTACCGATACAGTGGATCAAACTGATCGACCAGAACACATAAACAACTCAACCAACAAATCTCCACAATATAAAACAAATTTTTATACCAATAACAAATACGTTCACTCGTTTATATACACTCAACTCAATCTAGGGTATTACTAACCCTATCTCTACTGAGTCACGCCACAGAGCCAAGGTAATTCACTTAACTTAAGCTCTGATACCAACTATAATGGCCCGGAAATTTGGCGATCTTGGTTATCCGATATACAACACATATCAAACATCCAAGGATCGAAAATACCGGTCATTAATGAAAGAAATTAGAGGGTGAGGAAAGATAAGATAGAAACTTAGAATAGAAGAAGAAGAAGAACACAACATCAGAGTAACACGAACCTCACAGCGGAACGAATAACGTATAATATGTATAACATAACTTGAAATATACATCTGTACTTGAATATACATCATTATCAAAATACAGCACTTACAACACAGCGGAAATAACTATAGCTATATGATCTTGAAGCCTCCTGCTCTAGCTCTTCAAGTATCTGTAAATCCCGACTACTTGACTGCCCGTAAAAATTGGGCACCCAAGAGTCTAGGGAAAACAAAACAAAATAAACTCCGGATCAGTTATGGGACTGGTATGAGTAAAACAATTTAAAACAGTTCAAGCAGGTAAATGATATCTCATAAGACCATGCCGTATAACGGAACGGGTTTTTCCATTATGAGAATCCAAATTATCTTTATATCAAAAACCTTTTGATATTATAATAATGCCTATCAACCACAATATAATAATCATCTAGCAGAAACGCTTTCATCTCACGTTCTACATATATAGTATACAATCAAAACTGCAAGCAAGTATTGGGTAATGGATTTCCAACTATGAAAAGGTATGGAACCACCTTTCGCTAGTGTACCTCTAGAAAGGAATACACTGGGTTCAACAAGAACATCTTGCAACCCGGCCACACATGACCGACCACTCATTTCGCTTGAGAGTATCGAATGTATATCACCAACGGTTGGGATCAGCAACCGTTTCCCGAATGGGACAGCATCAACAATAGATTTTTAGAAGTAAATGAAATTCTAGATCAGGAGATTATACACCCTACTTCGGTGCGACCAACTTAGCCATGTTGCCTGCCTGTAACACCCCGAATTTCGGTTAATGTTAAAATTCACTAATTACAGAATAAATAATCTCAGGTGTGAGAATTGGGGGAAACGGGCTGCGTCATTGCGTTCGTCTCGGAAAAATACGCGAAATAGAGTCCGAGTTTTCGAGAATCGGAGTCCGTATGGCCCAGTTATGGCCCAATGAAGTTTGCAGAAAATTCAAAGTTTAAAACAGATTTAAAATTCAGGTTCAAATTTCAAAATTGGGCCATTGGGCGCAGGCGGGGAAAATTCCCGCCTGGCTACCCAAGTCGACAGCCCTGTCGACTGGGCAGTCGACTTGGCTAGACCAAGTCGACAGCCCTGTCGACTTGGGTGTCGACAGGGGGTGCTCGGCCAGTATGGCTTGGTGCACCATTTTAGTGTTTGGGCTGTGTTTTGGGGCTGGTTTCTGGAAGCTTCCGAGATCTGATGGTCCTAAACTAACCTAGGGTTAACCTAAGGGTCTAAAACACAACCTAATCCTATAAATAAGACCCTAAGCTAGCCCTAAATGATCATAATCCTATCTCCTAACTAAACTATGCCAAAATTTTCTATGATCATGGCTTCCACTCAAATGTCTAGCCTCCATCCTATTTCTAAACTATTTCTATGAAGGCTTTCATGTTCATACAAGCATCTTTGGGTTGTATGAGTGATCATTAGCTTGCATTCATCATCAAGTTGCAAGCTTTATGTTCAAGGCTAGAGTTTTTGGGTGGTTTTTGGCAAGGGTTTGCTTATGGGAGCTTAGTGGTGAGTTTCTATAGACCTAACAATCAATTGTTAAATTGATTATGATAGGATATGATAAGATGTGGCTATGTTTGTGGATAAATGTGTTTATGCAAGATTAGTATAGTGTATGTTATGTGTTTTGCAAGTTTTATGCTATATGCAAGTTTAAGGCCATGTTTTATGATGCAAAACACTATGTTGAACATTGATTCATGTGTAACATGTTATGCAAGCTATATGTGAGATTATATGCAAGTTTATAAGTAACATGTTATGCAAGTTATGTATTTGGTTTTATGCATGCTAAGTATTTGGTTTTATGCATGCTAAGTATTTGGTTTTATGCATGCTAAGTGTTTGGTTTTATGCAAGTTATGATGCAAGTTCATATGCAAGTTATGATGCAAGTTCATATGCAAGTTATGATGCAAGTTCATATACAAGTTATGATGCAAGTTCATATGCAAGTTATGATGCAAGTTCATATGCAAGTTATGATGCAAGTTCATATACAAGTTATGATGCAAGTTCATATGCAAGTTTGCCTCTATGTATGACATAAGTACATGTGCAAGTTCATCCCTTTTAGACCTAAGACATGTATGCAAGTTGACACCTTTTATGATAGGTCTATGACATGAACATTTAATCAAGTTACCATCTACATGACATATGTGATTCATGCAAGTTTGGGGTTGGTTATTTATGCAAGTTGGGTTTATAGTGATATATACAAGTTGACACCTTTTAAACCCATGATAATGCTAATGATATGCTAAGTTGAACCCATTGTGTGTATGATGAATCTTCTCTTTTGAAGTATGTCATGTTAACGTATTTACGTGGGGACGATGGGGTAAAAATTAATGAACACATAAAATTGTGTAAAGTGGGTATGATTAAACATACCGTAAAGTGGATGGACATAATTGGGAATTTACCTATTAAGTTAGGTCTACCCATATTATGGAATTGGGAATTTACCTATTGAGTTAGGTCTACCCATATTCTTAAATATTTGTAATTAATTAGGGATAATTAATACAAATTATGGGGGTGATTAATTAGGTGTAATTAATCTACTAAGACACGAGGTTGGACCCTTTTGTAGCATAAGACTGCCCGGAACCGACCGGCAAATCCAGCGGCTACAAATGATTGGCCCAATGTGAGAGGTCTTAGACATATACTAAATACGTGACAAGTGTAAAGACACGAGGTTAGACTCTGTTATGGTGTAAGGCTGCCCGGAACCAACCGGCATATCCAGCTGCCATAAAAGACAGTCTAATGTGAGAGGTCTTTACAAAGGTTACGATCTTAATTAATTAAGAAACACTTAACCAAATTAGCATGTAGAGGGGCATGAGGGGTTAAGTGGGTGCCTTGGGTGGCATGTAGTAACCAGTGGGGGTGCCTTGGGTGGCATGAGGAAACTAGTGGGTTGCCTTGGGTGGCAATAGAAAATACGATTAGAATACTTAACCAAAGTGGAACATGTAATTAAACATGATTAAAGGGTTAAGTAAGTGCCTTGGGTGGCATGTGGGAATCAAGTAAGTGCCTTGGGTGGCATGTGGAAAGCTTGTGGGGGCCTTAAGTGGCAATTGAAATATAATTAAATGACAAGCTTAAGTAGTAGCTTGTGGGGGCCTTAAGTGGCAATTGAAATATAATTAAATGACAAGCTTAAGTAGTAGCTTGTGGGGGCCTTAAGTGGCAATTGAAATATAATTAAATGACAAGCTTAAGTAGTAGCTTGTGGGGGCCTTAAGTGGCAATTGAAATATAATTAAATGACAAGCTTAAGTAGTAGCTTGTGGGGGCCTTAAGTGGCAATTGAAATATAATTAAATGACAAGCTTAAGTAGTAGCTTGTGGGGGCCTTAAGTGGCAATTGAAATATAATTAAATGACAAGCTTAAGTAGTAGCTTGTGGGGGCCTTAAGTGGCAATTGAAATATAATTAAATGACAAGCTTAAGTAGTAGCTTGTGGGGGCCTTAAGTGGCAATTGAAATATAATTAAATAACAAGCTTAAGTAGTAGCTTGTGGGGGCCTTAAGTGGCAATTGAAATATAATTAAATAACAAGCTTAAGTAGTAGCTTGTGGGGGCCCATTTCAACCAATATCCCAAACGTATCTTTGTGGGCTCGACCCAAGTCGAGGACGGGACACGCATATTGGGCTTGACTATAAGAGGCCAAAACGGGGTGGCGGTGGCAACGCGAGTCCAACGGGTTTCATATGCGTGTGTGGACCCGGGCTGGTAGGTAAGACGTTGTTGCATCGTGTAGGTATAAGCCGTGCACCATTGATTATCGGGTTGCCACTTTGGGGAGTGATACACCCCACTGTGGGGCCAGCACGGGTATCTACGGTAGGGAGCCGATCGCTTGGGGGTAGGGGGTACACCTAGTGGAGATAGGGGCAGACGGCACCTATGTAGTCAGCTAGGGGTACAAGAAACTACTGGGTAAAAATTACTAAGTACACTTAGTGGGATCAACCTTTAAGTAGGAATTACCCTTGGGTGGGTAGAACTGGTGTGGTGCTGTGTAGGAATTACCCTTGGGTGGGTAGATCTGGGTGGTGCAGTGTAGGAATTACCCTTGGGTGGGTAGATCTGGGTGGTGCAGTGTAGGAATTACCCTTGGGTGGGTAGATCTGGGGTGGTGCAATCTAGTAATTATCCTTGGGTGGATAAATGCGTCTTTTCGGTTATCTTAGTACATCCTGTGTTTAGTTGGCTACTTAGTGTAGTCATTATCCCCAGAGGTACTGTACCTTGTTTATATCATACCCTAATTACTTTAATGATTGTATTGTTAGGGTTATAGGACTCACTCAGACTTATGTCTGACCCCGTTGTTTCTTTATCTTTTTTCCCAACCCTCAGGTTTTCAGAGTGGGCCTAGCACTAGTGGGCTTTGATCAGACTGCTTTATCTATCTTTTGGAGCTTGGACCATGGATGTAAAGCTCAGTTTATCTTTTCTATTATGGCTATTAGGTTATGTAGTGGGATTATGTACTTTTGTTTTTATCAGGATGGATACTATGTACTTGACTCTTATTTATGGTTTTGATGTAACCAAACATGTTTTACTTTCCGCTGGAATGAAATGATGTTTTAAATTCTC
The DNA here is from genome assembly GCA_030737875.1 of Allium sativum. Lineage (NCBI taxonomy): Eukaryota > Viridiplantae > Streptophyta > Magnoliopsida > Asparagales > Amaryllidaceae > Allium > Allium sativum. Next base: position 214,701,807 of record CM060919.1, read on the forward strand.
AAGTATTACTTATATCTGTCTTGTTGTAATTTTTCTGTTCTATATTCACTTAAAATACTCCACCGATGTTATGGCATTCCCTTAGTGAGTGACCGTAGCGGGCGTGGGGTGTTACACTGCCCGATTTCTGTCATTTACCGATTGATGAGGCTTGAGGTTATGCTTCATCATCACATCAGGTTCACTTCGAATGTCACATCGTCAAATCCATCAAATCACCGATTGATGTCCCCAACAATACATTATGTGTTAGCTAAAAGAAGTTTCCTTCTCCGCTTCCACTCTTGGTACGGTTGGAGAAATCAATATACGTGATTGTCTGGAAATACTCTGTCAGACATCCGTCCATACAAGTCATCCAGGAACAGGATGAACCGAAGGCACTATTCTGTAAACAGGATAGCCCTTGCATAACTCCGTCTTCAATTTCCTTTGGCATATATGATTCGCAACACTTATGCCAATACAGAGTGATTCTTTGGATAATAATCCAACCGGTCTCTCCATATTAACAACGTTAAAATGGTCAAAACTTCGATAGTCTGTGATTTAACTATCGAAGAAAAACAGGTGTGCAAACAACGATATTATTTCCAAATGGAAATTTATATCGATCAAACATCATTCAACATTATCTCTTTATTTTATTAATTTACTTATCTCCTGTTTACCTATATTCAATATTTCTTATTTTCTAAATTTGGAAAATATATGTTATTAACAATAGAAAACATTTCCAATTCTTGTTTTCTTTATTAGAAAACATTTCTGGTTTCTTATTTGGAAAACATTTCTAAAGCTTCTTCATTGGACTTAGACAGATGTTTAAACAACCCATCGCGATGCCAACTCAAACCATTTCCTTTAATTACTAAATTCACTTAACCATCCTTTACTATCGAACCTTATCCATTCCTTAGTTAAAAATGAAGTCAATCAAGTTGGGGTAATACTACCTCTCAGACCTTAGCTGAACAACATTTCTAACCTTGAAATAGACAAAGTTCACCCTTCTAATTCTTTAACAAACTTCCTTACGTAACTCTCTTTCAAATCTTTTCTATTCGATAATTCTTTCCTTCGATAAGGTATATTCGATAACTCTATTCAATTTATTCTATTCACTTAACTCTTTTGATTTAACTCTAACTCTATTCACTTAACTCCTATCGAATAAACTATATTCGATAACTCTTTTAATTCTATTTGAATAAACTATATATTCGATTAACTCCTTTTACTCTATTCGAATAAACTATATCCGATTAACTCCTTTATTCTATTTGAATAAACTATATATTCGATTAACTCCTTTATTCTATTCGAATAAACTATATTCGATTAACTCCTTTTACTTTCTATTCGAATAAACTATATTCGACTAACTCCTTTTACTCTATTTGAATAAACTATATTCGATTAACTCCTTTTACTCCATTCGAATAAACTACATTCGATTAACTCTATTTGCTTTAACTTTAACCGATTAACTCCAACTGGTTTAACTCTAACTGGTTAACTCTAATTGATTAACTCCATCTAGTTAACTCTAGCTGGTTAACTCTAACTGGATTAACTCTAACTGGTAAACTCTTATTCGAATAACAAATATTCGATTACTCTATTCAACTGACTCGACTCGACTAACCCCTTTCGAATAACTAATTCGATTTACTACTTTCGAATACCATATTCGATTTAACTCCTTTCGAATAACTAATTCGATTTACTACTTTCGAATACCATATTCGATTTAACTCGTTTCGAATACCATATTCGATTTAACTACTTTAAAGATTTACTTTTAGTAACGGATCTCCACTTTAAAAATGATGTCCTTCTTATAACAGTTTCCTTTTTATAACATTTTCCCTTTTTCTAAATATCTCCTATTTATAAATATTCCAATTTATAAATATTTCTTATTTATAAATATTCCATTTATAAATATTTTATTTCAAATATCACTTTGAAAATATTCCCTTATCAACATTTCGGTATGTTATGGTATTCAACATATCAAATCACGATGATCAGTATCGTCCAAACACATATAATCGACAACAGATTATATATAACATCATATATCACAATATATGAAAAATAGTAAAATAAATGTTGAGGAACCCCGTTGGGTTCCTCCATCCTGTTTCCCTGCATCACAGATGTTAAACAATATAGATAACGTCACTTTCAGTTCCATATGATATATTCTGTTAAATAGAATCAATATAGAAATTCAACTAACTGACTAGCAGTTCAATCAAACAGTCAACACACAGTCAATCAACCAATATTTAACAGTTCTAAAAACACAACATGAAATTATAAACTGTTCAGAGTTAGTGATACCTACTCACAATGGCAGTTCATCGCTAAAGAATGATAAACTGTTGTTTGATTTGAATCAAACAATTTATCTCGCCATAAATTCGGATGAGCTCCAATTCACTCCCAGTCAGTTCCATGTTGTAGCCGTTGTCCATACAATCCCAAAGGATCTTGTTTCTCTGAAATCCGATCACTTACGATAAAGTTATACTGATATCAAGTTGCACGCTATTCTAATTTAAAGTTAACTTATAAATTATAAAACAAAATGGGCCTCACCACAAAGAAAACCTAGGCCACATCAAATTCCAACCCAGACCGATGTGTATCGATCTTCCCCAAATGACTATTCCGAACTCCAGGAACACAAAATCACACGGCCATTTCAAATCCTCAAGGCCTCCTATCTCCTTCACCCTTCACCGAGATTCAACAATAAAATCTCCATTCAACATCCCGTCAGCCCCTCTTCATACTCACCCCCTCAAAGAAGAACTTGACCTTCCTTCCTATGCCGCAACTCCAGGAGCTGCTCGCGATAACCTGTATAGGTATCGACGCTCTTTCCCAAGGAATTTCACAAGACAAAGCACTCAAGTGCTATTCGACGCCACAACTTGGAATCCAACAACGAAATCCTCACTCGACGCTTCCTACATCCATCTAAAGCGAACCCTAGTTGATCGCTGGAAAAACTAGTGGACCAAAAACTGAATCGAACCCACAAATATTTGTATCGAAGTGAAGAGGATCTCATAGCAAATCCAAAGATACAAGTTTTGTATTTTCTTGTAATTTACTTGAATTGTTATGAATTTAGGAAGATCGAATTTATTTACTGGGAACAAAAAAATCACGGTGCATTCTTTGTTTGACCAGAGAAAGAGAGAATTAGGTTTAAGGGTGTTAAGTGGTTTATTTATAGGTATGTTTTTATTATTTTTATATTATATTTTTATATTTATTTTTAAGCCACTGCTATTTGTATTGTCCTTTAAAAATTCGTACGATCACATAATATACCCAAAAATCATGAAAATGTATATACAGTTTTAGTTCGACATCATGGACCCAGCGAAACTGGTTTCGTCGAATTCCGACCTCGTATGCTCACACAGCGTATTTTTTAAGGTCAAAACACTGACTGTTATTCACTCTAAAAATCCGTACGACCACACAGTGACCCCAAAAATCACGAAACTGAAAATCTACCAACTATTTGACATTGCGGATTCAACAAAATTAGTTTCGTCGAATTCCGACTCCGTTTGCAAAACTGACTATTTTTAAATCTCTGGATGACCCATTTAAATATATAAGTATATTTAAATTAAATTAAATAAAATATAAATAAATTTATATTATCGTATATATTCACAATGGAACACCATACAGCTCTAGAATATTCCTATATGAATCTCCAACTCGATATTCACTTCTGGGTCAACCTGATATTTGATTTATATTGAAATTCCTTTTTAAAATATAAATAATTCCTTTATAAATTATAAAGGAACTCCACAGCGACTTTTCTGAAATTTGATTTGGACGTAAATCAAAATCTACACGACGGAATCTCGATTTTTCTCTTCCACTAGAAAGATATACTCCACCAGCTCCACACGTTTCTGTGTCACAGAAATCCGATTTAAAGCGACGTCTGTATATTCAGTTGAAGTTCAAATCGCCAAATAACGAACTGCAGCGCCATTTCGAGCTCGATTTTAATTATATTATAATTCTACGTTCAAACTGACGTTTAAATAATATATTCGTTATTCTAATTCAATTCTAAATTGAATTAAATATCACAGATGATCCAGTTCACACCATATCGTCATTTCAGCCAATTCTGATTATTTCAGAATTATATATATTATTTAATTTATTATTTTAATTAAATATTCAACATTATTTAATTAAACCACCATTTAATTCACTATATCACTATTTATATAATTAAATAAATTAATTATAATACCTCTGCCAATACGGGTCATTACAGGTCCAGACATATTTTATGAATGGTTAGTAATGTCGCTCGGCTTATGTAACGTTACTGCTTACTTTGTCGATCTGATGAATTGAGTATTTCGCGATGTCTTGAATAAATTTGTGTTGGTTTTCATTGACGACATTTTAATCTTCTCTAAGTCAACTGCCGAGCATGAAAAACATTTGGAACAAGTTTTGGAAATTTTGAGAAAGATTGTTTTAGAAGCCAAATTTTCTAAATGCATATTCTAGCAAGAAGAAGTGAAGTTCCTTGGTCATGTAGTGTCGAAGGAAGGAATTTCAGTAGATCCAAGCAAAATCACATCCATTCAAGACTGGAAACAACCTAGCACATCTACAGAAGTCAGAAGTTTCCTAGGATTGGCTGGCTATTATCGGAAATTCGTTAAGGATTTTTCGAAGCTATCTTGTCCACTAACGAAGCTTACAAAGAAGCATACAAAGTTTAATTGGACACCTGAATGTGAGGCAGCTTTCCAAAAGCTGAAATTTAGGTTGACCACTGCTCCCGTGTTGACCATTATAAATGGCAATCAAGATTTGATAGTCTATACTGATGCTTCTATTGAAGGTATTGGTGCAGTGTTAATGCAAAGAGCCAAAGTAGTTGCTTATGCTAGCCGTCAGTTGAAGCCGCTTGAGAAGAGATACCCCACTCATGATCTTGAGTTCACTACACCATAGATGGCCTATCACAACGAAAATGCATAGTGTTGCTAGCTACAATGTTGCCATTGCTATGTTGTTTTTTGTCTATTGCAATGCACGCTTAAATGTGTTAGCATATATATCAGCATGTGTTACAGTAGCCTCGTGAATAAAATTATCAATCCGCGTCAACATGATCCAACGGTCCAGGTTAGCTATCCACATGAAAAAAATGTTTAATCCAGATTAGCAATCCGCACGTAATATAATATTTACAGCGGGAAGCAAAAACAAAGGGGGAAAACTAAAAAAATATTGAAAGTTTCAATCAAAATTTAACAAAGTACTCCGCTGCTCAACCTCTCACACACTCTCTCTCAGGTTCAATTAGGGCTAAAAGTTCAAGTTTACAAGCTTAATTAGGGTTCGAGTAGGGCAGGTTCAAGTTCAATTAGGGCTTCGGTGTTTCAATTAGGTCTTCAATTGTGGTTCATTTCGGTTTCAGATTTCAGTTAGGGCTTCGATTTAATCGGCTACTTCAGGTATCACTCAATGTATATTTCAATTTTTTCTGATTTGATTATTGTGTTGCCTAATGTACTGCTTTACTTATGCGTAATTTACTGCTTTAAGGTATCACTCAATGAACGACGAGGAAAAACTATGGGCAGAACTTCATAAGTTCAGTGAAGGGTACATCAATGGAGTGAAACTTTTTATTCGAAATACTTTTTCTAGATTTGCGGTAGGTGATGAAATTACATGCCCTTGCAAAAAGTGTCATAATCGCAAGTGGCATTGTCAAGAAGTAGTCTACAACCATCTGATTTGGAATGGTCCATCTGAATTGTACATGAAATGGACTTGTGAAGTTTCCTGTTTAGATCTTGAAAGGAGCGATAATAATATGGATTGTGTAGCAGGAATAAATTTTGGAGATAATCTCGATGAGATGTCGCAACGTACTTGTGGAAATATGCAGAACAATGAAGATGGATCTTCTATTGGGTCAAATGGAATAGATGTCGATGCTAGAAAATTTCATCAATGTGTTGAAGAGGGAAAACAGCTATTATATCCCGGGTGTAATAAACTTTCGCGATTAAGTTTCATTGTCAGGCTTTATTCTTTAAAATGCCTACGTAGAATCACTGAGTCTGTATTCAACGATTTATTGGAGTTGATGAAAGAAACTTTTCTAGAAGCCCACATCCCTTTATCTTTCAATGCTACCAAAAATATCATTAAAGATTTAGGCCTCAATTACCAAAGAATACATGCATGTCCAAATGACTGCATGCTATATTGGGCAGAAAATGAAAAGGAAAATAACTGCAAAAGTTGTGGTTTTTCAAGATGCATTATACCGGAAGAGAAAGTGGCTATTGACAAAGATTCAGAGAAGCGGATTCACAAAGTACTCGCAAAAGTGATGCATTATTTTCCACTAAAACCAAGGTTGCAAAGGATGTTCATGTTTAAGGAGTACGCAGAACTTATGTTATGGCATGCAGTGGGATGAAAAAATGATGGCAGACTTCGACATCCAGCTGATGGCGAGGTATGGAAGACTATGGATGCCAATTATCCTCATTTTTCATCAGAAAACAGAAATATCAGGTTAGGAGTAGCATCTGATGGATTCAGTCCTTTTCGTACAATGACGACACAACACTGCACATAGCCGATCGCATTGGTAAATTATAACCTTCCACCTTGGTTATGCATGAAGATAGAAAATTTGATACTTTCAACCCTTATCCCTGGTCTAGAGTCTCCTAACAATTACAATGTGTCTACATGCAACCTCTTATCACAGAATTGAAAGAATTATGTGATCTTGGCATACAAACTTTTGATGCCTTCACTGGTGTAACAACCCGAATTTTAACAAACATGTTAAGACAAGAATCAAGGCAGAATTAAATTATAATATCTGAAACAAGATAAACGGGTTGCGCCATTGCGTTCGTCTCGGAAAAATACGCGAAATAGAGTCCGAAATTTCGTAAATCGGAGTCCGTATGACCCAGTTAAGGCCCAACGAAGTTTCACGAAAATTCAAATCCGAAAACAGATTTGAAATTCAGTCCAGAAAGAGAAGGTGGGAAAATTCCCGCCAGGCACACAGGGTGTCGACCCCTGGGTCGACCCCCCTCCAGGGGGTCGACCCCCCTCCAGAGGGTCGACATGGGTGTCGACCCCTGGGTCGACCCCCCCCCCCCTGTAGAACCCCGACCTGGTGCACCTGCTTGTCATGCTGGCTCGGTTTTGGAGGCTTGTGACGATTTTGGAGGGTTCAGATCTATCCTAGTGTTTATCCTACGGCCTAAAACTACCCTAACATCTATAAAAAGACCCCTAGACCTAGCCTAACCCCTCACAAATCACTCATGCCACGAAGTGCTTCCCAAATGCCACGTGACCATGGCCTCCATCTCCAACTCCAAGAGACTATGCATGCAAATCGGATCCGAATCGAAAGGTGCAAGCTTGCTACACCAAATCGAGGCTCGATCAACGTTTCTACGGCGATTTCATGACGCTTCTTCAACAAAGGAGCCACCTTTCTTCGTCAAGACGATGCATGATCCTTCCCTAAGCCTCGCTATGTAATTTCTAGCTACTTCGAGATGTTAACGGTAGTTTAATGATGACATGGAATAAAATGCGATGTAACATGAGTATGTTAACCTATGTAAACCTAGTTTGCCCCTTTATCATGAACATATGACTTTGGGTTATGTTTTAGCGACTAAACCATGCTATTCATGTTGCATTGGACTTAGTTTGCCATGCAAGATTGGACCTTTACTTGAAGTATGATAGCATGAACACTTAGAGCCACTTTGACTTGTGAAATAGTTGCATAAACTTGACTTTGGGGCTTATGCATGTTTGTGACCAAATTACCTTAGAATGCTATGCATGTTTGTGGCCAAATCCTTTATGACATTGTGCATGCTTGTGGCCAATCCCCTTTTATGTTATGCATGCTTATGGCCAATCCCTATATGACACTATCGTTCATGTTTTAAGGCCAAACCCCCTTATGATACCATGCATGTTTGGAGCCAATCCCTTTTGTGGCATCGTGCATGTTTTGGGGTCTTCATGTAGCCATAGTATACCTACTATGTTGACTCGTTTTTACTTGGGTTGGAAACATGTTTTGGGGTAGTTAGACAAACGTGAACGTGACGCGAAAACTTGACTTGAATGTGGCACGAAAACTTGACATGGGGTTTACATGAGAACATGACATTCATGATACGTTTAAATATGGTCATGACACATGGGGAAAACATGGAACTTGAACTAGACATGGGTGGGTTGTAAGTGTAATAAGACACTAGACCAAACATGAAGGTGGCCAACTCGAGGTTGGGTTGAGTTTGTAGCATAAATCTACCCGGACCCGCCCGGCTTAACTAGTGGCTACAAATAATAGGATCCAATGTGAGAAGTTGGTCATGTCGCGCTTAAGACCCGAGGTTAGACTAGGTTGTGGTGTAAAACTACCCGGACCCGCCCGGCTTAACTAGTAACCACAACAAGGTCTAATATGAGAGGTTGAGAGTGCATTAATTAAATTAATGCCACATGATAAGGTTAAGTAAATTTGACTAATGACACTTAACCGATATGACACGAATGGGTAGGTTAAGTGGGACCGGGCTTGATTTCTTAATGACACTTAACCATACAAGACAATTAGGGGATGGGGTTAAGTAATTTACGCTTAACTAATCCGACTTGGTAATTAGATGGGGTTAAGTAATTTACGCTTAACTAATCCGACTTGGTAATTAGATGGGGTTAAGTAATTTAGACTTAACTAATCTAAACACGGTAATTAGATGGGGTTAAGTAACCTATACTTAACTAATCTAAACACGGTAATTCGATGGGGTTAAGTTAAGCACTTAACCAATCTAAACTTGGTAATTTAATGAGGTTAAGTAACCAATACTTAACCAATTTAACATGATAACTTAATGGGGTAAGTAACTTATACTTAACCAATTATACATGATGATTTGATGAGGTTAAGTAACCTACACTTAACCAATCTAATATGTGGACCTGGTAGGGTTAAGTCACAAGACCTTTTAAATTAGGCTTAACCATTGTAATACGATTAGTGGATGGGGTTAAGTTAACCTATACTTAACCAATCCGACTCGATAATCTGATGGGATTAAGATAATCTATGCTTAATCAATCTAACAGGATAATCTGATAGGGTTAAGACAAATAAATACTTAACCAATTTGACTTGATAGGGTTAAGTCATGAGCTTCTTGGTATACTTAACCAACTTGTAGGGCTAAGCCTTGAACTTAAATACTTAGCCAATCTTGACGTGATTCGTAGGCGGGCTAAGTCATGAACCTGAATAACAACACTTAACCCAATAGACAAAACCATAGTGAGAGGAACTAGGTAGAAAATCGTGGTTAATCAAGGGTAACGGGGAAATGAAGCTAAGTGGTAAACATTAGTTAAGTATAACTAAGTAATAATTCTTAGCCAAGGACATGGGACTAGTTCATGAATAGATGAGTAACCCGGTACGGTAGGTCATCGCTTAAAACACGAGGAGGAGCAAATTATCTGACTTAGATAAAGGCTCCAACGAACTGGGTGACGAAGCGGTAGCTTCGGGGGACGTGAGGGTACTCTTGGTATCCCTCTGTGAGGTGGCAGATGGTCCGTGAAACCCGGCCTCACAGAGGTTAAGGTCTGCGGTAGAAGAGCCAAGAGTATGCCTTGGTTGCTATGCGAGCGACCTAAAGACTGGGATGGATTAGCGTGGAGTCGACGATACTTGATTTTGCCCTGGATAGCACGTCGCCGACTACCTACCATCTTTAGTCAATCGTGTACGAACGGAAAGGCAGGGAACCCCCAACAGACCATGTTCTTGCTATCAAGTCATGGGTGAGGTTGGCCCATAGGAAAGTGAGGCTATAGTGGGGCCGGGATGTGGTTCTCATACATGATTTTACTTGGATTGCTTTTCAGTAGTTGAGGGAGGGGTCACGTGGGACCATAGCCACGGGTACAAAAACAGACCTTGATATCTGCATCAGCAGACGACTTAAAGCTCCCGACAGAGTTCCGTATTTCTTGATTTTCCCTGGCACGGGACTCGGATGGCACATTGAGGAACATGTGCGTCTAGACATGGAAAACGATTCACGATACATACGCGGGATAAAGGGCGCGGTTGACGGGTTGCATAATCCCTAGTGGTCCTAGGTGGCCAAAACCCAAACCGAGACATGGAAACGTTCATTAGGTAGCATAATCCCTAGTGGTCCTAGGTGGCATAAATCCTAAGTGAACACGCGATAGTTCATGGCAAGAAAACATAACTTGATCAAGGGTAGCAGTCCAAAATAACCTCAAGGAAAAAACGTGTACATGGGAAAGCCCGTATGGCCTACGGCAAAGGACTGAATTTATACATGGAAAGAAACATACGAATTGGGAAAACCTACATATGCTATATATATTAGATTGACATGGACCATTACATGACATTGGGCAAGGGACATTCATAGTTGACACATGACGCGGGTTGGGATACTAGTACGAGAGGTGCAGAGCAAATAAACATGTTAGAACCATGAGAAATATACAGGATAGATACCTTGGGATAGTATACTTGATAGAAACCTGACGATGTGATACCTTGATTTATCATGACACCGTAGTTTATCATGATATCTTAGTTTACCTTGCTACAGTAGTTCAGCCTGTTACCCTGGTTTAGTTTATCTATCTTGTCGTCATCCTTATGTTTACTTTCAGTTTATGCATGTCATGTTACCTTTACCTATTTTTATACTGGAAGTAGATAGGACTTACCGGTCTTTATGACTGACCCCGTTTTGTTTCGCCTCTTGTCTTCCATTTCCCCCCTAGGTTACAGAGAGGAAATGCTATTGTTAGTTCGGACTTCTCCTGTTTGAAGGTCATCATGTATGGCTCGGACTTTTCTTGGCTATGGCTACTTTACCGTTTTACTTGGGGAATAATTTATGAAAACGTTTTTATTCTTCTTTACTATTGCAAGACAGGTTTCCATGTAAGAAATTCTCTGATGTAAAAGGCTTTAGACCTTATTTATTAATGATATGAAAGTTGGTTTTACTTCTGCTATTTTATATGTTCTGTCTTGTAATATTTCTGTACATGCTTACCAATAATACCCCTCTAAAGCTAGTGCATTCCTTTGCGAGTGACCCTAGCGGAGGTGGGGTGTTACATTTGGTATCAGAGCAGAAGGTTATCGGACTGGGCAAAAGTTTTTAAAACCTTCCGAAAACTATTTAGAAAACCGTTTACAAAGAAGCATTTTTCAAGAAAAGTTTTTAAAGGCTATTCCCCAAAAGCCATTAGCACCATCCTTTGTTTCCTTGATTGAACCTCTTTTCCTTTCTTTCCTCCATCTGTAGTCACAGTAGTTTTGATTGCGACTAATCCTTGTCTAGCTACGTAAGTGTTTTCCCGTGCGATGGAGGAAGTTCTCGAGAGACCTGTTACCGAAGTTATAAGAAGGGATAATAAGAGCAAGGATAAAGGACACGAGCTTAAGAATAAGCAACTTGTTGGTATGGCTTGATCCACAAAGGAAGATAAGGACAAGATCAGCGAGAGGGCAATTGTATGCTCTCATTTCTAGCGTACCTAAGAGGAATGGTACCGTTTCTGTTAAAGGCTCAGCCTTTCTTTTCTATCATCCCGTCCAGACTTTGTCTTGATCATCGTATCATTTAAGTCTGCTTGGATAGTTGAGTCTTTGCACCTTAGTACTAGCATGGTAGAGGACCCCAGTTTTTGTCCCAAAAATCTGGTTGGAGAGTTGGTCCATTTCTTCATGACTTGTTTGGATTTGAGAATGACATGTCTCGGCTACGGATGGATTCTAGGGATAAAGTGGTCACCCAATAAGGGGTGCCATTCTCGGTTTTGGGAAGAGGGTAGTTAGACTCTCGACTCAACTTTGTGATACCCTCGGAGTCTCGTGTAACCTTTCGGGTTCTGTCATGGTTAGTTACCTAGAATCTCGGGATGCAGTTGTTGGTAATCCGTTCGAATAGAATTCGCCGCTAAGGCGGATGGTTCGTTTCGCTTATGCATGAGTTATGGGAATCACCCTAGTAAGTACTCTTGGCAACATGGATTGGCATCGGCAAACGAGATCCAGAATTCCCTAGCGAATTTTGGAGAGCTTGCATGAGTAAGTGGATACGTTTGAGCCAAGTATACTAGGAAAAGGATAAGTGAAAGTGGAATAAGAGGCGACAATGAAATGAGTTCTAACTCATATCTTGGAAATAGGAATCAAGGAGCTACGAAATCATGGAGTTAAAAAGATGGTCAAGGCACCGAGGAATTAAGCTCAAGGAAACGCGACTTAGAAGACGTAAAGCTAGACACGCGCATCGTACCTCTTTTTAAAGAGTGTATCCTTGATCCCTGGTTTTTCCTGTAGAGCTTGCTCGCATGTTATCTTTTGGTGAATATCCTCTCGGTCCTGTTTCTGTTGCAAACCCCGTAGGGAGTTTACCTTGTTTATCTCCTCGATCTTAACTTGGGAACCTTAGATAGAATTCTATGGATGTAAACATGTGTTTGAAACATGTTATGATTGATGTGGTTGCAAATGGTTGCTCGTGGATGCGCGAATACACATTAGACACTAGATTGACGCGGTCACGTTTCATGTTGCATATGCACGAGTATTTATACTTGTTTATGGATGAAATCGAATGTGTTGTCATGTGGATGTTGCATGTGGATGAATGTTTGTGCACGCATATAGTATTTATATGACTAGGGCTATTTGCATACATGTTGGATTCATGGCACTAAACATAATTTGCATTAGAAGATCATTCAGGCCTGAACATTAGCATTAGCTAAGGAACATATACACACACTTTCTTGCATATGTTCATATGGCATTAGAAATCATCTAAGGACCATGGTTGCCTGTGGATGATGTTTTGAGTAGATGGATGATGGATGGTAGGATACGTTCTTCCTAACTTGGAGATTTCAGGGACGAAATTCTTTAAGTTGGGGAGAATGTAACAACCCGAATTTTAACAAACGTGTTAAGACAAGAATCAAGGCAGAATTAAATTATAAAATCTGAATCAGGATAAACGGGTTGCGCCATTGCGTTCGTCTCGGAAAAATACGCGAAATAGAGTCTGAAATTTCGTAAATCGGAGTCCGTATGACCCAGTTAAGGCCCAACGAAGTTTCACGAAAATTCAAATCCGAAAACAGATTTGAAATTCAGTCCAGAAAGAGAAGGCGGGAAAATTCCCGCCAGGCACAAGGGGTGTCGACCCCTGGGTCGACTCCCCTCCAGGGGGTCGACATGGGTGTCGACCCTGGGGTCGACCCCGCTCCAGAGGGTCGACATGGGTGTCGACCCCTGGGTCAACCCCCCCTGTAGAACCCCGACCTGGTGCACCTGCTTGTCATGTTGGCTCGGTTTTGGAGGCTTGTGACGATTTTGGAGGGTTCAGATCTATCCTAGGGTTTATCCTACGGCCTAAAACTACCCTAACATCTATAAAAAGACCCCTAGACCTAGCCTAACCCCTCACAAATCACTCATGCCACGAAGTGCTGCCCAAATGCCACGTGACCATGGCCTCCATCTCCAACTCCAAGAGACTATGCATGCAAATCGGATCCGAATCGAAAGGTGCAAGCTTGCTACACCAAATCGAGGCTCGATCAACGTTGCTACGGCGATTTCATGACGCTTCTTCAACAAAGGAGCCACCTTTCTTCGTCAAGACGATGCATGATCCTTCCCTAAGCCTCGCTATGTAAGTTCTAGCTACTTCGAGATGTTAACGGTAGTTTAATGATGACATGGAATAAAATGCGATGTAACATGAGTATGTTAACCTATGTAAACCTAGTTTGCCCCTTTATCATGAACATATGACTTTGGGTTATGTTTTAGCGACTAAACCATGATATTCATGTTGCATTGGACTTAGTTTGCCATGCAAGATTGGACATTTACTTGTAGTATGATAGCATGAACACTTAGAGCCACTTTGACTTGTGAAATAGTTGCATAAACTTGACTTTGGGGCTTGTGCATGTTTGTGGCCAAATTACCTTAGAATGCTATGCATGTTTGTGGCCAAATTTGTGGCCAAATCCTTTATGACATTGTGCATGCTTGTGGCCAATCCCCTTTTATGTTATGCATGCTTATGGCCAATCCCTATATGACACTATCGTTCATGTTTTACGGCCAAACCCCCTTATGATACCATGCATGTTTGGAGCCAATCCCTTTTGTGGCATCGTGCATGTTTTGGGGTCTTCATGTAGCCATAGTATACCTACTATGTTGACTCGTTTTTACTTGGGTTGGAAACACGTTTTGGGGTAGTTAGACAAACGTGAACGTGACGTGAAAACTTGACTTGAATGTGGCACGAAAACTTGACATGGGGTTTACATAAGAACATGACATTCATGATACGTTTAAATATGGTCATGACACGTGGGGAAAACATGGAACTTGAACTAGACATGGGTGGGTTGTAAGTGTAATAAGACACTAGACCAAACATGAAGGTGGCCAACTCGAGGTTGGGTTGAGTTTGTAGCATAAATCTACCCGGACCCGCCCGGCTTAACTAGTGGCTACAAATAATAGGATCCAATGTGAGAAGTTGGTCATGTCGCGCTTAAGACACGAGGTTAGACTAGGTTGTGGTGTAAAACTACCCGGACCCGCCCGGCTTAACTAGTAACCACAACAAGGTCTAATGTGAGAGGTTGAGAGTGCATTAATTAAATTAATGCCACATGATAAGGTTAAGTAAATTTGACTAATGACACTTAAACGATATGACACGAATGGGTAGGTTAAGTGGGACCGGGCTTGATTTCTTAATGACACTTAACCATACAAGACAATTAGGGGATGGGGTTATGTAATTTACGCTTAACTAATCCGACTTGGTAATTAGATGGGGTTAAGTAATTTACGCTTAACTAATCCGACTTGGTAATTAGATGGGGTTAAGTAATTTAGACTTAACTAATCTAAACACGGTAATTAGATGGGGTTAAGTAACCTATACTTAACTAATCTAAACACGGTAATTCGATGGGGTTAAGTTAAACACTTAACCAATCTAAACTTGGTAATTTAATGAGGTTAAGTAACCAATACTTAACCAATTTAACATGATAACTTAATGGGGTAAGTAACTTATACTTAACCAATTATACATGATGATTTGATGAGGTTAAGTAACCTACACTTAACCAATCTAATATGTGGACCTGGTAGGGTTAAGTCACAAGACCTTTTAAATTAGGCTTAACCATTGTAATACGATTAGTGGATGGGGTTAAGTTAACCTATACTTAACCAATCCGACTCGATAATCTGATGGGATTAAGATAATCTATGCGTAATCAATCTAACAGGATAATCTGATAGGGTTAAGACAAATAAATACTTAACCAATTTGACTTGATAGGGTTAAGTCATGAGCTTCTTGGTATACTTAACCAACTTGTAGGGCTAAGCCTTGAACTTAAATACTTAGCCAATCTTGACGTGATTCGTAGGCGGGCTAAGTCATGAACCTGAATAACAACACTTAACCCAATAGACATAACCCTAGTGAGAGGAACTAGGTAGAAAATCGTGGTTAATCAAGGGTAACGGGGAAATGAAGCTAAGTGGTAAACCTTAGTTAAGTATAACTAAGTAATAATTCTTAGCCAAGGACATGGGACTAGTTCATGAATAGATGAGTAACCCGGTATGGTAGGTCATCGCTTAAAACACGAGGAGGAGCAAATTATCTGACTTAGATAAAGGCTCCAACGAACTGGGTGACGAAGCGGGAGCTTCGGGGGACGTGAGGGTACTCTTGGTATCCCTCTGTGAGGTGGCAGATGGTCCGTGAAACCCGGCCTCACAGAGGTTAATGTCTGCGGTAGAAGAGCCAAGAGTATGCCTTGGTTGCTATGCGAGCGACCTAAAGACTGGGATGGATTAGCGTGGAGTCGACGATACTTGATTTGGCCCTGGATAGCTCGTCGCCGACTACCTACCATCTTTAGTCAATCGTGTACGAACAGAAAGGCAGGGAACCCCCAACAGACCATGTTTTTGCCATCAAGTCATGGGTGAGGTTGGCCCATAGGAAAGTGGGGCTATAGTGGGGCCGGGATGTGGTTCTCATACATGATTTTACTTGGATTGCCTTTCAGTAGTTGAGGGAGGGTCACGTGGGACCATAGCCACGGGTACAAAAACAGACCTTGATATCTGCATCAGCAGACGACTTAAAGCTCCCGACCGAGTTCCGTATTTCTTGGTTTGCCCTGGCACGGGACTCGGATGGCACATTGAGGAACATGTGCGTCTAGACATGGAAAACGATTCACGATACATACGCGGGATAAATGGCGCGGTTGACGGGAGGCATAATCCCTAGTGGTCCTAGGTGGCCAAAACCCAAACCGAGACACGGAAACGTTCATTAGGTAGCATAATCCCTAGTGGTCCTAGGTGGCATAAATCCTAAGTGAACACGCGATAGTTCATGGCAAGAAAACATAACTTAATCAAGGGTAGCAGTCCAAAATAACCTCAAGGAAAAAACGTGTACATGGGAAAGCCCGTATGGCCTACGGCAAAGGACTGAATTTATACATGGAAAGAAACACACGAATTGGGAAAACCTACATATGCTATATATATTAGGTTGACATGGACCATTACATGACATTGGGCAAGGGACATTCATAGTTGACACATGACGCGGGTTGGGATACTAGTACGAGAGGTGTAGAGCAAATATACATGTTAGAACCATGAGAAATATACAGGATAGATACCTTGGGATAGTATACTTGATAGAAACCTGACGATGTGATACCTTGATTTATCATGACACCGTAGTTTATCATGATATCTTAGTTTACCTTGCTACAGTAGTTCAGCCTGTTACCCTGGTTTAGTTTATCTATCTTGTCGTCATCCTTATGTTTACTTTCAGTTTATGCATGTCATGTTACCTTTACCTGTTTTTATACTGGAAGTAGATAGGACTTACCAGTCTTTATGACTGACCCCGTTTTGTTTCGCCTCTTGTCTTCCGTTCCCCCCAGGTTACAGGGAGGAAATGCTATTGTTAGTTCGGACTTCTCCTGTTTGAAGGTCATCATGTATGGCTCGGACTTTTCTTGGCTATGGCTACTTTACCGTTTTACTTGGGGAATAATTTATGAAAAGGTTTTTATGCTTCTTTACTATTGCAAGACAGGTTTCCATGTAAGAAATTCTCTGATGTAAAAGGCTTTAGACCTTATTTATTAATGATATGAAGGTTGGTTTTACTTCCGCTAATTTATATGTTCTGTCTTGTAATATTTCTGTACATGCTTACCAATAATACCCCTCTAAAGCTAGTGCATTCCTTTGCGAGTGACCCTAGCGGAGGTGGGGTGTTACAACTGGTGATGATTTCACATTACGTGCAAGCGTGTTATGGATGATCAGCGACTTTCCCGACTATGTAATGTTATCCGGCTGGAGCACGAAGGGTTATTTATCTTGTCCCGTATGCCATTTCGAGACTTCTTCAACTTACTTGAAACATAGCAGAAAAATTTGCTACATGAATCATAGGAAATTTTTAGACCCAGGACACAAGTGGAGGCTTGATAAGAAAAGGTTCAACGGTGAAATTGAAATGGGAATACCTCCCAGTATTTTATTCGGGACTGACATTAAAGAATTATTGGCTGCTTATGAAAATATTTTCGGGAAGAAAGAGGTCAAAAAGTATAAAAATGAATCTCCTTTTAAAAAAAAAGTCAATTCGTAATTGATGCAGTAGTTAAGTTTGTACTTGAATGAGTCGCGACATGTCTAAATTTTTAGTGCTCAGGCATACTATTGCATTCCTTGATATCGTTCGTGCTTTGAACAAGCTGAGTCATTGCATCAATTTGTAGCTCAGCCATACATTGTGAAATGCAACTCTGTGCTGAAAAGCAACTTTGGCCATAGTTTGTGCTGAAATGTCTTTGTGCTGAAGTGCAAGTCAGTTATATTATGGCCATAGTTTGTGCTGAAATGCAACCGAGGCATGCAAGTCTTCCATTTTGTGTTGCAATGTAAACGAGGCATTGCATCAGTTTGTAGCTGAGGCATGCATGACTTTGGTTGTGCTGAAATGCATTAGTTGTACTAAAGGGTTTTGCTGAAATGCATGACTATTGAAACTGCTTTATTTTGCAGGTGAAGGAGGCAGTGGAGGTACTGAATGCGTTGGAGGCTCGCGCTTTATTAATTTGAAACTGTTTTAGTTTGATGTAAACATGAATTTAGTATCGGCTGTGTGTAACGACCCGAACTTCCCCGGTCTCCGAAGAGAAGAGAAAGAACGGATTGTCTGAGAACACGACAGATCAGAACACAAATAGAAGAACATTTCATTGCTTATTACAACGATTCCATCAGAATACAAGAATATACAGAGTATGAATAAATATTACACATCAGAAAAATATCAGAGATTTAAATTACATTTAAATACATAGTAGCGGAAAAACAATACAAAACACAACTGAAAGTAATACACGGATACAGATCTTTTCGAATATCGCTTCAGCTGTAAATCAAAATCCTGTGAATATAAATCTGCAAAACCAAAACTACTAGCTGCCCATGTGGAAAATTGGGGCACCCGGAGTTTAGGTTAAAACAATAAACCCCAGGTCAGTAATGTGATTGGTGTGAGAACTAAAACAGTTATTTAAAACTTTACTTTAAAATATAGTAAATAAAGGGACCACACCGTATAACACGGAACAGGTTTCCTCTCAAGAATACAAGTGCATAGAATAAACAACGCAAAGCTTTTTGGAAAAATGAAGCTATTATAAGACCCAAGTCCCATCACACAATGCAACGCAAGCCGGGGGATAGGGTTTTCCCTTATAATAGCCAAACATGCTTGGTACGTTTAAAACAAATCATTTTGATACTATTATAGTGTAAAGTGTACAAAACTACTTCAAATATAAATGTATCAATCATAGGCGGCATGCGTACCATCTATCATGTCACCAATACTAGTTCTACAATTAAAACCGCAAAATGTCGTATTGGAAGTTGGATTCCATCTGTGAACCAAGGCAAAGGGAATAACCTGTGCTAATTCGAGACAATCTAGCCAGTGCCTCAGGTCTCAGTCGCAACTGCACCCGGATCGTCAGGGACGGTCATCCGTCGATGATTGGCAATACCATAAACTATATGCTAGTTTGCCCTATGGGGCACAAAATGGGTCTGTATAAAGACCATACCATCCATCGGCCCCGCAGTGCCGATATATTCAAGGCGCCACTCTATCCAACAAGTAACAATAAGCAACATCCACATGAGTAAAATGCCAGGGCTTGCAAAACGCTGACACCACTTCTAGCTAGAAACCGAATTATGTCCATTTCCCTGATGTCCTTCCCATTTTTGGTTCACATCGGGGTGTGAGGCTTGCGAATTAACGCTATACACAAAGCTACGCTGTATTAAAGCCTTGCTTTGATCATCTACCACAAGACTCTGATTTTCAACAGAAGCCTTGATCATTTGCATCTCAGCATGCCACACTGGCAATTCACGCAGTGCAACTGATGTCTATCGATATATAACCTCTAAGCTCGTACGTCTCAAGGAAGTGCGATAAGCAAGAGAATAAATTCTCCGCTGCCAAATAGATATATTTTTAATAGAAATCAATCAACACAGAATAAAATCCAATGTCAGACACACATCCATTTACAAGTTCGTTCTAGGTCTGAAAGAAACCGGAGGCACCTTATTCCTCGTCCCGTATGTTCAATACAGGAGAGAGGCCCTCCATATCCGTCGATCTCCAAGTACGTCTAGACGATCACCACTTATTACCTCGTCTTGGGTGTACAGCCCAATCAAGACATCAATAATCATCCAAATGATGTGAAGACCTCCGGTCTTCAACCACTATCTTCATCGTCAACTTTTCGTCGAAACAGTTATTCAGAATGGGTATAAACCGGGCGTTTGCGAATAACTCGCGTATATAATAAACGAGTGCTATAAAAAACAACATACGCCTCATTCCAATTCTGAATATTCTTTTATTTAAATATTCACATCTTTTGGGAAAGGTTCCCATTAATTTTATCAAAGATAAATTCTTTAAATTAATTCTTTAATCTTCCATTGGATGTCAATTCAAACCATGTTACGGTTTTCCAAACTAGTCGGGATTAGTGCACCTTACCAAAGTAATCATTTATTTTATTTCCCAATCCCAACCTATTCATCCCATGGAGCAAAACTGGTAATACTCCATATCTAACACCACAGTGTTATCGGTAAATATTAATTACCATTTCATGTTCAAATCTAATTAAAGATTTAACTATCGTTAGGAGCAAAACCGGTGATACTCCATTCTCGATCATTTTCCAAATTTGATAATTTAAATTATCAATTCACCTTTCAATCTAATTAAAGATTCATTAAAACGCCACTTGGTTTTAATCTTCCCAAAAATGAATATTAATGATTTAACTTTGAAAAATCAAACATGCCACATCGACAATCTACACCGTACTATTGATTTCTGCCGATATATAACCTTTGAGATCGTACGTCTCAGAGAAGGGTGTTAAGCAAGAGAATAACTTTTCCGCCACCAAACAAATATATATTTAGCAGATATCGACCATACAGTTCGAAATACAATGACAGACACGTAATCTTGCCTTTAACTGGGTTAAAGAACTAATGTCATTAAAACACAGTTCACGATAAACTCAAATCACATTCCATTTATTATGGAATCTTCACGGAAACACAAGTCAATATATAATCGATATCAATTTCCGTATCCGACTAATAATATAAATGGAATAGCGACAAAGCCTTTTAAATTCCATATGTATTAACAATCTTCCTCCACAGAAGTTCACTACGATTATTATCAAATCAAATTCCATTCAATTCCAATTTAATATATTAAATTAGAAAAATTTACTTTGGAAAATTCCATTAAATCTAAATAAAAAGATTTATAAATTCCAAATCACATTTCACTATAAATCGGGTTAAAGAACGAATGTCATTAAAAACACAGTTCACAATAAACCCAATTCACATTCAATTTTTAATTGGGTTAAAGAACAAGTGTTATTTAAAACGCCGTTCACGATAAACCCAAAAATCGATTCCACTTCAATTCCAATTAAATATTAATTGATTGGCATACTTCATTAAATCTCAACAAAAAGATTTAATCTTTTCTCAACTGGGTTTAAGAACGTGTCATTTAAAACACAGTTCACAACAAACCCAAAATCCAATTTGACATTAAATACAAGGCTCTGAATAGAAAATATATCAACTTATATTCAATATCAAATTCTGAAATAAAAAAATATCGTATTGGATTATCATCCAAATTCCTCAACATTATCCGTATAATCACGAAATCCAATTTCGTCATATTCCGAAGATAATTTCAATTCAAATCCATTCCAATTCATATATTGGAAATTCTAGTTATTTTCAAAACCATTTCAAATCCTATTTATTTATTTAAAAATATTGGATTATATTTCTAATTCATAACTAGTTCATTTCGATAAAAATATATTTTTATCTTTACGAATGTGGAATTTTCCATCCTAATCCTTTCCAACTCATTTATTATGCTTTTACACAAATTATCAATATTTTTAATAATTTTATCAAGTCCCGTACAGTCGATTTCCATAAACGGTCATCGAACTGCACCTACAGCGACCTTTTCCAATTTGATTTGGACATAATTCCAAATCCGATAATTAGATTTCAAATCTCCCATATTCGTTAGAAATCTCTTTTCGATAAGAATCCAACGATTCCAGTTTTAGGAGAATCTGACGGTCGGATCTCCCGTAATGTCCGTTTAAAGTCAATGGTCGAAATTCGCGAACTGTCGCGGCGTGGCGTGTTCTATTCAGGCCATTATATATATAATATATATTATATATATTTCATCGATTTCCGTTTAAAATGTACTTTATAAATTGTTTTAAATTCGTTTTCAAAACGATATCAACTTTATATTCAATTTCTAATCAAAATTGGATATTCCATATCGATATATATATATATATATATATATAAATGATAGTATTTTCCAAATCATTAGATTTTGAAATCACTTCCTTTTTTATATTCATTATAAAAATGAATAAAACTGATATAAATGTCGTTCACATCAAAATGGAGTTAATCTAATCAACATGGCTTTATATATTTAAATATATTTGTGTCCATCCCAAATCGGACATCAAAATCAGATTTTGATCTTTTACTGAATATTATTCTTAAAATATTCATTATATTAAAATATTCGTTATTTTAAAATATTCATTCTTTCTAAACTAGAATCAGACACAGTCAATTACCATATAATGTGATTTATATGGATTTCAAACCACACACGTACACAACAACAATCAAACGCATTCAACCATCATCCAGAGTGCATTCTACACTGTATAAGCATTAAATATAAATATTCAACACTTACACAGCTTGTCAACTAATCGATTGACATACAACTAAATATTGGGATTAGTGTATGTCCAATATCATTGTAATGACCCAGAAAATCTGAACCAATTTAATTTTTTTTTTAATTGGCTAAAATAATGGATTTTAAATATTTAAAATAAATATTTTAAATAATAGCAATGAAAAGTGAGTTTGAATCGACAATTGAAAACGAATATAATTAATTATAATTATAAACAAGGCCTGAAAAGGCGCTGCAGTTTCAAAAATTGAATTCAAAATTTGTCGGACTGTACCGGGTGCAAAACAAAACAGATTTGAGTGAAACTAAAAATATTTAAATCTGTTAGTGAATACCTTTCTAACGAATTTGAAAAATCAAATTTTCATAGCGGAAAGAAAAAGTTATGGCCGAATGAATTTTCTGAAAGGTCGCTATGGAATTTATATAGCCCGTGAAATTGGCCATTTTGCATACGACCTCGGAATTCGACGAATCCACTTTTGTTGGATCCGGGATGTGAAGTTATTGCTAGGTTTCAAATTTCATAATTTTTGAAGCTAGTATGTGAGCGTGGCAAAGGAAAATGTGTTTTGGTCAATTATAGTTAAATTGGATCGACCAAAAATGGGCCTTTTTGCAAACGGTCTCAGAATTCGACGAAACTAGCTTTGTTGGGACCGTATCGTCAAAACATAGCTAGATTTATTTTTTTGGAATTTTTCGAATCAGTTTGTGGCCCTGACAAATTGAAATGTACGTTCAAATCAAATATTGAATGTTATATATTTTAATTTGATGGAAAACTGGCTGAAACAGTCGAATGGGCCTACGAAACATATTCCATTGTGTTCGGAATGGGGGAAAAACGCTAGGGACGACAGTCGTTGGGTTTGGATTGGTGGTCGTGTCAGAAAACCCCTTATAAAATCTCCCTGCCAATCAGGATTTTTATAAAAAAAAGAAAATCCCTCATTTTCTCTCTCCCCGAATGAACGGCGCTCCCCCTTCTTTCCTTCTCTCCTCCGCCGTCGCCGCTACAGGCCACCAGAGCCGCCGCCACCACATCCACTCGAACCGCCTCCCTCTCCTCTTCAAATCCGACCCAAGCTCCGCCTCCATCGACGCCTCCTCTGCCAGAATCGAACCCTCAAAGTCGGCGCCTTTAAAGCCTCGCCGCCGCTCCGATATGCCACCGCATCTGACGCCGCACCCCTCCGCCGACTCGCCTCTCCCTCCTCTTCCACGTGATATCCTCCGATCATCCCAATACTGCACCGATTTCGAGAAAATCCGTAACCCTAGTTTGAACGGCGGTGAAAGGTGAGGGCTTTATATACCATGAACTGAAATTAACACTTTAAAGTGTTGCAAACCTTTAAAAAATCATATCTTTTTCGTTCGTTAACGAAATTCAGTGAAACAGGAAACATCATGACCGTGTGGACGCCTTCTACATTTTAGAAGAGACCGCATATTTTTCTGAGCCTTCTGCTATTTTTGGTGGAGTGGAACCCAATGTGAGATTTCTAATTTATAAACGATATGGAAAACAACGATGTATAATTTATATAGTCGATGTATGAGGTATATAAGCGTTGTACACCTCTTGTATAAGCGTTGTATAAGTTGTACGTTCGATGTATAAGTTGTATATGCGTTGTAAAAATTATATATGTGTTGAAATAGAAGTGAATTGCTATATATAAATATATATATATACGCCCCTCGTCCACAAACCATGGACAATATTTATTGATTGGTGTGAAAAATTGATTGATAGCGAATGGTTGATTGGAATTGTTTGTGGTTGATATTGATTGATTGTTGTTGAAAAATACCCATTTGTGGTTGAGAAATATTTGGTTGAAACCACATAGGATTAGTCTGTGGAAATGAAATAAATATATACATGCCTCCAGCGTGCGAACAAGATGCATGATCCCCATTGTCAAAAACCGCGAGGTTTTAAGGTAGAGCGAGGAGCCGTACTAGGGACGGTCCCGGTTTTAACTATTCTGCCGTTATGCTGCCGAAATTTTGAATAATATTCATGTATTTGAATTATTTTCATTTGCTGAAACTATATTTATTCGTTGAATAGAAAACCTTCATGTGTTTAATTGAAATTCATTCATTGAATAGAAATTCATGTGTTGAATGGTGTACGTGTTTTAAATATAAAAATCACATTTTTATCTATTTATATAAACTATAGAAAACCTTCATGTGTTGAATCGAAATTCATTCGTTGATTTGAAATTCATGTGTTGAATGGTATTCATATTTTGAAATTAAATTTTTTTTTTATAATAAAAATCACATTTTTATCATCTATATGAACTATATAAAATAATCTCCTTTTGAAATAAATTGTTTTATAATAAAAATCCTATTTTTATTACCTATATGAACTATATAAAATAATAGAGTTTTGAAATGAATTGTTTTACAATAAAAATCACATTTTTATTATATAAATGAATTGTTAAAAATAGTGAAGTGTTGAAATAGAAGACAGTTAGATAAAAATATCATTTTTATCAAATGTATGAAAAGAAAATAGTTTTGAAATCGAAGGATCGATATATATATTTAAATAGAATTGAAATATATTGAAAAACGACGCTGCAGTTCGTATTTTGAAATCGTGATTTCAAATGATTAGTGCGGGAGATCCGACCATCGGATTTTCCCGAAACCACAACCGTTGGGTTCGCTTTGGAAATATCTTTCCAATGGCACCAACTTTGTAAAAATCCAACGGTTGGATTGTCTGGAATGCTTAATTCAAATCTGAAGAAAAACAGCGCCAGAATCGATTATATTTTTATATATATATAAATATAATTATATTTAATCGAATAACGACGCGGCAGTTCGTATTTTGAAATCGAAACTTCAAACGATTATACCGGGAGATCCGACCGTCGGAATTTCCCGAAACTGGAACCGTTTGATTCGTTTTGAAAAGATCTTTCTAATGATGTAAATTTTGTGATGATCCAACGGTTAGATTTTCAGATATGTGTAAAGAAAATCTGAAGAAAAACAGCGCCACAGCCGCGTTATGGCCCGAAGCGTCGTTTTGAATAAATTGGCTATTTTAAAATAAATAAAAATAGCGATAAATCGTTATAAAATATTATAAATGATATGGATGTGATTCAAAAATTAACTGAAGGTTGGCTAAGTCGAATGGTTTCCTAGGTGTTGATCTGATGTTGGTTTCGGCCTTCGGGGTTAATATTTGGAAAATCGTTCTCTTACTGATTGACGGTTAGTGACTAATGAATTGAAATGATGTGTGTATATGTTAGTGTTGCACTTGTTTATTATATACGCGAGTTGCTCAGAAAGACCGGGTTTATCCCATTCTGAATAACTGAATCGACGATAAGTAATCGAAGATGAAGACGGTTGTCGAAGACCGGAGATCTTCACCTCGTTTGGGTGGTAACCGAGGTCCTGATTGGGAGGCATCCCAAAATATGGATAATGAGTGGTGATCGTCCAGACGTACGTGGTGATCGATGGGTTTGCGAGGTATTTAGTGCCTTCGGTTTCGTTTAGACCCAGAACGGACTTGTAAATGGACTGTGTGTCTGACATTGGATTTTATTCTGTGTTGATTGATCTCTATTAAATATACATCTGTTTGGCGGTGGAGAATTTATTCTTTTTGCTTAACGCCCTTCTCTGAAACGCAAGAGTTCAGAGGTTGTATATCGATGGACATCAGTCGCATGGCATGAATTGCTAGTGTGGCATGCCTAAGTGGCAAATGATCAGGGCTTCTGTTGAAAAGCAAAGTCTTGTGGTGATGATCAAAGCACCGCCTGTGTGGCGTAGCTTTGTGTATAACGTGAATTCACGAGCCTCACTCCCCGGTATGAGCCAGAAACGGGAGAAGGACCTCAGGGAGGGCATGCGTTTCTTTCTAGCTAGGAGAGGTGTCGGTGTTTTTACACGGCCTGACATTTTACTTATGTGGTTGTTACTGTTGCGAGGCGCCTCAGTTTGATCGGACGATCCGGGTCCGATGGAGTCATTCGTTGGCTCATTTGCGCCCCATAGGGCGGGGAGACGTATTGCTCAGGCATTTTAATCCACATCGGTGGACCGGCCCTGTCGCTCCAAGGGTCGATGTGTTCTAATCCTGAGACATGGTAGGCTAGATTATCTCGAATTCGGTAAGGACTATCTTTTGCCTTGGTTCATGGCGGAAATCCAATTTCCAAATACGAGATCGTGCGGTTTTGATTGTATATATATATATGGCGACATGATATATGGTACCCATGCCGCCTATGATTGATAGTTATGATTCAAATTGTTTTTGAAACATATAAACACTAGTAATAATATCAAATGCTTTTGTTTTATTCGTATCAATCATATTTTGGCTATTATAAGGTAAAACTCTATCCTCCGGTTTGCGTTGCATTGTGTGATGGGAACTGAGTCCTATAATGGCTTCATTTTTATAAAAAGCATTGCGATGTTTAAAAGAATGATTTGTTTTAAAGCACTGGCAATCCAATGGAGTAAACCCGTTCCACGAAAGTGGCGTGGTCCTGTGATTAGCCATATATTAAATGTGTTGAGTAGATTTCTAATACTAGTCCCATGACTAACTCGTAGTTTGTTTCACTTTCAAACTCGGTTGCCCCTTTTTCCACACGGGCATCCTTGTATTCAGGTTTAGCTGGTTCTTTTTGGATAGCTGGAGCTAAAGATGGATTCTATTATTTATCTCTTTTTATGCTGTTCAACTCCTATTGTACATATTTTGTTTATTTCCGCTGTAGACATTTATGTATAGCTGAACTGTATTTGTACTAAGTATGATCCTGTATACTGTGTAACTCTGATGATTACGATTATCCAGTATATTCTATTGTTCATTATCTGGTGTATTTATTTATTTATGTTCTGCTATTATCTGTTTCTGTGTTATATTCCAAAGATAACCCTTGTCTCCATCAGTACGGGGTTTGGGGTCGTCTCAACGTGGTATCAGAGCTTTGGTTAAGCTTAATTCTGGAATATAACATATGAATGAACTCGTCAAAAATAGAACCAGTAGTGTTCTAGGACGGGTAACTCTATACAGATAGGATCAGTAATATCCTAGTATGAGTAGCAGAATGAAATAACACCGGGATAGACACATTTACATTAAGTATTTGTCTCTATATTTTGAAATATCTTTTCTGTGACCTGACACTTGATCTGCTATTTGCAGAAGAACTAGAAAATGAGTGCCAGAAACAGAAGAAGTAATACTGACCCGGATATTGAAGCTCTATTCTTGAAATATAGAAATCTGGGTGGAAAACCCTTCTCGGGTGAAGAATCTATTATGAGAACACAAGCTTGGATTCGTTCAGCTGAGAAAATCTTTGAAGCATTAAAGCTGAGGGATGACCAGAAAAGATTACTGGCCTCCTGGGCACTCGAAGACGAAGCTTTGTTCTGGTGGGACTCAGTAATTAAGGATAATCCAGAAGGTGATATCACCTGGGATAGATTCAAAGTGATTTTCCTGGAAAGATTTACTCCTCCCGAAGCGACTGAGCGATTATGCAATGAATTTTCTTATCTGATACAAGGTGACATGACCATCCCAGAATATCATAAGAAATTCAACGAACTTTCTCACTTTTCTCCCCATCTAATTCAGAATACGAAGAGAAAGAATCTGAGATTTATTTAGGGGCTTCAAAGGAAATACCAGAATAAAGTAATGGGGCATGTGAAGCTTCCTTTTCCAGAAATGATTTTTATGGCTTATCAGTATGAAGATCTCCATATGAAAGGCATGTTGCGAGACGAAGAAGAAATCAGTTCTAGCAGCAAAAGAAAATTTGAAGCTGACAGCCCAGAGACAAGTGTGCAGCCTGAGGCCAGTACGAAGGCTGAAGTCAAAAAGAGGCCAAAGATCAATCAGAAGAAGGTAAAGGCAGTCGTGTATCTAAAGTGTAATCAGCAAGGGCATTCGATGAGGAACTGCAGATCTTCGAATAGACGAAAGGATGGTGGGTCTAAATCCGAGAAGGATTTTCAGGAAAATAGAAAGTGCGTTCAATGCCGTCGGACTGGCCATCTTGAAAAGGACTGCAGGCAATTTAAGAAATCCAAAGCAGCGCATGTAAATGAAGTGGTAGAAGTACCTGCATCTTCGTCTGCTCAGGAAAGGTCTGATGTTTTAGAAGGCACGCTCAATGTCAAGAACATTCCAATGACTGTCCGAAATCCAGTTGGGGGTTCCATCGATCTCAGTTGGGTTTGTAGGGGTGCCTGTCTCTTTTTCCTGCTAAAAATTCCCAACTATCTCTATCGTCATGAATTTTAATGAATTTGATCTCATTCTGGGATTGGATTGGTTAACCAAATATGAAGCAGAGGTTAGATGCGCCGAGAGAGTTGTTAAGGCAAAGGCCCAATCGGGGAATTATATAACCATACCATGTGAAGGCCCAACTTCAAATAGAAAGGACTTCTGGGCAGCTTTGGATGTTTCTCCAGCTCAAATAGAAAATATCCCTGAAGTCACCGAGAATATTCCTGACCTCATCAAAGATATTCCTGTCGTCAAAAATTACGCGGATGTGTTTGAAGAAGTTGTTCGCTTACCTCCGCAGAGAGAGATAGATTTCAAAATTTCTTTGATTCCAAATGCAAGGCCGGTAGTTCACGCTATTCAAAGAATGTCCTTGAAAGAGAAGGAGGAACTAGACAATCAAACACGACAGCTAGTATGGAAGGGTCTGATCAGGCCTAGTTTCTCTGATTGGGGAGCAGCAATGGTGTTTGTCCCAAAATCTGACGGTACTCTACGGTTATGTGTGGATTATCGTGATTTGAACAAGCAGACGATAAAGAACAAATATCCATTGCCGCGGATCGATGATTTGTTGGATCGATTAAATGGCGCACAAGTATTTTCACGAATGGACCTAGCTACAGGCTTCCATCAACTTCGAATTGCCGAAGAGTGTGTTCCAATGACAGCATTCAGAGGTCCCGACTTATTCTACGAGTGGTTAGTAATGTCGTTCGGCTTATGTAACGCTCCAGCTTACTTCGTCGATCTGATGAATAGAGTGTTCAGAGGGGTTTTGAATAAATTTGTTCTGGTTTTCATTGACGATATTCTAATCTTCTCTAAATCAAAGACGGAACATGAAAAGCATCTGGAACAGGTTCTGGAAATCCTCAGAAGGAATGTATTGAAAGCTAAACTATCCAAATGTGTATTCTGGCAAGATGAAGTGAAATTTCTAGGCCACGTCGTATCGAAAGAAGGAATCGTTGTGGATCCAATTAAAATCACAGCTATTCAGAATTGGAAACAGCCCAGTACCCCCACTGAAGTCCGCAGTTTTCTCGGATTGGCTAGTTATTACCGGAAATTCGTTAAAAACTTTTCGAAGATATCTGGTCATTTAACAAAGCTTACGAAGAAGCACTCTAAATTCAAATGGACTCCAGAAAGTGAGGAGGCTTTTGAAGAGCTAAAGTTAAGGCTAACGACTGCTCCAGTGTTAACCATCATCGATGGCAATCAGGATTTGAAAGTCTGGACTGATGCTTCTAGAGAAGGCCTTGGCGCAGTGTTAATGCAAAGGGGTCAAGTGATTGCTTATGCTAGCCGTCAGCTGAAGCCGCACGAGAAAAACTACGTCACTCATGATCTTGAGTTATTAGCGATAGTATTCGCTTTGAAAATCTGGAGGCATTATCTCCTGGGTGAGAGATTTGAACTGTTTACAGATCACCAGTCGCTGAAGTATCTGTTCACCCAGAAGGACTTGAATCTGAGGCAGCAACGTTGACTGGAGTTTCTTGCAGCATATGACTTTGAAATTATATACACTCCAGGGAAAGCCAATGTCGTGGCCGATGCGTTAAGCCGAAAGAATGAGATGATCGCCAGTTTTATTATCACGACTTCGTTGATGGATAAAATATCTGCTCTTCAAAAGGATGATCACTTCATTCAGAAGATCAGAGAGATAATTCAGAAAGGCGAACCCTCGAGTTTTCAAGTTGATGGTGAGGGGTTTCTAAGGCTGAAAGGTCGAATCTGTGTTCCTAACATTCCTGAGCTCCGAAAGGAAGTACTGGATGAATGCCACAAGTCAAAACTTAGTATCCATCCGGGAGTAAGCAAAATGTATAATGACATCAAACGCACTTTCTGGTGGAGGTCGATGAAGAGGGACATTTCTTTATATGTTAGCCGATGCCCTACTTGCCAGCTAGTCAAGAGCGACCAACAGAAACTTGTTGGACTGTTACAACCGCTAGACGTTCCTGGTTGGAAGTGGGAACATATTTCTATGGATTTCATAGATGGTCTGCCCAGAACCAGAAAAGGGAATGACAGTATTTGGGTGATCGTAGATCGCTTCACGAAGACCGCCCATTTCATACCTGTCAGATCAAACAGAACTGCTCAGAGTCTGGCGCAGATATACTTCAGGGAAATTGTTAGACTACATGGAGTGCCGCTCAGTATAGTCAGTGATAGAGATAAAATATTCACTAGCAAATTCTGGGAAGCATTTCAAGTCGAACTGGGAACGAAGTTGAACTTGAGCACCGCTTATCATCCTCAGACAGACGGTCAGACTGAGAGGGTGAATCGTATTTTAGAAGATCTATTGCGGGCTTGTGTTCTAGATTTCGGTGGATCATGGGAAGACCATCTGCATTTGGCTGAATTCTCATATAACAACAACTACCAGGCGAGCCTGACTATGTCGCCATTCGAAGCATTGTATGGTAGACCGTGCCGATCTCCTGCTTGTTGGGTCGAACCCGGAGATAGACTTGTGTTGGGACCTGATATGATCCGAGAAGCTGCCGACAAAGTCGATTTTATTAAGAAACGATTATTGGCCGCTCAAAGCCGACAAAAGAGCTACGCGGATAGGAGAAGAAGAGATATATCATTTGTTGTTGGCGACTATGTATATTTGAAAGTATCGCCGATGAGAGGAGTTATCCGGTTCGGTAAAACTGGAAAGTTAGCGCCCAAATTCATTGGTCCGTTTCCTATTCTGGAACGGATCAGAACTCTCGCTTATAGGGTCAAATTGCCTGACTGGTTGCCCGGAGTTCATGATGTATTTCATATATCTCAACTTCGAAAGCACGTTCATGATCCAGACTTGATCGTGGAAGAAGCAGCTCAGCAGGATATTGAAATTACTCCAGAATTAGCTGTAAGACGAGAGCCGCTAAAGATCATCGGCAAAGAGACCAAAGAACTGAGGAACAAGAAGGTTCACTTAGTCAAAGTGCAATGGAGTGGAGATCCGCGAGATTGTACTTGGGAAACTGAGGAGAGCATTCAGAAAGCTTATCCTAGATGCCGAGTGGATATATCTGATTGACTCCGGTGCAAGGTACATTTACCATACTTTGCATTATCAATTAGTTCTCTACTCTATTGTTATTTTCTTTCCATAGATGTGCACTTTTAATTCTATAGTCTGAATTATTTTAAAGGAATATAGAAATTGATTTGTATGATTTTGAAAAGTTAAAAACAATTTGATTGTTGTTTGTGTTGTGTGATAGTAAATTGGATTAATTAAATTATTGAAACGATAGTTAATTCAATTAATAAGAGAATGAATGATAGAATTTATTCGATTATATCGCACATTTAACTGATTAGAAAATAGATAGAAATATATACATGTGTATTATATATGGTTGAATAGGTAAATGGATTAGCTGTTGAGTAAAGATTTTATTTGCGTGCCCGACAAATAGGTAAACCTTAATGAGTTGGATGCGAAATATTATTATATCAACTCCTGTGAATGCCATTGGATGCGCAGTGCTGGTTTTTCTGTGTGAAATAATAAACATCGCCATTGGATAGTAACAATTAATTTTGAACTACATTACATGGCATACTTCAGAAGATAGGCATACTTCATCATATACCACATAAGCATTTGGAGTATGTGTGACGAGGTGGAAGATTTACCATACGAGCGAGAGGCTTGTATGGGGATGACTATATTTTACAGGTTGAACTGATGACTGATATGGACTATTTAAATTGTAACGATTAAATTGCCAGATTAATAAAAACCCCACACGGGTCTAGAGTTGACAATAATCACGTCTCTCTAGTCATTAGATGCGGCACATGGACTATTTATATCCCACACGGGACGAGGTGACGAGGATTTATCCTCTGGAGCATTTTAAAAACACACTCCCTCAGGCTTTGACAGGGTGACGAGAATTTATTCTCTGGAGTTATTATCAATACACACTCTCCTGTAAACACCAGAATATATCACTATAAATATGCGTATGCTTATTAGGATTTATTGGGTACCTAATACGGCCCAATAAATTTCCAAACCTCTCCCCGTACAAAGGAGGTTATGGCGAAATTTTTCGAAAATTCCGGGTGTTAACCAAATTTTTTAAGAATTTGAAAATTCTCAAAAACTGAAAAGTTGGAAAATTGAAGCCAGATTGAACGTAGAGTTGAATAATCAAACCACTTTCAACTTTGTCCCTTTTCGGGGACGAAAAGTTTTAAGTGGGGGAGATTGTAACGACCCAGAAAATCTGAACCAATTTAATTTTTTTTAATTGGCTAAAATAATGGATTTTAAATATTTAAAATAAATATTTTAAATAATAGCAATGAAAAGTGAGTTTGAATCGACAATTGAAAACGAATATAATTAATTATAAGTATAAACAAGGCCTGAAAAGGCGCTACAGTTTCAAAAATTGAATTCAAACTTTGTCGGACTGTATCGGGTGCAAAACAAAACGGATTTGAGTGAAACCAAAAATATTTAAATCTGTTAGTGAATACCTTTCTAACGAATCTGAAAAATCGAATTTTCATAGCGGAAAGAAAAAGTTATGGCCGAATGAATTTTCAGAAAGGTCGCTATGGAATTTATATAGCCCGTGAAACTGGCCATTTTGCATTCGACCTCGGAATTCAACGAAACCACTTTTGTTGGATCCGGGATGTGAAGTTATTGCTAGGTTTCAAATTTCATAATTTTTGAAGCTAATATGTGAGCGTGGCAAAGGAAAATGTGTTTTGGTCAATTATAGTTAAATTGGATCGACCAAAAATGGGCCTTTTTGCAAATGGTCTCAGAATTCGACGAAACTAGTTTTGTTGGGACCGTATCGTCAAAACATAGCTAGATTTATTTTTCTGGAATTTTTCGAATCAGTTTGTGGCCCTGACAAATTGAAATGTACGTTCAAATCAAATATTGAATGTTATATATTTTAATTTGAAGGAAAACTGGCTGAAACAGTCGAATGGGCCTACGAAACATATTCCATTGTGTTCAGAATGGGGGTAAAACGCTACGGACGACAGTCGTTGGGTTTGGATTGGTGGTCGTGTCAGAAAACCCCTTATAAAATCTCCCGGCCAATCAGAATTTTTATAAAAAAAAGAAAATCCCTCATTTTCTCTCTCCCCGAACGAACAGCGCTCCCCCTTCCTTCCTTCTCTCCTCCACTGCCGCCGCTACAGGCCACCAGAGCCGCCGCTACCACATCCACTCGAACTGCCTCCCTCTCCTCTTCAAATCCGACCCAAGCTCCGCCTCCATCGACGCCTCCTCTGCCAGAATCGAACCCTCAAAGTCGGCGCCTTTAAAGCCTCGTCGCCGCTCCGATCTGCCACCGCATCTGACGCCGCACCCCTCCGCCGACTCGCCTCTCCCTCCTCTTCCACGTGATATCCTCCGATCATCCCAATACTGCATGGATTTCGAGAAAATCCGTAACCCTAGTTTGAACGACGGTGAATGGTGAGGGCTTTATATACCCTGAACTGAAATTAACACTTTAAAGTGTTGCAAACCTTTAAAAAATCATATCTTTTTCGTTCGTTAACGAAATTCAGTGAAACAGGAAACATCATGACCGTGTGGACGCCTTCTACATTTTAGAAGAGACCGCATATTTTTCTGAGCCTTTGCTATTTTTGGTGGAGTGGAACCCAATGTGAGATTTCTAATTTATAAACGATATGGAAAACAACGATGTATAATTTATATAGTCGATGTATGAGTTATATAAGCGTTGTACACCTCTTGTATAAGCGTTGTATAAGTTGTACATTCGATGTATAAGTTGTATATGCATTGTAAAAATTATATATGTGTTGAAATAGAAGTGAATTGCTATATATAAATATATATATATACGCCCCTCGTCCACAAACCATGGACAATATTTATTGGTTGTGATTGGTGTGAAAAATTGATTGATAGCGAATGGTTGATTGGAATTGTTTGTGGTTGATATTGATTGATTGTGGTTGAAAAATACCCATTTGTGGTTGAGAAATATTTGGTTGAAACCACATAGGATTAGTTTGTGGAAATGAAATAAATATATACATGCCGCCTGCGTGCGAACTAGATGCATGATCCCCATTGTCAAAAACCGCGAGGTTTTAATGTAGAGCGAGGAGTCGTACTAGGGACGGTCCCGGTTTTAACTATCCTGCCGTTATGCTGCCGAAATTTTGAATAATATTCATGTGTTTGAATTATTTTCATTTGCTGAAACTATATTTATTCGTTGAATAGAAAACCTTCATGTGTTGAATTGAAATTCATTCGTTGAATAGAAATTCATGTGTTGAATGGTGTTCATGTTTTAAATATAAAAATCACATTTTTATCTATTTATATAAACTATAGAAAACCTTCATGTGTTGAATCGAAATTCATTTGTTGATTTGAAATTCATGTGTTGAATGGTATTCATATTTCGAAATTAAATTTTTTTATAATAAAAATCACATTTTTATCATCTATATGAACTATATAAAATAATCTTCTTTTGAAATAAATTGTTTTATAATAAAAATCCTATTTTTATTACCTATATGAACTATATAAAATAATAGAGTTTTGAAATGAGTTGTTTTACAATAAAAATCACATTTTTATTATATAAATGAATTGTTAAAAATAGTGAAGTGTTGAAATAGAAGACAGTTAGATAAAAATATCATTTTTATCAAATGTATGAAAAGAAAATAGTTTTGAAATCGAAGGATCGATATATATATATATATTTAAATAGAATTGAAATATATTGAAAAACGACGCTGCAGTTCTTATTTTGAAATCGTGATTTCAAATGATTAGTGCGGGAGATCCGACCATCGGATTTTCCCGAAACCACAACCGTTGGGTTCGCTTTGGAAATATCTTTCCAACGGCACCAACTTTGTAAAAATCCAATGGTTGGATTGTCTGGAATGCTTAATTCAAATCTGAAGAAAAACAGCGCCAGAATCGATTATATATATATATATAAATATAATTATATTTAATCGAATAACGACGCTGCAGTTCATATTTTGAAATCGAAACTTCAAACGATTATACCGGGAGATCCGACCGTCGGAATTTCCCGAAACTGGAACCGTTGGATTCGTTTTCAAAAGATCTTTCTAATGATGTAAATTTTGTGATGATCCAACGGTTAGATTTTCAGATATGTGTAAATCAAATCTGAAGAAAAACAGCGCCACAGCCGCGTTATGGCCCGAAGCGTCATTTTGAATAAATTGGCTATTTTAAAATAAATAAAAATAGCGATAAATCGTTATAAAATATTATAAACGATATGGATGTGATTTAGTAATTAACTGAAGGTTGGCTAAGTCGAATGGTTTCCTAGGTGTTGATCTGATGTTGGTTTCGGCCTTCGGGGTTAATATTTGGAAAATCGTTCTCTTACTGATTGACGGTTAGTGACTAATGAATTGAAATGATGCGTGTATATGTTAGTGTTGCACTTGTTTATTATATACGCGAGTTGCTCAGAAAGACCGGGTTTATCCCATTCTGAATAACTGAATCGACGATAAGTAATCGAAGATGAAGACGGTGGTCGAAGACCGGAGATCTTCACTTCGTTTGGGTGGTAACCGAGGTCCTGATTGGGAGGCATCTTGAAATATGGATAATGAGTGGTGATCGTCCAGACGTACGTGGTGATCGATGGGTTTGCGAGGTATTTAGTGCCTTCGGTTTCGTTCAGACCCAGAACGGACTTGTAAATGGACTGTGTGTCTGACATTGGATTTTATTCTGTGTTGATTGATCTCTATTAAATATACATCTGTTTGGCGGCGGAGAATTTATTCTTTTTGCTTAACGCCCTTCTCTGAAACGCACGAGTTCAGAGGTTGTATATTGATGGACATCAGTCGCATGGCATGAATTGCTAGTGTGGCATGCCTAAGTGGCAAATGATCAGGGCTTCTGTTGAAAAGCAAAGTCTTGTGGTGATGATCAAAGCACCGCCTGTGTGGCGTAGCTTTGTGTATAACGTGAATTCACGAGCCTCACTCCCCGGTATGAGCCAGAAACGGGAGAAGGACCTCAGGGAGGGCATGCGTTTCTTTCTAGCTAGGAGTGGTGTCGGTGTTTTTACACGGCCTGACATTTTACTTATGTGGTTGTTACTGTTGCGAGGCGCCTCGGTTTGATCGGACGATCCGGGTCCGATGGAGTCATTTGTTGGCTCATTTGCGCCCCATAGGGCGGGGAGACGTATTGCTCAGGCATTTAAATCCACATCGGTGGACCGGCCCTGTCGCTCCAAGGGTCGATGCGTTCTGATCCTGAGACATGGTAGGCTAGATTGTCTCGAATTCGGTAAGGACTACCTTTTGCCTTGGTTCATGACGGAAATCCAATTTCCAAATACGAGATCGTGCGGTTTTGATTGTATATATATATATATATGGCGACATGATATATGGTACCCATGCCGCCTATGATTGATAGTTATGATTCAAATTGTTTTTGAAACATATAAACACTAGTAATAATATCAAATGCTTTTGTTTTATTCGTATCAATCATATTTTGGCTATTATAAGGTAAAACTCTATCCTTCAGTTTGCGTTGCATTGTGTGATGGCAACTGAGTCTTATAATGGCTTCATTTTTATAAAAAGCATTGCGATGTTTAATAGAATGATTTGTTTTAAAGCACTGGCAATCCAATGGAGTAAACCCGTTCCACGAAAGTGGCGTGGTCCTGTGATTAGCCATATATTAAATGTGTTGAGTAGATTTCTCATACCAGTCCCATGACTGACTCGTAGTTTGTTTCACTTTCAAACTCGGGTGCCCCTTTTTCCACACGGGCAGCCTTGTATTCAGGTTTAGCTGGTTCTTTTTGGATAGCTGGAGCTGAAGATGGATTTTATTATTTATCTCTGTTTATGCTGTTCAGCTCCTATTTTACATATTTTGTTTATTTCTGCTGTAGACATTTATGTATAGCTGAACTGTATTTGTACTAAGTATGATCCTGTATACTGTGTAACTCTGATGATTACGATTATCCAGTATATTCTATTGTTCATTATCTGGTGTATTTATTTATTTATGTTCTGCTATTATCTGTTTCTGTGTTATATTCCAAAGATAACCCTTGTCTCCGTCAGTACGGGGTTTGGGGTCGTCTCAATCATCCCAATACCTATGTGGGGTTTTCAAACAACAAACACTGATTATTATTTGTGCAGTTGGGTGATGTGTAAAATTTATCGTCCCAATCAATATCAGTCAAATGTGTGTACATAAACAAATCGTCTGATTTGTTTATACATATTTATTTTATTGATATACACGTTAAAAATTATATTTTTAACTATAAAATATTTATTTCCACACCACACAATTAATTTTCTCAACATAATCAAACAAACAAACAAGCGTCCATGGTTTGTGGACGATGGGTGTCGGGTGCTGCTAAGCACCATCTGCATTTTAGTATATATTTTGGCTAGATATAAAATTAAAGTGAGAAGTTCTCACCCTTGGGATCCACTCCTCCATTCTCTATTCCTGAACGGTTCAGATTTGCCCAAAATTCTACTACGATCTTTTCTCGCAGTTCATAGTAAAAATCGCATTTCTAATATGATGTTTATTTTAAAAATCATATTTTTACATCGCCACTTCGTTATATTTTTTTATATCTCTCTTCTTCTACTAAAGATTATATTTTTATATCGATTTTCTTCTAATAAAGATTATATTTTCATTTTCTTATTGTCTACATAAAAATCATATCTTTTTATGACCATTACATGTATAAAAATCTTATTTTTATTTCGCTTTTCATATTATAAAAATCATATTTTTATATAATTAAAAATCACTTTTAAAAATCTTGCCTTTTCACTTTTAAAAATATAACATTTTCACTTTTAAAAGTATAATCTTTGTGTATAAAAAATCAAGTCTTTGCAAATATAAAAATCAAATCTTTGTGTATAAAAAAAAATCAAGTCTTTCTATTTTAAAAATCTGAACTTTTCATATTTAGAAATCTAATCTTTTTCGTTTTAATGTTAATAAAAATTGTATTTTTATCTCTATGTTTAAACTATAAAAATCATACATTTAATGTGCTATATAAATAATAAAAATCAAATTTTTATATTTTAAATCCATGCTATTTTATTTCTTTAAAACAATATATATTTATATTTTTAAAACCATGATATATTTTTATTTCTAAAGACAATGTATATTTTGTATTCTAAAACAATGTATATTTTCTATTCTAAAAACCATATTATAAATTCGTATTATTTCAGATTTTAAGACATGGCATCTCATATAAAGTTTCATTTTTAATACCACTCTATATTATATTTATTTATAATTTAGAAAATAAAATTCAATCGAATTTACATAATAGATTTAATTACATAAACAAAAATAAGCTCACTGTTCTTTGTTGAATACTGCCTGTAACGCACGGAAAACCCTCGACACCATCTCCTTCAAACGCGCGCCTCCAGGACCAACTTGCCGTCTCCATCGAGCATCGCGTCGCACTGCACCGCCTTCAGTTGTGGCGAGCTCGAAGCTCTGGCAATTTTAGAAATCGCGTGGTGGTCTTCGCGAATTGTAGGTGGCGGAACGGAGTTGGCTGGAGTGCAGTGGGCTGAGGTGTTGGTGTCGTCGCAGTGGCCTGGGTGGGGAAAGAACGGAGGCGGCGCGATGGGAAACGAGGGCAACAGTGGTTTTTTTCTTTTTGATTAGAGAAAGGAGGGGGATCGAGGAAAAAGTTGTGTTTGGAAGTACTCTATAAAACTGAATTTATTGGCTATTTTTTGTTTTTCTGTAATTGACTATAATATTTGTGTTATTGGTTATTAATTTGAAATGAAAAGTTGTTTATTAATTTCAGTGTGTAATGTTAATTGCAGTTATGTTGCAGTATGTTATATAATGATGCAATAGCTATGATACAATGTTGCAGTATGTAATGTTAAATGTTGCCGTAGCTATGATATAGTGTTGCCATAAATTAATACATGTGGGCCCCACAACAGGATTGCGTGAACCCGGCTACAGAATTTAAGGGAACAACAGGATTCGTGATCCCGGGATTCATAATTTAGTGGGCCCCACATTTTATGTAAATTAAGTACCTGTAGCAACACCTATAGCGATGTTACCTTAGGATAGCAAACACGTTGCCTTTGACTCTAAGGCAATACGACAAAAGGCAACCCCAAAAAGAGTTTCCAAAGATCATTTTTTGCCTATAACAACATTATTTTGCACTTCCTACATCACTTCTTGGGGTTGTCGGATGCAATCTATGGCATAGTGGTTAATGGCCATCGTGTTTGCTTTAAAGATATGGAGGCACTATCTTTTAGGTAAGAAGTTCGAATTATATAGAGATCGTAAATCCTTGAAGTATCTGCTCACCCAAAGGGACTTGAATTTGAGGCAACAATGTTGCATAGAATTTCTTGTGGCCTATGATCTGGACATCTTGTACACTCCAGGGAAAGCCAATGTTGTAGCTGATGCGCTCAGCAGGAAGAATGCGGTCGTCGCCAATCTTATCGTCGCCAACCTTATCATCACACCATCAATGATTGACAAAATCTCTAATCTTCAGAAGGATGATGAATTTATTCAGAGAATTAGTAAAAGAGTTCAGGAAGGCGAACCCTCGAGTTTCCAAATTGAAAACAAGGGAGTTCTGAGGTTAAAAGGTCGAATTTGTGTTCTGAATATCCCTAAGCTCAGAAGAGAAGTAATGGATGAATGTCACAAATCCAAGCTTTGTATTCATCCAGGGGTGAGTAAGATGTATCATGATGTCAAGCGCACGTTCTGGTGGAAATCTATGAAAAGAGGCATTTCCATTTATGTCAGCATGTATTCTACTTGCCAGCAAGTCAAAAGTGATCAGCAGAAACCTGCCGAATTGTTACAACCACTAGATGTTCTAAGTTGGAAGTGGGATCAAATCTCCATGGATTTTATTGATGGCTTGCCCATTTTATTCCTGTCAGATCTCCATGGATATTTGGGTGATCGTAGACCGTTTCACGAAGTTTTCCCATTTTATTCCTGTCAGATCTACTGAACAGCTCAAAGTCTAGCAAAAATTTATTTCAAAGAAATTGTTAGACTACATGGAGTTCCCAGTAGTATTGTTAGTGATAGTGATCCGATATTTGCTACTAAATTCTGAGAAGAATTCCAAGAGGAGCTGGGGACAAAGTTAAATCTGAGCACCGCATATCATCCTCAAATAGATGGCCGAACCGAGAGGGTGAACTGCATACTGGAAGACTTGTTGCAGGCATGTATTCTTGACTTTGGCGAATCATGGAAGATCACTTGCATTTGGTTGAGTTCTCTTATAATAGCAGTTACCAAGCAAGCTTGTAAATGTCGCCATTCGAAGCATTGTATGGCAGGCCTTGTAGATCTCCTGCATGTTAGGTAGAACGAGGCAATAGACTAGTATTGGGTCCCGACATGATTCGCGAAGCTTCAGACAAAGTTGATTTTATTAAGAAGTGACTGCTAACTGCTCAGAGCCGATAGAAAAGTTATGCAGATTCAAAATGAAGGGATTTAGAATTTGTTGTTGGCAATTATGTGTACTTAAGAGTTTCCCCATAGAGAGGAGTAGTTCATTTCGTAAAGATGGGGAAGTTGGCACCGAGGTTTATTGGTCCATTCCATATATTCGAAAGGATTGGAACTCTTGCTTACAGGGTTCAATTGCCTGACTAGTTTCCAGGAGTACATGATGTATTCCATGTGTCTCAACTTCGGAAGCATGTGCATGATCCAGACTTGATTGTGGAGGAAGCTACACAACAAGTTTTGGAGATTACCCTGATCTTAGCAGTAAGAAGGGATCCGGTAAAGATCATTGGCAAAGAAACCCGAGTTCTGAGGAACAAAAGAATTCATCTAGTCAAAGTGCAGTGGAGTGGAGATCTTAGAGACAGTACATGGGAGACCGAGGATAGCATCAAGCAAGCTTATCCCCAGTGCAGAGTGGATATCTCTAATTACTCTGGTGCAAAGTACATTCACAATATTTTACATTTTCCGTTTTGTTTCCTACTTTACTGTTGTTTCCTTTACGGGGACGAAAAGTTTTTAAGTGGGGGAGATTGTAACAACCCGGAAAATTAGAACCAATTTAAAATTTTTATTTTGGCTATTTTATTGAATTTTGAATAGTTAAAATAATTTATTTTAAATAATAACAATTAAAAATTTATTTAAATCGGATTTAGAACGAATATATTTATTTTAATTTTAAAAATTGTCAGAAATAGCGCGGTAGTTTGAAAATTTGAATTTGAACTTTGACTGAATGTACAAGATTCAAAATAAACCGAATTTTAGCGAAACCAAAACTATTTAAATTTGATTAAAAATATCTTTCCAATGAATCTGAAAAATTAAAATTTCATAGTGGAATAAAAAGTTATCGCCAATTAGATATTCAGAATAGTCGCTAGGGAATTTAATATAATATATAGGCCGTATAAATAGCCATTTTGCAAACAACCTTTGTTTTTGACGAAACCACTTTGGTTGGATCTGGAATGTCAAATTATTGCAGGATTCCAATTTTCATAATTTTTGGAATTAATACGTGGGCGTAGTGAATTAAAACGTGTTTTGCTAATTTCAGTCAATTTCGATCGACCAGAAAATG
The DNA here is from genome assembly GCA_030737875.1 of Allium sativum. Lineage (NCBI taxonomy): Eukaryota > Viridiplantae > Streptophyta > Magnoliopsida > Asparagales > Amaryllidaceae > Allium > Allium sativum. The sequence continues at coordinate 214,744,517 of CM060919.1, forward strand.
GCCATTTTTCAAACGGTCTCCAAATTCGATGAAATTAATTATGTTAGGACTATATTATCAAAACATAGATAGATTTATTTTTCGGGAATTTTTGGAGTCAGTCTGTGACCGCGGTAAAAATGTATGATCAAATTAAATAATAAAATGTTTTATTATTTAATTTAAAGAAAAATGTGCTGAAAAGATCAAATGGGCTGATGAGACCTGCTCCATTGTGTCTGGAATAGGGGTAATTAGCTAGGGGCGACAGTCGTTGGGCCTCGTTTGGAGTCCGGACTGATAAATAAATAATTGGTAAATTAAAATTATATTAAATAATATATATATATATATTAAAATAATAAACCCTAGCGCTATCTCATTTCAGCTGCCTTCTTCCTCGTTCGAAGGCCATTATTGCTCCGAGCTATTTCCACGTCGATCTCCACATCCATACAATAAAATCATATCGTTCTTTAGGCGTTTTTATAGAGGATTCATCCCTCCCCAAGTACATGTCCAATTTAGATCTTCTCGTGGAGTGTATCCCGAGTTCTGGTGCCCCGACGTCACGCCCTTGGAGCTGCCGCCGTGACCGCCTGGAGCCACCGAACTGGGCCCCAACACCGGAGTTGAAGCGCCCCTCCTAGCCCGTCGTCGTGGTGGATCCGGATCGACGCCTAGTTGTCTGAGTTTGAAGCAAAACCAAAACCTAGATTTGAACAATTGGTAAAATCGACAGCCTGTTCAAATTGAAGAAGAAGGAGGGTATATTTAATTTATTTATTTATTATATTTTAAATGTTATCAACTTTCGTAAAATCATATCTCCGTTATACGATAATGAAATTCGATGAAACAGGAAGCATTGAGACCGTAAATTCAAGATCTACATTTCAGAAGAGACAGCGGAATTTTTAGAGCATTCTATAGTTTTAGAAGAAAGAAAAAGCAAAGTGAGATTTCTGAATCCGAAATAAATAAATAAAATCATATTAGGTTGCAGACGGAGTTTAGAAACTCCCGAACCCGTCGTCCACAGACCATGTTTGATTTGATTGCATTGTGATGTGAAATTGGTTGATTTTTGGTGATTGATTGCGATGGAAACGAAATTGGTTGATATTGGAAAAATAGATTGTATAGAAAAAAAATTGTATTAGGAAATGAAACCCTTGTATTGCCGCGAGGCCTAATTAGCGCGAGGAGCCGTACTAGGGACGGTGCCGGTTTTGATTACCCTGCCGTTATGCTACCAAAATTTTCTGAAATATTCATGTGTTATACAATATTCATGTTATTATATAAAATTGTTTGAATAATATGAAAATTAGATTTTCATTGTATATATATGAATATGAAAATGATCATAGTTGAATAGAAGAATTGTTTAACAATAAAATACATTTTTATTTTATTTATATAAAATACATTTTTATTTTATTTATATAAAATACATTTTTATTTTATTTATATAAAATAATCACTATATATTAATATAAAAATTTACATTTTTATTGAAAGTTAAAAATGGTCACTGGTTGCAATAATATAAATGTTTTACATTGAAATTTACATTTTTATGTAAATGAATCTTTTAAAAATAAACATTGTTATATAAAAATGTGTCTACATTTAAATTTAAATTTTTATAGTATATGAAACATTAAAAAATGTCCATTGTTATATAAAATGTCTTTTCTTTGAAATTTACATTTTTATTGGAAATGAAACATTAAAAATGACCCTTGTTATATAAAAATGTGTTTACTTTGAAACGTACATTTTTAACGTAAATGAAACATGAAAAATTGCATTTCTTTTATGAAAGAACAAAAAGATTACATTTTCACTGTAATAAAAGAATGAAAAAAAAGAATACATTTTCAATGTAATAAAAGAATGAACAAAAAGATTACGTTTTCAATGTAATAAAAGAATGAATAAAAAGATTACATTTTCAATGTAATAAAAGAATGAACAAAAAGATTACATTTTTAATGTAATAAAAGATTACATAACAAAGATTACCTTTTTTATGTAATAAAAGAAAGATAAGGAAAAATTACATTTTTCATGTAATATATGATTTCATATAAAAGAAATCAATGTTGAAATGAAAATGCTTATGACATTAAAAATTTCATTTTTAATGTAATATATGATTTCATATAAAAGAAATCAATGTTGAAATGAAAATGTTTATGACATTAAAAATTTCATTTTTAATGTAATATATGATTTCATATAAAAGAATCAATGTTGAAATGGAAATGTGATTAAACATTAAATATTTAATTTTTAATGAAAGTATGATTCATTTAAAATAAATCATTGTTTGATAAAAATGATTAACATAGAAAAATACATTTTTAAAATGTAAGTATGATTCATTCGAACATTCCTTGTTAGGATTAAAATGATGTTAATTATATGTTAGAGAGAAAATGATTTGAAATCGTTGAACGAATTAATTATATATATATTAAAATAAAACGAATTGCACGGCTGCAGTTCGCGATTTGAAATCGTAACGTCAAATGATTATACCAAGAGACCCGACTGTCGGATTTTCCCAAAACTGAACCATTGGGTTCGGTATGGAAAGATCTTTCCAACGATATAAAATTTTCTAAGATCCAACGATTAGATTTTGAGAAATATGTAAATCAAATTTTGATGAAAACAGCGCCAAGGCCATGTGGATGATGGAAAGCGAGGTACCTCGGATTAGAGTCCCTAGTGGCTCTTTATTTACGCCCCATTGGGCGAGGAGATGTATTGTTCAGGAATTTTATATAATCCACTAATATTTGTGTGGACCGGCCCTGTGGCTCCTAAGGGCTTGACTGAGTACTTGTCCTGAGGCTCGGGCTAGAGAGTCTCGAATTCGGTAAGGACGTTCCTTTGCCTTGGTTCATGATGGAAATCGAACTTCCAATACAACATCATGTGGTTTTGATTGCAAACCTATATTTGGCGACATAGTATATGGTAGCTATGCCGTTTATGATTGATACATTATGATTGAAATGTTTTTGAAACATATACACGCTAATAATAATATCAAATCTGTTTTATCATATCAAGCATTTTTGTAACGACCCAGAAAATCTGAACCAATTTAAAAATTTTTAAATTGGCTAAAATAATGGATTTTAAATATTTAAAATAAATATTTTAAATAATGGCAATGGAAAGTGAGTTTGAATCGACAATTGAAAGCGAATATAATTAATTATAATTATAAACAAGGCCTGAAATGGCGCTGCAGTTTCAAAAATTGAATTCAAACTTTGTCGGACTATACCGGGTGCAAAACAAAACGGATTTTAGTGAAACCAAAAATATTTAAATCTGTTAGTGTATACCTTTCTAAAGAATCTGAAAAATCGAATTTTCATAACGGAAAGCAAAAGTTATGGCCGAATGAATTTTCAGAACGGTTGCTATGGAATTTATATAGCCTGTGAAATTGGCCGTTTTGCATACGACCTCGGAATTCGACGAAACCACTTTTGTTGGATCCGGGATGTGAAGTTATTGCTAGGTTTCAAATTTCATAATTTTTTAAGCTAGTATGTGAGCGTGGCAAAAGAAAATGTGTTTTGGTCAATTATAGTTAAATTGGATCGACCAAAAATGGGCCTTTTTGCAAACGGTCTCAGAATTCGACGAAACTAGTTTTGTTGGGACCGTATCGTCAAAACATGGCTAGATTTATTTTTCTGGAATTTTTCGAATCAGTTTGTGACCCTGGCAAATTGAAATGTTCGTTCAAATTAAATATTGAATATTTTATATTTTAATTTGAAGGAAAACTGACTGAAACAATCGAATGGGCCTTCGAAACATATCCCATTGTGTTCGGAATAGGGGTAAAACGCTAGGGACGACAGTCGTTGGGTTTGAATTGGTGTTCGTCTGTATAAGGGGTATTTTAGAGATTTTAAAAATTATAAAATAAAATAAAAAAATCCTATTGGCCCATTTAAATTTCTCTCTCTCCCCGTTTTCTCTTTCTCCCTCTCCCGATCGACGGTGAAACCGTGCTCCATCCTTCTCTCCTCCTTTTCTCCGCAACCACTCAACTAAATCGAGCGCCACCACCACCATTTCAAAGCTCTTGATCCCCTCTTTAAATCCATACCCGAACCACCCACCATCGTCACGTCCTTCGCCTGAATCACCTCCGCAAAGTGTCGCCGCTCGCACCCCGATTTCTCCTCCACCACTGCGCCGAGTTCGCCAGAATTCAGGGAGGAGGAGCGCCTCTCGTAGACGCTTCACGTGGCAGGGTCTGATCGAGCTACAACATCTTCGTTTTGGTGAAAAGATCAAACCTAGTTTTGAATAAACTGTGAAGGTGTACGGCTGTTAATTATTTAACAGATTTCGACAGTTTAAAACCGTTGCAAACTTTGAAAAATCATATCTTTTTGCTTCGTTAACGAAATTTGATGAAACATGAAACATCGTGACCGTGTGGACGCCTTCTACATTCTAAAAGAGACCGCATATTTTTCTGAGCCTTCTGCTATTTTTGGTGGAGTGGAACCCAATGTGAGATTTCTAAATTATAAACGATATGGAAAACGACGATGTATAAATTATATAGTCGATGTATGAGTTATATAAGCGTTGTACACCTCTTGTATAAGCGTTGTATAAGTCGTATGTTCGATGTATAAGTTATATATGCGTTGTAAAAATTATATATGTGTTGAAATAAAAGTGAATTGCTATATATATATATATATATATATATATATATATATATATATATATATACGCCCCTCGTCCACAAACCATGGACGATATTTATTAATTGTGATTGGTGTGAAAATTGATTGATAGCGAATGGTTGCTTGGGATTGTTTGTGGTTGATATTGATTGATTGTGGTTGAAAAATACCCATTTGTGGTTGAGAAATATTTGGTTGAAACCACATAGGATTAGTTTGTGGAAATGAAATAAATATATACATGCCGCCTGCGTGCGAACTAGATGCATGATCCCCATTGTCAAAAACCGCGAGGTTTTAAGGTAGAGCGAGGAGCCGTACTAGGGACGGTCCCGGTTTTAACTACCCTGCCGTTATGCGGCCGAAATTTTGAATAATATTCAAGTGTTTGAATTAATTTCATTTGCTAAAGCTATATTTATTCGTTGTATAGAAAACCATCATGTGTTGAATTGATATTCATTCGTTGATTAGAAATCCATGTGTTGAATGGTATTCGTGTTTTAAATATAAAAATCACAATTTTATCTATATATAGTAACTATAGAAAACCTTCATGTGTTGAATTGATATTCATTCGTTGATTAGAAATTCATGTGTTGAATGGTATTCGTGTTTTAAATATAAAAATCACATTTTTATCTATATATAGAAACTATAGAAAACCTTCATATGTTGAATCGATATTCATTCGTTGATTAGAAATTCATGTGTTAAATGGTATTCGTGTTTTAAATATAAAAATCACAATTTTATCTATATATAGAAACTATAGAAAACCTTCATGTGTTGAATTGATATTCATTCGTTGATTAGAAATTCATGTGTTGAATGGTATTCGTGTTTTAAATATAAAAATCACATTTTTATCTATATATAGAAACTATAGAAAACCTTCATGTGTTGAATCGATATTCATTCATTGATTAGAAATTCATGTGTTGAATGGTATTCATATTTTGAAATAAATTGTTTCATAATAAAAATCACCTTTTATCAACTATATGGATGATGTAAAATAATCTCGTTTTAAAAGAAATTGTTTTATAAGAAAAATCCTATTTTTATCACCTATATAAACTATATAAAATAATAGTGTTTTGAAATGAATTGTTTTACAATAAAAATCCCATTTTTATTATACACATGAATTGTTGAAATGGGAAATGTTAAAAATAGCAACTCGTTCAAATAAATATGCATGAGTTGAAATATTCATTAATTAGCTAATGACGTGATTTTTACCTATGCATGTAACATTAAAATGAATGATGCTTTTAAACCAAATGGAATCAAATATGAAGTTGAAAGGAAACTGATAAGTGATAAGAACTGTATATATGTACATGCATATTTATTGAACAGGTTAAAGCAAAGGGACTAGAGAAGAGGAATAAAATTTTGTGCCCGACAAATAGGTACACGTTTACTGTTTTGTTTGGGTAATGATTTTATGAGCCTGTTGGCTAACCGCTTGGCTTTTTCTTTTTCTTTTCGACATGAGACGCCCGTGTGGCTATTTGGGAATTTTCCCAGCCCCTCCCGTACAAAGGAGGTTATGGCGAAATTTTCCAAAATTTTAAGGCGTTAGTGAAATATTTGAAGAGAAAACGATATTGAAATTGTTGAATGAACTATATTTATATAAATATATAAATATAAATAAAATTAAAACGGAACGAGGCCGTGCAGTTCGTATTTTGAAACCGTGATTTCAAACAACTAGTGCGGGAAATCCGACCATTGGATTTTCCCGAAACCGCAACCGTTGGGTTTGCCTTGGAAATATCTTTCCAACGGCACCAACTTGGTAAAAATCCAACGGTTGGATTGTCTGGAATGCTTAATTCAAATCTAAAGAAAAACAGCGCCAGAAACGATTATATTTATATATATATATATATATATGAATATAATTATATTTAATCGAATAACGACGCTGCAGTTCTTATTTTGAAATCGAAACTTCAAACGATTGTACCGGGAGATCCGACCGTCGGATTTTCCCGAAATTGGAACCGTTGGATTCGTTTTGAAAAGACATTTCTAATGATGTAAATTTTGTGAAGATCCAACGGTTAGATATTCAGATATGTGTAAATCAAATCTGAAGAAAAATAGCGCCACGGCCGCGTTATGGCCCGAAGCGTCGTTTTGAATAAATAGGCTATTTTAAAATAAATAAAAATAGCGATAAATCGTTATAAAATATCATAAACGATATGGAATGGAAATAAACTGAATTTGCTCGATTTATGTGGCTTTTGATGGTCGAATGTGATTGGTCTGAAAATTACATTAAAGAACAAAATTGGTGTTGTCAAATAATTTAACCATTGAAATAAGTTGATTTGAAATTCTAAATATACGTGAATTATTTGAAAAGGCCGAGTTAATTCTCATTTCAAATAATTGACCGACGATTGAAAGTCGAAGATGAAGACGATGGTCGAAGACCGGAGATCTTCACCTTGTTTGGATGGTAACGGAGGTCCTGATTGGGAGGCATCCCGAAATATGGATAATGAGTGGTGATCGTCCAGACGTACGTGGTGATCAATGGGTTTGCGAGGTATTTAGTGCCTCCGGTTTCATTCAGACCCAGAACGGACTTGTAAATGGACTGTGTGTCTGACATTGGATTTTATTCTGTGTTGATTGATCTCTATTAAATATACATCTGTTTGGCGGCGGAGAATTTATTCTTTTGCTTAACGCCCTTCTCTGAGACACACAAGCTCAGAGGTTGTATATCGATGGACATCAGTCGCATGGCATGAATTGCCTGTGTGGCATGCTAAGATGCAGTGATCAGGGCTTCTGTTGAAAAGAAAAGTCTTGTGGTGATGATCAAAGCACCGCCTGGGTGGCGTAGCTTTGTGTATAACGTAAATTCGCGAGCCTCACGACCCGGTATGAACCAGAAACGGGAGAAGGACCTCAGGGAGGGCATGCGTTTCTTTCTAGCTAGGGTGGTGTCAGTGACCTACCAGCACTGACATTTATATACTTTTCACCTATGTGGTTATTGCTGTTGCGAGGCGCCTCGGTTAGATCGGACGATCCGGGTCCGATGGAGTCATTCGTTGGCTCACTTATGCCCCAAAGGGCGGAGAGACGTATTGTTCAGGCATAATAATCCACATCGGTGGACCGGCCCTGACGATCCAAGGCTTGCCTGCGCGCTTGCCTGAGACATGGGCTAGATTGTCTCGAATTCGGTAAGGACTATCTTTTGCCTTGGTTCATGACGGAAATCCAATTTCCAAATACGACATCGTGCGGTTTTGATTGTATATATATATGGCGACATGGTATATGGTACCCATGCCGTCTATGATTGATAGTTATGATTTGAAATTGTTTTCAGAACATATAAACACTAGCAGTAATATCAAATGCCTTTCTTTTATTCGTATCAAGCATATTTTGGCCGTTATAAGGTAAAACTCTATCCTCCGGTTTGCGTTGCATTGTGTGATGGGAACTGAGTCTTATAACGGCTTCATTTTTATAAAAAGCATAGCGATGTTTAAAAGAAAGATTTGTTGTAAAGCACTGGCAATCCAATGGAGTAAACCCGTTCCACGAAAGTGGCATGGTCCTGTGATTAGCCATATTATATATGTGTTGAATAGATTTCTCATACCAGTCCCATGACTGACTCGTAGTTTGTTTCACTTTCAAACTCGGGTGCCCCTTTTTCTCCACGGGAAGCCTTGTATTCAGGTTTAGCTGGTTCTTTCTGGATAGCTGGAGCTGAAGATGGATTCTATCATTTATCTCTTTTTATGCTGTTCAGCTCCTATTGTACATATTATGTTTGTTTTCCGCTGTAGACATTTATGTATAGCTGAGCTGTATTTTTACTAAGTATGATCCTGTATACTGTGTAACTCTGATGATTACTTTTATCCAGTATATTCTATTGTCATTATCTGGTGTATTTATTTATTTATGTTCTGCTTTTATCTGTTTCTGTGTTATATTCCAAAGATAACCCTTGTCTCCGTCAGTACGGGATTTGGGGTCGTCTCAACGTGGTATCAGAGCTTTGGTTAAGCTTAGTTCTGGAATATAACATTTGAACGAACTCGTCAGAAATAGAACCAGTAGTGTTCTAGGACGGGTAACTCTATACAGATAGGATCAGCAATATCCTAGTATGAGTAAAGCAGAATGAAATTACACCTCGATAGACACATTTACATTTGAAGTATATGTTTCTATGTTTTAAAATACCTTTTTTGTGACCTGACACTTGATCTTCCATTTGCAGAGGTACTAGAAAAATGAGTGCCAGAAACAGATGGAATACAGAACCCGATCTAGAGGCTCTATTAAAGAGATATCAAAATCTGAACGGAGCACAGTTCTCGGGCAATGAGTCTATAATTCAAACCCAAGCTTGGATGAGTTCTGTCGAAAGAATCTTTGAGCGTATCCAGCTGAGAGATGACCAGAAATGGTTAGTAGCATCTTGGGCGCTTAAAGAAGAAGCTTTAATCTGGTGGGAAACAATCATCAAAGATAATCCAGAAGGTGATATCACCTGGGACAGATTTAAAGTGATTTTCCTAGAAAGATTTACTCCTTCCGAAGCGATGGAGCGATTATGTGATGAATTTTCTTATCTGATACAAGGAGATATGACCATCCCAGAATATCATAAGAAATTCAGCGAACTTTCTCACTTGGCTCCTCATCTGATTCAAGATCCAAAGTGGAAAAATCTGAGATTTATTCATGGCCTTCAAAGGAGATATCAGAATAGTGTAATGAGGAATGTGAAGCTTCCTTTTTCTGAAATGATATACATGGCTTATCAGTATGAAGATCTCCATAAGAAAGGAATGTTGTGCGACGAAGAAGAAGTTTGTTGTAGTGACAAAGAAGAGTCGGAAACTGATATTGCTGGAGCCAGTACGAGGTTTGAGGCCAATAAGAAGCCCAGTGCCAATCGAAAAAGGGCCAATTCTGGAAAAGAACCAGCAACGACTGCCATATGCAACAACTGCCATAAGCCAGGGCATTTCCAGGGGAATTGCAAACCCTCGAAAAAGAGAAGGAGGAATGAATCTAAATCCAAGAACAAGTCTCCTGTGACTCGAGAGTGCAATCTTTGTCATCAGTCCGGTCATATAAAGCGAGATTGCTGGCTGTTAAAAAGGGCCAAAGAGGCTCAGGTAAATGAAATAGCAGAAACTTCTGGGCCCGCATATGTTCTGGAAAGGCCCGATGTCTTAGAGGGCACGCTTACTGTCAAAAACATTCCAGTCAAAGTACTGTTTGACACAGGCACGTCACGAAGTTTCATTGCCAAAGATGCAGCTAAGAAACTGGATTTGAATTTGAAAAAGCTCAAGGAACCAATGACTGTCCAGAATCCGGTTGGGGGTTCCATTGATCTCAGTTGGATTTGTGGAGTGTCGGTTTCTTTCTCTCGTTATCGGTTTCCTACCATCGCAGTCGTCATGAATTTTAAAGAGTTTGATCTTATCTTGGGGTTAGACTGGTTGACCAAATATGAAGCTGAAGTTAAATGCGCCGATAGAGTCGTAAAGGCGAGGATTAAATAAGGTGATTATATAACCATTCCCTGTGAAGGTCAGAATGCTAATAGAAAAGACTTCTGGGCAGCGTTGAATGTTTCTCCAGCCCAAATAGAAAATATCCCAGAAATCACAGAGAATATTCCTGACCTAGTGAAAGATATTCCTGTCGTCAAGAACTATGCGGATGTGTTCGAAGAAGTTGTTCGCTTACCTCCGCAGAGAGAAATAGATTTCAAAATTGCTTTAATTCCGAATGCAAGGCCGGTAGTTCACGCTATTCGAAGAATGTCCTTGAAAGAGAAAGAGGAATTAGACAATCAAACACGACAGCTAGTATGGAAGGGCCTGATTAGGCCTAGTTTCTCTGATTGGGGTGCAGCAGTGGTATTTGTCCCAAAATCTGACGGTACTCTACGTTTATGTGTGGATTATCGTGATTTGAACAAACAGACAATAAAGAACAAATATCCATTGCCGCGGATTGATAATTTGTTGGATCGGTTGAATGGCGCACAAGTATTTTCACGAATGGACCTAGCTACAGGCTTCCATCAACTTCGAATTACCGAAGAGTGTGTTCCAATGACAGCGTTTAGAGGCCCCGACTTATTCTGCGAGTGGTTAGTAATGCCGTTCGACTTATGTAACGCTCCCGCTTACTTCGTCGATCTAATGAACAGGGTGTTTAGAGGGTTTTTGAATAAATTTGTTTTGGTTTTCATTGACGATATTCTAATCTTCTCTAAATCAAAAGCTGAACATGAAAAACATTTGGAACAAGTGTTAGAAATCCTCAGAAGGAATGTATTGAAGGCAAAGTTTTCCAAATGTATATTCTGGCATGATGAAGTAAAATTTCTAGGCCACGTAGTATCGAAAGAAGGAATCGCTGTGGATCCAGGTAAAATTACGGCTATTCAAAAATGGTAACAGCCCAGCACCCCCACTGAAGTCCGCAGTTTTCTCGGATTGGCTAGCTATTACCGGAAGTTCGTTAAAAACTTTTCGAAGATATCTAGCCACTTAACGAAGCTTACAAAGAAGCACTCCAAGTTCAAATGGACTCCAGAAAGTGAGGAGGCTTTTGAAGAGCTAAAGTTGAGATTAACAACAGCTCCAGTGTTAACCATCATCGATGGCAACCAGGATTTATAAGTATGGACTGATGCTTCTAGAGAAGGCCTTGGCGCAGTGTTAATGCAGAGGGGCCAGGTGATTGCTTATGCTAGCCGTCAACTGAAGCCGCACGAGAAAAACTATGTCACTCATGATCTTGAGTTATTGGCTATAGTATTCGCTTTGAAAATCTGGAGACACTATCTTCTGGGTGAGAGATTTGAACTTTTTACAGATCACCAGTCGCTAAAGTATCTGTTCACTCAGAAATACCTGAATCTGAGGCAACAACGTTGGCTGGAGTTCCTTGCAGCATATGATTTTGAGATTCTATACACTCTAGGAAAAGCCAATGTCGTGGCCGATGCGTTAAGCCGAAAGAATGAAATGATCGCCAGTTTTATTATCACGACTTCACTGATAGATAAAATATCTACTCTTCAGGAGGATGATCACTTCATTCAAAAGATCAGAGAAATAATTCAGCAAGGCGAACCCTCGAGTTTTCAAGTTGATAATGATGGGATTCTAAGGCTCAAAGGTCGAATATGTGTTCCTAACATTCATGAGCTTCGGAAGGAAGTACTGGACGAGTGCCACAAGTCGAAACTTAGTATCCATCCGGGAGTAAACTAAATGTATAATGACATCAAACGCACTTTCTGGTGGAAGTCGATGAAAAGGGACATTTCTTTATATGTTAGCTGATGCCCTACTTGCCAGCTAGTCAAAAGCGACCAACAGAAACTGGCAGGATTATTACAACCGCTAGACGTTCCAGGCTGGAAGTGGGAACATATTTCTATGGATTTCATTGATGGTCTGCCCAGAACCAGAAAAGGAAATGACAGTATTTGGGTGATCGTAGATCGCTTCACGAAGACCGCCCATTTCATACCTATCAGATCAAATAGAACTGCTCAGAGTCTGGCGCAGATTTACTTCAGGGAAATAGTTAGACTACATGGAGTGCCGCTCAGTATAGTCAGTGATAGAGATACAATATTCACTAGCAAATTCTGGGAAGCATTTCAAGTCGAGCTGGGAACGAAGTTGAAATTAAGCACCGCTTATCATCCTCAGACCGACGGTCAGACTGAAAGGGTGAATCGTATTTTAGAAGATCTATTGCGGGCTTGTGTTATAGATTTCGGTGGATCATGGGAAGACCATCTGCATTTGGCTGAATTCTCTTATAACAACAGCTACCAGGCGAGTCTGACAATGTCGCCATTCGAAGCATTATATGGTAGACCGTGCCGATCTCCTGCTTGTTGGGTCGAACCTGGAAATAGACTTGTGTTAGGGCCTGATATGATTCGCGAAGCTGCCGACAAAGTCGATTTTATTAAGTAGCGATTACTCGCCTCTCAAAGCCGACAAAAGAGCTATGCCGATAGAAGAAGAAGAGATATATCCTTTGCTGTTGGCGACTATGTATATTTGAAGGTATCGCCGATGAGAGGAGTAATCCGGTTCGGTAAAACTGGAAAGTTAGCGCCCAAATTTATTGGTCCGTTTCCTATTCTGGAACGGATCGGAACTCTCGCTTATAGGGTCAAACTGCCTGACTGGTGCCTGGAGTTCATGATGTATTTCATATATCTCAACTTCGAAAGCACGTTCATGATCCAGACTTGATCGTGGAAGAAGCAGCTCAACAGGATATTGAAATTACTCCAGAATTAGCTGTGAGAAGAGAGCCGCTAAAGATTATCAGCAAAGAAACCAAAGAGCTGAGGAACAAGAAGGTTCGCTTAGTCAAAGTGCAATGGAGTGGAGATCCACGAGATTGTACTTGGGAAACTGAGGAGAGCATTCAGAAAGCTTACCCCAGATGCCGAGTAGATATCTCTGATTGACTCCGGTGCAAGGTACATTTACCCTACTTTGCATTACCTTTTAATTCTCTACTCTGTTGTTATTTCCTTTCCATGGATGTGCACTTTTAAATTCTATGGTCTGAATGATTTTAAAAGAGTATAGAAGTGGATCGGTATATTTTTGAGAAGTTAAAACAATTTGATTAGTTGTTGTGTTGTGTGATTGTAGATTTATCAAACCACTTTCAACTTTGTTCCTTTTCGGGGACGAAAAGTTTTAAGTGGGGGAGATTGTAACGACCCAGAAAATCTGAACCAATTTAAAATTTTTTAAATTGGCTAAAATAATGGATTTTAAATAATGGAAATGGAAAGTGAGTTTGAATCGACAATTGAAAGCGAATATAATTAATTATAATTATTGACAAGGCCTGAAATGGCGCTGCAGTTTCAAAAATTGAATTCAAACTTTGTCGGACTATACCGGGTGCAAAACAAAACGGATTTTAGTGAAACTAAAAATATTTAAATCTGTTAGTGTATACCTTTCTAACGAATCTGAAAAATCTAATTTTCATAACGGAAAGCAAAAGTTATGGCCGAATGAATTTTCAGAACGGTTGCTATGGAATTTATATAGCCCGTGAAATTGGCCGTTTTGCATACGACCTCGGAATTCGACGAAACCACTTTTGTTGGATCCGGGATGTGAAGTTATTGCTAGGTTTCAAATTTCATAATTTTTGAAGCTAGTATGTGAGCGTGGCAAAAGAAAATGTGTTTTGGTCAATTACAGTTAAATTGGATCGACCAAAAATGGGTCTTTTTGCAAACGGTCTCAGAATTCGACGAAACTAGTTTTGTTGGGACCGTATCGTCAAAACATGGCTAGATTTATTTTTCTGGAAATTTTCGAATCAGTTTGTGACCCTGGCAAATTGAAATGTTCGTTCAAATTAAATATTGAATATTTTATATATTAATTTGAAGGAAAACTGACTGAAACAGTCGAATGGGCCTTCGAAACATATCCCATTGTGTTCGGAATGGGGGTAAAACGCTAGGGACGACAGTCGTTGGGTTTGAATTGGTGTTCGTCTGTATAAGGGGTATTTTAGAGATTTTAAAAATTATAAAATAAAATAAAAAAATCCTATTGGCCCATTTAAATATCTCTCTCCCCGTTTTCTCTTTCTCCCTCTCCCGATCGACGGTGAAACCGTGCTCCCTCCTTCTCTCCTCCTTTTCTCCGCAACCACTCAACTAAATCGAGCGCCACCACCACCATTTCAAAGCTCTTGATCCCCTATTTAAATCCATACCCGAACCACCCACCATCGTCACGTCCTTCGCCTGAATCACCTCCACAAAGTGCCGCCGCTCGCACCCCGATTTCTCCGCTACCACTGCGCCGAGTTCGCCAGAATTCAGGGAGGAGGAGCGCCTCTCGTAGACGCTTCACGTGACAGGGTCTGATCGAGCTACAACATCTTCGTTTTGGTGAAAAGATCAAACCTAGTTTTGAATAAACTGTGAAGGTATACGGCTGTTAATTATTTAACAGATTTCGACAGTTTAAAACCATTGCAAACTTTGAAAAATCATATCTTTTTGCTTCGTTAACAAAATTCGATGAAACAGGAAACATCGTGACCGTGTGGACGCCTTCTACATTCTAAAAGAGACAGCATATTTTTCTGAGCCTTCTGCTATTTTTGGTGGAGTGGAACCCAATGTGAGATTTCTAAATTATAAACGATATGGAAAACGACGATGTATAAATTATATAGTCGATGTATGAGTTATATAAGCGTTGTACACCTCTTGTATAAGCGTTGTATAAGTCGTATGTTCGATGTACAAGTTATATATGCGTTGTAAAAATTATATATGTGTTGAAATAAAAGTGAATTGCTATATATATATATACGCCCCTCGTCCACAAACCATGGACGATATTTATTGATTGTGATTGGTGTGAAAATTGATTGATAGCGAATGGTTGCTTGGGATTGTTTGTGGTTGATATTGATTGATTGTGGTTGAAAAATACCCATTTGTGGTTGAAAAATATTTGGTTGAAACCACATAGGATTAGTTTGTGGAAATGAAATAAATATATACATGCCGCCTGCGTGCGAACTAGATGCATGATCCCCATTGTCAAAAACCGCGAGGTTTTAAGGTCGAGCGAGGAGCCGTACTAGGGACGGTCCCGGTTTTAACTACCCTGCCGTTATGCTGCCGAAATTTTGAATAATATTCAAGTGTTTGAATAATTTTCATTTGCTAAAGCTATATTTATTCGTTGTATAGAAAACCTTCATGTGTTGAATTGATATTCATTCGTTGATTAGAAATTCATGTGTTGAATGGTATTCGTGTTTTAAATATAAAAATCACAATTTTATCTATATATAGAAACTATAGAAAACCTTCATGTGTTGAATTGATATTCATTCGTTGATTAGAAATTCATGTGTTGAATGGTATTCGTGTTTTAAATATAAAAATCACATTTTTATCAATATATAGAAACTATAGAAAACCTTCATGTGTTGAATCGATATTCATTCGTTGATTAGAAATTCATGTGTTGAATGGTATTCGTGTTTTAAATATAAAAATCACAATTTTATCTATATATAGAAATTATAGAAAACCTTCATGTGTTGAATTGATATTCATTCGTTGATTAGAAATTCATGTGTAGAATGGTATTCGTGTTTTAAATATAAAAATCACATTTTTATCTATATATAGAAACTATAGAAAACCTTCATGTGTTAAATCGATATTCATTCGTTGATTAGAAATTCATGTGTTGAATGCTATTCATATTTTGAAATAAATTGTTTCATAATAAAAATCACCTTTTATCAACTATATGGATGATGTAAAATAATCTCTTTTTAAAAGAAATTGTTTTATAAGAAAAATCCTATTTTTATCACCTATATAAACAATATAAAATAATAGTGTTTTGAAATGAATTGTTTTACAATAAATATCCCATTTTTATTATACACATGAATTGTTGAAATGGGAAATGTTAAAAATAGCAACTCGTTCAAATAAATATGCATGAGTTGAAATATTCAATAATTAGCTAATGACGTGATTTTTACCTATGCATGTAACATTAAAATGAATGATGCTTTTAAACAAAATGGAATCAAATATGAAGTTGAATGGAAAATGATAAGTGATAAGAACTGTCTATATGTACATGCATATTTATTGAACAGGTTATAGCAAAGGGACTAGAGAAGAGGAATAAAATTTTGTGCCCGACAAATAGGTACACGTTTACTGTTTTGTTTGGGTGATGATTTTATGAGCCTGTTGGCTAGCCGCTTGGCTTTTTCTTTTCTTTTCGACATGAGACGCCCGTGTGGCTATTGGGGAATTTTCCCAGCCCCTCCCGTACAAAGGAGGTTATGGCGAAATTTTCCAAAATTTTAAGGCGGTAGTGAAATATTTGAAGTGAAAACGATATTGAAATTGTTGAATGAACTATATTTATATAAATATATAAATATAAATAAAATTAAAACGAAACGAGGCCGTGCAGTTCGTATTTTGAAACCGTGATTTCAAACAACTAGTGCGGGAAATCCGACCATTGGATTTTCCCGAAACCGCAACCGTTGGGTTCGCCTTGGAAATATCTTTCCAACGACACCAACTTGGTAAAAATCCAACGGTTGGATTGTCTGGAATGTTTAATTCAAATCTAAAGAAAAACAGCGCCAGAAACGATTATATTTATATATATATATATGAATATAATTATATTTAATCGAATAACGACGCAGTAGTTCGTATTTTGAAATCGAAACTTCAAACGATTGTACCGGGAGATCCGACCGTCGGATTTTCCCGAAACTGGAACCGTTGGATTCGTTTTGAAAAGACTTTTCTAATGATGTAAATTTTGTGAAGATCCAACGGTTAGATTTTCAGATATGTGTAAATCAAATCTGAAGAAAAACAGCGCCACGGCCGCGTTATGGCCCGAAGCGTCGTTTTGAATAAATAGGCTATTTTGTTTTGAATAAAAATAGCGATAAATCGTTATAAAATATCATAAACGATATGGAATGGAAATAAACTGAATTTGCTCGATTTATGTGGCTTTTGATGGTCGAATGTGTTTGGTGTGAAAATTACATTAAAGAACAAAATTGGTGTTGTCAAATAATTTAACCATTGAAATAAGTTGATTTGAAATTCTAAATATACATGAATTATTTGAAATGGCCGAGTTAATTCTCATTTCAAATAATTGACCGACGATTGAAAGTCGAAGATCAAGACGATGGTCGAAGACCGGAGATTTTCACCTTGTTTGGATGGTAACCGAGGTCCTGATTGGGAGGCATCCCGAAATATGGATAATGAGTGGTGATCGTTCAGACGTACGTGGTGATCAATGGGTTTGCGAGGTATTTAGTGCCTCCGGTTTCGTTCAGACCCAGAACGGACTTGTAAATGGACTGTGTGTCTGACATTGGATTTTATTCTGTGTTGATTGATCTCTATTAAATATACATCTGCTTGGCGGCGGAGAATTTATTCTTTTGCTTAACGCCCTTCTCTGAGACACACAAGCTCAGAGGTTGTATATCGATGGACATCAGTCGCATGGCATGAATTGCCTGTGTGGCATGCTAAGATGCAGTGATCAGGGCTTCTGTTGAAAAGCAAAGTCTTGTGGTGATGATCAAAGCACCGCCTGGGTGGCGTAGCTTTGTGTATAACGTAAATTCGCGAGCCTCACGCCCCGGTATGAACCAGAAACGGGAGAAGGACCTCAGGGAGGGCATGCGTTTCTTTCTAGCTAGGGTGGTGTCAGTGACCTACCAGCCCTGGCATTTATATACTTTTCACCTATGTGGTTGTTGCTGTTGCGAGGCGCCTCGGTTAGATCGGACGATCCGGGTCCGATGGAGTCATTCGTTGGCTCACTTACGCCCCAAAGGGCGGAGAGACGTATTGTTCAGGCATAATAATCCACATCGGTGGACCGGCCCTGACGATCCAAGGCTTGCCTGCGCGCTTGCCTGAGACATGGGCTAGATTGTCTCGAATTCGGTAAGGACTATCTTTTGCCTTGGTTCATGACGGAAATCCAATTTCCAAATATGACATCGTGCGGTTTTGATTGTATATATATATATATATATATATATATGGCGACATGATATATGGTACCCATGCCGTCTATGATTGATAGTTATGATTTGAAATTGTTTTCAGAACATATAAACACTAGCAGTAATATCAAATGCCTTTGTTTTATTCGTATCAAGCATATTTTGGCCGTTATAAGGTAAAACTCTATCCTCCGGTTTGCGTTGCATTGTGTGATGGGAACTGAGTCTTATAACGGCTTCATTTTTATAAAAAGCATAGCGATGTTTAAAAGAAAGATTTGTTGTAAAGCACTGGCAATCCAATGGAGTAAACCCGTTCCACGAAAGTGGCGTGGTCCTGTGATTAGCCATATTATATATGTGTTGAATAGATTTCTCATACCAGTCCCATGACTGACTCGTAATTTGTTTCACTTTCAAACTCGGGTGCCCCTTTTTCTCCACGAGCAGCCTTGTATTCAGGTTTAGCTGGTTCTTTCTGGATAGCTGGAGCTGAAGATGGATTCTATCATTTATCTCTTTTTATGCTGTTCAGCTCCTATTGTACATATTATGTTTGTTTTCCGCTGTAGACATTTATGTATAGCTGAGCTGTATTTTTACTAAGTATGATCCTGTATACTGTGTAACTCTGATGATTACTTTCATCCAGTATATTCTATTGTTCATTATCTGGTGTATTTATTTATTTCTGTTCTGCTTTTATCTGTTTCTGTGTTATATTCCAAAGATAACCCTTGTCTCCGTCAGTACGGGATTTGGGGTCATCTCAATTTTTGACCATTATAAGGTTAAACACTATCCTCCGATTTGCGTTGCATTGTGTGATGGGACTTGAGTCTTATAATGCTTTCATTTTTTTAAAAGCATTGTGTTGTTTAACGATTTACTTTATTTATGCACTGGCAATCCAACGGAGTAAACCCGTTCCGCGTTAGCGGTGTGGTCCTGCGATTAGCCTTATTATTAATTTGGTTAAGTAGATTTCACATATCAGTCCCATGACTGACTCGTAGTTTGTTTCACTTTGCAAACTCAGGTGCCCTCTTTTCCACATGGGCAGCCTTGTATTAAGGCTTTAGCAGATTCATTCTGGATAGCGATGGATCTGAAGATGGATCCTATCATTTCTATTATACTGTCCAGAGTTCATTTAGTATATTATGTTTGATCCCGCTGCGGACAATTTATATTAAGTTGAAAACTATATTATGTACTAAGTATGATCCTATTAGGATGTGTAACTTTGATGATATATTATTTCCAGTGTAATTTGTTGTACATTATGTGCTGTAATTCTATATTTCTATTCTGCTGTTATTGTTTATGTGTTATAATCCAATGATTATCCTTGCTTTCGTACTACGGGAGTTTGGAGTAATCACAATTTAAATGAGGTTTAGCAGGTCTAATGGAAATAAATTTGTTTATTGTGGTATGTGTATTTGATAGTTAAATAACAGATTATCAAATCTAGACCTTTTACTTTGAGATATATGTGATAAGGATAAGGAAATCCATTCAATGACGATTAGGGAATGAATCCCATGCTTGTATATCATCCAATATTTCTAGAGTGCTATCGATTGTCATTTCAAAGAGATCAGGATCGGATCAAGTATCTGAAAACCACTTTGATCCGGCTGTGCGTACGATTGGATCATCTGATGATGCTGAATAGAAGATAGAGTTGAAGTGTAAGGCTGACTTGTTACTAATCTTAAGGAGTAGTAGAAGTAATGCCATCGGAGTTGACTATATACAACATACGTCCAACCCAAATATCACGAAAATACGAAACATTTTTTTTAGAAGAAAGAGGTAGAAGAAGAACAGAAATAACAACACAGAATCTCACATCGCAGCGGAACAAAATATAATATATCATATCTTTGAAATACAAAATCTTAACTGTATAACATACACTTATCAGAGTACAACACTTACAACACAGCGGAACAAAACTCTATATAACTAACATTGAAGCCTCCTGCTCCAAGCTCCTTTAGATAGATCTGTAAAATACTGAACTACTTGACTGCCCGTACAAATTTAGGCACCCAAGAGTTTAGGTAGAACAAAACAAAATAAACTCCAGGTCAGTCATGGGACTGGTATGAGTAAACAGTTTAAAACAGTTTCAGAAAACTAAATGATATCTCATAAGACCACGTCGTATAACACGGAACGGGTTTTTCCCTTATGAAAATCCAAACACTTGATTTACTTTCAAAATCCCTTTGAAAGGAATGATGATCTTTATATCAAACTATTTTGATATTATAATAATGTCTAAATCAAGTAAATAACAATCTAATGGAACGTTTGCATTTCACGTTCCACATATATAATATACAATCAAAACCGCAAGCACGTATTGGGTAATGGATTTCCAACTATGACAAGGTATGGAACCACCTTCCGCTGTTATATCTCTAGAGGAGAATACACCGAGTTCAACAAGAACATCTTGCAACTCAGCCACACATGACCGACCACTCATTTCGCTTGAGTGTATCGAATGTATATCACCAACGGTTGGGATCAGCAACCGTTTCCCGAATGGGACAGCATCGACAATAGTTTTTTAGAAGTAAATGAAACTCTAGATCAGGTGATTATACACCCTAATAGGTGCGACCTACATAGCCATGCTGCCTGCCCGATTTCTGTCATTTACCGGTTGATGAGGCTTGAAGCTACGCTTTATCATCGCATCAGATTTACTTCGAATGCCACATTGTCATATCCATCGAAAATCACTAATTGACGTCTACAACAGTACATTATGTGTTAGCTAAAAGAAGTTTCCTTCTCCACTTCCACTCTTAGTACGGTTGAAGAAATCAATGTACGTGACCTTTCTGGAAGTACTCTGTCATACATTCATCCATACAAGTCACCTAGGAACAGGATGAACCGAAGGTACTATTTCTATTAATAGAAAAAGTCCTTGCACTCTACTCCGTCTTCGATTATCTTCATATAATCTGATTCGCAACGCTACTGCCAATACGGAGTGGTTCTTCGGATAATAATCCAACCGGTCTCTCCATATTGACAACGATGGTCAAAACTTCGATAGTCTGTGATTTAACTATCGAATAAAAACAAGTGTTTCGATAGTCGATGATTTAACTATCGAAGAAAACAAGTGTTCATTCAACATATCAAACAATCACTGAGCCCTTAATTAATATTCCATTAATTAAATCACTTTTTCATTTCTTTATCAATATTAGTTAACCAAATATTTTCAATAACCATATTGGCCTTATACGTTATCTGGAAAACATTTCCATATATCGCCTTCCTTTATTTTCTAAACTTTAGAAAATATATGCTATTTATAATTGGAAAATATTCCAGTTACTTATCTCTTTTCCGATCTCATTTATTCCTATACTTAGGAAATATTTAACATCTATTTCCATGCTTACATTTATTTGGGTTAAAACGGATGTTGTGTAAAACATCGTTACGACAACCCAAATACTATATTCAACTAACTCTTATCCAACATCGATCTTCGAGCCTGAAATCTTACTATTTATTTGTTAATAATGAAATCAATCAAGTTGGGGTATAACTACCTCTCAGACCTTGACCGAGTAACATTTATAACGTCAAAACAGATATGACTACTTACTCGAATAATCAATACCACACAACTACTTCTTCACTTTTAAACACATACACTTTCCCTTTCTATCCTTACTAAATTTTTTTCTTATACTTCCTTTTTTATTATACTATTCTATTTCCAAGTTCGTTTTCTTATTGACTTCTATATATATCGATACGTTGATTTCTAACTATCAAATTATCTTAAAAATAATCTAACTCCTTAAATTCCTGGAAAAATTCGCCATAACCTCCTTCGTACCGGGAGCATCGGGATATTTCAAATAGCCTCTCATGGCCCTCACCAATCCAAAAAGAAAAGCCAAGCGGCTAGCCGATACGGCGCATAAAATCTCATATATGAATTAAATACATACCTTTTGTCGGGCACTCTATCTATTTCACTTCTATACGTTATTCCAAACATGTTTAATGTATATCCATATATTTCTAATTCATTTCAACTCAATTTGAATCCTATATTCAATTTTCCATTTCAACTCTATTTGAATTCCTATATTCAATTTTCCATTATTACTCTATATGAATTCTATATTCAATTTCATTTCACTTTCGATATTCAAATCATATATTTGAATTTCCTTTATATTTTCTATATTCAAATTCTATATTTGAATTCCATTTGAATTTCTATATTCAAATTCTATTTGAATTTTCTTTATTCAAATTATATTTCACAAGTGTCGATTTCAATTCCTTTTGAAATCGATATTTCTACTTTTGGAAAATAGATTTCCCTTTTTAATTTCACACTTGTATTTTTATTTCTGAATTATCCAATGATAATTCTTTTCACTTCATTTATAAACTTCGTTTATAAAAGAACTATTTATAAACTTCGTTTATAAAGGAACTTCTTGTTTTATTTCTTCAAAACAAGTTTATATTTCAAATCTATTTAAAAATTCAAATTCTATTTTTCTGAAATAGAAATTTCCTTTTAAATCTCAAATACCCCTTTCCGGATATTTTAAATAAATTATCACTTAGGCCCAACGATATTTAAACACTGAACAACCAATTATTTATTTCTGGTTTTCTAACACATCATATATGATAGTATATATGCAAACAAATAAACAAACAGAATATATATATTTTTGAGGAATCCAGTTGGATTCCTCTAACATGTTTTCCTGGATCCACAGACGTTAGTCAACATACTAATACCCATCCTGCTTCGAGGCAGGATATCGCGGTACGAAGGTCATCCACTATCATAGCGTGGGGCGCATAGGGTAATCATCCGCTAATGAAACCACGGGCATCCGCTAATGAGACTGCGGGAATCCAACCAATCATCAACCCAATATATATATAATAGTTAAGCCTAAATACCCAAATATATATTTAAATCAACCAAACAGCATTCAAACAAGCATAACAATTATTTTTAACGATATAAAAATAATTCTAAACAAACAGGTGAGATTTACTCACCAGGGCTTTCATTTGCCGAATATCCGTTGTAAATTCCATATCTCGCTCTACGAATCTACTTGAATGTCTCAACGGAATATTTACCTTGCTATTAGATGAACGAGCATCACCATAGCCAAGCTCGGACTCCCCCGAATCAACTCCAGCTCATACATTTCCAGTTATAACTCCAACATGATTTTACGTCATTTGAAATCTTATCAAAACAAATATTTCTTCCTCCCGGAACACGCACCCCCTCTCCAGCGAACGCACTGTTAAATGACCCCAAAACGACACTTCGTCTTCCTTCCAGCACAAAGCCTCGAACAAGTTTCACAGACCATCACATCAACGCTGCTTCACTGATCCTTCACCCTCCAGAATCCGCCCCCCTTCTTCCTTGCTGTCCTCAACAAAAGTTGCGGCCTTCCCATTGATCAACTCGACCTTAACCCTGTCCCACGATTTCGAATTCAAATGCCCAAGAAAACCATAGCATCACCCATTCACTTGCTTGCATCATCATAGTTTGACGTTGAAGTCGAAACCCTAAAATCTGCAACCCTAACACGAGCTATCGAAAAATCCGAACTTCCTGATAACGAATCGCACCTCTCGCCACGGTCCATTGAGTGAAGCTCGAACCTGCGAGCTCAATGATCTCGAAAGAGATGGATGAGGCTGCCTTTGATTTTGGTTTTAAAGGAATCGCCCCTTTCTATTTTCGAATGAATTGAAAGGGAAGTGCAACCATTTTGTTTCGCTCAAAGATTGTGAGCTTCGGTTATTGCTGGAGGAATTAAATGGAGCAAACAAGGATGTTGCGATGATTTTGATGAATTTCAAACTAAAGAGGAAAGGGGTAGCGGCTTTATACAGCTGAGAAAGGAACGTGCCCTCCTTTTTCCCCATAGATTTTGTGCAGTTTGAAAGAGAAGATGTGTTCCATTTTACACCTTATTTTTATCTTTATGATATTTTCATTTTATTTTAATTAATTTAAACCCGTATTTAAAATACCTCAAAATTCTGAATTCTCTGAACCCAACAACTGCCATTTTTAGGGTAATACCCCTATTTCGGACGCACTGGGATATGTCACGAAGTCCAATTCGATCATCTGAAGGAGCTGTCAATATTAATTAATTTCAAACAAATTAATTTCCTCGAAAATAAATAAATATTCTTATTCAGATTCAAACAGAATTTTCTACTGATTATTTGAACTGACTTTTATTTAGTTTTAAATTCGAATTCAATTTACTTTTAAATTCAAATAAAATTCATATAAATCATCTAACTGGTTAACTCTAACTCTAATCGATTAGTTCTAATTCTAATTGAGTTATTATAATTCTAATTGAATTATTCTAATTCTAATTGAATTATTTCAAATTTCTCATATTCCGGTAATTATAAATATTCGAAATAAATTGTATTTTGATTATAAAAATCTATAACTCAATATAAATATAAATTTATATTGTCAACTCAATATTTAAATCCAGATTAAATATTTAAAATTAACACATAAGAAATCCGGGTCATTACATTTCGACTTGTTCTGTTCCTGAACGACTTGTATGGATGAATGTTATCAAAACATTTCCACTCAAGGGCGATGAACATTCAAAGTGGAATTTACTCTGAAAGGTAAACGCGTAGCCTCAAAGCTTCATCAACCAAGGAGGGAAGATGCAGCAGGGCTAAGTGGGTCGCACCCAAGAAGGGTATGTTGTCACCTTTCTAGATACTTGTATTTATCTTATTGGTTGTGTATGGGATATCTCTGTGGTTGTAACATCCTACAAATTTCGAAAATTTAAATATTGAATTTAAAATGGTTTTATAATAAGAATTAAATGATAAACGCAACTTAGAATGTATTTGTTTAGAAATTAAAACATGAAATCAATTTATAATGAAACATTGACCTTTAAAAATTATTATTTTCATATAGAAGTGATTAAAACAATTTTATATCGGAAATGTCAAAGTTTGTTCCCTCCATATGAAATTTGTAAATTATTGTAATGTATAAAATTTCATAGCCGTCGGAATTTTAGTTTGCTCGTAAGAATATAAAACACGTATAAATTTACATGTACAGTTCAAATAAAATAATCAAGTTTTAGTAGAAACTGCTGTACACTTCAGAATTGGGCTTTGTCACTAATCCCATTGCGTTCAGAAGGCATCAAAACATATTGTTAGGCAGTAAGCGAGCCTGATTTGGAGTTCGTTCGAATTTTGGCTTTAAAACATGCAAACTGATACATTTTAATATTAAAATATTCTAAAAACCCTAATTCAACTCAGCCGCTATGTTCTAATTCGATGGCCACGTTTCTTCAAATTTTCCCGACTCAGTATCTCGCAATACGCTTAATGAAATTCAAAGCTTAATATATGAAATCGTAGTACTCAGAGAGATCTTTTCATCCATATGGATGATGATACGATTTGCTTCATGGAATCGCCGGAAAATGAACAGGAACAACGCACGGTTCGAGGTGGTTTTGGGGCGGATGGCGCAACCGCGGCTAACAGGACTTGAGGTGCTGGCGTGTCTTTGGCTGGCGGTCGATGTGGCGCTAGCTGATCGGGTTCTCGACGCTTGGATTTTATGCGAAAATCGAATGGAAATAGCTTGCGTTGGGTTCAATTGAACGATTCCTGGAGCAGAAGAACACATGCAAGGAAGAAGGGTACATAATGATGACGTGTCGGCATTCTAAGGGTGAGATAGTTAGTTTAAATATTTTATATAATTTGAATTTGAAATAGTAAAACATTAATAACTTCTACATATGAACTCAGTTTGACGCACAGTCAGTTGCATTGTGATCGTAACGAAATTCCGGACGACATGGTGCTGTTTTGTACTGATTCTGAGATTGATGATTTTTGGGCTAAATTGGAATTTCAATCGCGTACAGAACCAAGGTGAGTGATTAAACCCACTCACACGTAACTAAAGTATTCTATTATTAGTTAAATTAATATCATGTCATGATATGATTGTATGGATTGATGTTTGACAATTTAAATTGCATGTTTATATTTATTTGTATCGATGCTGCAGTTAAATTTGACTGTTAAATATAATTTTACAGTTAAGTTAAAAATTCAACATTTAATTTCTGTTTAAAATCTAACATCTGAAAATTTGAAAATTTATATGATATTGGACTGTTTGTATGTATTGATGTGATGAATGGCGTGAATTTGATATGTTTGACCTATTGATGTTAATTGTGTGAATTTACCTGTTTCATATATGAGTTTTTGCTGATTAATCCCAATCATTACCCAGATGTTACGGGCATCGAATAAACCCGGGATTAATGATTAAATGAATTAAGAACGTAGGTTGAAATGATAAATACCTATGACCCTGATTTGGATTGAAATGATATATATCCTTTCCCAAAATACTAAAATTAAAATTTAAGTACCACTTGGCCATAAGATAGAAAATTATATATGGACACCAGTTTGTTAAATAAAATTTGTTTTAACCATGAATTTTGAAATATTGTTTTAAAGACAATATGAGCGATGTTCTATAATTTATTTCCTTTGAACTTGAACCTTGAATTTTGAAATATAAACAAAAAAGGGAAATAAATTAGTATTGTAATTGAAGCTAAATAAAGTGAAATATAATGTAAATCGAATTTATTGAAATTGAATGGGTTTCACCCACCTTTGAAATTTATTATGAATCAACATTGATTTGAATTATATATGAATTGTGAACTCAATGTTTTGTTAAAAATGAAATCATTGAAAATGAGAATCTGGTTTGGAATGTAACTATTTGAATTAATTTGATCGAATAGAAATGAACGTAAATTGGAAGTTTTATCGATGGAATTATTGAAAATTGAGTTGGTTGAATTGAAGTTGAAATATGACTTCAAGTTTAATTGAAAATATTACAGAAATGGGGCAGCTAGTAGTTTTGGTTTTGCAGATTTATTTATATAGGATCCTGGATTTACAGTTAGAGCTATATTCAGAACGCTCTATATCCGTGTATTTCATTCAGTTGTGCTAGTTATTGTATTTTCCGCTATGCATTGTATTTATACATTTTATTTCCGCTGCTATGTATTTTAATCTCTGATATTTTTTTGTGTAATATTTATTCATACTCTGAATATTCTTGTACTCTGATGTAATGGTTGTAATAAGCTATGAAATGTTCTTCTGTTTATGTTCCGGTTTGTCTTGCTCTCGAAGCAGTGTGCCTTCTTGTTCGGTTTAGGCCGGCCAGGAAGCTCTACACGATTCTAATTCTAGTTATAGTATTTCAAATCATTTTATAAACTATTATAATAAAAATTATATTAATTTTTTATTTATAAACTATTTTACCTTATTACTATTTTATTTTATAAATTATTTTAAATAAATCATTTTATAATTAACTATTTATTTTATAAATTACTCAATGTTTTAACTATGTATTTTAATAAATTTGATAAATTCTATTTTAATTGCATGCTATTTTATTTCAAACTATTTCAATTATATATCTAAACTGTTTTAAATATACTGTTAACTATTTTAATATTCAAATTATTAAAGTTGGAATTGTTTCAAGATTTTAATTGGTTTAAATGGAGATTTTAGTAAGAACAATATTCTATTTTGAATATTGAATGATTTTGAAAATATGATACGAAATATGAACCTCTTCGAAATGTAAAAGAACTGACTGATGTGAAAAATGTACTAATGGTTATTAAAGAGACCGGGATCGGATATTGTCATACTCTCTGCCAATACCGAAAACCACTTTAACAACTGTGTACGCGGTGAAGTTCCAGAATTGGTGTTGGATGGATTTGGTGGCGATTATTGGATATGAAGAAAGAGAACGATGATGGATAGCCTTGACCTTCGGGTCATAATTAAAATGACTAAAACAGGAGCCATACCCAGGTTAATTGAGTTAGCTACTCTGAGCAGGCATACTTCTTCGATACCATATATATACTTTGTGATTGATTGGCGCCTTTGATTGATTTTGGGGTATGTCTGAGGTGGGCGGTAGTTGCGGCTATGCGTTACCACCGACCGGGGTCCGCAATCCGGTAGGATCACTACTGATGGGTATTGCCTCGATGCCTTGTCATATTTACCCAGATCGATTCCCACGATTTTGATTTAACGTTGTCGTATCACGGCGCATCTCTATCCGACGACGTACTGATGTGTTATATGCAAACTGTACGGCAACGGTATAAACGGTGTAAGGGTAATAATGGTAATCCTGGTTACACTATTTTGTTATGTTATATTTAACTATAGACATTATTATAATAACGTATTATATTATATAGTATTAGTTTGACGGATCCTTAAGAGATGGAAATTCCCGTAGCATCTCCTAAGTTATTGCACTCATATTATTACATGAAATTTGATTTAACTAATATGAGAATGATTTAGTTTTGATCCGAGTGTTTTTTTTTTTTGGCAATACGCTCGGGTCAGACCGAGTTGCAGTTAGCGAAGTTTCACTTGCTTTGAAGATACCATTATGAAGATGGAGATGGAACTCAATAGACGTATTATTATTATTATTCCGCTGCAAATGCATTGGTATGTTGTATGTTAATTTACTTTGATAATCATTGTAATATATAATCAAATGTCTGTTTTAACAGACTGTTATTTATTTATTATATTTTGTCCTTCCGCTGCGAGATTATGTATTTGTTTTATTCGTTCTTCTTTTTCTTATTTTAATCCCAATAACTACCCGTATTTTTGATCTGTTTATGTCGACATTCAGGATCATTATCGATTAGAATGGCCAAAAATCATTGAAGTAACATTTGGTATCAGAGCTTTGGTTTTGCGAAAACCTTGGCTCTATATGGGATTAACTCATTAGAGATGGAGTAGTAATGCTCTAGAATGAGTTTGAGTGTATATGAGAGAGCGTACTTGTATTTTGATATAAAAATGATTTTGTATTGTGTTGATTTGTTTTGTTGAATATTTATGAATTTGGTCGGTACTTGGGGCCCCAAGGCATCGATAGGGAATTCCAAACACTCGAAAAGAGCTTATTAACATAATATTGTTTTGAATTTTATTTTATATAAGTATATATATAGAATTATTTGAAAATATATGAATTTTGATTTTGTTGATGATAATATAAAAAAATTCATCATTTATCATTCGATTAATTAATAATTAGAAGCATTGATTTTTGAACGGTTTAAGAAAAAAATCAAATATTGAAATTAATTGGTAATGAAATTAGAAATTAATATGAATTGGAGAATTTAATTTCGGGTGGTTTTGTAATATCGTTTTGCAAATTGTTTGAAATAATATATTTATATTTTAAAAAGTGTTTCATATAGAAATTGTTTTTAAATGAATTATTGGAAAAAAGTGTATACCCTCTTTTCTTTGAAAATGATTTCGGTGATGAGTGCACGCATCATCGATGTTTATTTTCAAGAGTCTAAGTAGGGAGGCATTTAATATTTTGTATTTTTTTTACGAAATTGAACTTTATTTAAATCTTTTATAATATGGTTTTATGAAAATGATATATTATAAAAAAAAGTTGATTTAAAAAGAAACCCAAAATTTAATTCTTGTAAACTTGAATAAGTAATGAATTGGAACTTCCGAATATTAAGAGAGTTATAATTAAAATAAAATTCTTAAGAATCGGATAATAAATTGAAATGAACAGTAACCACTGAAACTTGTGTAATAATCAACTCTGTTCTATAACACGAATAACTTACCAATTAATTAAAAAGTTAATTGTTATAAGAATAAGCAATTAAAAAATGCACAAGTATAGGAAGGGATAATGAAAGTGAAGAAAAATTTGATTGGTTATAGATATTAATAAAATTTAAGTTATGTAATAAAATGATATATGCTTAGTTATGTTATGCTTAGTAATATGAATTAACCGAATCAATGAAAATTTAATTAACTGAATCAATGAAAATTTAATTAAGCGAATTAATTGGTAATAAACTGAAATGTTTTGATATTAGTGTTTGCTTCGTGAAAATAAAAGTGAATAGGCTTATAATTTATAAACTTAACAAATGTTGAACGAATAAATTTAAATTAATTAAAAACGACCTCATCGCATAGCGACAGTTCGTAATTTTCGAATTGAAGTTTAAATGAATGTATAGAATCCAAAATAAGTCAGAATTCTTTGAAACAAGAATTTTCCAGTTCTATTGGATTATAGTTTCCTAATGAAAGAGAAAATTTTAGATTTCAACTTGTAAATTTGAAGATATGTGTAAATCAAAATTTCAGAAAAACAGCACCAGGGAAATTCGCGGTTTAAAATAAATTATAAATAAAATGGACGATAATAAATTCGATAGAAGTGTTGAAGGATATTGAACTAAATATGAAACATAATTCAATGTCAGTCAGCTAATATGTATTGGATGATTTTGTCGTTCAATTAAAATGGCAACAACTCGTGGCTTGGGTAAATAATAAGTAATAAATATAATAAACCAAGCGTTGGAATTGGAAATGAACTTGAGAATGAAATATAACAAATCAAATTATGAATTGTTTAAAAGTGAAATAAACAATGAAATCATGCTAATAAAAAGTGACATTGAAATTTTTTGGTAGATTGCTTGGTTGAATGAATATAACTGATTGGATATTTTATTTATATTTTAGTTGCAATTGCTAAATTCATTTGTGTTTACTATAAACATATATATATATATATATATTATTTCTTTTATATGTTGTTGACTGCTTAGTAGGTACTGAAAAACTTGCTTGCATTGGAGCTACTTGCACATAAAAATTGCTTTTTGTTTGCTGAAAATAAATAAATAAATCGCTAATAACGCAAATGAAAGGTACGTATGTTGAACTTATATATCGTATTTGGCGTTTTATATTGTTTTCCCCATTTTGGGATGCCTCATCACTGAGATGAGATGTATATTTATGATCATATACGTATTATTGTTTTCCGGACCTAACCGTACAAAGGAGACTCTACCAAAAAAATTTCGTGAAATTATGACTTAGAAAATTTTGTAAAAATGTGAGTTTTGTATAAGTTAATTGTTTCGAAGTTTAGTAGGAATTTTATATTATTTTAATTTTATCTTGCCACTTCATTCTACGTTCCTTTTCGAGGACGAAAAGTTTTAAGTGGAGGAGAGTGTAACATCCCAAGATTTGCAATAATTTAAATTATTAATTTTAGTGTGTTTTGAACAAGATTATTTTTATATTAAAATTTTAATTTGTTTATGTTGATTTTAATGATATTTGAAACTTATATAATGAAATATTTTGATTTATGTAATTTATAATTGAAATACAAAAATTGAAGTATTTTGATAATCAATATGAAATTCATATAAAAAAGAAATTTTATTCATGAAATTTATTTGAATTCTATTTTGATTTGATCTGAGATTTTGAAACCATTGAATTCAATTTTAAAGTTAAAGTTGAATATTTTATTTATAAATATGTGAATTTTACATTTTTGCTTACAATCTTAGAATTCGATAAAATTTATTTTATTTGATCCAAATTTGTAAATTATTGTAATGTATAAAATATCATAGCCATCGGAATTTTAGTTTGATCGTAAGAATATAAAACACGTATAAATTTATATGTACAGTTCAAATAAAATAATCAAGTTTTAGTAGAAACTGCTGTACACTTCAGAATTGGGCTTCTTCACTAGTCCCATTGCGTTCAGAAGGCGTCAAAACATATTGTTAGGCAGTAAGCGGGCCTGATTTGGAGTTCGTCCGAATTTTAGCTTTAAAACACGCAAACTGAGACATTTTAATATTAAAATATTCTAAAGACCCTAATTGTACTCAGCCGCCATGTTCTAATTCGATGGCCACGTTTCTTCAGATTTTCCTGACTTAGTATCTCATAATCCGCTCAATGAAATTCAAAGCTTAATATATGAAATCGTAGTACTCGGAGAGATCTTTCCATCCATATGGATGATGATACAATTTGCTTCATGAAATCGTCGGAAAATGAACAAGAACAGCGCGCGGTTCGAGGTGGTTCTAGAACGGATGGTGCAACTGTGGGTCATGGGACTTGAGGCGCTGGCATGCCTTCGGGTGGCGGTCGATGTGGCGCAAGCTGATCGGGTTCTCGACGCTTGGATTGGATGCGAAAATCAAATGGAAATAGGTTGTGTTGGGTTCAATTGAACGATTCCTGGAGCAGAAGAACACGCGCAAGGAAGAAGGGTACCTAATGATGACGTGTCAGCGTTCTACAGGGTGAGGGAGTTAGTTTAAATACTTTATATAATTTGAATTTGAAATAGTAAAACATTAATTACTTCTGCATATGAACTCAGTTTGACGTGCAGTCAATTGCTTTGTGATCATATCAAAATTCCAGACGGCGTGGCGTTGTTCTGAATTAATTCTAAGACTATTGATTTTTTGGCTAAATTGGAATTTCAATCTCGTACGATACCAAGGTGAGTGATTAAAACCACTCACGTGTAACTAAAATATTCTAATATTTTTTAAATTAATATCATGTCATGATATGATTGTATGGATTGATGTTTGACAGTTTAAATTGCATGTTTATATTTATTTGTATCGATGATGTAGTTAAATTTGACTGTTAAATATAATTTTGTAGTTAAGTTAAAAATTCAACATTTAATTTCTGTTTAAAATCTGACATCTGAAAATTTGAAAATTTATATGATATTGGACTATTTGTATGTATTGATGTGATGAATGGCGTGAATTTGATATGTTTGACCTATTGATGTTAATTGTGTTAATCTACCTGTTATTCATATACGAGTTTGTGCTGATTAATCTCAATCATTACCCAGATGTTACGGGAATCGAATAAACCCAAGATTAATTATTAAAATGAATTAAGAATGTAGGTTGAAATGATAAATACCTATGACCCTGATTTGGATTGAAATGATATATATCGTTTCCCAAAATACTAAAGTTAAAATTTAAGTATCACTTGGCCATAGGATAGAAAATTATATACGAACACCAGTTTGTTAAATAAAATTTGTTTTAACCATGAATTTTGAAATATTGTTTTAAAGACAATATGAGCGATGTTCTATAATTTATTTCCTTTGAACTTGAACCTTGAATTTTGAAATATAAACAAAAAGGTAAATTAGTATTGTAATTAAAGCTAAATAAAGTGAAATATAATGTAAATCGAATTTATTGAAATTGAATGGTTTCACCCACCTTTGAAATTTATTATGAATCAACATTAATTTGAATTATATATGAATTGTGAACTCGATATTTGTTAAAATTGAAATCATTGAAAATGAGAATCTGATTAAAATTGTAACAATTTGAACAAATTTGATCGAATAGAAATGAATGTAAATTGGAAGTTTAATCGATTGAATTATTGAAAATTGAGTAGGTTGAATTGAAGTTGAAATATAACTTCAAGTTTGATTGAAAATGTTAGAGAAATGATTCTAATTCCAATTACAGTATTTCAAATCATTTTATAAACTATTTTAATAATAATTATATTTTTTTCTTTATAAACTATTTTACTTTATTACTATTTTATTTTATAAATTATTTTAAATAAATCATTTATAATTAACTATTTATTTTATAAATTAATCAATGTTTTAACTATATATTTTAATAAATTTGATAAATTCTATTTTAATTACAAGCTATTTATTTTCAAACTATTTCAATTATATATCTAAACTATTTTAAATATACTGTTAACTATTTAAATATTCAAATTATTAAAGTTGGAATTGTTTCAAGATTTTAATTGGTTTAAATGGAGATTTTAGTATGAATAATATTCTATATTGAATATTGAATGATTTTGAAAATCTGTTATTTTGATATGAAATATGAACCTCTTCGAAATGTAAAAGAACTGATCGGTGTGAAAAATGTAAACGTTTTGTTGTTAAAGAGATCGGGATCTGATATTGTCATACTCTCTGCTAATACCGAAAACCATTTTAACAACTATGTACGCGGTGAAGTTCCAGAAATGGTGTTGGATGGATTTGGAGGCGATTACTGGATTTGAAGAACGAGAACGATGACGGATAGCCTTGACCTTCGGGTCATAATTAGAATGACTAAAACAGGAGCCATACCCAAGTTAATTGAGTTAGCTACTCTGACCAGGCATACTTCTTCGATACCATATATATACTTTGTGATTAATTGGCACCTTTGATTGATTTTGGGGTATGTTTAGGGTGGGCGGTAGTTACAGCAATGCGTTACCACCGTTCGGGGTCCGCAATCCGGTAGAATCACTACTGATGGGTATTGCCTCGATGCCTTGTCATATTTACCCTGATCGAGCTCCTACGATTTTGATTTAACGTTGTCGTATCACGGCGCATCCCTATCCGCCGACGTACTAGTGTGTTATATGCAAATTGTATGGAAACGATATAAACGGTGTAAGGGTAATAATAGTAATCCCGCTTACACTATTTTATTAAGTTATATTTAACCATATACATTATTATAATAACGTATTATATTATATAGTATTAGTTTGACGGATCCTTAAGAGATGGAAATTCCCGTAACATCTCTTAAGTTACTACACTCATATTATTACATGAAATTTGATTTAACTAATATGAGAATGATTAAGTTCTGATCCGAGCGTTTGTTGTGTTTTTTTTTCTTTTTTTTGCAATACGCTCGGATCAGACCGAGTTGCAGTTAGCGAAGTTTCACTTGCTTTGAAGATACCATTATGAAGATGAAGATGGAGCTCAATAGACGTATTATTATTATTATTATTATTCCGCTGCAAATGGATTAGTATGTTGTATGTTAATTTACTATGATAATTGTTGTAAAATATAATAAAATGTATGTTTTAACAGCTTCATGAATTGTTATTTATTTATTATTTATTGTCCTTTCGCTGCGAGATTCTGTATTTGTTTTCTTCTTTTTATTATTTTAATCCCAATAACTATCCGTATTTTTGATCTGTTTCTGTCGACATTAAGGATCATTATCAATTTAAACGGTCAAAAATCACGGATGTTACATGTCTCCTTTGTACGGGTCACTCGATACAACTAGAAATAGCCTCTCTGGGCCTTTCCCATTCAAAAAGAAAATTAAAAAGCCAAGCGGCATACCAAATCAACTAATAAAATCTCATATTAAATTAAATACGGACCTCTTTTGTAGGGCATTCGATTTATTTCTTTTCATATTCTTCTTTCCATACCCGTCTAATATATATACAATCATTCTCAATTTATTCCAACTCAAACCAAACGTCTGAATTCAATTCGCTAATTTATTCTTTAATTAGCTTTGTTTCATATTTCACTTTTTATTTGAAAATAACTTTTTCAAATATGTTATTAACCTGCTTATAAACTAATTGAATTCCATTTTTAATTCAAGTTTCATATTCAATTTCAAATATGAATTCACAAATCCAATTTACTTATCCCAAAGTCAAACTCGATTAACTAATTATTCTTCTACCCAGTTAATTCCATTCAATAATAAATATCTGATTTTTTTTAAAAATTAATCCATTTACTTCGCTTGAGTTCAGATTTATTTTATAACTCAATTTTGGATTTTTATAATGAAAATACAAATTTTATTAACTTAAAATCCTTTGATTTTAATTATTTAATCGTTATAATTTATAAACGATTATGCAGCTGTTTTTCTGGAAATTTGGTTTTTACATAACTCAAAATCTATAAGATGAAATCATGATTTTTTTTCTTCCATTAGAAAAATATTTGTAACGACCCTGAAAATCTGAACCAATTTAAATATTTTAAATTGGCTAAAATAATGGATTTTAAATATTTAAAATAAATATTTTAAATAATAGCAATGAAAACTGAGTTTGAATTGACAATTGAAAACGAATATAACTAATTCTAATTATAAACAAGGCCTGAAAGGGCGCTGCAGTTTCAAAAATTGAATTCAAACTTTGTCGGACTGTACCGGGTGCAAAATAAAACGGATTTGAGTGAAACCAAAAATATTTAAATCTGTTAGTGAATACCTTTCTAACGAATCTGAAAAATCGAATTTTCATAGCGGAAAGCAAAAGTTATGGCCAAGTGAATTTTTAGAAAGGTCGCTATAGAATTTATATAGCCCTGGCCATTTTGCATACGACCTCAGAATTCGACGAAACCACTTTTGTTGGATCCGGGATGTGAAGTTATTGCTAGGTTTCAAATTTCATAATTTTTGAAGCTAGTATGTGAGCGTGGCAAAGGAAAACGTGTTTTGGTCAATTACAGTTAAATTGGATCGACCAGAAATGGGCCTTTTTGCAAACGGTCTCATAATTCGAAGAAACTAGTTTTGTTGAGACCGTATCGTCAAAACATAGCCAGATTTATTTTTCTGGAATTTTTCGAATCAATTTATGGCCCTGGCAAATTGAAATGTACGTTCAAATCGAATGTTGAATGTTATACATTTTAAATTGAATGGAAACTGACTGAAACAGTCGAATGGGCCTACGAAACATATTCCATTGTGTTCGAAATGGGGGTAAAACGCTAGGGACGACAGTCGTTGGGTTTGGATTGGAGGTCGTGTCAGAAAACACCTTTTAAAACTCACCGGCCAATCAGAATTTAAATAAAAAAAGAGAAAACTCTTTCTCTCTCCCCGACGTCGAAGGCGGAAATACGTTCAGACCTTCCCCCTCATTTTCCGATCAATCCACGCCGAGTTAGCTCATGCCACAGTTGAACCTTTTGAAGATCTTCTCGAGATCTTCAAATCCATATAAAGTTTGGAATTTTTCGTGGCCTGTAGTGGGAGAATCGGGCTCGGGAAGTTTCGTCGTTCGCGCCTGGATTCCGCCGCCTGGGGACCACCGAGTTCGACCCCCTCCCAGGCGCACGTGCACCTCTCCTTGCCCGACAAGGTGGCACTGGCCGATCGAAGCAACAATCAACGGATTTGAAGAAAATTCAAAACCTAGGTTCGAAGAATTCAGAGAGGTATCGGCTTGTTTTATTTTCAACTGTTTTAACACCTTTAAACCGTTGCAAACTTTGAAAAATCATATCTTTTTCGTTTCCTGTCGAAATTCAGTGAAACAAAAGACAGTGGACTCGTGTGGACGTCTTCTACATTTTAGAAGAGACCGCATATTTTTTTGAGCCTTCTGCTATTTTTGGTGGAGTGGAACCCAATGTGAGATTTCTAATTTATAAACGATATGGAAAACGACGATGTATAAATTATATAGTCGATGTATGAGTTATATAAGCCTTGTACACCTCATGTATAAGCGTTGTATAAGTTGTACGTTCGATGTATAAGTTATATATGCGTTGTAAAAATTATATATGTGTTGAAATAGAAGTGAATTGCTATATATATATATATATATATATATATACGCCCCTCGTCCACAAACCATGGACGATATTTATTGGTTGTGATTGGTGTGAAAATTGATTGATAGAGAATGATTAGTTGGAATTGTTTGTGGTTGATATTGATTGATTGTGGTTGAAAAATACCCGTTTGTAGTTGAGAAATATTTGGTTGAAACCACATAGGATTAGTTTGTGGAAATGAAATAAATATACATGCCGCCTGCGTGCGCACTAGATGAATGGTCCCCATTGTCAAAAACCGCGAGGTTTTAAGGTAGAGCGAGGAGCCGTACTAGGGATGGTCCCGGTTTTAACTACCCTGCCGTTATGCTGCCAAAATTTTGAATAATATTCATGTGTTTGAATTATTTTCATTTGTTGAAACTATATTTATTTGTTGAATAGAAAACCTTCATGTGTTGAGTCGATATTCATTCGTTGGATAGAAATTCATGTGTTGAATTGTGTTCGTGTTTTAAATATAAAAATCACCCTTTTATCTGTTTATATAAACCATAGAAAACCTTCATGTGTTGAATCGATATTCATTCGTTGAATTGAAATTCATGTGTTGAATGGTATTCATATTTTGAAATAATTTGTTTTATAATAAAAATCACATTTTATCATCTATATGAGATGTATAAAATAATCCCGTTTTGAAAGAAATTGTTTTATAATAAAAATCCTATTTTTATTACCTATATGAACTATATAAAATAATAGAGTTTTGAAATGAATTGTTTTACAATAAAAATCACATTTTTATTATATAAATGAATTGTTAAAAATAGTGAAGTGTTGAAATAGAAGATAGTTAGATAAAAATATCATTTTTATCAAATGTATGAAAAGAAAATAGTTTTGAAATCGAAGAATCGATATATATATTTAAATAGAATTGAAATATATCGAACAACGACGCTGCAGTTCGTATTTTGAAACCGTGATTTCAAACGATTAGTACGGGAGATCCGACCATCGGATTTTCCTGAAATCACAACCGTTGGGTTCGCTTTGGAAATATCTTTCCAACGGCACCAACTTTGTAAAAATCCAACGGTTGGATTGTCTAGAATGTTTAATTCAAATCTGAAGAAAAACAGCGCCAGAATCGATTATGTTTATATATAAATATAAATACAATTATATTTAATCGAATAACGACACTGCAGTTCGTATTTTGAAATCGAAACTTCAAACGATTATACCGGGAGATCCGACCGTCGGAATTTCCCGAAACTGGAACCGTTGGATTCGTTTTGAAAAGATCTTTCTAATGATATAAATTTTGTGAAGGTCCAACGGTTAGATTTTCAGATATGTGTAAATCAAATCTGAAGAAAAACAGCGCCACGGCAGCGTTATGGCCCGAAGCGTCGTTTTGAATAAAATGGCTATTTTAAAATAAATAAAAATGGCGATAAATCGTTATAAAATATTATAAACGATATGGATGTGATTTAGAAATTAACTGAAGGTTGGCTAAGTCGAATGGTTTCCTGGGTGTTGATCTGATGTTGGTTTCGGCCTTCGGGGTTAATATTTGGGAAATCATTCTCTTACTGATTGACGGTTAGTGGCTAATGAATTGAAATGATGCGTGTATATGTTAGTGTTGCACTTGTTTATTATATACGCGAGTTGCTCAGAAAGACCGGGATTATCCCATTCTGAATAACTGAATCGACGATAAGAAATCGAAGATAAAGACAGTGGTCGAAGACCGGAGATCATCACCTCTTTTGGATGGTAACCGAGGTCCTGATTGGGAGGCATCCCGAAATATGGATAATGAGTGGTGATCGTCCAGACGTACGTGGTGATCGATGGGTTTGCGAGGTATATAGTGCCTCCGGTTTCGTTCAGACCCAGAACGGACTTGTAAATGGACTGTGTGTCTAACATTGGATTTTATTCTGTGTTGATTGATCTCTATTAAATATACATCTGTTTGGCGGCGGAGAATTTATTCTTTTGCTTAACGCCCTTCTCTGAAACGCACGAGCTCAGAGGTTGTATATCGATGGACATCAGTCGCATGGCATGAATTGCTAGTGTGCCATGCCTAAGTGGCAAATGAACAGGGCTTCTGTTGAAAAGCAAAGTCTTGTGGTGGTGATCAAAGCACCGCCTGTGTGGCGTAGCTTTGCGTATAACGTGAATTCGCGAGCCTCACACCCCGGTATGAACCAGAAACGGGAGAAGGACCTCAGGGAGGGCATGCGTTTCTTTCTAGCTAGGAGTTGTGTCGGTGGTTTTACACGGCCTGACATTTTACTTATGTGGTTGTTACTGTTGCTAGGCGCCTCGGTTAGATCGGACGATCCGGGTCCAATGGAGTCATTCGTTGGCTCATTTGTGCCCCATAGGGCGGGGAGACGTATTGTTCAGGCATAATAATCCACATCGGTGGACCGGCCCTGACGATCCAGGGGGCAGTTGCGGCTATTCCTGAGACATGGTAGGCTAGATTGTCTAAAATTCGGTAAGGACTATCTTTTGCCTTGGTTCATGACGGAAATCCAATTTCCAAATATGAGATCGTGCAGTTTCTATTGTATATATATTTGGCGACATAGTGGCATGGGACGCTCATGTCGTCTATGATTGATAGTTATGATTTGAAATTGTTTTCGAAACATATAAACACTAGTAGTAATATCAAATGCTTTTGTTTTATTCGTATCAACCATATTTTGGCCATTATAAGGTAACACTCTATCCTCCGGTTTGCGTTGCATTGTGTGATGGGAACTGAGTCTTAGAATGGCTTCATTTTTATAAAAAGCATTGCGATGTTTAAAAGAAAGATTTGTTTTTTTAAAGCACTGGCAATCTAATGGAGTAAACCCGTTCCACGAAAGTGGCGTGGTCCTGTGATTAGCCATATTATAAATGTGTTGAGTAGATTTCTCATACCAGTCCCATGACTGACTCGTAGTTTGTTTCACTTTCAAACTCGGGTGCCCCTTTTTCTACACGGGCAGCCTTGTATTCAGGTTTAGCTGGTTCTTTCTGGATAGCTGGAGCTGAAGATGGATTCTATTATTTATCTCTTTTTATGTTGTTCATCTCCTATTGTACATATTTTGTTTATTTCCGCTGTAGACATTTATGTATAGCTGAACTGTATTTGTACTAAGTATGATCCTGTATACTGTGTAACTCTGATGATTGCGTTTATCCAGTATATTCTATTGTTCATTATCTTGTGTATTTATTTAATTCTGTTTTGCTATTATCTGTTTCTGTGTTATATTCCAAAGATAACCCTTGCCTCCGTCTGTACGGGATTTGGGGTCGTCATAACGTGGTATCAGAGCTTTGGTTAAGCTTAGTTCTAGAAAATAACATATAACGAACTCGTCAGAAATAGAACCAGTAGTATTCTAGGACGGGTAACTCTATACAGATAGGATCAGCAATATCCTAATATGAGTAGCAGAATGAAATAACACCTAGATAGACATATTTACATTCAAGTATTTGTTTCTATATTTTGAAATATCTTTTCTGTGACCTGACACTTGATCTGCTATTTGCAAACGCTCTAGAAAATGAGTGCCAGAAACAGGAGAAGTAATACTGACCCGGATATAGAAGCTCTATTTATGAAATATAGAAATCTGGGTGGAAAACCCTTCTCGGGTGAAGAATCTATTATGAGAACACAAGCTTGGATTCGTTCGGCTGAGAAAATCTTCGAAGCATTAAAGCTGAGGGATGACCAGAAAAGATTACTGGCCTCCTGGGCACTCGAAGACGAAGCTTTTTTCTGGTGGGATTCAGTAATTAAGGATAATCCAGAAGGTGATATCACCTGGGATAGATTCAAAGTGATTTTCCTGGAAAGATTTACTCCTCCCGAAGCGACTGAGCGATTATGCGATGAATTTTCTTATCTGATACAAGGAGATATGACCATTCCAGAATATCATAAGAAATTCAATGAACTTTCTCACTTTGCTCCTCATCTAATTCAGAATACGAAGAGAAAGAATCTGAGATTTATATACGGGCTTCAAAGGAAATACCAGAATAAAGTAATGGGGCATGTGAAGCTTCCTTTTTCAGAAATGATTTATATGGCTTATCAGTATGAAGATCTCCATATGAAAGGCATGTTGCGAGACAAAGAAGAAATCAGTTCTAGCAGCAAAAGAAAATTTGAAGTTGACAGCCCAGAGACAAGTGTGCAGCCTGAGGCCAGTACGAAGGTTGTAGTCAAAAAGAGGCCAAAGATCAATCAGAAAAAGGTAAAGACAGTCATATGTCTAAAGTGCGATCAGCAAGGGCATTCGATGAGAAACTGTAGATCTTCGAACAGACGAAAGGGTGATGGGTCTAAACCCGGGATGAATTTTCAAGAGAATAGAAAGTGCAGTCAATGCCAACAGGCTGGTCATGTAAAGCAGGATTGCTGGCTATTGAAAACGACCAAAGAGGCTCAGGTAAATGAAGTGGCAGAAGTGCCTGCATCTTCGTCTACTCCGGAAAGGCCAAATGTTTTAGAAGGCACGCTCACGGTCAAAGATATCCCAGTTAAAGTATTGTTTGACACCGGCGTGTCGCGAAGCTTTGTTGCAAAGAATGCAGCTAAGAAACTGGATTTAAATTTGAAGAAGCTGAAGGAACCAATGACTATCCATAATCCGGTTGGGGGTTCCATTGATCTCAGTTGGGTTTGTGGAGTGCCGGTTTCCTTTTCTCGTTATCGGTTCCCTACCATCGCGGCCGTCATGAATTTTACAGAGTTTAATCTTATCTTGGGGTTAGACTGGTTAACCAAATATGAAGCTGAGGTTAAATACGCCGACAGAATCGTAAAGGCGAAGATTAAATCAGGTGATTATATAACCATTCCCTGTGAAGGTCATAATGCTAATAGAAAAGACTTCTGGGCAGCTCTCGATGTTTCCCCTGCTCAAATGGAAAATGTCCCTGAAGTCACAGAGAATATTCCTGACCTCATCAAAGATATTCCTGTCGTCAAGAACTATGTGGATGTGTTCGAGGAAGTTGTTCGCTTACCTCCGCAGAGAGAAATAGATTTCAAAATTGCTTTAATTCTGAATGCAAGGCCAGTAGTTCACGCTATTCAAAGAATGTCCTTGAAAGAGAAGGAGGAACTAGACAATCAAACACGACAGCTAGTATGGAAGGGTCTGATCAGGCCTAGTTTCTCTGATTGGGGTGCAGCAGTGGTGTTTGTTCCAAAATCTGATAGTACTCTAAGGCTATGTGTCGATTATCGTGATTTGAACAAGCAGACCATAAAGAACAAATATCCATTGCCGCGGATTGATGATTTATTGGATCGTCTGAATGGAGCACAAGTATTCTCAAGGATGGACCTAGCTACAGGCTTCCATCAACTTCGAATTGCCGAAGAGTGTGTTCCAATGACAGCATTCAGAGGTACCGACTTATTCTACGAGTGGTTAGTAATGTCGTTCGGCTTATGTAACGCTCCAGCATACTTCGTCGATTTGATGAATAGAGTGTTCAGAGGGGTTTTGAATAAATTTGTTCTGGTTTTTATTGACGATATTCTAATCTTCTCTAAATCAAAGGCCGAGCATGAAAAGCATTTGGAACAGGTTCTGGAAATCCTCAGAAGGAATGTATTAAAAGCCAAACTATCCAAATGTATATTCTGGCAAGACGAAGTGAAATTTCTAGGCCACGTCGTATCGAAAGAAGGAATTGCTGTGGATCCAAGTAAAATCACAGCTATTCAGAATTGGAAACAGCCCAGTACCCCCACTGAAGTCCGCAGTTTTCTCGGATTGGCTAGCTATTACCGGAAGTTCGTTAAAAACTTTTCGAAGATATCTGGTCATTTAACGAAGCTTACAAAGAAGCACTCTAAATTCAAATGGACTCCAGAAAGTGAGGAGGCTTTTGAAGAGCTAAAGTTAAGACTAACGACTGCTCTAGTGTTAACCATCATCGATGGCAATCAGGATTTGAAAGTCTGGACTGATGCTTCTAGAGAAGGCATTGGCGCAGTGTTAATGCAAAGGGGTCAAGTGATTGCTTATGCTAGCCCTCAGTTGAAGCTGCACGAGAAAAACTACGTCACTCATGATCTTGAGTTATTGGCGATAGTATTCGCTTTGAAAATCTGGAGGCACTATCTTTTGGGTGAGAGATTTGAACTGTATACAGACCATCAGTCGTTAAAGTATCTATTCACTCAGAAAGACCTGAATCTGAGGCAGCAACGTTGGCTAGAGTTCCTTGCAGCATATGATTTTGAGATTCTATACACTCCAGGGAAAGCCAAAGTCATGGCCGATGCATTAAGCCGAAAGAATGAAATGATAGCCAGTTTTATCATTGCGACTTCGTTGATTGACAAGATATCGGCTCTCCAAAAAGACGACCAATTTATCAAAGGAATGAGTCAGCGAATTCGTGACGGCAATGCTTCAGATTTCCAGCTCGACAGCGAAGGGATTCTGAGGTTAGAAGGACGAATTTGTGTCCCAGAAATTCCTGAACTCAGAAGGGATGTGCTTGATGAATGCCACAAATCTAAGCTCAGTATCCATCCGGGTGTGAGTAAAATGTAC
This sequence comes from Allium sativum, assembly GCA_030737875.1. Lineage (NCBI taxonomy): Eukaryota > Viridiplantae > Streptophyta > Magnoliopsida > Asparagales > Amaryllidaceae > Allium > Allium sativum. Next base: position 214,788,985 of record CM060919.1, read on the forward strand.
AAAGATGTCAAGCGCACATTCTGGTGGAAGTCGTTAAAGAGAGACATCTCGATATATGTTAGTCGATGCCCTACTTGCCAGCTAGTCAAAAGCGACCAACAGAAACTGGCTGGATTATTACAACCGCTAGACGTTCCTGGTTGGAAGTGGGAACATATTTCTATGGATTTCATTGATGGTCTGCCCAGAACCAGAAAAGGAAATGACAGTATTTGGGTAATCGTAGATCGCTTCACGAAGATCGCCCATTTCATACCTGTCAGATCAAACAGAACTGCTCAGAGTCTGGCGCAGATATACTTCAAGGAAATTGTTAGACTTCATGGAGTGCCGCTCAGTATAGTCAGTGATAGAGATACAATATTTACTAGCAAATTCTGGGAGGCATTTCAAGTCGAGCTGGGAACGAAGTTGAATTTGAGCACCGCTTATCATCCTCAGACAGACGGTCAGACTGAGAGGGTGAATCTTATTTTAGAAGATCTATTGCGGGCTTGTGTTCTAGATTTCGGTGGATCATGGGAAGACCATCTACATTTGGCTGAATTCTCATATAATAACAGCTATCAGGCGAGTCTAACAATGTCACCATTTGAAGCATTGTATGGTAGGTCGTGTCGATCTCCAGCTTGTTGGGTCGAACCTGGAAATAGACTTGTGTTAGGGCCTGATATGATCCGAGAAGCTGCTGACAAAGTCAACTTTATTAAGAAACGATTACTGGCCGCTCGAAGCCGACAAAAGAGCTATGCCAATAGAAGAAGAAGAGATATATCCTTTGTTGTTGGCGACTACGTATATTTGAAAGTATCGCCGATGAGAGGAGTTATCCGGTTCGGTAAGACTGGAAATTTGGCACCCAAAATCATTGGTCCGTTTCCTATTCTCGAACGGATCGGAACTCTCGCTTATAGGGTTAAATTGCCAGATTGGTTGCCTGGAGTTCATGATGTATTTCACATATCTCAACTTCGAAAGCACGTTCATGATCCAGACTTGATCGTGGAAGAAGCAGCCCAACAAGATATTGAAATTACTCCAGAATTAGCTATGAGGAGAGAGCCGCTAAAGATTATCGGCAAAGAAACCAAAGAGCTGAGGAACAAGAAGGCTCGCTTAGTCAAAGTGAAATGGAGTGGAGATCCGCGAGATTGTACTTGGGAAACTGAGGAGAGCATTCAGAAAGCTTATCCTAGATGCCGAGTGGATATCTCTGTTTGACTCCGGTGCAAGGTACATTTACCATACTTTGCATTACTAATTAGTTCTCTACTCTGTTGTTATTTTCTTTCCATGGATGTGTACTTTTAATTCTATAGTCTGAATTATTTTAAAAGAGTATAGAAATTGATTAGTATATTTTTGAAAAGTTAAAAACAATTTGATTGTTGTGTGTGTGGTGTGATAGTAGATTTGATTGATTAAAATTATTAAAACGATAGTTAATTTAATCAACAATAGAATGAATGGTAGGATTTATTCGATTAAATCACACATTGAACTGATTAGAAAATAAATAGAAATATATACATGTGTATTATATATGTTTGAACAGGTAAATGGATTAGCTGTTGAGTAAAGATTTTATTTGCGTGCCCGACAAATAGGTAAACCTTAATGAGTTGGATGCGAAATATTATTATATCAACTCCTGTGAATGCCATTGGATGCAGAGTGCTGGTTATTCTGTGTGTAAAAATAAACATCGCCATAGGATAGTAACAATTAATTTTGAACTACACTGCATGGCATACTTCTGAAGATAGGCATACTTCATCATATAACACATAAGCATTTGGAGCTTGTGTGACGAGGTGGAATATTTACCATACGAGCGAGAGGCTTGTATGGCGATGACTATATTTTACAGGTTGAACTGATGACTGATATGGACTATTTAAATTGTAACGATAAAATTGCCAGATTAATAAAAACCCCACAAGGGTCTGGAGTTGACAATAATCACGTCTCTCTAGTTATTAGATACGGCACATGGACTATTTATTTCCCATATGGGACGAGGTGACGAGGATTTATCCTCTGGAGCATTTAAAATACACACTCCCTCAGGCTTTGACAGGGTGACGAGAATTTATTCTCTGGAGTTATTATCAATACACGCTCCCCTGTAAACTCCAGAATATATCACTATAAATATGTGCATGCTTATTAGGATTTATTGGGTACCTAATACGGCCCAATAAATTTCCAAACCTATCCCCGTACAAAGGAGGTTATGGCAAAAAATTTCGAAAATTCCGGGTGTTAGCCAAATTTTTGAAGAATTTGAAAATTCTCAAAAACTGAAAAGTTGGAGAATGGAAGCCAGATTGAACGTCGAGTTGAATAATCAAACCACTTTCGACTTTGTTCCTTTTCGGGGACGAAAAGTTTTAAGTAGGGGAGATTGTAACGACCCTGAAAATCTGAACCAATTTAAATATTTTAAATTGGCTAAAATAATGGATTTTAAATATTTAAAATAAATATTTTAAATAATAGCAATGAAAAATGAGTTTGAATCGACAATTGAAAATGAATATAATTAATTCTAATTATAAACAAGGCCTGAAAGGGCGCTGCAGTTTCAAAAATTGAATTCAAACTTTGTCGGACTGTACCGGGTGCAAAACAAAACAAATTTGAGTGAAACCAAAAATATTTAAATCTGTTAGTGAATACCTTTCTAACGAATCTGAAAAATCGAATTTTCATAGCGGAAAGCAAAAGTTATGGCCAAATGAATTTTCAGAAAGGTCGCTATAGAATTTATATAGCCCGTGAAATTGGCCATTTTGCATACGACCTCGGAATTCGACGAAACCACTTTTGTTGGATCCGGGATGTGAAGTTATTGCTAGGTTTCAAATTTCATAATTTTTGAAGCTAGTATGTGAGCGTGGCAAAGGAAAACGTGTTTTGGTAAATTATAGTTAAATTGGATCGACCAGAAATGGGCCTTTGTGCAAACGGTCTCAGAATTCGACGAAACTAGTTTTGTTGAGACCGTATCGTCAAAACATAGCCAGATTTATTTTTCGAATCAATTTGTGGCCCTGGCAAATTGAAATGTACGTTCAAATCGAATATTGAATGTTATACATTTTAAATTGAATGGAAACTGACTGAAACAGTCGAATGGGCCTACGAAACATATTCCATTGTGTTCGGAATGGGGGTAAAATGCTAGGGATGACAGTCGCTGGGTTTGGATTGGAGGTCGTGTCAGAAAACACCTTTTAAAACTCACCGGCCAATCAGAATTTAAATAAAAAAAAGAGAAAACTCTTTCTCTCTCCCCGACGTCGAAGGCGGAAATACGTTAAGACCTTTCCCCTCATTTTCCGATCAATCCACGCCGAGTTAGCTCGTGCCACAGTTGAACTTTTTGAAGATCTTCTCGAGATCTTCAAATCCATATAAAGTTTGGAATTTTTCGTGGCCTGTAGTGGGAGAATCGGGCTCGGGAAGTTTCGTCGTTCGCGCCTGGATTCCGCCGCCTGGGAACTACCGAGTTCGACCCCCTCCCAGGCGCACGTGCACCTCTCCTAGCCCGACAAGGTGGCGCTGGCCGATCGAAGCAACAATCAACGGATTTGAAGAAAATTCAAAACCTAGGTTCGAAGAATTCAGAGAGGTATCGGCTTGTTTTATTTTCAACTGTTTTAACACTTTTAAACCGTTGCAAACTTTGAAAAATCATATCTTTTTCATTTCTTGTCGAAATTCAGTGAAACAAGAGACAGTGGACTCGTGTGGACGTCTTCTACATTTTAGAAGAGACCGTATATTTTTTCTGAGCCTTCTGCTATTTTTGGTGGAGTGGAACCCAATGTGAGATTTCAAATTTATAAACGATACAGAAAATGACGATGTATAAATTATATAGTCGATGTATGAGTAATATAAGCGTTGTACACCTCATGTATAAAGCGTTGTATAAGTTGTACGTTCGATGTATAAGTTATATATGCATTGTAAAAATTATATATGTGTTGAAATAGAAGTGAATTGCTATATATAAATATAAATATATATATATACGCCCCTCGTCCACAAACCATGGACGATATTTATTGGTTGTGATTGGTGTGAAAATTGATTGATAGCGAATGATTAGTTGGAATTGTTTGTGGTTGATATTGATTAATTGTGGTTGAAAAATACCCGTTTGTGGTTGAGAAATATTTGGTTGAAACCACATAGGATTAGTTTGTGGAAATGAAATAAATATACATGCCGCCTGCGTGCGAACTAGATGCATGATCCCCATTGTCAAAAACCACGAGGTTTTAAGGTAGAGCGAGGAGCCGTACTAGGGACGGTCCCGGTTTTAACTACCCTGCCGTTATGCTGCCGAAATTTTGAATAATATTCATGTGTTTGAATTATTTTCATTTGTTGAAACTATATTTATTCGTTGAATAGAAAACCTTCATGTGTTGAGTCGATATTCATTCGTTGGATAGAAATTCATGTGTTGAATGGTGTTCGTGTTTTAAATATAAAAATCACCCTTTTATCTGTTTATATAAACCATAGAAAACCTTTATGTGTTGAATCGATATTCATTCGTTGAATTGAAATTCATGTGTTGAATGGTATTCATATTTTGAAATAAATTGTTTTATAATAAAATTCACATTTTTATCATCTATATGAGATGTATAAAATAATCCCATTTTGAAAGAAATTGTTTTATGATAAAAATCCTATTTTTATTACCTATATGAACTATATAAAATAATAGAGTTTTGAAATGAATTGTTTTACAATAAAAATCACATTTTTATTATATAAATGAATTGTTAAAAATAGTGAAGTGTTGAACTAGAAGAAAGTTAGATAAAAATATCATTTTTATCAAATGTATGAAAAGAAAATAGTTTTGAAATCGAAGTATCGATATATATATTTAAATAGAATTGAAATATATCGAATAATGACGCTGCAGTTCGTATTTTGAAACTGTGATTTCAAACGATTAGTATGGGAGATCCGACCATCGGATTTTCCTGAAATCACAACCGTTGGGTTCGCTTTGGAAATATCTTTCCAACGGCACCAACTTTGTAAAAATCCAACGGTTGGATTGTCTGGAATGTTTAATTCAAATCTGAAGAAAAACAGCGCCAGAATCGATTATATTTATATATAAATATAAATATAATTATATTTAATCGAATAACGATGCTGCAGTTCGTATTTTGAAATCGAAACTTCAAACGATTATACCGGGAGATCCGACCGTCGGAATTTCCCGAAACTGGAACCGTTGGATTCGTTTTGAAAAGATCTTTCTAATGATATAAATTTTGTGAAGGTCCAACGGTTAGATTTTCAGATATGTGTGAATCAAATCTGAAGAAAAACAGCGCCGCGGCCGCGTTATGGCCCGAAGCGTCGTTTTGAATAAAATGGCTATTTTAAAATAAATAAAAATGCCGATAAATCGTTATAAAATATTATAAACGATATGGATGTGATTTAGAAATTAACTGAAGGTTGGCTAAGTCGAATGGTTTCCTGGGTGTTGATCTGATGTTGGTTTCGGCCTTCGGGGTTAATATTTGGGAAATCATTCTCTTACTGATTGACGGTTAGTGACTAATGAATTGAAATGATGCGTGTATATGTTAGTGTTGTACTTGTTTATTATATACGCAAGTTGCTCAGAAAGACCGGGTTTATCCCATTCTGAATAACTGAATCGACGATAAGAAATCGAAGATAAAGACGGTGGTCGAAGACCGGAGATCTTCACCTCGTTTGGATGGTAACTGAGGTCCTGATTGGGAGGCATCCCGAAATATGGATAATGAGTGGTGATCGTCCAGACGGACGTGGTGATCGATGGGTTTGCGAGGTATATAGTGCCTCCGGTTTCGTTCAGACCCAGAATGGACTTGTAAATGGACTGTGTGTCTGACATTGGATTTTATTCTGTGTTGATTGATCTCTATTAAATATACATCTGTTTGGCGGTGGAGAATTTATTCTTTTGCTTAACGCCCTTCTCTGAAACGCACGAGCTCAGAGGTTGTATATCGATGGACATCAGTCGCATGGCATGAATTGCTAGTGTGGCATGCCTAAGTGGCAAATGAACAGGGCTTCTGTTGAAAAGTAAAGTCTTGTGGTGATGATCAAAGCACCGCCTGTGTGGCGTAGCTTTGTGTATAACGTGAATTCGTGAGCCTCACACCCCGGTATGAACCAGAAACGGGAAAAGGACCTCAGGGAGGGCATGCGTTTCTTTCTAGCTAGGAGTTGTGTCGGTGTTATTACACGGCCTGACATTTTACTTATGTGGTTGTTACTGTTGCGAGGCACCTCGGTTAGATCGGACGATCCGGGTCCGATGGAGTCATTCGTTGGCTCATTTGCGCCCCATAGGGCAGGTAGACGTATTGTTCAGGAATAATAATCCACATCGGTGGACCGGCCCTGACGATCCAGGGGGCAGTTGCGGCTGTTCCTGAGACATGGTAGGCTAGATTGTCTCGAATTCGGTAAGGACTATCTTTTGCCTTCGTTCATGACGGAAATCCAATTTCCAAATACGAGATCGTGCGGTTTCGATTGTATATATATTTGGCGACATAGTGGCATGGGACGCTCATGTCGTCTATGATTGATAGTTATGATTTGAAATTGTTTTCGAAACATATAAACACTAGTAGTAATATCAAATGCTTTTGTTTTATTCGTATCAACCATATTTTGGCCATTATAAGGTAAAACTCTATCCTCCGGTTTGCGTTGCATTGTGTGATGGGAACTGAGTCTTATAATGGCTTCATTTTTATAAAAAGCATTACGATGTTTAAAAGAAAGATTTGTTTTTTTAAAGCACTGGCAATCCAATGGAGTAAACCCGTTCCACGAAAGTGGCGTGGTCCTGTGATTAGCCATATTATAAATGTGTTGAGTAGATTTCTCATACCAGTCCCATGACTGACTCGTAGTTTGTTTCACTTTCAAACTCGGGTGCCCCTTTTTCTACACGGGCAGCCTTGTATTCAGGTTTAGCTGGTTCTTTCTGGATAGCTGGAGCTGAAGATGGATTCTATTATTTATCTCTTTTTTTATGCTGTTCGGCTCCTATTGTACATATTTTGTTTATTTCCGCTGTAGACATTTATGTATAGCTGAACTGTATTTGTACTAAGTATGATCCTGTATACTGTGTAACTCTGATGATTGCGTTTATCCAGTATATTCTATTGTTCATTATCTGGTGTATTTATTTAATTCTGTTCTGCTATTATCTGTTTCTGTGTTATATTCCAAAGATAACCCTTGCCTCCGTCTGTACGGGATTTGGGGTCGTCATAATATTGTTCAATAGATTCAGACGATTCTTGTTTCAAAGTATTCTGACTTATATTGAGTTCTATAAACTCGGTTGAAGTTCGAAACGTCAAATTACGAACTACCGCGCTGCGTGGAGTTCGTTTTAATTAAATTTAAATATAACATTTAAATTTCATTTATTAATAAATTTCAACTCAATTTTTATATATTTTAATATATATTAAAGCAATTTTCCTAATCCAACTTAATATTTCTAATTATCCCTAATCGTCGATTATTTCATAACTCAGTTATAAATTTATTTATAATTCAATCTTCTATACTGAATTCCATTTCCCTTTCAAGTAAATTATTTTATAAAATTCGATATAATCGGATTTCAATTATAAATCTGTTGGATGTTTCTCAATTCAGTTTATACTCCGAGTTCCAAACTAAAACCTATCGTTCCCTTTTCGAAACGATTTCCAATTCCTTTTAAATTATTGCTTGAATTTATATTTCAGAATAATCCCATGATAGTTATCCCACTTTATTTATAAACATCGTTAATAAATAAACTTCCATGTTTTAAATATTAAAATAAGTTCCATTTCAAAACCCATTTGAAATCCAATTCCTATATTTGGAATACTTTATTTATAATAACTTTTATATTTACATATATATATATATAAACAAACATAGAATTTATTTTCTATTATATTTTATATTTTAGTTTCTATTTGATACAATTCCGATGTCCTTTTTGGAAATAATTTATTTTATTATAAACTTGATATAGTCATATTCAATTCATAAATCCATATGGATTTATCCAACTTAATTTACATTCCGAGCATCGGAATAGATTTTATCATTTACTTTAAAACGATTTTCAATTCCCCTTTTTGAATTCACATTTGAATTTACATTCCCCAAATTATCCAATGATAATTATTTCCCTTCATTTATAAACATCGTTTATAAATTCAACTACTTGTTTTTTTTTCTATTTCAAAATAAGTTAACATTTCCTAGCCCATTCGAAATTCAAATTCTATTTTGGAAAAATAGTTTTTCCTTCTAAATCTTGAAATTTCTTGTACAATATTTTAATATATCAATATTTAGGGCTAGTGATATCCAAACACCCAAAACACCTAATTATCAATCATAGGTTTTCTAACACATCATATATGATAATATATGAAAATAAACACTAATAAATTTTGAGGAATCCAGTTGGATCCCTCCAACCTATTTTTCCTGCATCCACAGATGTTAGCCAACATAAATAATACCCATCATTCTTCAGGGAAGGATAACATGATATAGAAGGTATATATATTGTGGGGCGCATAGGGAAATCATCCGCTAGTGGTACTGCGGGAAATATCCTATATATATAATAGCCATAACCACCAAGCCTAAATATAACTAATATATGTATATAATAGCCACAATAATATTTCAATGCATCCAAATAGCATATAAAAATTATTAAATAAATATTCTTTTATAATAAATTATAAACGAATCCAGAGAGTGAGTTTACTCACCTTGGTTTTTGTTTGCCGAATATCCATTTAAAATTTCATATCTTCTCGACTTTAAATCTACTCGAATGAATTTATCAAGCACCTATGATTATTCGATTTTATTTAGTGATTAAACTATAATAATTTAAATTAACTACTTAATCAAATAAATAATTTTTTTATGCATTTTAAATTTAGTAAAAATGTATACCTTATTGTCTCGATTAATAATGAAGCTAACTCAACAATAACTGGTCCACTTTCACAGCAATCAGCCCCAAAACTATCATCTACCCCGATACAGCATTCCATCAAATACCTCACAAACAACTACCCTCTCCTCTTATACTACCCACAACAATCTATCGAGCTAAGCTACACCACCCAGCTTCGACCTTAAACCATTGCAGACCTCCAGTCTTAGTCGCGACAGCCTCCTCCTATCCAGCATTACCATTGGACCAATATGTTACACCCCGATTAGCACTATCCTTCTTCAAACTATATTGCATCAAAACCCAAATGATCTTCTCCAATCACTTTCTGCATTTCCACCATCTACATCCCCAAATACACATACCCGCACTTCTATATTAACGCCGTCGAACTAAAAAACACTCCAGTTTACAAGTTCGAACTCCTCATACATCAGCACTTCCAATCGCAGTCTCCAATCCAAATGTACAGCTCGAAAACACCTCGAAAAACCCATTCGATCAAACTCCAATAAACCTTACTCCTCCATAATCGCGAGCGTCTCAAGTGATCTCAAGCTTCAGGAATTTTGATGGTTTTTGAATCACGATCCCATTTTGCGAACGTCTTCAATTTGGATGGCGAGCTTCAAGGAACTCGAAAATATTAATTACGATTTCTGATTGCGATGATTTTTTTATCTGAAAAGGGTTTCACTTTGAAAAAAAAGGAATTCATGGACTTGAAAACAACAGGAGGAGAAAGCTATCTAGATTGAATTTCATAATAAAGAGCAGCACTTTTCTTTTATTCGAAGCTTTGATCTGATCGAATGAAATGTTGAGGAAAATAGATTATTTTGATTTTCTAAAGGAAGGAAAAAAATAGAATTAGAAGAGGTGGTGATCGCGATTATATAGGTGATGAACACTTAAGCAGTAAAGAATTTGGTCTGCGTAAGGTAATACATTAGGAGATAGGTTAGGGTAGTTTAAGTACAACATTTTAAATACGATTTGATTTTTGATTTAATCTGATTTGATTTCAAATTAACGTGATTTGAAATAAAGAGATATTTATTTATTTAAATAGATTCTTATTTGATTTCAAGCTTTTCCATTAAAAATATCTCACGGTTCATAACTTGAAATCATGAACCCCTAATTTAACGTACCGACCGACATTCCAATGTCATAACACAATTCTTAACTTAACAAAATTGATTCTGAAATGTAATTCGAATGTGTATATAAAATAACCATATTAAATCGATATAATATGTTTTAAATTCAAAAACAATAAATTCCTCAATAATAGATTATTATTATCATCATTTATAATTCAACTATAATTTATTTCGATCATCTGAATCGTTTTCGATTCAGTTTTAACTTCGAATTCAATTATTTTCATTTTCAGTATTATGGTAATTCAATATCCTTGAAATTAAATCATATATCGATAATTAAATCAATGAGCTCCGTATAAAAATCCATTTATATTATCAACTCAACATTTCAAATAATATTAAATATTCAAAATAAATCAACCAAAAATTTGGGCTATTACAAAGATTTCCAGTCTCGCATCAGTTTTACAAACGGACTTGGAATTCGATGAAATTAGTTCCATCATTTCCGAAATATTAAACCATTGATTACAAGTTTCACTGCAATTAGAGATCGTATGTGATAGTTGAACATGTTACTTCATACGCAAGTTTCGCGATATATATATATATATATATATATATATATATATATTTGAATCTAGGTCCATTACACATCTTTTCTCATACCTACCTCAACCGACCTATCCTACAAACACCAGCCACCCTAATTTCCTTGTCTACCAAGTTGTTAAATCCATGCTTGCCAAGCTATCTACCCCGTGCGTGCCAAGTTTTGTCATTCTATATATATAGCAAGCCCTCTGTTTCTTTTGGCTTTAGAAAATTAAATTTGAAGCTTTCTAATGGCATCAAAAAATTAATACAAATCGATCTTCCACTTAAAAAATATAAAATAAACATTTCTGAAATGCCATTATGAATCTCTTCAACCTTGCATAATTTTTGAAGGGTTCGGTGGCATTTGACATCGGACGAAATTTACACAGTATAACTAAGGTTGGTTTTTAGTGCACGATTAAGGAGAATTAGCTCGATTTGAGCTCGGATTCGGGTTTCTGGGAGCTTTTTACGATTACGTGAATTTTTCAAGAGGATTTGAGCATAAAAGATGTCGCATGTTTCAACACCTGGCTATGCGATGCGATCCCAAGGAGGTCTTCGAGCAGTAGATGGGAGTTGGGGTTGATGAAGATTTGGATGGAAGGATCAATGGTACGGTTTGTTTGTAGAATATGGTTATCGGAAGGGAGAATAAGGTCTTCAAAGATGCAGCAATGGCCTTGAATGCAGGGCGATGGTAACACGATGAGGAAGGAGAAGCATTATAGTGTCGGGTATCAAGGTATTGGGCTGGATTGATTAAGGTGATGCCTAACATAATTAAATAAAATTAAGTTAATTTAATATTGTATTAATATCTCATTCGTGTGTAGTCAAATTTACGAATGGTGTATCACGTTGGAATAGTATGGACATAAGCTACACAATGGAACCAGTCTGGAGCAATTTGGTGCTCGTTACAATTTTAGGCAAAATAAAATGCCTGATTTAATCAGTCGACCGTTAATCATTATTCAATGATTAACAAACAATGTGACTAAACTCATTAACTCTAGTTCATAATTTTATGTATTTTAGAATTGATAAATGATGATTGAATGTTGTGTGATGGTTGTTTGGATGAATTGCTAATAAATTGGTCGAAATAATATATATATATATAAATCGTTGGTTGAATACTGATTCTATTTACAATAATATTTCATATTGATATGAAATTGGTGTTATTTATGTTTATTAACATCTGTGGATGCAGGGAAACAGGTTGGAGGAATCCAACTGGATTCCTCAACAATTATATTGTTGTTTTTCATATATAGTGTTATATGATGTGACAAATAATTTATGATTGATTATTGGTTTTAGGATGTTTGAATAGCACTGGCCCTAAATTAACTGGTATTTAAATACTACAAAAATATATTTGAATGAAATGGAAAAGAATTTGGGTTTTAGAAAAGAAAAAACTATTTTTTTCCAAAATAGAAATTGAATTATGAATGGGCTAGAATATTGTTAGCCTGCTTTGTGACCAGGCTACCCAAAGCAAAGGGCTTGAATATGAACATGAATTGATCAGCAATCGCTTGGTTGAAATGGCGGGAAAACATCACTCTCCAGGCATTGAAAGCATCATCAGAAGACACTGGGCAGTTTGGTCAAAATCACAACATCAGTATAAGCTGGCCCAAAACCCCTATCAAACTACCTCATTTGGATCTAAACACATCAAATACTTATAGCCCTCTGAATTAGCTTCAAGTAGAGCTTTCGTTTGGTCCAATCGGCCTTACGGTTTGAAAGATACGTCTGTTTCAGTGAACGCATGCAGAAATACGGAAAAACCTGCATTTTGGCATTTTTGAAGATCGGATCGCGACCACCCTCTGGGGTCGGATCGTGACCACCTCCTGGGGTCGGATTGTGAACATCCCTTGGGGTCTGAACGTGACCACCCCCTGGGGTCGGATCGTGACCACCCCTTGTGGTCGGATCGTGACCATCCCCTGGGGTCGGATCGTGACCACCCCATGGGGTCGGATCATGACCACCCCATGGGGTCGGATCGTGACCATGACCCGGCCTGACCATCACCATCACGACCATCACCAGCTCACCACTCCAGCTCACGAACCGTGACCACGAACCGATCCGATCCCCGAGGATGTGGCGAAGCTCCTGACTAAGTCCATCACGATCCGAGATGCATGGATCTCGCGACACCTGTTCACAACTGTCATATTGACCAATTCTTCATCAAGCCTCGATCCGATCCGATATTCTCGGGATTTGCGTCACGTGTGACCGCGATCCGCCTGACAGAATCAACTATAAATACACCTCCAGAGGGCATTTTCAGGGGACTTTTGGGCATCTCAACATCCATGGCTGCCATGGCCAACACTTCTCCATGAATAACCACCATCTTCCTCAATAAATTCAATGGATTCGGAGAGAATTACTCATTGAATTCAAGTGATTGAAAGACAATATTCATTGTAATTGTAACCTATGAGTGAAATGAGAAAATATGAAGTGGACGTAGGCTCATTAACGCCGAACCACTATAAAAATCCTGTTGTCTTGCTTTTCACTTTATTTTTCAGTTATTTCTTCATATCCTATGCTCGATATACGACAATTTGGGTGTTAGAGCCAAATTTTGATCTAACAAATATAATAAATTGTTTTTAATAATAAAAACAAGTAGTTTGATTATTAACAATATTTATGAATAAGATGAAATAATTATCATGGGATTATTTGGGAAAGTAAAAGGGGAAATTGGGAATCATTTATAAAGAAAACAATGAAATTTATTTTGTTGTTCGGAATGTGAATAGAATTGAAATAAATCCATAAGGATTTACAATTGGAATTCGACTATGTCGAATATTATAAAATTAATTAATTAATAAAAAGTTGACTTGTAAGCAGAGCTTATGAATGAAATATGATGTAGATTTATAAAATAACTTGATAAACAGGATTTGAGCCTATGATGGTATTTACAACTAAACTCAAGATTTATTTGATAAAACGAGTCCAGATTTCTATAAAAGAATAATATTCACATATTAAAGTGAATAATGGTTCAAAAGCAAATGTTTTGCAGATTAAAATGGTTGACCTGATTAAAGAGGAATTGGTAATGGTTTGGAAATGATAAATTCAAAAGTGAATTTAGAACGAAGTAGAATTCAAGTTGACCTGAAATGACAAATTTGTTCCAAAGTTCGGAACGTTAATCAAATAGAGATAAGAGGTTTATGCATTGAAATTCGATTATATCGAATTCAAGAAAGTACTATTTACTTTCCGCTTTAATCAAGATTTAATTAATTATTTAATCAATTTATTATTGTATTATTTATTAAAATTAATGAATAAAAGTATATTTAAACTTAAATATTTCGGAAGTGGAGATTATAACGCTATTGTTGAAATCAATGTTTCCATAAACGAAGTGGATTTGTAAACTGAATCCAAGAATTTGCATAAGCAATGTTTGTAAAAGATCTAAGTCATGAATTTTATCTATTTCGAAGTTAAGGTGTTTTTCAGTTAAGGTCTGAGAGGTAATTATACCCCAGCTTGATTGACTCCATTATTGACTAATAAATGGTCAAGTTTCAATGGCAAAGATTGGTTAGAGTTACAGTTAGTTAATGAGTGATTAATGGGTTGAGTTTTAGTAACGATGATTTATATAGCATTTGTTTAACTCTATATAAATAGATTTTAGAAATGTTTTCCAAATCTAATCAGATATGTTTTCTAAGCATATAAAATGAAATGGTTTTGTTGACAAGTAGTTAAGAAATGGAGTTAAGTAAATTAGAAACTGACTGGAGATTAGTCGAGTTGAATGGCTTCTTGAGTGTTGATCTAATGTTGGTTTCAACCTTCGGGGTTGATACTTAGGGAGTTGTTCTCTTACTAGTTTATTGTTAGGGACTGATGAATGTGGGAGAATTATGATGCATGAATAATAAATGAAAATATTTTTTGATGTTAGTAACGTATATTTTCTGTAATATAGAAAATAAATAGTTTATGACTACATGGAAATGTCTCCCAAGAATCGTAAAGGCCGAAAATTTTTGAGGAATATTTAGGGAAAGATATGGAAAACGGGAAAACAAGAAGTTGGAAAGTAATAAGTTAATAAGAAATTAATTTAAAGGGCTTGGTGTTGCTTGATGCTTGATCAATATAATTTCCATTGAAAATAGGATCTTTGGTTGTATGATGTTTCCTTTGGTAGTTAAATAATGGACTATAGATGTTTTGGCCCATTTTATATTTCCATTGTCAATACAAAGAGACCGGGATCAGGTTTATTATCTGAAAAACACTCCATATAGGCATAAGCGCTTCGAACCAAATATGCTGAAGAAAATTAAAGATCGAGCAAAGTGCAAGGGCTATTCTATTAATCCTAGGTAGAAATTGCCTAAGATGGATTTACAGGTTAGTGCCTTCGGTTTGTCCAGTCCAAGGACAACTTCTATGGACGAATGTTTAACAGAGTATACCTAATAGATCATGTAAGTTGATCTTTGCAAATGTATTCACATTGGTGGTGGAGGAATTCATTTCTCTTAGCTTTATACTCGTGGTATTTTGGGGAAATCAATTTGTGATTTGGCAGGTATGACAATGTGGCATTCAGAGTAAACGAAAATGTGATATGTTAAAAGGTAAGTTATGACCTCAAGCTTCACAGCCTGGAAATGGTATAAAATCGAGTAGATCGCACGGCTATGTGGGTCGCACTCATTAGGGTATATCATTACCTGATTTGGAGAAATCAAATGTCTTCAGTTGTCCCTTTTTATATATATGCTTTCGGTTTGGTCGGCTGGCCATGAAACGTGGTGATGATATATTCGGAACACTCAAGTGAAATGAGTGGACGATCATGTTTAGCAGGGTTGCAAGATGTACTTGTTGAACCCTAATGTATTCATCTTCGGAGGTACATTGGCGGAAGGTGGTCCCATACCTTTGCATAATTGGAAATCCACTCTCTAATAAGCTCCCACGTTTTTGATTATATACTATGTATTTGGAGCATGAAATGCAAGCGTTTCGCTAGATTCCAATTTACTTGATGTAGACACCATTAAATATCATAATAGCATTGATTTAAAGAATGGTTTGGGTGACCGTAAGGTAAAAACCATCCGTATTTATGTGTGGATCGATCTTACTATTATTCTTTCTTTTAAACGGATATTTAAAACATAAATCAAATGGTTGGAGTTTACTCACACCAGTCCCATGCTGACACAAAGTTTATTTTATTTGTTTTACCCTGAACTCTTGGGTGTCCAAATTTGTATGGGCAATCAAGTGTCGGGATTTACAGATATACTTGGAAGAGCTTGGAGCAGGAGGCTTTAACATTATATAACTACTGTTTATTTCCGCTGTGGTTTGTTAATGTTTTACTCTGATAATGGTATGGATATATAATTACAAGTTTGTATTTCAAAGGTTATGTTATACAATATATTTTATTTGTTCCATTATGAGACTCATGTTTACTCTATTTTTTTTGTATTTGTGTTCTTCTTCTATTCTAACTTTCTTTCCCCTCTATTTTTCACCCTCTAACTTCTTTTTATTAAGGATCTGATAATTTCAAGTGCTTGATTAGTCGACATGGTATTTATGTCGATAATCAGGATAGTGAATTGGTCAGTTCATTATAGTTGTATCAGAGCTTAAGGTTGAGTGGTAACTTTGGCTCGGTGGCGTGACTCAATAAAGATGGGGTTAGTAATACCCCAAATTGAGTCTGAATGTATATATATGAGAGAATGTAATTGTAGATTTGTATAAATGGTTTATATTATAGAGATTTATTGGTTGAGTGGCTTATTAATTCTGGTCGACGGTGGGACATGAAAATGTCGATAGCGATTTATAAACACTTGAATACTATAAACTGACATAGTATGTTTTGACAAAAGGGTAAATGAAATAATTTACCTAAACGTATTTTGATATAAAGAAAGTACTTATCTTATTATTGTAATATATTGGATGTGTTGGTTATTTAGATTATAAAATTTGAGATGGTTATAAATCACCAATCGGAATTCGTATATGTATAATATATAAAATTAGACGGATTAAATCTGTATTTAAAATGAATTTGGAATTAAAAATTCCGGAAACTTGAAAATTGTTGTAAATGGATTTTGGATTAAATATATGGAAATTTTAAGATCCTAGGGAATTTGAAAATATTTTCCAACCATTATAAAGGATATTTTGAAATAATTTCAAAAAATTTTAAAAATAAATTTTGAAAGTGATATAGTATTGAACTCACTTCGGTCGCTGGAAATAATTCTGATGATGACTGCGCAGCAGCATCGGTGTTCATTTTCGAGTTTCTAAGTGATGAATTACTAACAAAGATTTTGTTTTGAGAACATGTTGTTGTGATTCCAGAAAGGGAAAGTTTGTTTTTGAGAAAAGCGATGTTGTTTAAAACCCCTAGGAATGGAATGTTTTGAATCAAAAACATGTACATGATGAATTTATGATAATGGAATAAAAAATAATTTAAGGAAGTTAAATAAAAATGTGTGAAAGCAAATAGAAATTGGAATTTAACCAAGACAAGTTAAGAGGAAAGTAAAATGAATCGATTTTTGGTATCAATATAACTAATTTGAGAAATTAATTAGTTAATGGAAAACTTAATTTGAATAAGTAATTGAATTTGTGAGATAGTATTTAAAAATGGAACTAGATTGGTGAGTAAGAATTCGAAATTGAGAATGAAACTTGATTTTGAATTGGAATTTGGCTTGGGTACAAGCGAATAATTGGATCGGAGAAAAATGGTTTTGAGATCAATTGGGAATGCGTGGGCATATGCTGACTTGGAAAAAAATGGAAGAGATAGAGTCGGATGCCAGATAAAAAGGTACAAGTTGATATTAAGTATGAGCATGTTTGGCAAGGCACTAGGATTTTTGATTTTCTTCTGGATTGGAGAAGGCATAGAGAGGTGAGTTGTACCGTACAAAGGAGACGCTGGCGAAATCTTTTGGAAATTTAAGATGTTAGAATTTTTTAGATTTTTTGAAAATTTGTGTTAGAAGAAATGAATTAATATTTTAATTGAAATTAATTGGTTCTGTTGAAGTTGAAGTTAAGAAGTAAAATAAAAGAACTTTAACCTAATTAATAAGGATTGTAGCATTTTTCCTACCTTAGTAATTTTGGGGACAAAATTCTTTTAAGGAAGAAGAATGTAATGTCGCAGATTTTTAATGTTTGGATAATTAATTTAATTAATTATTTGAATACTGATTTGGCAATGAAAATGAACCGAATTAAATAATTTTGATTATATGTTAAATATAAATAATGGAATAATAAATTAAATTACGAAATAGTCAAGAATAGTTGAATTTGCCATAGTGCGAGAATTGGATAATGTGAGAAATTTAATTGAGTTTAGATTTGTGTTATAATAGTGAATTTATTTATAAACGACATTTGAACATGTTAATTATAATAAAATTATAATCGAGCTCATAATGTCGCAGTAATTCATAGTTTTACGTTTTGAACTTCAATTGGATGTACAAGATTCATTATAAGCCAGAATTCGTTGAAATAATAAACGTTCGAATCTATTGAACTATATTTTTCTAATGGAATTGAAAATTCGAGATTTCGTCTTGTAATTGTGACGACCCGAACTCCCGATCCTCGGAAGAAAGGATATTCATTGGAATATAACACATTAACATAAGAGCAGAAGATAAACATTGCATTACAATACATAATGTACATGTAACAACCCAGAATTTCTGAACCAATTTAATAATTTTATTTTAGCTATTTTCATGGTTTTGAATATACAAAATGATTTATTTTAAATAATAACGACTAAAAATTTATTTAAATCGAAGTTAGAATGTATAATTTTATTTTAACTATAAAAGGAGTTTGAAATGGTGTGGTAGTTTGAAAATTCGATTTTAAATTTCAATTGAATGTATAGAGTTCAATATAAATCAGAATTGAATGAAACAAGAAAAGTTGGAATATTTTTGAACTGTAATTTTCTA
This sequence comes from Allium sativum, assembly GCA_030737875.1. NCBI lineage: Eukaryota > Viridiplantae > Streptophyta > Magnoliopsida > Asparagales > Amaryllidaceae > Allium > Allium sativum. Next base: position 214,807,815 of record CM060919.1, read on the forward strand.
ATGAATGTGAAAAATATAAATTTCATTTTATAACTTGTAAGTTATGGCTAGTTTAAAATTTATAATAGTCGTTATGGAATATATATATATATATATTATTATAATATATAGCCCTTAAAAATAGACATTTTGCAAACGATCTCCGTTTTCGACAAAACCACTTTTGTTGGATCCGAAATGTCAAATTATTGTTAAATTTCATAATTTTTGGAATTAATATGTGAGCGTAGTAAATTTAAACACGTTTGGCATATATAGTTTGAATTTAATCGACTGGAAAATTGCCATTTTTCAAACGGTCTCCAAATTCACATTGGTGGTTAATGATTATTTATCATTATTGTTGAATACGTGCGATGTATGAAATCCATATAACTGAAATTATATGGTAATTGATTGAGTCGCATTCCGATTCAGAAATAACAAATATTAAAAAAAATGAATATTTTAAAATAATATTCAATGAATAATCAAAATGCGATTTGATGTCCGATTTTGGATGGACACGAAAATATTGAAATGTGAAGCCGAGTTAAGTATTAAACCCCATTTTAACTCGAGCGGGTTATTAGTTGATTTCATTTATTTTATAATAAATATTGAAAAGAAAATGGATTTCCAAATCAGATATTTTGAAAATATTAGCATTTAAATATTATAACGATATGGAATATTCAATTTTGATTTAAGATAAAAAAAATGAAGTTAAAATCGTTTTAAAATGAATTTATAAACATTTTATAAAATACGTTTTAATTGGAAATGGACGAAGTATATATTATATATATACTAATATATATGGTTTGAATACAACGCACCACGTAGCGACCGTTCGTGAATTTTGACCATTGACTTTGAATTGACGTAACGGGTGATCCGACTGTCGTATTCTCCTAAAACCAGAACCGTTGGATTCGTATCGAAAAGATCTTTCCAATGAATATAAGAGATTTAAATTTGAACGACTGGATTTCAAATTACGTCCAAATCAATTTCAGAAAAGGTCGTTATGGATGCGGTTCGGTGGCCGTTATTGGAAACCGACCGTACGGGCCTTAATAAACTTGTTAAAAATATGGAAAAATTGTGTAAAATCGTAATAAATGATTTGAAAAGATTTGGGATGAAAAATTCCAGTTTTGAAAAGATAAAAATATATTTTTATCGAAATGAACTAGTTAATAACTAGAATAAAAATCCAGTTACTTTTAGAAATAATAAATTGGATTTGTAAATGGTTTTAATATAACCAGAATTTTCCAACGAATAAACTGGAATGGAATTCGATTTAGTGATAATGGAGATGAGATTCTGTGAATGAAGACCGTTACTATTTATGGAATTAAAAAGGCCTTTCCGTTATTCTATTTATAGTATTAATCCGATACGGAAATTTATGTCGATTATCTACTTATGATTTTTGTGAAGATTCCATTTTATGAAGGTTATTTTGGGTTTATTGTGAACTATGTTTTAAATGACATTCGTTCTTTAATCTCATTAAAGACGGGACTGATTTCCTAAAGTTGAACAATCGTTAAGTAATGATTTTTGGAAGAATAAAAAAGAATGGAGTTTTAATGAATCTTTAAGTAGATTAAAAGTTAAATGGTAACTAAATTTATTGAATTCCTGAAATGATCGAGAATGGAGTGCCACCAGTTTTACTCTAAGCGATAGTTAAATCTTTAATTTGATTTGAACATGGAATGGTAATTAATTTTACCGATAATGTAGTGGGTGTTTGATATGGAGTACTACCAGTTTTTCTCCATGGGATGAATAGGTTGGGATTAGGTTAATAAAATAAATGGTTACTTTGGTAAGGTTCGTTAATCCCGACTAGTTAATAAAATCTTTTGAAATTGATATCCAAAGGAAGATTAAAGAATAAATTTAAAAGAATTTATCGTTGATAAAATTAATGGGAACATATTCCTAAAGATGTGAATATTTGAATAAAAGAATATTCTGAATCGGAATGAGGTGTGTGGTGTGTTTTTATAGCACTTGATTATGAAATACGCGACTTATTTGGAAAGACCGGGTTTAACCCATTTTGAATAATTGGTATGACGATTAAAAGTTGATGATGAAGACGGTGGTTGAAGGCCGGAGATCTTCACATCATTTGGATGATTACTGATGTCTTGATTGGGATTTACACCCAAGACAAGGTAATAAGTGGTGATCGACCATACGTACTTGGAGATCGATCGGATATGCGAGGGCCTCTCTCCTGTATTGGACATATGGGACAAGGAATAAGGTGCCTTCGGTTTTGTTCAGACCCAGAACGGACTTGCAAATGGATAGTATGTCTGACATTGTACTCCTTTATACTGTATACGTTGTTCTCTGTTATATATATATACACATATACGTGTGGTGCTGGAGAATTTATTCTCTTGCTTAACACCCTTTTCTGAGATGTACGAGTTTAGAGGTTATATATTGGTGGAAATCAGTCGTATGGTAAGGATTGACAGTGTGGCATGCTGAGATGCATAGATCAAGGCTTTTGTTGAAAAGCAGAGTCTTGTGGTGGATGATCAAAGCACGGCTTTAAATATCATAGCTTTGTGTAGCATTAATTCGCGAGCTTCACTCCCCTGTATGAACCTAAAACGAGGTTAGGACCACAGCGAAATGGACATATGTCAGTTCTAGCTACGAGTAACGTCATGGTATGGAGCCCAGACTGTTTACTCATGTGAATGTTGGAAAATTTTACTGATGGAAAGCGACGTACCTCGGACATTGGGCCGATTGAAAGGCTCAGTGATTTGAGTCCCTGGTGGCTCTTGAGTGGTCGACATACTAACCTATTTTGGAGGTTCAATATAACTGGCTAACATATAGTTTATGGTATTGCCAATCATCGACGGATGACTGGACCTGCCGCTTCGAAAGGTTGCCCGTAGCTGCGATCCTGAGGCATTTGCTAGAATGTCTCGAAATCGGTGAGGAAGATCGCTTGCCTCAGTTCATAAATGGAAACCCAATTTCCAATGCGCGATTTTACAATTTAGTTATAAACCTATATGGCGACGTAACATAATGGTACCTACGCCGCCTATGATTGATACATTTATATTTGAAGTTGATTTCTTCACTTATAGTTGTAATAAAAGATGAAATTTCGCGTATTAAGCATTTTTGGCTATTATAAGGGAAAAATCTATCCTCAACTGCGTTCATTGTGTGATAGGACCTTAGTCTTATAATAGCTTCATTTTTTTGTTTAGCATTGCGCTGTTTGTTTTATGCATTGGTATTCAAAGGGGATAAAATCGTTCTGTGTTATGCATCGTGGTCCCGTGATTTACCTAACTTCAAAATAAAAAGCTAATAACTGTTTTAGTTTGCACACCATTCCCATGACTGACTCAGAGTTTATTGTTTCTACCTAAACTCTGGGTACCCATATTTTTCACACGGGCGGTCAGTAGTTTGGTTTTCGCAGATATTTCTCTACATAGGATCCTAGATTTATAGCTGGAGCAATCTTCATAAAGCTTTGTATCCGTGTATTTCTTTCAATTGTGTCAGTTGTTATTTTCCGCTGCGCATTGTACTATTGTATTATATTTTGCGTTGTTTTGTACTTTAAATCATTGATATTATTTTCCACTGTATATTACTTATTCTCAGATATTCTTGTACTCTGATGTAAATTTTTGTAATAGCAATGAACTGTTCTATTGTTCTGACTGGGTTGAATATGAATGAGCTAAAGCGATGGTCGAGCGGTCTTTTTGTGCGACTAGAAAATATTCGCACGATGCATTACTTCCATTATTGCAAGTTCATGGAAATAATGATTGATCCGTACACTTCTTGCTTGACCGTTTTGTGCTCATATGCTCAGAATGTGTCCATACTATCTTTTTCTAAACCGCGTTTCACGACGGGGTTAACATTTACCCCTCGAAGCTTGTATTTTTTGCTTGCAAGGAATGCGGGCTTCGAACTGAACATTGTTGTGATATACTTTTGCATTAAAATCCAGTTGTAGCTTTTATTTGTTGTGGTAAATCATGCTTTGAATTCATGAGTTTCATGTCACCTGTTCTGTAATTAAAACAAGTGGTTGCTCTATTTGGACTTATACTTCACCGTCGACAGTCCATATCGATAGTGGGTTAGTTAAATAATTAGAAAATGATTTATAGCGAATTTATTTTGAATTAAATAGAGTGTTTGTACAGGACTGTTTCATTCAATGGTTTGTAATTAGTCAAATATTATTTGCACAAACACGATGTTCAACTTTCGAATTCGCATTAATGCTTAAAGTCAACTAGCTTATTTAAGCCGACAGTCATTGTTTCAATGACTCATATGACGATTTACGATATTTCTTTTCCGGGAAATATGTACTTGTGATTCATTCTCTGCTTCCTCTTTGGGAAGATTCGATATGCATGCCCCTTGTCTGGGAGGTCTTTATTAGTCTTCATAAAGGAAGAATTTTTACTGCTCAATGTTTATCTTGTCGATTAGTTCTAATATTGGAGACTTCATCGGATCCCCTGTGTTTTGAAGAGGCTGTTAAAATCTAATGTTCGTCCCCTTCTGTTGGCTGATTCAACGTTATTGATCTCTCTTGTGGATAGGTTAGAAGTTTCTTTTTCTATGGAAATAGATTTTGATTGTCGCATCGTTTCACATTGCGAACTCCGCCGTCATTTGAGGGGTGCATCGCTCTGCGCTTACGAACTCCCATGCTTCGTTTCATGTAACGAGCTCTCGCGCTTTGTTTCATGCTTACAGATTCCCGCGAACCTCTGGGTGAAGGCGGCATCGCTCAGCGCTTACGAATTCTCACCTTCGTCTCGTGCAAGTGAGATCCTTCGCTTCGTTTTGTGCTTGAGGATTCCCGCGAACCAATGGGTGAAGGCTGCTTCGCTCTGCGCTTACGAACTCCTACGCTTCATCTTGTGTAAGCGAGCTCCCGCACTTTGTTTCGCACTTACGGATTCCAGCGAACCTTTGGGTGAAGGATGCATCACTCTGCTCTTACGAACTCCTATGCTTCATCTCGCGTAAGCGAGCTCCCGCGCTTCGTTTTGCTTACGGATTCCCGCGAACCATTGGGTGAAGGCTGCATCGCTCTGCACTTATGAACTCCCACGCTTCATCTCGCGCAAGTGAGCTCCCGCGCTTGGTTTCGCGCTTACGGATTCCCACGAACCATTGGGTGAAGGCTGCATCGCTCCGCGCTTACGAACTCCCACGCTTCATCTCGCATAAGCGAGCTCCTGCGATTCGTTTCGCGCTTACGGATTCCCACGAACCATTGGGGGATGAGGTTTTAGATCCGCGACCACTTGCAATTTTATCCGTCATTTTATTCATTGAGAATTTCTCGATCTACCGTTGAGTGGGTATTATCGGGTTGTCTTATTTGGTCGGATTTTAAGGAGGCAAACGCTCGTTGGATAGCCTGTAATGAGAAATCGTCTGTTAGAAAATTTTGCAATTCATAGATTTACAAAAGCAGGTAATATTTCATTTGTATAGCTCTTATTCAGTACACTGCATGTAAATCATTATAGACTTTTTACAAGAGAGTAGAACATAGCAAAGAGTAAAGTAATACAAGAAGTAGAGTAATGGCGAATAAAATCATTTATTCTAAGCCATAGGTCATCAACGGTCGTTAGTTGATTATCGGGCTTGGATCAGGTTGAGCAGGAGCTTTTTTGCTTGGATCGGATCGGTCATTTGATGCCCCTTGTGTAACACCCCGTATTTTCTGTAAAACGTTAATGTAACAAATCAAAGTATACTTAATTTTTATTAGAAGAATTAAGGGAAATGGGTTACGCCATTGCGTTCGTCTTGGAATTCTGCTTGAGATAGAGTCCAAGTTTGCGTGAATCGGACTTCGTATGAAGATATTATGGCCTTATGAAGTTTCAGCTCAAAATTAAAAACAGCTTGAAACTGAATTCAAAATTCAAAACAGAACCCAGAAGCGGGCTGGGCGGGAAATTTCCCACCCAGGACCCAGGTCGATCAGGGAGTCGACCTCCCCCCTACAGGTCGACCTGCCCTGTTTTTCCAGATTCGAGGCAGAATTCAATTTTATGTATCCGGGCTGATTTCTGGACCAAATTCATGAGTTCTACGCTATATAAACGCCCCAAACTTCACTTTCTCCACACAACTTCATTAAGCCTATACGCTGCCTCAATCCTAATTAAAATAAATCTTATTCTCCATTAAAACAAGTTATAGTTCTTCTTCAAATTAGAGATTCAAATCAAGATAAAGCTTCAAGTTGGACCATAGGCATTCCGCTTCAAGCAACGTCACTCGAATCATAGCAAATCGCCTTTCCTAAACCGATCACTGTAAGTTTGGTTATTCCTTAGATTTGAACGTGTAATTGGAATTGTGAATGTAATGAATCAAAATATAGAACTATACCAATTTGCAAGTTAATTATCTTTGATTTGTGCTTATGTCAAATCGAAAGTTATGCCTTTGGATTTGATTTACGACTATGACTATGAAGCTTTTGCCTAAGACTATGACTATGAAACTATTGCCTATGAAGCTATTGCCTATGACTATGAAACTATTGCCTATGAAGATATTGCCTATGACTATGACTATGAATATGAGACCTTTGTCTAAGACTATGGCCATGAACTGTAGCCTATAAAATTATTGCCTACGACTATGAATCATAACTATGAGACTATTACCTATGACATTGATTAAGAAATTATTGTGATTAGTCGCCCATGACTATTGTGGTTAATTACCTATGACTATTGTAGTTAGTTGCTTATGACTATTCCCATTATTACAATTAACCGATCATGTTGTACCTTAAACTGGCATTATGTTGAACCAAATCACCTATGCCTTATGTGGATCTCATATTTAGTGTGTAACTTGGCTAGTTTATTCCTATTCACTATTATGTACATCGAACCTGTTGGAGCCATTATTTTTGCATGCCTAATCTTTTATATCAATTCTTGTGCTTATCCCCTATTCCTTTTGACTAGTGCCATTTCATGAGTGCAAAGAAAACTTGTGAAATCATGTTATACGTACGATTATGATGCGGGGATTGGACGTAGCTTAATTTAGTTAGTTTGGCATAATAAATATGTTGGCATAATCTAAATTGGCTATAATAGTGAATGATTTGCATGCATATTAGATGTGGGCATAAGTTAATAAAATTTAATTGACCGCAAAGTGCGTAATTGGCGTGTAAACCAAGTTTTAGACATAAACGGTAAACTAGAATATTAAATCTAGTTTTGACATGAACCGTAAATTGGAATATTAATCTAGAATGGGCATGAATTGTAAAAGGGGAATATTAAATCTAAATTGGTATAAACTGCAAGTTGGGTTAATTGATTGGTAAATCAAGTTTTGGGCATAAAATATAAGTATGTTAGTTTGCATGACAGATGAATATGATCTAGGCTAAATTGATTTACGGAAAATTTACATAAATAATAAATATGTAAATTTAGTAAAAGACGAATATGCCTAACCCGAGGTTAGACTGAGTTGTGGTGTAAAACTGCCTGGAACCGACTGGCACATCCAGTGACTACAACAATACCTGTCTAATGTGGGTGGTTAGTGCATCAAGCCCAGAAAGACCCGAGGTTAGACTGAGTTGTGGTGTAAACCTGCCCGGAACTGACCAGCACATCCAGTAACCACAACAGTATCTGTCTATTGTGAGTGGTTGGTGCTTTAATTAATTAAGGCTCATGAATAAATCAAGCTAGAAATGGTGAGGTTAAGTAATTAGGGAAACACTTAACCGTAATAACATGTTAACTAGGCAAGTGGGTGAGGTTAAGTAAAATTAGAACACTTAACCTTTACAACATGTTAATTAGACAAGTGGGTGATGTTAAGTAAATTTAGAACACTTAACCGTTGTAACATGTTAATTAAGCAGATGATAGGGTTAAGTTAACTAAGGTAACACTTAACCAAAATATATAATGACATGTGGTGGGGTTAAGTAATACAAGAGGAAAACACTTAACCAATTATATAACATGATGTATAGGAAGGGTTAAGTTAACACGAGAACAACACTTAACCAATATAAGATGATTTGAGGTAGGGTCAAGTCAACACCAGAAGGAAACACTTAACCAACATAACGTGATGGGTGGATGGGTTAAGTTAACTTGAATTGATTAATGACACTTGACCAATATAACTTGATGAGCGAATAGGGTTAAGTTAAATGGGAAATACTTAACCAATATAACCTGATGAATGAACAGGGTTAAGTTAATAAATCACACTTAACCAATCCAACATGATAAGCAAGAGAGGTTAAGTTAATAAGAACCACTTAACCAACACGACTTGACGAGTAGGCGGTTAAGTACACGTCGGGTAGGTGGGTAATATTAGTACATATAGGCCCACAAACTTAACCGTTAAGAAAACATGCTAGAATCGGTGGGAGGGTTAAGTACATCTCGTATAGGTGGGTAATATTTGTATATATAGGCCCACAAACTTAACCAGCAGGAAACCCTAGTAACGGGGACCCATTTCAGCAGTAACTCACATAGATGTATCATGGTACCCTGAAACTAGGCAGGGTAGGGCACAATTACTGGGATGATTATAAGCGGTCAAAAATAGCGGCAGGGGGTACGCCAGTGTAGGTTCCGACGGTTTACGGCCGTGCATGTACTCCGGAGTGGAAAAAGCAGGCACTGGGTACCAGTAGTTATACACTGTGCATCTTGAATCGTGTCGGGTCGCTATCATAAGGCTTGATACACCTTATGGTGGGGCCAGCACAGAGTATCTACACACAAGAGAGGGCCGACTGACACAAACAAATGGAAAATTAGTACAAAGTAGGTAGCATAATCCCTAGTAGGACCTAGGTTGCGTAAAACCTGAATCCGAGAAGCGTTCAATAGGTAGCATAAACCCCAATGGCCCTGGGTAGCGTAAACCCTGGTTGAATCTAGTAAGCACTCGATAGTAAACCCGAGATTAGATCTAGGTAATAAACGGAATCCCCATTATTGAAGCACACCTGAAGGCAACCGCAAATACGGGGATTGGGATCACGTTATCATATGATCATAGATTACTAGTTTGGACACCAGTTAGGTAGTGCAGAGATATAGAAATAAGTATAAACAGGGTAGTTGTGAAGCAGAGAAGGAGTAGAAGCGCATTCAGTTTATTAGTACATTCAGTTTATCGGTATATTCAGTTTATCTTGCCATATCCCATGCTTATCCCATATTATCTTGTTACTATAGTTTAGTCTTATATTTAGTTTATTCATGTCATGACCCTTTTCCTCGTTTAAATAATAAGAATCACTGGACTTACCAGACTTTATGTCTGACCTAGTTTTCTTTTGCCTCTTTTCTTCCATTCCCCCCCCCCCCCAAGGTAGTCAGGGAGGGAATAGCTCAGGTTTGTTTGGACCGTTACTCTTTCCAAGCTTGAAGACTCTTTGACGTGTTGCCTTGGACTCTCTCTTCTACTGCTATGGCTGGCTAATGCTTTATTTAGAGAAATCATTTTATGCTTCTTTATTTTTGTAAGCAAGACATGATACTTTGGTATTGTAAAACAATCTTTGTACAAGTTGTTTATCAATGAAATAAAGTTTTATTTATTTGTCGCTGCTTTAGTTGTCTGTCTTGTAATTTATCTGCATCTTTTACCTATAATGCTCCACCGAAATTAAGGCATTCCCTTTGTGAGTGACCTTAACGGAGGTGGAGTGTTTCACCTTGCTCCTGGGGAGTTGCAGAAGGAATTTCATCATGGGATTTCTTCACATAATGTTGCAGATGGTTCAACCTAATCAGCTCTTCAATTAATGATTTCAAATGCCTACATTCGTTGGTATTGTGGCATGGCTGATTATGAAACCTGCAGAACTTACCAGATTTGGTTAAGTGGTCATTCAACTTCATTCTGCCGAGGTTTTGGGTAATCTTCTGCATCCTTTGTGGCAAGGTAGATGTTTTCAGGAGTGTCATTCAGGGGTGTTAGTTCAGACGAGTCTAAAAAGTCAAAAAATTTATTAGCTTTGTTGTCGTTTCCGTCATTAGCTCGCTTCTGCCCTGAGTATTCTTCTGATTAGTTTGAATAGTTGTACTTTTGGGAGCTTCAAGAAGTTGGTTACCACCAATGATTTGAAGAGGTATAGGATTATTATCGACTCTCATATACTCCTCTGCTTTTTTATCGAATTTGTCAAGCGTGCTCGGCTCTTTCATTTTAATCCATCTACCGAATTTGCTATTCTCATCTACAGCACCGAGTAGAGACATGAGGATTATGCGAGGTTCTGTGTTCCTTACTTCAGACATAGCAACATTGAATCAACTGAGAAAAGCTTTAAGGGATTCCCCTGGATTCTGTTTCATCGCTGAGAGCAATATAGCATCCTTGGCTTTAGTAGCATACAAGCGGAACTGCTCCTTGAACTTTTTGGTTAGGTCAGAGAACCGATCTATGGACTTAGGTGGCAGGTTTATGAACCAGAATGACGCAGCACCTTCTAAATAAAGAGGGAAGTACGTACATCTCATCTCGTCGGTTGCTTTAGCCTCACTCATATGCCACTTGTATCTGAACAGGAAGTAGTTAGGATCAACAAGGCCGTTGTACGGAGGCAGTTGGAGGATTGAACTTCTTTGGACACTCTGCTTCAAGGATTCTTTTGGTGAATGGAGTCCTTTCGGGAGCAAAGTCTGATTCTCATTCATCTCCATTGCCAACTTGATTATTCTTCATGATCGGCTCTATCATACCCGAGATGTATTCTTCAGTGTTATGTCGCTCTGTGAAGCTGAGCTCCTTACCAAACATCCGCCTAAGCAAGCGGTCTCGATCAGAGAGCTTAGGTAGTTTACCTTCTCGGCGAGGAGGTGCCCCCGTGACTAGAGTGGTGACCTTTTGAGCACTAAGCTCGGAATGATTCTTAGCTTTTGACTTCGATTTTTCGACATTAGTTTCGTCCTTATCACTCAACTAATCATAATCGTCTTCCATGTTGTCATTGCGATCATGGTTAGAAGCAGACGAATTGTCATTTTCTTCGAGATCAACATGGACTTTCAAAGGGGCTGGATTTGATCGAGCATTGAGGATGGCATCGAGTTTCTCCATCGTAGCTTTAGTAGAAGCATTCATTTGTTGGTACATGTTGGCAATAGCGGCGTTTAGCTCTGCTTTGGTTACACCGACCCCATTTATGGAATTTTCAATGACTTCGAAGTGATTAGTAGGCGGTGTGGTTTCATTACTAGCAACATCGTTATTTTCTTCAATTGCTTTGCTAGTAGTCTTCTTAGATTTGGCTGCTATTTCGGATATGGATTGGAATTTTGAAGAGAACTCGTCACTTGGCGTGGATTTTAGTCTCGTAGAATCTATGGTTGAAGTAGGCATAGGACTTCAATGCGAGGCTCTTAAAAATGAGGAAAGTGTGAAGGAGGAGATGCGAACGCGGCCCCACGATGGGCGCCAAATGTTTTCACCAAAAAACGGTTCAAACACCAAAGGTACACAAATCGTACTTCACCGATATGGTAAGAAATCGAAAGGAGCCACAATCGCAAAACAAACGGGAAAAAGTAAGTAAAAACGCAAGGATTATTATAGTGGTTCGATTTGATTATAGATCTACGTCCACTTTGGCAAGGATTTTCATTATCACTTTGGAGAGTACAAAATACATGGATTCATTCATATTGTACATCTCTCTCTCTCTCTTTTCTCTTTTTATGATCTAGATTACGCTTGAATTCGCGGAGGAACGGAGGAGATCTTCTAAATTGGTGGCGGTTGAATTGTAGATCTTCAATCCGTTAGAGTTTTAGGCAAACTTACTTGGTTCCATGACGAATTTTCGGTAGATCTAGGCTTTAGAGAGAGTTAACGACAATAGGAGAGAAGTAGAGTGAAGCTTGAATGATCTCTAATGGAGAATGAAGGTGATTTGATCTTCACATCGTTGGAGGAAGATGAAGTGAGTTGGAGAAGCCATCAATAATGGTTGGAGAGATCTAGAATGGTGGAGGAAATCTTTGGGCAGCACTTCGTGGTAGTACCAATCCCTCCCTTGAGTTGTGGTGAAAGGGGGTATTTATAAGAGAAGTTAGACCCAGGTGGCAAAGTTGTAATTATGGTGAACTAGGTACGGGTCGCACACCGGTGTATTTTCGGGTCTGCCACTGGACAGCTGGCACTAGCTGGCAACAATTGTACTGAATTGTTGCATGACCGACTTCGGAAAAACAGAGCACGAGCGACCTACTATATAGAACGAGCGAGCTTTCTTTTGTCTTGCGCGACCTGGATATAAACAAATGAACGTTCCCTTTTATTCACATCTTTATCACTTTGTCTTATAGCGCATGTGCTTTATACCTTATGCGACTTTGTATCCTTGTGAATATGGGATTCATATTTACAAAAGATGCCATTAGACCAATTTATACATTCTACTATGCTAAATGGGGAACAGAAATTACAATGCCACCATTGCCTTATATTTCGTTTTGTCACTGTACCGACCATGCTTGCATTGATGTGAGTGAGCAAACCACTTTAAATCCTCCTGATAATCATTGCGTGCGACCCAAAGAAAATGTTCATGATAATCATACCGCCGTTGTGCCAACATATAATGTGTTGATGCACCCCATAATGCTGCCACATGTCAATTAAGAGCTATTCTTCAATGTGTATTCTTTCTCTACACTATTACGCTCCATTATACTAAAGTACTATGCTGACCACCCCTCTTTCTAATGATCATCGAGTCATACATCCATGAACGAGCAATCCATACAAATGTGAGCATCTCATGTATGAGTTTTCCAGTTAACAAGGCGCTTGGTCTGTGAGTGATCCACGCATCTAGAGTGTCATGCGTACTTCACTTTTAAATACATCTTACTTGTTGCGTTGGCTTGCATGCCATAATTCACATGTATAAAATGTGTCCACCATGAACGACACATTCTTATTGAATAGTGTCATGTTGTTCCGATACCCCTTTTTGCCATTGCACATCCATGTTATTATATACTCACGTGTCTTCATATTTGTTTGTGCACACCTTAGTGATCGACACTTGAGTCTTTGCTGGAGTTTAAACATGTGTGAGCGGCTGGATCGAATATGAACGAGCCACAGCGATGGTCGACCGGTCTTTTTGTGCAACTAGGAAATATTCATACGATGCGTTATTTCCATTATTGCCTATTCATGGAAATAATGATCGATCCGTACTCTTCTTGCATGACCATTTTGTGCTCATATGCTCTGAGATGTGTCCATACTATCTTTTTCTTAACCGTGTTTCACAACGGGGTTAACATTTACCCCTCAAAGCTTGTATTTTTTGCTTGCGAGGAATGCGGGCTTCGAACTGAACATTGTTTTGATATACATCTGCATTGAAATTCAGTTGTAGCTTTTATTTACTATGGTAAATCATGCTTTGAATTCATGAGTTTCATGTCACCTGTTCTGTAATTAAAACAAGCGTTTTCTCTATTTGGACTTATACTTCACCATTGACTGTCCATATTGATAGTGGGTTAGTTAAATAATTAGAAAATGATTTATAGCGAATTTATTTTGAATTGAACAGAGTGTTTGTACAGGACTGTTTCATTCAACAGTTTATAACTCGTCAAATATTATTTGCACAAACACGATGTTCAACTTTCGAATTCGCATTAATGCTTAAACTCAACTAACTGACTGAAGCCGACTGTCATTGTTTCAATGACTCATATGACGATTTACAATATTTCTTATCCGGGAAATACGCATTGTGATTCATTCTCTGCTTCCTCTTTGGGAAGCTTCGATATGCATGCCCCTTGTCTGGGAGGTCTTTATTAGTCTTCATTATGGGAAGAATTTTTTCGGCTCAATGTTTATCTTGTCGATTAGTTCTAATATTGGAGACTTCATCGGATCCCCTATGTTTTGGAGAGGCTATTATAATCCAATGTTCATCCTCTTCTGGTTGCTGATTCAACGTTATTGATCACTCTTTTGGAGAGGTTAGAAGTTGCTTTCTCTATGGAAATAGTTTTTGATTATCGCATCGTTTCACATTGCGAACTCCAGCGTCATTTGAGGGTTGCATCGCTCTATGCTTACGAACTCCCACGCTTCATTTCGTGTAACGAGCTCCCGCGCTTCATTTCACGCTTATGGATTCCCGCAAACCTATGGGTGAAGGCTGCATCGCTCTGCGCTTACGAACTCTCATGCTTCGTCTCATGCAAGCGAGCTCCTACGCTTCATTTTGTGCTTGAGGATTCCCGCAAACCATTAGGTGAAGGTTGCTTCGCTCTGAGCTTATGAATTCCCATGCTTCGACTCGCATAAGTGAGCTCCTGCGCTTCGTTTCGCGCTTATGGATTCCCGCGAACCTTTGGGTAAGGGTTGCGTCGGTCCGCTCTTAAGAACTCCCATGCTTTGTCTTGCGTAAGCGAGATCCCGTGTTTCGTTTCGCACTTACGGATTCCCGCGAACCATTGGGTGAAGGATGCATCGCTCCGCGCTTACGAAATCCCACGCTTCATCTCGTGAAAGTGAGCTCCTACACTTGGTTTTACGCTTACGGATTCCCATGAACCATTGGGTGAAGGCTGCACCGCTCCACACTTACGAACTCCCACGCTTCTTCTCGCGTAAGTGAGCTCCCGCGCTTCATTTCGCGCTTACGTATTCCCGCGAACCATTAGGGGATGAGGTTTTAGATCCACGACCACATGCTGTTTTATCTACCGTTTGATTCATTGAGATTTTCTCGATCTACTGTTGAGTGGGTATTATCGGAATTGTCTTATTTGGTCAGATTTTAAGGAGGCAAATGCTCGTTGGATAGACTGCAATGAGAAATTGTCTGTTAGAAAATTTTATATTAAAGAAAATTTTGCAACTCATAGATTTACACAAGTAGGTAATATTTCATTTGTATAGCTCTTGTTCGGTACACTGCATGTAAATCATTATAGACTTTTTACAAGAGAGTAGAACATAGAAAAGAGTAAAGTAATACAAGAAGTAGAGTAATGGCGAATAAAATCGCTTATTCTGAGCCATAGATCATCAATAGTTGTCAGTTGATTATCAGCCTTGGATCAGGTTGAGCAAGAGCTCTGTTACTTGGACCAGATCGGTCATTTGATGCCCCTTGCCCCTGGGGTGTTGCAGAAGGATTTGCCTCTTGGGAGTTCTTCACGTACTATTGCAGATGGTTCTTCCTAATTAGCTCTTCAATTAATGATTTCAGATGCCTACATTCGTTGGTATCGTGGTCTGGCTGATTATGAAACATGCAGATGTAGTGACCCGAAAATTCGGTCTAATTTGAGCTGACCAAATAACACAAGTCCAACCCAAAATTGCACTGGAAATTCAAGAAACTAATAGAAAGAAGATAGAGGGTGAGGATAGATAAGGTAGAACTAATAGAATAGAAGAAGAAGAAGGACATCATCATCAGAGTAAACACGAATCTCACAGCGGAACGAATAAAATATAACATAACTTTTGAAATACAAACAGTTATATATACAATAGCACTTATCAGAGTACAGCACTTACAACAACAGCGGAAATAATAATAGCTATAGAATCATGAAGCCTCCTGCTCCAAGCTCTCCAAGTGTATCTGTAAAATCCCGACTACTTGACTGCCCGTACAAAATTAGGCACCCAAGAGTTTAGGGAAACAAACAAATAAACTCCGGGTCAGTCATGGGACTGGTATGAGTAAAACAGTTTAAAACAGTTTGAACAAGTAAACGATATCTCATAAGACCACGCCGCAAAACGGAACGGGTTTTTCCCTTATGAGAATCCAACAACTTTGTAAACAATATCATTCTGATATTATAATAATGTCTAAATACAATTAGATAACAATCTAGCAGAAACGCTTTTATCTCACGTTCTACAAATATAGTATACAATCAAAACCGCAAGCACGTATTGGGTAATGGATTTCCAACTATGACAAGGTATGGAACCACCTTCCGATCAGTGTACTCTAGGAACGATACACTGGAGTTCAACAAGAACATCTTGCAACTCAGCCACACATGACCGACCACTCATTTCGCTTGAGTGTATCGAATGTACATCACCAACGGTTGGGATCAGCAACCGTTTCCCGTATATATATGGGACAGCATTGATAGATTAAAAGAAGCAAATGAATATTCTCTAGATAGGTGATTATACACCCTACTTCGGTGCGACCGACTTAGCCAAGTTGCCTGCCCGATTTCTGTCATTTACCGGATGTGAGGCTAGAAGCTATGCTTACTTTCCATTCATTTATAACACGATCACTTTGAATGCCACATTATCAGATCCGTAAATCATTAGTTGGTTTATACAAATATCCTGGATGTTATGCTAAGGGATAAATCCGTTGCAACCATATATATTTATATAGACCAACCCATTCGATCATTGGAAATACTTTGTCAGACATTCGTCCATTTACGTTCGTTCTGGGACTGAACGAAACCGAAGGCACTATTCAGTACATCCATCTTAGTCCATTGTTATCTAAGATTTATACAACAGCCCTTGCACTTTACTCCGTCTTCAATATATTTAGCATATATGATCCGCAACGCTTATGCCAATACAGAGTGGTTCTTTGGATAATAATCCAACCGGTCTCTCCATATTAACAACATTAAAATGGTCAAAACATTTGATAGTATGTGATTTAACTATCAAAGGAAAACTCGTGTGCAAACAACGATATTATTTCCAGATGGAAATTATATCAACCAATCATCATTCAACTTTTATCCCTTTAGTTCATTACTTCACTTATCTCTTGTTTCCATATATTCAACCTTTCTTATTTTCTATTTTTAGAAAATATACTTTATTAACAATGGAAAATGTTTCCATTTCCTGTTTCCTATATTAGAAAACATTTCTGATTTCTTATTTGGAAAATAATTCCAAAGTTCCTTTATTGGATTTAAACTGATGTTTAAATAAACATCGTTATGCCAACTCAAACCATTTACTGAATTCACTTAACCATCATTCACTATCAAACCTTACCATTCCTTAGTTAAGAAGGAAGCCAATCAAGTTGGGGTGTAATTACCTCTCAGACCTTGACTGTACAACGTTATAACTTCGAAATAGTAACAGTTCATCTTTTAAAACTTTAACAACTTCTTTACGTAACTCTCGGATTCAATTAACGAATCCACTTCTTATTTGAAAACATTGATTATAATGATAACGTTATAATCCCTACCTTCACAATATCTAACTTCAATTATAACCTTTATTCTTTAATTCAAATAATTACCTAACCCTAATTTATTAGTGTATACTCTTGATTTAAAAACCGGAAAGTAAATATTACTTTCCCGAATTCGATATAATTGAATTCGACGTATAATTCTCTTTCGAGTAAATCTCTATTTGATTAACTCTAATTGTTCAATTCTAACTGTTTAACTCTAACTGCTTAACTCTAACAGATTAACTCTAACTGATTAACTCTAACTGGTTAACTCTACTGATTAACTCTAACTGGTTAACTCTACTGATTAACTCTATCGGTTTAACTCTAACTGATTAACTCTAACCGAATAAATTCTAACCGGTTAACTCTAATCGATTAACTCTATTTGACTAACTCGACTCGGCTAACCCCTTTCGAATAACATATTCGATTAACTAACTTCGAATACCATATTCGATTAACTAACTTCGAATACCATATTCGATTAACTCCTTTCGAATACCATATTCGATAAACTAACTTCGAATACCATATTCGATTAACTAACTTCGAATACCATATTCGATTAACTCCTTCGAATACCATATTCGATTTACTCCTTTTTGATAACGTTTATCCAATTAAAAAGATTCCCTTTTAATGACGTTTATTCATTTATATAGATTTACTTTTTCGTAACGGTTCTTCACCATATAAATGTTCATTTAATAACGTTTTCCTTTTTATAACGGTTTCTTTTTTTTTATAACATCTTATTCCGTTATAAACCAATTTCCTTTTTATTAACTCTATTTATTTTCTAAATATTCCCTTTTCAAATTCTATTTGTAAATGGTTTACAAATATTTCTTTTTCTATTTTATTCTATTTGCAAATGGTTTGCAAATATTTCCTTTTCAAATTTATTCTTAAAAATATTCTAACTCCTTAAATTTCCGGGAAAATTTGCCATAACCTCCTTTGTATCGGGAGCATCGGGAAAATCCCCAAACCCGCCACACAGGCCTTTCCATTCAAAAAGAAAATGGTTTGAAATTATTTCCTTTTTGAATATCTCCTATTTATAAATATTCCAAATTTATAAATATTCCTTATTTATAAATATTCCATTTATAAATATCTCTTATTTATAAATATTCCACTTATAAATATTCTGTTTTCAATATCACTTTGAAAATCTCCTTTTCCCATTCCGATATGTTATGGTATTTTAACTTAACAAACCACGATGGCCCATATCGTTCAACACACATACTCAACACAGATTACAAATCACATTATATATCACGATATATAAAAACAAATAAATAACTGTTGAGGAATCCAGTCGGATTCCTCCAACCTGTTTCCCCTGCATCCACAGATGTTACACAATATGATTATCATCACTTTCAGTTCAATATAACTTATTCTGATAGCAGAATCAATATATAAATATTTAACGATATATATATATATATATATATAATCTCCACTAACTGACTAGCAGTTCAATCAATCAACCAACACACAGCAATCAACAGATGATTAACAGTTCTAAAAAAATACGTTATAAAAATATAACTGTTCAGAGTTGGTGAGTTTTACTCACTTTGGACTATCATCGTTAATTAACGATAATTGTCGTTGATTCAGATCGGACAATTTATTTCGCCATAAATTCAAACGAGCACTGATCCACTTCCAGTCAGCTTCATTGTGAAGCTCTCTTGCATACGGTCCCAACGCGACTTACGGTTCGTCAATCTGATATTGTATGATCAAGTTATTTAATTAACAAGTCGATACATTATTTTAAATTAAATAAAACTTTAAATTCTTTTCAATTGGGCTTTATCCAATTGTTTTTGGCCCATCCACTGTTTTCTACAGCCCATACCCGACGACTTTCTTCCCCGATGAAAACACGCTACAGCTCGACCTTCCACAGAAATCAATCCGCCCCTCTCCCCTTCATTCCTTGACGATAATACAAACCATTTCCATCTACATTCATCTCTTCACAAATGCAACAACTTCATCTTCACCGTGTTGAACTCGCACGGGTATTGATCATCGCGTCACCAACGCCTTCGACCACTGTACAGAAATCAGTGCGACATCCTTCTGAATGGAATCCCTCCAACCTTGCACTCTAGGTGCGGATCGTCATGCCAAGCCCAAATCTCAACTCGAAACCATGAATCAACACTTATATCTCGAGATTTCTACAACCCTAATTCTCGCTGTAACCAACCCATCAACGCAAAACAACATCGAACCCAAAACAAATCATACAGGGTCGATGAGAAACTGAAGGTGAACCCAATCTTATGAATTTGGGGATTTATAAAGATTTGGATGCTTTTCTTTTGATTTTTGAAGTGTCCATTTCTTTTGTGAAATGGAAACGAGAGCGGCGGAAATGCTGTTGACTTCTCAGTGAAAAATATTAGGTTTAGAATTGTTTGAAGGGTATTTATAGGATTTCCAAAATATCTAGATATTTTTGGGTGTTGAGATATTTTGGTTTTATATTCATTTTATATTCTTTTTAGCCTTCTAAAAATCCATGTGATCACACACGATACTCAAAAATCACGAAACTGGACATGCAACTACAGTTTGACATTACGGTCCCAACGAAACTGGTTTCGTCGAATTCCGGCTTGGTTTGCAAAATCGGCTATTTTTAAAGCTCTGGATGACCATTTAAATATATAAATATATTTAAATATAATTAAATTAAATATAAATAAATTTATATTATCGTATATCTTCACATATGATATCGTACAGCTCCAGAATATCATATCAGAATTTACAGCTTGATATTTCAGATTTCAGATTATCTCGATATTCAATTTATATCGAAAACCCTTTTATAACGTAAATAAAGCGTTGCAAAATATAAAGGAATTCCACAGCGACTTTTCTGAAATTTGATTTGGACGTAAATCAAAATCTACACGACGAAATCCCGATTTTTCTCTTCCACTAGAAAGATATACTCCACTAGCTCCATACGTTTCTTGTTTCACAGAAATCCGACTTAAAACGAATTCTGTATATTCAGTTGAAGTTCGAATCGCAAAATAGCAAACTGTAGCGCCATTTCGAGCTCTATTTTAATTATATTATAAACTATACGTTATAACGCCATCGATTCCATATAGACGTTATTATATTTTGAATCGAAACTCAACCACATCTCGTATACTATTCAATTCACACTCTATTGTGAATTCTACTATTTCCGACTATCTCAACATTATAATATATTATTATATTTTATAATATTAATTAAATAATCATTTTCATTTAATTCAGGTCATCGATATCGCCAAAATGATATTGAAATAATTAAATAAATTAATTATTCAATAGCTAAAAATGCGGGTCATTACAATCTTTCCCCCTTAAAATAATTTCGTCCTCGAAATTGCTAAGGTAAGGGACGACCCTATCTACTGGGTAAAAATTTATCTGTTTACCTCTTATCTCTGGTTTCAACTGAACCAATTAATGTCGACTAAAACATTAATTTATTCCGACTAACTAAATTCTCAAAAATTCTGAAAATTTTCTAACACCTTAACTTTTCGGAAAATTTCGCCATAACTTCCTTTGTACAGCCCTATCGGAAAAATCACAACTCGCCTCTTTAGGCCTTCTCCAACCCAAAAGAAAACCAAACAGCCAAGCGGCTTGCCAAATCGGCTCATAAATCTCATATCCATATATAATATAAACTGGTACCTTTTTGTCGGGCATATCCACTCTATCACTTCCATATGCTATCAACTCAGCATATACCAGTGTTATCTCAATCAAATCCCAATCAGTTCATATCCTCAAATCCAAATCGAATTTCATTCTAACCCCAATATCAAATTCCAAATTATTGACTTATCAATTTGGTTCCATTTCAGATTATTCTCTAATCCAATTCAATTTTTATTTAATCTCATTTCTAAGTTAAATCTTAATTTATTCATTCGTTTATACCATTTCAATCTATTTAACTTTATTAGTTAAATTTTAATTCCGGAACTTAAATTCCTGGGTAAATTTCAAATCCATTTGAAATCATAATGCCAATTCAAAACATTTGAATTTCTAAATAACTTGTTTTCTCAAAACAATTCAAAAACAAAACCTTTGGTAGAAATCCGTCACTTAGAACTCGAAAATGAACACTGATGATGTCGCGATTCATCATCAGAATCTATTTTCCAGCTATCGAAGTGAGTTTACTACTTATCACTTTCAGTTTGAAAAACGTTTTCAAAATCTCCTAGGAACTAAAAATTTCCTTATTTTAATTCCAAATCTGATTTAAATTCAGATTTACTTCATCTTATTTCATATACTTTACTTATATGAATTCTGATCAGTTATTTACATAACCAACTCACTTCTTATAACCTCATTCGATTATAATAACAACCAACACAACCAATTATACTATGTTAATTTCAAAACATACCATGTCGGTTCATCGTGTTCAAGTGTTTATAAAACTCCTACCGATACAGTGGATCAAACTGATTGACTAGAATTTATAAGCCACTCAACCAATAAATCTCCACAATATAAAACCACTTTATATTGAATAACATATACGCACTCATATATATACACTCAAATTCAGTCTAGGATATTACTAACCCCATCTCTACTGAATCACGCCACAGAGCCAAGGTAATAACTAAACCAATGCTCTGATACCAACTGTAGTGACCCAAAAATCCGGTCCAATTTGAGCTGACCAAATAACACAAGTCCAACCCCAAATTGCACTGGAAATTCAAGAAACTAATAGAAAGAAGATAGAGGGTGAGGATAGATAAGGTAGAACTAATAGAATAGAAGAAGAAGAAGGACATCATCATCAGAGTAAACACGAATCTCACAGCGGAACGAATAAAATATAACATAACTTTTGAAATACAAACAGTTATATATACAATAGCACTTATCAGAGTACAGCACTTACAACAACAGCGGAAATAATAATAGCTATAGAATCCTGAAGCCTCCTGCCCCAAGCTCTCCAAGTGTATCTGTAAAATCCCGACTACTTGACTTCCCGTACAAAATTAGGCACCCAAGAGTTTAGGGAAACAAACAAATAAACTCCGGGTCAGTCATGGGACTGGTATGAGTAAAACAGTTTAAAACATTTTGAACAAGTAAACGATATCTCATAAGACCACGCCGCATAACGGAACGGGTTTTTCCCTTATGAGAATCCAACAACTTTGTAAACAATATCATTCTGATATTATAATAATGTCTAAATACAATTACATAACAATCTAGCAGAAACGCTTTCATCTCACGTTCTACAAATATAGTATACAATCAAAACCGCAAGCACGTATTGGGTAATGGATTTCCAACTATGACAAGGTATGGAACCACCTTCCGATCAGTGTACTCTAGGAACGATACACTGGAGTTCAACAAGAACATCTTGCAACTCAGCCACACATGACCGACCACTCATTTCGCTTGAGTGTATCGATTGTACATCACCAACGGTTGGGATCAGCAACCGTTTCCCGTATATATATGGGACAGCATTGATAGATTAAAAGAAGCAAATGAATATTCTCTAGATAGGTGATTATACACCCTACTTCGGTGCGACCGACTTAGCCATGCTGCTTGCCCGATTTCTGTCATTTACCGGATGTGAGGCTAGAAGTTATGCTTACTTTCCATTCATTTATAACACGATCACTTTGAATGCCACATTATCAGATCCGTAAATCATTAGTTGGTTTATACAAATATCCTGGATGTTATGCTAAGGGATAAATCTGTTGCAACCATATATATTTATACAGACCAACCCATTCGATAATTGGAAATACTTTGTCAGACATTCGTCCATTTACGTTCGTTCTGGGACTGAACGAAACTGAAGGCACTATTCAGTACATCCATCTTAGTCCATTGTTATCTAAGATTTATACAACAACCATTGCACTTTACTCCGTCTTCAATATATTCAGCATATATGATCCGCAACGCTTATGCCAATACAGAGTGGTTCTTTGGATAATAATCCAACCGGTCTCTCCATATTAACAACGTTAAAATGGTCAAAACATTTGATAGTCTGTGATTTAACTATCAAAGGAAAACTCGTGTGCAAACAACGATATTATTTCCAGATGGAAATTATATCAACCAATCATCATTCAACTTTTATCCCTTTAGTTCATTACTTCACTTATCTCCTGTTTCCATATATTCAACCTTTCTTATTTTCTATTTTTAGAAAATATACTTTATTAACAATGGAAAACGTTTCCATTTCCTGTTTCCTATATTAGAAAACATTTCTGATTTCTTATTTGGAAAACAATTCCAAAGTTCCTTTATTGGATTTAAACTGATGTTTAAATAAACATCGCTATGCCAACTCAAACCATTTACTGAATTCACTTAACCATCATTCACTATCAAACCTTACCATTCCTTAGTTAAGAAGGAAGCCAATCAAGTTGGGGTATAATTACCTCTCAGACCTTGACTGTACAACGTTATAACTTCGAAATAGTAACAGTTCATCTTTTAAAACTTTAACAACTTCTTTACGAAACTCTCGGATTCAATTAACGAATCCACTTCTTATTTGAAAACATTGATTATAATGATAACGTTATAATCCCTACCTTCGCAATATCTAACTTCAATTATAACCTTTATTCTTTAATTCGAATAATTACCTAACCCTAATTTATTAGTGTATACTCTTGATTTAAAAACCGGAAAGTAAATATTACTTTCCCAAATTCGATATAATTGAATTCGACGTATAATTCACTTTCGAGTAAATCTCTATTTGATTAACTCTAATTGTTCAATTCTAACGGTTTAACTTTAACTGCTTAACTCTAACTGATTAACTCTAACTGATTAACTCTAACTGGTTAACTCTAACTGATTAACTCTAACTGGTTAACTCTACTGATTAACTCTATCGGTTTAACTCTAACTGATTAACTCTAACCGAATAAATTCTAACCGGTTAACTCTAATCGATTAACTCTATTTGACTAACTCGACTCGACTAACCCCTTTCGAATAACATATTCGATTAACTAACTTCGAATACCATATTCGATTAACTAACTTCGAATACCATATTCGATTAACTCCTTTCGAATACCATATTCGATAAACTAACTTCGAATACCATATTCGATTAACTAACTTCGAATACCATATTCGATTAACTCCTTCGATACCATATTCGATTTACTCCTTTTTGATAACGTTTATCCAATTAAAAAGATTATCTTTTAATGACTTTTATTCATTTATATAGATTTACTTTTTCGTAATGGTTCTTCACTATATAAATGTTCATTTAATAATGTTTTCCTTTTTATAACGGTTTCTTTTTTTTATATAACATCTTATTCCGTTATAAACCAATTTCCTTTTTATTAACTCTATTTATTTTCTAAATATTCCCTTTTCAAATTCTATTTGTAAATGGTTTACAAATATTTCTTTTTCTTTTTTATTCTATTTGCAAATGGTTTGCAAATATTTCCTTTTCAAATTTTTTTCTTAAAAATATTCTAACTCCTTAAATTTCTGGGAAAATTCGCCATAACCTCCTTTGTATCGGGAGCATTGGGAAAATCCCCAAACCCGCCACAAAGGCCTTTCCATTCAAAAAGAAAATGGTTTGAAATTATTTCCTTTTTGAGTATCTCCTATATATAAATATTCCAAATTTATAAATATTCTTATTTATAAATATTCCATTTATAAATATCTCTTATTTATAAATATTCCACTTAAAAATATTCTGTTTTCAATATCACTTTGAAAATCTCCTTTGCCCATTCCGATATGTTATGGTATTTTAACTTACCAAACCACGATGGTCCATATCGTTCAACACACATACTCAACACAGATTACAAATCACATTATATATCACGATATATAAAAACAAATAAATAACTGTTGAGGAATCCAGTTGGATTCCTCCAACCTGTTTCCCCTGCATCCACAGATGTTACACAATATGATTATCATCACTTTCAATTCAATATAACTTATTCTAATAGCAGAATCAATATATAAATATTTAACGATTTATATATATATATATAATTTCCACTAACTGACTAGCAGTTCAATTAATCAACCAACACACAGCAATCAACAGATGATTAACAGTTCTAAAAAAATACGTTATAAAAATATAACTGTTCAGAGTTGGTGAGTTTTACTCACTTTGGACTATCATTGTTAATTAACGATAATTGTCGTTGATTCAGATCGGACAATTTATTTCGCCATAAATTCAAACGAGCACCGATCCACTTCCAGTCAGCTTCATTGTGAAGCTCTCCTCCATACGGTCCCGACGCGACTTACGGTTCGTCAATCTGATATCGTATGATCAAGTTATTTAATTAACAAGTCGATACACTATTTTAAATTAAATAAAACTTTAAATTCTTTTCAATTGGGCTTTACCCAATTGTTTTTGGCCCATCCACCGATTTCTACAGCCCATACCTGATGACTTTCTTCCCCGATGAAAACACGTTACAGCTCGACCTTCCATAGAAATCAATCCGCCCCTCTCCCCTTCATTCCTTGACGATAATACAAACCATTTCCATCTACATTCATCTCTTCACAAATGTAACAACTTCATCTTCACCGTGTTGAACTCGCACGGGTATTGATCATCGTGTCACCAACGCGTTCGACCACTGTACAGAAATCAGTGCGACATCCTTCTGAACGGAATCCCTCCAACCTTGCACTCTAGGTGTGGATCGTCATGCCAAGCCCAAATCTCAACTCGAAACCATGAATCAACACCTATATCTCGTGATTTCTACAACCCTAATTCTCGCTATAACCAACCCATCAACGCAAAACAACATCGAACCCAAAACAAATCATACAGGGTCGACGAGAAACTGAAGGTGAACCCAATCATATGTATTTGGGGATTTATAAAGATTTGGATGCTTTTCTTTTGATTTTTGAAGTATCCATTTCTTTTGTGAAATGGAAACGAGAGCGGCGGAAATGCTATTGACCTCTCAGTGAAAAATATTAGGTTTAGAATTGTTTGAAGGGTATTTATAGGATTTCCAAAATATCAAGATATTTTTGGGTGTTGAGATATTTTGGTTTTATATTCATTTTATATTCTTTTTAGCCTTCTAAAAATCCGTGTGATCACACACGATACTCAAAAATCACGAAACTGGACATACAGCTATAGTTCGACATTACGGTCCCAACGAAACTGGTTTCGTCGAATTCCGACTTTGTTTGCAAAATCGGCTATTTTTAAAGCTCTGGATGACCATTTAAATATATAAATATATTTAAATATAATTAAATTAAATATAAATAAATTTATATCTTCACATATGATATCGTACAGCTCCATAATATCATATCAGAATTTACAGCTTGATATTTCAGATTTCAGATTATCTCGATATTCAATTTATATCGAAAACCCTTTTATAACGTAAATAAAGCGTTGCAAAATATAAAGGAATTCCACAGCGACTTTTCTAAAATTTGATTTGGACGTAAATCAAAATCTACACGACGAAATCCCGATTTTTCTCTTCCACTAGAAAGATATACTCCACTAGCTATATACGTTTCTTGTTTCATAGAAATCCGGCTTAAAACGAATTCTGTATATTCAGTTGAAGTTTGAATCGCCAAATAGCGAACTGCAGCGCCATTTCGAGCTCTATTTTAATTATATTATAAACTATACGTTATAACGCCGTCGATTCCATATAGACGTTATTATATTTTGAATCGAAACTCAACCACATCTCGTATACTATTCAATTCACACTCTATTGTGAATTCTACTATTTCCGACTATCTCGACATTATAATATATTATTATATTTTATAATATTAATTAAATAATCATTTTTATTTAATTCAGGTCATCGATATTTCCAAAACGATATTGAAATAATTAAATAAATAAATTATTCAACAGCTAAAAATGCGGGTCATTACAACAGAACTTCCCAGATTTGGTGAAGTAGTCATTCAACTTCACTGGCTGAGGTTCCAGGTAATCTTCTGCATCCTTCGTGGCAAGGTAGATGTTTTCAGGAGTGTCATTCAGGGGTGTTAGTTCAGTTGAGTCTAGAAGGTGAAACTTTTTATTAGCTTTGTTGTCATTTCTATCATTAGCTCGCTTTTTCCCTTGAGTATTCTTCTGATTAGTTTGAATAGCTGTACTTTTGGGAGCTTCAAGAAGTTGGTTACCGCCAATGATTTGAGGAGGTATAGGATTATTATCGACTCTCATATACTCCTCTGCTTTTTTATAGAATTTCTCAAGTGTGCTCGGCTCTTTCATTTCAATCCATCTACCGAATTCGCTATTCTCATCTATAGCACCGAGTAGAGTCATGAGGATTATGCGAGGTTCTGCGTTCCTTACTTCAGACAAAGCAAAATTGAATTGACTGAGAAAAGCTTTAAGGGATTCCCCTGGATTCCATTTTATTGCTGGGGGAGTTATAGCATCCTTGACTTTAGTAGCATACAAGCGGAACTGCTACTTGAACTTTTTGGTCAGGTCAGAGAACCGGTCTATGGACTTAGGTGGCAGCTTTGTGAACCATAACAGCATAGCACCTTCTAAATAAAGAGGGAAGTATGTACATGTCATCTCACCAGTAACTTTAGCAGCACTCATATGCCACTCGTATCTGAACAGGAAGTAGTTAGGATCAACAAGGTCGTTGTACGGAGGCAGAGTTGGAGGATTGAACTTCTTTGGACACTCTGCTTCAAGGATTCTTTCGGTGAATGGAAACCTTTCGGGAGAGAAGTCCCATTCTCTTTCATTGCCATTGCCAACTTGATTCTTCTTCATGATCTGCTTTATCATACCCAAGATGTATTCTTCAGTTTTATGTCACTCTGTGAAGCTGAGCTCCTTACCGAACATTCGCTTAGGCAAGCGGTCTCGATTAGAGAGCTTAGGTAGTTTACCTTCTTGGCGAGGAGGTGCCCCCGTGACTGGAGTGGTAACCTTTTGAGAACTAACCTCGGATTGATTCTTAGCTTTTAATTTCGATTTTTCGACATTAGTTTCGTCCTTGTCACTCAACCAATCATAATCATCTTCAATGTTGTCATTGCGATCATGGCTAGAAGCGGATGAATTTTCATTTTCTTCGAGATCAACATGGACTTTCGGAGGGGCTGGATTTGATTGAGCATTAAGGATGGCGTCGAGTTTCTCCATCATAGCTTTAGTGGAAGCATTCTTTGTTGGTTCATGTTGGTAAAAGCGGCGTTTAGCTCGGCTTTGGTTACACCGGGCACATTTGTGGAATTTTCACCGACTTTGAAGCGATTAATAGGCGGTGAGGTTTCATTGTTAGCAACATCGTTATTGTCTTCAATGGCTTTGCTAGTAGTCTTCTTAGATTTGGCCACTATTTCGGATATGGATTTGAACTTTGAAGAAAACACATCACTTGGCGTGGATCTTAGTCTCGTAAAATATATGGTAGAAGTAGGCTTAGGACTTCAATTCGAGGCTCTTAAGAATGAGGGAAGTGTGAAAGAGGAGATGCGAACGCGGCCCCAAGGTGGGCGCCAAATGTTTTCACCAAAAAATGGTTCAAACACCAAAGGTACACAAATTGTACTTCACCAATATGGTTAAAAATCGAAAGGAGCCACAATCGCCAAACAAACGGGGAAAGGTAAGTAAAAACGCAAGGATTTTTATAGTGGTTTGATTTATGATAGATCTACATCCACTTTGGCAAGGATTTTCATTATCACTTTGGAGAGTGAAAAATACATGGATTCATTCATATTGTTCATCTCTCTCTCTCTTTTCTCTTTTTATGATCTAGTTTATGCTTGACTTCGTGGAGGAACGGAGGAGATCTTCTTAATTGGTGGCGGTTGAAATGTAGATCTTCAACCCCTTAGAGAGTTAGGAGAAATTCCTTAGTTCCATTACGAATTTTCGGTAGATCTAGGCTTTAAAGAGAGTTAACGGCGGTAGGAGAGAAGTAGGGTGATGCTTGAATGATCTCTAATGGAGAATGAAGGTGATTTGATCATCACATCGTTGGAGGAAGATAAAGTGAGTTGGAGAAGCCATTAATGATGGTTGGAGAGCTCTAGAATGGTGGAGGAAATCTTTGGGCAGCACTTCGTGGTAGTAGCCATCCCTCCCTTGAGTTGTGGTGAAAGGGGGTATTTATAGGAGAAGTTAGACCTGGGTGGAAAAGCTGTAATTATGGTGAACTTGGTACAGGTCGCACACCGGTGTATTTACGGGTCTGCCACTGGACAGCTGGCACTAGCTGGCAACAATTGTACTGAATTGTTGCACGACCGACTTCGGAAAAACAGTGCACGAGCACCTGCTATATAAAACGAGCGAGCTTTCTTTTGTCTTGCGCGACTTGGATATAAACAAGTGAACAATCCCTTTTATTCACATCTGTATCACTTTGTCTTCTAGCACATGTGCTTTATACCTTATGCGGCTTTGTCTCCTGGTGAATATGGGATTCATATTTACAAAAGATGCCATTGGACGAATTTATACATTCTACTGTGCTAAATGGTGAACAGAAATTACAATGCCGCCATTGCCATATATTTTGTTTTGTCACTAAATCGACCGTGCTTGCATTGATGTGAGCGAGCAGACCACTTTAAATCCTCCTGATAATCATTGCGTACAACCCAAAGAAAATGTTATACACGACCACGATAATCATGCCACCACTCTGCCAACATATAATGTGTTGATGCACCCCATGATGTTACCACATGTCTATTAAGAGCTGTTCTTCAACGTGTATTCTTGTTTTACACTGTTACGCTCCATTATATTAAAGTACTATGTTGATCACCCTCTTTCTAATGATGATCGAGCCATACATCCGTGAACGAGCGGTCCATACAAATGCCAGCATCTCGTGTATGAGTTTTCCAGTTAACAAGGCGCTTGGTCTGTGAGCGATCCACGCATCTAGAGTGTCATGCGTACTTCACTTTTATATATATCTTACTTGTTGCGTTGGTTTTGCATGCCATAATTCACATGTATAAAATATGTCCACCATGAACGACATGTTCTTATTGAATAATGTTATGTTGTTCCAATATCGCTTTGTGCCATTGCACATCCATGTTATTATATGCTCACGTGTCTTCATATTTGTTTGTGCATACCTTAGTGATCGACATTTGAGTCTTTGCTGGAGTTTAAACATGTGTGAGCGACTGTGGTGATTATGAACGAGCCAAAGTGATGGTCGAGCGGTCTTTTTGTGCGACCAGCAAATATTCGCATGATGCATTATTTTCATTATTGCCAGTTCATGGAAATAATGACTGATCTGTACACTTCTTGCTTGACCGTTTTGTGCTCGTATGCTCTGAGATGTGTCCATACTATCTTTTTTTGAACCGTGTTTCACAACGGGGTTAACATTTGCCCCCTCGAAGCTTGTATTTTTTGCTTGAAAGGAATGCAGGCTTCGAACTGAAAATTGTTGTGATATACTTTTGCATTGAAATCCAGTTGTAGCTTTTATTTGTTGTGGTAAATCATGCTTTGAATTCATGAGTTTCATGTCACTTGTTCTGTAATTAAAACAACCGGTTGCTCTATTTGGACTTATACTTCACCAACGACTGTCCATATCGATAGTGGGTTAGTTAAATAATTAGAAAATGATTTATAGCGAATTTATTTTGAATTGAATAGAGTGTTTGTACAGGACTGTTTCATTCAACGGTTTATAACTCGTCAAATATTATCTACACAAATACGATGTTCAACTTTCGAATTCGAATTAATGCTTAAAGTCAACTAACTGACTGAAGCCGACTGTCATTGTTTCAATGACTCATATGACGATGTACGATATTTCTTATTTGAGAAATACGTATTTGTGATTCATTCTCTGCTTCCTCTTTCGGAAGCTTCGATATGCTTGCCCCTTGTCTGGGAGGTCTTTATTAGTCTTCATTATGGGATGAATTTTTACTGCTCAATGTTTATCTTGTCGAATAGTTCTAATATTGGAGACTTCATCTGATGCCCTATGTTTTTGAGAGGCTGTTATAATCCAATGTTCATCCTCTTTTATTGGATGATTAAACGTTGTTGATCTCTCTTGTGAAGAGGTTGGAAGTTTCTTTCTCTATGGAAATAGTTTTTGATTGTCGCATTGTTTTACATTGCGAACTCCCGCATCATTTGAAGGTTGCATCGCTACGCGCTTGCGAATTCACATGCTTCGTTTAGCATAACGGGCTCCCACGCTTCGTTACACGCTTACGGATTCCCGCGAACCTTTGGGTGAAGGCTGCATCGCTCCGCGCTTACGAATTCTCATGTGTCATATCGCGTAAGTGAGCTACTGCGCTTCATTTCGCGCTTACGGATTCCCATGAACCATTGGGTGAAGGCTGCATCGCTCCGCGCTTATGAACTCCCACGCTTCGTCTCGTGTAAGCAAGCTCCCGTGCTTCATTTCGCACTTACGGATTCCCACAAACCATTGGGTGAAGGCTGCATCTCTCCATGCTTACGAACTCCCACGCTTCGTCTCACGTAAGCAAGCTCCCGCGCTTCGTTTCGCACTTACGGATTCCCGCAAAGCATTGGGTGAAGGCTGCATCGCTCTGCGCTTACGAACTCCCACACATCGTTTTGCATAAGCGAGCTCCCACGCTTTGTTTCATGCTCACGGATTCCCGCGAATAATTGGGTGAAGGCTGCATCGCTCCGCGCTTATGAACCCCATGCTTCGTCTTGCGTAAGAGGGCTCCCGTGCTTCGTTTCGCGCTTACGGATTCCCGCGAACCATTGGGTGAAGGCTGCATCGCTCCACGCTTACGAACTCCCATGCTTCGTCTCATGTAAGCGAGCTCCCACACTTCGTTTCGCGCTTACGGATTCCCACGAACCATTGGAGGATGAGGTTTTAGATCCGCGACCGCTTGCTGTTTTATCTGCCATTTGATTCATTGAGATTTTCTTGATCTACCGCTGAGTGGGTATTATTGGGGTTGTCATATCTAGTCGAATTTTAATGAGGCAAACGCTCATTAGATAGCCTACAATGATAAATCGTCTAATAGAAAATTTTATATTAAAGAAAATTTTGCAATTCAGAGATTTAAACAAGTAGGTAATATTTCATTTGTATAGCTTTTGTTCGGTACACTGCATGTAAATCATTATAGACTTTTCACATAAGAGTAGAACATAACAAAGAGTAAAGTAATACAAGAAGTAGAGTAATGGCGAACAAAATCACTTATTCTGAGCCACATATCATCAACGGTCGTTAGTTAATTATCAGCCTTGGATCAGGTTGAGCAGGAGCTCTGTTGCTTGGACCAGATCGGTCATTTGATGCCCCTAGCCCCTGGGGAGTTGTAGAAGGATTTTCCTCTTGGGAGTTCTTCACATATTGTTGCAGATGGTTCTTCCTAATTAGCTCTTCAATTAATGATTTCAGATGCCTACTTTCGTTGGTATTGTGGTCTGGCTGATTACGAAACCTGCAGAACTTCCCATATTTGGTTAAGTGGTCAATAATTATCATTGGCCGAGGTTCTGGATAATCTTCTGCATTCTTTGTGGCAAGGTAGATGTTTTCAGGAGTGTCATTCAGGGGTGTTAGTTCAGACAAGTCTAGAAGGCGAAACTTTTTATTAGTTTTGTTGCCATTTCCATCATTAGCTCGCTTCTGCCCCAGAGTATTCTTCTGATTAGTTTGAATAGATGTACTTTTGGGAGCTTTAAGAAGTTGGTTACCACCAATGAAGAGGCACAGGATTATTATTGACTTTCATATGCTCCTCTTCTTTTTTATAGAATTTATCAAGCATGCTCGGCTCTTTCATTTTAATCCATCTACCAAATTCGCTGTTCTTATCTTTAGCACCGAGCAGAGACATGAGGATTATGCAAGGTTCTGCGTTCCTTACTTTAGACAAAGCAAAATTGAATCAACTAAGAAAAGCTTTAATGGATTCCCCTGGATTCGGTTTCATTGCTGAGAGCGTTATAGCATCCTTGGCTTTAGTAGCATACAAGTGGGACTGCTCCTTGAACTTTTTGGTCAGGTCAGAGAACCGGTCTATGGACTTAGGTGGCAGCTTTGTGAACCATAACGACGCAGCACCTTCTTAATAAAGAGGGAAGTATGTACATATCATCTCGTCAGTTGCTTTAGCCGCACTCATATGCCACTCGTATCTGAACATGAAGTAGTTAGGATCAACAAGTCGTCGTACGTAGGCAAAGTTGGAGGATTGAACTTCTTTGGACACTCTGCTTCAAGGATTCTTTTGGTGAATGGAGTCCTTTCGGGAGAGAAGTCCTATTCTCTTTCATCGCCATTGCCAACTTGATTCTTCTTCATGATCGGTTCTATCATATGCAAGATGTATTCTTCAGTGTTATGCTGCTCTGTGAAGCTGAGCTCCTTACCAAACGTTCGCCTAGGCAAGCGGTCTCGATTAGAGAGCTTAGGTAGTTTACCTTCTCAACGAGGAGGTGCCCCCGTGACTAGAGTGGTAACCTTTTAATCACTAACCTCGGAATGATTCTTAGCTTTTGATTTTAATTTTTTGACGTTAGCTACGTCCTTGTAACTCAGCCGATCATAATCGTCTTCCATGTTGTCATTGCGATCATGGTAAGAAGTGGATGAATTTTCATTTTCTTCTAGATCAACATGGACTTTCAGAGGAGCTGGATTTGATTAAGCATTAAGGATAAGCGTCGAGTTTCTCCATCACAGCTTTAGTAGAAGCATTCATTTGTTGGTTCATGTTGGCAACAGCGGCATTTAGCTCGGCTTCGGTTACACCGGCCCCATTTATGGAATTTTCACCGACTTTAAAGCGATCGGTAGGCGGTGTGGTTTCATTGTTAGCAACATCGTTATTTTCTTCAATGGCATTGCTAACGGTCTTCTTATATTTGGCCATTATTTCAGATATGGATTTGAACTTTGAAGAAAACTCGTCACTTGGCATGGATCTTAGTCTCGTAGAATCTGTGGTAGAAATAGGCTTAGGACTTCAGTACGAGGCTTTTAAAATTGAGGGAAGTGTGAAGGAGGAGATGCGAACGCGGCCCCACGGTGGGCGCCAAATTTTTTACCAAAAAATGGTTCAAACACCAAAGGTACACAAATCGTACTTCACCAATATGATTAGAAATCGAAAGGAGCAACAATCGCAAAACAAACAGGAAAAAGTAAGTAAAAACGCAAGGATTTTTATAGTGGTTCGATCTATGATAGATCTACGTCCACTTTGGCAAGGATTTTCATTATCACTTTGGAGAGTACAAAATACATGGATTCATTCATATTGTTCATATCTCTCTCTTTTCTCTTTTATGATCTAAATTACGCTTGAATTCGCGGAGGAACTGAGGAGATCTTCTTAATTGGTGGCAACTGAAATGCAGATCTTCAATTGCTTAGAGAGTTAGGCGAACTTCCTTGGTTCCATGGCGAATTTGTGGTAGATCTAGGCTTTAGAGATAGTTAATGGTGGTAGGAGAGAAGTAGAGTGAAGCTTGAATGATCTCTAATGGAGAATGAAGGTGATTTTATCTTCATATCATTGGAAGAAGATGAAGTGAGTTGGAGAAGCCATTAACGGTGGTTGGAGAGCTCTAGAATGGTGGATAAAGTCTTTGGGCAGCACTTCGTGGTAGTAGCCATCCCTCCCTTGAGTTGTGGTGAAAGAGGGTATTTATAGGAGAAGTTAGACCCTGGTGGCAAAGATGTAATTATGGTAAACTGGGTACGGGTCGCACACTGGTGTATTTACAGGTCTGCCACTGGACAGCTGGTGCTAGCTGGCAACAATTGTACTGAATTGTTGCCCGACCGACTTCGTAAAAACAATGCACGAGCGACCTGCTATATAGAACGAGCGAGCTTTCTTTTGTCTTGCACGACCTGGATATAAACAAGTGAACGATCCCTTTTATTCACATCTTTATCACTTTGTCTTCTAGCGCATGTGCTTTATACCTTGTGCGGCTTTGTCTCCTTGTGAATAAGGGATTCAGATTTACAAAAGATTCCATTGGACCAATTTATACATTCTACTGTGCTAAATGGGGAACAGAAATTACAATGCCTCCATTACCTTATATTTCGTTTTGTCACTGAACCGACCGCGCTTGCATTGATGTGAGCGAGCAAATCACTTTAAATCCTCCTGATAATCATTGCGTGCGACCCAAATAAAATGTTATAATCGATCACGATAATCATGTCGCCGCTATGCCAACATATAATGTATTGATGCACCCCATAATGCTGCCACATGTCAGTTAAGAGTTGTTCTTCAACTTGTATTCTTGTTCTACACTTTTACGCTCCATTATATTAAAGTACTATGTTGACCGCCCCTCTTTCTAATGATGATTGAGCCATACATCCATGAACGAGTGATCCATAAAAATGTGAGCATCTCGTGTATGAGTTTTCCAGTTAACAAGGCGCTTGGTCTATGAGCGATCCACGCATCAGTGTGTCATGCATACTTCACTTTTATATACATCTTACTTGTTGCGTTGGCTTTGCATTCCATAATTCACATGTATAAAATGTGTCCACCCTGAATGACACGTTCTAATTGAATAGTGTCATGTTGGTCTGATACCCCTTTGTGCCATTGCACGTCCATGTTATTATATTATCATATGTCTTCATATTTGTTTGTGCACACCTTAGTGATCGACACTTGAGTATTTGCAAGAGTTTAAATATGTGAGAGCGACTGGGGGTGAATATGAATGAGCCAAAGCGATGGTCGAACGGTCTTTTTGTGCGACCAGGAAATATTCGCACGATGCGTTATTTTCATTACTGCCAGTTCATGAAATAACGACCGATCCGCACACTTCTTGCTTGACCGTTTTGTGCTTATATGCTCTGAGATGTGTCCATACTATCTTTTTCTGAACCGCGTTTCACAACGGGGTTAAACGCGTAGCGATAGTTCGTGATTTTGAGAAATAAACTTCGTTGAGTATATAGAATCCAATATAAGTTGGAATTCTTTAAAACAAAAATTATCCGAATATATTGGATTATAGTTTTCTAATGAAGGAAAAAATTTGAATTTCATCTTGTTAATTTTGAGATATATCTAAACCAAGTTTTCAAAAAAATCACGGCGCGGTAGTTCCTGATTTAAAATTTAAATAGTAAATAAAATTGAGGTTTAGAACATTTAAAATTGAAGTAAGGGAATTTCTAATTTATTAAAATCCTTTGCGATTGAAATAAATTAGTTGCATATATATGTTCGTGACTTTTATCGGAACATTATATGTGTATAAACTTTAGTTATATTAGTATAAGAACGATATACTAAATATAAAAACAAAAGTGAATTTCTTGAGTTAATCTCCTATATAGATTGTTTTTGATTGATGCATCCTTGTTATTTATATTGGGTTTATCCTTTAGTAATTGCGAGGACGCAATTTCTTTAAGTGGGAAATCTGTAACAACCGGCATATTTCGTGATAATATATTTAAATATTTTATTTAAATATAACATCGTCAATCGTTAATCGTGTGTACGTCCAAAAAGTCACTTTTTGCATGCAGATGAATTTGGACTTGTGACCACTTCCTTTGAATTCAAAATGCCATTTACGTGATTGAAAACAGTAAACATTGATATGTTTGGAGTTTGTGAACATCGGGTCTTCGGGTGGGTTTGGTTAGCCATCCTAGCCTACCCTTATAACTCCAGCCCCTCTCCCTCTCATTCACCTTCAGCACTTAAGAGAAAATAGAAAATGGGGAGAGGGAAGGGAAATTAGTATTCCCTAAACCTAGTTTAATCCTAGGACCTCCAATTCATGTGGAAATCAAGTGAAAATCCAAAGAGAAATTTAGGTAAGCTCAACCTCCATTTTCTCTAACTTGTTTCCTCTTCAATCCTTATCATTTCCTAAACCTATTTGTGTATAGGTTGAAGATTAGTGAGTTATTTTGGAGAAGAGAGCAACTTGACTTGGTTTTGCATCTCCTTGTTGATTCCAACAATCATAGGTGAGTTCTTTGAGAACACACATTTACACCTCAAGCAATACACTTGTCTAGCATGCCTATGGCATGTATATGTTGTATTGGAATTGCATGTGTAGGACTGTTTGTGTGTGAACTTTCCAATTTATGATGTTTTGATCTCATTTCAATGATTTATAGTGTAATCCCTTGTATGGAGGTTTGTTTATGTTCTTTAGCGTATTAGGGAATGCCTTTAACCTATCCGGGAGTCTAGAATAAGCACGTAACGATTCAGAGCCTTTAAGTGATGTTTTCCCCCTTAGAAAGCATCCCCAGAGCAGGTCAGATGCTTAAATTAAATTTCAGACATCTGATCTAGGGTTGATTATTGATTTGAGAATCAGGTCAGACATCTGAACAAATTTCAGATGTCTAATCTGGCCTCCGGGAATTGGCAGAGGCCAATTTCATACGTTTGAACCCTATTTTTAAATGTCGGGACTAGGTTAGACTTCTGAAAATAGGTCTTGAGGTCTAAAAATTGCTACTATCTATTTTTTTTTCTACTATCGACAGTTTAGGTACATTCAGGCTTATCTTCGGTCGAGTTTTGGCCCGTTTTCTCTTTTCTCTAACTTTTCAGTTGCTCTAATCCATATATTCCAATAGCTTAGTTAGATGGACTTCCGATTGGTTCGTGGTAAAAAAATATAATCGATAGTTGTAAGATTTAAATTAATGTTATTAAAACATGAATTCTTCGTTCGATCGTTATTTCGATCGGAGTACACGAGATTTGCCACTTTGAAATTATACAAAAGGGTTTCATATTATTAGTAGATACCAAAATCTTTTATTAAAATGGTTTCTAATCCTACTTCATTGTATGAAGTTATTTTATAAATTGCTTTATAAATCTACTATTATATATTTGATAAACCTTTTTCTCGTTCGTAAGAGAAATCTAATTAAACGCCTTAGTAAAAGCAAGAACTATGAACCATTTTGTTTGCTTCGACATTTAATTCTTAAACTCGTTCAATTGGAAACTGTGACAAAGACCGTTTTGTATTTCTAGTGGAACATACAACTTGTTCGTAAATATTCGAGTAAAGCAAGCGGTTATAATACATGTAGCTTGACTCTTATACTTACTAGCTTGGCATAGTTACACTATACTTGATCAATTTTGATCATGGTGGATCTTCGAATCATCTTAAGGAACTTCAGTTCATTTGATCATATCGATGATCTTCGGATCACGTTGAGGAACTTTGGTTCATTTGATCAGATTGATGATCTTCCGATCAACTTAAGGAGCTTCAGTTCATTTGATTATATCGATGATATTCGGATCATCCTAGCAGGGTGTCTACCCGCTTACGATGGAATCGAAATTCCTCAAATAGTCTGAAGACTCTCAGGATGAACCGAAGTTCCTCATGACGATCAGAAGTTCATCAAAGTGACCCGAAGGTTGGATTGATCCGAAGATCAAAAATAGTGTAACTACACCAAGCTAGTAAATATTAGAGTTAGGCTACATGTCCTATATCCACTTGCTCTACTCAAATATTTACAAATAAGTAGTATAGTCCACTGCAAATAGGAAGCAGTCATTGCCACAGTGTTCAATCAAACGAGTCCAAGAATTGTCCGTCAAAGCAAACATAAGGGTTCATAAATTTTGTTTTTACTAAGGCATTTAATTAGATTTCTCATACAAACGAAAAAAAAAGTTTATATAGTTATATACTAGTAGGTTGGAAAATAATTTTTAAAGTAACTTCATATAATGAAGTCGGATTAGAAACCAATTTGGAAGATAACTTCATAAAATGAAGTAGAGTTAGAAACTGTTTAGTAAAAGATTGGGTATCTACTAATATTTAAAACCCTCTATATGATTTCGAAGTGGCAAATCTCGTATAATAGCGATCGAATAAATGATCGGACCAAGAATTCATGTTTTAATAACGTAAATTATATCTCACAGCTATCAATTATAAATTCCTTTATCACGAGTGAATTGAAAGTCCATATGTCTAAGCTACTGAAATACATGGATTAGAGCAACTGAAAAGTCAGAGGAAAAGAGCAAACGACCCAATACTCGGCTAGGGATAAGCTTGGAATTACCTAAATTATCGACCATGGTCTCTACTTGTCGATAGAAAAGAAACAGAGACAGCAACACTTTTCAAACATCTAAACCTAATTTCAGACGTCTAACCTGGTTCAGACGTCTGAAATTTGGTTTCAGATGTTTGAAATGGATTTCGGCCAACACCCAAGGACTGGTTCAGACATATCAAATTTATTTCAAACATCTGACCTGCTTAGAAGATGTTTTCCAAGGTGAAAAACAACACATGATGGCATTGGATCGATTTGTGCTTGCTCAAAACTGTTGAATAGGTTAAAGGCATTCCCGAATACCCAAAGCACGTGAACAAACATCTGAAAAGTCACCTTTTGCATACGGATGAACTTGGACTTGAGACCACTTCCACTGAGTTCAAAACACCGTTTACGCAATTAAAACTATAAACATCGATATGTTTGGAGTTTGTGAAAATCGAGTCTTCGGGTGGGGTTTGGGTTAGCAAACCTAGCCTACCCTTATAACTCCACAACTCCTCTCCTTCTCATTCACCTTCAATACTTAAGAGAAAATAGAAAATGGGGAAAGGAAAGGGAAATCAGAATTCCCTAAACCTAGTTTAATCCTATTAGCTCCAATTCATGTGGAAATCAAGTGCAAGTCCAAAGAGAGGCTTAGTAAGCTCAATCTCATCTTCTCTAATTTGTTTCCTCTTCAATCCTTATCAATTCCTAAACCTAATTCTTAGGAAATATTGTAGTATTTATGTATATGTTGAAGATTAGTGAGTTATATTGGAGAAGAGAGCTACTTGACTTGGTTTTGCATCTCCTTGTTGATTCCAACAATCAAAGGTGAGTTCTTTGAGAACTCACATCTATGCCACAAGCTATACGCTTATCTAGTGTGCTTATGAAACATATATGTTGTATTGTAATTGCATGAGTTGGATTGTTTTTGTGTGAATTTTCCGATTTATGATGTTTTGATCTCATGTCAATGATTTCTAATGTAAAACCTTGTATGGCGTTTGTTCACATGCTTTAGTGTATTAGGGAACACCTTTAACCTATCCGAGAGCCTAGAGTAAGCACGTATCGGTCTGGAGCCTTCAAGTGATGTTTTCCCCTTAGAAAACATCAAAAAGCATGTTAGACATTTGAAATAAATTTCAAACGTTTGATCTAGGGTCAATTATTGACCTAAGAATTAGGTAAGACGTCTAAAATAAATTTCAGACGTCTCATCCAACCTCCAGGAATTAGCAAAAGCCAATTTCAGACATCTGAAACCTATTTTTAGATGTCTGAACCAGGTCAGACGTCTGAAAATAGGTCCAAATATCTGAAAATGGTTGTTGTTTAATTTTTTTTACTGTCGAACGGTGGAAATCACAGTCAATAGTTCAGGTACATTCAGGCTTATCTCCGGCCAAGTTTTTGCCCATTTGCTCTTTTCCTCTGACTTTTCTGTTGCTCTAATCCATGTATTCCAGCAGTTCAGTTAAATGGACTTTCGATTGAGTTATGGTAAACAAATTTATAATTGATTGTCGTGAGATTTAAATTTACGTTATTAAAACGTGAATTCTTCGTTCGATCGCTATTACACGAGATATGCCACTTTGAAACTATATAAAGGGTTTTATATTATTAGTAAAATACCGTAATCTTTCGTTAAAATAGTTTCTAATCCTACTTCATTATATGAAGTTATTTTATAAATTGCTTTATAAATCAACTAGTATATAATTGATAAACCTTTTTTATTCATATGTGAAATATAATTAAATGTCTTAGTAAAAACAAGGACTATGAACTCGTTCGATTGAAAACTGTGGAAATGATTGTTTCGTATTACTAGTGGAACTTACAACTTGTTCGTAAATATTCGAGTAAAGCAAGTGGTTATAGGACATGTAGCTTGACCCTTATATTTACTAACTTGGCGTAGTTACACTATACTTGATCATTTTTTATCATGGTGGATCTTCGGATCATCTTGAGGAACTTCGGTTCATTTGATTATATCGATGATCTTCGGTCATCTTGAGGAACTTCGGTCCATTTGATTATGTCGATGATCTTGGGATCATCCTAGCGGGGTCTTGACCCATTGTCTCCGGACTATCTGAGGAGCTTCGACTCAATATTATGGGATATACACCTTAAGATTGCATCTCACTTTGATACATGAGTTGATGAGCCTTCGGGCTCCCGCCTTGATTTAGGCTTATCCCTCTTCGGGTATGATTTAAGAATTTCTAGAATCTGAGTTTATTGATAATATGTTATCAATTTGAGTTATCTACTTTGTTTTAACTTGATGTGTGACATCGTTTCTTTGAATTGCTATATAATTTATGATATGCTATTCTTCCATAGCACTGAGATTTCTTTGACATATTTTATGGACATTTCCAAGGCTTCACATTTACTTGTGATCATTGTTGTTATTACTCATACTTCATTATCAGTTTATATCTTATTTCTATCTCAGATTATTATGATGAGTACAATTAGACTGATCTGTTTATTGTTTATTCTTATAAATAATACTTTGGTCAGACCGAGTATTACAAGTGCTTCTGCTTGATCGTAGCATGAACTAGCTTCTCCTTTTGGCAAACTGAATTTATTTAGTAGTTTACCCTTCCAGTATTTGAGATAGAGACTCACATGTACACATATTCTTTTGTGCAGCACATATATCTATTACTTTAGGATATAGTGGATCTTGCACGACCGCTTATACTACGTCCACTACTTATGTATTTTATTCATATATATTTCCGCCATAGTGATATGAATATTTGTGTCTGACTATGATTATATTATTATGTATTTTATATTGATTCCGAATTATATACAACCATTGTGTAGTAGATTTGAATTTGAATTAGACTTGTCGGATTTCCTCATGAGATTTAAAAAGTAAGACTAGATTATTTGATACGTTTTAACACTCGTTCAAAGCTAATATACAGATGATCTCTCCTCAACAGCCTTATTCTTCGGGTTAGTTGACATCATAGATTGTAATGACCTTGGCTAACGCGAGTATAGAGTGGGGCGTTACACTTGGTAAGAGCCAAGTTCGGAACAATATAAGATATTATAGCGAGGGTCATTGTCCTAAGTCTCTCTTAGGAAATCATCTTTACGATTTTATTCGAGTCTTAGGACCCCTCATATTCGATCTTATATCATGATCTTTTGTTTGACCAATCAAATTTATTTGTGTTCATCTTTGATAATCTTAGCTTGGACAAACCTAGAGTCTCATCCCATTCATCGGGTAGGGAATTCAAATTATTTTCAATTTTTGTGTTGAAATAACTTTTGGGACTTAGTTTTGAATATTTATAAATTATTTTATAAAACGGTTTAATAAAATAATTTTGGCTAAGTAAAATACTAATCCGGTTGAGATTAGCTTTGCGAGGCGAAAACGGATAAATTATTTCGGCTAAGCATTATGAAATGGTTGTTTGTTTATTTATGATTACAAATTTGATTCATGAATAAATGGTTGCACCTCTGATAATTTGTTTTGTTATGTTGAGTTACCCCTTGAGTATGTTAGGTGTTCTAATCGGGAGGTGGGACGCGATGATATTGATTGGAGTTCTGAACACTTCGATGAGACAATTATAACACAACACTTATATTAAATATTAATGATGTGCACCGCCATTGAACCTTAGCATTAGTAATTTGATATAAATAAACGGTGAGGCAAATCATTATTATTGATTTGTTAACTTGCAACTTAGGGATTTATTAAGATAACGATTTGAGAATGAGATATATGTGGCCATCGCATATATCCCTTACACCTTTCAAGTTAGAATTTTAACTATGAAGTTTAGGATATCTTATTTTCGAAAGGAAACCAATATCTATCATGGTACCATCCTCTATATTCTTTATGATGATGATTTCCGTGATCATCTCATTTGAATTCTTTTGAATTGCGACCATTCACCTTCTTTGCATCAAAGAGACTTGGGGACACTATGTCCTTAGATGCCAGAGGGTGCTTGCTTTGTATCTTAGTATTTCAATTTTCCAAACTGATGTTTTGTGAAAAATTTTACATGCTTAACTTGAGATTCATTACCCACTTATTTTTTTTATCAAGACATCTTTAGTTTCCTTTAGGTAACGGTTGAGTATTGTTTGTTGCTTGGGAGTGCTACTTGTTTCAAACAAGTAATTTCACCTTTTCGATTGAATAAAGCATTTAATTAAACGTCTTGGTAAAAGCGGGTGGGTCGGAACACTTGCATTTTCTTCATCGGTTAATTTTTGGACTTAGTCAACTGAGATTCGACTTCATTTTTTAGAATGAAATCTCAGCATCATGTGTGGTTATTCATTTGAGATCACATGTGTTGTATACCTTATATATATACCAGTACATATGCACGCCCAATGGGCATGTGCATAGATGTATTTGACCAAAGCTAGAAATAAAGTTAAGAATGAACAATCAATACAGATTTGTGTTTGCAGAAAATGTAGATTTTTGGATGTAGTAAGCAAAGCAGAAAACAGTTAATGCAGCTAAAAAAAATGTAATCAGTAAAAAAAAAGCAGTAAACATGCGTGATTACATAAGTGCAGAATAGGCGGACAGGAAGAAACATATAATCTCTCTGTGTAAAGCAGCAGTAGCTTGAATATTAAAAAACTGGAAAGCCAATAACGAAGCAAGAAAAAGACATGCAATAAGAGTTTATTACATAGTTTGCATCAGAGAGCAATGTTTATTTGGTAGCAGAAGTATAAAAAGCAGAACAGTTGGGAAAAAATAACAAGTTGGATGACACTAAAACAGGGCAGCAAAAGCAGGAGCAGCAAAAGCAGGAGCAGCAGAAGCATTAACATGATCGTGAACGTGAACGACTTTCAAGCTCAGCAAAAACCCTATCGATTTCTGTAATCTGTAGAGTTTGAAAAAAAATGGAGTCATAAGTTAGGTTTTTATTTATTGAACTACCGTATTATTTACATTGCCCAGTAACTGAGAATGCCATGGTATAGAATTTATATT
The DNA here is from genome assembly GCA_030737875.1 of Allium sativum. Classification (NCBI taxonomy): domain Eukaryota; kingdom Viridiplantae; phylum Streptophyta; class Magnoliopsida; order Asparagales; family Amaryllidaceae; genus Allium; species Allium sativum. The sequence goes on from CM060919.1 coordinate 214,852,384, forward strand.
TTCCTCGAACATTAAAAAAAAATTAAAGCAATAAATCTCTAGTAACATAACATGGTAACCTTGGTTAGCCTCAGCTTTCCGTAAGAGTCTAATGTCATTCAACATTGAGAAAGAAAAATTATCTTTGGCTTGAGCTTAAACAGACAACATTTTCAAATCCACTAATTTAAAGGTCTTGCTCAACTACCTGTAAAACCGGCCCTGATAACCACAGGGTTGTAATTTTGTAAAGTCATGCTGGTACCGACTATGTTGAAGTACGGACATAAACATAGCACATACATATTTCCATAATAAATTGGCAAACGTTCGGATCTATTACACTTCAACTCAGTTGATGATGCATGTATCCTACATACGTGCTAATACCACGTTCATTTTTTAATGTTAATACTAATCTATGTGTAACAACCCGTATTTTTATAACATATTAAAACAAGAAATCAAGGCAGAATTAAATTTTAAAATCAGAATCAATGGAAACGGGCTGTGCCATTGCGTTCGTCTCGAAATTTTACATGAAATAGAGTCCTATTTTTTGAAAATCGGAGTCCGTATGAGGGAGTTATGACCCTCCGAAGTTTCAGGAATTTTCAGAGTCAAAAACAGCTCGAAATTCGAATTCGAATTTTGAATTCAAATCCAAGAACATGCTGGGCGGGAAAATTCCCGCCCAGGGACCAGGTCGACCTGGGGGACGACCACAGTGTCGACCTCCCAGGGACAAGATCGACCATAGTGCCGACCTGGGGGTCGACCTACCTCCCGAACCCACTTCTTGAACCAGATGCATCCTGACGTATTTAGACTCGTTTTCTGACCAGATTCGTCTGCCTAACCCTATATAAACAGCCCCCTAGCCTCATTCTCTCCACACCATTTCTTTTTGTCCTTATGTTGCTTCTAAGATAATCAAAATAATAAGATAAAAAGGAAGAAAAAGGACTGCTCCTTCTCCATCAAGACTATGCTTAGGGATTTGCAAATTGGGGGATTTCAATTAGAACACGATCGATCAAATAGAGATTCAACAATCAAATTCTGCTTTCTAATTCTCGATCCACGCACTGTAAGTTCAAGTTACTTTTATATAAAAGCTGCAAACTTAATATCCATGTTGTAAATTGGAATTGGATCTATGTATGGTAATTGATTCGTATCTATTCTTGTTCGTCTTGGATCTTGACTTTCGTGAATATTGCTTTGGACCTATTCATGTTGTAAATCAAACTCTCTCGTGTGTATAACCTTAACATGCCTATGACGTTGAAACTATTGTTAATGGACAAGGACTATGACTAAGAACATAAGACTGCCTATGACTAATATGACTATGCCAATGACTATGACAGTGAACATAAGACTGCCTATGACTAATAAGACTAAGCCTATGCCTATGACGGTGAACGAAAGACTGTTGCCTATGACTATGACAAAGACAATTGTGGCTAATCAACTATGACTCTTGACTATGAGAATTATTATCTATGATTATGAACATAAGGCCATTTTCTATGACCATGACTTTGAAACTATTACTGTTAATTGCCTATGACTATTTGCCTAGAACTATTTTGGATAATTATCCATGACTATTTTGATTAATCGCTTATGATTCACAACTATGAGATTTTTACCTATGACCATGATTAGGACTACTGGGGTTAATTGCCTAAGACTATTATATTTGATTGTTCATGCCCATAACACTATAGTTGAAAACCATGTTGTACACCGAATTGGCATTTTTTGTTGGATCGTATACCTAGGGTATGACTTGCTTAGTTAACTTGCAATTATGTACACCAAAACCACTGGATCCATTATCCTTGTATTTGGCTTGTTTTTGCATACCTATTCTTTTATGTCAGCGTTTATCATGACCATCGTCTTGTCTTGCTAGATTTGAAATCCTATATGCCAGTGATGTTGTAACCAATTATCTCAAGTCATATCACACTAGTCTTATAACCCCTTTTATCGCTTTATGCTAGTCCCTTTTGCCTATCATAGTTTGATGCTATTCCCTCTATCTCGAGACTTGGATTTATTTGTAGTATAGATCGATTCACGTTCACGTGGATGGGAATACGATTTGGGTAGATTAGGAAAAACATGAATTGGTTATGAACATGAATTATGAATCTAATAAAAGGCAAAACTTGAAACATGAACGTTGTTATAACTTGAACCTGGATATGGACACGAACTTGACATCGACTTGACACGAAATTTGCCTTGAAACCTTGACACGAACTTGACATGAAACTTGGACATGGTCATGACATTAGAATAAACATGAAAATGGCCAACTCGAGGTTGGGTTGAGTTTGTAGTGTAATTCTGCCCGGAACCACCCGGCAAATCAAGTTACGGCAAACAATAGGATCCAATGTGGGTAGTTGGTCATATCGCGCTTGAAACCCGAGGTCAGACTGAGTTGTGGTGTAAATCTGCCCGGAACCGCCCGCATATCCAGTGACCACAACGACAGGTCTGATGTGAGAGGTTGGAGTGCATTAATGAATTAATGCCACATGATAGGGTTAAGTCATGTACCTCTTGAATATACTTAACCAATTTGACACGATGACTTGATAGGGTTAAGTCATGAACCGTTTGAATATACTTAACCAATTTGACACGATGACATGATAGGGTTAAGTCATGTACCGCTTGAATATACTTAACCAATTTGACACGATGATTTGATAGGGTTAAGTCATGATCCACTTGAATATACTTAACCAACTTGACACATGATTCGTAGGGCTAGGTCATGGACTTGAACGACAAAACTTAGCCAATTTGACATGACACGTAGGTGGGTTAAGTCACGAACTTGAACGACAACACATAGCCAATTTGACATGACACGTAGGCGGGTTAAGTCACGAACTTGAATGACAACACTTAACCAACTTGATATACTAGACCGATGGGGTTAAGTCTCGAATTTAAATGACAACACTTAACCTACTAGACGGAAACCCTAGTTATGCGGTCTGTTTCAGCAGTAACCCACTAGATGTATCATGGTACCCTGGAACTAGGCAGGGTGGGGCACGATTACTGGGCTGATTGTAAGCAACCAGAACGACGGCTGTGTGGGTGCGCCAGTGTAGGTTCTAACGGAGTGCGCGCGTGCACACACTCCGGAGCAGAAAAAGCAGGCATTGGGCACCAGTAGGTTTACACTGTGCGTTCTTGATTCATGCCGGTGGTTGGCACCCTAGGGCTTGATACACCCTATGGTGGACCTAGCACAGGTGACTACATTTCGTGATTGGGCCGTATGACACAGACACATGAACGAGCTAGGACTTGTAGGGAGCCGATCGATTAATAGATCGTTACATGGAATTCGTTAGGTAGCATAATCCCTAGTGGTCCTAGGTGGCATAAACCCTAATCGAATCAAGAAAACGTTCAATAGGTAGCATAATCCCTAGTGGTCCTAGGTGGCATAAATCCTAGTTGAACACATGATAGCTCATGATAAGGAAACCTAGCCAGAACAAGGTTGGCGGTCCCAACGATATCAAGAATGGTGGCACTACGTTGAAGTAGTATAGAAATACGTGATGAAACCCATACGATATACGGCAAGGGACTGTACATATACATGGAAAGGATGATACGGGTTGGGATACTAGTACAGTTGGTGCAGAAAATTTAGGAAATCAGAGCAAATAGATATCATTTTAATGGTGAAGCAGAGAAATCTTGCGATGCTTGATAGAAATCTTGCGAAACTATACTTAGTTCATCCTGAATGGGAACCTTGCAATGTTATACATGACAGAAATCCTATGATGTTATTTTTAGTTATCGTGCCTGTAGCTTATCTTGTCATCATGCTTATGTTTACTTTCAGTTTATTCATGCCATGTTATATTTACCTATTTTTATGTTGAAAGTCACTAGGACTTACTCGGTCTTTATGACTGACCCAGTTTGTTTCGCCTCTTTTTCTTCCGTTTCCCCCCTCCCCCCCCCCTCAGGTTCACAGGGTGGGAACTCAGCTTAGTTCGGATCTTACCAAGCTCCAAGGCTATTTCGTGAAGGCTTGGATTGCTCTTGGTTATGGCTAGCTTTGCTGCTTTATTGGGGAATGATTTATGACTATGGTTTTATGCTTCTTTACTATTGCAAGACAGATTTTGATGTAATGGATTTAATAGCATTTTGATGTAAAAGGCTTTAGACCTTTCTCGATTTTAAAGCAATAAAATTTGGTTCTTCTTCCGCTGTTTAATATGTTCTGTCTTGTAATATTTCTGTGTATGTTTACCTAGATAATGCTCCACCAAAGCTAGTGCATTCCCTTTGTGAGTGACCCTAGCGGAGGTGGGGTGTTACATTTGGTATCAGAGCAGAAAGTTACTCGACTGGGCAAAAGCTTTTAAAAACCTTCTGAAATTATTTTCAAAACGTTTACAAAGAAGCATTTTTCTAAAGAAAAGTTTTGTTTTACGAAAGGCATATTCCCCAAAGCTATATGCACTATCTTTTGATTCTCTCTTTGAATCTCTTCTTTCTCTCTTTTCACCATAGTTTTGTAGGCGTACAACACATGTCGGAGGGCAAGGAGTGCCCAACCTCCATCTGTAGCCGCAGTAGTTTTACTTGCGACTAATCTTATTTCAAGCTTTATAGGGTTGTCATGCGATGGAAGTAGCTTTCGAGAAACTTTTCAACAAGCTATACAAGGATAGTAGGAACGAGGATAAAGAACACAAGTCTAAGGATGAGAACTTGTTGATATGGCTTAATCCACGAAGAGGAAAAAAAAGGTGAAAGGAAAGAGGCCAAGTGGAAGAATAATAAAAACCCATAGCAAGAGAGAATATCTTTAGTATGGTAAAAAGGGACATGTAATTAAGTATTATAGGACAAGGACAAGGGCAAAGGACAAGATTGTTGAGAGGGCAATTGTATGCTCTCACTACTAGCGTACCTAAGAGAGGTGGTAACGTTTCTGTTAAAGGTCTAGCTTTTCTTTTCTATCATCCCATTAGAACTTTGTTTTTGTACATCGCATCCTTTTAATTCTGCTTCGATAGTTGAGTCTCTGCACCTTAGTACTAACGTAGTAGAGGATCCCACTTTATTCTCAAATCCTGTTAGGGAATCGGCTCATTTATTCATGATTTGTTTGGATTTGAGAATGTCTATGCTAAGTGTTGAGTTTAGAAGTAAAGCTTATGTTTTTGGGCTATGGGTTGATTCTAGGGATGGAGTGGTTGTCCAGAAATGGTACCATTCTCGAGTATGAAAAGAGAGTAGTTAGACGCTTGACTTGCCTTGGTAATGCCCTCGGAGTCTAGTGTAACCCTTAGGGTTCTGCCATGTTTAGTTACCTAGAATCTCTTGATAGATTTATCGATCCGCTCGAGTAGTGTTCGCCACTAAGGCGGATGGTTCATTTCGCTTATGCATGAGTTATAGAAAATCACCTTAGTAAGTACACTTGGCAACATGCTTGGAATTTGTTTATTTTCAAGAGATAATTCATTTACGTGGAATACCTTCTAGTAAGTGAATGAGATCCAAGATTCACTAGTGAATTTTGGAGAGCTTGCATGAAATCATGAGTACACAGTTATGTTTGAATCGGGTATACCAGAAAGAGAATAAGCGAAAGTGGAACGAGAGGCAACAGTGGAATGAGTTCCAACTCATATTTTGGAAACAAGAAGATACAAAATTGTGAAGTTGAAGATGGTGAAAACACAATGGAGTTAAGCTCAAGGAAATGCGACTTAGAAGATTGAAGACTAGACACGCGCATCATATCTCTTTTTAAGAGTATATCCTTGATCCCTCTTTTCCTGTAGAGCTTACTTGCATGCTATCTTTTATGTATATCCTCTCGGTCCTATTCTCAAACTTATTTCTGTTGCAAACCCCATAAGGGGTATGACTCATCTGGTTGTAATACATGTTGGGGCTTGAGGGTGTCCGTTAGGTTGACTAAACTTTTTGGGTTTTGGGCTGGTGCTTAGGGAATTCTTCTCCTATTCAGTATATATGTGACGTAGATTTCCAGCTTTGACATTGCCTAATGGGCACAAAGTTTTTACTTGCTTCTATCATTCGGCTATATCTTTAGGTAGGAACAATTGGGTGAAACATGTGTTTGAGACATGTTATGATTGATGGTTGCAAGTGGTCGCAAGTGGTTGCTCGTGGTTGCATAACACACATTAGGCAATAAATCGGCTCAGACACATTTTCATATTGCATATGCATAAGTGTTTATACTTGTTTATGGATGAAATTGGATGTGTTATCATATGGATGATGCATATGGATGGATGTTTGTGCACACATATAGAGTTTATGTGATTAGGACTATTTGCATACATGTTGGATTCATGGCACTAAACATATTTTGCATTGAAGATCAATCAGGCCTGATCATTTGCATTAGATAAGGAACATATACACACACTTTCTGCATATGTTCATACAGCATTAGAAATCTCTTAAGGACAATGGATGCATGTGATTGATGATTGAGTAGATGGATGATTGGATGGTAGGACACATTCTTCTTAACTTGAAGATTTCGGGGACGAAATCCTTTAAGGAAGGGAGAATGTAACAACCCGTATTTTTATAACATATTAAAACAAGAAATCAAGGCAGAATTAAATTTTAAAATCAGAATCAAGGGAAACGGGCTACGCCATTGCGTTCGTCTCGAAATTTTACATGAAATAGAGTCCGAGTTTTCGAAAATCGGAGTCCGTATTAGGGAGATATGACCCTCCGAAGTTTCAAGAATTTTCAGAATCAAAAACAGCTCGAAATTCGAATTCGAAATTCGAATTCAAACCCCAGAACATGCTGGGCGGGAAAATTCCCGCCCAGGGACCAGGTCGACCTGGGGGTCGACCATAGTGTCGACCTCCTAGGGACCAGGTCGACCATAGTGTCGACCTGGGGGTCGACCTGCCTCCCGAACCCACTTCTTGAACCAAATGCATCCTGACGTATTTAGACTCATTTTCTGACCAGATTCGTCTGCCTAACCCTATATAAACAGCCCCCTAGCCTCATTCTCTCCACACCATTTCTTTCTGTCCTTATGTTGTTTCTAAGATAATCAAAATAATAAGAAAAAAAGGAAGAAAAAGGACTGCTCCTTCTCCATCAAGACTACGCTTAGGGATTTGCAACTTGGGGGATTTCAATTAGAACACGATCGATCAAATAGAGATTCAACAATCAAATTCTGCTTTCTAATTCTCAATCCACGCATTGTAAGTTCAAGTTACTTTTAGATAAAAGCTGTAAACTTTATATCCATGTTGTAAATTAGAATTGGATCTATGTATGGTAAGTGATTCGTATCTATTCTTGTTCGTCTTGGATCTTGACTTTCGTGAATATTGCTTTGGACCTATTCATGTTGTAAGTCAAACTCTCTCGTGTCTATAACCTTAACATGCCTATGACGTTGAAACTATTGTTAATGGACAAGGACTATGACTGAGAACATAAGACTGCCTATGACTAATATGACTATGCCAATGACTATGACAGTGAACATAAGACTGCCTATGACTAATAAGACTAAGCCTATGCCTATGACGGTGAACGAAAGACTGTTGCCTATGACTATGACAAGGACAATTGTGGCTAATCAACTATGACTCTTGACTATGAGAATTATTATCTATGATTATGAACATAAGGCCATTTTCTATGACCATGACTTTGAAACTATTACTATTAATTGCCTATGACTATTTGCCTAGAACTATTTTGGATAATTATCCATGACTATTGTGATTAATCGCTTGTGATTCACAACTATGAGATTTTTACCTATGACCATGATTAGGACTACTGGGGTTAATTTCCTAAGACTATTATAGTTGATTGTTCATGCCCATAACACTATAGTTGAAAACCATGTTGTACACCGAATTGGCATTTTTTGTTGGATCGTATACCTAGGGTATGACTTGCTTAGTTAACTTGCAATTATGTACACCAAAACCACTGGATCCATTATCCTTGTATTTGGCTTGCTTTTGCATGCCTATTCTTTTATGTCAGCGTTTTATCATGACCATCGTCTTGTCTTGCTAGATTTGAAATCCTATATGCTAGTGATGTTGTAACCAATTATCTCAAGTTATATCACATTAGTCTTGTAACCCCTTTTATCGCTTTATGCTAGTCCCTTTTGCCTATCATAGTTTGATGCTATTACCTCTATCTCGAGACTTGGATTTATTTGTAGTATAGATCGATTCACATTCACGTGCGATCGGAATACGATTTGGGTAGATTAGGCAAAACATGAATTATGAATCTAATAAAAGGCAAAACTTGAAACATGAACGCTGTTATAACTTGAACCTGGATATGGATATGAACTTGACATCGACTTGACACGAAATTTGCCTTGAAACCTTGACACGAACTTGACATGAAACTTGGACATGGTCATGACATTAGAATAGACATGAAAATGGCCAACTCGAGGTTGGGCTGAGTTTGTAGTGTAATTCTGCCCGGAACTGCCCGACAAATCCAGTTACTGCAAACAATAGGATCCAATGTGGGTAGTTGGTCATATCACGCTTGAAACCCGAGGTCAGACTGAGTTGTGGTGTAAATCTGCCCGAAACCGCCCGGCATATCCAGTGACCACAACAACAGGTCTGATGTGAGAGGTTGGGGGTGGATTAATGAATTAATGCCACATGACAGGGTTAAGTCATGTACCGCTTGAATATACTTAACCAATTTGACACGATGACTTGATAGGGTTAAGTCATGAACCGTTTGAATATACTTAACCAATTTGACACGATGACATGATAGGGTTAATTCATGTACCGCTTGAATATACTTAACCAATTTGACACGATGATTTGATAGGGTTAAGTCATGATCCGCTTGAATATAATTAACCAACTTGACACATGATTCGTAGGGCTAAGTCATGAACTTGAACGACAACACTTAGCCAATTTGACATGACACGTAGGCGGGTTAAGTCACGAACTTGAACGACAACACTTAGCCAATTTGACATGATACGTTGGCGGGTTAAGTCACGAACTTGAATGACAACACTTAACCAACTTGATATACTAGACCGATGGGGTTAAGTCTCGAATTTAAATGACAACACTTAACCTACTAGACGGAAACCCTAGTTACGCGGTCCGTTTCAGCAGTAACCCCCTAGATGTATCATGGTACCCTGGAACTTGGCAGGGTGGGGCACGATTACTGGGCTGATTGTAAGCGACCAGACCGACGGCTGTGTGGGTGCGCCAGTGTAGGTTCTAACGGAGTGCGGGCGTGCACACACTCCGGAGCAGAAAAAGCAGGCATTGGGCACCAGTAGGTTTACACTGTGCGTTCTTGATTCGTGCCGGTGGTTGGCACCCTAGGGCTTGATACACCCTATGGTGGACCTAGCACAGGTGACTACATTTCGTGATTGGGCCGTATGACACAGACACATGAACGAGCTAGGACTTGTAGGGAGCCGATCGATTAATAGATCGTTACGTGGAATTCGTTAGGTAGCGTAATCCCTAGTGGTCCTAGGTGGCATAAACCCTAATCGAATCAAGAAAACGTTCAATAGGTAGCATAATCCCTAGTGGTCCTAGGTGGCATAAATCCTAGTTGAACACATGATAGCTCATGATAAGGAAACCTAGCCAGAACAAGGTTGGCGGTCCCAACGATTTCAAGAATTGTGGCACTACGTTGAAGTAGTATAGAAATACGTGATGAAACCCATACGATATACGGCAAGGGACTGTACATATACATGGAAAGGATGATACGGGTTGGGATACTAGTACAGTTGGTGCAGAGAATTTAGGAAATCAGAGCAAATAGATATCATTTTAATGGTGAAGCAGAGAAATCTTGCGATGCTTGATAGAAATCTTGTGAAACTATACTTAGTTCATCCTGAATGGGAACCTTGCAATGTTATACATGATAGAAATCCTATGATGTTATTTTTAGTTATCGTGCCTGTAGCTTATCTTGCCATCATGCTTATGTTTACTTTCAGTTTATTCATGCCATGTTATCTTTACCTGTTTTTATGCTGAAAGTCACTAGGACTTACTCAGTCTTTATGACTGACCCAGTTTGTTTCGCCTCTTTTTCTTTCGTCCCCCCCCCCCCCCCCCAGGTTCACAGGGTGGGAACACAGCTTAGTTCGGATCTTACCAAGCTCCAAGGCTATTTCATGAAGGCTTGGATTGCTCTTGGCTATGGCTTGCTTTGCTGCTTTATTGGGGAATGATTTATGACTATGGTTTTATGCTTCTTTACTATTGCAAGACAGATTTTGATGTAATGGATTTAATAGCATTTTGATGTAAAAGGCTTTATACCTTTCTAGATTTTAAAGCAATGAAATTTAGTTCTTCTTCCGCTGTTTAATATGTTTTGTCTTGTAGTATTTCTGTGTATGTTTACCTAGATAATGCTCCACCAAAGCTAGTGCATTCCCTTTGTGAGTGACCCTAGCGGAGGTGGGGTGTTACACTATGTGAGTACTTCATATTACACTTGAAGCACAACTCCAAACATCTGTAATCAGCTAGCGATTGTCATGTATCAAAACCAATATTATTAAATGTACTAATCAGTTGTGTATAAGTTATATAGCTGAACATTAGTAGATATCTTTGAAACAAAATTTTCCAGAACATGGCATTAAGATCACACACTATATGTTTTCCACATTAAGCTAATGTTCATCCCAACAGTTGATAAAAGAACAGGTCATAATATATTCATCATATAAACTACAGTAACATTCATGTGTTTCATTCACCATTCCAATTTATGAACGTCACCTGTTTATGTGCTTCTTTCCGCACTATGTTTAACACTTCGGTTTTGTGCAGAGCATGCATGGACTTCAGTTCTGGACCATCTCTCTAGCTCAATACTTGAACAACTCATTCTCTGGAATACACATGAAGCAAGCAGTATAATTTTTGGTTTTCACTAAGAAGCAATGTAGTAATAGAATCTAAGAATTTACTGAAAATCATTCCACTTTTTCAAAAACAAAAAATAGAGAAGCGTATACCTTGAGATGACATTTGCTCTTATATTTTCCACTTCTTCAGCTCTCTTCTTTTCTTTTGCTAACTGATTGAGTGTCTATATTTTCTTTTTTACTTTTACACTCTGTGAATTGTATTGGAAGACCTGCATAACAAAAATAAATAAATTGTCAATATGAAGATTAATATTATTCACTATCCAACACCAAAGATTGCTGTCATTTTATATATACTTAAGCTATCTTTTAACATAAATGATACTTCAATATAAATGAAACACATATAGTAATGCAATAAACTACAAATTGAATATTGAAAAGGAAAGAAAAGGAATTTTGTCCAGCGTGCTTGTTGCTGATAGTGAAAGAATATAGAAAATGTATGCAGTTAAACCAATAAGTCACTTTAAATCCAAAATGTTAGGTTACCTAATGAACAACTCGTTCTCTCATCGATTTATGCCAAGTAAATCAATAAATGAACAAAAATAGTTAGAGATATACCTCTTATTGCAGTCCAAAATGTCATCGACACGGAAGAAGCAAGTGCATTCCAGCCATTAAAGCTTCTTGAACCTTTTCTTCCACTGCTGAACATTGAACATCATATTTAGTAAGAGCTAAAAATAGTTCCAAGCAATAGGAAAACACTAAAAGCTCAATGGATCTGGAACAAATTCTAAGAAAATAAAGACATAGGGAAGATCAAGAACATGTCATTGACAAGTACACATACCAAATATGAGATGGGTGAGGAATTGTATGAAATAAGAAAATCAACAGTATACAACTTTGAAAGAAGATTGTCGAGTAGGATGGAAGTGCTAAATCTAGTTTAAAGCAGGAAGTAGAAAGTTAGGGAGGATAAACAAACATAGTACGGAATGCATAAGTCAACAGTTGTACCTTCATTGTTTTAATGGAGAGTGTTTCCAGCGAGGCGAGTAGTAAATAAACATTTCCTCTCCTCCTTCTCTGGGCTTGAGACCAGTATCAAAAAAATTAATATTTGATGGCGGAGTTAAAAATGGTTTTTTTACGCAGCATGTGTGAAAATTTTAATGCTTATGAATGATAGGAATATGGTTGAGAAAATATTAGTATTTTTAAGTGTGAAAAAAAAGGCTGAACATTGCAGGTAGCAGCTAGGTAAATATAAAACTGGAAATAGATAGATGGCAGTAACATTAATGAGTTGTTTGTGCTAATTAAGCATGGTAGGATAACAAATTGGCTAACTCATGTTTGAAGTACATGTTAGTAAAACATTCTTGTAAACCACATCTCTCGTATGAGTACCCTGCTTTCATGGAATGCTTCCATTTTGGACTAAAATTTTTGTTGTTTCTCGTGCAATACCTCTAGATAAAGCTACATATACCTGACCGTGGGTGAAGACATGTTGGTGTAGGTAGATACCAACAGTCGGAATGGTTTGTCCTTGAGATTTGTTGATCGTAAGAGCAAAAGCCAGTTTAATAGAAAATTGTTTTCTAATAAGCGTGAAAGGCATGCTAACATTTTCCGAAGGCTTTAATGGTATTCGAGGAATAAAAACTCTTGTACGACGGAATTGACCAATTGCAATTTCTGCATCAATAAGATTTCGGTGGAAAACACGACAAATTAACCTTGTTCCATTACATAATCCTATTTTTGGGTCAATATTGCGAAGAAGCATTATTGGACAACCAACTTTAAGAGAAAGTTTATGTGGTGTTAGTCCACTTGGGGCAAGAGAATTTAAGAATTCATGCTGATACAAATTATGTGTGTCTTCTTCAACGGAGTCAAAGGAGTAGTAGGTATATTCCGTACCGGGAAACATGTTAACAACAGTATTATTGATAGCATCAACAGTTTCATTTGTGGGGGCTAAAATGACTCTATTCAAAATAGAAGTAGCATCATATAATGTTTTGCTAATTGCTAGGAAAACATGGTCAATTAATGAATGAATAGGGTTTGTATTGTTCGACGATATAATAATATCATCAGGGACTTTGATCATGTCATCATGCACATATGGTTCATCTCCGTTTCCAATACGTAAAACAATGCTAGCATATGAAGGATCATGTATAGAACGCGTATTTCGTGTCAAGTGAAAACCGTTACGTATGACCATATGTATGATTGTGTAATTCATGCATCAACAGTTTGGGCTATAGTACCATTTGGACAATGGGCAAAACTTGTCAAAAGTCACCACCTAAAATTACGATTTTGCCATCGAATGGTCTGCCTATATTACATATATCTCTAACAGTTTTATCTACGGCTTCAAAAGCATGACGATGAGCCATTGTTGTTTCATCCGATAGAATGATTGTTGTTTTACGAATTAGTTTTGCAATATCAGATTGTTTTGGAATGTAACAGGTAGAAGAAGAATCAAGTGTTATTGGTATTTTAAATCGTGATTGGGCAGTTCGACCATCGGGTAATGCTAAAGCAGCAATTCCCAATATGGCAACTGCAAGTGCAATTAAACCTCTACTTCGTGAGTGAGCTAAAATAGACTTATACAAAAATGTTTTCCCTGTACCACCCGGCCCATCTATGAAAAAAAACCTAATTTATGTTATGAGAAAGAAAGTTCATGATAACATCAAATGCATGTCATTGTTCCAAATTTAAGCAGTCAACAGAGTCGATGTCTTCTTGTGGTACGTGGACTGATTTTTCATTTGAAATAGCAGTACAAATGTTGCAGGCAGACTCGAAATTAGCACATGAAATTAGAAAATCATAATCAAAAACTGATTTGTTGTACTGTTGTAGCAAGCTGTTAAGGTGTGATAGACAAACATGAGTGAAGTATGTATTGTCGGTAATAGAAGATGTATGTTTGTAATCTTCTATCATGTATTCAAACAAAAAATTCCACATTTTACGCACATGATTTGGTTCGCAATAAACTAAAATTGTAACAAATAATCTTCTAAGTGCAGTTGGCATATGTGTGTTAGAATCATCCTGTAAGCAGTCATAAATATCATCATCATTTTCCAATAAGTCTCTTTGTTCAGCAGCTTCTTTAAATGTATGGTATTGTGTTCCTTGCACGGTAAGTAAATCAGAAAAAGATAACGCACCTCTAACGTGTGTTAGGAGTAATCTCAAGAAATAACGATCACCTTCAGTGGGTGACACGGTATAAATTCTACCTATAACCCTACGATTATTTTGTCTATGAATCCACAACTTATTTTTATTGTCCCACCAATATTTTTGTGGGAACTCGTGGTAAAAGTAATGTCTTTCCTCTTCATCATTAACATTTGTACTAAAATATTCAGTAAGCATAGTTTTAGTTCTAGCTTCATCATTTAGTGTATCGTTCAATTGTTCCGATAAAGAAAAATGCAGTTGTTGTCTATTTGGGAGATGGATTTGCAGATCAATAACAGAGGGTATAATGCTATTAAGCTAGAATTTAAAGATTCTCCATAAAGACTCAGGTGGACAAACCTATCGAGCGTTAGCAAATTTTGATATTTCATCGTTGTTGTCGTTTGATGAGGTAGAAACACCTACCGAAACGCGGTCAGACCCTTTGTACACATACTTGTAAAGATACTTAACGGATTTAATACTTGAACATATTTCAACATTTAAATGGCAGTCATATTTTAGTAGTAAATACGGGTTATACGGCACTACCCAACGATTGTCAATTGTGTTATTCGTTGAACCATTTTGTGTCATGTTATCACGTCTCCTATATACTGGGTATGAGTCGTTTCCTTGTACGGTAGCGGGAACAAATGGTTTTGGGAATCCTTTTTTACACTCACCATTCTTCACGCATGTGGAATTATTGTTAAAATGTCCATATGGATGATGAATCATGTTATTTAGAAAAGCCGTATGTAAATCAGGTTCTAGTTCTTTACATTGAATTTCAGCTCTAACAATGGAGTCATACTCATCGGGATTACCAATCTTATCGTTCTCAGCTACAATTATTAAATATGTGCATGTGGCAATCCCTTTTTTGAAATTCAGCAACATGTACATATGCAATAACAGTGCCTTAAACGCCTATGTCAAATAAATCATGTTTTAATTGTTCTAATTTAGCACGAAAAATTCTAGTTGTTAAGTCAGGTCTCTCTTGCGGTAGGTGTCCAGGAAGCATTTCGTTAATAATTTCAGGCCATTTAGCATTACATGTAATCGTAATAAAAAAATCAGGTTTTACATACCTTTGCACTACGGCCATCGCATCTTGATAGAGTTGATGCATATCCCGTAGACTACCAATATGAGATGAAGGAAGAATTTTTTTTATACCTACATTGGCTGAGATTGAGAATATATAAGTACATGGAAGACAAGGATGTATGAATCAAGCGGAAATTAATTAAATAGGACATGGGTAGAATACGTAACATACCGGTCAACGTTTCCCCTGCAATCAACGCATCTTGCAACCCTTGATATAAATCAGCCCTGATTTTATCTTGATGAGTACGAACATATCGCAGTCTCATCGTTTCTATTTTAACAAACATATCAAACACATATTGTCGAAAATGTCGGCCGGCAAGCAGGAGGAGCGATGTGTCTCCAGGTCGTATCTAGGAGGAAAATGAATGTATTAGCAAATGTAAAGGAGATTGATAAAATATAAGAGTATTTTGGACAACAATATAATCAAAGAGAATTAAAGCAGTACGTAAATGAAGTTCTGACATGGAAAGTAATAAGAATGCAAAACATTAAAAACAGTGAGTAGTGATAATAAGATGCATAAAAAAGAATATGTATGTAGTGTGAAATTATTGTGTACAAAGGTAACATGATATAAGTATGGCACAACATATTGTCAACGTAAGTTAAAAAAAGGTTGCAATGTTCAAATGTAAGCAATTAGATTGATGGATGTACGAATTAAGATGAGTTAAACATGTATTGACATATGATATTATATTACCATAAATGTACCTGTATAAGATGCGAGTAATAAGATGCACAACTAATTTCATTGTTTCCACTATCGTGTAAGCTCAAATCCCAACCATGATGACCATAAGGTAGCAATAGTGGATACTGAAGTGTATCATAATTTCCAGCTGTATCTGGAACCCGTTGTAGATTTCCAGACCGTGTTGTGACAATTATGTCCCTACCTTGTAAATCATCTGATTCGTCGCCTACAATTATGGCAGCAATTTGTGATGCAGTAGGCATCTCATGAAGATGTCGATCAATTGTGATCTCTTTAATTTTAATTCTGCAAATGTGCATATCAGGACGTTGTCCCAATTGATGTAGAACAGAAACAAATAGGTTAACTGAATTCAGAATTTCTGTTATAATTTCAAGTAGCCCAAGTCTTAAAACTACATTATCGAGTTGTCGATTTTTAGTTTCATGTTCTGTGTCGTAAATGTATAGCTGTAAATATCATGCTTTGGTTCCATCGTAAGGTAGTACACTGTCAATACGATGGTAGATGGAACCATGAGCTCGATATGAGTAAACTCCATCCATTCTGTTAGCCAAATTTTGGTCAATTTGTGCACCCATTGATGTGAAAGTGAAAGCATTGTTGTAAGATCTGATATTAGCTCGGAAGTGCATGCCAAGTTCAGTTTGATCTGTAAAGAGGGCAAGCAAATGGGTTGGAGCGGAAGGTAGAAAAATATGAACCGTTTGAACAGCAGGAATGCGAAGATTCAAAAGAAATTTTTTTTGTTGTGCAGAAGGTACAAGTAGTTGGTTCTGACAGGACATGTTTACGAAAGGCATTATTGGCTATAAAGTTTCGGGCGCAGTTATGGGATGTTCTCAGTGTTTCAAGCGGAACAACATTATTTCGGACTGTGTGAAAAAGAGAAAAAAAGAAATTAAAATTACAGATAAATGCAAGAAAGGGGATGAATGTAAGACAATTTTTGAATATCATATCAAATAGTACCACTAATAGGTTCAGCTTATTGTTCTGCAGACTGAAGCCATTGTGAACGGCGTCATTGTCTACGGTTTGCCAGATGTTGTTCATGTTCTTCGTGAGACATCCTGGCACATCTAGCTCGTTGAGCTAGGCGTTTGTGTTCTCGTTGTTCAGCATCCATGGGGATAATGAACAAAGCAGTTGAAAGAGTAGATGTGTATGAGAAGAAGAATACACGTGAAAGAAGGCAGCAGATA
The DNA here is from genome assembly GCA_030737875.1 of Allium sativum. Taxonomy (NCBI): domain Eukaryota; kingdom Viridiplantae; phylum Streptophyta; class Magnoliopsida; order Asparagales; family Amaryllidaceae; genus Allium; species Allium sativum. The sequence goes on from CM060919.1 coordinate 214,869,623, forward strand.
TTATAAAAGGTGTTTGCAGGAAAGATGGTAAAGATATGAAGAGGAAAAGAGTAGTCATTATAATGATACAGATTATTTTTTTGAGCTGTAAAAAAAACTGCTTAATATAAGGAGGAAAAAATGGAAATTTTAAATAGAATGGATTAAATGAAGCAGGATCGAGTAAAATAATTAAAACCATTGGTTTTTATAAAGTTGAGTAGTAATTTTAGGATAATAATGCAGCAGTAGAATGGGAAGGAATGTAAAAAAGTATAATATATTATTACTAGAAATCCAAAGCATTCTGTACTCGTATTTTTGAAAATAAATGTAATATAATTTCATCATACTTTATGTCATATATATATTTACCAGAACAATGTGCTAAATGTCCGCTGAATTCACATTGGTCCATGACAAAGAAAAAAAAATTATTTCATTCAAGAAAACATAAAAGATATAAGCTCTCATAGGCAGGGTTGTGCAAAGGTCAGTATAAAAAACATATAAGAAACATGTAAAACTGGATTGCAAGTCGAACAAATAGATACGGATGCAATGTTTTGTGAAATGCGAACTTTGTACACAAACATATAACATATGGCCAATGTGAATGCAAGGTGAAGACATTAGTACTTTACAAATGGTATGCGATAAGTATCGAATATATTAAGATAAACGTAAAAGTAAGCATTTGATCCATACCTTTTGCTGGTTGTATGGGTGGTGCGCCAAATGCACAAATATCGTAAGACTGCATGAAGAGTTAAGTGCATATTGATTGTGGTCTGCATTTATTTCCAGCATTAATATATCAAAATGGTTGCAACAGTTTCGTAGACAACTGATTGGTAGAGAAAAAAATCACCGGTAATCTGTTCATGTGAGAGTTGTGGTCATAGTTGAGAAACCATGGCTCGCCATGTACAACGGATGCAACAATTTCTTCAACATCTGACTGGCGGAAGAAAATCACCGATAATCTGTTCAGGTCAGAGTTCTGGTCATAGTTGACAAACTGTGCCTCGCCATTAACTACGGCTGCAACAGTATGTTCAACATCTGACAGGCAACAACAGTCGTAATCTGTTCATTTGATAGTTGTCGTCATAGTTGATAAAGTGGGGCATATGACTTCCATCAGAATATCACTGGTTAGTACGACCAAATTTCAGATGATATATGATTCATCTATACATATAACATAAATAATTATTAACCGTAATCAATCAAATTAATATAAAAATTACAATGCCAAATTATAAAAAATGGAGAATGATCGATTACCCAAAGAAAACAAAACATGAAGTTTAGTTATAACATTCTGACTTTAGACCACTTGAAGTAAAGTCTGTTGGTTGGACATAAATTTGAATGATTGGCGAGACAGGGGAAAAAAGGCAATGCATCATGGAAATTTGGCATGGCATTCGCATGTACAGTATTGTTATAGTCTTATCCATTACATAACTATAACGACAACATTTGACAATGTAATATGGCTGAAAGATTTGTCAGAAGGAAGTGATAATGAAAATGGGATTAGAAACCTGAATTTAGTATGAACATATATAAACCTGATCCATGGCCATTAGTAATCCACAGAGTCAGTGGTAGATGATGTTTAACTCTACTCATCCGACTTGGCATTGGCATCGTAATGTGAATCCATCGTTTATGTGAATCGTAGTTGGCATTGGCATGGTTGTGTGAATACATCAGCAGATTACCAAAAAATAGCACAGAACTTAATAAAAGTGAAAGATGAGGGATAATGATATGTAGTATAAATTTCCACTGTCAAAGTTTTAGACAGTTCAAAGATTAGTTTCGCATGGTTGATGGTAATATAAAATTAAGTTTCAAATAGTTCAAATTAGCACACAATTGGGACCAAAAAAATCATGAATTGATCTTACTTAAACCAATTGCTATCACTATTATTCACTTTGCGATCTCGAAAAGAGTACAAAGCCTTGTATTAAAAAAATCATGAGTAATTTTCAACGGCTGTAGGGTATGAACATGGTTAACTATTGGGCCGATCATCAATTACACTAACAAACAGAACCTTATTTATGCAACAAAATGTAAGTATATATAATGATCTTATGATTAGTATACATATTATAAAAATGGCAAAATATATTATTATAATAGATTATACCACTTGAAACGTATTAATTTTTGCTTTTGCAAAGCGATTTCGCGATCATAATCCCAGCCCAGACAATTACTTTTTGTCAAAATAGTTAAAGGTAAAATCTGTGCTTAAGTAAGCAAATAGACAATCAAGCCATTAAATAGAGTTGTTTGCCTGTTTAAAGTTTATTAAACTGGGTTGCTAAACCACATACATAACCCTTACCACAAATATAAATTTCCATGGAACATAAGCACGTTTTACAAAATAATAACAATAGCATTCATGGAAGGCGACGATAAAATATACCAACTAATCTAAGACTATCTACAAAATGTAGGTAACGAACACAACGGATGAGGATAATAAATCCATAGTTAATAACCGTATACAAATAACATGGTAGTATAATAACAACTTCCAGTTTGAAGCGCTTTTTCAATAATAGAATGGAGGATCAATAAGTGTGGTAATCAAGGGCGTATCCGGTGTTGTATGTGTCATTAGAAGGAAATGATGAGAGAGAAAAAAGTGATGAAATACTAATTGATGAAATTATATAGCTAAATGGATATAATAATATGATGTTGGTTAAACAGAACCCTAGTTAAAGAAATTGATGAATTTACAGCTTCTATACAAATTATTGAAATTCCAGCTTCATAGAGTTTAATTTACATTATAAATAGGATTTTGTCACCAAGGTAACTTGCCGTCATGATTAAATATAAGAAAATATATAAAAAATCCAGGAAAAATTATATCTTAGTAGATCGGAAGGAAAGAACCGACAATACAGTTTGAGCAGCAACAGAAACATGGATACCAGCAGGTATGGAGAAGAAAACATTACCGAAGAGCATTAAGGTGAAATTAATGAATTAAACAAACTGTAAGTATATATAATGATCTTATGATTAGTATACATACTATAAAAAAGGCAAAATATATTATTATAATAGATTACACCACTTGAAATGTATTAACTTTTGGTTTTGCAAAGCGATTTCGCGATCATAATCCCAGCCCTGACATTCACTTTTTGTAAAAATAATTAAAGGTAAAATCAGTGACTGAGTAAGCAAATGGACAATCAGTCCATTAAATAGAGTTGTTTGCCTATTTAAAATCTATTACACTGGGTTGCTAAACCACATACATAAGCCTTACCACATATATAAAATTTCCATGGAACATAAGCACGTTTTACGAAATAATAACAATAGAATTCATGGAAGGTGATGATAAAATATACCAACTAATATAAGACTATCTACAAAATGTAGGTAACGAACACAACAGATGAGAATAATAAATCCATAGTTAATAACTGTATATAAATAACATGGTAGTATAATAACACCTTCCAATTTGAAGTGCTTTTTCAGTAATATGAATATGGTTTTGTCACCACAGTAACTTGCCATAATGATTAAATATAAGAAAATATTGCAGAAATCTGGGAAAAATTATACCTTAGTAGATCGGAAGGCAAGAACCGACAATAAAGTTTGAGCAGCACCAGAAACATGGGTACCTGCAGGTATGGAGAAGAAAACATTACCGAATATCATTAAAGTGAAATGAATGAATTAAAATCGGATTTTACCTGGGTTGAGTACGTCAAAGTGGGAAAAATGGTTGTCGAGGGTGGAGATATGCAGATCTGGACAGTAGTCTGTAATCGAAGGATAAGGAAGCGAAAAAGGAAACGTGGAGCAGTGGATTTAAGGAGAAATCAGACGTAAATGACGGTGAAGACGAAATAAAGGACAGCGACGTGGGTGGTAGGAGAAAATCTGAAGAGAAAGAAAAATAAGAGGGTAGTGGAGTAGGTATGACGGGTAGACGCCATGAACGAAAATTTTGAGCTTTTTGTTTTAATACGGAAAAAAGAAGGAAGAAGACGGAAATAACGGAGTGGAAAAATGGAGAAATTATTTTGACCAACCGACAAAGAAGTGGGTGTTCGATATGTGTCTTTGCAATTTCAATTTCACCCTTTTATTACATGCTGTGATTTAGTTTAGCTTGTTGGACAGCAAAGGTTTTTTTGACCATACTAAAAAGCTTCACCATGGGAAGGTATTTGTATTATTAGTATAGAAGATATATATATATATATATATATATATATATATATATATCGATGCTGCTTAACTCTCTTGGCGGTGTGTAGTCACATCGTCTTCGGACGGAATAACCCGAGTTGTGTGCTCATCACCTGAGTTGTGTGCTTGCCACCGATTTATGTGCTCACCACCCGAGCTGTGTGCTCACCCAAGCTATGTGCTCATCACCCGATCTGTGTGCTCACCCAAGCTAAATGCTCACAACTGAGCTGTGTTCTCACCACCAAGTGGTGTGCTCACCATTTAGCTATGTGGTCACATGAGTTGTGTGCTCACCATTGAGTTCTGTGCTCACATGAGCTGTTATCTCACAACCAGAGCTTTGTTCAAAATGATAGACTAGTTATCTGGAGTCGCGTCTCATCTTGTGATAGGCCTTCTCCACTTTTTGTGATCTTTGAATTGTTTATGCTTGCTTATGTGTTCATCTGGAGCTGTACGCTCATTTGTGAATTGTAGTAGGCTTTTGCAATTTGGTTGTAAACTCTTGAGTTAAGTCAGTGGTTATATGACATTTGACTAAACTCGCCAATTTACTAACTGTTAGATCGAAATTTGGACCTAACACCCAAATTGTTATGAACAGTATAGAATTTCGAATGAAGAACAAGGAAAAAGAAAATAACACTCAGAATTTATAGTGGTTCGGCGTTAACGAGCCTACGTCCACTTTATATGTTATTAATTATGCTTTAGAAGCTAATACAACAATGATTTCCCTCAATATTTCAGTGGTTTGACAGCAATGGCGGATTCAGTACTCACTATTGCCAAAAAGATCCCGAAAAATGCCAAGCTCTGGGCTATTTATAGCTGATTTTGTCAGGCGGATCGCGGACACGTGGCACGAATCCCGAGATTTTCGGATCGCATCGCCACCATTGAAGAAACAGTCAAACTAGCCGTTGTGAACAGGTGTCGTCAGATCCGTGCGATTCGGATCGCTGAAGACCAGCTCGTGGTTGAACGGGTCAGAGGGTTCGGTTCGTTACAAGGGATCGGATCGCCTGGAGGTGTCGTTCGTCGACGAGATGGGAGCGATCCGTTCCTGGGCGAGTCGATAGAGCGCGATCTAGTCCTGGGCGAGACGATGGCGTGCGATCCGTTCCTGGGCGAGACGATGGCGTGCGATCCGTTCCTCCAATTTCTTGGGGGACTTGGTTTCCTGGTTTCCTTTTATGAATGATCCTGGATGGCTTGGTCAAAAAGCGAGCCAACATTTTGCCCCCTCGAAGTATGTTTTATTGATGATGAAACATGCTTCGAAGATGCTTATTTACTCTCTCTTGAAGGGATGTAAGTTAACAGTCGCATTGGTTCAAATTGACACATGCATGAGTCGGATCGCCATAGGACGACACGGTCCGATTTGGTCATCTTCTCGTCTCGTGCTGAGTTCCTAGGGTCTTGTGCGATACGGGGCGCATCTTCCTTCGAGTCGTGTCGGGCTTTGAGTTTTGTGGGCCATCATTTCAAAGCGGTCCGTGGGCTTCTTTGCGATTCCATCTTTGGATCGTGGCCTGTGGGGCGCTTCGTGGACCGAATAAGACAAAGGAGGGGAGACAAACGGTCACCTTCTTTGCCTATATAAGCCGACGCTCCCCTCTTCATTCTCCTTCTTCTTTCTCTCTGCCGAATCGTTTCGCGTGAGCCATTGAAAAACGAACCCAACCTTTTAAGTTTTCGAAAATCCAAGTATTCTCTCCGTTTTTAGAAAGGTAACTTTATAGAAAGCACTCTCATATTACTTTCCTGAATTCCTACGGCTGATTCGAGGGAGAAACAATATAAATCCGCGACTTTCTGAATAAATTACCAAGCCGCCATGGCCATCGAGCGTGGAGCTCAGAATTTGAGGATGGGAAGGAGACGAGGAAGAAGAAGGATGCAGAGGGGGAAGGAAGGCCGACTCGGATCGTGGTCAAGGGTTGAGGACGAAAGCAAGTGGCGAGACGAAAGATGGCGGTGGCAACAAAAGGTCGTATCGTGGCAGTCGCAACGGTTCGTGAGGGAGCCTTCCCTTCGTCCGGCGATTCGATGTGGGGCGATCTCTTTGCTCTGCGATCCGGAAAGGGGCGATCCCTCTGTCATGCGATTCGAAGGGGGCGATCCCTCTGTTATGCGATCCGTCTCACGGCTGGTGATACGAAGAAATTTCAGTCTTTAATCGGCGCATTGTCGCTACAAAATTCTGGACAGTTAGGATAGAGCCTTGATGTTGATCTTTCTGGACTAAATGACCTCATGATTTGACTGCATATGACGACTAACGACCTTTAATAACCTTGACTGCTTTCATGTTTTATTATTGTTTTTAATAATGCGCACACACAGCAGCACTTGCACACACGGGGGACGGGTAGTGTTGATCTTATCGTTCATATTTTCTCGTCCTAGCAGCAATGTCGAACGACCACTCTTCCTCAAGATCTGTAGCCGAAACGGAATCCGAGACTCCTGAACAGCATAATCCTCAAATTCCTCCAATCAATCCAGAAGGTGAAGATTCTAGGTCTGAATATGAAGCCACAGAATCAGATCCGACAGAAAGTATGTCATCCAGCAACAACTCCGAGCCTGACGAGCGAGCTCCGGATGAAGTCCCAGGCGCAATCGGGATAGATAAATTCTCTGATTCTTTAGCGTCCAAGCTTGACGAGATAAAACTCAAGAGAATCTGCTTAAGACACGGCATTCCTTGGGACGATGTCTTGACACCTGGAAGCGAAGACAGACCCCATCTAGCACCGGAAGGGTACATGTCGATCAGTCGAACAATGTGTCTAGTGGGAGCCATTCCTCCGTTCCCTCCAATTGCCATTGAAACTCTGAGACGACTAGGCATTGCTCCGATGCAGCTTCATCCAAACGCCTACGCCTCTCTATACTCTTTATATGTTGCTTATGCAGAGATCTTGCATGCCGAACTTAAATTCAGAGATCTGGTGTTCTTCTTTCTCTTCAAGCACCGTTCTTCTGCGACTCCAAACTTTTCCTTTTTTGAATCAGTGGCGAACAGGAAAGTTCTGTACGACGGATACAGCAACATCGGGGATCCTAAGTCTGACTGGTTTTACATAAGAAGACAGGCTGGATGCTCACGGAGATGGCTCAAATCAAGTAAACTTTGATCGCCTAGCTGAATATCTTGCTTAAGGAGTCTAAGTAATAACATTCTTCCGCTTTTTCCTTTGTCTCAAACAGATCATGTCTTCCCGAAAACAGAGGGTGCATTATACAACAACCGGTTGTCCATTCTTTTGCAAAGCAGATCCGACTTTTTAAGGATTAAAAAATGCATTACGGATGAAAACCTTCACAAGCATCGCCTCTTGGATAGGAAATTTGGACTTGGAACCGGCGGCAAACCTTATAAATATGTGCCCCCAACGGAAGAAGAGGGAACTTCACAAGCGGTGGAAACAGCCAAATTTCACAAAAGTCCTTCTCCGATAGTCATCCAAGACGACGAAGACTTGAATGTATACAGAGGGGATGAGTCCCGCGATGATGCGTCCAAGGAAATCCCTACCTCTGCTCCAATGGAAACTGTTGGTGATGACGACTTGACAGAAGAACAATTATTCGACGAGCTGAATAAAATCCCTCTGCCCGACATTGAATACACGGAAAAAGACTTCGGCGAGGAGCCTTTCTTTTCTGCTCCCGAAGAGGCGACTGATTCAACAAGGGGACGTGAAACGGGCCAGATGAGCCTGTCTCCAGGCCCGGGTCTGTTAGGGGGAATTATATGGGATGCACACCTCACACACACTGCCTGACCGTGCACTATTATGCTGTGGATATTCGATGTGATAATATGCTCTTCTTTTCTTTTTACAGGAGCGATGTCTCGCAGGAAATCCTATTCGTACCGTTCTCTTCGCGAAGGCACTCCCAGCCTTCGTTCGGGTACCGAGCGCCCTCGCGGTCCCTCTCATAGGCCGAGCTCTTCGCAACCTCGATCTCCACCCAAATCAACTTCTACCAGGCCTTCGAGTCATCTGACTATTCCGACCGGGGGAAAGACACTTCCAAAAGAGTTGACTCCTCCAAAGAGTGCGCCTTCCCACAATCGGTCGTCCAAAAGGCGTCACGAATCCAAAGATGGGGACAGAGATTCATCCAAAGAAACTGAGCGAGAGAGAAGTGATATTGTCCCTACCAGCCAACCAGAGTTAGCTGCCCCCGGTTCACGGGATTACGTTCATGGTCCCGAAATCCAAGGTAAGCTGGAAAAGCTACGGGAACAATTTCCAGGAATGTTCTTTGATAGGATGGTCTTTGTTCCTGCCTTGGAACCGGTCCCTAAAAACTGGGATAAAGAAGTTATCGGGCATATCCGTCACGTGGCCAAACAGTACGAGATAATGAAAAAGCACGCACTTAATCTTTCGGAAGTCATCCGAACACTTGAAATTGAAGCTCACAGGTCTAAAGCAAAACTTGAAAATAACGAAAGGGCTAGGACAAAATTAGAGAAGGACCTGGAAGACGCCCAAGCCCAGCTCGCTTTGGCACAGAGAGACACTGCAAACTATAAAACTGAATTAGAAAATGCCAAGCAGTGCTTCCATTCAGAACTGGATTCCAATAGCCAGGAAAAAATGGCCTTAAAAAAGGAGGTTGAAGACCTCAGAATGGCCAACATCGAATTGGTAACGGCACAAGGCCATTTTCTGACGGAGAAGGCTGCTTGGGAGGCGGAAAAAGCGAGTCTAAAAGAAAAGTTGGCTCTGGCAGAGGCGGAAAAAGTGATCTTGAATGATCAGGTGGCAGACGCGGAGAGACGGGCAGCTCTTGCCGAAAAGAACGTTGATAGCGCCATTGAAATGGCCACTGCCTCCAACCACAAACTCCTTGAAAGAGAGAAAGAAATCGAGGGGTTTGAGGAGATGATTTTTGATTTCCTTGGCCAGGTTCTCAAAACCCGCAATATCTCATGGATCCCGGATTATCATGTTACTTTGGCCAACTTATGGGATGCCATCGTGGAGGGCGAAAAGCATAGACTGGGGGTCGAAGAGATTGATGAAGATGAATTGATGAAAAGCATCCTAAGGGACAACGAGCCTGAGGATCTAGCAGAAGGTCGTCGCTTAATCCTGGCGGAAATGGAAAAGGAGAGAACCTTGGCTAAAGGTAAAAGCAAAATCGATGAAGGTTCCAGCTCCGCCGCGAAGTCTAAAACCTCCGAAGTTGAGGAATACCATCCCGACGATCCGCTAATCCCCTTAGGTCTAACTCCCGTGGTTGCTGGAGCATCCGGATCTACTCAAGAGGGAGCATCTGCTGAAGGTATCTCTCTCCTTTCCCCGCAATTTGTTAAAGCAATTATGAATTGTCGTCGTCTGGTAGGACAACCAATTGAGTTAGTAATGTATATCTCTCATAATGCAGGTGGTGAGCCTGTTGATAAGGGTGCTGAAAAAGAGAGAGAATTGGAAAAGGAGGCTGTCCTGCCGGGTGCTGGTACCGATGTCTCAGAGCGGGTCGAGGCCACCACAGTAGAAGGAAGCATCCCAGCAGCTAGCACCGATGTTCCCAAGGATGCCGAGACCATTGAAGCTTTAAAAGACATGGATGGTCACCATGTGGATGAAGAAGAGGACATTACCGGCTCCAAAAAGGCCGATGATGATGATGATGAGGAACCCCTGGCCAGCCGAAAAGCCAGACAAGAGAAAGAGTTGGCTTCAAAGAAGGTGGGAGACGAGGCTTTGGACGTGGTCCCTCTCGCAGGGTTCGATCCCAAAACTGGGATGATTATGAAAATCCAGTCCAAGTCTATCAGCCGGCAGCTTCACTTCGCAAACCCCGATGACTTCCCGGCTTCCCTCTCCAGTAAAAGCAAGAGAAAGGAGGTGGGAGAGGAGGCCTCAGAGGAGTCGGACGTTCCCCTTGTAGACAAGCGGAAAAGGAAGAAGGGAGATCCATCTGAAGCCGACAAGGAGAGGCTGGAGAGGCAGAAGCAAGAGAAGAAATCAAAGCATAAATAGGATGTTTGTAGTTTGTTGGTATTTTGTCTCTAGGTTTTTCACTGGCCAGGAAGTGTAATTGTGAGACTGGTCCTCACTTTTGTTTCTAGATTGTTTTCACTTTGTTGGTTTGTAGTACATAAACAAGGATTTGTTTCTTCTTACATCATTGTGTACCTGTATTCATAGAAACTTTCCACGTTTAGTCGTTAGCCAACTATTAATAATTATAAGTCAGTCAATCAACAGGAAGAAGAATGTTCATGCTATGTTACACTATTATATCAAAGTTTAGTGTTTGCATACGAGTGCCTGGCCTCCCCCAATCAGTTGTTACCGTAGCATCTGACTGGGGTTCGCTAGGGATAAATTAGTACTAGCAGCAAGTTGCCCCCTATTTCTGAGTACGGGGGTAAAAGAGATTTCATGGGGTATCAGTAGTTCAGTCAACCCTCATTCTCTTAACAGGGAATAAGTTCTTTCTCAGCGCTCAATCGGAGACGCTTTTGTACCCTTTCTCTCTCTGGAGAGTTAGAGTTCGAGCTCAGCGATTCATTCGCTCCCCGATCCTTCAGCGGGAAAGGAGCTCTTTCTCAGCGCTCAATCGGAGACGCCTTTATACTCTCTCTCTCTCCGGAAAGTTAGAGTTCGAGCTCAGCGATTCATTCGCTCCCCGATCCTTCAGCGGGAAAGGAGCTTTTTCTCAGCGCTCAATCGGAGACGCCTTTATACTCTCTCTCTCTCTGGAGAGTTAGAGTTCATGCTTAGGCAGCTCCGATCATGGCACACCGCCGTTATTCGTAGATGTCGATTTTTGTGTCTTTTATACTCTCTCTCTTCTCTGGAGAGTTAGAGTCACGGATTAAGCAGTCTGCAATCATGCATTCTTCATCAAACTCATCCTTGGGGTATACTTTAACCCATACTCTGTGGATTAGAGCTAGTCGGACAAGCAGTTAGAGCTTTTACTAAAACTTTGGGTCCCTCCGATTAGTCTACGGGATGAACTGTTGGCACCAGACTTCGGGTACCTGGATTATTCACATTGATTTTTCATAAGAATAAACAGGCAAATAAATAAAGGTGCAGTAAAGGTAAATAACACACAGTATTTTTATAGTGGTTCGGTCGAATCATGACCTACGTCCACTTTATAATCTCTTGCTTTAAGAAATCAGACTATTCTAGGCAAGTCATGCCTTGTACATAGTTTTTTAACAAAGCAAAAGAATAGATTTGAAACTCTCACGTCAAATATGGCCGTAAATGTTGGGCATTCCACACTCTGGGGATTTCCTGTCCATCTACGGTTGCTAGCTTGAAGGTTCCATTATCAAGCTTGCTCAAAATGGAGTACGGTCCTTCCCACTTCGCTCCCATATGAGTTGGGGGTGGGAAGACACGTTTCAGAACCAAGTCTTCGGGTTCCCAGGTCCGGACTCGGACCTTTTTGTTGTAATATTTGGCGACCTGTTGCTTGCATCTCAGAGCACGCAGGTCGGCTTCATCCCTCTTTTCTTCGATCATATCCAGGGACTCAAGGAGCAATTCATTATTGGTCATTGGATCATAATAGGTCACCCGATGAGAAGGTACCTTTATCTCAATCGGGATGACTGCTTCTGTTCCAAAAGCGAGGGAGAACGGGGTATGTCCGGTCGCCGATTTATATGTCGTTCTGTGAGCCCATAGTGCCAAGGGCAATTCATCAGCCCACATGGCTCTAGCCCGCTTCATTCTTCTTTTCAGAATGGACTTAATTACTTTATTTGCAGCTTCGACTTGCCCGTTTGATTGTGGGTGTGCCACGGAGGTGTATCGATTATCGATGTGATATTTTTGGCAGAAGTTTCTGAATTCAGCACTACCAAATTGAGTTCCGTTGTCCGTTATCACAATCTTTGGAATTCCAAATCGGCAAATGATGTTTCTCACAATGAAGTTGATCACTCGTTTAGTTGTGATTGTAGTTAGTGGTTCTGCCTCGACCCACTTAGTGAAATAATCTATGGCCACAATAGCAAACTTTGCTCCGCCCCTTGCTATGGGGAGACTTCCTATGATATCAATTCCCCACATAGCAAATGGCCATGGACTCATCATTGTTTTTAACTGGCTTGGAGGCGCTCTAGGTATCTTTGAAAATCTCTGGCATGCATCACATCGTCGTGCATATCTTACTGCATCCTTGTTTATGGCAGGCCAGAAGTAACCATGCCGCAATATCTTTTTTGCCAAAGTTTGCCCTCCAGTGTGATCGCCACATTCGCCCTCATGGACTTCTTGCAGCACACGTTTGATGTCATCGTGGGCTATACATCGAAGGAGGGGCATTGAAAACCCTTGCCTATAAAGAACTCCGCCTTGCAATACGTATCGGGCGGCTTTACGAATTACTTTACGCCTCTCGCTTTTCCTGGTTGGAAGCGTTCCTCCCATTAGGAAATTCTTTATAGGGGTCATCCAGGATTCCCTTTCTGGTTCCGTCCCTAGTACTAGGTCGATTTCCATCTGGTCAATGCTGGGGGACCGAAGTACTTCAACGGGGGCTAGCCCTATCGTTTCAGGATCGTTAGAACTAGCCACCTTTGCCAACTTGTCTGCCTGCTGATTTTCTGACCGCGGAATATGAGATATGCTGTAGTGATCAAACTCATTGAGCAGCTCTTTCACTTTCTTTAAGTATAGAATCAATCTTGCACTTTTAACTTGGAATCTCCCAGTAACTTGGTTCACAACTAACTTGGAATCGCAGAAGATGTTCAATTTTGTGACTTCTAGCATCTTTGCAATCTTTAATCCGGCTATCAAAGCTTCGTATTCAGAATCGTTGTTAGTGGCCTGAAACTCCATTCGAATGGCATAAGTTATCAATCGTTTCTCGGGGGTTTCAAGCACTATTCCAGCGCCGGATCTTTCATTGTTTCTAGCACCATCAGTATATAATTTCCAGGCATCAGGATCGAAAAGTAACTTCGAGGGTTCCACTTCTTCGTTTGCTATATCTTCTTCAGGGACAGTGAATTCTGCTATGAAGTCGGCTATCACTTGCCCCCGAATTGACCGTCTAGGTTGAAAGTTCAAGTCAAATTGACTTAACTCTATGTTCCATTTGAGTAACCTTCCAGATGCCTCCGGTCTCTGTAAAACTTGTTTGAGCGGATGGTCAGTGTATATGGTGATCGGATGTGCCTGAAAGTAGTGCCGAAGTTTTCTGGAGGCAATTAGTAAACTATACGCCAGTTTCTCTACCCGCGGATAATTACGCTCTGCTGCTGTCAATTTTTTGCTCACATAATACACGGGTCTTTGGATCTTATCCTCTTCCCTTACCAACGCTGAGCTGATCGCATGGGATGACACGGCCAAATACACGAATAAATCCTCGTGATCTATTGGTTTAGATAGGATGGGAGGTTTCTCCAAGTGGCTGAGCAAATTCTGAAACGCCTCTACGCAGTCAGGAGTCCATTTAAAGTGGCGTTTTCCTCGCTTTATTAAGTCGAAGAATGGAATGCACTTATCCGTAGCCCTGGAGATAAATCTGCTTAGTGCGGCCACTTTTCCGGCAAGGCTTTGCACATCTCTAATTTGCCTAGGTTCCTGAATGTTCCTGATTGCCGTGATCTGGTCCGGATTAATCTCGATACCGCGCGAACTGACAATGAATCCTAAGAATTTTCCAGAAGCAACACCGAATGAACATTTGGTGGGATTGAGTTTCATCCCATACTTTCGAAGAATGCCGAACATCTCTGCCAAGTCAGTAGTGTGTTGAAAGGATTGCTTGGATTTAACCAACATATCGTCGACGTATACTTCCATTGTTTTCCCGATTTGGTTATAAAACATTCTGTTGACCAGACGTTGGTACGTAGCGCCTGCATTCTTCAAACCAAAGGGCATTACTACGTAACAATATAATCCCAGATCAGTGATAAAGCTAGTATGCTCTTGGTCCGGAACGTGCATCGGAATTTGGTTGTATCCTGAATAAGCATCCATGAATGAGAGAAGCTCATGACCTGCCGTCGAGTCTACCAACTGGTCAATTCGAGGTAATGGGAAACTATCCTTTGGACAAGCTTTGTTTAGATCCGAGAAGTCGATACACGTTTGCCACTTTCCGTTGGCCTTCTTTACCAGGACTGGATTCGAAATCCAGTCTGGGTAAGTGGAATCTCTGATAAACCCATTACTCTTTAGCTTTCCGACCTCTTCTTTCAAGGCAGCGGACCTCTCTGGGCCCAGAATTCGCCTTTTTTGCTTTACTGGAGAATGTTTGGGGTTAATGCTCAAAGAATGGCTCATGATTGATGGGGATATCCCGCACATGTCTGCATGGGTCCAAGCAAATACATCCAAATTGTTCTTTAAGAAATTCGTCAATTCTTCAGCAAGATTTGGACTTAACTGGGATCCAATCTTAAGGACCTTCTCCGGGTCACTGTCATCGATTGGTACATCCACAGTTGCCTCGTTGGGAGTCGCCGTTCTGCCCCCGGGTTCTTGATCCTCTCTGGGATCTATATCCTCGGGCACCACTTTAGGCAACTCTCCAACAATTGTCCTCTTTGGTTGCTATAAGGTCCCCACCCCCGAAGGGGGAGAAGTGCCTTTAGTTTCGATATCCCCTCCATTGCGAAGTAACTTTAGTTCGGCGACATAACATGCTCGCGCAGCAACTTGATCCCCTCTGACGATACCAATGCCAGCTTCTGTGGGGAATTTCAATAACAAGCACCAAGGGGCTATACAGGCTCTGAACTTTGCGAGGGCCGGTCGGCCCAAGAAGGCATTGTATGGTGATTCAACATCCAAAACCACAAAGGGAAGGATTCTCACTCTCTGGCGTTCTCCTTCCCCAAGTGTAACTGGCAACTCTACATAACCCATTGGAGCGGTGGATGCTCCGTTGAATCCACGGATCCACCCCTGGCAGGGCTTCAAGTCTTTTATTTCAAGATTCATCTGGTCAAAGGCCTTTTTGAAGAGAATATTAACGGAACTCCCATTGTCCACCAGGACCTTATGAACAGTGGCTGGCCCAATGGGTATTGTGATTACAAGTGGATCTTCAGTTGGAGCATGGACTCCGACGCTTTCCCGTTCTCGAAAAACAACATCATCAGTCATCATCTTCTGCTGCTTCACCGGGATACTGTCCTCGGGATTGCTACATTCCCCCACTTCGAGGTGTTGTTTGGCTGCATTGACGTATTGATCTAACGCTTTGGAACTATGCCCAGCAAGATAGAGTCCTCCGATCACGGTATTGATAACAATATTCTTTCCTTTTTGCTGAGCAGTCGGCCTAGCAGCAAGTTGATTTTGATTCTGATTCGGGGCCTGCACTGCTTGCCCCCTGTCCCTAGGCGCTACTCTGTATTCATCTAGCTTCCCTTCTCGAAGTAGCCTTTCGACCACGTCCCTAAGGTGACGGCATTCATTCGTCGAATGACCGTGAATTTGATGAAAGAGACAAAACTTTCCTGTCTCACGCTCTTTTTCTGTCGATTCTCTAGGAGGTGGCCTCTTATTTTGGAGGACTTCATACGCATCCATGAAAATATTCTCCAAAGTATCATTGATGGGTGTATAACTTTCAAAGGCCCTGGGACGAGTCCTTCTCTGGGAATCGTTCCCTCGGCCCCTCTTCCGATTGTTGCCGTTACCATTGTTATTGTTGTTACCCGGCTGACGGCCACCCTGATTCTGATTTCCGACGTTAACTTCAACTTTCCCCGAGCTGTCTCCAGTCTGTTTGATGGCGACATTGCTCTGAACTTCTTCCTTATCAGTTGTTTTAAGATTTCGGTTTGCGTATACCTCTTCCCGGCGCAGATGTACGTTGGCTTTCTCATAGAATAACTCTCTGGTGTGGGGTGGTTTGCCTGCCAAGTACCTCCCGAATTCAGTGTCCTTATCCACTCCGTCAATCAATGCTGCGACGATGGTCGGCTCATGAGGATCTTTAACCTCAGTGGCGGCCAAATTGAAACGATCCAGGTACACCTTTAAACTTTCGCCTGGTCGCTGTTTGACAAGGAATAAATCGATCACGTTTTTCGTCTTCTGTGCGTAGATACGGAATTGCTCTACGAACTTCTCGCTTAGTTCTCTGAAGCTAGAAATCGATCTCGCCGGCAGGCGAGTAAACCATAGCAAAGCCACGTCCTCCAGGAATATGGGAAACGCTTTACACTTAACCGCGTCAGAAGCGGCGGCAGCAGTCATCGACCAAGAGTATCTCATTAGGTGCTGCACAGGATCAGACCTTCCTGCATATCGGTTCATTTGTGGCATGTTGAAACGCCTTGGAAAAGTTGCATCCAAAATATCGTTGGTAAAAGGAGTATGACTGCGTCCAATCCCCCAATCTTCGTTCCGCTGCCCACGGCTGTCGGCCAAAATCTGGTGAACCATGGCTGCGACGTTTGCACTAGTCAGAGGAGGTTCAGGGTCAGTGCCTCTGGCCCGACGAGGTTCTCTGATCTCTCTTCGGGGAGTAGCCACAAAATCTGGGGCTCGGACGGGGCTTCGTTGCCCCCTGTTATCATGAGTATGCGTGCGGCGACGGGGCTGAGGTGGTCTGTCGTGCACAGGACTGTTCACATCTCGAGTCCTGTGAGTCGTTGCTTGACCATTCATATTACGGTTCGTGGGTCCTGCCCCTAGTTCTTCTTCTTCCTGTGAGGGCAGGGTCCCGAACCGAAGCTGTTCTATGTTTTCGGCTCTCTCATACGGTCGCCGCGGAGGTCTCGGCGATTCTTCAGATGAAGAGGAATATGTTGGGGTGAGTGGACGAACCGGCGATGATCTTTGCCTTGTTAGCTCATCAAGTCTTCTATCCATAGCCGTCAGGTTTTGCCGTAGGATAGAACTTTCTTGCCTTTGGGCGGCCAACTCATCAAATAACCTATCCCACATTTCGACAAAGCGGGAAAGATCCCCCTCAGAGACAGGAGCAGCAGGATCATAGTGGTCATCATCACCCTCTCTCATGGGCAAAGTGCTTGGACCGGGTCGAGCAGAGGTTCCAGGACGATAGGAGTGGGTCATAGGTTCTTTTCCAGGTCGAGTTGTGTTCTGATCATCAGTTCGGGTAGCTGCGGTTCGTGGAGGGCGGTTCGCTGCGCCCCCCTGAGATCGACTCGTGGTCGTAGTACGCAGAGGTTGCGAGGTGTTGCCTCGGGATCGAGTGACAACACCTTCGGTAGCACGGATCGTCTCGTTCCCATCGACTCGGAACAAGGTGTCTTCGTCGGATCGGATCGCCCCCTGCGCTCCGCGATCCAGAATTTCTTCGTTGACCAGTTCGTGCATACTCTCCTCGATCGTTTCGTTGATCTGCGAAACTTTAGATCTTTTTCCATCCATGATATCCGAATCGCTGGAATCTTCAAGAAAACGAATGACGAAACTTTAAGACTGAGTTTCTCAGTGAAAGCACCAAAAATGTTAGATCGAAATTTGGACCTAACACCCAAATTGTTATGAACAGTATAGAATTTCGAATGAAGAACAAGGAAAAAGAAAATAACACTCAGAATTTATAGTGGTTCGGCGTTAACGAGCCTACGTCCACTTTATATGTTATTAATTATGCTTTAGAAGCTAATACAACAATGATTTCCCTCAATATTTCAGTGGTTTGACAGCAATGGCGGATTCAATACTCACTATTGCCAAAAAGATCCCGAAAAATGCCAAGCTCTGGGCTATTTATAGCTGATTTTGTCAGGCGGATCGCGGACACGTGGCACGAATCCCGAGATTTTCGGATCGCATCGCCACCATTGAAGAAACAGTCAAACTAGCCGTTGTGAACAGGTGTCGTCAGATCCGTGCGATTCGGATCGCTGAAGACCAGCTCGTGGTTGAACGGGTCAGAGGGTTCGGTTCGTTACAAGGGATCGGATCGCCTGGAGGTGTCGTTCGTCGACGAGATGGGAGCGATCCGTTCCTGGGCGAGTCGATAGAGCGCGATCTAGTCCTGGGCGAGACGATGGCGTGCGATCCGTTCCTGGGCGAGATGATGGCGTGCGATCCGTTCCTCCAATTTCTTGGGGGACTTGGTTTCCTGGTTTCCTTTTATGAATGATCCTGGATGGCTTGGTCAAAAAGCGAGCCAACACTAACTTAATGTAAAATTTTGCTTTTTTAGTTGATCATTGAGAATCACATTGTGATGTATGAATTTGTATGCTCTCACTTGTTATGATTCGAACGCCTTTCCATTTCTCTATTCTTTTAGATCTCTTTGAGTGATTTCTCGAATTTAGATGACTCGGGTTTTCATTTGAAAATTTACCTCGAATCTTCTTTTTGAAAAGTAATAAGCTATATTTTGCCTATCTATTCTAGTCTCTTATTTTAGGATTTCGATTCTTGATCTCCAATCTTTCGTGACGTAGGAACCTTGTGTTTTTCCTAGTTTTTATCTCACGTGTACTGGATTGAGTTCGAAATTGATTTTCATTCCAGTGACTTAATCTACTTAGTGACCGACCACTAATGATGAAATGGAGCTATTTTGTAGAGCAATCTGATGGAATGTTATGGCTTCGCAACCACTACAAGCTTAATAAATTCCATGTCTATGATTGATGACCTATTCAATAAATTAGTAGTGCTAAAGTCATTCCACTATTAACTTAGCAATCGGTCTGCATGTTTGGTCATTAAGGTTAACGAATATTCCAGTTTATTTTGTTAATCTTAAATGAACCGAAGTTTTCGAGATCATAACCCGGCTAGTTTGACATCATCCTTGTTGGTGATATCCTAATGAATTTGAAAATGAAAGTTTCAAGTTTTATGAAATTCTTCCAACTTCTACCATTTATCATGTTTTCATGATTTAGATGTTCTTGAAATATTAGAGGACGTGCTGATATTTCAAATTTTGTTATAAAACGAACACAGAACAAAAGAAACAAGGGAGAGAGGACATTTGTATTCATTTAGATGTGTCATTCTTTCTATTAATTGGCTCCTTTATATATAGGCTTTGGAGCTGATGTTTAACTTATTCCCATGATGTGGGACTAAACAGAGAACTAATAAAAGCATATTCACAACATTTATATATTTTACAACACTCTCCCTTGAATATGCGTCTTCAAAATCTTGAATGCTCTGCTAACTTGAAGTTTTCCCTTTTAAAACATATATGATGATTGCTCCCACTTATTACTATCTTGATTGCATATATCCGTCCAGTCGATACAATTATTGTCTGTTGCCTTTAATACTCTATCAGGAAAATCCAGTGGGAAAAACCTTGAACGAGAAAAAAAGTACACAACGTTTGACACTATGGATATCATATTAAAATGATATTTCTTAAAAGAATTAGATGCTTCAAGATCAAAAAAATGCCTCATTAAAAACCTTTTTATAAAAACCCTGTGGGAAAATCATAAACAAGGAAAAGAGTGCAAATTTATTTCCTTTTTAGGTAACATGTTTTACAATGTTACCGTAAGGGTAGATACTTCAGGATCAAGATAATGCCTCATTAAAAACCTTACTAACAAAAACCCAATAGGAAAAATATTAGTGAAGGAAAAGAGTATATTATAGCATAATTTTATATGCTCCCCCTTATTTATAACTCATTATTCAATTAGTCTATTGATGTAGTCGACGCATGCCAATTTTGTACATCATCTTCTGGAATGTTGATTTTGAAATCGCCTTTGAGAACAGATCTACCAACTTTTCTTGAACTGAATTTGTTTCTCCTCATTTTTATTATCCTTTCATTCATGTGTGAAGAGAAATTTAGAAGAAATGCATTCTCCATCCTATCAGCCTTGATATAATTCACTTGCATATGAGCCATGCAAATTGCCTTGTCTTCATAAGTAATAGTTTGCTATATCAAAAGATGTTTGATACTTCTGGATCAAAATGTTATGTCGTTAAAACCTTACTAAGAAAAACTTGATGGGAAAAATCTTAGTGAAGGAAAAAGAGTACAATATAAAATGTCATATTTACTACGTCAAAAGTAGTACGATACTTTTGGATCAATGTTAAACCCAGTGGGAAAAAACTTAAATAATGAAAAAGAGTACATTATAACTTATTTTTGTATGTTACTTTTGGGTTGATACTTCTGGATCATAACCCATGCCTCATTTAAACCTTACTAAGAAAGCCCAGTGGGGAAAAACTTAGTTAAGGAAAAAGAGTGCATTATATCATACTTATGGATGCTCCCTTTGATTTAATAATTTCCTCTGAATTCGTATTCTTCTTTCAATAACTCAAATTGCTTACAAATACTTCTTAATGAAGTTTTCTTTTAAAACTTCATGTGTATTTCCATGCTTTAGGCATGTTTTCTTATTTAAAATGCCTACCTTTTGTGATTTGTATGATACTAATATTCATTTATGAATACACTTCAGGTGCTTATAATTTTCTGTTTCAATCGGACTTGCATGTTGCAATGCATATTTGATGAATAAGACAACTTTCATTACTAAGCAGGAAGTAATCTACTCATCTTGAAGTATATCATGATTTTCATTACAACAATACTTATAAGAATGAAGTATATCAAGATTTTCATTACAACAACACTAAGCAGGAAGTAAGCTACTCACCTTGAAGTATATCAAGATTTTCATTACAACAATACTTAGAAGAATGTTGTATTCTATCATCCATGTTCTTGGTATTCTTTATAATAACAAATGTTATTTACGTTCTTCAGGAACTTATATATTACAATAAGTTTTGCATATCGCAACTACCACTTCAATGGATATTAAGAGTTTTATTACAACAATTCTTGAAAGCAAGAAGTGATCTACTCATCATGAATTATTTCAAGATTTTCATCACAACAATACTTAAAAGAATGTTGTAATCTACATTTCTTGCTCTTTATCACTATCAAAGTTACTTAAATTCTTCTGGAATTTGTATACTTTCATCGTTTATACCTTCAGAGTATTGTTAGTGTTTTAAACACTTTCACCACTTTAATCAATTCAATTTTCTCTGAAAATACAATGCTCATGGCACTTACCATGTTTTTGACACTCTATGGTGCTTTAGTAACTTCCGTGCGTTTTGTCATTATATATATTTCTATTTTTATCTTATGAACTACACTGTAACAACCCGTATTTTAATAACATGTTCAAACTGTAAATCAAGGCAGAATAAATTTTTAAAACAAGAATCAAGGGAAATGGGTTGCGCCATTGCGTTTGTCTCGAAATTCTGCTTGGAAACGAGTCCAAATTTGCAAGAATCAGAGTCCGTATGAGGGAGATATGACCCTCCGAAGTTTCAGGAATTTTCAGAATAAAAAACAACTTGAAATTCGAATTCGAATTCGAATTCAAACCCAGAACAGGCCGGGCAGGAGAATTCCTGCCCAGGGACCAGGTCGACCTTGGGGTCGACCATAGTGTCGACCTCCCAGGGACCAGGTCGACCATAGTGTCGACCTGGGGGTCGACCGACCCCCGAACCTATTTCCTGAACCAGATGCATTCTGATGTATTTAGACTTGTTTCGTGACCAGATTCGTCTGCCTAACCCTAAATAAACAGCCCCCTAGCCTCACTCTCTCTACACCATTTCATTCTGTCCTTATGCTACCTCTGTGAAAATCAAAATGATAATATTTAAATTAAAAGAGACTACTTCTTCTTCGTCAAGACAACAGCTAGGAATTGCAAATTGGGGGTTTTCAACTAGAACAAGACTAAACAAATAGAGATTCAACAACTGCAATAACCGTTTCCAGAATCAAATCTCTGCACTCTAATTCTCGATCCATGCTCTGTAAGTTCTAGTTACTTTGAGATTGAAACTTGTTAAATTTGATATGGACATTGAATAAAATAAAATTGGACCTAAGCTTGATTATCTATTTGGATCTGTTCTTGTCTCTTCTTGAATCTATGATTTTAGGTTATTTCTTATCGATTGAATCATGCATATTCATGTTGTTGGACCTAGTTTATTATTCAAACGCTAGATTGTAACGTAAATTCTTGGATCTTGACTACTGGGAATATTGTCTACGACGTTGAAATTATTGTTAATGACATAAGACTATGACTATGCCTATGACTGTGGACATAAGATTTTGCCTATGCCTATGACTATGACTGTGAACATAAGACTATGCCTATGCCTATAACAGTGAACATAAGGCTATTGCCTATGATTATGACAAGGACAATTGTGGCTAATCACCTATGACTCTTGACTATGAGAATTATTACCTATGATTATGAACATAAGGCTATTATCTATGACCATGACTTTGAAACCATTACTGTTAATCGCCAATGACTATTTGCCTAGAACTATTTTGGATAATTATCCATGACTATTGTGATTAAGACTATTTGCCTAGAACTATTTTGGATAATTATCCATGACTATTGTGATTGATCGCTTATGATCCACAACTATGAGACTTTTACCTATGACCATGACTATGACTACTGGGGTTAATTGCCTAGGACTATTATAGTTGATTGTTCATGCCCATAACACTATAGTTGAAGACCATGTTGTACACCGAATTGGCATTTTGTTGGATCGTATACCTAGGGTGTGACTTGCTTAGTTTATTCGCAATTATTTACACCAAAACCACTGGATCCATTATCCTTGTATTTGGCTTGCTTTTGCATGCCTATTCTTTCATGTCACCGTTTATCATGACCATCGCCTTATCTTGCTAGATTTGAAATCCTATATGCCAGTGATGTTGTAACCAATTATCTCAAGTTATATCATACTAGTCTTGTAACCCCTTTTATCGCTTTAGGCTAGTCCTTTTTGCCTATCGTAGTTTTGATGCTATTCCCTCTATTCCGAGATTTGGATTTATTTGTAGTATAGATCGATTCACGTTCACGTGCGATTGGAATACGATTTGGGTAGATTAGGCAAAACATGAATTGGTTATGTTATGAACTTGATAATAGGCAAACTTGAAACATGAACATTGTTATAACTTGAATCTGGATGTGGGCATGAAACTTATCCTTGAAATTTGACACGAACTCGACATGAAACTTGAAACATGAACATTGTTATAACTTGAATCTGGATGTGGGCATGAAACTTATCCTTGTAACTTGACACGAACTCGACATGAAATGTGAACATGGACATGACATTAGAATAGACATGAAAATGGACAACTCGAGGTTGGGTTGAGTTTGCAGTGTAAATCTGCCCAGAACCGCCCGGCAAATCCAGTTACTGCAAACAATAGGATCCAATGTGGGTAGTTGGTCATATCGCGCTTGAAACCCGAGGTCAGACTGAGTTGTGGTGTAAATCTACCCGGAACAGCCCGGCATATCCAGTGACCACAACAACAGGTCTGATGTGAGAGGTTGGGGTGCATTAATGAATTAATGCCACATGATAGGGTTAAGTCATGTACCGCTTGAATATACTTAACCAATTTGACACGATGATTTGATAAGGTTAAGTCATGAACCTCTTGAATATACTTAACCAATTTAACACGATGATTTGATAGGGTTAAGTCATGAACCACTTGAATATACTTAACCAATTTGACACGATGATTTGATAGGGTTAAGTCATGAACCGCTTGAATATACTTAACCAATTTAACACGATGATTTGATAGGGTTAAGTCATGAACCGCTTGAATATACTTAACCAACTTGACACATGATTCGTAGGGCTAAGTCATGAACTTGAACGACAACACTTAGCCAATTTGACATGACACGTAGGCGGGTTAAGTCACGAACTTGAATGACAACACTTAACATGCTAGACTGATGGGGTTAAGTCTCGAATTTAAATGACAACACTTAACCTACTGGACGGAAACCCTAGTTACGCAGTCCTTTTCAGCAGTAACCCACTAGATGTATCATGGTACCCTGGAACTAGGCAGGGTGGGGCACGATTACTGGGCTGATTGTAAGCGACCAGAACGACGGCTGAGTTGGTGCGCTATTGTAGGTTCAGGCGGACTATGGTCGTGCACGTAGTCCGGAGTTGAAAAAGCAGGCATTGGGCACCATTAGTTTTACACTGTGCGTGCTTGATTCGTGTCGGTGGTTGGCACCCTAGGGCTTGATACACCCTATGGTGGACCTAGCACAGGTGACTACATTTCATGATTGGGCCGTATGACACAGACACATGAATGAGCTAGGACTTGTAGGGAGCCGATCGATTAATAGATAGTTACGTGGAATTCGTTAGGTAGCGTAATCCCTAGTGGTCCTAGGTGGCATAAACCCTAATCGAATCTAGAAAACGTTCAATAGGTAGCATAATCCCTAGTGGTCCTAGGTGGCATAAATCCTAGTTGAACACGCGATAGCTCATGGTAAGGAAACCTAGCCAGAACAAGGGTGGCGGTCCAAACGATTTCAAGAATGGTGGCACTACGTTGAAGTAGTATAGAAATACGTGATGAAACCCGTACGATATACGGCAAGGGACTGTACATATACATGGAAAGGATGATACGGGTTGGGATACTAGTACAGTTGGTGCATAGAATATAGGAAATGAAAGAAAATAGTGGAATGGTGAAGCTTAGAAATCTTGCGATTTTATACTTAGTAGAAACCTTGCGATGTGATACTTGGTAGGAACCTTGTGATGATACTCTTGATAGGAAGCATGGGATGTTATACTTGATTCATCGTGCCTGTAGCTTACCTTGTCATCATGCTTATGTTTACTTTCAGTTTATTCATGCCATATTATCTTCACCTGCTTTTATGCTGAAAGCCACTAGAATTTACTTAGTCTTTATGACTGACCCAGTTTGTTTCGCCTCTTTTTCTTTCGTTCCCCCCTCCCCCTCCCTAGGTTCGCAGGGTGGGAATACAGCTTAGTTCGGATCTTACCAAGCTCCAAGGCTCTTTCATGTACTGCTTGGATTTCTCTTGGCTATGGCTTGCTTTGCTGCTTTATTGGGGAATGATTTATGACTATGGTTTTATGCTTCTTTACTATTGCAAGACAGATTTTGATGTAATGGATTTAATGGCATTTTGATGTAAAAAGGCTTTAGACCTTTCTAGATTTTTAAAGCAATAAAATTTGGTTCTTCTTCCGCTGTTTTATATGTTCTGTCTTGTAATATTTCTGTGTATGTTTATCTAGATAATGCTCCACCAAAGCTAGTGCATTCCCTTTGTGAGTGACCCTAGCGGAGGTGGGGTGTTACACTTGGTATCAGAGCAAAGGTTACCAGACTAGGCAAAAGTTTTTAAAACCTTTTGAAATTATTTTCAAAACCATTTACAAAGAAGCATTTTTCAAGGCAAGTTTTATTTTTAAAGGCTATTCCCCAAAGGCCATTAGCATTATCCTTTGTTTCCTTGTTCGAATCCCTTTTCCTTTCTTTCCTCCATCTGTAGTCACATTAGTTCCATCTGCAATTTATCTTATTTCAAGCTTTGTAGGGTTGCCGTGCGAAGGAGGTAGTTCTCGAGAGACCTGTTAACACGTTATATAAGAGGGGATAAGAGCAGTTAAGGCGAATGTGGCTCAGAACAAGAAGGTAGAAATGTTTCTGTAGGAAAGACTAGTTTATATTTCTATCTTGTTCGTACCCTTTTTGATTATGGTACATTGCATCCTTTTAATTCTGCTTCGATAGTTGAGTCTATGCACCTTAGTACTAGCGTAGTAGCGGATCCCATTTTATTCTCAAATCCTATTAGGGAATCGGCTCATTTATTCATGACTTGTTTGGATTTGAGAATGTCTATGCTAAGTGTTGAGTTTAGAAGTAAAGCTTATGTTTTTGGCTATGGGTTGATTCTAGGAATGGAGTGGTTATCCAGAAATGGTACCATTCTCGAGTATGAAAAGAGGGAAGTTAGATTCTTGACTTGTCTTGGTAATGCCCTCGAAGTCTAGTGTAACCCTTAGGGTTCTGCCATGCTTAGTTACCTAGAATCTCTTGATACATCTATTGATCCCGAGTAGTGTTCGCCACTAAGGTGGATAGTTCATTTCGCTTATGCATGAGTTATAGGAAATCACCTTAGTAAGTACATTTGGCAACATGGTTGACATCTGTTTATTTACAAGAGATAATCCTTCTGCGTGGAATACCCTATAAACGAGATCCGAGATTCACTAGTGAATTTTGGAGAGCTTACATGAAACCATGAGTACGCAGTTATGTTTGAGCCGAGTATACTAGAAAAAGAATAAATGAAAATGGGACGAGAGACAACAGTGAAATGAGTTCCAACTCATATTTTGGAAACAAGAATTAAGAAGCTACAAAATTATGAAGCTAAAGACGGTGAAAGCACAATGGAGTTAAGCTCAAGGAAATGCGACTATGAAGATTGAAGGCTAGATACGCGTATCATATCTCTTTAAGAGTATATCCTTGATCCCTCTTTTCCTGTAGAGCTTATTTGCGTGCTATCTTTCAAGTATATCCTCTCGATCCTATTCTCAATCCCATTTCTGTTAGAAACCCCATAGGGAGCATGACTCGTCTGTTAGTAGCACATTTTGGGGCTTGAGGGTGTCCGTTGGGTTGACTAAACTCTTTGGGTTTATAGGATATGGGCTGGTGCTTAGGGAGTTCTTCTCCTATTCAGTATATATATGACGTAGATTTCCAGCTTTGACATTGCCTAATGGGCACAAAGTTTTTACTTGCTTTTATCGTTCGGCTATATCTTTAGGTATGAACAATTGGGTGAAACATGTGTTTGAGACATGTTATGATTGATGGTTGCAAGTGGTCGCAAGTGGTTACTCGTGGATGCATGAACACACATTAGGCACTAGATCGGCTCAGTCACATTTCATATTGCATATGCATGAATGTTTATACTTGTTTATGGATGAAATTGAATGTGTTATCATGTGAATGCTGCGTATGGGTGGATGTTTGAGCACACATATAGTGTATATGTGATTAGGGCTATTTGCATACATGTTGGACTCATGGCATTAAACATATTTTTGCATTAAGAATATCAATCAGGCCTGATCATTTGCATTAGATAAGAGACATATACACACACTTTCTGCATATGTTCATACAGCATTAGAAATCTCTTAAGGACAATGGATGTCTGTGATTGATGATTGAGTAGATGGATGATTGGATGGTAGGACACATTCTTCTTAACTTGAAGATTTCGGGGACGAAATCCAGGGGAGAATGTAACAACCTGTATTTTAATAGCATGTTCAAACTGTAAATCAAGGCAGAATTAATTTTTAAAACAAGAATCAAGGGAAATAGGTTGCGTCATTGCGTTCGTCTTGAAATTCTGCTTGGAAATGAGTCCGAGTTTGCAAGAATCGGAGTCCGTATGAGGGAGATATGACCCTCCGAAGTTTCAGGAATTTTCAGAATAAAAAACAGCTCGAAATTCGAATTCGAATTCGAATTCAAACCCCAGAACATGCTGGGCGGGAGAATTCCCGCCCAGGGACCAGGTCGACCTGGGGGTCTACCATAGTGTCGACCTCCCAGGGATCAGGTCGACCATAGTGTCGACTTGGGGGTCGACCTGCCTCCCGAACCTATTTCTTGAACCAGATGCATTCTGATGTATTTAGACTTGTTTCGTGACCAGATTCGTCTACCTAACCCTATATAAACAGCCCCCTAGCCTCATTCTCTCTACACCATTTCATTCTGTCCTTATGCTACCTCTGTGAAAATCAAAATGATAATATTTAAATTAAAAGAGACTACTTCTTCTTCGTCAAGACAACAGCTAGGAATTGCAAATTGGGGGTTTTCAACTAGAACAGGACTAAACAAATAGAGATTCAGCAACTGCAATAACCGTTTCCAGAATCAAATCTCTGCACTCTAATTCTCGATCCACGCTCTGTAAGTTCTAGTTACTTTGAGATTGAAACTTGTTAAATTTGATATGGACATGGAATAAAATAAAATTGGACCTAAGGCTGATTATCTATTTGGATCTGTTCTTGTCTCTTCTTGAATCTATGATTTTGGGTTATTTCTTATCGATTGAATCATGCCTATTCATGTTGTTGGACCTAGTTTATTATTCAAACGCTAGATTGTAACGTAAATTCTTGGATCTTGACTATTGGGAATATTGTCTACGACGTTGAAATTATTGTTAATGACATAAGACTATGACTATGCCTATGACTGTGGACATAAGATTTTGCCTATGCCTATGACTATGACCGTGAACATAAGACTATGCCTATGCCTATGATAGTGAACATAAGGCTATTTCCTATGACTATGACAAGGACAATTGTGGCTAATCACCTATGACTCTTGACTATGAGAATTATTACCTATGATTTTGAACATAAGGCTATTATCTATGACCATGACTTTGAAACCATTACTGTTAATTGCCTATGACTATTTTCCTAGAACTATTTTGGATAATTATCCATGACTATTGTGATTAAGACTATTTGCCTAGAACTATTTTGGATAATTATCCATGACTATTGTGATTAATCGCTTATGATTTACAACTATGAGACTTTTACCTATGACCATGACTATGACTACTGGGGTTAATTGCCTAGGACTATTATAGTTGATTGTTCATGCCCATAACACTATAGTTGAAGACCATATTGTACACCGAAATGGCATTTTGTTGGATCGTATACCTAGGGTGTGACTTGCTTAGTTTATTCACAATTATGTACACCAAAACCACTGGATCCATTATCCTTGTATTTGGCTTGCTTTTGCATACCTATTCTTTTATGTCAGCGTTTATCATGACCATCGCCTTATCTTGCTAGATTTGAAATCCTATATGCCAGTGATGTTGTAACCAATTATCTCAAGTTATATCATACTAGTCTTGTAACCCCTTTTATCGCTTTATGCTAGTCCTTTTTGCCTATCATAGTTTTGATGCTATTCCCTCTATTCCGAGATTTGGATTTATTTGTAGTATAGATCGATTCACGTTCACGTGCGGTGGGAATACGATTTGGATAGATTAGGCAAAACATGAATTGGTTATGAACATGAATTATGAACTTGATAATAGGCAAAACTTGAAACATGGACATTGTTATAACTTGAATCTGGATGTGGGCATGAAACTTGTCCTTGAAACTTGACACGAACTCGACATGAAACTTGAAACATGAACATTGTTATAACTTGAATCTGGATGTGGGCACGAAACTTATCCTTGAAACTTGACACGAACTCGACATGAAACATGAACAAGGACATGACATTAGAATAAACATGAAATGGCCAACTCGAGGTTGGGTTGAGTTTGCAGTGTAAATCTTGCCGGAACCGCCCGGCAAATCTAGTTACTGCAAACAATAGGATCCATTGTGGGTAGTTGGTCATATCGCGCTTGAAACCCGAGGTCAGACTGAGTTGTGGTGTAAATCTGTCCGGAACCGCCCGGCTTATCCAGTGACCACTACAACAGGTCTGATGTGAGAGGTTGGGGTGCATTAATGAATTAATGCCACATAATAGGGTTAAGTCATGTACCGCTTGAATATACTTAACCAATTTGACAAGATGATTTGATAGGGTTAAGTCATGAACCGCTTGAATATACTTAACCAATTTAACACGATGATTTGATAGGGTTAAGTCATGAACCACTTGAATATACTTAACCAATTTGACACGATGATTTGATAGGGTTAAGTCATGAACCGCTTGATTATACTTAACCAATTTAACACGATGATTTGATAGGGTTAAGTCATGAACCGCTTGAATATACTTAACCAACTTGACACATGATTCGTAGGGCTAAGTCATGAACTTGAACGACAACATTTAACCAATTTGACATGACACGTAGGCGGGTTAAGTCACAAACTTGAATGAAAACACTTAACATGCTAGATTGATGGGGTTAAGTCTCGAATTTAAATGACAACACTTAACCTACTGGACGGAAACCCTAGTTACGCGATCCTTTTCAGCTGTAACCCACTAGATGTACCATGGTACCCTGGAACTAGGCAGGGTTGGGCACGATTACTGGGCTGATTGTAAGCGACCAGAACGACGGCTGAGTTGGTGCACCATTGTAG
This sequence comes from Allium sativum, assembly GCA_030737875.1. Lineage (NCBI taxonomy): Eukaryota > Viridiplantae > Streptophyta > Magnoliopsida > Asparagales > Amaryllidaceae > Allium > Allium sativum. The sequence continues at coordinate 214,899,928 of CM060919.1, forward strand.
GTTCAGGCAGACTATGGTCGTGCACGTAGTCCGGAGTTGAAAAAGCAGGCATTGGGCACCAGTAGGTTTACACTGTGCGTGCTTGATTCGTGTCGGTGGTTGGCACCCTAGGGCTTGATACACCCTATGGTGGACCTAGCACAGGTGACTACATTTCGTGATTGGGCCGTATGACACAGACACATGAACGAGCTAGGACTTGTAGGGAGCCGATCGATTAATAGATCGTTACGTGGAATTCGTTAGGTAGCGTAATCCCTAGTGGTCCTAGGTGGCATAAACCCTAATCGAATCTAGAAAACGTTCAGTAGGTAGCATAATCCCTAGTGGTCCTAGGTGGCATAAATCCTAGTTGAACACGCGATAGCTCATGATAAGGAAACCTAGCCAGAACAAGGGTGGCGGTCCAAACGATTTCAACAATAGTGGCACTACGTTGAAGTAGTATAGAACTACGTGATGAAACCCATACGATATACGGCAAGGGACTGTACATATACATGGAAAGGATGATACGGGTTGGGATACTAGTACAGTTGGTGCAGAGAATATAGGAAATCAAAGAAAATAGTGGAATGGTGAAGCTTAGAAATCTTGCGATGTTATACTTAGTAGAAACCTTGCGATGTGATACTTGGTAGGAACCTTATGATGATACTCTTGATAGGAAGCATGGGATGTTATACTTGATTCATCGTGCTGGTAGCTTACCTTGTCATCATGCTTATGTTTACTTTCAGTTTATTCATGCTATATTATCTTCACCTGTTTTTATGCTGAAATCCACTAGAACTTACTCAATCTTTATGACTGACCCAGTTTGTTTTGCCTCCTTTTCTTTCGTCCCCCCCCCCCAGGTTCACAGGGTGGGAATACAGCTTAGTTCGGATCTTACCAAGCTCCAAGGCTCTTTCATGTACTGCTTGGATTTCTCTTGGCTATGGCTTGCTTTGCTGCTTTATTGGGGAATGATTTATGACTATGGTTTTATGCTTCTTTACTATTGCAAGACTATGGTTTTATGCTTCTTTGCTATTGCAAGACAGATTTTGATGTAATGGATTTAATGGCATTTTGATGTAACAAGGCTTTAGACCTTTCTAGATTTTTAAAGCAATAAAATTTGGTTCTTCTTCCCCTGTTTTATATGTTCTGTCTTGTAATATTTCTGTGTATGTTTACCTAGATAATGCTCCACCAAAGCTAGTGCATTCCCTTTGTGAGTGACCCTAGCGAAGGTGGGGTGTTACATTTGGTATTAGAGCAGAAGGTTATCAGACTGGGCAAACGTTTTTAAACCCTTTTGAAATTATTTTCAAAACCATTTACAAAGAAGCATTTTTCAAAAAAAGTTTTATTTTTAAAGGCTATTCCCCAAAGGCCATTAGCATTATCCTTTGTTTCCTTGTTCGAATCCCAATTCCTTTCTTTCCTCCATCTTTAGTCACATTAGTTCCATCTGCAACTTATCTTATTTCAAGCTTTGTAGGGTTGCCGTGCGAAGGAGGTAGTTCTCGAGAGACCTGTTAACACGTTATATAAGAGGGGATAAGAGTAGTTAAGGCGAATGAGGCTCAGAACAAGAAGGTAGAAATGTTTCTATAGGAAAGTCTAGTTTATATTTCTATCATGTTCGTACCCTTTTTGATTATGGTACATCGCATCCTTTTAATTCTGCTTTGATAGTTGAGTCTCTGCACCTTAGTACTAGCGTAGTAGCGGATCCCATTTTATTCTCAAATCCTGTTAGGGAATCGGCTCATTTATTCATGACTTGTTTGGATTTGAGAATGTCTATGCTAAGTGTTGAGTTTAGAAGTAAAACTTATATTTTTGGGTTATGGGTTGATTCTAGGAATGGAGTGGTTATCCAGAAATGGTACCATTCTCGAGTATGAAAAGAGGGTAGTTAGATTCTTGACTTGCCTTGGTAATGCCCTCGAAGTCTAGTGTAACCCTTAGGGTTTTGCCATGCTTAGTTACCTAGAATCTCTTGATACATCTATTGATCCCGAGTAGTGTTCGCCACTAAGGTGGATGGTTCATTTCGCTTATGCATGAGTTATAGGAAATCACCTTAGTAAGTACATTTGGCAACATGGTTGACATCTGTTTATTTGCAAGAGATAATCCTTCTGCGTGGAATACCCTATAAACGAGATCCGAGATTCACTAGTGAATTTTGGAGAGCTTGCATGAAACCATGAGTATGCAGTTATGTTTGAGCCGAGTATACTAGAAAAAGAATAAATGAAAATGGGACGAGAGACAACAGTGAAATGAGTTCCAACTCATATTTTGGAAACAAGAATTAAGAAGCTACGAAATTATGAAGCTAAAGACAGTGAAAGCACAATGGAGTTAAGCTCAAGAAAATGCGACTCAGAAGATTGAAGACTAGATACGTGTATCATATCTCTTTAAGAGTATATCCTTGATCCCTCTTTTCCTGTAGAGCTTATTTGCATGCTATCTTTCAAGTATATCCTCTCGATCCTATTCTCAATCCCATTTCTGTTAGAAACCCCATAGGGAGCATGACTCGTCTGTTAGTAACACATTTTGGGGCTTGAGGGTGTCCGTTGGGTTGAATAAACTCTTTGGGTTTTATAGGATATGGGCTGGTGCTTAGGGAGTTCTTCTCCTATTCAGTATATATGTGACGTAGATTTCCAGCTTTGACATTGCCTAATGGGCACAAAGTTTTTACTTGCTTCTATCGTTCGGCTATATCTTTAGGTAGGAACAATTGGGTGAAACATGTGTTTGAGACATGTTATGACTGATGGTTGCAAGTGGTTGCAAGTGGTCGCAAGTGGTTGCTCGTGGATGCATGAACACACATTAGGCACTAGATCGGCTCAGTCACATCTCATATTGCATATGCATGAATGTTTATACTTGTTTATGGATGAAATTGAATGTGTTATCATGTGAATGCTGCATATGGGTGGATGTTTGAGCACACATATAGTGTATATGTGATTAGGGCTATTTGCATACATGTTGGACTCATGGCACTAAACATATTTTTGCATTAAGAAGATCAATCAGGCCTGATCATTTGCATTAGATAAGAGATATATACACACATTTTCTGCATATGTTCATACAGCATTAGAAATCTCTTAAGGACAATGTATGCCTGTGATTGATGATTGAGTAGATGGATGATTGGATGGTAGGACACATTCTTCTTAACTTGAAGATTTCGGGGACGAAATTCTTTAAGGAAGGGAGAATGTAACAACCCGTATTTTAATAACATGTTCAAACTGTAAATCAAGGCAGAATTAATTTTTAAAACAAGAATCAAGGGAAACAGGTTGCGGTTCATATCTTATGGACCACAGGTCCATATATCTTATTTAGGAGAATTTCATAATGGCCAATTATGTTTCTCTCTAATATGATATTTTTAATCCATTTATAAATATAAACGCTTTATTATTTATTAATTTATCATCGATGATTGTTTCTTGTCAGTTCTATACATAGTTTATTGAAATCTCAAAACTTATCATGCTTTAGGTACCTAAACCACTTCTGGGGTTATTTTGACAATCATGTCATGGGTTTCTTTCAAAGCACTTTTTGTGTCTCTTCAGGAATACTCATGTAACAACCTAAAACTTCGAGCAGTAAATATTCAAATATTGAGGTTATTTAAATATTTAAAACTTGGATTTAATGGTGTCATAACCTTGATTAAATCCCTTCATAAATAATAATTAATAAGGAGAAAACATATTGTTGAGTTTTTGTTTACAAAGATAAGTAGTTCGAAGAAAAATCGATAATGTGACTGAAAACAGTTTTATCGATAAATGAGGTTTTGCTTATTAAAAGTTGATGGAATATTAGATACATGTAGTAACATTAGAATATCACATATATGAAGTAACATACAAATGGTATATGTGTACATTTTTCTAGAATATGAAAAATGGCTTAAAATGATAGGGACACGTGTCACCAACTAAAAGGAACACATGTCTTGTAAATAAACAAGGTTAAGACACATACACCCATTAAGTGTCCATGTGTAGAAACATCTAAAGACACCTAAGTAGACATGTGTCTTCATCCTAAAGCGTGCATGATGATAAGGAGGACAAGTGTCCAAAACCAAATTACCAAACTAGCCTTGAAAACTACGATATAAAGGGTGGAAAGATTCATTCTTTTTCATGGATTCAAAAATGAAAATTAAGATAAGAAAAAGAAGAGAGTTTTAGGAGAAGACAAGGGAAGGAATACAAGTTTAATTTTCAAGCCTAAGGTGAGAAAAACTATTTAAGTTCATGTATTCATTTCATATTTTGAAGAAAAGTTGAGAATTTTATGAAAGAATGTTTGGATGTGAACCCCCGAAAATGACGTTCGGTACTTTGGGCATAACTTTTGCAATTCTTAATGAAATTTCGATTTCTCTATCAATTTGGAAAGCTAATTCAAAGGGCTACAACTTTTTCTTTGCCACCTTTACTAATTCGGCCGTTTTCATACTCGAAAACCGGATGCAAAGTAAGGTAAAAATCAGCCCGAATTGGACATGATAAAAATACCTCATGATTTTCGATTTTATATATTAAATTGGTAAATGATTTCGATGTTTTCTTTTGATGATAATTAAGTAGACAAAGAGAGATTTATACTGCAGAAAATTTGGAGTCAAAAGTTATTTTTATCATAAAGAAACAACATCAAACATTTGGCCCAAAAACAGACTAAAAATCTAAGTTTTGACACTTTTTATAACACTCCGAAACGCTATCTTTTCTATTTGTGAAGCACGAAACCAAGCCAGAAGCTTTCTATAGCGCCCAGAAATGCTGTAGTAGTTGATTTTAGTCTAAAATCATTATAAACCACCCAGAACTTGTCATAGCATTTCTAGAAGTGTTGTCTTTTCTCTGAATTGACTATGAAGTATTTTAAAACGAGCAAAACTTTAACGCTGTTATAGATATTTTGAGTATAAAATCATGGTAAACTATTCCAAATCCTCTCAAATTTGGACTTGAGTTTCCTTATAGTATCATAAACAAATTGATAAAATCGAGGATGTTAAATGAAAGCAAAGGCGAGTCAAAACGTGTCGACGAATTTTGGTGATTCGAGGAAAATAAATGATTGCTTTGGAATGATGGTAAGTACAATATGATATTCTATGAGATCCTTGCATGAAGATTGCGAGAAACATCGTAAGTATACTTATCATCTAATCCATTATTATTTCATAAGCTTATGTTTTAATTTAAAGATGCCTATGACTTTAACATACTATATTGGTTGCGATCTTTGCTTTAACAAACAAACAACATATACAACTGATGATTGATGACATTTATGATTAGTGTTTAAATGAGGTATGAATACTATTCAATCGAGGCATGAATAGTATGTGATTAAATGAGGTATGATTAGTGCTTTAAACGAGGTATAAATTGGGCGTATTTTTGTTTTAATGACATAATGAATGGTGTTGAGCTTAACTATTTTAGTCCAATCTTTGAACATCTTTCCAAACATACATTAGAGAAATATAAAGGTGGTTTGAGAATTGATTATGGAGGAGTTTTTGCATAATGAAGATGATTAGTATTTAAAATAAAAGATGCTTGTCTTTTGAAACAAAGTTCTACAAGAGATATATAGATGTCTTTCGAAATAAAAGACTGGAACGTTCTAGGGTGACAGAGAGGATAGTGTCTAGGTTTGGGTTTGGAAAATATAGTTTCCTGCTCTCTCTGGCTATCCCTAACTGATTTGATGGACGGGATGGTTAATTCAAAATTAATTTGAAATTATTTGAGTTTAGAAATAATTTAGAATTTTATTTAATATTAAAGAAAAGTAACTTAAGATTACTTTTGAGAATCTCTATATGATATAACGAGTATTTTGAAAGCAAATATTGATTTTAAATGTTTTGAGTAAAGAAGAACTACGTTGGCTTGATCATATATCTAGTTGCTTACCCAATTAGATAAAGGTACGTAGGCAGTCACAAGGGGTAGTGATGTAGCTGCTTTATTAATAAAATATTTTTTATTTTTTATTTGATGTTCCATTTTATGTTGGTGCATTTTTCATGTTTATTATTTAAGTCATGCTAATGTGTTTATCAAGTGTGCAGAAATGAATATCGATGTCCATCCAATGGTAGATTTACGGTAATTGTGTTTAATTCATATTTAAGCACAAATGATTAATTAGATAAGTGATATTTATTACAAAATTATCCAGAGCATTGAGTGATATCGTATACTTCCAAAATAAAATGCTAACTGTCATTGTTGGTTTTTGGAACGCACGGGGTTTTCAGCAATTTTGGCTGGTCGGAAATCCCGGGTCGTTACAACTCACCTCCTTTATTTTGCATATTTATGACTTACTCCAAAGATATTTTGAATGGGCTTTTATAACACATTTTCAGCTGTGATTTACACCTTTTGATCCTTCGGGGATTCAAATGTATATTGGAGAAAGTCTATTAGGGACATAATTGATAATTTATGCAAGTTACTTAATACTTTGCATAATTCTATAGGTTAGCAAATATTTAACATCGATGATTCCTTTATCCTCCCCCTCAATGTTGACAAACATTGTCATTTTAAATAATAAACCTACTTTGGATTCATTTTTGATCCATTATAGCATCATAGCTAGCAAATACATTAGATGTATTTCAATTATAGGAGGATAACGTTCTTATTAGTTGATAAGATGCATTCATATTGAATTGCTTATTACCTTTCATTGATCTGATGACTTAGAGGAATTTTCTATCATTTGAATATGCACATGACTTCAGGTCAATCAATATTGATGTCAATCGACTTTCGGAAATATTAAATAGTATATGCATAATTTATAATATGAGCTCATGACAACTTCAGGTTGTTAATAAAATATTCGCATATATGTGTATATACATGCATCCACGTATTCCATATGTAATTGATTTGCCTATTCTTTCTTATTCGAGTTACCTATTTTAGAACAAATTGTTCATAAGGTTCCAATCATTAATTTTTGCTTATCAAGCAATGTTAATGCGAATCTTAAAGATCGCATCATAATATCCAAAATATCTTATTTGGAACTGTATTGAACTTCTAGTTCAAATGGAATATATGAACAACTTCAAGTTGTTAATCTATATTGAACTTTTGATTCAAATAATATATAGACAATTTCAAGTTTGTTAAACTATATTGAACTTCTGGTTCAACTGTATTGAACTTCTGGTTCCACTGTATTGAACTTCTGGTTCCACTGTGTTGAACTTCTGGTTCAAATAAAATATATAACAACTTCGAGTTGTTAAAATTTATTCTTCAATGCAATGTGTAAATATAAATATATAAGCAAGATACAGCTCATTTTGAAATTTGTGCAATCTGTGGATGCATTATTATTGTTGTATATGATTTAACTTCTTTAAGAAGTGTAATGTTATTATTTCATACAATTTGAATAAAGCTTCATGCTTTTAAATTATGAAGTGTTTCAAATTCATTGATTGAGGAACTTCGAGTTCCTACGCATATATATATACACATGTATATAAATTTTATATATTTATGATGAACTTCTGATTCTCAATCTTTTTAATTTAGAAGCTTTTACATTTTCGCTAACTGACAAGATTTCAAACTTGTATACTTTATCAAAAATGTTTATATATATATATACATACATACATACATACATATATATATATAATTCAAGACTTTAGGTCCAAGACTTTGAGTTATACAACTTCCAGTATAAATATTTTCTTTGCACAACTTCAGGTTGTGGTTCTATCATTTCTTCCATAACATTAGTTATTACTAGCTAAATACATTGAATAATAATACATATGTTTATTCTTATTCCAAATACAAACATCCATCAATTAACTAATAATAACTAATGCATTCAATGCATTTATGACAATAAGGTAATATAATATGTTATCATAACAATGCATTCTCTAACATTCAATGCATTTATGACAATAAGGTAACATAATATATTTATCAATCACATAATCAACATTTTACATTCTCTAACATGAATGGTTCAAAAATTTACAGATCTGTACATAAAATTCACAACTATAAACAAAATAAACTACATGTCTCATATTCAATTTTTTTTCTCATTCTTCAATATGAGTGATTTGAAAAATTTGTAAATTTATACATAAAATTCACAAACATAAAAATTACTTTTTTTTATTCAAAATATATAACCCATATAAAGATCTTTAAGATCTTTCTTTTTATATCAAAATTGCTTCTTGTCTTTTTAGAAACTGCAGGTTCTAAATTTTCATGTAATGACAAAAATTGTTTTTGCATTCACTTCAGGTGTGCAGAATTAGGGTCAATATTTAGATCTTAACATAATATGATCTTTAGGATGCATATTTTCTTTATAAAAGTTTTTCCTAAGAAACAATAAAAACATTTCTTCTGGAAATATGATATGTTCTAAAATTACTGTAATAAAACTTCAGGTTTTATTATTATTCATATATTATTATTGTATATTTTAAATGGAAGCAAATCCTCTATATTTTCTTTTATTCACATATGATAGTCATTTCATTAATAAATATGATACAATGCATCATAAATAAATTAATAAAAAAATGTCGTAAATTACGCCACATAAAAATTACATATAAATGACATATCAAATGTGTTAAATAACATTCATGAACATAATAATAGCTATGATGTATATCTGACCATGGTATAGCTACATAAAATGTTACTATGTCATTTTTCCTTTGGCTTAGTATTGGAATACTTAACTAAGCCATAAATGGTGCAGTTTAGATAAACATGCAAACTATTGCTCCTTTTGTTTTATGCTGACTGAAACATGAAAGTGCAGCATATCTTTCACATGCGCCATGCATATAAAATACATGTATCTATTAAGCATAAATGCATTAAATAAATAAAAAAATTCTTTTCTTATTCCTAATAGAAACAAGCTGAATTACTTAATTTCCATAACCAAAGCATTTAATGCATTTATGATATTACCATAACAACCACAATTAATGTATTTATAATTTAAAAAAAATGCAATGGACCGTTATGTGGCCAAAAAAAATGTAAACCAATATTACAGCGAATTGTTTTAATTGCAAATATATATATATATATATATATATAACAATAAAACAAAAAGCATTTCGTTTCAGATCTAGGCATGCGTACTTGATTCAAAATTTCTAAAATATTCCAAATACCATATATATAATTGTATGTCCAAATTAATTAAATCAAGGAGCTGATTTCCTTGCATAAATGGTTCTAGATTATTCAAACCATTATATTCAATTAATAAACAGTAGAGGAAAACAATCGTTCACAACATATTCAAAATGTTCTTTCTAGGTGATTCAGAATAATATGCAATAACTTATGTTATGACTGACAAAATTTGTTTTCCAATTTTTAGAGCGATACAGATTATTTCCAAAAAAAATGACTTAATTTTTTTTATCTTCTAGATCTATCTTTTGAAATCAAAAGAGTTTCATAAGTCAACCTTTAATTTTCAATGCAAAAGCAAACCAAAGATTGCAAGTGGAAACATAAGTTATATGTTCAGATCTGAATCCAAAAAAAAAAAAAATCGGATGAAACTACAAACTATAAACATCAAAACCTTAATTTCATATATTCTTCAAACCAGAAAATTTCTCAATAAAATCAATTATGGGCGGCTCTGATACCACTTGTTGGAATTTCTATATACTTGATGATTGACAAATCATGAAATTCCATATTTGAATAGATGACCCCATATTGATTTAATTGAGAATAAATCAGAGAGAAAGTAAAATGAATTAGCAGAAGCCATACCTGAATCCAGATGATTACAGAGAGAAGATTAACCAAATTAAGTGTAATGACCTGCCATTTTTTCCTGCTCCGAGTCGGTAATTAAACCAACTTGAACCGATCTAAACGACAGATTGTTATTGCTTATAAGATTGAAATATAAATCATCACAGAATCACAGAACATAGAATATCTCACATCGGAAATAAAATTTATATAATATTACAAATTCTTTAAATTCATAAATAACATCAGAGTACAGAAAAAAAAAATCTGTATACAGCGAAAGACCCGAATACAGGAGCTTACTAATACGGGTAGACATAGAATAAACCGAGTATACGATGATGGATGCCCAGACTCCAGAAAACACTTAAGCTCCAGCATGTGGATCTCCAAAGCTGAAATACTCAGGCTGACCCGAGCATTTTGAAAAGTAAAACAAAACAGAATACTCGAGTCAGGACTAACGTTCTCATATAAGCGAATTAATTCAATTGAAACGTTTACCGAAATACAAATAACTTAAAGGATGTTTGGGACTCCGTCCTTTAAGGATCCGTGAAACTAATACACATAATAATACTAATAGTGTCTATTCAGTAAAGTATAATATTTTAAAAATAGCGTAAGCGGGATTACATTTTTACCCTTACGCCGCTTACAGACATTGTCGTACACATTGCATATAAAACACCAGTACGTCGGTAGATAGGGTTGCACCGTGATATGACAATGTTAAATCAAAATCGTAGGGGCTCGATCGGGATAAATATGACAAGGAATGGGAGGCAAAATACCCAGGGTAGGATTCTACCGGTCGCACTCCCGGACCGGTGGTAACGCATAGCCGCAACTACCGCCCACCTCGGAACACACTCCCATATCAAAGGGCGCCCAAATCGATCACAAAGTAATATAGATGGTGTCGAAGAAGGGTGTCCGATCGGAGGTGCGACCTCACTTAGTCACGGTATAGCTCATGTTTTAGTCATAACAGTTCAAACATAACATAACCTCCATTGCATCCATGTCATATCATATATCGATAGTGTGTGTGTCACATGTGCACAACAAACATGCATGAGTTCTAGAGCAATCCTAGCATTTCATTCAACAGTTCAAGTATTTACTTCACTTAATAAGAAGATAGTCGCGAGTGAGAAAACTCACCTTTCGAGGCAATGGGATGAATGTGAAAATTTGACACGGCGACCAAGACTTGATTAGCCAAACGAGCATATATCCAATATATTTATATACACATATGCATAGGTGTGTATGTGTACATAAATGAGATATTAAAATGCACGAACACATTCCAACTCCACTCTTGACAAGCATACCCAGTGAACTCAACGGTGCACAATCTCAATCCATCTACGCTCTCCAATAGCCTGGAATAGACCAGCAGAGAAACAAGGAACTCAACCCAAAAATCTGACTCAATGTTATGCTTAAATCTACCTAACAGCCTACTCACAGACATTAATTCAAACACTCGGCATGCTTAGCGAGGAGACAAAACTTTTTAAACCAATAGGGAAGTCATACTGCGACCTGGTGGACCTGCGCGATTCACAGTCGGTGTTGCTCCAAGGTGAAGGCAGCGCTTCATGGATGAAGGGCAGGTCGAGTTCACAAAGGAAGTCGTTTGTTTTTTCTTGGAACAACGCTAGAGGAGAGAGGAACCCGAGATGACCACTGAGGTGACAGGCGACTGGAGCGTTGACTGGAAGGGGGTCGCGGCCATGGCGAGGAGGCTAGTCAAAGGTAGCTCGCGCGTGGGTGGCGATGGATGGTGCGTGGAGGTTATTTGAGGGAGGAGGCACACGCTTTCGAGAAGAAAAAAAAATGGGCCATTTTCGGTTTTTATTTTTGAATTCGATTTTTTTTTCTGATTTGGGTTTATACGAGAAGAGGGAGGCGATGCGTTCGAGTTTGCAAACAGTGAGGGCGGTGATGGGAGGAGCCAATTTAAGGAGACCACGGTCGGTTTCGATTCATTTTTTTTTCTTTTGAGATGAGATCTGAATTTGGAGGAAGAGAAGAAAAAATATAAAGAAAACAAGAAGAGGGAAAACGGGAAAAAGAGAAGGGAGAATAAGGACTCGTGTTATTCTCCTGACAATCAAACGCGTGTTTAAACTTTAACTTTTCTTCTAACACGTGTGATGATTTTCTTTTACTTTTTATTTTATTAGTTTGAATACACATGGTAGAAGAATACTGATCAAGGTATACAAGATAAACAATATCAATTCTGCATGTTTTTTCCCCAATTGAATATTCGGACAACAACGTTCTGATTCCATTAAACGAAGAGAAAAAAAATAGCGTTGTTCTTATAATTTTATCTAGTATTTTTATTTCGAATTCGCCCAAATTATGACACCGTTTAATTGTTGGCGATAATCGTTTGACTAGTTTACAGTGAAAAGGGCAAATTTCCGTATTATATTGCGGATTTATTCCTTCGCTATATCTAATTGAATGCATCTTAAATATTAAATTTCATAATTTAATTCAACTTTTAAAATTTAAAGTTTTACGATATTTTATATATGGCTACTATATATCGATCACGTAGAATGATTTGAATAAAGTGACGAGTTTAGACATCCCAAAATGGTTTACATTACTCTATGTAACATATTCAAATTTACAAGTATTAACATTTTATAATTCATAGATTTCACTTATATTTCAATAAACAAATATTAAATGTAACTTGTCACGTACATTATATTTCAAGACTATATACAAGTTCCAACACATATAAATTAGAAATTCAAAACCGCGCTTGGAACGTAAATTGAGATTTCATGTTTTATATTCAAGTTGACCTTATATAAGTCCACCTAAAACAATAAATCCTACATGATTTTTTTTTCTTTTCATTTTAGTGCATCGAAATTACCGGTTCGTTACATTAAGTCATGGATATGATTATCAAGCCTGACATAAGCATTAGATTTGAATCCATAGTTGCTGCTTTCATCAACTTAGATCTGATCTGTATCTAGAGCTTCGTGCTGATAACGTGTTATAAAATGAACACAGAGCAGAAGTAAAATGGAAGAGAAAACATTTTTATTCATTCAGATATGTCGTAATTTCTATTACATTGGTTCTTTTATATATAGGTTTTGGAGCTGATGTTTAACTTATTTCCATGATGTGTATGTGGGACTAAACAGAGAACTAATAAAAGCATATCACAACATTTATGTATTTTACAACAAATTTGAGATTTTAGGGGTTTATTTGAAACTTAAAGTTCCAATTTATTTGTTTTTGGGAATGTTAAAGAATGTGCTAGTATTTCCAGTTTAGGGTTGATAACTCGTATTTTTATTTCGTGGTCATGTTTTTTCAATGGGATCGCTTATCTTTGTGAATGTGATGTATATGTCCATTGTATACATTTCCTTCAATATAAGAAAATTTTGTAAGTTAGAATGTTTTTAAGGAATTTTTGAGTGATAATATTTCTATAGATAAAACTTGATAAGAAAGTGGATTTTATGTTACGTAGGTATCATTTGTCGCTATGATATTCCGATGCAAATTTGAGCTCAAAGAAACGTATCCCCCGTCAAGCGGCAAGAACCGAATTCTCAAATCCAGAACGGCTACAAAAACCCAACAAGTGAAACTGAACCGTAAACCCTTTTATTCAATCCGTACTGAAAGATGGAAGAAAATCAAGTTAATCGTGAGTCCGTGAACGGTCATCATCCCGCTGTAGACGCGACACCTCCTCCGACGAGCACAAAAAGTATGAAAATCCTGCTTATGCTAACTTGTCAATTGTGATCCTGTTCATTGAAGATTTTTACCTTTTCTATTCGATAGTTACAGTTGGTGATGTAAAAGAAGTGACTGGAAAGTGGGGGAAAATGATGGGTGAAGCGGCCCAAAAAACTGAGGATTTTACGGGAAATGTCTGGCAACATTGTAAGTATCTGTGTTACATTTATATTTGTCTCAGATAATTGCTTCGAGTCAGTGAATGTGTTAGTTATATTTGACTCTAGATTGGAGAAATCATCAGATTTAATCCTGGCCGATTATGCAATTTTGCACCGTGTTAGTTGCATTTCTACACTACGACGTTTCATAATAGTGCATTAGCTGTGGTAGGTGCTTGGAATTAATCTATAACATTTGAAACTGTGCTTATGAAATTAGCGTTTTTTGAAATTTAGGTGGCCAGTGCTTAGAATTATAAAAGAACCAATATATTTTTTCTAGGTAGGTAGGAAATCATCCATAACATTAGAAACTTTTCATTTTCTGAAACAGTCCAGATTAAATGACACAACCAACTAGTTTGATAAATCCTATTGTTTTAGATTGTTTAACCCCTAATTGTTGGATGATCTAACTTTTTTGGATGAATCCATACTCTAGTAAATTTATCAGGGAACATATCCTTTTCCATTATACAACAGTTTAGTTACATGGTTATGTAAATTATTTGTAACCACTATTTATGTTTAAGACATCAATAACTGATAACCATAGGGGACCATTTGCTTGTATGATTCAGTGCGTTATGTTGTTGTTTATGAATCAGTGCGTTATGTTGTTACTTAAGAATCAGTGCATTATGATGCAGCACATATTTGATCCTTGTGGGTAAAAGGATGTGTAAACATGAACTTTCTTATTATTGATGGGATTATTCTTGGACATGTTAGCCATATATTGTGGTACTTGTATGCAGTGGCTCATCGGGAATTGCTAGTTTATTAAGGTAGTGTTTGGTTTAAAAATTATTTTGTGTTTTCGGTTTTCAGTTAATATGTCAAAAATGAGAAGAGTGGACTAATGATGAAAATGATTAAAGAAAGATGGAGGGGACCGCAGAGGGGATGGATGAGTAATGTAAGAATGGATTATGTCTCATGTTCATCTTATTTCTCAAAACGTGGAAAATGAAAAAAATTGTTTTCTGTTTTGTATATTAACTTTGTTTTCTAAATTGATCGTTTTCAACAATATATGTACATCGTGCGTATTTTTGTATGGACGAAAACTCTAAACTTAAATGGTAAACCAAACACTACCTAAGTGTTTTAGGAGCCAGAAATTTCTAGAATGATGTACTTTGGTCAGGGATATTTTCTTTTGAGAGCTGAAGCTCTATTTCATATTTGAGAATATGAGATGAGAGGGATGGTGCATTGTTTTATTAGTGTGATGTCTTAACCTTGATATTGAAACTAAGGCGTACTGCGAAATTGCCTCAACAATACAATGATTCATTTTCTCAGTTGATGTCTGTACACGACAAAGTAATAATAGCATGCACTCTACGCACAAATAAATTTCATCCTTTTGCTTTGATCACCAGTAACAACCCTTATTGTGTATGCCATTCCCCCATTAGAAATATTTCAGCAGTATAATTAAAGCCTAGCGCTTCTAAATGAAACTGCATGGCAGAATCCAGATAGATCGAAGAAACTAATAGATCGAACATCCATATATCTGTACGAGATGTTGTAACAATCCTTGTTATTAAACAATCAACAATGACCGACATTTACCCATCTTTTCTATGTTATAAATACACCAAAGACCTCCTTTTCTTCTGATCTATTAAGCAAGTCAAAAATCATTCATAGCCTATTTGACTTACAAATGGTATACATGCGATAAGAACAATTTGTTTACTTCCTCAATTTTCCAGTGGATTAAGTTTTCCTGTCTTTGTATTGAAGGTGAGCATTTACAAAGAATAATGCAAACTCCTTGACATTTTCTTCTTAAAAACCTAATGAATTATGATACATACATACATATATATATATATATATATATATATATGTATATATATGTTTGAATAATAATTATGCACACTGAGTTTTACGTGTGCAACTTGTGCTCATTGCTCATCCTATCAAAAATAAAATTCACGTAGTACAATCAATTATTTATCTTGTTATATATACTAGTGCATGGCATGAACGATGTGCACGATGAGTGCACAAACACCGGTAACCTCACTAGCAGTTAGTGGGGCAGTTGTGATATTTCGTTGATGTATAATTCACTGATCGTTCAATGATACGAAGTATATTCAAAATGGAAATAACGTTAGATTGAGATACTAGCCGGACCGACCTAAGCATGGTCACATTGAGCAATCACCAAGGGACCATTTTTTGGAGGGTCTAGCATTTCTACTTACTCTATTACTAATATAGAAATTGATAGTGTAGATTTCAATGATGTGTCATCAGAACTGTGGAACTTCAACAAGTACCCTTTTTTTAATGTCGAGGAATCAGGAAAAGAGGCAGACTTGAACAAAAATTTATTTTTTAGGCGACATGATTCAAACTTTAGGAGAAGGATATTGCTTCCCAAATTTATGTCACCTTCCAAACTCAAATGTCACATCATCCCCCAATCTCTGTCCTTGCTCCCGTACCCAATCACCGCCATGCCCCTAGCTATCTTTAGCACTGCCGTCTTCCCCGCAGTTTCCTACCATCGTCACCTCCATCATTGTTAGCACCCCCTTCAGCCTGGAACCCTAAATCATCACAAAACTTAGCTGCCACTAAACTTTACTGCAGAACCATACTACAATGTCTTGCCACCCACTGGAGTCATGGTTGACCTCTTTTGACAGTACACTGTACACCCCAACCAACCATCATTTGAAAAAAAAAAAATCTAATTAAGTCTAGCATTATATGAATATAATGCTAAATTCAATTTTTGCAGCTTAAAATGCTAATTATAACATTGAAGAGAGAGAGAGAGACCCCCCGGGGGGAGGGGGGTGGGGAGCGAGGAAGGACAAACTTTATATTCAGTTTCACATTATATGAATAAAATGCTTAAAACAACACCAAGTAAAACAAAGCTAGTTTAAATTAACATTATATGAATAGAATGCTAAAAATAATACTATATATATAAAAAAAAAGCGATCTTAAACTAGTTTCATATGAGTATGTAATGTTATATTCATCTGTAAATCAGAAAATGCTAAAATTGATTAGCTTTGCATGGTTGAAACTTCACGATGTAAAAAATCAACATCACTGCTAACAACTGGTCAGGTTGTTGGCAACTCCATCACCTTTCCGCTGCCTCTAGTTATCGTCCTCGACAACGACCGCCTCTGTTTTGTATTTTAAGTTTTCATCGTTGAGGCCAAAATTTAAACTTCATTTTTTTTAAACCGAAAAAAAAAATCACAAATTTGTCATGCTGCATATTTTACACTTTTCCAATTTTTAATGTAACCTTTTACTGATTTTTTGGGTGGTGAACTTACACTACCTAGGGAGAGGGGAGCATATGGACCCTGCATACCTCATCTTTACAACATATGCATATGTGCATACATTGTGTGTGTCATACGCTGCTGATATAATAAAGAATAATTGTGTTCATGTCAGATGGTATAGCATTAGATTTTCTATTGAAGCGGCGGTGTTTGATTCTTTACATAGTTGAGCTATTTTTTGACTATAACTTTGTTACATTTTAGGTATTGCAAATAATCTTGGTTTTAGTAGTTTTACAGTTTTTTTTCCTGCTATATAACACAATGCCTAAACCTTATTTTCAAGTTTAATCACAGCTTTGCTTTTGTTCTTTAACCTTTCTTTTACCTAACCAAATAGATTTTTATTAAATCGTGACTTTGTCTTAACATTTGTAAATTATTTGTTATATGTAAAATTTAAACTTACTCATGATTGTTTATTTTTTACAGAAATTACAAGCTGAGAGTAGGGTTCAGCATTACACAAAGGTCCCCAATTTCTTTTGGGCCTGCTCTGATAAAAATATATATTAGATATTGTTCTCATGTTAAGCACACACCAGTTTTATGCATTGTTCCCAAAATGTCAAAGGAGTCTCATTTAACTGGTCCAGTGTTATTAATAGCGCACGGCACAAAAAGGCGCAAACCCTATCTGGAGCCTTGGCACGGCTTTTTAATTTACTGCGCACATTTTTTTTAATAAATTTAATATTTTAACAAAAAATTTAAAAAATTCAATATTTTTTGCTAAAATGTATGCAACAATTTTTTTATGCACTTTACAAAAAATAAAAATAAAGCATAAAATTACAAGCATAATAATTTTCAAATCCAAAATAATAATACGCATTACTGATAAAGTAGAAAATTATATCTGATAAATTTAATGTTTGATTGTATTTAACAAATAGCAAATCATGAAATATTTTTATGTTGTAGACAATTCGTACAAAGATATTGGACATATTCACACATGCAAATTTTTCTATCCAAGGAAATGTTTCAGAGCTGATTGAATGTTAATTTTCTGAAAATGCTTTCTTTTCCTCCAAAGCCGCTTCTCTTGATTTATCATTCGCGAGTTCTCAATCTCATTCATTTGCTTCTGCATCTATGCTAGACAATATTTTATGATCTTTTATACATTACATTATATATTTCTGACAATATTAAAATAAATCTAAACTATGTTGGATAATAAAACATATTTCAGTTCTAAATAACGACATGCTAAGGTCAGTTAATTACATAATTGTAAGGTTATTAGCTCGTTGATGATAATTGAATAGGAAATAATAATTATGTGATTTTGTTCCATAAAATTGGAAAAAAATATATTAACAAAGTTAATATTTCATCATCTTATTATGATAATGGTAGTAGTAGTAGTGATGGTAATAATATTTGTAGTAGTAGTTATTGCAGTTTGAAACGCCAAAAAAAAAAAAAAAAAACCGTGAAAAGAAAAGGCATGCCTTTTCATGTGCGCCGCACCGCAAGCAACAATGGCACAAATGCCGCGCCTTTCATAACTATGGGTTGGTCAACCAGATATTCGAACGCAGATAGTGCTATGTCCATTCATTGTTCCAGAATTCCGAATATCAATTAGGTCTGTAAACGGATGCTTTCGGATGCATCTACATCTGGAATTACTTGTGGATATTAAATGTCGGCATCCGTAGATACTAAGGGATATCAAATAATTATCTTAGCTGCTAACAGTCGATATATCAAGAAACATAAATAGAAATTTTGATTAACACATTTTTTAAAATTTAATTGACTATAAGTATGCAAAATTAACAAATATGATATTAATAAATACTATTAACTAATGAATATTAGATATTTTGTCACTTTTTGGATAAGGATGGAAGCGGATTTTTTGAGTTTCGGTTGTTCATGGGCAATCCTAGCCTCATTTCAACTAGTATTAATGTTCACTGCGCCATTACTGTATCTTTTACATACTAGATCTAATTTCTGTTGTATTCATCGTTTATTCGGTAAGAGCTGGACCTAGCATTGCTGGTTCGGCCGTGGGAAGAATTGCACATGGAAGCGAAGTCATTGCTGAAGGCGGTTATGATAAAATATTCAGGCAAACCTTTGATGTTGAACCTGAAGAGCAGCTTAAAGATTCATATGCTTGCTACTTGTCAACATCAGCAGGTCCCATAATGGGGATATTGTATTTGTCGACTATAAAACTTGGATTTTGCAGCGACAATCCTCTTTCTTACAAAGTTGGAGATCAAACAGAGTGGTGCTACTATAAGGCAATTTTACTTCGATATCCTCAAATTTCTTTAGTTTAATATATCCGTCAGTTTTGCCAAATAATTTCCACAATTCATCGGTACTTAATACATACCCTAGCAATCATTACTATCTGTGTCATGATAATACTCTGTATTTTGAGGACCTGAATGCATACTGTTTGAATGAATGTAATGTATGTTTACACTTACACACCCATTATTCCATCAATTAGTATGCATTCATATGCGTGCGTGCAAAAATCTAGACATAATGGATCTCCAACATTAGATTGCTCTTTGATTTTCACATCCTATATAAGAACAAATAGATTCAAAGGTCCAAATCTCTTATGTCACCAATTAAACTTTTTTTTGTTGTTGTATGTGTATATGTTTATAGTTGTCTTCGAAGCGCTAACTTTTTGTCCGACCGTGAACTTTCAAAAATACCCTTACATATCTTTAGCTTTATATACCAATTAAAAATGTGATCTAACAATTAAACCTTTTTATAAATTTAACCTGTACTTCTACGCATATTAACACCTCTTAGCATCACTTAAAAATATGATCTAACCAATAGATATTTTTTACATCATCATTCTTTATTAATTAACAACACAAATAAAAATTAAATCTAATAAAGAAAATCAGAAATTGTAACATAGAAATAAAAAGATCAGACTAATTACACATTATTTCAGCACAAAATATAGCTAAATATTCGTGCAAATCACTTCCTTTTGAATGTGTTAAACATACGCAATTTCTAGATATATAATTCACGTGCAAAGCATGTATAATGATCATGCGCGGAGTGTGTGCCGTAACACTTGTGTGTGTGTGTGTGTGTGAGGGAGAAGCGCTTTATGAGATAATGTTTTGCAGCATTTCTTTATCATCCCTATTCTATCGTGAGCTACACCATATCTAACAAAATTTTATAGATATTCAATCTGCATATCGTCTACGTAAAACTTGAGTTCATTTCTATATTTGTAACATTTTCAAAATCTTAACATAATCATTCACCATTCAAACATTTATTTGAATTGGTAGATTCAGACTTTAAACATTTTATGCTGCAAAGTCGAAATAAACTCAAATTTTACATAGATGATCATATATGTCGATTAAGCATCAACAAATTTTTGTTAAATTTAAAATGGTGCAGCTCGCGATACGATAGGGGTGCTAAAGGGGATGTTGCAAACATGAGTGTCTCAGAGCACTTATGTATGTGTGTGTGTGTATATATATATATATATATATATATATATATGTATGTATGTAAGAGGGAAGAAAGAGAATGTGTGGGGAAATTGGTGGTGGAGATTAAGGGGGAGAGTTCACGTGCAATATAAGAGGTGTAGCGGAACTCTTCTCTCTCTCTCTCTCTCTCTCTCTATATATATATATATATATATATATATATATATATATATATATATATATAGGCACACTCTATGACACTCCAATTTTGTCACATACTATTTGTATCCGAATTGTAGTCGCTCATTTATAATTAAATAAGTTAGTACGAAGAGAGAGAGGGGGAGGGAGAGTGTGGGTGGTGGAAATCGGAGGTGCTACACTGTTTGGGCCTGAGTGCGACCAGGGGATTAATATTTATTAGGTAAAAAGTAATGCCTAATGGAATTTACCTTTTCTTCTTGAAACAGGTGACTATTCCGTTGGATCAGATAAAGTCGGTAAATTCTTCCATAAGCAATGTGAACCCAGCAGAAAAATATATTCAAATAACATCAGTTGATGACTATGAGTTCTGGTTTATGGGTTTTATGAATTATGACAGTGCTGTCATGATTCTACAAGAAGTCTAGCACGATGCTGGGACCTGACAACTTTAATCATTACCACAGCAAAGAGTATATAATTGTGCATTATATTGTATAGCAGTGACAGTGTTCTTGTGTCAAAACGTGGATGTGTAGTTGAGTGCAAGGGGTGTAAACCATAAAGGATACAACTATATATTGTTGAATATATTTATTTTACTGTTTTTCATGCAACTTTATAAATGCAAACTTGTATACATATTTGCATGAAAATTAATACACATCATGCTATGTACTTGTATTATCGATTCAGACAATGGTCTGCATGCTATTTCAATACTATTAATATGTGCATTTCAATTTGTCCATCTGGCAGCAATATACATTTTATCTGTTTTTTCTCGACTCTTTTCTATGCACCTAATACTAGTACTGTCAAATTTCTTGGTTTACAGGTTTAATGCTTTTGTTGCGCTAGAAATCAAGAGGGGAGAAGATTATTTGTACAACTGCATTCAACGGTATGTTCACAGTTATTACAATTTTTCCAGTGCTTCCATGACGTATCTCATTTTTAGTGTTGCAAATGACATAATCTACAGACTGAAAATAATGTTTTATTTCTCATCATTTCTTGCTCTCATGCAATGCATGGGTTCAAGCTTATTGCAAGGTGTAAATGTAAGACGACTCTACATACTACCGTTTATCTTCAATATTTCCATATACCGGCTTTGTTCTGCGTGCTCATGGCATCTTTCCGTTTTCTCTCTTCCCACTTCCTAACAAGGCCATCAGCATAATTTATGTTCTTCATATTTTGTGTTATAACTTTAGTCCTAATGGGGGTGATGAATGACCCAGGTCTTGATTTTATGCTGGTTTTATCTTCAAATGCTTTAACCTTGCACTGTCCTTCTGACGTAATTTTTATATTCACGATGGTACCTCGACCATCATATAGTCCTTCTGTTGATGAAGATAGATGGTGTCTTCTCTTGCTCTGTTTGTATAATATGTGCAGTTGGAGTGCTAGTTTGTAAATGTCATCTTTAATTTCATTTTCTAAGTGTCTCTCAATATCTTTTTCTAGCTCTTCTTGGATTTTTTGCTCTTTTTCAGACTTGGAGAATGTATAATATGTGCAAAGCTTAAGTGTAAGATGACTTGACATACTACCGTTTATCTTCAGTATTTCCATATACCGGCTTTGCTGTGCGTGCTCATGGCATCTTTCTTTTTTCTCTCTTCCCGCTTCCTAGCACGGCCATCAGCATAGTTTCCGTTCTTCATACTTTGTGTTATAACTTTAGTCATAATGGGAGTGATGAATGACCCTGGTCTTGATTTTATACTAGTTTTGTCTTCAAATTCTTCAACTTTGCACTGTCCTTCTAACGTAATTTTTATATTCACAATGGTACCCCGGCCATCATATGGTCCTTCTGGTGATGAAGATAGATAGCGTCTTCTTTTGCGCTGTTTGTATAATTTGTGCAGTCGAAGTGCTAGTATGCAAATGTCATCTTTAATTTCATTTTCCAAGTGCCTCTCAATATCTGTTTCTAGCTCTACTTGAATTTTTCGCTCTTTTTCAGACTTGGAGAAGTTATAAAACTTTCCCTTGAAAACGCAAAATAAGCAATACTTAGCAGCAATAAATACGTCAATTTTGGGTAATCGATTATAAGTAAGAAAATCTCAAGTCAAAATAAATTGATTCTACAAGATAATGATATTCTTCAATTCTGATTTTTATGTGGTTCTAACAAAAGTAATTTAAAATATGTAAAGAGAATGAAACGATAATATGTAAAGAGAATGAAACGGTTTTTTGTTGGAATCAGATTCAAACTTCTGACTAATCCCGTGTGTGTATCAGATTTTGTAGTTAAATATGTGCTAACTTTTGTTATGATTGGATTCAAACTTGTGGCTTCATGTACATACAACAGAATTTTGCGATATGTGACTAAAATATCATAACTCTATGTCGGTTAGCAATGAGTTTATCCTATATCAGATTTCAACCAAACCTCTGTGTTGTCCTTTACATCTGGCATTTCCATTATATAAGCACACAACGCACATACTCGGATTGAGGCAACAAATCAATCGAAAAATACAAGTCAAAATGGCATAGATCCTTAAACATGATAAACCATTTGCTGTACGAAACACTGATTTATAGATTTCTATTATCAAATAGAACAATTAAGTTAGATAGAAAAATCTAGAGTACCAGATGATCATGCTGCATGAGGCACACGTAGCTATTCTTGATTACAAGCTATCTGAAGGAGTGCACCTTTATCTATAAAATTGCAACCAAAAATCCTTATATAGCCATCAGCAGATGTTAAGTTTTATTGATGTCTTCTTGCAAATCCCTGATTAGACAAGCTAGAGCTTTCGTAAGATGTATACACTGTAGTGATTTATGCGGAATTTTGATGAGGATCTAGCATTGTTTATTTAGATACTAATGGAGTATAACAAAACAATTATGAAATCTCACAAAAAACAAAGAACAAAAAAAGGACACATAAGATTTAACGTGGTTCAGATATGAATATCCTACGTCTACGGAGACTCAACAACTTTTAATTCTCAATGAAGAAATGAGTACATAAGAGAGAAGGAAGATAACAATAGAGAGAAGATTAATGGTGGATTGCTTTCTTCATACAATAACATAACCTCTATAATATAGGGATTTCTTGACCTCCAAGTAAACTTGGCACCCAAGTTTTCTTGACCTCAAGTAATCTTGGCACCCAAGTTTTCTTGACCTCCAAGTAAACTTGGCATCCAAGTTATTCAATATAGGAGCCAATTACATGATTGACAATCAATCTTTGCTTCTCTACAAATATTTGAATCATCAATTTTAACACTCCACCTTGATTTAAATATGACAGTCTTTCTTCATCATCTCATCTTCAACAATCAACGTAGAAGTTGTTGGGCCTAGCGCCCCATGGCGCTCAAGTAACAGGAAGCAAACTGATCAAGTTTGAGCAATGCTCAAACTTGTCCTTCGGAAGTGACTTAGTCATCATCTCTGAAGGATTATCCGAAGTACCCACCTTCAATAATTTGATCTTGCTCCGTTCTTCCTCAAGCATGAGAAAGAAACCTCTAACATTAATGTGCTTTGTCCGTGAACTATAAGCTTGATTCTCAACAAAATGAATAACACTCTGACTGTCTGAAAATAGCTCCACTGTCCGCTGCACCATTGAAAGATCATCCAATAACTGAAGTAAGTACAATCCTTCCTTTGTTGCTTCCACAATCGATATCAACTCTGCTTCGGTAGTCGACAAACTATGATAGATTGCAGCTTTGATCTCCATGAAATCGAGCCTATGCCAAATGTAAAAACATAGTCCGACACTGACTTTCTAGCATCTCTATCCCAGCATAACCAGAATTACAGTATCCTCTAAGAAAGATGTCATCATCTACTCCATCGTATGACAAACCCACCGAAGAAGTGCCTCGAAGATATCCAAGAATCCACTTCACTGCTTGCCAATGTTTTTTTACCTAGGTTAGACATATATCGACTGACAACACCAACTGCATGGGCCAAATCTGGTCTCTGCACACCATCGCATACATGAGACTACCAACAGCACTAGAATAAGGTATATTAGCCATATAACTTTTATCTTCTTCCGATATAGGAGAATGGTCTTTCGACAACTTAAAATGAGAACCTAAAGGAGTGCCTACTGATTTGGCTTTCTCCATCCCAAATTGAGCGAGGACTTTCTCGATGTACTGCGCCTGAGTGGGCCTTAACTCTCTCCGTTTCCTATCCCTGCTTATCTCCATACCCAATATTCTTTGTGCCTTTCCCAAATCCTTCATATCAAACTCTCTACTGAGCTCCGCTTTCAACTCCTTAATTTTGATCATACTCTGAGATGCAATCAACATATCATCAACATATAACAACAAATAAATCATGTCATCATCACATCTCCTAAAATAAACACACTGGTCTTTGAAGCTGCTGGAGTATCCTGTGAAAGCATAAACTTATCAAATCTCTTGTACCATAGTCTGGGAGACTGCTTCAGTCCATAAAGAGATTTGTTAAGTTTACAAACATAGTCTGACCTGCTACTATCAATGAACCCTTCCGGCTGCCGCAAATAAATCTCTTCATCCAAATCACCATGCAAGAAAACAGTTTTGACATCTAGTTGCTCTAACTCCATGTCATAATGAGCAACTAATGTCAAAAGAATATGAATGGAAGTATGCCTAACAACCGGAGCAAAGATGTCGTGATACTCTACCCCTTTCTTCTGAACATACCCCTTTGCTACTAGTCTTGCTTTATATCCGAACTCTCCATTGCCGCCGTCTTTCACTCTATAGATCCACTTACATCCAATAGCTCTCTTGTCGGTAGGAAGTGGCACCAAATCCCAAGTGTGATTTTTTCGTAAAGATTTGATCTTCTCTTCCATTGCTACTAACCAACTGGAACTGTCAACTGATGCAATAGCATCTCTATAATCTCTGGGCTGATCATGGACAACGTTTAATGCATATGTTGCCATATCATCAAAGTCAATGTCTTTGATGCTCAAACCAACAAACTCATCAAGCCATCTGGGCTTTTTTCTTTCTCTAACAGGCCTGGTCTCTGTATGAGCTCCATCCACCTTGAGTTTGATCTTCTATGTCAGTATCCATACTATCCTCATCAACCACGGCGTCATCAGAAACGCCATTTGAACGTCTATGGAAAGAATCAACAGATGATTTGCTTTATGTTTTGTATTCTTCACATGTCCTCTCATCATCATCCGATGAGGAAGGCTCCACCTTCAACATACCCTTCTCATCAAAAGTTACATGCCTTCTTATAATAAGTTTCTAGCTAATAGGACACCACGACCTATATCCTTTTACTCCTCTTCTATAACCTAGAAAGATACACTTGCGAGCTCTAGGTTCCAGCTTTCCTCGACTCTCTTGCACATAAGCTGGACAACCAAACACCTTGAGGAATGAATAGCTAACAGGCTCTCATTTCCATACCTCTTCAGGGATCTTCATATCTATGGCAGTAAAAGGTGTGCGGTTGATGAGGAAAGCCGCCATAGATAAAGCTTCAGCCCAAAATCTCTTCTTTAACTTAGCAGTCAATCTGAGGCACCTAGTTCTCTCCAACAATGTCTGATTCATCCTTTCTGCAACTCCATTGGACTTTGGGTCGCCTGGTGTGGTGTAATGCCTTCGGACTCACAATAATCGATGAATTCCTGTGATACGAATTCTCCGCCATTATCTGAACGAAGAACCTTCAACTTCTTCCCTGACTGCTTCTCCACCATTGATTTCCATTTACGAAACCTAGTAAAGGTTTCACTTTTGGACTTTAAAAAGTATACCCAAACTTTACGAGAGAAATCGTCTATAAATGAAACAAAATACCTGGCTCCACCCAAGGATGGGCAAGGGAAAGGTCCCCAAACATCTGTGTGAACATAATCCAAAACAACTTTTGCTTTGTGCTCACCAAAAGAAATATTCGTCTGCTTACCAAGAACACACTCTTCAAAAAAAAAAAACAAGCTTTGAATGCCGAACTCCGTCAATCAAACCTCGCTTTCTTAGCTCATCCATGCTGCGCTCACCAATGTGACCCATCCGCAAGTGCCATAATCTGGAAGAATATGAATCAGCTGAAGTAATTGAAGCTTATTCACCAACTACAGTAGTGCCCTTTAGTAAATAGAGATTTCCTGTCCTCACTTCTTTCATAACGATTATGGAACCCTTAGGTATTTTCATCTTCTCTTCTTCAACTACAATCTTTAGTCCAAGTCTACTCAACGCTCCAATAGAAATCAAGCTCCTCCTTAAATCAGGTACATGCCTAACATCAGTAATGGTTTGAATAACACCGTCAAATATCACGATCTTTACACTACCAACACCAACCATATGGCAAGAATCATCATTGCCCATCAAAACTTCTCCTCCATCAATCTCACGGTAAGTGGAAAAAGAGTTCCTATCAGGTGTCATATGATGGGATGCGCCAGAATCAATCAACAATAGGGTGCTCTTCCCAGAAGAGCTGGAAGCTGTAAACACATCAGTGTCACTCTCTGTATCTGATTTTTCCGCTGTAGAGGCAGAAGCTTGCTTTGAGTCTTTTCTTCTTTCTTCAAGCTTGGGACATTGTGCAACAAAGTGCCCGGGCTTTTTACAATAATGGCAAGTCAATTTCTTAGACCCCTTAGACTGGGACCTCGAAGAATTCTGTTCTTCACCTTTTTTTAATTTGCTTTGACTTTTACCTCTCTGAACAGATAAGCCTTCGGTATCACTATCAATGCTAGTGCTCGCCAATCTATCTCTTAACATTTCATTATGAAGGTCAGCCTTTACATCAGAAAGACTAATTTTACTACGGCCATAAATCATGGAATTGACAAAAGAAGTATATTCTTTAGGCAAGGAACATAGGATGATCAGAGCTTGAGCCTCATCAGTAATATCAACATCTGCTGCCTTCAGGTTCATAACTAAAGTGGTCAAGGCATCTACATGCTCCATAAAATCGGCTCCAGGCTTCATCTTGAACGAATAAAGTTGTTGTTGTAGAATAATACGATTTTGTGAGAGACTTGTCTTGATATGCATCTGATAATGCATCCCGTAGTTCCTTCGCCGTCTTCTTTTGAGAAAATTCTCTAAGGACTTCATCTGAAAGACTCAACTGAATTGTTTTGAGAGCTTCGTCTTCCATTTCCTCCAATTCAGCTCCATCAACATCTTTCAATTTCTCAGACGCAGAAACAACTTTAAAAGTCTTCTCCTTCTTCAATACGGCCTCCATCTTTATCTTCTAAGTACCAAAATCCTTTTCTGTCAAAACGTATTACTCCATAATTGATGCCTCCAACAGACTTTACTAGAAGTAGCCATTAATATCCAAATACAAACAATAACACCAGCTTTGATACCAAACTGTAGTGATTTATGCGGAATTTTGATGAGAATCTAGTATTGTTTATTTAGATACTAATGGAGTATAACAAAACAATTATGAAATCCCACAAAAAACAAAGAACAAAAAAAGACACAGAAGATTTAACGTGGTTCGGATATGAATATCCTACGTCCACGGAGACCCAACAACCTTTATTTCCCAATGAATAAATGAGAACATAAGAGAGGAGGAAGATTACAATAGAGAGAAGATTAATGGTGGATTTCTTTCTTCATACAATAACATGACCTCTATTTATATAGAGGAATTTCTTGACCTTCAAGTAATTTTGGCATCCAAGTTTTCTTGACTTCCAAGTAAACTTGGCATCCAAGTTTTCTTGACCTCCAAGTAAAGTTGGCACCCAAGTTATTCTATATAGGAGCCAATTATATGATTGACAATCAATCTTTTCTTATCTATAAATATTTGAATCATCAATTTCAACATAGACTTCTGATGTTTATTGAAATCATGATTTTAGAAGTCCAATTATTTGCATGTAAATGTCAATTTGTCAAAGTCCTGGTCACATAAGTGGTGCCAGTGCTATATTTGGCAATGTGGAAGTATAATGTATGTCACACTAAATGCTGCTCTGCTGCTTTGCTTAAAAGGAATGTAGAATCTGATATTGGGTTAGTTTGGGTTCTTTCCTTTGTTTACCTACTTCACTTACCACATAAGTTAAACCTTCCCTTTCTTACTGCTTATGTTTAGTATTAGTAGTTACGTTGTCATTTTGATATATAGTTGAACTCAACAAAGGAAAGTTTCTGTCCTTTAATAGCACTTGGAGGAAAATTGCAAACAAAGGGGAAGAAGGTTCATGCTCCGGTAGCTTTCTCTATTCAGAAATTGCTTGGGATTTATCATTCAACAACAACATATGTTAATGTAATGCATACGACACGATCCTTTTTTTTTTTGGTCTAAGCTGTATTTTACGCGATTGTTGCAATGCAGATACGCACATCTTCTACTGCTGATGCTGGTGACTGCACCAAACTGTTGGGATCATTAGGAATCTTTCTCTATTTCCGCCTTACATGGTAAAAATTTTGTGCTTACGCTAGAAAACGTTGTATTCATTTTGAATTGACCTGGATGATGATGACCCAAATTATGAAACCGAATTGACCCTAACAGGCTCTTCTTGGTCTGATGCTGATATGAACCATCGATTACAGAACAGGTAGGTCGCAGGTGACATGAGACCTGAGCCATGTGGCTAACTGTCTACACCAGGGACCTGAAACACATGGTTGCAGACTGCAGTTATGCAAAAGCTTGATTTCTTCTCCATCACTGAATCCAGTAAGGTAGACAGGGCATTATACTGTGCTTCCATTGTAGGCTGATGCAGCTGTAGTTTTGATTGTGTTCGTTGATACCCCACTTTGTTGGTTAGCCATGCATGATGAGTTAATACTTCATTCTATTGGTTGTTTCTGTCGTTTTCATAAATGTTATTGGGCTCGTGTGGAGATCACAAAGTGAATTTATTGTTATAGACGGAGAAAATAAACTAATGTTTGACTAGCCCATTTCTCTTGTAGGCAAGTTCTATGTTGTTTTTGTAGCTATTGCGTTGTTACCACTGGATCATAGAACATATCAATATTTGAACGTATTGTATTGGGATCATTATATTAAACTATTGTATGGATGGTTGATCATGTTATGTGAGTTACAAAAATTCAGAAAAAGTACTTTACTGTGTTTTGTCTTATTCCTTTAAGGGTCGATCTTAGTTAACCTGAGGAAATGCTACGTGATTGGAATTTCAACAAGAAACTGTCCTTTAACTATGAAGTTTCTAGAAAATTCTGGTCAATTTTATGTTTGAACTTTTAGTTACAGTAATTAAGTGTGTTTGGAGGGTCCAATTCTTCAGTCTTCATTTCGTTTTGTTCTCATGTGTCGAATTCGTTTCAACCATCAATATCTATAGTATGTAATCATTTTAGTAGCATGGTGGGATTCATTCATCAGTTCAATTATGAAATGTGGAGTTGAGATTTTCATGGGAATATGAAGACAAAAGAACAAAAAAATGAGGAATTTTGCCACGATTAAGGATGTAGGATTTCTTTATCGGTTTTCAGTTCCAGCTCTATCTATCCTATGTACGGCTATTTCAAAACTAGCGATTTACCACAAATTTTTGGTGGAAATAAGATATGGTTAACCTAATAGCTTTGACTTGCGTACCACATGCTACTCGTGTTCCATATAATTTTCTTTAGAGGTGAAAAAAGTTGGTTGAGTATTGATTTTGATGAGCTGATGGATAGAATACGAAATGGATTTGCATAATAGAGAGAAAATGAAAACTTGTATTATTATTTGAGTAAGCCGTTTTACAGCAACCACTGATGTATTTATAATACAAAGTTCGTGATGGGCCAAGCCCAAATACACAGCAAAGCTATGTAATATACACAGAAGCAAAACCGAGAGAGCAGCATTTCATTTTCTCTTGTGCTCCCCCCTCAAATCCAAATTAGGGTTTTAGGCGGCCTGAGAGAAAAAGAAAGAGCTCCCCCGATTTGGTAAACTAAAGCTTGCAATATCCAATTGGGACAAAAACCGGAGAAGATGGCCATCAGATCTGGTCCATGCAGTCTTAGGACTTAGATCTAGTAGGTTGATCTTTTTCGGTACGACGATTTTGTTAGTTGATCCATCCTTTCTAGTGCCTTTGCTTGCTGATTTTATTCGAGAAGGACTTTGGCTCTTTGAAAGTTAAGTGCTAACAGCTATCTCTGTTGAGATTAAAGCACTACTGTCTTCGATTATTTTGAGCTTGTCTTTTAACATCAGAAAATTTGAAATTGGTTTTGTTAGAATGTCCACCAGTTGATGAGTAGCAGATATATGATTTACCATTAACTTGTTATCTGCAACTCTTTCTCTTACAAAATGAATGTCAAGCGCTACATGCTTGGTTCTGGAATATTGAATCGAATTAGCACTAATAGGATAATGTTAAGGTTATCACACCGTAGATTGGTTGTTTTTTGGTATTAACTTGTAATTAATGTGATAGAGATTCAATCCACATTATTTCTACTGTAATGTTACCCACACTTCAATATTCTGCTTCGATGCTAGACCTTAAAACTGGTATTTTCTTTTTAGAGCACCAGGATATGGGTTTTGTGCCGAGAAATGTGTAGTAGCTTGATGTTAACCTTCTATCGTCAGGGTCTGATCCCCAGTCAAAGTCTGCATATCCACTTAAATTGATGTTTCTGATGCTTCTAATGTTAGACCATAACTTATTATCCCTTTAAAAAATCCCAGTGTTCTTTTTACTGCTTGCTAGTGTGTGTGTGATGCATTTTGCATTAATTGATTAACTTTATTCACAACTAAGGATATATCAGGCTTGTAATTGTGGCATACTGTAGGGCATCAATTGTGCTTTTGTATAATGTTGGATTTATTATTGGGTCACCACTTGTTTTAGATAATTGTAGATTACTCGGCATAAGGGTACTTAAAGCCTTTGCCTTTTTTTCATTTTAGTTCTGACTAAGATATTTGAGATATATTTTTCTTGGCTAAGAATAAGCTTGGTATTACTTGGTCTTTTCACTTGAATGACGAAGAAATAACTCAGACTGCCTAGATTCTTGATTGAGAATTCTTTGTTCAGTTGCTTTGTAAGCTCCTTTATTCCATCACTGCAATTACTAATAATTATGAAATCATTGACATAAATTAGCATATAGGTAGAATTTGAATAGTTAAACTTTGCAAACTATGAAGTGTCAGATTTTGTAGGAGCATAGCCAAGGTTGGTTAGAGCTGTCTTTAGTTTGTTGAACCACACGTTTGGTGCTTGTTTCAAGCCATAGGTGGCTTAATTTAATCTGCACATGAGATTTCCATTTTGATGTTGCTTGAATCTCTCTGGTTGCTCTATGTACACTTCTTCCTGTAAAACATCATTAAGAAAGCATTATTTACATCTAATTGATTAATTTTCCAATTTCTATGCAAAGCAATGGTTAGAATTATCCTTATAGTGGTTGGTTTCACAATAGATGAGAATGTTTCATTAAAATCAAATCCATACTATTGTGAGTAACCTTTTTGTAACACCCCACGTCCATTAATGTCACTCACAAAGGGAATGCATTAACTTCCATGGAACATTATTAGTGTATAGAACAGAATATAACAAGATAGATACATATATTGGTACTTGAAAAATTTAAAACAACTTTTATTGCAGTGGAGAAATAGTTTGATTACAACAACTTCATAAACCAACAGTAAAACCAAGTACACTTAATATTCATCTTGACAAATTGTTTTCTGAGTACATAAAGTAAAAAGCATAACTCCAACACAAGTAGTCATAAAAGAGATGAGCTGAACTTTACTTTCAGCAATCCAAGCACTTCCAAAAGAGAGAGAAAGAGATCCAAGATCAAACTCCACTAGTACTAGTCTCACCCTGTGAACCTTGGGGGGGGGGGGGGGAAGGAAGAAAAGAGGCGAAAACAAGAGGGTCAGACATAAAGTCTGGCGGGTATAATAAGTTTAACAATATAATTATTACAGTAACTATGATAAGACATAAACTGGTAAGATAAGGTATGACCATGAAACAAGTGGGCATGACAAAGCAAACAAGAGGAATATTCCGGCGTTAATCTCATTCCTAATCACTATAGGATAATTACTATACTGCACCACTACTAGTTACTCTAAAAGTTGATCCCGCCTATAGAACATAATAATGATAATGGTAGTTTCGTGTACCCCTAGCTGCCTTCACAGGTGCCGTCTACCCCTATCTCCACTAGTTGTACCCACTACTCCCATGCGATCGGCTCCCTAACTCGTAGATACCCGTGCTGGTCCCACAGTGGGGTGTATCACTCCCCAAAGTGGCAACCCGATACCATTAGAGATGCACGGCTTATATCTACACGATGCAACAACGTCTTACCTACCAGCCTGGGCCCACACACGCACATGACCCCGTTGGACTTGCGTTGCCACCGCTAACCCGTTTTGACCTCTTACAATCAAACCCAGTAAGCGTGTCCCGTCCTCGACTTGGATCGAGCTCACAAAGATACTTAATGCGTTATTGGTTTGAAAAGGGCCCCCATGCCTGACACAAGCTTTCCACCTATGCTTGGTCCCCACTAAGGTTTCCCACTTAACCCCATTCTTATTTATGTCTTCTTACATGTTTTAACTTGGTTAAGTGTTTCTAATCGTATTTCACATGCCACCCAAGGCCACCCACTTAACCCCCATGTCCCACCACATGTTTATCCGGTTAAGTGTTACTTAATTCATTAGAACCGTAACCTTGTAAAGACCTCCCAAATTAGACTGACATTTGTGGTTGCTGGATTTGTCGGGCGGGTCCGGGCTGTCTTATACCGCAAACGAGCCTAACCTCGTGTCTTTACAATTGTTACACATTTAATTCGTGCCTTTGACCTCTCACATTAGACTACCATTTGTAGTTGCTGGATTTGCCGAGCGGGTCCGGGCACTCTTACACCACAAACAAGTCTAATCTCGTGTCTTAGGCGGTTAATTATTACACAATTATTTAAACCCATACTGGATTAATATCCCTATTCAAATTTATCAATAAATTCCTAATTTATTTATGTCCATAATTGTCACCTAAATTATGTCCATAATTTCAGGTATATAATTTATACCAATTAATGCTTCATATTAATTATATGCCTTTTAAAGCCATTTTATGCCAATTCACAATTATGTATATTCAATATTTTCCCATTGTCCCCACGCTATTCGTACGTTTTGATATGACATATATTAGACTCGCAACAGTCTAACTTATAAAAAGAAAAGCAACATCACAATTTGCATAACACATAAAATAGATCTAAGAATCATGACATATGCTTACATAGCCAATAACTTACATAGGCAATACACAAATTTGCATAACTATCAGAGATCTAAATATAGATCTAAACATAAAGATGTGAACTTGCATATATGGATATGGTTTTCCTATAACTTGCATATGAATTTCATTCAAACTGGCATATGATTCACATACAAAACTAGCATAGGCAATGGGCATATAGAACATAAATTTGCATAACTATGTACTGCCATGGATCTAAATATAGATCTAAACATAAAGATGTGAACTAGCATATGGATCTAAACATGTAAATTAATGTTACATGTTTGCATACAAACTAGCATATGTATCTACATGATTCACATATGTTTTAACATTCCAAACTTGCATAAGATTCACATATGTCTTAATATCCCAAACTTGCATAAGATTCATATATGTTTTAACATCCCAAACTTGCATAAGATTCATATAAGAACATATAGTCCAACATCACAAACTTCTGAAGGCCATAACTTCTTCGTACGAAGTCCAATTCACACAAACTCGGACTCTATTTCAAGCAGAATTTCGAGACGAACGCAATGGCCCCGTTTTCCTTAATTCTCACAATTGAAATTAAATATTCTTTAATTTTAGTATTTAAAATCACAGGGTGTTACATTCTCCCCTCCTTAAAGGATTTCGCCCCCGAAATCTCCAAGTTAAGGAGAATGTATATCCTAACATCCAATCATCCATCTACTTAACCATCAAACACATACATCCATTGTCCTTACAAGATTTCTAATGCTGTATGAACATCTGCAAAAAGTGTGTGTATATGTTCCTTATCTAATGCAAAATCAGGCGGTTTACTGATTCAGTTGACCTCCTTAATGCAAATCATGATAGTGCCATGCGTCCATTATGTATGCGGAAGAATCCTATCGATACATATTATTCCTACATGTGTGCACAACCATTCATCAAAATGCAGCATCCATATGATAACACAACCATTTTACATCCATTAATTTAGATATGCACACACATTTATATGCAACATGAAGGTGATTGAGCCGATCTAGTGCTTAATGTGTGTGTACATGCATCCACATGCAACCACTAGTAACCACTTGCATCCACCAAACATAACATGTCTCAAACACATGTTTGCAACCATAGGGTTCTTTCTAACTAAAGATCGAAGATGTCATTGCAAAGATAATACTAAAAGATAGGAAAAGTATCAACAAAGCGGTAGAAAAAGGAGAAATTAAAACATACCTTAAAAAAGGAAAGGGTACAGCGTACGCATCTTGTCTTCCGTCTCCTAAGTCGCGTCTCTTTGATCATCTCCCCATTGCACTTTGACCAACTTGGCCTCTTTGTTGCGAAGATTTTTGACCTCCGATCTGTGAATGCGTGTAGGAGCTCGTCTAACAGTGGCATTACGCTCTACTTCCACTTCTACGAGCGTGCTCGGCTCCACCACTTCCGCCGTATCATGTAAACACTTACGCAAATGCGAATCGTGAAACACGTCATGAACACCACAGAGCTTCTCTGGTAACTTTACCCTATACGCCATCTGCCCAATCCTCTCTGTAATTTGAAAGGGTCCCACGAACCTCGGTGCCAACTTCCCTACCGACCCAAAACGGATTACGTTTCTCAACGGTGACACCTTAACAAAAACCATGTCCCCAATATTGAACTCAAGATCGGTTCGTCTCTTATCAGCATATGACTTTTGTCGGTCCTGCGCCGTCTTCATTCGCCTTCGAATCAGGTCTATCTTCTCTAAAGTCTCCCTAATCATGTCGTGTCCAAGTAAAACCTTATCCGTGGATTCCCACCAACAAGTAGGTGATCGGCACGGTCGTCCATAAAGAGCCTCAAAAGGTGTCATGCCAACGCTAGCCTGAAAACTATTATTATAGGCGAACTCCACTAATGGAAGATGTTCTTCTCATGTTCCTCCAAAGTCTAGGATGCATAGCCTCAGAAGGTCTTCTAGAATCCGATTTACCCTCTCGGTCTGGCCGTCCGTCTGAGGGTGATAAGCGGTACTTAAGCATAATTGTGTTTCAACCGCCTCTTGTAAGCTTTTCCAAAATTCGCTTGTGAAAATGGGATCTCTATCGCTCACAATGCTAGAGGGTATGCCGTGCAGGCGAACTATATGGAATAAAATGGGCACTTTTGGTAAGTCTGTCTACAATTATGCAAATCCCCGTATTACCCTTCCTTGATCTTGGTAACCCATCTACAAAATCCATGGAAATACTTTTCCATTTCCAAAGCGGAATCTCTAAGGGGAGGAGCAAACCTCCGGGCTTCTTTTGCTCCGCCTTGACTTGTTGGCACACTAAGCATCTAGAAACGAACTCAGCCACGTCCTTCTTCATTCCGGCCCAAAAGAAAACTCGCTTCATATCCCTATACATCTTGTCACCACCGGGATGTATGGTCATCTTAGAGCGATGTGAGTCTTCAAGAATTGCTTTTTCAAACTCTCATCTTGTCGTACGCAAAGTTTCCCATCTCTACGCAGCCAGCCTCTCTCATCTATAGCATATCTATTAAGATGACTCGAAGACTCCCCCTATAAGCTTGCCTACTATCTCAACCAACCGTGGGTCATTTCGATGTGCCTCTCCAACTCGACCCAAAAGTGTTGGTTGCACCTCTAACGATGCCAACAATTCGGGTACATAATCAACAGAGGGTCTGAAGTCAATGGTAGATATATACTCCAAACTCTGCCGCTCTACAATCGAAGGACATAAAGTCAACTTCTTTCTGCTTAAGGCGTCGGCTACAACGTTACCCTTGCCAGGGGTATATGCGATCTCAAAATCGTAAGATGCCAAAAACTCCATCCACCTCTGTTGCCTTAAGTTTAGATCCTTCTGAGAGAATAAGTACTTTAGCGACTTATGGTCTGTATACAACTCAAACATTTCACCAAGCAAATAATGACGCCATGACTTAAGCGCAAAAACTATGGCAGCCAACTCTAAGTTGTGGGTAGGGTAATTTTTCTCGTGGGCTTTCAACTGCCTTCCACCGTAGCATATCACCCTTCCCTCTTGCATTAAAACTGTGCCAAGCCCTGTCCCGCAAGCATCAGTATATACTATGAATGACTTACTTCCGTCTGGCAAAACAAAAACTGGAGCGGTCGTCAAAGCCCTCTTCAGACGTTGGAAAGCATCGTCACAGTCAACATCCCAAGCAAAAGTCAAGTTCTTCTTCGTTAACCGAGTAAGTGGGACTGATATCT
Source organism: Allium sativum (assembly GCA_030737875.1). Classification (NCBI taxonomy): domain Eukaryota; kingdom Viridiplantae; phylum Streptophyta; class Magnoliopsida; order Asparagales; family Amaryllidaceae; genus Allium; species Allium sativum. The sequence goes on from CM060919.1 coordinate 214,937,336, forward strand.
TCGCGAAGTCCTTAATGAACTTCCTATAATACTCAGCCAGCCCTAAAAAGCTTCTTACCTCTGTTGCGTTTTTAGAAATTTTCCAATCTTGGATTGCCACCACCTTTGTGGGATCCACAGCTATCCCTTCCTTAGAGACCACGTGTCCTAAGAACCTCACTTCTTTTCTCCAAAAATGGCACTTGGAGAACTTAGCTTTAAGTTAATGCGCTTGTAGGGTCTCTAAGATTTCCCTAAGATGTAGGGCATGCTCTTCTTCATTTTTAGAGAAAATCAGGATATCGTCCACAAAGACTACCACAAACTTGTTTAGAAACTCCCTAAATACCCTACTCATTGAGTCAACAAAGTATGCAGGTGCATTCGTCAAACCAAAAGGCATGACGAGCCACTCGAAGAAACCGTCAGGAGTTCTAAATGCAGTCTTATGGATGCTATCTTCAGCCACCCTTAACTGATGAAACCCTGTAGCCAAATCCAGTTGCGAGAAAACTGTAACGACCTGTATTCTACACATCATAGGATTGTAGAATATTTATTTCTTTCCCGTATGAAGTTGTATGGTCATGTAACCTTGGGAAACATCCATTAGAGTCATTTCCCATGTTCATGATTTTTGTCGACTTTTAAATGACCATTTTGCCCTTAGTTGGTACTGTTTTAGCCATAACTTTTGATTGGAAAGGAATTTTGACCTGAAACCACTTCCATTTGATTCGTTTGATGGTTTACCTTTCCGTAGAGTGGTCATAATAGCCAAACGGACTTACCGTTTGGGAGATATGGCTGAAATAAGGTTTGGAGGGTGAAAAACTGCTTAACCGGGCCAAACCGGGTGATTAGTGAGTAGGTCCATAACCCATTTCGGGATTGGGGTTATGGGGAGGCTGAAATGAGATAGAGGATCATTCCATTTCAGTTTTCTAGCCTCCACTTATCACCAAGGAACCCTAAAAATGGCCTCCAACCTCTAAATCACCTCCAAATCATCTTTTGGTTAAGGATTAAGCTTAGCAACCCCTAATCAAGGAAGATCTTCACCAAAGCAACATAGGAGCTGCTGTTTGGCATTGAGATTCACATCAAATCAGAGAATTATTTCAGATCTTAGTTTATTTTGTGGCTAAGGTGAGTGATTTGCATAGTTTTGCACTAATTATGGCTAATTAGGGGTGATTAGTGTTAATTAGCGAATTTAAACGTGATAAAATTCTGGAAAAATATTTATAAAATTCGGAATAATGTTTTAGACCTCTGATATGAATTTGGGTTAGTTTGGTTAAGTTTTGTTAATCCTATCATTAGTTTCACCTAAACATGCTTAAGGGGAAATATGGGATTTTGGGTATGTTTGATCCATTTTAACCTATCATGTTGATGTTTTGATGTTTGTGGTTGATTATGCATATTGCTATGACTGTATGAAATGCTTTGTGATTGATTTCAATAGTTAGAATGGTCGAAAACGCCGTCGAATGGCGTAAACTGCTCGCTGGAAGAACTGCAGGAAATTGCAGGCAGGATCGGATCGGACCCCCTTTACCCGACCCGAACCGATCGTGGGCACATGCCACGATCCGAATCGAGGACACGATCCGATGGGAAGAAGAGCACGAGTCCGAACCGCGCCAGCAGTCCCGACCTGATCCGCCATGAAGGGTGAGCACGATCCGTCGACCTGGAGAAGTGCTTTCCGACCCGAACTGCTTGAAGGACCACGACCCGATCCGAAGGAGCTTGTCACGAACCGATCTGTGGCGATTGGCTTGGAGACCCCGACCCGATCCGCTGAGGGGTACTCGAACCGATCCGATGGAGCTGGAGGACCACGAGTTGATGGCGTGACCCGATCCGAATGAGGGAACCCGATCCGAACCGTGGTGACGAGGAAACGGGACTCCGAAACGATCCGATCTGAAGACTACGACCCGATTCGATGGTGATGACCAATAACCCGAGATGCAAAGGTAGTCCAAATGGAAGTTAGAGCTCAGGATCCCGGAACCAGTTGGGAACCAATGAGTTCACTTCATGGTTGGACTTTGCTGCGGGACGTGTGCTAAGGAGTTGTCGACGTTCATAACTTCGATTCACCACTAAGAATGAATGATGGGCTACTTATCAGTGCAGTAGGGTCATTATGACCTGAGGGGCAAGGTGATGGTAGCAAGACTACGTTATCAGTGCAGTAGGGTCATTATGACCTGAGGGGCAAGGTGATGCGTAGTAAGACTATGAGCCAGCGCAGATGGGGTTCTTGTGACTCCATGGGGCAAAGTGGACATAGTAAGGATTGGTAAGGCTATGAGCCAGTGCAGTGGGGTTCTTGTGACTCCATGGGGCAAAGTGGACATAGCAAATGATTAGTGGCTACGTTATCAGTGCAGTGAAGCCATTTATGACTTCATGGGGCAGAGTGATCGTAGCAAGGTATGTTGGGTGATCGAAGTGGTGAATATCGTATGCTTTACGCACTGAGTGAGAGATGTGGGGATGGATGCTATGTTTGATTGTTTGCCATCCCTATGACATGCACACCTCCCCCACCTCCGTATCTTTATATTGTTTGATATGATACCTTAGAGTGTTGTACATTATGTAGTGCTAACTCTTTGGTTGCAGGTCCAGGTTCAGGTATGTTTTAGTCTACCTGTTATTGTTCACTTTAGATGCTTATCGCTCATACCAGGCTTTATGTCTGACCCAGAGTTTTATGTCTCCTCTTATTACTCTGGGTGCGCACACGAGCAGACTAGAGACAAGTTAGCTGGTGATGCGCGAGTAGCTGATTCGGAGGCGGGCAGGAGGCTTCCACGTATGATATATATATACACATTCTCCCTGTGTCGTTGGCGGTCGCTACTTGGGCATTAGTAGTGTACCTCCTTTATCTTACTTTTGCTTTGAGACAGTTTGAAAGTTGTAATAAGCTGTATTTTGGATTTCCGCTGCTATGATGTTTAGTTCTGATTTTCAGCTTATGCACTGTCTCTCCTGTTTTATGTCAAGTATGTTATTATTATATTTTGTTCTATGCGCTGTGAGACATTCTACAGGTTCTTTGTATGTTCATTTCCTTCATCCTTTTCCTTCTGACGACCCGTTCCGTGCTAACTGAACATGGGTACAGCGCACCTTTGGAGTAAATGTCGGTTGGTGCGGGGCGGGCCGTCACACTTGGTATCGGAGCTCTAGGTTGCGTAGTTAACCTAGGGAAAGACACTAGAGAGAGTTAGTACGTATATGAGAGCGCGTATTTGTGATTACTTTGGTTTTCAAAAGCTATGTATATATATACTATTGGTAGTATAAGAATGAAGTCGCACTGCACTAGCACCACTATGGGGTCGTTAATCGTTTCCCTTTTTCAGATTGACGATGAGCCGAGACACGAGGGGTGCTGGTAGAGGGACCAACCAAGGGAATGCCGCTGACATGAGTGCTATGTTTACTAACCTCATGAGAGACATGCTCAGAGAAGTGCAAGGGGCAGTTCCCAATCCCGGAGTTGGTATTGGCCCAGTAGTGCAGGCGCCTAGGGTCGATTTCGCCAAGTTGTGCAAGGATTACACTAATCTTGGTGGAAAGCCGTTCCACGGGACGGAGTCAGCCACAGATGTTCAAGATTGGATGGATATCTGTGATCGTATCTTTGATGACTTGGGTCTTGAGGATGCGATGAAGAGAAGGCTAGCATCTCGTCAGCTGCAAGGGCGAGCGATGAATTGGTGGAATGCCATTAGAACAGCTACTCCAGAGGATCAGGTTACTTGGGTTCAGTTCAAGGCTCGCTTTAGCAAGAAGTTTATCCCAGCTGCCCAAAAGTCAGTGCTGTTCAAGAGGTTCTTGGAACTCAAGCAGGGTGGCAGGGCAGTTTCTGATTATATTGCCGAGTTCGACACTTTGTCAAAGTATGGACTGTCTCTCATTGATACTCCTGAGAAGAAGAATGAGAAGTTCATTACTGGTTTGGATGGATACTTGGGGGAAAGGCTTATCAACCACATCGATGAGACTTTTGAATCGATCGTGGGGAAAGCTTTGAGATCAGAGAGCCTTTACCATAAGTCAAAGACTGAGGCTGCATCTGCAGAAGGGCCAAAGCCGCAAGCAGGCGGTGGAGGCAAGAATAATTCTCAGAATAAGAGGAAGCAGGACCAATCAAAAGGTGGCAAGAAAAAAAGCAAGAAGGATGTTGAGTGCTTCAGCTGTGGAAAGAAGGGCCATTATGCTAAAGAATGTCGGGCCAAGCCAACGGAAAGGAAGTGCTACAACTGTGGTCAAATGGGACATCAGAAGGATAAGTGTCCGCAACCTCTTAAGGAGAAGCAGATTGTGAAAGCATATGCTATTGATGCTGTTCCTTCTTCGTCGAATGCCCCAACTGCGGCGGAGAAAGGAAAGAATGTTGTTATTCAAGGTATGCTTTCTATTTATGATGTACCAGTTCGAGTTTTGTTTGATACTGGGGCTTCCCGTTCCTTCATATCTAGTGACCTGGTAGATAGGTTGGGACTGGAACCCGAGATAGTCGATAGACCATTGGTTGTGACGAACCCGATTGGTGGTTCGACTAGCCTTAGTATGATTTGCAGGAATTTGGTCTTATCGAGTCATGGATGTATGTTTGTATGTGATTGCTTTGTTTTGGGCTTTACTGGGTATGGCATTATATTGGGAGTCGATTGGCTCCAAAGATACGGGGTGGTGGTAGACTGTGAGGGCTGTGAGGGCTTTTTGGTGACAGTGAGGGCGGATGATGGGCGGAGGGTAGTGTTTGGTAGTCTACCTAGTGATGGGGTTATGGCTAGTTTTGTAAATTCCCTCGACATCCCGCAGGATGAGTTGTCATATGTGCCCGTGGTTGGCCAGTATCCGGACGTCTTCGAGGAGGTGACCGGGCTTCCACCACACCGAGAGATTGAGTTCCGTATTGATTTAGTGAAAGATGCCAGACCTATAGTGATGCCACTTCGTCGTATGGCACCAAGGGAGCAGAGAGAGCTCGGGGTGCAAGTCAGCAATCTTTTGAAGAAGGGATTTATTAGAAGGAGTGTCTCCGAGTGGGGAGCACCAGTTGTGTTTGCCACTAAGGCAGATGGTTCCCTTCGTTTGTGTGTGGACTATCGCGAGTTGAATAAGGTGACGAGGAAGAATAAGTATCCTCTACCGCGGATAGATGATTTGTTTGATCAACTGGAAGGAGCAAGAGTGTTCTCCCAGTTGGACCTCGCGACAGGATTTCATCAGCTTCGAGTAGCGGATGAGAGTGTTCCGAAAACGGCATTTAGGACGCCGTCTGGATTTTATGAGTGGTTGGTCATGCCATTTGGGTTGACCAATGCACCAGCCTATTTTGTGGATCTTATGAATCGAGTATTCAGAGATCAGTTGAATAAGTTTGTTCTTGTGTTCGTGGATGATATCCTTGTTTACTCAAGGACAGAGGAGGAACACAAGGGGCACTTGAGGATAGTGATGGAGGTGTTGAGGAAACACCAATTGAAAGCGAAATTCTCTAAGTGTCATTTTTGGAGAAGGGAAGTGAGATTCTTGGGTCATGTTGTTTCAGAGAGTGGTATTGCCGTGGATCCTGCGAAGGTGGCTACGGTACAAGATTGGCCTACGCCCAAGAATGTAACAGATGTGAGAAGTTTCTTGGGATTAGCTGGATATTATCGTAAGTTTATCCAGGACTTCTCCAAGATAGCAGCACCGTTGACTCAGTTGACTAAGAAGAATCAGTCCTTCGTCTGGGACGGAGTGTGTGAGGATGCCTTCAAGAGTCTAAAGGAGAAGTTGACGCGTGCGCCAGTGTTAGTCATTCCTAAAGGGAATGAAGAGATGACGGTATACACGGATGCTTGTGGTACCGGACTGGGTGCAGTATTGATGCAAGGAGGTAGGGTTGTAGCTTATGCTAGTCGACAGCTAAAGCCACATGAGAAGAAGTATCCTACCCATGATCTGGAATTGGCAGCGATTGTATTTGCGCTGAAGATGTGGAGACACTATCTCTAGGGAGAAAGATTTGAGTTGTTTACCGATCATAAATCGTTAAAGTATCTCTTCTCTCAGAAAGATTTGAATCTCCGTCAGCAGAGATGGTTAGAGTTCTTGGCTTCGTATGATTTTGATATCGCATACACACCTGGAAAGGGTAATGCGGTAGCCGATGCCTTGAGTAGGAGACATGCCAGTTTAGGGGCTATGTTTCTTGAGTGGAAGCAACTGGAGTATATCGCGGGGTTTGATTTCAGACCAAAGTGCGAATTGGATCCAGTTATGCTAGCTAGTTTGACGATCAAACCCACTTTGATTGAGCGGATCGGCTCTAGTCAGAGGGACGATCCTAATCTATTGGAAATCATCTCCAAGTTAGAGATGGACATCGACGGTGAGGAGATGAGTGTGTATGGGCTTGATCGAGATGGATGGCTTCGGAAGAATGGAAGGCTAGTTGTGCCCAATGTCAATGGATTGAGAGATGAAGTGCTTAGGGAATGTCATCACTCAAAACTGACTATACATCCCGGTGGTAATAAGATGTATCGAGACATGAGACAGACTTACTATTGGGAAGGGATGAAAAGAGACGTTGGGAAGTTTATATCCAAATGCATGAATTGTCAGCTAGTTAAAGCCGAGCAAAAGAAGCCTAGTGGGTTATTGCAACCATTAGAAATTCCCGAATGGAAATGGGAGCAAGTCTCGATGGATTTCATCGATGGTTTACCAAGGACTAGATCGGGATATGATAGCATTTGGGTAATTGTGGATCGATTGACTAAGAGCGCAAGATTTATACCAGTCAAATCGACCAGAACGGCAGCCAAGTTGGCAGAATTGTACATGAAGTGGGTAGTGAGATTTCATGGAGTACCCAAAAGCATAGTGAGTGACCGGGACCCGTTGTTCACTAGTGGGTTTTGGAAAAGCTTACAAGAGGCTCTAGGGTCAGGATTACATCTCAGTACCGCAAATATCCTCAGACCGACGGTCAGACGGAGAGGGTGAATCGTATATTGGAAGATCTCTTGAGAGCTTGTATATTGGATTTTGGTGGATCATGGGATGACCATTTGCATCTAGTAGAGTTTGCATATAATAATAGCTACCATTCCAGTATCGGTATGGCTCCATATGAAGCTTTGTACGGAAGACCGTGCAACTCACCATCATGTTGGATAGAGACTGGCGAGAAGTTTGTGTTTGGACCAGATGTGGTGAGAGAAACTTCGGATAAGATTAAGATCATTCAGCAACGAATGAAAGCTGCCCAAGATAGGCAGAAGAGTTATGCCGATAAGAGGAGAAGAGACTTGAAATTCTCCGTTGGCGACTTAGTGTTTGTTAAGATCTCTCCGTTGAAGAGCGTAATACGATTTGGCAGGAGAGGCAAGTTGGCACCAAGATTTGTTGGCCCATTCCCTGTTCTTGAACTAGTCGGGAATTTGGCATATAGAGTTGGCTTACCAGAGAAAATGGCGGGAGTTCACAATGTATTTCATGTTTCCCAACTAAGGAAGTTCGTTCACGACTCAGATATGACTATTTCACCCGATCAGTTAGAGGACTTCGAAGTAGAACCCGAGGCGGTTGGGAACCGCAAGCCGATTCATATTGTGGGGCACGATACGAAGCAACTTCGAAGGAATGCGGTGAAGCTAGTCAAGGTTCAGTGGGGAGAGGACGAGAATGATTGTACTTGGGAGACAGAGGAGAGCATTAGGAAGGCATATCCAGAACTCTTTGCCTGGTAAGATTTACTTTGCAATTTAGTTTTCCGCATGCTAGGGTAGACTTGTTTTGCTTGTTTGCATGTTTGATAGTTGTTTTATCATTGATAGGCATGCGGGGACCTTGGTGTGTGTTTGGATTAGGGAATTTCGGGGGCGAAATTTCTTAAGGGGGGGGGGGGGGGGAGAGTGTAACGACCCGTATTCTACACATCATAGGATTGTAGAATATTTATTTCTTTCCCGTATGAAGTTGTATGGTCATGTAACCTTGGGAAACATCCATTAGAGTCATTTCCCATGTTCATGATTTTTGTCGACTTTTAAATGACCATTTTGCCCTTAGTTGGTACTGTTTTGGCCATAACTTTTGATTGGAAAGGAATTTTGACCTGAAACCACTTCCATTTGATTCGTTTGATGGTTTACCTTTCCGTAGAGTGGTCATAATAGCCAAACGGACTTACCGTTTGGGAGATATGGCTGAAATAAGGTTTGGAGGGTGAAAAACTGCTTAACCGGGCCAAACCGGGTGATTAGTGAGTAGGTCCATAACCCATTTCGGGATTAGGGTTATGGGGAGGCTGAAATGAGATAGAGGATCATTCCATTTTAGTTTTCTAGCCTCCACTTATCACCAAGGAACCCTAAAAATGGCCTCCAACCTCTAAATCACCTCCAAATCATCTTTTGGTTAAGGATTAAGCTTAGCAACCCCTAATCAAGGAAGATCTTCACCAAAGCAACATAGGAGCTGCTGTTTGGCATTGAGATTCACATCAAATCAGAGAATTATTTCAGATCTTAGTTTATTTTGTGGCTAAGGTGAGTGATTTGCATAGTTTTGCACTAATTATGGCTAATTAGGGGTGATTAGTGTTAATTAGCGAATTTAAACGTGATAAAATTCTGGAAAAATGTTTATAAAATTCGGAATGATGTTTTAGACCTCTGATATGAATTTGAGTTAATTTGGCTAAGTTTTGTTAATCCTATCATTAGTTTCACCTAAACATGCTTAAGGGGAAATATGGGATTTTGGGTATGTTTGATCCATTTTAACCTATCATGTTGATGTTTTGATGTTTGTGGTTGATTATGCATATTGCTATGACTGTATGAAATGCTTTGTGATTGATTTCAATAGTTAGAATGGTCGAAAACGCCGTCGAATGGCGTAAACTACTCGCTGGAAGAACTGCAGGAAATTGCAGGCAGGATCGGATCAGACCCCCTTTACCCGACCCGAACCGATCGTGGGCACATGCCACGATCCGAATCGAGGAAACGATCCGATGGGAAGAAGAGTACGAGTCCGAACCGCGCCAGCAGTCCCGACCCGATCCGCCATGAAGGGTGAGCACGATCCGTCGACCTGGAGAAGTGCTTTCCGACCCGAACTGCTTGAAGGACCACGACCCGATCCGAAGGAGCTTGTCACGAACCGATCTGTGGCGATTGGCTTGGAGACCCCGACCCGATCCGCTGAGGGGTACTCGAACCGATCCGATGGAGCTGGAGGACCACGAGTTGATGGCGTGACCCGATCCGAACCGTGGTGACGAGGAAACGGGACTCCGAAACGATCCGATCTGAAGACTACGACCCGATTCGATGGTGATGACCAATAACCCGAGATGCAAAGGTAGTCCAAATGGAAGTTAGAGCTCAGGATCCCGGAACCAGTTGGGAACCAATGAGTTCACTTCATGGTTGGACTTTGCTGCGGGACGTGTGCTAAGGAGTTGTCGACGTTCATAACTTCGATTCACCACTAAGAATGAATGATGGGCTACTTATCAGTGCAGTAGGGTCATTATGACCCGAGGGGCAAGGTGATGGTAGCAAGACTACGTTATCAGTGCAGTAGGGTCATTATGACCTGAGGGGCAAGGTGATGCGTAGTAAGACTATGAGCCAGCGCAGATGGGGTTCTTGTGACTCCATGGGGCAAAGTGGACATAGTAAGGATTGGTAAGGCTATGAGCCAGTGCAGTGGGGTTCTAGTGACTCCATGAGGCAAAGTGGACATAGCAAATGATTAGTGGCTACGTTATCAGTGCAGTGAAGCCATTTATGACTTCATGGGGCAGAGTGATCGTAGCAAGGTATGTTGGGTGATCGAAGTGGTGAATATCGTATGCTTTACGCACTGAGTGAGAGATGTGAGGATGGATGCTATGTTTGATTGTTTGCCATCCCTATGACATGCACACCTCCCCCACCTCCGTATCTTTATATTGTTTGATATGATACCTTAGAGTGTTGTACAGTATGTAGTGCTAACTCTTTGGTTGCAGGTCCAGGTTCAAGTATGTTTTAGTCTACCTGTTATTGTTCACTTTAGATGCTTATCGCTCATACCAGGCTTTATGTCTGACCCAGAGTTTTATGTCTCCTCTTATTACTCCGGGTGCTCACACGAGCAGACTAGAGACAGGTTAGCTGGTGATGCGCGAGTAGCTGATTCGGAGGCGGGCAGGAGGCTTCCACGTATGATATATATATATACACATTCTCCCTGTGTCGTTGGCGGTCGCTACTTGGGCATTAGTAGTGTACCTCCTTTATCTTACTTTTGCTTTGAGACAGTTTGAAAGTTGTAATAAGCTGTATTTTGGATTTCCGCTGCTATGATGTTTAGTTCTGATTTTCAGCTTATGCACTGTCTCTCCTGTTTTATGTCAAGTATGTTATTATTATATTTTGTTCTATGCGCTGTGAGACATTCTACAGGTTCTTTGTATGTTCATTTCCTTCTTCCTTTTCTTTCTCACGACCCGTTCCATGCAAACTGGACATGTGTACAGCGCACCTTTGGAGTAAATGTCGGTTGGTGCGGGGCGGGCCGTCACAAAAACCGAAGCACCCACCAACTGATCGAATAAATCATCTATCATTGGCAACGGGTGTCTGTTCTTCTTTAGTAGCTTATTCAGCTCTCTATAATCCACGCACAATCTAAATGAACCATCATCTTTCGTAGCAAAAACGACTGGAGCACCCCACTTCGAAATACTTCTTCTTATGAACCCCTTCTCTAGCAATTCTTTCACTTGCTTACTGAGTTCTCTTCTTTCTCTCGGAGCCATGTGGCGCACTGGTAATGCAACGGGCTTTTCATTATCTACTAGATATATTCGAAAGTCTATCTTGCGTCTCGGGGGGTAAACCTCGAACCTCATCGAAGACGTCACTATATTCACGGACCACACGAACAGATTCCAAATCATCATTGGATGCGTCAAGGGATTCTAGGTAGCTAAGCATTACCGAACCTCTAGGGTCACAAGAAATATCGAGGGTCTTTCCACAACGAGTCAAAAATCTAACTACCCTTCTTTCACAATCTAGGATGGCACCGTATCTAGCTAGCCAATCCATGCCTAGAATCAAGCCGTAGCCCATGAAGCTAAGAACGAAGGCATTGCATTCAAACCCAACGCCCAGGATAGACACTCTCAAATCCCGACAAATCATTGAAAGATGAGCCGAACCACCGATAGGATTTGAGACTACTATGGGATCCGTAACTAGACTAGTATTTAGGTGCAGTGTTTCAACTAACGAAGCAGATACAAACGAGTGTGAAGCGCCAGAGTCAAACAAAGTACGAACATGATGATCAAACAGAAAAACTAAACTTTCAACGGAAATGTTTCTACCTCTCTCTTGTCCTGGTGCCATGAAAGCTTGAATCTGCCCTCTTGCCTGCCCTGGTGCCATGAGAGCCTGAATCTGCCCTTCAGAAGTGGACCCTGTTCTTTGCCCTTGCCCCTGTTTCCTTGGGCAGTCTTTATCTAGATATCCTGCCTCTCCATAGTGGAAACAGCCAGTCTTCTTCTTTTTCCTACAGTCCTTGCTCAGATGGCCTGGTGTTCCACAATTAAAGCACTTTTTCTTTCCCTTGCCATTATTGTTCTTCCCGCCTTTCTTGTTTTGCTGTTGTGGTTTCTTTTGGTCCCCTTTTTTCTCCGGTGCCTTATTAGCATTAGCACCTTTCTCCTCTTCATGCATAAGCGTCATGTCAACCAATTTCTCAAAGGTAGCCCCCATCGGAATATGGGTCATATCCAACCCATGTAGCGGCTCATTCAAATCTTTAACGAACCTCAGGGCCTTCTTCTCAGGTGTGTTTACCAATTCCAAGCCAAATCTTGCCAATTGATTGAACTTGTTGACGTACTCCTTTACTGATAAACCCCCTTGCTTCAATGCTAAGAATCTCTCCATATATAAATTCTCTTCTGCTCGTGAGAGAAATTTCATCTCCAACCTATGCCTGAAATCCATTCATATCTCCACTGGACGCTCTCCATTCGTGACCTCCCACCAAAACGAGGCTTCGTCCTTCATTAACCAAGCAGCCAATTGGACCTTCCTTCCATCTTCCACCTCGAAAATACCAAATAGATCTTCCACCTCCTTAAGCCAATTTCGAGCTTCAACAAACGTCTCTGATCCATGAAAAGGTTTCCCGCCCATTGCCCTAAAATCTTTGCATATTTTTGAAAAAGTATCAACGCGAGGCGGGGGAAGAGGAGGAGCGACTGCAGCTGAGGGTGGAGGAACATTTGCTAGGCCTCCGGCATTGGCCCTAGCCTCCAGATACCTTCTAAACCAGCCTGGTATCGGTATGCCCTCGGGTATCTCAGGTTCCCCAGACATGCTGAAAAAGAAAAAGGAAGAGATTCAAAACGGAGAATCGAAGGAAAGATATATGGCTCTTAGGGGTTATGTTTCTAAAACAAACTTTTCTCTTGAAAATACTTTCCTTAAAACATTTTTTTTGAAAGTATTTCTTTATAAAATGGTTTTGAAAAACAGTTTTTCAAAATTCTTATCTGTTCTGGTAACCTTCAGCTCTGATACCATGTGTAACACCCCACGTCCATTAATGTCACTCACAAAGGAAATGCATTAACTTCCATGGAGCATTATTTGTGTGTAGAACAGAATATAACAAGACAGATACATACATTGGTACTTGAAAAATTTAAAACAACTTTTATTGCAGCGGAGAAATAGTTTGATTACAACAACTTCATAAACCAACCGTAAAACCAAGTATGGAGTTGACAAATTGTTTTCTGAGTACATAAAGTAAAAAGCATAACCCCAACACAAGTATCCATAAAAGAGATGAGCTGAAATTTACTTTCAGCAATTCAAGCACTTCCAAAAGAGAGAGAAAGAGATCCAAGATTATGCTCCACTAGTACTAGTCCCACCCTGAGAACCTAGGGGGGAGGGGGGAAGGAATAAAGAGGCGAAAACAAGGGGGTCTGTGACGACCGCCCATAACCCCCGCACTAAACAAAAGGAATAATGCGCTGAAAGGCGTGCCAGGCTGCTATGGACGATCATCATAGTAAGTGAACACATCGAAACCTGTCGTAGAACTCACAGCGCAAGGATAAAATATAATAGAACATATACAACAGGTGATAGTAATGAGGTATCATATAGCAAACTTTTGAAACTCTTTCAACATCCAGAAAGATTATCCAACTGATATCCAAGTTTGTACATAAGGCCTCACTACAACTCTCAAGCAACTCAAACAGCGGAAACAGAAATACTAGATAGAATAAAACTGGTACGCCAGCCTCCTGCTCGTCATCGCTCAGCTTCCTCGTATCACTAAGCTCCATTACCTGTAACCTGCTACTTAGTCTGCCCATCCACAACCGGATGAACAACCCAAGGTAATAAGAGGAGACATAAAACCTTGAGTCAGACAATAGTCTTAGTGAGCGATAATACAGCTAACAAACTTCAACAAGAAAGCATATGAGAATGGGTAAATGAACAACTTATCTACCCACATCACCAGAGAAGAACTCAACCTTATCTTCCCCACATCGGACAGTGATAGCCTTTACGCCAAGCATTACAACCATTCATCCATAAAAACCAGAACACCCATTCAATCACAAAGAACAGAAACGACCAACAATAGCACTCAAAACATCCAGATTGCATAAGTCTCACACAGACAACCCTAATCGAGTTTAACATTCCTCAAGTACTCTCGCCAGAGGCCTAGACCAATATCACTTAAGCACTCAAAGAACATCCCCCTCGACTTTGGATAATCTATGTGAGATAGTACAAACAAAACAACCAATAATTCATGACTGACTCTGGCTATCACTGCCAATCCTGCTTCGAAACCATCATTATCGTATGACGGCCAACCTTGCCATATGTCAAGGGCAAATGGTAACCCCAGTTCTAGTCATGAACTCCATATGCCCAACCTTGGCAATGTCCAAACTTGACACTAGGCCTCTCCCCGAGACCCAGGGTACTCGACCTACAACCGGTTTTTTGAGCCTTTCAACGATACCCATCGTACCCCTGCTTTGAGCCTGCTAGAACTTACGACAATGATAACTTCTCAGCCTTCGCATCTCTAGTCATCCAAACTTGACGACTTTTCTTAGCTCAAGCAAACTTCTCAAGCAACCATTATCCACCAACTCACGACCTTTGAGTTGTCACCGCATTCGTTGTTCCACCTTGATCAACGAACACATTCATCACTTCGAGCCTTCCTACTTGAACCACCTCGAAGTCACGTCATCACTAGAAGTGCCCGATCAGAAATTTCCACTAGAAATGCCGACCAGACCCATTCTGAACCGACCAGACCCCCTCTGGTACTTCTGGACCGATCAGACCGACCAGCTCCAAGACCCTGTTAAAACCGACCAGCCCTTCTCGACCGACCAGCCTCACTTGACCGACCAGGCAACAACCAGATCGACCAGCTAAAACCGACCAACCTGCTCCAGAATGACCAGCTTAAAACCGACCAGCCTGCTCCAGAACGACCAGCTTAAAACCGACTAGCCTGCTCCAGAACGACCAGCTTAAAACCGACTAGCCTGCTCCAGAACGACCAGCTTAAAACCGACTAGCCTGCTCCAGAACGACCAGCTTCCTGTCTTGCTCCCCAAGCTATAAAACGACCGACCGCCTCAGTCCAGATCCTTCTGGACCGACCAGAGCCATCAGACCGACCCGATCAGGGAAAAACCGACCAGAAGCCTGCACAGCTCCATTTCGACTTCGATTTCGACCAAAACTTCGCCAAACGACGAATCCGACGAAACCGGCTTATCCGATTCATCCAAATGCAACCACAAACATGTTATGCAACCAACAATATCATCAATCTAACAATTTCCATCAAAACACATAAATTTCCCAAAACATGATAAGTGAATCATATGAACATAAAAACGGATCTAACTTCCATAACCTTGAGAAAAATCGTAAAATTAACCATTTAAATTATCTAGATCAGATCCTAAGGTGATTCATATATAAAATGGACTTAGCATGGTGTGAATCTAAGGAAAATAACATGGAAATGATGAAATTAACATCCTAAACCCATATACTTGCATGAATCCGAATGAGAGATGTAAATCACTCACCAATTCTCCAAAACAAAGCAAAAGCGATGAAAAAGTAATCCGGACAGCGAACACTTCGAATCAAACCCTTTAATCCGATGAATTCGCCCTTGAAACGATGTTGATCTAGCCTCGAATGGTATAGATCTTCGATTTCCCCCTTGGATTTGGAATTTTAATGGGGAAAGGTGTTAGAGGAAGAAGGAGATCAAAGCCTCCCCATAAGAGAATGGGAAATGCCAACCTTTCTCCATATCCCTTACCCCCTATTTATAGTCTCCACCTACCCTCTAATGGGCCTTCCCCAAATCAGCCCATTAGCCTTCCAAAACCTGAACAGCCAACTGAAAAA
Source organism: Allium sativum (assembly GCA_030737875.1). Lineage (NCBI taxonomy): Eukaryota > Viridiplantae > Streptophyta > Magnoliopsida > Asparagales > Amaryllidaceae > Allium > Allium sativum. Next base: position 214,952,854 of record CM060919.1, read on the forward strand.
CCTTAAAACAGTGATTTCTCCCAAACCGCTGAACCAAATCCTTAATGTAACCACTCTACGGAAAGACAATCATCAATTCCTTTCCAATGGCACAGGTCTCATCCCCTGATTCGACCTGAGTCAAAAGTTTGGCCTGTACAAGACTGACAGGGGCAAAATGGTCACAAACAAAATCGGTAAAAATTATGGACATGTCACACATCCCCATAAGCAACATATCAAAAGATGAGAATGATCCAACCCTCAGGGAATAAAATAAAAATATTTTACGATCTTCCGATACGTAAAATGCGGGCTGTTACATTCTCCCCCCTTTAAGAATTTCACCCCCGAAATTCCAAGCAAGCACAAGCAACCACAACAATTCCGCATGCCTATCATCCATGAGAAGCCAATCCTATCATCCAAACTAGCAACCATCAAGCCATACATCCATAGCCTTATCCTAGCACGCGGAATTCTATCAAACAACAACAAGATACAACGATATAACGATGATACAATCAAAGGGTCCTACCGATGAAAAGTTCTGGATGAGTCGCCTTCATGCTCTCTTCCGTCTCCCATGTACAATCGTCGCCATCTTCACTCCATTGTATCTTGACTAGCTTAACCGTCTTCCTCCTAAGCTGTTTCGTATCATTTACCACAACACGAAGTGGCCTACGAGGTTTCGCAACTGCGGTCTCGACTTCTAAATCTTCATACTGTTCTGGAGATACCACCACATTCGAGTCATGCAAAAACTTCCGTAGAAACGACACATGGAAAACATTATGCATACTCGACATCTTCTCGGGTAACTCCAACCTATATGCGAGCTTTCCTATTCGCTCGACAATCGGAAATGGTCCAACAAACCTAGGAGCCAACTTCCCTTTACTTCCGAGTCGAACCATATGCTTTAACGGTGAAATCTTCACAAAAACCATATCACCTACGTCGAATTCTAAATCCTTACGACGCTTATCGGCGTAACTCTTTTGACGATCTTGGGCCGCTTTCATTTGTTGCCGAACAATTTTGATACAACCCGAGGTTTCTCTAATCATTTCGGGCCCAAGTACCAACTTATCTCCAGTTTCTAACCAACAAGCTGGAGAATTGCAGGGCCTTCCATACAACGCCTCGTATGGTGCCATCCCAATACTCGACTGGTAGCTATTATTATACGCAAACTCAACCAGATGTAGATGGTCTTCCCATGATCCTCCGAAGTCTATCACACAAGCCCTCGGGAGATCTTCTAAAACTCGGTTGACTCTCTCGGTCTGACCATCAGCTTGGGGATGATATGTCGTACTTAAGCACAATTCGGTTCCCAAAGCTTCTTGCAAACTTTTCCAAAATCCACTCATGAACAATGGATCCCGGTCACTTACTATACTCTTTGGGACACCATGGAATCGAACTATCCATTTCACATAAAGCTCAGCCAATTTTGACGCTGTCCTAGTCGTCTTGACAGGAATAAATCTCGCACTTTTGGTCAAACGATCCACAATGACCCAAATCCCTTCATTCCCTGCCCTAGTTCTAGGTAGTCCATCGATAAAATCCATCGATATCTACTCCCACTTCCACGTAGGAACCTCTAATGGCTGAAGTAAACCACTCGGCTTCTTCTGTTCAGCTTTCACTAACTGACAGTTCATACACTTTGAAATGAATTTTCCAATATCTCTTTTCATCCCTTCCCAGTAGTAGACTCGCTTCATGTCCTGATACATTTTATTACCACCGGGATGAATCGTTAGCTTCGAGTGATGACATTCTCTCAGAACCTCATCCCTCAATCCGTCGACATCAGGAACAACTAATCGTCCTTGCTTTCGAAGCCAGCCTTCTCGGTCGACCTCGAACTCCTTATCCTCTGGTTTCAGTTTCTGAATGGACTCGACAAGCTTCGCATCTTTCTTTTGGCCCTCGCCAATCCTTTCGATAAGAGTAGGCCTTATCGACAAGCTTGCCAATATTTCAGGTTCCAACTCACACCTTGGCCTGAAATCGAACCTTGCCAAATACTCGAGGCCCTTCCATTCCGAAAACATCGCTCCCAAACTTGCGTGTCTTCGACTCAATGCATCTGCAACTGCATTGCCTTTGCCAGGAGTATAGGCTATCCCAAAATCATACGATGCCAGAAACTCTAACCATCGTTGCTGCCGAAGATTCAAATCCTTTTGGGAGAAAAGATACTTCAATGACTTGTGATCCGTAAACAACTCGAATCGTACTCCCAACAGGTAATGTCTCCACATCTTCAGAGCAAACACAATCGCTGCCAACTCCAAATCATGAGTTGGATAGTTTCTCTCATGTGGCTTTAGTTGTCGACTTGCGTAAGCCACTACTTTATCCTTCTGCATTAGCACTGCTCCAAGTCCAGTACCACATGCATCAGTATATACCACCATCTCTTCATTCCCACTTGGAATGGTCAACACAGGTGCACTCGTCAATCTCTCCTTCAAGATTTCGAACGCTTGTTCACACTTCGCATCCCATGCGAACACTTGGTTCTTCTTCGTCAATCCTGTTAATGGTGCAGCCATCTTAGAGAAATCCTTGATAAACCTTCGGTAATAACCAGCCAATCCAAGGAAACTCCGAACATCCGTTGCATTCTTAGGTCTATCCCAGTCCTGGATTGCTGCAACTTTAGCGGGGTCAACCGCTATACCTTTTCCAGAAACAACATGACCTAAGAACCTCACTTCATCCTTCCAGAAGTGACACTTTGAGAACTTAGCTTTAAGCTGATGCTTTCGCAAGATCTCTAACACAACTCTCAAGTGCGTCTTATGTTCTTCCACATTTCTGGAGTAAACCAGTATATCATCCACGAACACAAGCACGAACTTATTCAACTGATCTCTGAACACTCTATTCATAAGATCCACAAAATACGCTGGCGCGTTAGTCAACCCGAATGGCATCACCAACCACTCGAAAAATCCGGACGGTGTCCTAAAAGCAGTCTTTGGCACACTATCCTTAGCTACTCTCAACTGGTGAAATCCCGTTGCCAAATCCATCTGAGAAAACACTTTGGCTTCGTGAAGCTGATCGAACAAGTCATCAATCCTTGGCAACGGATACTTGTTCTTCTTAGTCACCTTGTTCAGCTCACGATAGTCCACACACAACCTTAACGAGCCATCTGCTTTAGTTGCAAACACGACTGGTGCACCCCACTCGGAAACACTCCTCCGAATGAAACCTTTTCCCAAAAGGTCTCTAACTTGCACCTCCAACTCTCGCTGTTCCTTAGGCGCCATCCGCCTAAGTGGCATAACTATTGGTCTTGCACCCTCGACCAAATCGATCCTAAACTCAATCTCGCGATGCGACGGCAACCCTTTGACCTCGTCAAAGACATCTACATACTTATTAGCGATCAGCACTGATGATAGGTCTTCCTGTGGAATCCCAAGCGAATATAGATATCTCACGAAGACCCCGTCTTCGCGCTTACATCTAATCAACACCTTTCGCCCTTCCACATCCCCGACCCTCACCTCTAGCTTCTCGCAATTCACCCTTGCCGCATACTTCTTGAGCCAATCCATGCCCAAGATGATCCCATACCCAGCGAAGTTAAGAACAAAGCAATCACACATAAAAGAGCAACCTTGACTCGATAATACTAGACCACGGCAAATCATGCACAAACTGGACGAACCCCCAACTGGATTAGTCACGATCAATGGTCTATCACAAATCTCGGGTTCCAAACCCAAGCGACACACAAGCTCATTGCAGATGAATGAATGTGATGCTCCAGTATCAAACAACACTCGAACTGAAACACCGTTAACGGAAAAAGTACCTTGCACCATGACACCCTTTCCCTTCTCCTCTGCAGTAGGAGCTCTTGAAGAAGATGGCACAACATCCAAAGCATATGCCTTAACAATCTGCTTACCCTTAGCTGATTCCGGACAATCTTTCTTCTCATGCCCAGGCTTTCCACACTTGAAGCACTTCTTCTCAGCTTTGGGATTCTTGCACTCATTTGAATAATGACCCTTCTGTTGGCAGTTAAAGCAAAGCACCTCACTCTTGGGTTTCTTTTGGACATCCTTTCCTTTCTGTTGTTGCTGCTTCCTCTTTTTATTATTACCACCCTGCTGTGGTTTCTGAACCTCCTTGGTTGCAGCAACAACATTTGCTTCCTTGGGAAACAAGCTCTCATGACGAATAGCCTTTTCCACAATCTTTTCAAATGAATCATCAAGGTGGTCCACAAGCGGCTTTCCAATATGAGCATCCAAACCCAAGACAAACTTCTCGTTCTTCTGATAGGGTGTATCAATGTATGAACGAGCATATCTAGACAAAGCCTCAAAATCAGAAATGTAGTCAAGAACTGATCTGCCATTCTGCTTCAACTCTACGAACTCCTTGAAGAGAACGGACTTTTGAGCAGTGGAGATAAACTTTGCTTCAAACTTAGCTTGGAATTGCTCCCATGAAATCTCCTCTTCCGGAGTCTCGAGTATAACAGAATTCCACCATTCCATGGCCCTGCTTTGCAGCTGCCTTGATGCAAGCTTTCTCTTCATTACATCCTCAATACCCAAGTCTCCAAAGATTCGAACACATGAATCCATCCACCTCTGAACCTCTTCAGCTGGCTCAGTTCCCTTGAATGGTTTCCCTCCTAGAGATGTAAAGTCCTTGCACATCTTTGCAAAATCTACCCTAGGAACTCGCACACCTACATCTACCGTAGCCGCCACTAGAGCGGGTACCCTTCGCATAATTGCTTCTGCCATGGCTTCAAACATGGCCGGGTAATCTGGCTCACCACCATTTCCTCCTCCAGTATTAGTTCTCCTAGCAGCGTGCCTTGATGGTCGTCTACTCATTCTAAATCTGAAATTTAGAATAGTTAGCCACTTCCAAAAAAACTGCTAAAAGAATACAACCGCTACTACTATATATGCTAATATATATAGTAACATCCAACTGAAATCTACAAATACGTCCCTCATACGCAATTACGTCTTTGAACTTTGGCCAAAATCGTTGACCAGAGCTCTGATACCAAATGTGACGACCGCCCATAACCCCCGCACTAAATAAGAGGAATAATGCGCTGAAAGGCGTGCCAGGCTGCTATGGACGATCATCATAGTAAGTGAACACATCGAAAACTGTCGTAGAACTCACAGCGCAAGGATAAAATATAATAGAACATATACAACAGGTGATAGTAATGAGGTATCATATAGCAAACTTTTGAAACTCTTTCAACATCCAGAAAGATTATCCAACTGGTATCCAAGTTTGTACATAAGGCCTCACTACAACTCTCAAGCAACTCAAACAGCGGAAACAGAAATACTAGATAGAATAAAACTGGTACGCCAGCCTCCTGCTCGTCATCGCTCAGCTTCCTCGTATCACTAAGCTCCATTATCTGTAACCTGCTACTTAGTCTGCCCATCCACAACTGGATGAACAGCCCAAGGTAATAAGAGGAGACATAAAACCTTGAGTCAGACAATAGTCTTAGTGGCGATAATACAGCTAACAAACTTCAACAAGAAAGCATATGAGAATGGGTAAATGAACAACTTATCTACCCACATCACCAGAGAAGAACTCAACCTTATCTTCCCCACATCGGGCAGTGATAGCCTTTACGCCAAGCATTACAACCATTCATCCATAAAAACCAGAACACCCATTCAATCACAAAGAACAGAAACGACCAACAATAGCACTCAAAACATCCAGATTGCATAAGTCTCACACAAACAACCCTAATCGAGTTTAACATTCCTCAAGTACTCTCGCCAGAGGCCTAGGCCAATATCACTTAAGCACTCAAAGAACATCCCCCTCGACTTTGGATAATCTATGTGAGATAGTACAAACAAAACAACCAATAATCCATGACTGACTCTGGCTATCACTGCCAATCCTGCTTCGAAACCATCATTATCGTATGACGGCCAACCTTGCCATATGTCAAGGGCTAATGGTAACCCCAGTTCTAGTCATGAACTCCATATGCCCAACCTTGGCAATGTCCAAACTTGACACTAGGCCTCTCCCCGAGACCCAGGGTACTCGACCTACAACCGGTCTTTTGAGCCTTTCAACGATACCCATCGTACCCCTGCTTTGAGCCTGCTAGAACTTACGACAATGATAACTTCTCAGCCTTCGCATCTCTAGTCATCCAAACTTGACGACTTTTCTTAGCTCAAGCAAACTTCTCAAGCAACCATTATCCACCAACTCACGACCTTTGAGTTGTCACCGCATTCGTTGTTCCACCTTGATCAACGAACACATTCATCACTTCGAGCCTTCCTACTTGAACCACCTCGAAGTCACGTCATCACTAGAAGTGCCCGATCAGAAATTTCCACTAGAAATGCCGACCAGACCCATTCTGAACCGACCAGACCCCCTCTGGTACTTCTGGACCGATCAGACCGACCAGCTCCAAGACCCTGTTAAAACCGACCAGCCCTTCTCGACCGACCAGCCTCACTTGACCGACCAGGCAATAACCAGATCGACCAGCTAAAACCGACCAACGTGCTCCAGAATGACCAGCTTAAAACCGACCAGCCTGCTCCAGAACGACTAGCTTAAAACCGACTAGCCTGCTCCAGAACGACCAGCTTAAAACCGACTAGCCTGCTCCAGAACGACCAGCTTAAAACCGACTAGCCTGCTCCAGAACGACCAGCTTCCTGTCTTGCTCCCCAAGCTATAAAACGACCGACCGCCTCAGTCCAGATCCTTCTGGACCGACCAGAGCCATCAGACCGACCCGATCAGGGAAAAACCGACCAGAAACCTGCACAGCTCCATTTCGACTTCGATTTCGACCAAAACTTCGCCAAACGACGAATCCGACGAAACCGGCTTATCCGATTCATCCAAATGCAACCACAAACATGTTATGCAACCAACAATATCATCAATCTAACAATTTCCATCAAAACACATAAATTTCCCAAAACATGATAAGTGAATCATATGAACATAAAAACGGATCTAACTTGCATAACCTTGAGAAAAATCGTAAAATTAACCATTTAAATTATCTAGATCAGATCCTAAGGTGATTCATATATAAAATGGACTTAGCATGGTGTGAATCTAAGGAAAATAACATGGAAATGATGAAATTAACATCCTAAAACCCATATACTTGCATGAATCCGAATGAGAGATGTAAATCACTCACCAATTCTCCAAAACAAAGCAAAAGCGATGAAAAAGCAATCCGGACAGCGAACATTTCGAATCAAACCCTTTAATCCGATGAATTCGCCCTTGAAACGATGTTGATCTAGCCTCGAATGGTATAGATCTTCGATTTCCCCCTTGGATTTGGAATTTTAATGGTGGAAAGGTGTTAGAGGAAGAAGGAGATCAAAGCCTCCCCATAAGAGAATGGAAAATGCCAACCTTTCTCCATATCCCTTACCCCCTATTTATAGTCTCCACCTACCCTCTAATGGGCCTTCCCCAAATCAGCCCATTAGCCTTCCAAAACCTGAACAGCTAAAACAGCGATTTCTCCCAAACCGCTGAACCAAATCCTTAATGTAACCACTCTACGGAAAGACAATCATCAATTCCTTTCCAATGGCACATGTCTCATCCCCTGATTCGACCTGAGTCAAAAGTTATGCCCTGTACAAGACTGACAGGGGCAAAATGGTCACAAACAAAATCGGTAAAAATTATGGATATGTCACACATCCCCATAAGCAACATATCAAAAGATGAGAATGATCCAACCCTCAGGGAATAAAATAAAAATATTTTACGATCTTCCGATACGTAAAATGCGTGCTGTTACAGGGTCAGACATAAGTCTGGCGAGTATAATAACTTTAACAATATAATTATTAAAGTAACTAGGATAAGGCATAAACTGGTAAGATAAGGTATGACCATGAAACAAGTGGGCATGACAAAGCAAACAAGAGAAATATTCTGGCGTTAATCTCGTTCCTAATCACTATAGGATAATTACTATACTGCACCACTACTAGTTACTCTAAAAGTTGATCCCGCCTACAGAACATAATAATGATAATGGTAGTTTCGTGTACCCCTAGCTGCCTTCATAGGTGCCGTCTGCCCCTATCTCCACTAGTTGTACCCACTACCCCTATGTGATCGGCTCCCTAACTCGTAGATACCTGTGCTGGTCCCACAGTGGGGTGTATCACTTCCCAAAGTGACAACCTGATACCACTAGAGATGCACGACTTATATCTACATGATGCAACAACGTCTTACCTACCAGCTTGAGCCCACGCACACACATGACCCCGTTGGACTTGCATTGCCACCGCTAACCCATTTTGACCTCTTACAATCAAACCGAGTAAGCGTGTCCCGTCCTCGACTTGGGTCGAGCTCACAAAGATACTTAATGGGTTACTGGTTTGAAAAGGGTCCCCATGCCTTACACAAGCTTTCCATCTATGCTTGGTCCCTACTAAGGTTTCGCAGTTAACCCTCATTCTTATTTATGTCTTCTTACATGTTTTTAACTTAGTTAAGTGTTTCTAATCGTATTTCACATGCCACCCAAGGCCACCCACTTAACCCCCATGTCCCACCACATGTTTTCTGGTTAAGTGTTACTTAATTCATTAGAACCGTAACCTTGTAAAGACCTCCCGCATTAGACTGACATTTGCGGTTGCTGGATTTTCCGGGTGGGTCCGGGCAGTCTTATACCGCAAACGAGCCTAATCTCGTGTCTTTACAATTGTTACGCATTTAATTCGTGCCTTTGACCTCTCACATTAGACTACCGTTTGTGGTTGTTGGATTTGTCGGGCGGGTCCGGGCAGTCTTACACCACAAACGAGTCTAACCTCGTGTCTTAGACGGTTAATTATTACACAATTATTTAACCCCAAATTGGATTAATATCCCTATTCAGATTTGTCAATAAATTCCAAATTTATTTACGTCCATAATTGTCACCTAAATTATGTCCATAATTTCAGGTATATAATTTATACCAATTAATGCTTCAAATTAATTATATGTCTTTTAAGGCCATTTTATGCCAATTCACAATTATGTATATTCAATATTTTCCCATTGTCCCCACGCTATTCGTACGTTTTGATATGACATATGTTAGACTCGCAATAGTCTAACTTATAAAAAGAAAAGCAACATCACAATTTGCATAACACATAAAATAGATCTAAGAATCATGACATATGCTTACATAGCCAATAACTTACATAGGCAATACACAAATTTGCATAACTATCATAGATCTAAATATAGATCTAAACATAAAGATGTGAACTTGCATATATGGATATGGTTTTCCTATAACTTGCATATGAATTTCATTCAAACTGGCATATGATTCACATACAAAACTAGCATAGACAATGGGCATATAGAACATAAATTTGCATAACTATGTACTGCCATGGATCTAAATATAGATCTAAACATAAAGATGTGAACTTGCATATGGATCTAAACATGTAAATTAATGTTACATGTTTGCATACAAACTAGCATATGTATCTACATGATTCACATTTGTTTTAACATCCCAAACTTGCATAAGATTCACATATGTCTTAATATCCCAAACTTGCATAAGATTCATACATGTTTTAACATCCCAAACTTGCATAAGATCATATAAGAACGTATATTCCAGCATCACAAACTTCTGAAGGCCATAACTTCTTCATACGAAGTCCAATTCACACAAACTCGGACTCTATTGCAAGCAGAATTCCGAGACGAACGCAATGGCGTAACCCGTTTCCCTTAAGTCTCACAATTGAAATTAAATATTCTTTAATTTTAGTATTTAAAATCACGGGGTGTTACACTTTTGCTACTAGCCTTGCCTTATATTTTAGTTTTATTTGATTAAAAAAATTCCCTTTTCCTTTAAGAAGTTCTGGATGAATTTACAATTTAAATTCAATTCAAATAATTCAACCTATTCCACATTAATAGGGGTTCATTTATGTTTCTGCTTCACGAATATGATATTTTCTGGGCATTTCTAATAATATCGGGTGCTATTCCTATTTTGGAATTTGTAATTTCCGGAGTTAGAAATTGATCCATTTGGATTTGTTTTGACTCTGTAGGTCCATTTTCATCCAATAATATTTTAATTGTTTGACACAGGAATCAAAGTTAAGGTGTTATTTTTTTCTAGAGCATTGTACTCTTCTCCATTGCTGTTCTCCACTTTTCATGTCGAACAGCTTCGAGATATGTACCTGATTCTTTGATTTCTATTTTGACATTACATGTTTTTTGTCTAAAAATTCCACTCTTTTCCCTAGTTATCATGTGATGACCAATGGTAGTTTGTAGCTGAGTATGATCTCTGCTATTGGCTTAATCATCTTCATCACTACTGGATGATACCGCATTGTTTAGTGGTTGTTGAAGCTCTATGCCCTGCAGATTCATCTTGTGATGCTCTATGTGATATTTCAGATGCAGATTGCTCATTGCATGGTTGAACTTTGGGCATTGAATGCCTTGATTCCTCGGTTGTAGACCCAAGCTGTTGATGATTAGATCTGAGTGGATAAACAATATCAACTTGTTATGGTAGTTCAGTATTGGAATTCTTAGGTTGTAGGTTTTTTGAATAACCTTTGTCCCTGCTTTGCTAAAGGGAAATTCCCTTTCATTAAATACAACATGTCTATGTATTAACACTTTTCCATTGTAATCTAAGCATTTGTACCCTTTTTGATTTGAGGCATACCCCAGAAAAGTGCAAGTGGTTGATCTAAATTTTAATTTGTGAGAATTATGCGGTCTTAAGTATGGAAAGCATAAACACCCAAAAATGTTTATGGCTTTGTAATCAGGTTTAGTATTGAACATGACTTCTATTGGACTAATTTCAAACCTTTTGTTGAAAGTTTATTTATCAAATAAACAGTGGTAGAAAATGCATCAGGCCAAAATTTTCCTGAGCAAGTAATGCTAAGCCCGTTTATACTATTTGTCTATGATTTTTTCAACTAGACTATATTGTTTAGAAGTATGTGAACAATTAGTTCTATGTATGATGCCCTTTTTGTTAAAAATTCTTTTAAGGGTTTAAATTCTGCTCCTCCATCAATTTGAAAGATTTTAACATGCTATTCATTTTGTTTTTCAGCCTGAGTGATAAACTGTGTTACAACAGCTTGTGTCTCAGACTTAGACCTAAAGGAAGTATATCCATACCTATCTAGAATAGGCATCAACAAATGAAATGCAATATTGAATCCATAATCATTACTAATTGATGTTGGTCCCCACAGTAGCGATTAATTCCAGGGGTTTGTTGTACACAGTTTGAGAACTAGGAAATGCAAGTTTATGGTTTTTTTTCCATTTGACAATATTTTGCAAACATAGGGCAGAGTAAATCCATCACCATAGACATTAAAACTTTTTGGAATATACTTTATAATGTTTACATTTGGATGACCTAATTTATAGTGCCAAATATTAATGTTTCTACAATGGTTCTATTGACTAATTTCGAAGTATTACAGCAGTAAACATTACTTTCATATTTTCCTTGAATTTGAAATAGCAACATTGAATGTATATAGACCATTTGATTATTTACCCCGCAATAAAATTTCTCTTGTTAGAATATCCTTTGCTAAGCAATAGGAGGAGTAAAATTCAAAAATTACGATGTTATCTTTAGCAAATTGAGATACACTCAATAAGTTTTTTCTTATTAAGAGTAATCTTAGCATATTGTTGAGATACAACTGTTTATTTTTTCCCATAACACTTGCATTTCCTATGTGTGTGATTTTGGTAGAATTATCATTTCTCATAAGCAAAAATTTTGTACCTTTGTATTCAGAATTCCCCAAGTTAGATTGCTTAAGTTGCTTGTAAATGATTGGAGACACCAGAATCTGGATACCAAAATTCATCATGAATGTTTTCTATCTTTGTTGTGTCATCATTGGTTGCATCAAATTTAGTTCTGGTTTCTTGAGAACTACCCACCATATTAGCATTTGGGGTATAGTTTTGTTGGAAAAACAATGGTTTAGCCACATACAAAGTCGCTCGTTTGAAACGTTTCGGCGATCTGCTCAATGGTACAAAGAAGTTTGTACGTTTCGTCGCCGCCTCTAGATAAAACAACATATTCTTTAATATCAATTTGCTTGTACAAACGAATTGATTCTGATTTTCACTCAAATTTAAAAAAATTATACTGCTCTTTTCTTTTGTAATCACTTTTTTTCCAATGAATATAAGGAGGTTTTTGAAAAGAGAGAAATATGAAAAAAAATTGTTCTTTATTTTGCTTTGTCTATTCTATTTCTTATATAGAAAGAATGCAAAAATGTAACGTTCGCTATGTTAGTGGGAGGGAAGTTGGATTACAATTAATACCATAATGAATAAAAGAAACGGTCAAAAAACTACAATTTATAAAGTGTAAATTGTATACATTTCAAAAGTGATGAATGTTAATAAGTTTTGATTTATTATCATTCATAGCAAAATTTTAATACCATTTTTTTTTGTAACAGCTCGATAAAAAGTCACATAAATATATGATCATTGTGCTAGCGTAATTGCTCGATCACAATAATGGCTCATATATATATGTATGTAGATATATATATATATATATATATATATATGTAGATATAACCGTTATAACTTTCAACGGATCAATTGCAATAATGGATCAATAATAAATTCTTAATAACTGTAGTTTTAAAATAAATTCACTACATATATGAAGCGTTTCCAACAATCCCCTACTTGAATTTAAAAATATATATATTCTTCGAGCAGTTCAGAAAACATAAGATTGTGGAAGAATAAATGTTTCATCCGACTTGAACCTTTGCATAACAGATAAGATTTAGTTTTTACTAGAGTAATGGTCTTGAATTCAATTCTTGACATCATACCATACACTGTAGGGGTTTTGTGCGCAGCGGAAATTTGACAAAACACCTGAAAAATAGGATCTTTTTCACTCAATCACTTGAAGATGAATTTGATTGAAAATAACAACACAATAAATCGAAAATAATAGCAATACACAAATATTCCATTCAACCACCCTCTTTATTGATCCACCAAAAACAATTTTTGTTTACACTCAATAGATCAAAACAAAAAATAAACAAAATACAATTGAATCAATAACCTTATTGAGAAATGGAACGAATATCCAGATGACTACAAATATTTTTGGAGGAGAAGAGCGAAGAAGAACGACGACAAATCTATGACTCACATGGTTCCTTGATGTTTGATCTAACCAAGAAGACTGCATATACAGGAGAATAGAAGACCTATGCAAATATTCAAATTGCCCCTTCAAAATATCTCCAGAATATAATCATTCATTTCTTTCCTTCTATGATAAAATCAATTAACCAATCAATCATCCAATCAATCAACCAACCAATCAATCAAATCAATTAATTGATTAACTTCTCTTCATAAAATATTTGAATTAATAAATACAACACTCCACTATGATTCAAATATCACATATCTCTAACAATCCACAAATAAGTCAACCTAGCTTTTTCAACGATACCTACTCTTAATTAAAACCAACCTCAGTTTCCAAGCAACGAGATACACCCCATCTATTTCTAGAGTACAGGGATTCAATTGATTTCAAGGCAACAATCAAACCTAGTCGATTTGAGAGGACTACGATCACACCTCAATTACAAACATAACCCACCATCTGCAAAAAATGCATCTACCACCTGAGCTTCATCGCATAAAACTAACGGTCTAAAAGCGTTTGTAATACCATAAAGACCTCCATCTCGTCTTTAGGGATTTCACAACTCGACATCCTTCTTTCGTTTAACATGATCTCTTCATCTCTGGGATCCTTCGAGCATCATCAACATTTAGACCATAGTCGATACCATGATCCTCCACCTTAGGTTCATCAACAATGCTTATTAGCCTCTACACCTATCTGCAGACTAGGTTCTTCAACCATTACTTGTCTTCTTATTCGTCATCTTCCATCTTCCATCATCCATATCAGAGGGTTTCTTCTCATCTCCATCAATCAGACTATTGAGACGTGAAACATCTACCATAATAGGATTCCAAATCCCCTAATATCTACCATAAAAATAGTCATCCATGAAAGCAACATCATCTCCGACATCTACAGTCATCAATCAAACAAACGCTCCAAGCTATGCGATGATCTGAGCTTTGATACCAACTGTTGGGATTTTGTGCGCAACAGAAGTTTGACAAAACACCCGAAAAACATGATCTTTTTCACCCAATCACTTGAAGATGAATTTGATTGAAAATAACAACACAATAAATCGGAAATAATAGCAATACACAAATATTCCACCCAACCACCCTCTTTATTGAAAATATCAACACAATAAATAGAAAATAATTGGCTATATGTTGAATTAAGCTTGTGTGCTGAACGAGCTAATGCAGGGTAGGTTAATGATGAAGGAGAAGATTTGGTGGGGATGTTGTATGATATTTTGGTCTATGAAGGTGATGTTGATGGTGATTGCTAGGGTGATGACTGCGGTTGGTTTGTGAGGCTTGATTGTATTGAACAGGAAAATTGTAGTGGAAAACATGTTGTATGGTTGTGATGCAGTTTGCGTATGGAGTTGTATCAGGGAAGTGATGTGCGATGGAAGAGGTCGCTTAACAGTTTGATGGTTGTTTGGTTGACTTTGATGGTCAGCTAGTGGGTGGTTGCAGATGCAAGAAGAGGTTGGTCAGGAGATGAACGTATGCAGGAAGAGAACGAGATGAGCTAGCTACTCGGTTTAGACAGTGAAGTTACAGTGATAGTTGGGGTGTTTGAGCAATTGATGGTTGGAGTTATCAGTTTTTTTTAGTTGCTGGTGGGTTTTGGTTGATCAACGAAAGTGGCAAGGCGGGCAGTGATGATGGTATTTTTGCGTGGGAGGAGTGAGTTATGATGGAGAAGAACTTTGCAGTTGAGACGAAGTAAAGGTGATGCGTTGATTGAGTTGTTAGGGAGTAACATTAGTTTGAAGTGGTTTCTTGTTATGATGTCTGTATTGGTAACCCTGTTTATTAGGAGGGCAATTGACGTTGATTGGTGGTAGATGATATTGTAAGGTATGTTTGGAGGAAGCAAACATATGTTGATTCATCCCTATTGATTTGGTTTTGTATTCATTTGATATGTTTGGAGGATGCGAAAATATGCAAACTCATCCCATTTTGGTTTATTTTGTTTTCTTTGTATGTTTGTGGGATGCAAACATACAAACACATCCAGGACCAGTTTTGTCATTTGGCTGCTCAGATCTTTTGCTTACCGATCAGATTGCAGATAGTTGAGTTGTTTTAGAGTTTCATAATGAAGATTGTTGAGTTTGTTGAAGTTATTGGTATTTGGTGCTTGGTGTTTGGTGTTACTGTCTAAACAATATTGAAATGGTTGCTCGATTTTACTACTCTTCAGTTTGCAGCTTCTATTTGGCAAACTCACGATTTTTCGCATCATGAATTTGAGGGGGGATGTTAGAGATAAGAATAAGATATGTTGCCTTTATTTGGTATTGCATTGATTACCGTTTATATTTGATATTGTATTGATTTGGGTCTATATGTATAGAATTATTTATTATAATTGACCCAAATATATGCTCTAGAATATTCTTATCAAGAATGCTCTTTTAGATAAGGATAAATCATGTATAAATAGAGGCAAAATTTAGCATTGTAAATCAGTCAACCATCTTTTGTAATATCAATCAAGTAATCAATTAAAATGTAGCCTTCTAATTGTTTTACCATTTAATTTCTCTCTCCTTTCTATATCAAAGTGTAACATGGTATCAGAGCTTGGTTATTGTAACAACCCGTATTTTCTATGAACATAAAAGTAAAAAGAACAAAGTATACTTAATTTTTAAAAGAATAATTAAGGGAAACGGGTTACGCCATTCGTTCGTCTCGGAATTTTGCTTGGGATAGAGTCAGAGTTTGCGTAAATCGAACTTCGTATGAAGAAGTTACGGCCTTCAGAAGTTTCAGAAAATTTAAATTAATTAAAACAGCTCGGTTCTAAATTCAAAGTTCGAATTCAAATGCAGAACAAGGTGGCGGGATTTTTCCCGCCCAGGGGCCAAGTCGACCGGGGGGTCGACCTACCCTATACAGGTCGACCAAGGGGTCGACCTCCCCCCTACAGGTCGACCTGTTTCAGATTCGAGGCAGATTCGAATTTTTGTATCTGGACTTGTTTTCTGGACAGATTCTTTGGCTCCTAAGCTATTTAAACACCCCAAACCCCACTTTCTCTCCACACCAAACCATTATAGCGCTATGCTGCCTCAATTCTAATCAAAATAAATCAATGGCGTCTCTACTCTGCTGAAACCTAAGCTAGAACTAGTGCTTCTTCTTCTTCCAATCTGAATAGGATTAAAAGAGAACAACTACAACCCTTTTTCTTTTAGAATCCAACCAAGGTGAGTACAGTTATTTTCAGATATGAAATTTAATTATGATCTTGACATGGTTATAAATCTGAATTTGAGATTATGCATATTCTTGTTATCAGATCTACTTTTCCTGTGTAGATCTATTTTATTAATATTATAGTAACTATTATGTATCTCTTCCTTCCTTCTGTTCTATAGCCAGGCTACCACGAGCCTGAGCCAAATCTCATAAGAGATTGACGCACAAACGCTAAATTTGGGAAAAATAGTGAATGATGCATAATTAGACATGACTGATTTGTGACTGATTTGAGAAAAGAACATATGTTGTAATTTAAGGTCTAGATCTGGGCATACTAAATATGATAGTCTGTGATTTGGAAGAAGGAGAATTATTGTGTATATGACTTAGGCGCAAAGATCTATATAATAATAGGATAACTATTAGATGTGAATACGCCTAAATGGGGATTTTGGATATTTGGCATACGCTGAAATCAAAGGCTATAATTTGGCATAATTCGTATGTATATCATGATTTGGGGGTTTTAGAGAATATTCTGTACTATGTAAATTTAACTAAAATTTGGGGCATATGTTATATTGTGAATTATGACCATAATTTGGGCATGAAAAATTAGGCTTAATTTTATGATTAAATCTGTTAAATTGCCTAATTTGTTAAATCTATTGAAACTGAATATGGTAAATTTGAGGTATGAAAATCTGTAGGCACGATCTAAAATTGAGCAAAACAAGTTAATAGAACTTTGAATAATCTGCTGTAACTTGTAAATAAGTTTAATTTGTTGAATTGGCATAATTAGTCTGATATTGACATAATCTGTGAATGAATACTTTAGCTAAAAATAAGAATGCTGAGACACGAGGTTAGACTCTGTTTGCGGTAGAAGCCTGCCCGGACCCAACCGGCTTAACTAGCAACCGCAAACTATCAATCTAATGTGAGAGGTCGTAGGCATAACTAAAAGATGCTAAGACATGAGGTTAGGTCTGGCTTGCAGCAGAAGTCTGCCTGGAACCGCCCGGCACATCCAGCGGCCACAAGCTACCGACCTAATGTGGGAGGTCTGTGCATTAGTAATTAATTAATGTAAATCTAGGATAAATATGATGCTTAAAACGTGTTGGGTGGATAAGGTTAAATCAATTGGGCAGATGAATCTAATAACCCGTTACGTAAATCTGTAGGCCCAATACAAGGTTTGGTGAAATAATATGTAAGTCTTTAATCTGTATATCTGATCCGTTAGTCTGAAAACTTGTTAAACTGTATGTCTTATCTGAGAACTAGTTAATCTGAACTTTGTACATCTGAAATCTGTAAGCAAGTTAATCTGAAATTTGTTAGTCTGGGGACACAAGGTTAGGAGAGGTAATTACTTGTGTCATCTGTTGTGTGGGACCCATATTAGTCAGTGACAATACTATGACCCAACACTAGGAGGGGTCCGGGTATGCTTACTGAACTAATTGTAAGAGGTTCACTCTGATAATGGCGAGGGGTGTTGATGGCGCATTCCAACCGGGTCCTGTGCATGCATGGGTTCGGTCTGCTCTGAGGATGTAAGACACCGTGACATCTGTAGATAGGTCTATGTCTATAGGTTGCCACTTTAGGGAATGATACACCCTTCTATGGGGCCGACACAGGGTATTTATGTATTAGGGAGCCGATCGCTTAGGGTAGAATTTAGGGTACACCTAGTTCTGTCTGTTTCTGTTGGTGTACCTTCTGTCTCTGTTAGGGTGGTAAAGGCCCATTAGTTGGGGTGGTAAAGGTCCATTATTAGCATTCTGTTTCTGTACCTTCTGTCTCTGGTGGGGTGGTAAAGGCCCATTATTAGCATTCTGTTTCTGTACCTTGTGTCTCTGTTAGGGTGGTAAAGGCCCATTAGTTGGGGTGGTAAAGGCCCATTATTAGCATTCTGTTTCTGTACCTTCTGTCTCAGTTGGGGTGGTAAAGGCTGTTTCTGTAGAGATTATTCTGTTTCCGTTTCTGATTCAGTTTAAACATTAGGGTAACACCTAATCCTGTTATACTAAGTATTAATGCAGAGAAGTAAGATATAGGTAAGAAGCTTATCTTGGTCTATATCATTCTGTTTCTTCTATTTAACTTAAGCATACCTGCTACTCCTGCTGCTGTAATCTCTCATCCAGGTTTATTTACATGTCATGATACTACTATCTGTTTATATGCTGAAAGTTACTGGACTCGCCAGACTTTGTGTCTGAGCTCGTTTGTTTTCGCCTCATTTTCTTTCCGTTCTCCTCCCCCCCTAGGTGCTCAGGGTGGAAACATAGGAGCTTGGTTCAGATTCTCTCTGCTTGAAGTGCTCAAAGTATTGCTTGGCTTTGACTCTACCTTCATATGGTAGTTTATTTTGGGGATTATGGTTTTAAAATTATGCATTCTGAAGGATTTTGGTATAAGACTGATACTTGTGTGCTTAGGTTTTGGTATTGTGATTTTGAAGGATGTAACCAAACTTATTTCTGTTTCTGCTGTAATAAAGTTATAAAATTTTCAAGTACTACTTTACGTATCTGTCTTGTAATATTCTGTTCTGTTTACTTATAATGCTTCATGGAAGTTAACGCATTCCCTTTGTGAATGACATTAACGGACATGGGGTGTTACACTTGGTATCAGAGCTGAAGGTTACCAGATTTGATAAAAAGTTTTTGAAAACTATTTTCAAAAAGGTTTTGAAAAAAGATAATCCCCAAAAGCCATATATATGTCTTTTGATTCTCCGTTTTTGAATCTCTTTTCTTTCGTTTCAACATGTCTGGAGATCAAAACATCCCTTATCTGATAATTGAGTTAAAAATCTTTTTGATTCTGGCGTTTTGATTCTGTAATTGAGACTCTGCACTTTAATACTTGTCTTGTTTCTGATCCCGCTATAGTCTCAAACCCTATAAGGGTTACAACTCATCTGTTTGTGATAGGTTGGGGTTTGAGGGTATCTGTGTTGGGCGTTAAGTTGACTATGACGCATACATTCTGGGTTTTGTGGGATATTGTGGGGTTTTATCATCCTTAGTTTCCTAAGAATCATTTGATAATATGATATGTACCAGTAGTCTGTAAGTATCTGAATATTTCTGAAAAGGATAAGGTTTTTTACTCGAAGTGTGAAGTAGATTTCTAGTTTTGACATTGTTTAATAGGAGTAATTCTCTGAGTGTCAATCTGATGTTCATTTCGGTCTTCGTGGTTGATACTTAGGGATTTATTCTCTTAATCGATGTCTAATGGGAACAGAAATTTTGTTTTAATTGTACTTGCTTCTATCACTCGGCTGTATCCTATCGATCGAGTCTTCGACCTTTAGGTAAAAACTAATGGGTGTAAACATGTGTTTCAGACATGTTATGTTTGATGGTTGCAAGTGGATGCAAGTGGATGCAAGTGGTTGCTAGTGGTTGCTCGTGGATGCATATACACACACTAGGCACTAGATCGGCTCAAAAGCACTCTCATACTGCATATGGATGTGTGTGCATTTTTCAATTTTTGTGGATGCAAAATGATTGACTCATCACATGGATGTTGCATTTGGATGAATGGTTATGCACTCATATAGAAATGATGTGTATCAAATAGGATTTCTTGCATACATAATTGGACTCATGGCACTAACATAATTCGCATTGAGGAGGTCAACTGAATCAGTAGACCACCTGATCTTTGCATTAGATAAGAGACATATACACACACTTTTGCATATGTTCATACAACATTAGAAGTTTTCTAAGGACAATGGATGCTTGTGGATTATGGTTGAGTAGATGGGTGATTGGATGGTAGGACACATTCTTCTTAACTTGAAGATTTCGAGGACGAAATCCTTTAAGGAGGGGAGAATGTAACACACTGTATTTTCTGTGAACATAAAAGTAACAAAACAAAGTATACTTAATTTTTAAAAGAAGAATTAAGGGAAACGGGTTACGCCATTGCGTTCATCTCAGAATTCTGCTTGAGATAGAATCTGAGTTTGCGTAAATCGGACTCCGTGTAAAGAAGTTATGGCCTTCAGAAGTTTCAGAAAATTTAAATTAATTAAAACAGCTCAGTTCTAAATTCAAAATTCGAATTCAAACGCAAAACAGGGTGGGCGGGATTTTTCCCGCCCAGGGGGTCGACCAACCCTATACAGGTCGACCAAGGGGTCAACCTCCCCCTACAGGTCGACGTGTTTCAGATCCGAGGCATATTCGAATTTTTGTATCTGGACTTATTTCCTGGACAGATTCTTTGGCTCCTAAGCTATTTAAACACCCCCAAACCCCACTTTCTCTCCACGCCAAACCACTGTAACGCTATGCTGCCTCAATTCTAATTAAAGTAAATCAATGGCGTCTCTACTCTGCTGAAACCTAAGCTAGAACTAGTGCTTCTTCTTCTTCCAATCTGAATAGGATTAAAAGAGAACAACTACAACCCTTTTTCTTTTAGAATCTAACCAAGGTGAGTATAGTTATTTTCAGATATGAAATTTAATTATGATCTTGACGTGGTTGTAAATCTGAATTTGAGATTATGCATATTCTTGTTTATCAGATCTATTTTTCTGTGTAGATCTATCTTATTAATATTATAGTAACTATTATGTACCTCTTCCTTCCTTTTGTTCTATAGCCAGGCTACCATGAGCCTGAGCCAAATCTCATAAGAGATTGACACACGAACGCTAAATTTGGGGAAAATAGCGAATGATGCATAATTAGACATAACTGATTTGTGACTGATGTGAGAAAAGAACATATGTTGCAATTTAAGATCTAGATCTGGGCATACTATATATGATAGTATGTGATTTGGAAGAAGGAAAATTATTGTGTATATGACTTAGGCGCAAAGATCTATATTATAATAGGATAACTATTAAATGTTAATACGCCTAAATGGGGATTTTGGATATTTGGCATACGATGAAATCAAAGGGTATAATTTGGCATAATTCGTATTGTATATCATGATTTGGGATTTTTGGAGAATATTCTGTACTGTGTAAATTTAACTAAAATTTGGGGCATATGTTATATTGTGAGTTATGACCATAATTTGGGTATGAATAATTAGGCTTAATTTTATGATTAAATCTGTTAAATTGCCTAATCTGCTAAATCTGTTGAAACTGAATACGGTAAATTTAAGGTATGAAAAATCTGTAGGCTCGATCTAAAATTGAGCAAAACAAGTTAATATAACCTTGAATAATCTGCTGTAACTTGTAAAGAATTTTCATTTGTTGAATTGGCATAATTAGTCTGATATTGGCATAATCGGTGAATGAATACTTCAGCTAAAAATAAGAATGCTAAGACACGAGGTTAGACTCTGTTTGCGGTAGAAGCCTGCCTGGACCCAACTGGCTTGACCAGCAACCGCAAAATGTCAATCTAATGTGAGAGGACGTATACATCACTAGAAGATGCTTAGACAAGAGGTTAGGTCTGGCTTGCGGCAGAAGTCTGCCCGGAACCGCCCGACACATTCAGCGGCCACAAGCTACCGACCTAATGTGAGAGATCTGTGCATTAGTAATTAATTAATGCAAATCTAGGATAAATATGATGCCTAAAACGTGTTGGGTGGATAAGGTTAAATCAACTGGGCGGATGAATCTAATAAGCCCATTTCGTAATTCTGTAGGCCCAATACAAGGTTGGGTGAAACAATCTGTAAGTCTGTTAATCTGTATATCTGTTCCGTTAGTCTAAAAACTTGTTAACCTGTATGTCTGATCTGAGAACTAGTTAATCTGAACTTTGTACATCTGAAATTTGTAAGCAAGTTAATCTGAAAACTGTTAGTCTAGGGACACAAGGTTAGGAGGGGTAATTACTCGTGTCATCTGTTGTGTGGGACCCATATTAGTCAGTAACCCTTTTCTGGTATCAAAACTATGATCCAACACTAGGAGGGGTCCGGGCACGCTTACTGAACTAATTGTAAGAGGTTCACTCTGATAATGGCGAGGGGTGTTGATGGCGGATTCCAACCGGGTCATGTGCGTGCATGGATCCGGTCTGCTCTGAGGATGTAAGACACCGTGACATCTGTAAATAGGTCTATGTCTATAGGTTGCCACTTTATGGAATGATACACCCTTCTGTGGGGCCGGCACAGGGTATTTATGTATTAGGGAGCCGATCGCTTGGGGTAGAATTTAGGGTATACCTAGTTCTGTCTGTTTTTGTTAGTGTACCTTCTGTCTTTGTTGGGGGTGGTAAAGGCCCATTAGTTGGGGTGGTAAAGGCCCATTATTAGCATTCTGTTTCTGTACCTTCTGTCTCTGGTGGGGTGGTAAAGGCACATTATTAGCATTCTGTTTCTGTACCTTGTGTCTCTGTTAGGGTGGTAAAGGCCCATTAGTTGGGGTGGTAAAGGCCCATTATTAGCATTCTGTTTCTGTACCTTCTGTCTCAGTTGGGGAGATAAAAGCCCATTACTAGCATTCTGTTTCTGTAGAGATTATTCTGTTTCTGTTTCAGTTTAGACACTAGGGTAACACCTAATCCTGTTATACTAAGTATTAGTGCAGAGAAGTAAGATATAGGTAAGAAGCATATCTTGGTCTATATCATTCTGTTTCTTCTGTTTAACTTAAGCATACCTGCTACTCCTGTTGCTGTAATCTCTCATCCAGCTTTATTTACATGTCAAGATATTACTATCTGTTTATATGCTGAAAGTTACTAGACTCGCCAGACTTTATGTCTGACCTCGTTTGTTTTCGCCTTATTTTCTTTCCGTTCTCCCCCCCAAAGGTGCTCAGGGTGGAAACATAGGAGCTTGATTCAGATTCTCTCTGCTTGAAGTACTCAAAGTATTGCTTGGCTTTGACTCTACCTTCTTATGGCAGTTTATGTTAGGGATTATGGTTTTAAAATTATGCATTCTGAAGGATTTTGGTATAAGACTGATACTTGTGTACTTAGGTTTTGGTATTGTGATTTTGAAGGATGTGACCAAACTTATTTCTGTTTCTGCTGTAATAAAGTTATAAATTTTTCAAGTACTACTTTATGTATCTGTCTTGTAATATTCTGTTCTGTTTACTTATAATGTTTCATGGAAGTTAATGCATTCCCTTTGTGAATGACATTAACGAACATAGGGTGTTACAGTTATACAGAGAGATAGAGAGAGGGTTATTGTTAACACTAACATCATTCCTTTATCTAGAGTTATAAGTGGCTCAACACAAAAGGCAGGTAGAATACAAAATTTGAATACTACTCAATTTGGAACAAAGCCCAGAAAGCAAAAAAGACCAAGAAGAATAATTCAACTATTTCATTGTACTTATAAATAGTGTATGATTGCCTATAATAATGGTAACATATTCATTTCAAAAAAAAATTGCTCTCATCTTCCTAATGTTGCATTCGATCAAATGTCCATCAATAATGGATTTCGTCATTTCAAAACCATTCAAAGGCCAAATTCTAATGGAATTTCTTTTTTGATTTGGGCCAATTTCGAAAAGTTATATCACAAATAGGCCTGTTTCAAAACTAATTACAGAAATAGACCAGTTTTATTTGTATACGCGTTATCACAGATAACACTATTGTAAAATTTGGTATTTTACACTAGCATTATTTGTGATAACACTAGTTTTCCTAGCGTCATCCGTAATACTGTCCATACCCCTTCAGCCGCTGTTTCACTTTCCCATATCCTCTTTTCTAAAATTCCTGCCACCCGTTCCCCCTCCTTCCCTTTTGCGATTTTAGACCAAAAATTAAAAAATTCCTTCAACATTCAGGTTAATTGTAACACCCCGGATTTTTTAATAATCGAATTAACTAAATTAAAGAATAAATGTTTAGCATTGTTCTAAGGTTTGTAAGAAAAAGACTTAGTATCTCATTTGGTTGGAACATGTGACTTGCATACAAGAGGTACAAAGTTCGAACCCCGCCAACGCCATATTTTTGTTTTAGGGGAATGGCTAAAAAGCGGCTTAGTGTGAACGCGGTTCAAAAAGTAGTTTAGTGTGAAAATGGTTAATTAGGAAGAAAGAAATATATATATATATATAAATATATATATATATATAAATAAAACAAAATTCAACCTAAAATTTAAGAAAAAATATATCAAAACAGCGGAAGCGAGAAGGCAAAACACCAAACCGACCCGTTGGGTCGACCCCAGGGTCGACTCAGGAGGTTTGGAATTGGTCCCGTCGGCCCTAAATGGTCTATGACGAAATTTTATGTTTTAGGGCTTAGGTGGCGATTTCTGGTTGGTCTGTTGACATCGTTTCTTGGTTTCTAAGGCCTAGATGGATTCTAGAGTGATCCGATGGCTGTAAATAAATTCAAAACTCTATAAAAAGACCCATAGACTCAAACCCTCAATCAAAATTAAAACTAAAACTATGGCCGTCATGCTGTCGTCTTGAACCCTAGAGCAGCCGCCACCAATTAGAGAGGAAGAACAACAAATCAAATTAGTTCTATTCAACCCTAACAACGAATCTTATTCAAAGGAGAGCTAATACAACTTCAGAAATCAGAACTCAAGAATGCTTTTGAGTTGTGAGTTCGATCACTTTAACAAAATAATTGCTAAATTAATTATGATGTGACATACGTTGGATTATAAGTTGTGGTTGTGAATCTAATTCATATGTTTAATCATGTATGTTAACTTGATTCATATTATATGATGTTATGCAAGTTTTATATATGATGTTATGAAAGTTTCATGTATGATGTTATGCAAGATTAATATGATTATGCAAGTTAATATGATTATGCAAGTTTCATATATGATGTTATGCAAGTTAATATGATTATGCAAGTTTCATATATGATGTTATGCAAGTTGTACATATGATGTTATGCAAGTTAATAGGATCACACAAGTTGTATGCGAGTTATATGATGTTATGTAAGTTTGGTTCTAAAATATATGCTAGTAGTTCATGATGTTAACTTGTGTCAATGAATTCCTTTTTATAATCCAATCACCTAGGTTTATAACATCAGTTTTTATGTGAATATGGATGTGGAACATATGCTAGTTCGTATAAGTATTATGTTCATATGCAAGTTTAAGTGATAATTGGATTCACATATATACAAGTTCACACCTTTAAAGTTTAGATCCATATTCAAGTTGACATTTTTATGTTGAAACTATGACATGCATAGTTATGCAAGTTTACACCTTTATGTGGATCCATAGTTTACTCAGGTTAACACCTTTTATTGGATCCATAGTCATGCAAGATGACACCTTTATGTTTAGGTTGACGACATACATAGGTTATGTAAGTTTGTGATAATTACCTAGGCTAGTTGGGTGTAAAACTATGTTCATGCATGCAAGTTCACACCTTTTAGATCTATGATTTTTGGATCCTTGATAATACAAAGACTATGCAAGTATATTGTAATTCTTAATTGCAAGTTAGATGCAAATTAGATCTATTATTGTGTGTATGTGACTTTGTGACGTTTATTCCCTTTTTTAAGTATTAGACTATTTGCTAGTCTAATATGTATATGTCATGTTAAGCGAACGAATGACGGGGGTATGATGGGGATAATAGTGGATACACACATATTGTGAATTTGGCATGTAATGGCCTAAAAAGGCATGTAACTAATTTTAAGGAATAAAATTAATTAGTGATGAAATTGGTATAATTTATATACCATAAATAGATGACCATAATTTAGGTGATAAATTATGGACATAAATAAATATGGAAATTTGAATAAGGAAAGTAATTCAAATTTGGGGAAAATTAATTACGTATAATTAATTGCCTAAGACACGAGGTTGGACTCATTTGTGGTGTAAGACTGCCCGGACCTGCCCGGCAAATCCAGCAGCCACAAATGGTTGCCCAATGTGAGAGGTCAAAGGCCCAAACTAAATGCGTAACAATTGTATGGACATGAGGTTAGGCTCGTTTGTGGTGTAAAACTGCCCGGACCCGCCCGGCAAATCCAGCAGCCACAAATGCCAGTCTAATGTGAGAGGTCCTACAGGGGTTACGGTAGTAATAAATTAAGAAACACTTAACCAATGTAAAACATGTGGTGGGACATGGGGGTTAAGTGGGTGCCTTGGGTGGCATGAGGAAATACGATTAGTAACACTTAACCAAGGTAAAACATGTAAATGGGACATAGGGGTTAAGTGGGTGCCTTGGGTGACATATGGAATTACTAATAGAAACCCTTAACCAAATTTAAAACATGTAAGTGGACAAGAAGGGGGTTAAGTGGGATGTACTAGAGGGGACCAAGCCTAGGTGGAAAGCTTGTGTCAAGCATGAGGGGCCCTTTTCAGTCCAGTAGCCCATTAAGTATCTTTGTGAGCTCGACCCAAGTCGAGGACGGGACACGCCTACTGGGTCTGATTGTTAGAGGCCAAAACGGGTTAGCGGTGGCAACGCAAGTCCAACGGGGTCACGTGCGTGCGTGGGTCCGGGCTGGTAGGTAAGACGTTGTTGCATCGTGTAGTTATAAGTCGTGCATTCCTTGCGTGGTATAAGGTTGCCATATTGGGGAGTGATACACCCCACTGTGGGACCTGCACGGGTATCTACGAGTTAGGGAGCCGATCGAATGGGGCAGGGTAGTGGGTACACCTAGTGGAGATAGGAGCAGACGGCATCTATGTAGTCAGCTAGGGGTACACGAAGCTACCACTATTATTAATAATTATTAAGGGGGTACACCTAGTGGAGATAGGAGCAGGCGACACCTATGACGTCAGGTATGAGTACATGGAATTACCATTATTACTTATTGAAGGGGTACATCTAGTGGGGATAGGTACATGCTGGGTACCTATGATAGCAACTAGAGATATACGGTCAAACATGGAGGATAGTGGGTACATCTAGTAGTACACGAAGCTATCATCGTTCTATTTAGCCAAGAGGGATCAAATTTCTAGAGTGACTAGTAGGGGTGCAGTTAGTGTTAGTACAGTACAGTACGGTACAATACGGTATAGTATAGTAATTATCCTATGTTGATTAGGAAGCGCCATGTAACACCCCACCTCCGCTAGGGTCACTTACAAAGGGAATGCACTAGGTTTGGTGAAGCATTATCGAGGTAAACATGCACAGAAATATTACAAGACAGAACATATATAAAACAGCGGAAGTAAAACAAATTTCATTACCTTATAAAATAAGGTCTAAAGCCTTTTACATCAGAATACATCAAAACCTGCCTTGAAATAGTAAAGAAGCATAAAACCTTTTTATAAATTATTCCCCAAAATAAAGCGGTGAAGCAGCCATAGCCAAGAGAAGACCAAGCTATACATGATGACCTTCAAGTATAAGAGGTCCGAACTAAACAACAACATTTCCTCCCTGAAAACCTGGGGGGGGGGGGGGAACGGAAGACGAAGAGGCGAAAGAAAACGGGGTCAGTCATAAAGACTGGTAAGTCCTATCTACTTCCAGCATAAAAACAGGTAAAGGTAACATGACATGCATAAACTGAAAGTAAACATAAGGATGATGACAAGATAGATAAGCTAGACCAAGATAACAGGATGAACCACTGTATCAAGATAAACTAAGGTATCACATTGTCAGGTTTCTATCAAGTATAAAATCCCGAGGTATCTATCATGTATATTTGCTCTGCACCCCCCCGTACTAGTATCCCAACCCGTGTTACGTGTTAACTATACAATGTCCCTTGCCCAATGTCATGAAACGGTCCATGTCGACCTAATGTATCGCATATATAGGTTTTCTCAACTTGTGTGTTTCTTTCCATGTATAAGTTCAGTCCTTTGCCGTACCTCGTGCGGGCTTCCTCACTACTTCAATGTAGTACCATTTGATCCTTGAAATCATTTGGACTGTCATCTTTTATCTAACTATGTTTTCTTATCAAGAACTATCGCGTGTTCAACTAAGGTTTACGCCACCCAGGACCACTGGGGATTATGCTACCTAATGAACGTTTTCGTATCTCGGTTTGGGTTCAAACCACCTAGGGCCACTAGGGATTACGCTACCCGTCAACCACGCCCTTTTTCCAACGTATGTATCGTGAATCGTTTTTCCATGTCTAGGTGCACATGTATCTCAATGTGCCATCCGAGTTCCGTGACAGAATACAGGACTCGGTCGGGAGCTTTAGGTTATCTGCCGATGCATATATTAAGGTCTGTTTTTCTACCGGTGGTTATGGTCCCACGTGACCCCTCCCTCAACTACCGAAAGGCAAAACAAGAAAAATCATGTATGAGAACTACACTACGGCCATCAATGCCCCACTCCCAAATGGCCTACCTCACCCATAACTAGATAGCAAGTATGGTATGTTGGGTGTTCTCTGCCTTTCCGTACGTACACGATTGACTAAAGATGGTAGGTGGCCGACGATGTGCTATCTAGGGCTACCGTAAAAATATCGCCGACCCCACGCTAATCCACCCCAGTCTTTAGGTTGCTCGCACAGCAACCAAGGCATACCCTTGGCTCTTCTACCGCAGACCTTAACCTCTGTGAGCCCAGGAGGATCATCTGCCACCTCACAGAGGGATACCAAGAGTATCCTCACGTTCCCCAAAGCTACCGCTTCGTCACCCAGTTCGTTGGAGCCTTTATCTAAATCAGATATTGCTCCACTCGTGTATTTGCTGAAGCGACGACCTACCGAATCGGGTTACTCATCTATTATGAACTGGTCCAAATTCCTTGACTAAAAATTATTACTTAGTTATCCTTAACTAAGGTTTATCACTTAGCTTCCTTTCCCGTCATCCTTGTTAACTACTGTTTTCCACTTAGTCCCCCTGAACTAGGGTTTTATCTAATGGGTTAAGCGTTGTCATTCAAGCTCATGACTTAACCCGTCTAGAAGCATGTCAAAATTGGCTAAGTGTTCAAGTTCAAGACTTAGCCCTACAAACCATATGTCAAGTTGGTTAAGTATATCAAGAAGTTCACGGCTTAATCTCATCGCGTTATCGTGGTTGGTTAAGTATAGATTATCCTTATCAAATTACCGAGTCGAGTTGGTTAAGTATATTCAAGCGGTTCATGTCTTAACCCTATCCAATTACTATGTTAGATTGGTTAAGTGTAGGTTAACTTAACCCCATCAAGTTACCGAGTCAAATTGGTTAAGTATTGGTTAACTTAACCTCATCAAAATTATTGAGTCAAATTGGTTAACCTAACCCCATTAAATCATCGTGTATAATTGGTTAAGTATAGGTTACTTAACCCCATTAGATTATCCTGTTAGATTGGTTAAGTATTGGTTAACTTAACCTCATCAAAATTATCGAGTCAAATTGGTTAACCTAACCCCATTAAATCATCGTGTATAATTGGTTAAGTATAAGTTACTTAACCCCATTAGATTATCCTGTTAGATTGGTTAAGTATTGGTTAACTTAACCTCATCAAATTATCGAGTCAAATTGGTTAACCTAACCCCATTAAATCATCGTGTATAATTGGTTAAGTATAAGTTACTTAACCCCATTAGATTATCCTGTTAGATTGGTTAAGTATTGGTTAACTTAATCTCATCAAATTATTGGGTCGGATTGGTTAAGTGTTGGTTAACTTAACCTCATCAAATTATTGGGTCGGATTGGTTAAGTGTTGGTTAACTTAACCCCCTCCACTAATTGTGTTGTATGGTTAAGTGTCATTAGTCTAGCTAAGTTACTTAACCCACCTGTCCATGTCATATCGGTTAAGTGTCATTAGTCTAATCAAGTTACTTAACCTTATCATGTGGCATTAATTAACTTAATGCACCCCAACCTCTCACATTAGACTTTGTTGTGGTTACTAGTTAAGCCGGGCGGGTCCGGGTAGCTTTACACCACAACCTAGTCTAACCTCGGGTTTTAAGTGCGATATGACCAACTACTCACATTGGGTCCTATTGTTTGTAGCCACTAGTTAAGCCGGTCGGTTCCGGGTAGATTTATGCTACAAACTCAACCCAACCTTGAGTTGGCCACTTTCATGTTTTACTACGTATCATGTTCATGCCAAATTTAGGCCTTGATTAAGTCCATGTTTTTCACTTATGCCCATTGTCCCATTTCTTGGTATAATTCATGTCAAGTTCACATGTTCCATATTTTTCTAAGTGTCATCCCCCCGTTTATTACCATTACATGTTACATGTAATTTCATGTCAAGTTCATAGCAAATTTCAAGCATTGCCTAGACTACCCAAAACGTATTCCCAACGCACATGAAAGCGAATCAACCTAGTAGGAAAAATATGACAAGAGAGGGTATAAGATGGCAAAGGTGAATCACAAGTTAAACATGGTGACGTTTGAGGTAAAAGGTGTTCACATGACTAGCATATTGCATATCGGCCTCAAAACATGTATGATAGCATAAAGGGATTGGCCTCTAACATGCATGATATCATAAGAGGATTGGTCTCAAGCATGCATGATATCATATCCTAGGTCCATCATCTTATGCATGTGAGTGTCATGAGGGGTTTTAGATTCTTTTACATGCATAAACCCAAAATGTTTCACAAGTCAAAATGGTTCTAAGAGTTCATGCCATCATTCCACAAGTAAAGATCCAAACTTGCATGATAAGTTAAGTTCAACACAACATAAGTAGCATGATTTAGTCACTAAAACATAGCCCAAAGTCATGGGTTCAAGAAAGGGGCAAAACTAGGTTCACATAGGCTAACATACTTGTGCTTCATCTCATTTTATTCCATGTCAACATTAGAACTACCGTTTAGATCTACAAGTAGCTAGAACTTACAAATCGAGGCTAGAGAATTAGGGGTAAGAATCTTGTCGTAGGATCCATGTTGAGATGATGATCAACACCCTTGATTTGATGTAGAAAGCTTGCTCCTTTGCCTTGAATCTAGTTTGCATGCATAAGCTTTTGAAGATGAAGGTGGAGGCCATGATCAAGAGGGATTTGGGTAGCACTTCGTGGCAAGAGTGATTTGTGAGGGTTTAAGCTAGGTCTATGGTTTTTTTTATAGAAGTTTAGGCCATAGGATTAACCCTAGTTTAGATCTGAACCATCAAATCCCGAAACAGGCCTTAAAACATGACCCAAAACACTCAGCAGGTGCACCAGGCCAAAGTGGTCGGACCACCCAGGTCGACACCCGTGTCGACTGGGCAGTCGACCTGCCCCTGGGCGTGTCGACTCCCCATTCGACACCAAAGTCGACCTGGGGCTTGGGCGGGACTTTTTCCCGCCCAGTCTGTTTGGCTCCAGATTTGAATTTCGAACTGTTTTTGAACTTGAATTTTCTGAAAACTTCGACGGCCCATAACTCGGTCATACGGACTCCGATTTTCGAAAACTCGGACTCTATTTCGCGTATTTTTCCGAGACGAACGCAATGGCCCAGCCCGTTTCCCTTGATTCGGATTTTAACATTTAATTCTGCCTTGATTTGCGTTATAACATGTTATTCAAAATACGGGTTGTTACATTCTCCCCACCTTAAAGGATTTTGTCCCCGAAATCTTCAAGTTAGGAAGAACGTATCCCACCATTCATCATCCATCTACTCAAAACATCATCCACGAGCAGTCATTGTACTTAAAAGATTCTAAATGCTGTATGATCATATGCGAAAGGTGTGTGTATATGTACTTATCTAATGTAAATGATCAGGCCTGAGTGATCTTCTAAATGCAAAATATGTTTAGTGTCATGAATCCAACATGTATGCAAATAGTCCTAGTCATATAAACACTATATGTGTGCACAACCATTCATCCACATGCAACATCCACATGATAACATATTCAATTTCATCCATAAAAAAGTACAAATACTCGTGCATATGCAATATGAAATGTGACTGAATCGACCTAGTGTCTAATG
This sequence comes from Allium sativum, assembly GCA_030737875.1. Lineage (NCBI taxonomy): Eukaryota > Viridiplantae > Streptophyta > Magnoliopsida > Asparagales > Amaryllidaceae > Allium > Allium sativum. The sequence goes on from CM060919.1 coordinate 214,985,252, forward strand.
TGTACTCAATCATCCACGAGCAACCACTTGCAACAACTGGCAACCATATCAATTATAACATGTTTCAAATACATGTTTACATCCATAGGGTTCTACCTAAGGTCCTCAAGATAGGATCGAGAAGATAAACAAGATAAACTCCTTATGGGGTTTGCAACTGAACTAAGATCGAAAACAGAACCGAGAGGATATTCATAAAAGATAGCCTACAAGTAAGTTCTACAGAAAACAGGGATCAAGGATATACTTGTAACACCCCACACCCGCTACAGACACTCACTAAGGGAATGCCATAACATCGGTGGAGTATTTTAAGTGAATATAGAATAGAAAAATTACAACAAGACAGATATAAGTAATACTTGAGAATTTAAAACATCATTTCATTTCAGCGGAAAGTAAAACATGTTTGGTTACACCAAAACCATAAATAAGAGTCAAGTACATAATATCCATCCTGATAAAAACAAAAGTACATAATCCCACTACATAACCTAATAGCCATAATAGAAAAGATAAACTGAGCTTTACATCCACGGTCCAAGCTCCAAAAGATAGATAAAGCAGTCTGATCAAAGCCCACTAGTGCTAGGCCCACTCTGAAAACCTGAGGGTTGGGAAAAAAGATAAAGAAACAACGGGGTCAGACATAAGTCTGAGTGAGTCCTATAACCCTAACAATACAATCATTAAAGTAATTAGGGTATGATATAAACAAGGTACGGTACCTTTGGGGATAATGACTACACTAAGTAGCCAACTAAACACAGGATGTACTAAAATAACTGAAAAGACGCACTTATCCACCCGAGGATAATTACTAGATTGCACCACCCCAGATCTACCCACCCAAGGGTAATTCCTACACTGCACCACACCAGTTCTACCCACCCAAGGGTAATTCCTACTTAAAGGTTGATCCCACTAAGTGTACTTAATAATTTTACCCAGTAGTTTCTTGTACCCCTAGCTGATTACATAGGTGCCGCCTGCCCCTATCTCCACTAGGTGCACCCACTACTCCCAAGCGATCGGCTCCCTACCGTAGATACCCGTGCTGGTCCCACAGTGGGGTGTATCACTCCCCAAAGTGGCAACCCGATAATCAATGGTGCACGGTTTATACCTACACGATGCAACAACGTCTTAGCTACCAGCCCGGGCCCACACACGCATATGAAACCCGTTGGACTTGCGTTGCCACCGCTAACCCGTTTTGGCCTCTTATAGTCTAGCCCAATATGCGTGTCCCGTCCTCGACTTGAGTCGAGCCCACAAAGATACGTTTGGGATATTGGTTGAAATGGGCCCCCACAAGCTACTACTTAAGCTTGTCATTTTATCTAGTGTATCCCACTTAACCCCTTTTATAATCATGCCCACCTACATGTTAAGGTTTGGTTAAGTCATCTAATCATATTTCAATTGCCACTTAAGGCCCCCACTAAATTTCCACATGCCACCCAAGGCACTTACTTAGTTCCCACATGCCACCCAAGGCACTTACTTAACCCTTTAATCATGTTTAAATTACATGTTCCACTTTGGTTAAGTATTCTAATCGTATTTTCTATTGCCACCCAAGGCAACCCACTAGTTTCCTCATGCCACCCAAGGCACCCCCACTAGTTACTACGTGCCACCCAAGGCACTCACTTAACCCCTCATGCCCACTACATGCTAATGTGGTTAAGTGTTTCTTAATTAATTAAGATCGTAACCTTTGTAAAGACCTCTCACATTAGACTGTCTTTTATGGCAGCTGGATATGCCGGTTGGTTCCGGGCAGCCTTACACCATAACAAAGTCTAACCTCGTGTCTTTACACTTGTCACGTATTTAGTTTATGACTAAGACCTCTCACATTGGGCCAATCATTTGTAGCCGCTGGATTTGCCGGTCGGTTCCGGGCAGTCTTATGCTACAAAAGGGTCCAACCTCGTGTCTTAGTAGATTAATTATACCTAATTAATCACCCCCATAATTTGTATTAATTATCCCTAATTAATTACCAATTTTCAAGAATATGGGTAGACCTAACTCAATAGGTAAATTCCCAATTCCATAATATGGGTAGACCTAACTTAATAGGTAAATTCCCAATTCCATAATATGGGTAGACCTAACTTAATAGGTAAATTCCCAATTATGTCCATTCACTTTATGTTATGCTTAAGCATACCCATTTTACACCATTTCATTAACATGCATATTAACCCCATCGTTCCCCACGTACTTCGTTCTCATAACATGACATAATAAAGGGAAGATTCATCACAAATGCCATGGGTTTAACCAACATAGCATATAACTTTATCATGGGTTTAAAAGGTGTCAACTTGCATATATGAGCATACATTAAACCCAACTAGCATTTAACCCAAACTTGCATGAAGCACATCTGTCGCAAAGGGGGTAACTTGCATAATTGTTCATGTCATAGACCTAACATAAAGGTGTCAACTTGCATACATGTTATAGGTCTAAAAGGGATGAACTTGCACATGTACTTATGTCATACATAGAGGTAAACTTGCATATGAAACTTGCACATGTACTTATGTCATACATAGAGGCAAACTTGCATATGAACTTGCATCATAACTTGCATATGAACTTGCATAACATGCCATACTTTAGAGGCAACTTGCATATATTATGCATATCATAAAAAGAGACAAACTTGCATAAAACCAAACACTTAGTATGCATAAAACCAAATACTTAGCATGCACAAAACCAAATACTTAGCATGCATAAAACCAAATACATAACTTGCATAACATGTTACATACAACTTGCATATAATCTCATATATAGTTTGCATAACATGTTACGTATAATTTGCATATAATCTCACATATAGTTTGCATAACATGTTACATATGCATCAATGTTCATCATAGTGTTTTGCATAGTGAGCATCATAAAACATAGCATCAAACTTGCATATAGCATAGAACTTGCAAAACACACAACATACACTATCTAAACTTGCTTAAGCACATTCATCCACAAACATAGCCATATCTTATCATATCCTATCATAATCAATTTAACAATTGATTATTAGGGCTATAGAAACTCACCACTAAGCTCCCATAAGCGAACCCTTGCCAAAATCACCCAAAAAAACTCTAGCCTTGAACATAAAGCTTGCAACTTGATGATGAATGCAAGCTAATGATCACTCATACAACTCAAAGATGCTTGTATGAACATGAAAGCCTTCATAGAAATAGTTTTATAAGAGGATGGAGGCTAGAGATTGAGTAGAGGCCATGATCATAGAAAATTTTGGCATAGTTTAGTTAGAGGATAGGATTATGAGCATTTAGGGCTAGCTTAGGGTCTTATTTATAGGATTAGGTTGTGTTTTAGGCCCTTACATTAACCTAGGTTAGATTAGGACCATCAGATTTCGGAAGCTTCCAGAAACCAGCCCCAAAACACAGCCCAAACTCTGAAATGGTGCACCAGGCCAAACTGGCTGAGCACCCCTGTCGACACCCAAGTCGACAGGGCTGTCGACTTGGTCCTAGCCAAGTCGACTGCCCAGTCGACAGGGCTGTCGACTTGGTTAGCTCGGCGGGAATTTTCCCGCCTGGGCCCAATGGCCCCAATTTCGAAATTTGAACCTAAATTTTAAATCTGTTTTGAACTTTGAATTTTCTGAAAACTTCATTGAGCCATAACCGGGCCATACGGACTCCGATTCTCGAAAACTCGGACTCTATTTCGCGTATTTTTCCGAGACGAACGCAGTGACGCAGCCTGTTTCCCCCAATTCTCACCTCTGAGATTATTTATTGTGCAATTAGTGAATTTTAGCATTAACCGAAATTCGGGGTGTTACATTCTCCCCTCCTTAAAGGATTTCGTCCCCGAAATCTCTAAGCTAAGGAGAATGCATATCCTACCATCCAAACAACCATCTACTCAATCCATCAAACACGGGCATCCATTGTCCTTAAAACAATTTCTAATGATGTATGAGCATATGCAAAAAGTGTGTGTATATGTTCCCTATCTAATGTATGAACATATGCAAACCATGATAGTGCCATGCATCCATTATGTATGCGAGAGAACCCTATCGACACATACAATATCTACATGAGTGCACAATCATTCACCAAAATGCATCATCCATATGACAACACAATCATTATACATCCATAAATATAGCTACCTACACACCATTATATGCAATATGCAATATGAAGTGATTGAGCCGATCTAGTGTCTAGAGTGTGTGTATATGCATCCACGAGCAACCACTAGCAAACACTTGCATCCACATGCATCCATCAATCATAACATGTCTCAAACACATGTTTCGACCATAGGTTTACCCTATCTAAAGGTCAAAGGTACTAATGAGAGGACGTACTAAAGATAAGATAAGCACTAGACAAACGATAAAGGAGACTTTTAAAGGACATACCCTCAAAAAGGAATGGGTATAACGAACGCATCTTCACTTCTGTTTCCCAAGTAGCACTGCTCTCACCTTCTCCCTTTTTTACTTTGACTAGTCGAACCTCTCTGTTTCTCAACTTCCTAATCTCTGACCCAAGGATGCGGGTAGGAGCTCGTCGAATAATCACATCACGCTCTACCTTTACTTCTTTAAGTAAGCTCGGCTCTACCACCTCTGCGGTCTCATGTAGGCACTTCCTCAAATGTGACACATGGAATACATCATGTACACCACTACGTCTGTCGGGCAGCTCCACTAATGGAAGATACTCTTCTCATGTACCTCCAAAATCTAAGATACATAGCCTCGAAAGGTCTTCTAAAATACGATTCACCTTCTCGATCTGGCCGTCCGTCTGAGGATGATATGCGGTACTCAAACACAACTGAGTCCCTACCGCCTTTCTCAAACTCTTCCAAAACTCTCTAGTGAAGATAGGATCTCAATCGCTCACTATACTGGAAAGTACACCATGCCATCTAATAATCTCTCGAATGTAAACTGAAGCTAGCCATGGAGCAGTTCTCTTACTCTCCATGGGTATAGAATGGGCGCACTTAGTAAATCTGTCTACCACAACCCAAATTCCCGTATTATCCTTTCTCGATCTGGGTAACCCGTCAATAAAATCCATCGAGACGCTATCCCACTTCCATTACGGAACTTCCAATGGGTGAACAACCCACCTGGTTTCTCCTGCTCCGCTTTCATTTGCTAGCCCACCAAGCATCTAGCGACATACTCGGCCACATCTTTCTTCATACCGGCCCAAAAGAAAACTTGCTTTATGTCTTGGTACATCGTGTCCCCACCGGGATGAATGGTCATCTTCGACCGATGTGCATCATCAAGTATAGCCTTCCTCAAACCCCTGCCTTGCGGTACACAAAGTATACCGTCTCTACGCAACCACCCCTTACTATCTAGGGTGTACCTACTCAAATGGCTGGACGACTCCCCCTCCTCATGAGCTTCTCTACCAACTCAACCAACTGTGGGTCATCCCGCTGTGCTCCGCCAATACGCCCCAAAAGAGTAGGCCTAACCTCCAAGGAGGCTAGCAAACCGGGTACAAAGTCAACGGAAGGTCTAAAGTCAAACATAGAAATAAACTCTAAGCTCCGTCGTTCCACGAACACTGAACTCAAGGACAACCTTTTTCTACTTAAGGCATTCGTCACCACGTTACCCTTGCCATGGGTATACGCTATCTCAAACTCATAGGATGCCAAGAATCCCATCATCACCACTGTCCATCTCTCACGCAGACCACCCTAGTCGAACTCGACATCCCCCAAATGCAAGCCCCAAAGGCCTAAACCAATATCAGACAAACACCCAAGGGATACCTCCTTCGAATTCAGACGACCTACGTGAGATGATACTAGTAAAAACGGCTAAATAATTAAGCCTTTGTCCAACTCTGGATGTCCTTGCCAGTCCCGCTCCAAAACCACCGTTTATTCCATAACTGGCTTTGCTCAACCTATTGAGCACATACGAAAACTTATTTTGCTCCCAGAAAAGACCAAGGTGTCATTTACAAAGACCATCACGAACTTATTTAGGTACTCCTTGAACACCCTTCTCATCAATAGAGTATGATGTATGCGGGGGCGTTCGTCAAACCAAATGGCGTCACCAGCCACTCATAAAAACCATCCGGAGTCCTAAAGGCAGTCTTCTCTATACTATCCTCAGCCACTCTCAACTAACGAAACCCCGTGGCTAAGTCCAACTGCGAAAATACTGAGGCGCCAAATAACTGATCAAAGAGATCATCAATCCTCGGCAATGGGTGTCTATTCTTCTTTGTGAGTTTATTTAGTTCTCCTTAGCCTACACATAGTCTGAGGGACCCATCCGCCTTTGTGGCAAAAACTACTGGAGCACCCCACTCCGACATACTTCGTCTTATGAACCCCTTCTCAAGCAAATCGCCTACTTGCTTATGGAGTTCCCTCCTCTCACGAGGAGCCATGTGGCACACTGGCCAAGATACTGGTTTGGCATTATCTACCAGATATATTCGGAAGTCATTCTCCCGCTCCGGAGGTAAGCCCTTCACCCCCTCAAACACATCCGAGTCTTCCCGGACCAATCTAACAGATCGTAAACTCTCGACCGACGTGTCAAGCGATTCTAGATAACCTAGCATAACAGTTTCCATGGGATTACAAGAGATCTCGAGAGTGTTACCCAAGCGGGTCATAAGCCTAACAACTCTCCCTTCAAAATCAAGAACGACATCCCTACTGGATAACCAGTCCATGCCCAAAACTATCCCATAGCCCGTGAAGCCCAAAAAAAAGCATCACATCTAAACTCAACGCTAAGTATAGAAACTTTCAAACCCAAACACATCATGGAGCCCCAATTGGGTTTGAAACAACTAAGGGATCATCTACCAAACTGGTGTCTAAGTGCAGTGACTCAACTAACAATGATGAGATAAACGAACTCGATGCGTCAGAATCAAATAAAGTTCGAACCGGATAATAAAGAAATCCAAATTCCAACCTAGACGGTCCTATCCCCATCTGGTACACTAGCCGTGAGGGAATACAACTACCCTCCAAAAGATTCCGTACCTTGCCCTTGCCTCTTTGGACAATCCCAATAAGGTGTCCTATTCCTCTTCTTGCGACAATCCTTGTTTAGGTGGCCTAGTGTCCCACAATTGAAGCACTTCTTCTTTCCCTTGTCACCCTTTCCTTTCCCACCCTTATTTTGTTGTTGAGGTTTCTTCTGATCTCCTTTCTTCTCGGGTGCTATAACAACATTGGGGCCCTTCTCTTCCTCATGCATGAATTCCATGTCTACTAACTTCTCGAAGGTGGCCCCCATAGAGATGTGGGTCATAGCCAACCCATGCATTGGTTCGTTCAAGCCTTTAACGAACCTCAAAGCCTTCTCTTCCGGTGTGTTTACCAAGTCTATGTTGAACCTCGCTAACTGATTAAACTTGTTAACATATTCTTTCACTGACAAGTTCCCTTGCTTTAAGTTCAAGAACCTTTCTACGTACAGATTTTCTTCCGCTTTTGAGAGAAACTTTGCCTGAAATCCATCCAAGAGTCAACAGGGCGTTCTCCATTAGTGACCTCCCACCAATGAGGTTTCATCCTTTATTAACCAAACAACTATTTGAGCCTTCCTCCCACCGTCTATCCAATAGGTACCTACCAGTCCTCCTCCTTCTTGAACCAACTTCTAATCTGACTAACGTCTAAGTCCCTTGAAGTGGTTTTCCATTCTTATCTATCTTAGAAAGATCATCTATACACAGAGGGGAAACTCAAAACGAGAGGGGAAGAGGTTCAAAACGGAGAATTCGAAAGATATAGATATGGCTATTGGGGATTATGCTTTTCTTTCAAAATTTTTTCTCTTAAAAGACATGTTTTTGAAAATACTCCTTTCCAAAAATATTCTTAGAAAATAGTTTTTCTAAAAATTTTATCTGTTCTGGTAACCTTAAGCTCTGATACCACATGTAACACCCCACACCCGCTACGGACACTCACTAAGGGAATGCCATAACATCGGTGGAGTATTTTAAGTGAATATAGAACAGAAAAATTACAACAAGACAGATATAAGTAATACTTGAGAATTTAAAACATCATTTCATTTCAGCGGAAAGTAAAACATGTTTGGTTACACCAAAACCATAAATAAGAGTCAAGTACATAATATCCATCCTGATAAAAACAAAAGTACATAATCCCACTACATAACCTAATAGCCATAATAGAAAAGATAAACTGAGCTTTACATCCACGGTCCAAGCTCCAAAAGATAGATAAAGCAGTCTGATCAAAGCCCACTAGTGCTAGGCCCACTCTGAAAACCTGAGGGTTAGGAAAAAAGATAAAGAAACAACGGGGTCAGACATAAGTCTGAGTGAGTCCTATAACCCTAACAATACAATCATTAAAGTAATTAGGGTATGATATAAACAAGGTACGGTACCTTTGGGGATAATGACTACACTAAGTAGCCAACTAAACACAGGATGTACTAAAATAACTGAAAAGACGCACTTATCCACCCGAGGATAATTACTAGATTGCACCACCCCAGATCTACCCACCCAAGGGTAATTCCTACACTGCACCACACCAGTTCTACCCACCCAAGGGTAATTCCTACTTAAAGGTTGATCCCACTAAGTGTACTTAATAATTTTACCCAGTAGTTTCTTGTACCCCTAGCTGATTACATAGGTGCCGCCTGCCCCTATCTCCACTAGGTGCACCCACTACTCCCAAGCGATCGGCTCCCTACCGTAGATACCCGTGCTGGTCCCACAGTGGGGTGTATCACTCCCCAAAGTGGCAACCCGATAATCAATGGTGCACGGTTTATACCTGCACGATGCAACAACGTCTTAGCTACCAGCCCGGGCCCACACACGCATATGAAACCCGTTGGACTTGCGTTGCCACCACTAACCCGTTTTGGCCTCTTATAGTCAAGCCCAATATGCGTGTCCCGTCCTCGACTTGAGTCGAGCCCACAAAGATACGTTTGGGATATTGGTTGAAATGGGCCCCCACAAGCTACTACTTAAGCTTGTCATTTTATCTAGTGTATCCCACTTAACCCCTTTTATAATCATGCCCACCTACATGTTAAGGTTTGGTTAAGTCATCTAATCATATTTCAATTGCCACTTAAGGCCCCCACTAGATTTCCACATGCCACCCAAGGCACTTACTTAGTTCCCACATGCCACCCAAGGCACTTACTTAACCCTTTAATCATGTTTAAATTACATGTTCCACTTTGGTTAAGTATTCTAATCGTATTTTCTATTGCCACCCAAGGCAACCCACTAGTTTCCTCATGCCACCCAAGGCACCCCCACTAGTTACAACATGCCACCCAAGGCACTCACTTAACCCCTCATGCCCCACTACATGCTAATGTGGTTAAGTGTTTCTTAATTAATTAAGATCGTAACCTTTGTAAAGACCTCTCACATTAGACTGTCTTTTATGGCAGCTGGATATGCCGGTTGGTTCCGGGCAGCCTTACACCATAACAGAGTCTAACCTCGTGTCTTTACACTTGTCACGTATTTAGTTTATGACTAAGACCTCTCACATTGGGCCAATCATTTGTAGCCGCTGGATTTGCCGGTCGGTTCCGGGCAGTCTTATGCTACAAAAGGGTCCAACCTCGTGTCTTAGTAGATTAATTATACCTAATTAATCACCCCCATAATTTGTATTAATTATCCCTAATTAATTACCAATTTTCAAGAATATGGGTAGACCTAACTCAATAGGTAAATTCCCAATTCCATAATATGGGTAGACCTAACTTAATAGGTAAATTCCCAATTCCATAATATGGGTAGACCTAACTTAATAGGTAAATTCGCAATTATGTCCATTCACTTTATGTTATGCTTAAGCATACCCATTTTACACCATTTCATTAACATGCATATTAACCCCATCGTTCCCCACGTACTTCGTTCTCATAACATGACATAATAAAGGGAAGATTCATCACAAATGCCATGGGTTTAACCAACATAGCATATAACTTTATCATGGGTTTAAAAGGTGTCAACTTGCATATATGAGCATACATTAAACCCAACTAGCATTTAACCCAAACTTGCATGAAGCACATCTGTCGCAAAGGGGGTAACTTGCATAATTGTTCATGTCATAGACCTAACATAAAGGTGTCAACTTGCATACATGTTATAGGTCTAAAAGGGATGAACTTGCACATGTACTTATGTCATACATAGAGGCAAACTTGCATATGAAACTTGCACATGTACTTATGTCATACATAGAGGCAAACTTGCATATGAACTTGCATCATAACTTGCATATGAACTTGCATAACATGCCATACTTTAGATGCAACTTGCATATATTATGCATATCATAAAAAGAGACAAACTTGCATAAAACCAAACACTTAGTATGCATAAAACCAAATACTTAGCATGCACAAAACCAAATACTTAGCAAGCATAAAACCAAATACATAACTTGCATAACATGTTACATACAACTTGCATATAATCTCATATATAGTTTGCATAACATGTTACATATAATTTGCATATAATCTCACATATAGTTTGCATAACATGTTACATATGCATCAATGTTCATCATAGTGTTTTGCATAGTGAGCATCATAAAACATAGCATCAAACTTGCATATAGCATAGAACTTGCAAAACACACAACATACACTATCTAAACTTGCATAAGCACATTCATCCACAAACATAGCCATATCTTATCATATCCTATCATAATCAATTTAACAATTGATTATTAGGGCTATAGAAACTCACCACTAAGCTCCCATAAGCGAACCCTTGCCAAAATCACCCAAAAAAACTCTAGCCTTGAACATAAAGCTTGCAACTTGATGATGAATGCAAGCTAATGATCACTCATACAACTCAAAGATGCTTGTATGAACATGAAAGCCTTCATAGAAATAGTTTTATAAGAGGATGGAGGCTAGAGATTGAGTAGAGGCCATGATCATAGAAAATTTTGGCATAGTTTAGTTAGAGGATAGGATTATGAGCATTTAGGGCTAGCTTAGGGTCTTATTTATAGGATTAGGTTGTGTTTTAGGCCCTTAGATTAACCCTAGGTTAGATTAGGACCATCAGATCTCGGAAGCTTCCAGAAACCAGCCCCAAAACACAGCCCAAACTCTGAAATGGTGCACCAGGCCAAACTGGCTGAGCACCCCTGTCGACACCCAAGTCGACAGGGCTGTCGACTTGGTCCTAGCCAAGTCGACTGCCCAGTGGACAGGGCTGTCGACTTGGTTAGCTCGGCGGGAATTTTCCCGCCTGGGCCCAATGGCCCCAATTTCGAAATTTGAACCTAAATTTTAAATCTGTTTTGAACTTTGAATTTTCTGAAAACTTCATTGGGCCATAACCGGGCCATACAGACTCCGATTCTCGAAAACTCGGACTCTATTTCGCGTATTTTTCCGAGACGAACGCAGTGACGCAGCCCGTTTCCCCCAATTCTCACCTCTGAGATTATTTATTGTGCAATTAGTGAATTTTAGCATTAACCGAAATTCGGGGTGTTACAATACTCTTAAAAAGAGATATCATGCGCGTATCTAGTCTTCATCCTTCTGAGTCGCATTCCCTTGAGCTTAGTTCCATTGTGCTTTGACCATCTTTTAACTTCATGATTTCGTAGCTTCTTATTTCCTGTTTCCATAATATGAGTTGGAACTCATTTTATTGTCGCCTCTCGTTCCACTTTCACTTATTCTTTTCTAGAATACTTGGCTCAACCATAACTGCGTACTTATGGTTTCATGCAAGCTTTCCAAAAATTCACTAGTGAATCTTGGATCTCGTTTACCTACTAGGAGGTATTCCCCACAGAAGAACTTTCCCTTGAAACAACCGATGCCAGCCATGTTGACAAGTGTACTAACTCACTTGATTCCCACGACCCATGTTTAAACGAAATGAACCATCCGCCTTATCGGCGAACACTACTCGATCGGATCAGAAATTTTCGATAAATGCATTAAGAGATTCTAGGTAACTAATCATGACAGAACCCTAAAGGTTACGCGAGACTTCGAGGGTATTACCAAGGCTAGTCAAGAATCTAACTACCCTCCTATCTAAACCGAGGGTGGCACCCCTTACTGGATAACCACTTCATCCCTAGAATCCATCCATGGCCCAAAACATAAGCATTACCTCCAAACTCAACTCTTGGCATAAACATTCTCAAATCCAAACAAGTCGTGAATAAATGGACTGATTCTCCAACAAGATTTGAGACAAAAAGGGATCCTCTACTACGCTAGTACTAAGGTGCAGAGACTCAACTATCGAAGCGGACTTAAATGATGTGGTGATCAAAACAAAGTCTTGGCGGGATGATAGAAAAGAATAACTAAACCTTCAACAGGAATGTTACCATCCTTCTCAGGTACGCTAGTGAGGGTATGCAATTGCCTTCTCGATGATCTTGTCCTTGTTCCATAATACTTAACTATCCGTCCCGTTTTACAATACCAAAAATACTCTCTCGTCATGGGTTGAGCCCTACCAACAAGTTGCTTATCCTTAAGCCCCTATCCTTTATCCTTGTTCTTACTATCCTTTCTTATAACGCGGCAACAGGTCTCTCGAGAACTACCTCCATCGCACGGAAAACACCTAGGTAGCTAGGGAAGGATTAGTCGCAGTTTAAACTACTGTGACTACAGATGAAGGAAAGAAAGGAAAAATAGATTCAATCAAGGAAACAAAGGATAGTGCTAATGGCCTTTGGGGAATAGCCTTTAAAAATAAAACCTTTCTTGAAAAATGCTTCTTTGTAAACAGTTTGGAAAATAGTTTCAGAAGGTTTTAAAAACTTTTGCCCAGTCTGGTAACCTTCTGCTCTGATACCAAATGTAACACCCCACCTCCGCTAGGGTCACTCACAAAGGGAATGCACTAGGTTTGGTGAAGCATTATCGAGGTAAACATGCACAGAAATATTACAAGACAGAACATATATAAAACAGCGGAAGTAAAACAAATTTCATTACCTTATAAAATAAGGTCTAAAGCCTTTTACATCAGAATACATCAAAACCTGCCTTGCAATAGTAAAGAAGCATAAAACCTTTTTATAAATTATTCCCCAAAATAAAGCGGTGAAGCGGCCATAGCCAAGAGAAGACCAAGCTATACATGATGACCTTCAAGTATAAGAGGTCCGACCTAAACAACATCATTTCCTCCCTGAAAACCTGGGGGGGGGGGGGGGAACGGAAGACAAAGAGGCGAAAGAAAACGGGGTCAGTCATAAAGACTGGTAAGTCCTATCTACTTCCAGCATAAAAACAGGTAAAGGTAACATGACATGCATAAACTGAAAGTAAACATAAGGATGATGACAAGATAGATAAGCTAGACCAAGATAACAGGATGAAACACTGTATCAAGATAAACTAAGGTATCACATTGTCAGGTTTCTATCAAGTATAAAATCCCGAGGTATCTATCATGTATATTTGCTCTGCACCCCCCCGTACTAGTATCCCAACCCGTGTTACGTGTTAACTATACAATGTCCCTTGCCCAATGTCATGAAACGGTCCATGTCGACCTAATGTATCGCATATATAGGTTTTCTCAACTCGTGTGTTTCTTTCCATGTATAAGTTCAGTCTTTTGCCGTACCTCGTGCGGGCTTCCTCACTACTTCAACGTAGTACCATTTGATCCTTGAAATCATTTGGACTGTCATCTTTTATCTAACTATGTTTTCTTATCAAGAACTATCGCGTGTTCAACTAAGGTTTACGCCACCCAGGACCACTGGGGATTATGCTACCTAATGAACGTTTTCGTATCTCGGTTTGGGTTCAAACCACCTAGGGCCACTAGGGATTACGCTACCCGTCAACCACGCCCTTTTTCCCACGTATGTATCGTGAATCGTTTTTCCATGTCTAGGTGCACATGTATCTCAATGTGCCATCCGGGTTCCGTGACAGAATACAGGACTCGGTCGGGAGCTTTAGGTTATCTGCCGATGCAGATATTAAGGTCTGTTTTTCTATCGGTGGTTATGGTCCCACGTGACCCCTCCCTCAACTACCGAAAGGCAAAACAAGAAAAATCATGTATGAGAACTACACTACGGCCATCAATGCCCCACTCCCAAATGGCCTACCTCACCCATAACTAGATAGCAAGTATGGTCTGTTGGGTGTTCTCTGCCTTTCCGTACGTACACGATTGACTAAAGATGGTAGGTGGCCGACGATGTGCTATCTAGGGCTACCGTAAAAATATCGGCGACCCCACGCTAATCCACCCTAGTCTTTAGGTTGCTCGCACAGCAACCAAGGCATACCCTTGGCTCTTCTACCGCAGACCTTAACCTCTGTGAGCCCAGGAGGATCATCTGCCACCTCACAGAGGGATACCAAGAGTATCCTCACGTTCCCCGAAGCTACCGCTTCGTCACCCAGTTCGTTGGAGCCTTTATCTAAATCAGATATTGCTCCACCTCGTGTATTTGCTGAAGCGACGACCTACCGAATCGGGTTACTCATCTATTATGAAAGGGTCCAATTTCCTTGACTAAGAATTATTACTTAGTTATCCTTAACTAAGGTTTATCACTTAGCTTCCTTTCCCGTCATCCTTGTTAACTACTGTTTTCCACTTAGTCCCCCTGAACTAGGGTTTTATCTAATGGGTTAAGCATTGTCATTCAAGGTCATGACTTAACCCGTCTAGAAGCATGTCAAAATTGGCTAAGTGTTCAAGTTCAAGACTTAGCCCTACAAACCATATGTCAAGTTGGTTAAGTATATCAAGAAGTTCACGGCTTAACCTCATCGCGTTATCGTGGTTGGTTAAGTATAGATTATCCTTATCAAATTACCGAGTCGAGTTGGTTAAGTATATTCAAGCGGTTCGTGTCTTAACCCTATCCAATTACTATGTTAGATTGGTTAAGTGTAGGTTAACTTAACCCCATCAAGTTACCGAGTCAAATTGGTTAAGTATTGGTTAACTTAACCTCATCAAAATTATTGAGTCAAATTGGTTAACCTAACCCCATTAAATCATCGTGTATAATTGGTTAAGTATAGGTTACTTAACCCCATTAGATTATCCTGTTAGATTGGTTAAGTATTGGTTAACTTAACCTCATCAAAATTATCGAGTCAAATTGGTTAACCTAACCCCATTAAATCATCGTGTATAATTGGTTAAGTATAAGTTACTTAACCCCATTAGATTATCCTGTTAGATTGGTTAAGTATTGGTTAACTTTAACCTCATCAAATTATCGAGTCAAATTGGTTAACCTAACCCCATTAAATCATCGTGTATAATTGGTTAAGTATAAGTTACTTAACCCCATTAGATTATCCTGTTAGATTGGTTAAGTATTGGTTAACTTAATCTCATCAAATTATTGGGTCGGATTGGTTAAGTGTTGGTTAACTTAACCTCATCAAATTATTGGGTCGGATTGGTTAAGTGTTGGTTAACTTAACCCCCTCCACTAATCGTGTTGTATGGTTAAGTGTCATTAGTCTAGCTAAGTTACTTAACCCACCCGTCCATGTCATATCGGTTAAGTGTCATTAGTCTAATCAAGTTACTTAACCTTATCATGTGGCATTAATTAACTTAATGCACCCCAACCTCTCACATTAGACTTTGTTGTGGTTACTAGTTAAGCCGAGCGGGTCCGGGTAGCTTTACACCCCAACCTAGTCTAACCTCGGGTTTTAAGTGCGATATGACCAACTACTCACATTGGGTCCTATTGTTTGTAGCCACTAGTTAAGCCGGTCGGTTCCGGGTAGATTTATGCTACAAACTCAACCCAACCTTGAGTTGGCCACTTTCATGTTTTACTACGTATCATGTTCATGCCAAATTTAGGCCTTGATTAAGTCCATGTTTTTCACTTATGCCCATTGTCCCATTTCTTGGTATAATTCATGTCAAGTTCACATGTTCCATATTTTTCTAAGTGTCATCCCCACGTTTATTACCATTACATGTTACATGTAATTTCATGTCAAGTTCATAGAAAATCTCAAGCATTGCCTAGACTACCCAAAACGTATTCCCAACGCACATGAAAGCGAATCAACCTAGTAGGAAAAATATGACAAGAGAGGGTATAAGATGGCAAAGGTGAATCACAAGTTAAACATGGTGACGTTTGAGGTAAAAGGTGTTCACATAACTAGCATATTGCATATCGGCCTCAAAACATGTATGATAGCATAAAGGGATTGGCCTCTAACATGCATGATATCATAAGAGGATTGGTCTCAAGCATGCATGATATCATATCCTAGGTCCATCATCTTATGCATGTGAGTGTCATGAGGGGTTTTAGATTCTTTTACATGCATAAACCCAAAATGTTTCACAAGTCAAAATGGTTCTAAGAGTTCATGCCATCATTCCACAAGTAAAGATCCGAACTTGCATGATAAATTAAGTTCAACACAACATAAGTAGCATGATTTAGTCACTAAAACATAGCCCAAAGTCATGGGTTCAAGAAAGGGGCAAAACTAGGTTCACATAGGCTAACATACTTGTGCTTCATCTCATTTTATTCCATGTCAACATTAGAACTACCGTTTAGATCTACAAGTAGCTAGAACTTACAAATCGAGGCTAGAGAATTAGGGGTAAGAATCTTGTCGTAGGATCCATGTTGAGATGATGATCAAAACCCTTGATTTGATGTAGAAAGCTTGCTCCTTTGCCTTGAATCTAGTTTGCATGCATAAGCTTTTGAAGATGAAGGTGGAGGCCATGATCAAGAGGGATTTGGGCAGCACTTCGTGGCAAGAGTGATTTGTGAGGGTTTAGGCTAGGTCTAGGGGTCTTTTATAGAATTTTAGGTTAGTTTAGGCCATAGGATTAACCCTAGTTTAGATCTGAACCATCAAATCCCGAAACAGGCCTTAAAACATGACCCAAAACACTCAGCAGGTGCACCAGGCCAAAGTGGTCGGACCACCCAGGTCGACACCCGTGTCGACTGGGCAGTCGACCTGCCCCTGGGCGTGTCGACTCCCCAGTCGACACCCCAGTCGACCTGGGGCTTGGGCGGGACTTTTTCCCGCCCAGTCTGTTTGGCTCCAGATTTGAATTTCGAACTGTTTTTGAACTTGAATTTTCTGAAAACTTCGACGGCCCATAACTCGGTCATACGAACTCCGATTTTCGAAAACTCGGACTCTATTTCGCGTATTTTTCCTAGACGAACGCAATGGCCCAGCCCGTTTCCCTTGATTCGGATTTTAACATTTAATTCTGCCTTGATTTACGTTATAACATGTTACTCAAAATACGGGTTGTTACACGCCATTAACGTTATCTCTGTTTCTCTTGATTGCCTTGCCATACCCATGTGGTTCACACAGACATTACCTTATTCTCCAGCTTATATCTTATCATATTGCTTTAATAATTATGTTATTAGAGTTATCGGACTCGCCAGACTTTATGTCTGACCCCCTTTGTTTCCACCTCTTTTCTTCTTCCCCTCAGGTTCTAAGGGTGGGACTAGTACTAGTGGAGCTTGATTGGGATCTCTTTGGGAGCACTTGGATTTGGATTGCTGAAGTAAAGTTCAGCCTATCATTTTCTTTTTGGCTATTTGTAGTAGTGGGATTATGTACTTTGTTTTATCAAGATGGATATTATGTACTTGACTTTGGTTTATGGTTTTTGATGATGTAACCAAACATATTTACCTTCTGCTGCAATAAATAAAGTTTTAAATTTTCAAGTACTGCTTTATATCTGTCTTGTTGTGATTTTCTGTTCTATATTCACTTAAAATGCTCCATGGAAGTTAATGCATTCCCTTTGCGAGTGACATTAATGGACGTGGGGTGTTACACGTGGTATCAAAGCTGAAGGTTACCAGAACAGATAAGATATTTTGAAAAACTATTTTTCAAAAGCATTTTTATAAAGAATACTTCCAAAAAATATGTTTATAGAAGAGTATTTTTGAAAGAAAGGTTTATTTTAAGAACATAATCCCCAAGAGCCATATATCCTTCCTTCGATTCTCCGTTTTGAATCTCTTCCTCTTTTGAGTTTCCCCCCTCCGCGTATAGATGCTTTTTCTAAGATAAATAAGGACTTCTGTACGAAGGACGGAAAACCACTTCAAGGGACTTAGACGTTTGTCGGGCTAGAAGTTAGTCCAAGGAAGTGGATGGCTTGTTGGTACCTTTAAGATAAACGATGGGAGGAAGGTTCAAATAGTTGTTTGGTTAACAAAGGACGAAACCTCATCTTGGTGGGAGGTCACGAATGGAGAATGTGAAGAAGAAGGCTAGTTGTTTTAGAGAAATAGGACACCTTAGGATTGTCCAAAGAGGCAAGGACAAAGTACAGGATCTTCTGGAGGGTAGTTGTATTCCCTCACGGCTGGTGTACCTAATGGGGGTAGGACCGTCTAGGTTGAAATTTGGTTTTCTTTATCATCCTGTTTGAACTTTGTTTGATTCTTGCGCTTCATACTCATTAGTATCTGCTTCGTTAGTTGAAACACTGCACCTAAATACTAGTCTAGTTAAGGATCCCATCCTAGTCTCAAATCCTGTTGGTGGTTCGGCTCATCCTTCAATGGTTTGTCGGGATTTGAGAGTGTCTATCTTGGGCATTGGATTTGAATGCAACACCTTCGTCCTTGGTTTCACGGGCTATAGTTTGATTCTAGGGGTGGATTGGCTAGCCAGGCGGGGTGCCATCCTAGATTGTGAAAGGAGGGTAGTTAGACTATTGATTCGTTATGGAAAGACCCTCATATTTCTTGTGAACCTAGGGGTTCAGTGATGCTTAGCTGCCTAGAATCTTCTGACGCATCCAACGATGATTGGGAGTCTGTTTGTGTGATCCGTGAGTATGGAGACGTCTTTGATAAAGTGCGGGGTTTACCCAGAGGCGCGAAATAAGTTTTCGTATGTGCTTAATAGATTAAGCAAAGCCAGTTATGTGATCAGTGGTGGTTTTGGAGCAAGACTGGCAAGGACAGCCAGAGTCGATCAAGTGCTCAATTGGTTGGCCGTCTTACTAGTATCATCTCACGTAGGTCGTCTGAATTCGAAGGAGGTATCCCTTGGGTGTTTGTCTGATATTGGTTTAGGCCTTTGGGGCTTGCACTTGGGGGATGTCGAGTTCGACTAGGATGGTCTGTGTGAGAGATGGATAGTTGTGACGATTTTGCATGGGATAATATCCTGGTTTTCTCTAGAAGCAGAGAAGAGCATGCCCTACAACTTAGGGAAAGCTTAGGGACCCTACAAGCGCACCAGCTTAAAGCTAAGTTCTCCAAAATACCATTTTTGGAGGAAAGAAGTGAGGATTTTAGGGAATGTGGTCTCTAGGAAAGGGTGATATGTTATGGTGTAAGACAGTCGAAAGTCCATGAGAAGAATTACCCTACCCACGACTCAGAATTGGCTGCCATAGTTTTTGTGCTCAAGTCTTGGCGTCATTATTTGCTTGGTGAGAAGTTTGAGTTGCTTGCAGACCATAAGTCACTGAAGTACTTGTTCTCTCAGAAAGATCTAAACCTGAGGCAACAAAGGTGGATGGAGTTCTTGGCATCCTACGATTTCGAGATAGCATATACCCCTGACAAGGGTAACGTTGTGGCGGATGCCTTGAGTAGGAAAAAGTTGACATTGAGTCCTTTGTTTGTCGAGCGACGTAGCTTAGAGTTTATCTCTACCTTTGACTTTAGACCATCCATTGATTTTTTACCCAGTTTGCTAGCGTCCTTGAGGTCAGACCTACGCTTTTGGGACGGTTTGTAGAGGCACATCGTGATGACCCACAGTTGATGGAGTTAGTAGAGAAGCTCATAAGAGGGGAGTCATCAAGCCACCTAAGTAGGTATACCCTAGATGATAAGGGTTGGTTGCGTAGGGACGATAGACTTTGTGTATCACGGGATGAGAGCTTGAGGAAGGCTATTCTTGATGATGCACATCTTTCGAAGATGACCATTCATCCCGGCGGGGACAAGATGTACAAAGACATGAAGCGAGTTTTCTTTTGGGCCGGTATGAAGAGGGATGTGGTCGAGTATGTCGCTAGATGCTTGGTGTGCCAACAAGTAAAAGCGGAGCAAAAGAAACCC
Source organism: Allium sativum (assembly GCA_030737875.1). NCBI lineage: Eukaryota > Viridiplantae > Streptophyta > Magnoliopsida > Asparagales > Amaryllidaceae > Allium > Allium sativum. The sequence continues at coordinate 215,005,430 of CM060919.1, forward strand.
GGTGGGTTGCTTCACCCATTGGAGGTTCCACAATGGAAGTGGGATAGTGTCTCGATGGATTTTGTCGATGGATTGCCGAGATCGAGGAAGGGTAATACGGGGATTTGGGTTGTGGTAGACAAACTTACTAAAGAGCGCCCATTTCATTCCCGTGAAGAGTAAGAGGACTGCTCCATGGTTAGCTTCCGTATACATTCGAAAGGTAGTCCGTTTGCACGGTGTTCCTTCTAGCATAGTGAGCGATCGTGATCCTATCTTTACTAGCGAGTTTTGGAAGAGCTTACAAGAGACGGTAGGGACTCAGTTATGTTTGAGCACCGCATATCATCCTCAGACGAACGGCCATACCGAGAGGGTGAATCGTATTCTAGAGGACCTTTTGAGGCTATGTGTCTTAGACTTTGGAGGTACATGGGAAGAGCATCTTCCGTTGGTGGAGTTCGCGTATAATAATAGCTTTCAGTCTAGCATTGGCATGGCACCTTTCGAAGCTCTTTATGGAAGGCCTTGTCGTTCACCTACATGTTGGTGGGAATCTACGGATAAGATCTTGCTTGGGCCCGATATGATTAGAGAGATTTCAGAAAAGATCGATTTTCTTCGAAGGAGGATGAAGGCGGCGCAAGATAGGCAGAAATCATATGCGGACAAGAGGAGGATAGACCTTGAGATTGATATTGGGGACATGGTCTTTATCAGGGTGTCTCCATTATGGAATGTTGTTCGCTTTGGGTCCATTGGGAAGTTCGCACCAAGGTTCGTAGGGCTGTTTCCTATTAAGGAGAGGATTGGGCAGATGGCGTATAGAGTGGAGTTGCCCGAGAGACTTAGTGGCGTACACGATGTATTCCATGTGTCACATTTGAGGAAGTGCTTGCACGAGACCGCGGAAGTGGTAGAGCCGAGCTTGCTTAGAGAGGTGGAGATAGAGCGTGATGCGACGATTCGGGGAGCTCCTACGTGCATTCTTGGGTCGGAGGTTAAGAAGTTGAGGAATCGAGATGTCAAGCTAGTCAAAGTACAATGGGGAGATGATGAAAGCAACGCTACTTGGGAGACGGAAGAGAAGATGCGTTCATTATACCCTTTTCTTTTTGAGGGTATGTCTTTTAGTTTCTCCTTTATCTCTTACCTTATACTTATCTTATCTTTAGTATGTCCTCTCGTTAGTACCTTTGACCTTTAGATAGGGTAGTCCTATGATTGGAACATGTGTTTGAGACATGTTATGTATGATGGATGCATGTGGATGCAAGTGTTTGCTAGTGGTTGCTCGTGGATGCATATACACACACTTTAGGCACTAGATCGGCTCAGTCACTTCATATTGCATATTGCATATAAATGTGTGTGCATATTTAAATTAATGAATGAATAATGGTTGTATTATCATATGGATGATGCATTAAGATGAATAGTTGTGCACACATATAGAATTAATATATATCATTAGGACTCTTTTGCATACATAATGGACGCATGGCACTATCATGATTTGCAATAAGGTGGTCAACTGAATCAGTAGACCGCCTGATTTTGCATTAGATAAGAATCATATACACACACTCTGCATATGCTCATATGGCATTAGAAATCTTTTAAGGACAATGGATGCCTGTGATTGATGGTTGAGTAGATGGTTGTTTGGATGTTAGGATATGCATTCTCTCTAACTTGGAGATTTCGGGGGCGAAATCCTTTAAGGAGGGGAGAATGTAACACCCCGGATTTTTGAATAATCGAATTAACTAAATTAAAGAATAAATGTTTGGCATTGTTCTAAGGTTTGTAAGCAAAAGACTTAGTAGCTCATTTGGTTGGAACATGTGACTTGCATACAAGAGGTACAGAGTTCGATCCCCGCCAACGCCATATTTTTGTTTTAGGGGAATGGCTAAAAAGCAGCTTAGTGTGAACGCGGTTCAAAAAGTAGTTTAGTGTGAAAATGGTTAATTAGGAAGATAGAAATATTTATATTTATATATATATAAAAATAAAACAAAATTCAACCTAAAATTTAAGAAAAAAAAATTCAAAACAGCGGAAGCGGGAAGGCAAAACACCAAACCGACCCGCTGGGTCGACCCTAGGGTCGACTCAGGAGGTTTGGAATTGGTCCCGTCGGCCCTAAATGGTCTATGACGAAATTTTATGTTTTAGGGCTTAGGTGGCGATTTCTGGTTGGTCTGTTGACATCAGTTCTTGGTTTCTAAGGCCTAGATGGATTCTAAAGTGATCTGACGGCTGTAAATAAATTCAAAACTCTATAAAAAGACCCATAGACTCAAACCTAAATCAAAATTAAAACTAAAACTATGGCCGTCATGCTGTCGTCTTGAACCCTAGAGCAGCCGCCACCAATCAGAGAGGAAGAACAGCAAATCAAATCAGTTCTATTCAACCCTAACAACGAATCTTATTCAAAGGAGAGCTAATACAACTTCAGAAATCAGAATTCAGAACACAAGACCGCTTTTGAGTTGTGAGTTCGATCACTTTAACAAAATAATTGCTAAATTAATTATGATGTGATATACGTTGAATTATAGGTTGTGGTTGTGAATCTAATTCATATGTTTAATCATGTATGTTAACTTGATTCATATTATATGATGTTATGCAAGTTTTATATATGATGTTAAGCAAGTTTCATGTATGATGTTATGCAAGATTAATATGATTATGCAAGTTAATATGATTATGCAAGTTTCATATATGATGTTATGCAAGTTAATATGATTATGCAAGTTTCATATATGATGTTATGCAAGTTAATATGATTATGCAAGTTGTACATATGATGTTATGCAAGTTAATAGGATCACGCAAGTTGTATGCGAGTTATATGATGTTATGTAAGTTTGGATCTAAAATATATGCTAGTAGTTCATGATGTTAACTTGTGTCAATGAATCCCTTTTTATAATCCAATCACCTAGGTTTATAACATCAGTTTTTATGTGAATATGGATGTGGAACATATGCTAGTTCGTATAAGTATTATGTTCATATGCAAGTTTAAGTGATAATTGGATTCACATATATACAAGTTCACACCTTTAAAGTTTAGATCCATATTCAAGTTGACATTTTTATGTTGAAACTATGACATGCGTAGTTATGCAAGTTTACACCTTTATGTGGATCCATAGTTTACTCAAGTTAACACCTTTTATTGGATCCATAATTATGCAAGATGACACCTTTATGTTTAGGTTGACGATATACATAGTTTATGTAAGTTTGTGATAATTACATAGGCTAGTTGGGTGTAAAACTATGTTCATACATGCAAGTTCACACCTTTTAGATCTATGATTTTTGGATCCTTGATAATACAAAGACTATGCAAGTATGTTGTAATTCTTAATTGCAAGTTAGATGCAAATTAGATCTATTATTGTGTGTATGTGACTTTGTGACGTTTATTCCCTTTTTTTTAAGTATTAGACTATTTGCTAGTCTAATATGTATATGTCATGTTAAGCGAACGAATGACGGGGGTACGATGGGGATAATAGTGGATACACACATATTGTGAATTTGGCATGTAATGGCCTAAAAAGGCATGTAATTAATTTTAAGGAATAAAATTAATTAGTGATGAAATTGGTATAATTTATATACCATAAATAGATGAGCATAATTTAGGTGATAAATTATGGACATAAATATATATGGAAATTTGAATAGGGAAAGTAATTCAAATTTGGGGAAAATTAATTATGTTTAATTAATTGCCTAAGACACGAGGTTGGACTCATTTGTGGTGTAAGACTGCCCGGACCCGCCCGACAAATCCAGCAGCCACAAATGGTAGCCCAATGTGAGAGGTCAAAGGCCCAAACTAAATGCGTAACAATTGTATGTACACGAGGTTAGGCTCGTTTGTGGTGTAAGACTGCCCGGACCCGCCCGACAAATCCAACAGCCACAAATGCCAGTCTAATGTGAGAGGTCCTACAGGGGTTACGGTAGTAATAAATTAAGAAACACTTAACCAAAGTAAAACATGTGGTGGGACATGGGGGTTAAGTGGGTGCCTTGGGTGGCATGAGGAAATACGATTAGTAACGCTTAACCAAGGTAAAACATGTAAGTAGGACATAGGGGTTAAGTGGGTGCCTTGGGTGTCATGTGGAATTACTAATAGAAACCCTTAACCAAATTTAAAACATGTAAGTGGACATGAAGGGGGTTAATTTGGATGTACTAGAGGGGACCAAGCCTAGGTGGAAAGCTTGTGTCAAGCATAGGGTGGCCCTTTTCAGTCCAATAGCCCATTAAGTATCTTTGTGAGCTCGACCCAAGTCGAGGACGGGACACGCCTACTGGGTCTGATTGTTAGAGGCCAAAACGGGTTAGCGGTGGCAACGCAAGTCCAACGGGGTCACGTGCGTGCGTGGGTCCGGGCTGGTAGGTAAGACGTTGTTGCATTGTGTAGTTATAAGCCGTGCATTCCTTGCGTGGTATAAGGTTGCTATATTGGGGAGTGATACACCCCACTGTGGGACCTGCACGGGTATCTACGAGTTAGGGAGCCGATCGAATGGGGCAGGGTAGTGGGTACACCTAGTGGAGATAGGAGCAGACGGCACCTATGTAGTCAGCTAGGGGTACACGAAGCTACCACTATTATTAATAATTATTAAGGGGTACACCTAGTGGAGATAGGAGCAGGCGGCACCTATGACGTCAGCTAGGAGTACATGGAATTACCATTATTACTTATTGAAGGGGTACATCTAGTGGGGATAAGTACATGCTGGGTACCTATGATAGCAACTAGAGATATACGGTCAAACATGGAGGATAGTGGGTACATCTAGTAGTACACGAAGCTATCATCATTCTATTTAGCCAAGAGGGATCAAATTTCTAGAGTGACTAGTAGGGGTGCAGTTAGTGTTAGTACAGTACAGTACGGTACATTACAGTAGAGTATAGTAATTATCCTATATTGATTAGGAAGCGCCATTAACGTTATCTCTGTTTCTCTTGATTGCCTTGCCATACCCATGTGGTTCACACAGACATTACCTTATTCTCCAGCTTATATCTTATCATATTGCTTTAATAATTATGTTATTAGAGTTATCGGACTCGCCAGACTTTATGTCTGACCCCCTTTGTTTCCACCTCTTTTCTTCTTCCCCCCCAGGTTCTAAGGGTGGGACTAGTACTAGTGGAGCTTGATTGGGATCTCTTTGGGAGCACTTGGATTTGGATTGCTGAAGTAAAGTTCAGCCTATCATTTTCTTTTTGGCTATTTGTAGTAGTGGGATTATGTACTTTGTTTTATCATGATGGATATTATGTACTTGACTTTGGTTTATGGTTTTTGATGATGTAACCAAACATATTTACCTTCTGCTGCAATAAATAAAGTTTTAAATTTTCAAGTACTGCTTTATATCTGTCTTGTTGTGATTTTCTGTTCTATATTCACTTAAAATGCTCCATGGAAGATAACGCATTCCCTTTGCGAGTGACATTAATGGACGTGGGGTGTTACATTAATGACCTCCTCTTCTTCCCGTCGTCCCACTACTGGTATGTATTCTTAACTTTATGTGACTAAAGTAGATAATTTTGGAAATTTAGGGTTTATCATGTGTTGTGATTTCAGCTCTATTCCGATCTATCGTGAAATTGATTTGAATTATGGTTCGTATGGCCAACTAGTTAGTGGTTTAATGAACAAATACATGATTAAGGGTTTCATATGTGTTTGTATTTTGTTACGTTGGTGAATAAAGTTGCATATATGCATGTTTACTATGTGTATGTGTATGCTTATGTGTATGTGCATGTTTATGTGTATGTGTGTGTTTATTTTTGAGTGCGAGATGGAGGATAATGCAGCCTAAAGTATTGTGAAAATAGCGCTAATACTTGGTTGTGAAATGAGATTATTGAATCTTGGTTGTGTATTGTATGCGCTGATACTAGAATGTGATATTTGATAAGTATATATGTGTGGCATTTGGAAATACTTTGTGTCAGTGAGTTGTGTAATTGCTTGTTGATTAATGGACTAATGTGTGCATCTTAACTGTTTATAGAATATGAAGAAATGGAGGCCGGACCAGTCGATACAGATGTCCTTTACTTGCAGGCAGATCATAGGACTAGTAAAAATGAAGTGATTGCGATAACAATATTTGATTTATTTTTTAAGAATTATGTTTTTATTGAAGTTCGTCTATTGGCTTATATAAGATTAAATTTATTGTAGATGGAGTCTGTTGACCCAGAGGGAACTATTGACCATACGTCCACTCTAAGGCAAGTTACGTCCAATCATCTGGAGATTTTGGCATTGTTAGATAGAGCCATATTTGGGTTGGTGTACAAGGTTGGGTATGCAAAACTTGATCAAACCTTGATCACTGCCTTGCTTGATAGGTGGAGACCGGAGACGTCCACATTCGACCTATGAGTTGGTGAGATGACAAAAACACTAAAGGATGTGGCCATATTATTCGGGTTGCCAATAGACATGGAGATGGTTCTTAGAGTTCCTGATTTATAGATTTACGAGGTAATGCTTGAGAATTTGGTTGGCATGACTCCTCCTGAGGATGTTTGGTCTAGGAATGAGAACATTTTGAGTACTTGGTATCGTTCTCAATTGGTAGGTGATAGTCCGGGGAATGCAAGTCCACTACAAATTCAGTAACGAGCTTGTGCCATCATGTTGCACATTATTACTCAGCGTCTGTTCTGTGATAGTTCGAAATCTAGAGTGGCGCTTCATTGGCTTCCACTAATTGCGGACTTTGATTAGTGTAGAACATATGCTTGGGGAGCGGTGGTTCTAGGTACTACATATTTAAAGTTCAGTAGGACAACTTTGTGGCAACAAAAGGAAATGGGTGGATGCTTTAGTCTCGTTCAGGTAGTAATGCAAATGATCGTAGAAGTAAATGTATGAGAATAATTGAAAAACCATCACATTTTAATTTTGTAGCTTTGGTCTTGGACCTACTTTCCACTCGGTCATGTATTCATGAAGAGACCAGTAGTGGACAACACGAAGCCGTATGCAGCAAGGTACACATATAATTATTGTTTTCATTTGACAAACATTTGCAATCTTGGTGATTTGAAAACGCCTATGTGTACATGTAGGTGGATCGGACCCAAAAATACCAAAAGGGATCTTAGATGCATTTTATTGTTCTATAGGAATGAATTGGATGTTCTTTCCGCTGATGCAGTGACGTGGAATCCTTACATTGAAGAAGACCTCCAGGCGCTACACGCATTATGCACCGAGTCAAGAGGGCTATGGAGAGCCAGATTGCTTTTGTTTTTGTTGACAGACCATGCATACCATTTTCCGGATAGAGTCATGAGGCAGTTTGAATTATGTCAGCATATTCTAAAGCCCGCTCCTCCGTATCTAGTTAAAGTAAACGATGAGATGTACGGCTCCATGCTTGAGTTATGGGACAGTCGCCATGATTGTGAGGAACAAGAACGTGAGGCGACGCTAACCGAGCAGGAGTACATGACATGCTACTGGAACATAACACGTCGGTTCATGGTGCCAAGACCACCTGCACATCCTTGTACATTTCCCTCTTCGTACGAACCTAGAGCTCCTCTAGAAAGGAATGCAATACGTTTTCAATTTTCAAGTTATATATGACTTCCAAATGTTATAACTTATGGTATTTGTTGATAGGCGGATTGTATTTACCGTGCACTTGAGTTAGTGGATGAGTTGAAGAAAGAAATTCGGGAGAAAAGCATGGAGAAGTGCTTGTCAATTAAACAAATTCTACGCTCTTGCTTGTCCAAGAACAAAATGGATAGACCACAACCTCCTACACCTCCTCTGGTGCCAAGTACTCAAATGGAAGGTCTTTAGAAACAAAGACGTCCTCCACAAGGCAAGAAGCACTACAACAAAACTGCTATTTTATAGCAGCCCATAGCCGCTATAAATAAGAAAGATAGCGGTTTCATAACTGCTGTATATGAACATGTTATAAAAAACTGCTAAACATTTATAACACTTTGTATGTCGTTATTAAAGATACCGTTTGATAGCGCTGATATGCCGCTATGCTACTTTATTACAGTAGCTCATTTTAACCGCTATAATACATCACAATTTCATTATAAGCGAAAATATTTATAACATAGTTTTACCGCTATGCTACGTCAATACAATAGCTCATTTTTGCCGCTATGCTACGTCAATACAATAGCTCATTTTTACCGCTATGCTACGTCAATATAATAGCTCATTTTTACCGCTATTATACATCTAAATCTCAATAAATTTGAGATTATTCATAACGCAGTTTTACTGCTATAACACATATCTTTGATAACTTCCATATGACGCTATTAAATTAATATGTTATAGTAAAAATCTCTCTACAGCTTATACATTTTAATAATAATAATCAAAATGAATCTTCATAACAAGTTAAAGATGAACACACAAAATATACTAATAGCAAATGAAGTATCAACTAAAAAAAGAAATTCAATCCATAAGTTAACACCTAATTCAATACATATGTTTTCAATTCTCATTGATGTCAACATGAGTACACAAAATACAAAACATAGTTCATAATTGTTCAGTTAACAGACAAAAGACACAAGACAAAACAACCCAATCCTGCTAGATAAAACAGCCCAAAGCTGCTAGACAAAACACCAATCAAAACAAGTTATACAAACTGGGTCTGTTATAATCGTAGCAATATTGTTGAATAACTCACCCTTCCATTGGTAATCGCAGCACCATCACCATAGTCATGTCCTATTTCCTCATGAAAAAAAATTTAGCACCTGCAAATATAAAAATTCAAATTAGTCCATCAAGAATATCATTGTCTTTAAAATAAATAAATAAAAAGTTGCACAAACTTTCGAAATACTTTTTATCTGTCACTAGATAATGAGGAACATGGTGAACTATTTATAGGCTCAGGTGCAGGACATGTTCATTGTGTCTGTCACCTACCAGCCATGAATATGAGCAAGATCTTAAGTAATATGCAAGGAAAAAAAACTTTTTATGTACTCAACAGAACGATTATCTAAATGGAATTTTGTATGACATGTATTACATGTACATGGTAATATTCTTGTATTTAGAAAAACTTCATAATTGTTGTATTCGTCCATATTTGTGGGAATTTTCACCTCCAAATCAATAATGGAGATAATCTGTGCAATTAAATGGAATATGGAAGACATGTATTACAAAGAACATACCCATTAATCTCCACCTTCGGTAAGAAATATTGACCATGTAGTGCAAGAAAAATGTAAGTTTATGAAATTAACTGATGCATACCTTGATAATATCAGCAGAATCCCATACGCTTAAGATTCCATCTCTATTTCAACATGACACTTTTCTTTGTTTACTCATCTTTCAAATCGAGCATCTTTCTATTTCAACTCTTGCATGACTTCCATTGCAGTAGCCTGCTGGTACATTTTTCCTCAGCACACTCTTACTTGTGAAGACTTATTATAATGCCGGGAGGGACAAATGCTTCTCCCTCACATGTAAACAATATCTAGCATCTTCCGATACCTAAATATGCTACACAAGCTACCCTTTTTTCCTGGCACGCAATTGCAACTACAATGCACTACAATAGTTTCTCAATCCACTGTCCTACTGCAATGCTATTCTGAATGAATTTATCTTCATTATGTATATATAATTCAGACTAAAAACAACCATACGACATACCAAACGGTTCAAACACTGTACTTCATCCTTGTGCGTTGAAGCCAAAGAAAATCATCACCTATTTATGAAATATATGCAAATTAAATAATTAAAAACTGCGTAAATAAGAGAATCAACCTTCTTCTATACTTCTTTCTCAAACAATATTCATTTTTATATTGCTCGACAAATCCACTCTACAATTTCGTTTTGAAAATATATCTTTGTTCACTATGTTAAGTCATTTGGAATCCCCCCCTTATTTTAGCTGTTGTATAACCAGAGTCTAGTACAATAATCAATGATTGCTAAATAAACATGATATATGGATACCGTATATTGAATTAAAGGTCAGGAAATAACTCCATTGTTGTATGTCACGGTTGTATTATCCTGCTTCCATATGTAGGAGTAAACATTTTCATGTGGTGAATTGTCTTAGAGTTTTACCAACTACTATAAAATTTTGTGAAAGGGTACTACATATCTTGTAAACTTAAAGTTGGCTTCCCTATTTATATCAAAACCAACAAACTACACCTGATTTGGTGGGAATAGTAAATCTCATAATATTTTTCTTTGAAATATTTAAATTTATGTAGTTAGTCTACACTTAAGTATCATAAAAAAAAGAACATACCCATTATCTTCAATTTTGAAACGTTATGTAGCCACATAATTTGTTAGTACTTCGTAATGTAGTCTGAAATTTGGTGAATGAAAGTTTATGAAATTGTTGCTTTACCATATTATCCACCTTTGGTAAGAAATATTTACAATAATTGCAAGGATGACCTCATCTAATATCTCAACAAATAAATAGATACACTCAAGCATGCTAGCTATTATCGGGAATGTCAATGCACATTGATAAAATGTATCAAGCATGTCTCCTATAAATCATTTTGCATGGGCGGACCTCAACAAATTTTTTTAACTTAGGACCTCAATTGACCACCAAAAGGTGAACCTCATATTAAATTTTGTGTTTTTTTGACTTTTCAGGTGGAACATAATATTGAGTCTGTCATTTGCCCATTCTTAAGGAAAAATGTAATGGATCCTTGTAGTTTGAAGCGACTGGCTAGGAGGACACAACAATCAAGAACAACTTGGCAGTAGCAGGCAAATTCTTGCTACATATCTACTGCAGAATTTAGATTCTATATATAGCTTCTTGAAATGATAGATCAGTCATAACGCCAATTGTAATGTTACAAACATTACAATAACAACTTGCAATATCAGAGTAAATGGAAAAAGCCAAGAAAATACTTTATAGGAATATGAAAATAAAATATAGAGATACCTGATTGTGTGTATATCTTGTAGGACTTTAAAGTGGAGGGCAACAAAGGAAGAATGAGCCATCTAGGTGATATTTTATTCCATTACCTACTAAAAATAGCTGTAGAGATGAGGTAGTTATTTAAAGGGATTGTCAAACACATGTTTACAGATGCACATTGTCTTTGTTAAACATGATAGATAAATTTCAAATTCAACAAAATTTAGTCTAACTCAACTGTAACCAATGCCCGAAATAGTGAAAGAGAATGACTACAGTTGCAATTTAAACATCATCAAGTACATATATATTTGTTGGCACTACATATAATAGCAAAAAATTTTGATGAAAATATGGTACATAGAAAGTGGTCAGGTAATATAAATTTAGAAACCAGTGAATCAAATAGCGATCATCATAACGGTGGATTTGAACAGAAAGTTGGATAAATTATGCATTACCCTTGATTTATATAGCATATAAGTAAACAAACATGCAATTGGAAACATGTTAATTAAATAATGCGGAAACCCACAATAAGTAATGATTCTATACAACAAAAAATGGTGCAGTTTAATTTTTTGAGAATAGTAACCCTTCGTATGTAACTTCTCGCGGTTATATAAACTGAAACTGTCCCTCAATTTACTTGACATAGATCGAAGAAAATTTGGCAGTGTCTACTTCAGTGGTGATGGACATGGATACTTCTTATCATATTTATTTAGATGGTGAGCTGAAGTAATATAAGCAAGAATATGAGCAAGACGCTGCATCAATAGTTTCTTTATTATTTAATTGTAAGACAGTATTAAGATGTACAATGACCCTGGGAACTTATCCTACTAAAACTTCAGACCCGTTTAAGGCACTGAGCAATTACTCTGAATTTAAAGACCGTAACAACAGTAAAAGCATAATTAAAATGTACCTGTTGACATAGTGAAACAAAAGAAGAAAAAAATCATATGGAGGATGAAACACAAAAGATCAATTATCATACCATAATTGGACAATTTATATCAAACTTACCCCTATTCTTATTACTCCTTTGTTCGTTTTCAACCAATTCATTTGGCTCAACAAGGTGTGGTTCAGGATAATGAATTTCTTTCCTTTTCAGTTACAAATATTGGGTACTTGCTAATTTAAAAAATGAAAAGTAAACATAAGAACCACAACAATTCTTATACATTAATAAAAAACTAAAAATGGAGCAAGAAATAGCACTAACTGGATTATATGCATAAGAAAACTAGATATGAGAGCGCTGACAATGATGTATGAATCTTTAAAAATAATAATGAAGCATGTTGTAAATATGTTACGTTTTCACATAATCATGTCTAGCAATAAACAATTGTGCTAGTCCATTCTAAGCAGCATCGTGTTTTGCTATTAGAGCAACAAATGGTTTTGAGCTGCACTAACTACAAGTAGTCTTCATTGAATATATTACAACTTATGACAGTATGTTGTTCAGTATGGACACCATTCAATTATTATGTCGATTATACAAGCACATGTTTGCAATTCAGTCAAAACTGAGATGTTAATAAATCTGTACATTTCAATTTATTAGAGTATACTAATTTCTTTTAAGAAAATTCTTTGAAAATTCAATCTGTGAATAAATACAATATTCCCATGAACTTCAATCTTTTGTGAATACGGAAGAACCTACAATCTAACTAGTGAAACTGTACATGTTGCATTGTGGGCCATGTTAACATTCTGAAAAAATGGGTACATAGAAAAGCTAAATATTTTAGATTAATTATGGATAAAATTGTAATAATGTTTAGTTCGAAGAAAAAACTAAACTTGGATATCTCTAAAGTCTATTACTTTCTATCATCCACTAATTCTAAGCGTGATTAAGGGAAAACTTAAGAAAATTTGATATTTAGGAACTTCAACCTGTAATATCTATAACACGTGACAATGGGTAGAAACTCGGCTTAATTTGCATGTACAACATTTGTATCTACTGTAATATAAATGAAGATAAATTCATGCAAGTACTTGGAATCATATGTCCGCTTATTGTTCATCGATCTGTAGTCACATTACTATGTGCACACATATCTATGTAAAGGTAAATATTAAAAAGTATATTTATTTATATTCTAAGGTAAATATTGAAAACTATCGATTCTGACAACAAGATAGACTGACACTATTATTTTCTTGGTAGCTCATTTTGTATGTAGCATGCCGCTTGCTAAACAAAAGAGAAATGTAGCTAACGATAGAAGTATAAAACTATGTGTAAAATTTGTAAAATCTATTTCTCTACTCATAATTATATGAACTGGTCATGAAGGAGGCAATGTAAGAAGGTGAATGTGTAAAATAAATTAGTTTAGTAACACTAGAAAGATTTTGAAAATGCAAAAAAAATGAATTCAAACTGAACTTGTTTTTAAACTGGCTAAGATATTACACAATTGTGTAATATGATATCCACATCCATTTCATAAAAAATCCTAAAAGCTAAGAAAAATGTTTAAATTAAACCTGCTTTCAATAATAATTTAAAATATGTAGTACCATTGCATTTAATTTATAGCAATATATTTAATAGTACAGAACATGCTACAATTCTTTTTAAACTTGTCAAAAAAAAATATTTCAGTCAGAAGCTCACAAATAAGAACAATGACCAATCCACGTTTTTCTTTCGAATTGAACCAAAATAAAAGGTACATATCATATATGCCATACTCAAACATTCAACCATCTTTATTTCATTGCTAGATCACTGACTCCTTCGTACCTACAGCTTAGCACCAGGTTTTAAAATGGCCAGCCTTGGGTTAAAACACATGTAATCAGTGCGATGTTTTTTTTATATAAAAAACCTGCATGTTATTTTAACCATGAAATAATTTGGAATGTTCTCAACATAAAATAGACTAGAAACACCCAATGTCAAAATAAAAATAAAAAATTTGAAAAACAATCACAATAATTATATGTGCTAGCATATACTACTCGTTAGTTACTCTGAGCCTACATATATCAAGTAATGTGTATTATATACTACATCTGAGAAGGAAAATTAGCCAAGTATCTCAGGCCATGTCGGTAAATTCAAACAGTTTTTTCAATTGTGAATGTTGAATCCCTATGTATAAGCCTTGACACAACAAAACCTCATTTATTACAGAAAATTATGAGCACTTCATATAAGCTGATAATGAATGAACATTGCATAAACAAAACAGAAAGCATAGATGCAGAAAATGATATACCTTCAATAATATGTTGATGGCCACTACTGGAGATGCTAACTTGATCAACCGCATTAGGGACATAAGTCCTAGTAGCATCCATATCCTTCATAATATACTTTGGTAGAGAAACATGTATTTCTCCAAACAGTTTTGAATCCTGTATGTGTCGGCATAATAATAAGATTATACATATAAAGTATAACCCAAAAAAGAGAAACTAAAATGCACGTATTCATTTTCTTGCCGCAAAATATAAGATGCCCAAACAATAATGTGCACCATATTTATAAGCACCTAAATCTCTCGTATACTTTGAATCCATATTTTGATTTCCATTGAACATGACACAGCTAAGGCATTTTCTGTCAGAAACAAATAAAACCGATACTATTGAGATGAATGAAAATTGTAGTCCTCACATGATCATTTAATTTATTCATTGTGCATCCATCAACAAACATACATATACATTGATATATGGATGAACACAAAAGGATATGTATGTTATTTTGTTTATATGCGCTTTTATCGTATAAACCAAGATTGTGTGCTCAAAAGAAATATAACATAACTTTTCATTTTCTATAGTGTGGCAAAGAGTAAACATAAATTGACCCGCATGTAAATCATCACAAACTCCAACTCTACGAACAGAATAAGGGATAGCTCTTACAGAGGCGGCTAAATATGCATTTACACTATAATCAACACACTCATGTATATGCTCCTTTACAATCCGGACAAGTACTATGGAGGCACATTCTGCACAAAAGAAGATATTTCAGACTCCATATTAAAAAAGAGAAAAAATGCATAGGTGAGTGAGATTGTTTTAGGAACTAAAAAGTGTGTCAGAAGTTCCATCAGGGTTGGGTAATATTATGGAACTGGGTCGAACATTAGGTTCATTAAAGTTCACATCGAAATTTGTACGCCTTTCAAATTTCCCCAGGTAGTCATGCCGATTTCTACCGCTTCTAATATCAATGCGAAGTGAGGAATTTTGGCATTTGTTTTCTTAAATCCTATATAGCGGTTTGGGTCTCGCGTATGATGTCAGTTCTCCTGTCACGTCAGTTTGTGTAGCCGATGCTTTAGACATACGTGCCTTTTCCTTTTATAATGTTTTATGTTGCCGAAACTAAGGTAATGCTGTAATATGCATGTTTCATTTCCAGCAGATACACATGCTCCTTCCCAAACAATTGCACAAGTTGCTGCATTAGATTCATAATTCGTGCATAACTTGCAAGTGCAAACTCAAGCTCAAATGCATTTCCCTCTTCATCTTCATGCACAACATGTGCCAACTCAAATTTATCTTAGGCATGAATAAGCAAATCAATAAAGTTGAATCACTTGCATCCTTATATTTGTTTTGTAACCAAGGTTGTCTCATTCCAAAGTTGACCTATAAATAGGGGAAAATCGGTAAATGAACTGATTGTTGTTGAATATTAGAATACTTATTTTCTTAAACAAACTAAAGTTACTTTACCATGTTCATGTTTTATGCAGTGCATATAGAGCACTCTATATCCTCCGCTGGATCTATCGCTTCTTTACGGAGCCGCACTACATACACTAGATAAGTAAGAATTACAATTCTTCAAATATCATAACATCGTACAAAACTAGGAACAATCATTTGCATTTCTATCTTTGTGTAGTAGTAATTTCATTTCTTTTTCTAATACTATTACAGCATGGATATCTAGAATGGCATAAACACTAATCTACGCCGATTTCTTTTATTACTACATAAATAAGTATGTGTCGAAATCTAGAGTAATAAACATGAAAATGCACTGCATTCTATTTTTATACTGATACTAGTGTATATTCTGTAAAAAATGCACAGTGTGAAGAATAATGTGAAGCTGCAGTTATCTGGCTGACTTGCATGGTTTATCGTAGGGGAAGCATCAACATTTCCCTCCATTGTATACATGTGGCTCAGATGAAGTTTTATTGCATGATTTTTAGACTGGACACTGCTATCCAGATTCTAAGTTGCACAGTTCCATAACACTAGTAATATCTCAAAATCACCTAAACATCCCTTGGATATTTTCGCTCAAAACTCAAAATCAAACCAGCGGGACCACCGGTTCCAAATCTATAAACGCTACAAGCATCATTTTTTAGCAATCACAGAATGTACATGAAGATATCTCACAAACATAGCAATTAAGATACAAAATAAGAAGTGATAGTTAACATACTAACTGGTAGGAACATTGGTATCAGTTGATCTAAGCTTTGATGCTGCTGAATCAGAAACTGCTTTCAGTAAGTGCACCAATGCGAACCCCATTAACCAAAATTCATGCCCGTCTACAGTCATCAAATGTAAGTATTTCTCCTCAACAGTCACAGATACTGGATTCACGTTTGCAACTTTGGCTAAGGGGACCAGAACTTATAGTAGCTCCAAGTTTCTTGACCAGAAGGGGCAGTGAAAGAAAAAGGGCTGCCGCTACAGAAGGCAATAGCCATGTTTGAGAGATGAAGAGTGCCAGCAACTGGACCTGTAGTGGTGGAAAAATAACATGCAAAAGTAATTGAGGATGAAGATGAAGCTAAAAATGAAACAGTGAAGAAGGAACAAACATATTTTTTTGTGGCGGCTGTGATTTATAATAGATTAGGTTTACGAAAAGGAATTAATTAGAGCGGCTCCAACAGATTTTGTACCTCACGCTTTGATAGATCGGTTGAGGAGATTGGAGTTGAAGGGTTTACTTTCTTCAATCGGGTGAGGAGATTAAAGAGAATCGATCTTCTTTCTTGTGAGGCAAAGTGGTTTCGTAGGAAGGGGAAATGGTTTTGGAGGGAGATAGCCAATAATTTGGGAATTTGGAGGGAGATCGTGAATAATTTCATGAGCAGAGCGTTACACGTGATACTAGTCAAAACAAAGTCATTGAGAAGTAAATAATTGAGTATAAATAATAACAGTTCAGAATAATGTGTTATCAAAAAGCGTTATCAATATCATATTTTGTTGTAGTGAAGACAGTAATCCACAGGAGAGACAAGATGGATGCATCATGTGAGTCGTCTTCGCAGCACTCCATGCCGGTCGGTCCTTCGCAACCACCACTAGAGCAAGTCGAGGAGGGCATCCAAGAAGAAGACGAGGAAGAAGAAGTGTCAACACCGGAGGAATTTAGACTTAAGCCACGACGAAATAAGAAAACGCCTCGGATTTTGAAGGAATTGAGGTGATTAGTTGATTTTACACTTATACCGAATAATTTGCTACCGTTTTATCTTTGTAAAGATTCCGTACAATGAATTGGGTTGGTTGGATGTTTGTTAATGTTTTGTTGGTGGATGCGTGGTTCAAATGTTTGTTAATGTTTTGTTGGTCGTTATGTAATTTGAATACCGCATTGTTTTGTGGGGTATGTATTTTGGATATGATTATATTTCGTTGTTGGATATGTATTTGTCATGTATGTCAAATTATGTATGTGGATGGAATTGTCATTTTGTAATTTGACATGTTATTGTATTGTGGGTATTGTGTGTGGCGGACTAAGTTTGCTCACTGCCTCTTTGTGAGGCAGTGAGTAACGATAACGCTCCAGAGCGTTATCCAAGATAACGCTAAAAAAATGCTCACTGCTTCAACAGGGACAGTGAGATCTCAATGGAGCGTTATCTAAGATAAACACATTTGTTAAAAATGGCAAAAATGAGCTTGTGTTATTCTGGATGACGCTTTTGAAAAAAAGTGGTTTATTTTTGTAATTATTTTTGGAAGTGGCCTATTTTTGTTATAAGTTTTCAAAATCAGTCTAAACTAGAAAATTTCAATTCTAATAGCATGGGGTCAAGCTTATAATCAAGTGTGAAAGGTGATTTACGTGCTACCGTTTATCTTAGTATTTCCACATACAGGCTTTATTATGTGTGGTCATGACTCATGGCATCTTAACTTTTTCACTTTTCCCTCTTCCTAACACGACCATCAACAAAATTCATATTCTTCATACATTGTGTCATAACTTTAGTCCTAATTTTGGTGATGAATGACCTTGGTCTTGATTTCATACTAGTTTTGTCCTCAAATGTTTCAAACTCGCACCATGATTACAATCGTAATTTTTATGTTCACAACGGTACCTCGACCACTATATAATCCTTTTGTTGAAGAAGATAGATTTAAAATATTTAATTCTAATTTCTATAAGGTTTTAACAAGTTGATTTAAAATATGTAAAGAGAATGAATTGGTTATTCTTTTGGAATCAAATTCAAACTTGTGACTAACCTCCTGTGTATGTATATATATATATATATATATATATCAAATTTTTTTCGTTAAATCTGTACTGACTTCTGTTGTGATACTTCAAGTGCATATGCTAGAATTTTACTGAAACATGACTAGAATATTTTAACTCTATGTCAGTTAGCAATAAAGATTTTACTTACATCACATTTCAAATTAACCTCTGTGTTGTTCTTTACATTTGGCATTTATGTTATATAGGTATACTACATGCGTACTCAGTTTGAGGCAACAACAATTGAAAAATACATGTCAAAATGGCATAAATCTTTAAACATGATAAACAATTTTGCTATACAAAACACTGATTTAGACTTTTATTATCAAATAGGACAGCTAAAATAGGTAGAAAAATATAGAGTACCAGATGATTATGCTACATGAGGAACGTAGTTATTCTCGTTTACAAGCTACCTGGAGAAAAGTACCTTTATCTAATAAATTGCAACTAAAAATCCTTATATAGCCATCCCATTAGCAGATGATAAGTTTTACTGGTGTCTCCTTTGCAAATCCTCAATTAGACAAGGTAGAGCTTTCGTAACGTGTATAGGCTTGTGATCCTTATTGAAATCATGATCTTAGAAGTCCAGTTGTTTTCATGTAAATGTCATTTTGTCGAAGTTTTAGTCACATAAATGGTGTCAACGCTATATTTGGTGCTATGGAAGTACAATGTATCTCACAGTAAGTGCTGCTCTGCTGCTTTGCTTAAAAGGAATGTAGAATCGGATATTGAATAACCTTGAGTTCTCCTTTGTTTACCTGCTTCACTTACCACGTAAATTAAGTCTTCCCTTTATGTTTAGCAATTGTAATAGTTATGTATGTCATGTTGATATAGAGTTAAACTCAACAAAGGCAAGTTTCTTTTCTCTAACAGCACCTGGAAGGAAAAGTAGCAAACAACAAATGGGAAAAAGGATTCATACTTCTATTTCTTTCCCAATTCAGAAATTGCTTTTGGACACTAACATTACAACCATTTCAAAAATATATGTCAATCAACATAGTACATATGATGCAGTCTATTGTTTACCTTTAAAAAAGGATATTTTTTCGTTTTAGCCTTATTTTAACATTTTATTTCACTTTTAACTTTATTTTTTCAAATATAGCATATTTCTGGACAACTCAACGCTGAGTTGACCAGAATGCACTGGCGCATTCTGGGAATGCGCATGTAGACCGGCTCATTTCTAGAATGCGCCAGTTCAAACAAAATAAAAAATCCTCAAGCTTTGGGATGCGTTACTGAAATGCGCCATTGGGCGCATTTATGAAATGCTCCCCGAAGCTATAAACAATTAGGTAAAGAAGCTCACTCTCCTTACTTTTATCATTCCTTAACTCTCAACAAAAGAACCCAAAACACTAGGTAAAAAAATTTGACATCCTTCATTGTTGTTCAGCAAAACAATAATCTTTTTTTTCGTATTTATTTGTAGAGTAACAGGACTAGCTATTGTTTGGTTATCAAAAGTTATGGCTTTGTTTTTTGAGGTTTTTATGTTTTCCATTTACCAATCTAAGTTCTTTTATTTTGTGTTTAGCATAAAATGGCTCCAAATTATATTGCTGCTATATGCTATTATGATGAAGATTTGGTTATTGATGAACATAAATGTGGAATATATAACAGTGGATCAAGTAAACCAGCAAAAGGTTTAAAAGAATCAAACTTCGTACAATTGAAAGCGATTGTTTATAAAGCTACTTGGATTAAATCGGAGGAGTTTGATATTGAATTGGTTTGCAATTGGCCAACCAATTTCGGTAAGGCAATAAAATTGCAGATGACGACGTTGAGATAATGTTTTCCACCGTGTCAAAATCTATAGAATTATTTGTTTTGGAAGAGAGAAGATTATTGGCAGAACAACATGTAACTCCAGACTAAGTGGCTCCTACAGCCATCCATCCGTATCCACCAATTAACGTGCCCAATTATGGGCAACGACAAATGGTTTTTGGGTATAAATTTGATTTTAGTATTGTAGTATTTTAGTCATTGTAATGTAGTAAGTGCTTGTAGAAGAATCACTTTCATTTGTACATTGATGACAATTTGCAATGCGCATTACGTTCATCACCTACATTCATACATTCATGCACAACATACATTTACGGATAAAAGGTTGCAAACTACATTAGCAAGAAGAATGCAATAATTTGGATACATTATTACAAGCTACAAGTTCAAACTACTCATTGGGATATCGTGGGAGCTTGGACTCTAAGTCCGAATTGAGTAGTTTCAAATGGAAAATTTCCTTTTCCAGACTTAATTTTTGTTCCGCCATCCCCTGTTTTAGTCGTTCATTCTCATCCTGCATCTCCATTGCATACTCATGTCCTCTTCGGCACATCGAAGAATCAACCCACTCGCTATACTTACAAACTCGAAAGGTGTTCAAATAACAAAGGCTCAAATCATAGTTAGTACATTTGTAGATCTTATGTCCTATACTAATGCTTCTATTTTTTGCCACAATCACGTTAAAGACTTTTTTGCAATAACAATGTTTTCTTGGTATTGTTTCCCCGATAACTAGTGCTCAACCACGATTAACATATTTACCTCCATCCACCATGACAAAATACTTTTGTGGTGCACCAACGAGATGATCTGGAAGTTCAACCAATTCAAATGTTTCCGTGTCAGGGCAAATTTCTTTACCCGGTCGACGAAGATTTGGTCACACTGGAGCTTATGGTGGAGGATCAACATCCATCATGTTCTCATACGATCCAGACTCCAAACTTTCCCAATACTTCATTAAAGTGTCGTTGTCAATTTCCCATTGATCCATCCTATCAAATGATGAAATAAAATTTGGGAGAAAAGATTGAATAACATTCAATGTATGAGAATACGGGGAAACGTGTTAGTTATGATAAAAGTACCTTTGATTTTGAGATAAATCCAGCTAAAGAGAACAAGTGAATGATCCTTTACTATCTAATTTTTGAGTAAAAGTGAAACTGGGGTATTGGTTTTTGTTTTGTGAAGGAATTTGGTAAAGCTGGAAGATGAAAAAGTAAGTGAGAGAAGGAGGAGGGGGTAGGCTTTATTACTATTGTGCCTGGGGCACATTTCAGGAATGCGCCTACTGGCTCCATGCATCACTTTGCTCCTGAACATACCCATATCATTGGTTCCATGCATTGATCGCTGATTGATAAGCTGTTTAGTCCGCAACTTCAATCTTGTAGTGCGGGGGTTGCTCGACAATATGATGCAACAAGACAAACTGTCTCATCACTCTATCCGGAAGATGAAACGCAACATCCCCAAAACATATTAGAGGCACACATGCTGTCCAAAGCTGGATAGATGCAATGCACAATTGCGGTAGATGAGGAAAGGCTTTGGTGTAAGGGGTCTATGAAACAACATCGTAGTTGAGTATATCCAACTCGTTACGATAGAACGTAACATTGCGTCTAGGCGACATAAACATGCTCATCGGGCCAACCTACCTATTTCGAAAATTTAATATTACTTACCGCATTTTAAAAATAAATATTTGCAATTTATATTTCTTGTAATAGTACCTACCAGTAAAAGGCAAAGATACGTCAATATCCGAGCGCTTCATAGCTATTCTCCCAATTGGGAGATATGCCTAAGACCAAGCCTATATACGAGTATACATGCAATAAAACATGAAATGCAACAATAAATAATATTCATGAAAATGAATAACCTTTAATTGTAGTACCTGCACCAAAGTTACATAGCCTCCAATGGATGTTCCCTGCTATAAAGCTATATGATTAAGCTCCACATATGTGAATCCTAGCATGGCACTGCCCCAAGCGTACTGACGACATTCATCGAAGTCCTCCAAATAATGTTGCCATCTGAGCCATACACGTGACTTCGAATGGTCGCATGCCAAACTAGACGTGATAATGTGCAGTATAATAGCTCGCGCACGCTGCTCTATCTACACCTGAGAAACGTTCGCAGGAATATCCCCTGCTTGTTGTGCCCTATACCATTTTGTATTAATCATCTCGTTTCCCCACCACTATCACTTGGAAGAGATAAGCTTAGAAGTTCTAACACATCTCTGCATAATCAACGTGTTTAGGATTGCTCAATGGACATCCATCAATGGTATACCAAGAAATACCGCTAGGTCAGCCAATGTAATTGTCATTTCATCGCATCTAAGGTGAATTGATGATGTCTCCTTGATCAACCAAAGCAGTTATAAGACAATGGTCAAGTTGTATGCATCCGAGCCAATGTACCAAAAGAAAGCCAGCTCGTTCTACTAGCGCTAACACGCCTGCATATTTGGAATCGACGGACTTTAAGGAACATAAGTGGTTGATGGTAAAAAGGGGAGTTTTGCTCTGCCACAAAATATCAAAATTGGATTTACAATTAGTTATTATATATCAAATTCGCATTGCTCGACCGATGTGGCACCTGCATATATAAGACGCTCTCATCTATAGATCCGGGCGACATCTCCCCGTACTCTACAAAAATTCAATGCTAACGAATTCAACATTATGTTTTTCCAAAACAAATACACAACTAACAATCTTCAATTCTACACAAAGATTGACTTCCAAGATAATCCAATCCGAAACATATATGATATTCTACATAAATCATCAATGTTCGAATAATCTTTCACTAACACGAAAATTACGTACTCGTCTTCAACCTCAAACTCAAACCCAAAAGGGACATTTCTAACCAAACATTACATACCGTTATACCTGTGTTGTCAACCACAAAAAAAAATTAGCCAAATCCAATGAATAATGTTTTCAGTCTCAACATAACTCTAACGAAATCTAATATCGCGAAGATTAAACAAGTATAAATAACCAATAATTAGCACTAAAACAACCGCCTATAAAATCCCTAAAAAACATAAAAACCTAAACCGAACTTCTGAAAAAACAAGAGTAAATAGACTGAAATTAACACCTATAGCTTGTTCGTGTGAAGACGAGCTTTCCATTTTTAAATTAAAACTCGAAGCTTGCTGAAGAAATCTCTGATTTGGAATTTTAAGGGGTTGGAATTTGGGTTTAAAATGTTGGAGGTTGAGGAAATAGGAGGAAAGAGGATGGAGCATGCTGTTTAAAGCTTCATGGCGCATTTCAAGAATACTCCCCAAAACTTTAATCTATTATTTATTTTGTTTGAACTAGCGCATTCTAGGAATGACCCAGTGTACACGTGTACAGGCGCATTCCCGGAATGCTCCCATACATTCTGGCCAACTCATCGCTGAGTTGGCTAGAAGTGAGCTATATTTGAAAAAATAAGGCTAAAAGTGAAATAAAATGTTATAACAAGACCAAAACAAAAAAAATCCTTAAAAAATTTATGTTTTACTACCCCCTTTTGGCTTCTTCTTTAGGCAAGTTCTAGGTTATGTGTGTAGCCATTTCATTGTTATCACTAGATTATAGACTATGTCAATATTTGAATGTATTTCATCGGGATCATGATATTAATTCTTGTAGGGATAGCCGGTCGTTTTATGTGAGTATAGAAGATAAGAAAAGTAATTTATCATGTTTTATCTTATTCTGCAAAGGGTTAATCTTAGTTAGCATAACCAAATGCTACTTGGTTGGAATTTTCAATATAATTTCAACAAGAAACTAGGCTTTCCTCTATGAAAATTTTCATTAATTTAATTCAATTTTTTGTTCGAGCTTTAGTTATGTTGGGATCCCACCTTAATTGGAGAATTTTTTTTTAAAAAAACATTCTATAGAAGTGTAGAATTTTCTAGAACATTCCGGAGAACTCTAGAGAAGTGTAAAACTATATAGATGTTTGTAGAAGAGTGTGAAACCCTCTGGAATATTTTTAAGATGTGTGGAACCTTCGGGAATGTTCCAAAAGAGAATGGAAGGATGTATGGGGAATGGAAGAGTGTAGTGACTACTAGATAGTGCAGTGCTATCTAGAGAATCAGTCTCTAGCCTTGCGTGCAAGTAATCTTCACCATTCATTGTGGAAGTTGAGTAGTATAAATAAGGATATGAGCCTTCTTTCCTAGCCATCCAAATTATCCAAGAATCAAGAAAGAATCCAATTCTTAAAGTAAGAAAAACCTGAGAGTTGGAGAGCCTTTTTGAGAGAAAAGAGTGATAGCTTGGGAAGTCTCTATCCAAAAGCTTTGAGTGAGCCACCGAGTGTGGGTTCCTTTTGCAATAATATTTAATCTCACTATTATTTTGTATAGTGAAAAATCTAAGTATTGTTGAATTATAAATTTTTGTGCTCCCATTACTGTTTTTAATCTTAAAGTGCCTATCTTAACTTTAGAAGTGGGAAAGACCGAAATTCCGTGTTGTGGTATTAGAGCCAGGTTCATCCATAGCCGTAATTAATATAGCAAGTTCAAGATGAAGGATAATGTCGCTCATGATGGATACATCTTCAAGATCATAGCCAAAAACTACTCCTATTAGAAGATAGTGCAAGGATTTTCATGAACCTATCATCTACAAAGATAAGGTAGAAGGAAAGAGTGATGCTCAGTGGGAACTATTGAACTGGAAGGTCGTTGCCATAATCCTTAAGTACATTTACAGAACTCTCTTCAAGCATGTTTCTACTTACATAAATTCTTATGAATTATAGAGAAATCTTGAGTCCATGGTTCAAAAGAAAAGGCCTGGTAATAAGGCTAATTTAGTCCGACGGTTGGTGAAGTTGGAGTATAAGGATGGTCATAGCATGATTGAGCACTTGAATAATTTCAAGCAGCTTGTAAATCAACTAACAAAAATTGATATGAAGATTGATGATGAGTTACAAGCCCTTATACTTCTTAGTTCCTTACCGTAAAGTTAGGACTCACTCATAGTCGCACTTAGTAACTCAGCTGCGGAAAGGAAGCTGACCATGGATACCATCAGTGAAAGTCTTCTTGGTGAAGAAGCAAGAAGACTGGAACGATATGAGTCTATCCATCCCTAAGCTAATGTTGTTGAGAATCAGAGTAGGAATGAAACTCGGGACGTAATAAGAGCCGAGATCTGCATCAATCTCGAGGCAGATCCAAGTCACACTCAAAGATTGCATGCTATTACTTTGGAAGGATGGGTTACAAGAAAATTGAATGTTGACCTTTCAAAAGAGACCAAAAGACCGATAATGTTGAGCCAGACAAAATATGTAACAACCTGGAATTTTGACAATAGATAAGTTATTTAATTAGATTTCAAAAGTAGTAATTTCTATGAAAGATGGAATTTGACCACAAAACTTTAATAGTTGCGTTTGTCTCAGAATTTTGGTCAACTTTCATGTTTGGAGTTTCACGAACGAAGTCAGTATGAAAAAATAACGGACGAAATACGAAAAAACAGACAGAAATAAATAAATAAAATAAATATAATATATCTTACATTTATAACCAGCCCTCATTGGGCGAATCAGTCGAAGGGCAGTCGATACCCTTGGGTGAGCGGTCGACTGCTTTAGGCCTTGAGCGCCCAGTGGCGGCTAGGTTAAGATGGTTTAGTTTTATATATAATATTATATAAACGGATGAATGTTTATTTCATCAAATCTAGTGGTTCATGGCTGGTTGCACTCAAATAAATAAAGGGGTAAGGCCTCATTCTTTTTCACACAAATATATAGGCAACAACGAAGCTCTTCCATTTCCCTTTCTCTTCAAATCAATTTTTGAATTAAAATATATTCATATACAATCAATCAAACATAAATCACACAGATTTGAAAGAGATTATCAGATTAAAATGAAAAAGGTTATGAATTAATGTCTAAGATATTCTTCATTAGATTCCCCCATCTTTTCCTATTTTCTTGCAAATCTATAATTCTGAAAGTATCACCTTTTCAGAATAATTGTACATCTGTAATAATTTGGGCATTGCAGGCCTAAAAGATTATTCATATTTTAGATTGGGATGCTTTCAGATGAGTGGGAAATATATATATATATAAAGTTACAATAGCTTAATTATCTCATTTGCGTTAGATCTTAAAATATGTGCCTAACATTTATCAGATCTGTTCGTAATATTGTAAAATTTGAAATGATGCCTATCAGATCTGCTTATGAATATTGTCAAAAACCTAAAAGTATAGATTTCTGGTTTTGAATAATATTATTTGTATGCTTGCTTAATAGTTTTTACATGTTACCTATAATTGTTTTTGAAATTATATTATGGTTATTGCAAAACACTGTGGATCTGGAAATCGGTCCCATGAAACATTGTAAAGATGTAGTTTTATTCTAGATCTCTAGTTTCAGTGTTAAATAATAAATTATGTAATTTTGATTGAAAAGATATAACCCTATCTGTGTTCAATTTTGTTGGGGTTTTGACTCAGTTATTGTAAATAATTCTTTTTCCTCTTTCAAAATAAAAAGACATATTGAAACTAATAAGTAACCGGTCAAATATTGAAAAAGAGAAAAGTTGTGTAAATTCACCTATGTGTATATATATACGTAGTTTACAACTGTTATTCCAAAACATATATAAAATATATTTCTTGTGGTTTGAGATATGTGTAATTCAATATTCAGGAATAGTTTACAGTAATTGTAGTCGATGGTCTTTCTGTATGATTTGGAACCTTCTTGCAAGATTGACTACAAAAAAGGATGTTTGGTTATTAGCTGAACCAAATTCTTAAACTTAGCTATAATAATAGTAAAAGAAAATAACTACATTAACTGCGCGAAACATGAATATAAATATATATACATTTGTTGGATCTAGATTAACCCTAGAGGGGGGTGAATAGGGTTTATTAAAATTTTAGCGAGATATTAAATATTATCAAATCACAGAATGCAACAGAAATAAAAATAACAGAAAGGAAATAACACACAGAGATACCCAACTTCGACAAAACCCTGCCTACTGCTGCATTCCTAAGGTTTCTACTAGGTGATAGAACAGATCTCGCTTACAAGACCATGTAAATTCGCACTCCTTGTTCATGTACAAACATTACGCTCAAAACCCTAGACTAATCTAAACCCTTAGATCAGATTTCCCCTTATTACAACCCCGTAACCAATAACCCTAGTTTTTTCAAACTCTAGTAAACTGCCAGTTAAGACCCTAAATGGTTTCCCCTAGATTTTACAGACTCTAGAACTAATCACACGGTTTCAATTCAAATTACAAAGGACAATAAAAAATTAAAAACAAATTTAAATAACCCTAGGAGTTAAATTAAAAGGGTTATCCCCTTTAGAAAATACGGCCGGCCCATATTCAATTGTGAAGCCCGATTTCCTTTTGCTCTGAGAAATAAAAATGTTGGCTGACGATCTAGGGTTTTCCAAATCTTCAAATCGAACCACGATGCTTGATAAATCAAAATTGAATTCTCTGATGCTCGAAGCTTTCTTGCTCTCTCGTCGATTGATTTGGCTATGAAGTTGCGATCGAAAGTCTCTGAAAACTGTGAGTACTCTGAATATGATTTTCTTTGAAAATTCTTTTGGAAATGTTGCGTGGTTTTTCGATAGTTTCTTGCCTGTGATGAATAGTGTTAAATAGGATTATTAAATCCTTAAAATCTGATTTCCTTGTATGACTTGGCCTGGTTTATGTGACTGTCCCCTTTTGATTTCTTGGCTTAAATGGCGTGATTTGTTTCCCCCGTTGTTCCACTGCCTTGATTGAATTTTGGACGTGTTCTTGTCCCATGAATGAATTCGAAAATTGCTGAGAAGAAATTATGCTCCGAATTGATTTCTTGTATTGTGACATTCCAAATATGTTGGTGAATTTCTTGGCGTAAAATTAGATCTACTGGAAATGATTTAAGGACCATGAAGCACTCTTGCCATATACATATATTTCTAAAATAAATCTTGTCACATTTGCTAATCAGTGTATTCTGGAAATAAATTGCCCAAAAGAAATTGATTGTCTTCCCAAATATGGTTTGATAAAAATTGGAAATTTCCTCCCACATTTAACCTATTCCATACACTGATTTTGTTAAGAAAATGCACCAGATTTGTTTAAATAATTCCTGCCATATTTGGTTGGATGAATTTGTATTTGCTCCTTCTGTTTGAATAGTTGCCAAATATGCTTTTCTGAATTCTGAAAACTGGCAATTTATTGATGAGCTTTTTCCTTGTAAAAACATTCGTTGCCTTAGCTTGAATGAAATGCACGATTCTCCAAAATAATTACACTGCATAAATTTGCAAAAATCTGGAAACATATATAGAACTTGCCAAAAATATGAACGCCATTTTTGCATGTAATTGAGCTGTGTTGTCCTCTGAAATGTTTGAGTGTGGACCGGGCCAGCCGATTCCAAGGGTTCTCTGCGGGGAATCCTGGGGCATTTGGAAGAATGTCTCGAAGCCGGTGAGGTGCTTGCCCCTTGCCTCGACTCCTGACGGAATCCAAATTTCCAATACGAACTCACGGATTTGATTGTAACTTATATGTGGCGACATAGTAGATGGTAGCTATGCCGTCTAGGATTGATATTTATAATTGAATTTGCTTTTGAAACATATATGCACTAGTAATAATATCAAATGATTTTGCTTTACACGTATGAAGCATATTTTGGCCATTATAAGGTAAAACCCTATCCTCCGGTTTGCGTTGCAATGTATGACGGGACTTGGGTCTTATAATGGCTGCATTTTTATAAAAGCATTGCGTTGTTTAAATAATTTACTTTATTTAATGCACCGGCAATCACTAGAGTAAACCCGTTCCGCGAAAATGGCGTGGTCCTATGATTTGCCTTGTTACTGTTGTTTATGCAGTTAAGTAGATTTCTCACACCAGTCTCATAACTGACTCATAATCTGTTTCACTTTGCAAACTCGGGTGCCCTTATTTTCACATGGGCAGCCTAGTGACAGGTTATATTTTGGCTTTTGCACTACAGCATGGAGTGCACCTTTTGGCTTGTATGGTGAGGACTCGATTTCTCAGTATTTTGGCTATTTGATATTCCGCCATTAGTACCTTATGTATATGATTTCCGCTTATCGCGATGAAGAAAGATTTACTTCTATTATGTATCTATGATGTATATGTACCAGTGATCTTGATGTAGACTGATCGTTTCTTTTATGCACTAAGTTGTATCCTACACTGTGCTGCTCTGTTGTTATTACATACTATGATTTCGCTGTCATATTGATGTAAATTATTCTATTATATATTCTATGCTAATGATGATTAATGTGTTATATTCCAATGATTATCCTTAATTCCGTCGTACGGGGTTTTGAGATCGTCATAGTTTCAAAAATCTAAATGTTTTCCAGTTATTTTCCAATAAGATTTTAAGAAATTGAAGCACAAAACAGTGATGGATTTGGACTATTATTGTTAATTCAATTTAAATGATAAAATCGAATAATCTCAAATCCCAATAGCTATCAATCAACAGATCATAATATATCATAAAATATTAACACATTTCACATATTAGAAGATGGATTGATAGGCTGGTTTTTAAACACCGAGGAGAATTTCAGATTTATTTCAATTTATAGCACATTATTTTCTTTTCTTTTATTTTTTATTTAAGAGCACACTGACCACGCATAACCAGAGCTTGGATTTTTAAATGAGATCAGTTGCAGCTTAAATATAAGTAATCTCGTAACCATGCATAACCAAAGCTTGGATTTTTTAATGAGGTTAGAGATACACTTATGTATTAATTATATTTATCATTTCAATTTCAAAAGAAAAACTCCTCGGTATATAAAACCAACATGAAAGATAGAAATGTGGTTGGTACAGAAATGGACAGTTAAATAAATTTCTAAATTAATTATGTTATGAAATATGATCGACTGTACCGGGATCATTGAAAATTTTCAAAATTACTAATTCTGAATAATAATACAACCACAATTCCATCAAAAATATTTCCACTGTTTATTTAAGATTTTAAAACATATTAACTCTTCACATTAATATAAAATTATCATGGATGACAGAATGATGGTAGATAAAGAAGATGGTCGTGAAATAATTGCCAATTCAAAGATATTATAATAATTATTCAACCATCATGAAAATCTAAATAAAATCTCCTCTTGTTATGAAATAAACTACATTCAAAATTTCATCACAATTTCAAAATCTAATAATAATCTTGATGTATTATAAATACAGTTCAATTTGGATATTGATTTCAATTTATGAATGAATAAAAAATAAATAATTTCAAAATTGAAAATTAATTACAAGACGAATTTGGAGAGATATATACAAGAAAAATTATATACAAAAAATATTCAGCACTTCTAAACAGATACCACTTGATTTCTCTATTCATGAGGATTTTAAAAAATGATACTGTGGAGACGAACAAAGATATCTCAGACAACAAATTCTTAATCACAATGCCTAAGTAGACACGGTTAACAAATCAAGCAAATTAATTTCATCTATCAGAGCGTGGTATATACTCGATACCAAAACAAACAGTCACCAAAAAATATTTTCAGAAAAATATCTAAGCAGCAAAAAAATCATTTTTAAAGCAGACTTGTCAAGGAGTTGTTTCAAAGATATTTCAGACAGTCAAAGAATGGTTCATGATCTAAGATTAAATATATGGTTTATTTTAAATCATTTGAAGGCATATGAAAAGATCGAGATTCAATGAATCAGTCACAATTCACGATTTGTGTGAGATTCAAGAAATCAATAATTTCAAATGAGTTTACACAAACAAATATTTAAATCAAAAAATCATGAAATAACAGTGAGTTTCAAGACCAAATTTTCAAAGAATTTTTCCAAATTATTTCTGATAAGCCCAAAGAATTTTTCAGAAAAGTTACATCAGGATTGAGCATTAATTCATGATCCAAAAAACAATGGTTTATTCGAAATCACTTGAACAAATGTAAATCATGAGATACAATGAATCAATCACACAAAATTAATAATTTCAGATCTAAGAGGAGTGTGAGATTCAAAATATCAGAAATTCAGATGATCTCAAACAAACAAAAAATCTAAACCAGATGATCATGAATAACAATGAATTTCAAGATGTAATCAATGATTCAAGACAAAAACATAATATCCAAGCCATTCTGAAAATCAATGAAATCACAACTGATAAATAACAGAGTGCTATAATGAGTATAATATTTCAAGCTTTTCTAAAATGAATTAGAAGAAACTAAAAACAACAGAGATGTATGAAATTCCATTAATTATTCAGATCATCACAAATTTAGAATTCTAATTAACAATGTTCAAGATATAACAAGAATACATCAACACTGTTATGAATTCAGAAAACAGAAAATAAACTTCAAAGCAATTGCAAATATTTACAAAAATAAATTCAAGATCTGGAAATGATTAAAAACATTAGAGTTTTATACAAATGAAGTGAATTTCTAGAAAAATATGAATTCTGCAATTGGAAGTTAAGGAAGCCCAATAAGTTACAAAGATATGGCAGTGACAAATCAAACAAAAAACAAAGAAAAATAAACAGAAGGGACAGAAGGAGAAATAAACAAAGAATATTTACAAAGATGAGTTTAGAGATCATACCAGAATTCAATGTAAATCAGAATAACTAACTCAACAGATCTTGGCTAGAGGAACTGTAAATGATACAGAATTATAGACCAGCTTGATTTCAAATTTCCTTTCAGCACATCAGTTCCTCAGCCACCTTCGGTACCTAACAGTTTAAAGAATCGAGTGGTCTAACAAAATTAGTAAAACCACTCACAATTGTATTCATATGTTTTGGTACCCAGACTTGTTTATATAACAATCCATTAGAATTTACCAAAGTACCTTTAGGGACCCAAATCTGTCTGAATTTTGATGAATTCACTGTATTTCTTTTTGGGGTCCAAAATGGTTTAAATGGATTATTATCAAACAAATTCTCATTTCGCTTTCGATTTAAAAACCCTTTGAAATTATTTGAATTCAAATTTTCAAAACGAATATTTTCAAAATGATTTGAAGGATTTTTAAAATCATTTGATTTCTCTTTTTCAAAACCATTATTTTTCCCAAAGCCGAGTCCACTTTTATTTCCATATGAAAATTGATTTTTCAACAACATATTCAAAGATTTTTCACCGTTAGAAAATTTAGCCAAAGTTGTTTCACGTTGTTGAATTTTAGTTTTAAGATCACTATTTTCTTTCATTAAATTTGAACAACGATTTTCATTGATCTTACATCTTTCGAAATCATATTTCAAAACCAAATTTTCATCTTTGAGCAAATTAATTTTAGTTTGGGACTCAACAATCTCAGATTCAAAATGTTTTCGATTTTCAGACTCAAATTTCTTGAATCTTTCAATCTCTTTTTCAAGTTCTTTCAAAATCAAATATGATTTCAACAAATTATCCTTTTCAGCAATTTCAAATTTGGAATGTATATCAGTCTTAAAAATTTCAAATTCCTTTTGTAGAAAATTATTCAAACTTGATAACTCAATCTAGTTTTCTTTTAAGATCAAAATTTCCTTTTCAAATTTTTGAATATTTTTATTGAGATGAACAAGATTGGTTTCCAATTTCAAACAATTTTTGCAATCTGAATTTGAAGATTTTTTGAAATATTCCAGTTGTATTTCCAAATTATCAATTTTGCTGGTCAACTTAGAATTCTTAGATTTCAGAGATTTATTTTTTAATTGGAGTTTATCAACAGATTTTGTTAAATCAACACACATATAAACTAAATCTTCGTATGTGAAATTCTCCGTTTCAGCATCTGTTGATTCTCTATCATTTGATCCATCTGCATGACTTGTTAAGCATAGATCTGAATTTGAGTTGACATTCTGGGGTTTTGAGCAGCTGTTGTCAATTTTTCCATACTTTGTATTGAGAGTATTCAAGATTTTCCCGTGTTGTCAAACAATGAGAGATAAGCTTAAATTGATCAATACTGAGACAAGAATAAATAATGTCCATAGCACGAGTATTGATAACAATATTCCTTTTATTTGACAAATCTACTCCATTAATAATAATATTCCAATTTTTAATATGAATATATTTTATATAAATTTTCATCCTTATTTTCCAATTTAAAAAATCTGTTCTATTAAAAATAGTTGGAATATTACATGACTGACTCTCACTAGGCTGACCCATGACTCTAGAGTTAAAGAAAATGCCCGCTCTCATACCACTTGTTGGATCTAGATTAACCTTAGAGGGGTTGTGAATAGAGTTTATTAAAATTTAAGTGAGATATTAAATATTATCATATCACAGAATGCAGCAAAAATAAA
Source organism: Allium sativum (assembly GCA_030737875.1). Taxonomy (NCBI): domain Eukaryota; kingdom Viridiplantae; phylum Streptophyta; class Magnoliopsida; order Asparagales; family Amaryllidaceae; genus Allium; species Allium sativum. Next base: position 215,039,258 of record CM060919.1, read on the forward strand.
AATAATAGAAAGGAAATAACACACAGAGATACCCAGCTTCGGCAAAACCCTGCCTACTGCTGCATTCCTAATGTTTCTACTAGGTGATAGAATAGATCCCGCTTACAAGACCATGTAAACTCACACTCCCTTCTCCTGTACTAACCCTACGCTCAAAACCCTAGACTGATTTAAACCTTAGATCAGATTTCCCCTGATTACAACCCCATAACCAGTAACCCTAGTTTTTTCAAACTCTAGTAAACTGCCAGTAAAGACCCTAACTGGTTTCCTCTAGATTTTACAGACTCTAGAACTGATCAGATGGTTTCAATTCAAACTACAAAGGACAATACAAAATTAAAAACAAATTTAAGAAACCCTAGGAGTTAAATTAAAAGGTTATCCCCTTTAGAAAGTACGGCCGGCCCATATTTAATTGTGAAGCCCGATTTCCTTTTGCTCTGAGAAATAAAAATGTTGGCTGGCGATCTAGGGTTTTGCAAATCTTCAAATCGAATCATGATGCTTGATAAATCGAAATTGAATTCTCTGATGCTCGAAGCTTTATTGCTTTCTCGTCGATTGATTTGGGTATAAAGTTGCGATCAAAAATCCCTGAAAAACTGTGATTACTCTAAATAGGATTTTCTTTGAAAATTCTTTTGGAAATGTTGCGTGGTTTTTTGATAGTTTCTTGCCTGTGATGAATAGTGTTAAATAGGATTATTGAATCCTTAAAATCTGATTCCTCGTATGACTTGGCCTGGTTTATGTGACTGTCCCCTTTTAATTTCTTGGCTTAAATGGCGTGATTTGTTTTCCCCTTTGTTCCACTGCCTTGATTGAATTTTGGATGTGTTCTTATCCCATGAATGAATTTGAAAATTGCTGAGAAGAAATTATGCTCCGAATTGATTTCTTGTATTGTGACATTCCAAATATGTTGGTGAATTTCTTGCCATAAAATTAGATCTACTGGAAATGATTTAAGGACCATGAAGCACTCTTGCCATATATATATATATATATATATATATATATTTCTGAAATGAATCTTGTCACATTTGCTACCCAGTGTTTTCTGGAAATAAATTGCCCAAAAGAAATTGATTGTCTTTCCAAATATAGTTTGATAAAACTGAAAATTTCCTTCCACATTTAACCTGTTCCATACACTGATTTTGTCAAGAAAATGCACTCATACTACTTTACTTCCAGCTTATTCCCAAATCAAAGCTACTTGCTTATAAGAGCAAGGTGCGTAGCTGGCTTGTTAAAGCATGGAAAGGTATCACCTGATTTGTTTAAATAATTTCTGCCATATTTGGTTGGATGAATTTGTATTTGCTCCTTTTGTTTGAACAGTTGCCAAATATGCTTTTCTAAATTCTGGAAACTGGCAATTTGTTGATGAGATTTTTCCCTATAAAAACATTTGTTGCCTCGGCTTGAATGAAATGCATGGTTCTCCAAAATAATTACACTGCATAGATTTGCAAAAATTTGGAAACATATATAGAACTTGCCAAAAATATGAGCACCATTTTTGCATGTAATTGAGCTGTTTTGTCCCCTGAAATGTTTGAGTCATGTTTTGGACAACTTTGTTCATCCTGCTCACACTTGTCTGCTTCCATATGCACCCTTGAGTTTTCTTTGATCATGTGATCATGTCACCATTCATGTAGCCACTGAATTTCTCCACTGTCATGATTTGCCATATAACAATGGACATTTCTCACTTGAATATGAAATTGTTGCTTCCATTCACTTGGACTTCCCATCTTTTTGGCTGTGTAGAACCATGTATAAGAATCATTGTATATGCTGTTTAACCATGCACCATATTGTGGTTTCTCATGCTGTTATACCAACTTATCATCTATTTTGTGTACATAGTCGAGCTCCTTGAAATCTGTTTGTTGTGCTAATGCATTTGAAACATCCTTTCATGTTAAAATCTGAACTGCTTGTTGTTGTACTACTGTTTATCACCATAATCATATTTTGTGTCAACTTGTTGTTTATTAACGCTCGGCCATTTTATTTGGGTTGTACCATTTGAACACTTCTACCATGTCATATGTTTCATGCTTGTATCACAATGCTTCTTGTCATTGCCACCTGAGCTCCAAATTTGTGTTGTTTGCATCATGTCCATGAACACATGTATCATCTTGCTTGTCGACTTGTTGCAGCAATTTAGATTCATGCTGCTTTGACCATGATAGTTTGACCCTTGCACTTGAATATGTCTCGACCAGTTGCTTGACTTTACATTGAGTTGTTTTCATGTGTGCACTGAGTTGAGATGGTCCTCGTGGCTACTCCTCAGTTGCTCGCTGATTGCCGAGGTTGTGCACATGTGTATATTTATATACGTGTGTATATGCAGCCATTCAGTATAGATTTTCCTGTCCCTGCACTATAATATGTGTATATTCATACACATGTGTGTGTATACATATATCGTGCGTGTGCCACATTCACATATCAGATCAAGTCATGAAAGATGATGAGAAACACACCGAAATTCTAAGGCAAATAAATTTTTAAAAATAAAAATTATATTTGCTAGAAATTAGAATATTATTTCTGTTCTAGATACTTTGTGTGTGTGTTTCTATTGTGATAGGTAAGCAGATGGTGACTGGACTGACTAAGAGTTGTGAAGACAGAGGACTGAAGATAGAAGACAGTGAATGAGAGTGTCAGTGTGTGTCTGTATATATGAAAAGTAATTGTGTCAAAGAATGTACTGAGTGATGAGTGATGTAGTGAGGAATTGTGTATGAAAAAAATATGAATTGAATTATATATCAGTGATATGTTCAAATAGTGAAGCTATAAATTTGTACTGTTTAAATATTGAAATAAAATATTATATTTAAATAAAATACAGTTTGAATATTTAATTCTTGTCCAGTAATATTATATATAAATATAAATATTATATTTCTGTCTGAGATGTAGATATGATACAGTACAGTAACAAACACATTTAATAATAAAATATATTTGGTTGTTATCATCAAACAAAAATCATATAATTGTGTATACAACTCCGTTATATACAACAATATTATTCGTCTGAATCTACGTAAACAACAAAATATATATAATAATGGATGTTTGAATGTTTAAACGAAACTCATTTTATGGAATTATACATGTAAATGGAATCCATATTAAATGAATATATTTTTAGTGACTATTGTAGCAATTAATGTAATTGATTGCTATAAATAGAACCATAAATAAATAGCTATTATAACCGACGTGGATTAGGGAAACAAAATTTAATTAAGCAGTTAAGCCTAATGGCTACAATTTCTAATTGGCTAGGATAAATGTTGTAAATCCCAATTAGGGAATTTAAAATATAACAGCACTGAGACACGAGATTAAGTCCAACTTATAGTAGAAGTCTGCCTGGAACCGCCTGACTAATCTAGCATCCACAAGTAGTCAGCTTAATATGAGAGGTCATGTGCATAAATATATACATATATATAATCGACAATAAATTAATAAATTAAGTAATGTCTGTTAGGGTACAACAAATGGACATTTCAGGACAAATAAAATAAGAATATCTCGTTGTTAACTAATGCTTTAGGAAAATTATGACCATTAGGCTTATAAATGACATTAATTATAATGAATGGAAATAGAAAGGTATTTTGATTAATGGTTTCCTTCGGAAAATATGGTTGTTATAGTCATAAATGGCAATAACCCTATGAAACAGAAATAAAAGAAATTAAAAGGAGATTTACAAGTGTAGATTGCTGTTTTAAATACTAAGTCCAATAAGGAAAATGATTAAATAAATATCCTAGGCTAGGAAGGATATAACTTTCCTTATTTATACTAGTTAATATAGAACTTAAAACTAAATATTAGAATTGGACATGGTAGGTTAATGATGTGAAGCATCATTAACCATATAAACCTATGCCGATAATTATTCATGTACATAAGGTATTTCTATAAAGAGAAACTAAACGAGAAAAACTCAATAACGTAGCCAACTTTGAGGATTAAAGTCTTAAGTGGTCAGATCCACATATAAAAAGGTATTAAGCGATCGCGTAGACTACCTCCCATAAATGAAAGTTAAAGGCTAATTGGATACGAGCTTGATAATCCTCGCATATTGTTTGCTTCCTTAGGTGTTAAGTGGCTTCGGGTCGAAGAGTCCACCTGAGAATAGGTCATCCAGTGAGGGGTCTTAAATGGTGTGCGAGTCTTACCTAAACCTGGATTTAAGAATGTCCAGTATGGTAATTCCATAGGGCTACCTATCCTACGGGAAGTATTAAGCGTATAAGGAGATTATCCAATAATGTCAACTAGATGGTACAACAAGATTCCACCAATAGGAACTATTGGTCTTAAGCGACGAGCTACGATCTCTCACCTTATATGGGGCATGGGTCTATATGCGTGAATAATGAAAGCCTTTACTAGTAGGTCTCTATAGCTAGTGTCCTCTAGTTTATAAATGTTAGCCTACTTTGGGAACTAGGCTACACAAAGAGCAAATAGTGAGAAAGACACCAATCGGTTCGGATCGGAGGAAGATAGTGCAGGAGGTGAGTAAAGATCAAGAACGCAGAAGATCACATCGGATCGGATCGGAGAGATACGTTAGCAGTATCGAAGGATAGTAGGTGGCCTCATCGTATCAGTTCGTATCGGAGGAGTACACGAGCAACATCAAGGATAGCAAGCTGCCTCACCGGATCGGATCGGAGGCCCCGATCCGAACCCCTTTTTCCCTTTGAATATGTAGCCGTTGCTGCGCATATCTCCTGAAGACTCGGATTAGGCCTAACCATTTCTCTCACGATATCCTACTAATCCAATGCGCTGTCATCATCTGGGAGCCTCCGAACCCGACTCTCATGGGATAGGTGCCACGCAATTCCGAACCGGAGCCACTTCGAAGAGATTTCTCGCCTATAAATACACCATCTAGAGGCATTTGAAAGGATCTTTTGGCAAATTCTCAGTCCATACTTCCTCCATAGTCGAATTCTACAATCACATTCAGATCAAAATCATCTCTTAAAGTCCATTTTTGAGAGATTTGAGTGAGTTTATGCATTGTAATTGTGAGGTTGAATGAGAATCATTGCTGTATTTG